>OV121096.1:41703873-42978911 GCA_921293015.1 Phorcus lineatus
TCCGAGTTCAAATCTCGGTAGAACCTAATACTTTTTTTCACTTTATTTGTGAACAATTTCATCAACACTTGACGCAAATGATGCAATGATTTAATGATTACTTTGTTATTGAAAAAGAAATGGAAAGTTAATGGGTAATAACAGGTTAAAAGCTGTTGCAGTTATAGAAGACTCGAAAGGGTGCGTTTTTAGTAAATCATCTGTCTGGTTGATCAAGTGACAGTTCCCTAAGGCACATCCCTCGTCTAGGCATATGTACCTTTCATTTCAATCACCTTTAACTTCAGCCTGTCAGCCAGCGGTCCCATGGTGTAATGGTTAGCACTCTGGACTTTGAATCCAGCGATCCGAGTTCAAATCTCGGTAGAACCTAATACTTTTTTTCACTTTATTTGTGAACAATTTCATCAACACTTGACGCAAATGATGCAATGATTTAATGATTACTTTGTTATTGAAAAAGAAATGGAAAGTTAATGGGTAATAACAGGTTAAAAGCTGTTGCAGTTATAGAAGACTCGAAAGGGTGCGTTTTTAGTAAATCATCTGTCTGGTTGATCAAGTTACAGTTCCCTAAGGCACATCCCTCGTCCATCCAGCGATGCTGTCTTAATGGTTAGTATGCTTAAAGCGGCACCGTTATGACTATTAGAGAGAACTATAAATCAAAGATTCAGTCATTTTGCTCTGTAGGATCCAATATATCTGCACATGATTATTTTCTTGCTAGTTGTTTTTCATTTTTAAGATAAACGAGATGCAAATAAATTTTTCGTTACACGTCATTTCCTCATTTACCCTTAATTAGTGTTGTTATATTGCAAATCAGTATTTCGGAGAAGATCTTCAATATCTCAAAATCTATGTACAAATAATTTTTCTCACAGGGTGCTATTTAGAAATTTCTAAATATGATATTTTCTTCTCCACAATGAAGCTGTTTTGATAGTGAAGGAAACTGTTACCTAACAATCATGTCACTATACAATGGTCTGTAAATACCGATTTCTTGTGGTTGATATGTACACAATATTCAAATAACGTTGAAAATTACAAAAATCGGTAATGTTTCTTCAGGATGATTTTCTCCAAGAAAGCTGAAGGTATTGTATAATGTATTATGAGCTTGTTTTGCTATTTTGATGAATAAACATGACTGAACTCTAACATGTATAATGCTCATGATGTGATAGAGTATTTCTAAATTTGTAGGCTGAAGTGAACCACGCCGTCCTTTATTACAATGAATAACATCCGCACGACTGTCCACCAAATTGCCTGTCTCTTAGCACGCTTCACTGCATGTTGAAGTAAACACCTCCGACATGAAGCGGAAGAAAAGGATCGTTTTATAGTGTTTCGTGTTTCCAAATCTACGGGCGCACAACAAATAGTGCACCATTCCGTCCCATAATCTGAAATATAAATGTAAAGCATTCGACTTGTACATCCTCATGTCAGGTCAAAGGTCAAAGGTCAACGCACACGTACAGCTCGGTGGTCCTAACAAAATGGCAAGGGTACCCTTTGAAAACTTAGATACTGGCGTTGTGAGTGTAAGTGGTTTGTTTTATCATTTTTGGTTCGGCTTTTATGTATTTCCCTTTCAATATCTGATATACTTAGTGTTGTGAATTTATTAAATTAGTAAATAAGATAATAACTAAATCGCAGTCGGTTTCACTGTATCTAAATATCAACTTCACACGACGATGGTCATTTAGCTATCAGAATATGTAAACATGAAGCCATACAATTGTTGATCGCGTGTATCTTAACACAAATATGGAGATTTTTTGATCTAGGTAAACACTCCCTTGCTTTGCAACGGCCTCATTACACTATTTTGTTATCGCTCATAGATCTCACATGTCGTCACGAGCCTCAGTCACGTGGTCCGTCAGCCATTTGTGTGTGGTTAAAAAGCGCAGGCCGGTGTCCCGGTATAAATTCGCCCCCGTATAAAATCTACCCCCGGCGATTTTGTACCGGTACAAACCCTCCCCCGGAGATTTTATACCGGTATATTCTGGGTTTGATGCACATACTTATATACAATAGAGGGGGCGATTCTATACTGGGTTTGATGCACAAAACACATACAGGTCAAGGGGGCGAATCTATACTGGGATTGATGCACATACTTATATACAATAGAGGGGGCGATTCTATACTGGGATTGATGCACAAAACATATACAGGTAAAGGGAGCGAATCTGTATTGGGTTCGATGCACATACTTATATAACATAATGGGGGCGATTCTATACTGGGTTTGATGCACAAAACATATACAGGTAAAGGGGCGAATCTATACTGGGATTGATGGACATAACTTATATACAATAGAAAGGGCGAATCTTTACTGGGTGTGATGCACATTCTTATATACAATATAGGGGCGAATCTGTATTGGGTTTGATGCACAAAACATATACAGGTAAAGGGGGCGATTCTATACTGGGTGTGATACACATACTTATATACACTAGAGGGGGTGATTCTATACTGGGTTTGATGCACAAAACACATACAGGTCAAGGGGACGAATCTATACTGGGTGTGATGCACATACTTATATACAATAGAGGGGGCGATTCTATACTGGGTTTGATGCACAAAACCTTTATAGGTAAAGGGGGCGAATCTATACTGGGATTGATGCACATACTTTTATACAATAGAGGGGGGCGATTCTATACTGGGTTTGATGCTCAAAACACATACATGTCAAGGGGGCGAATTTATACTGGGATTGATGCACATGCTTATATACAATAGAGGGGGCGATTCTATACTGGGTTTAATGCACAAAACCTTTATAGGTAAAGGGGGCGAATCTATACTGGGATTGATGCACATACTTATATACAATAGAGGGGGGCGATTCTATACTGGGATTGATTCACATACTTATATTGTATACAATAGAAGGGGACGAATCTGTACTGGGTTTGATGCACAAAACATATACAGGTAAAGGTGGCGAATCTATACTGGGATTGATGCACATAACAATATTGAGGTAAAGGGGCGAATCTATTCTGGGTTTGATGCACATAACAATATAGAGGTAAAGGGGCGAATCTATGTTTGGTTTGTTGCTCATTCTTATATACAATAGAGGTGGCGAATTCATCCTGGGTTTGATTTACATACTAAACTCATGTATAACTCTTGTTGCCGTTTTTTGAAAATATCGGAAAAGCGACCTATACCTTTAAAGTGGACATTGTGTCAAAATACAAGCTGCTTGATGTATCCGATGTATAAATGTTCTATACATTATTTGACCACATATTTATACAAGCTAACATATCGTTATGTATGCAGTTGAGATGAAATCATTATTGCTCATCAGTAGAGTACCCGTAATTACGGTCCCCGGTGAGATACCCTCTGACAGGATGTTTTTACAACTACTTTGCTGAGACAACCTGGCGCCTTATATCCGTTCTAGGTTAGGGACCTAATAACCCATTGTAAATCAATTAAGCGTGATTGACACAGTGACTATCCTCGTTAAAAATGTCTAAGTTTTCGCAGTTTCCGAAAGCATAACTATCTTGATCATATTTAGCAATAGTCATCAAGAATTTAAAGTGAAAAATACTAATACCTGCAACAGAATGAATAGGTCTTTGGTTTCTGATGGTGCAGCTTCAATATAATACTCTAAACGTACCATAAACACGACCATATAAGTTAGCTTTATGATAAGAAAATATCGATAATATCAACCGCACTGTATGTCATAAGAGACATGACACGTAGCAATGCTAGTTACTAGCGATGTATATTAAAAATCTAGCGATATACATAAACAAAACTCAGATAACTTTTAATACCCGAAAATACGAATCAAACAATACAACATTGTCGTACAAACTTAAGGAATATATAAACGAACAGGCTCAGGTAGCCAATATCAAAACGTCCTCCAGTTAAAATCATCCTTAACTATTAAATTATATTCATCCCTATATCATGAAATAATTTCATAAGCACTTTTATATAATTTGACCAATAAACAAACAAAATGATATTCATTACGATACCAGTATCTTTGAAGCTGAATATTGCAACAAATATGCGCCATTGGATTTCATTGATTTGCTTATGTTTATATTTACTCAATTTCGATTGTTTTGGAGTTGCCTTAAAATAAATACTCCAGGGCATATCCAACATTAACATCAAACCCAGTACAGATTTGCCCCCTTTAAGCATTTACTTCAAACCCAGCAAAGAATCCCCCCCCCCTCCCACTAAGAATTTTCATCAAACCCAATATAGATTCCCCCCTCTCTAAGAATTAACATCAAACCCAGTATAGATTCGCCCCCTCTAAGCATTAACATTAAACCCAGTATAGATTCGCCCCCTCTAAGCATTAACATTAAACCCAGTATAGATTCGCCCCCTCTAAGCATTAACATTAAACCCAGTATAGATTCGCCCCCTCTAAGCATTAACATTAAACCCAGTATAGATTCGCCCCCTCTAAGCATTAACATTAAACCCAGTATAGATTCGCCCCCTCTACGAAAACTGATCATGAAGAGAAATAGACAGCATAAGAAAGCAAAGACTCGAAATTTTGATTCTGATTGGCAGACCTTTAGACTTCTGAGAAATAAAGTAACAGCAGCAGTGAGATCAGCCAAAAAGAAGTATATATCAGAGTTAGATGATAAGATCAATCAAGGGGGTAACTCCAAATGCTGGTGGACGTTAGTGAATAAATATATGAAAACCAAAAGTATTTATAAGAATTTTCCACCTTTTATTCATACTGATACTCTTATCACTGATTCAAAAGAAAAAGCATATGCACTCAATGAGTATTTCTCTAATCAAGCACAAGTAAATCACCCTGACAAGGAAACTCCTAAACTTGAATGTAAAGCAGAGAATACACTTGAGTCAATTGTACTGACTACCCAAGAAGTAAAGGACATTTTGTTATCAGTTGACACCTCTAAAGCTAATGGACCAGATAAAATGGGTAACAGATTCATCAAAATGATAGCTTCATCTATAGTTATTCCTCTTACAAACTTGTTTAACTCATCACTAGATAACTGTAAATTTCCAAATATATGGAAAGAGGCTTCTGTTATTCCGATCCATAAAAAGGGTAGCTTACATGATTGTAAAAATTACAGACCAGTAGCTCTTACTACCTGTCTGTCGAAGGTATTTGAAAAATGTATCTTTAAACATGTGTTCAACTTTTTCAGAGATAATGACGTATTAACTAACTTGCAATCTGGCTTCATGCCCGGGGATGGTACTGTAAATCAACTGACATACCTGTATGACTTTATATGTCGTACATTAGACAATGGCAAAGAGGTGAGGGCAGTCTTCTGTGACATAAGTAAGGCATTCGATAAAGTGTGGCATAAGGGAATAATAGTGAAATTAGAAGCCTGTGGTATAAAGGGCAAGTTATTGGATTGGTTTTCTAGTTACCTTCAAAACAGAATTCAGAGAGTATCTATAGACAATTACAATTCAGATATGAAAACTATTACTGCTGGGGTGCCACAAGGATCCGTCCTGGGGCCGTTATTGTTTTTAGTTTACATCAATGATATTATAGATGGTATTGATAATAATATTCGTCTATTTGCAGATGATACTTCAATGTATGTTATTGTTGATAATCATGATTTTACTGCTGCTTCCTTGAATAATGACTTAAGCAGGATTTCTAATTGGGCTGAAATATGGCAAGTTGACTTTAATCCAGGTAAGACTGAAACAATTCTATTCTCTCGCTGAAGTAATCAAGAGCCGATTCCTAGACTTACAATGCAAGGAGCAGTCATTAACAAAGTTGATAAACATAAGCATTTGGGAATTACATTACAATCTGACTGTAGGTGGAATTCACATATTGCTGAATTAGTTAAAAAGATAAGTCCATTAGTAAATTGCCTTCGTAGTCTAAAATATAGATTATCAAGAAAATCATTAGAGCGAATGTTCAAGTCTTACATATTGCCAATTTTTTTTATTACTGTTTGCACATATTGGACAATTGCACAAAAGAACAAGAGAAACTCATTGAAAACTTACATTTAGATTCTTTGCGGACGATTTGTGGGGCAATTAGAGGAACAAGCCATGCGTTAATTTATAGAGAAACTAACGCCATCTCCCTAACTGAGCGCCGACAAACAAGTAAATTATCATTATTATACAAAATGACTAACAATATGGCACCAGATTATTTATGCCAACTTTTACCATCGAGAGTATCACAGTTAACTGAACATAGACTCAGGAACAGTAATAATATCCAGAATCTCCGCTGCCGTACTGATCTGTATAGAAATTCCTTTTTACCAGATACAATAACACAATGGAATAAGCTACCTGATAATATTTCCAATGCACTTACTATAGGCAACTTCAAAACACTATTGCAATCTACAAAGCAGTATATAAATAAATTTAATCTAAATTTTGGTACACGTTTCTGCCAAATAGTTCATGCTCGCCTCAGACTTGAATGCAGTGACTTGAATGCACACATGTTTGAACGGCACATATCATTAAGTCCATCCTGCTCTTGTGGTCACCCCTACGAAGACCCACTGCACTCTTTTTTCATTTGTCCAAATTTTTCCATTTTAAGAAATGAAGTGTATTTTTATATACAGGGCTACAATCTCAACTCTGTCTTAAATGGAGTCTCCAACAAAAATAAATTCATCAACAATTTGATACTTAAATCTGTCCATAATTTCATTATAAATTCACATAGGTTTGAAAAATGATTTATTTTCCCCATACGCTATACAGGTTTTGCTTGCTCTCCTTCATGTATCGCATTGTTTAATATTCGTGTTATTTTGTTATGTATTGATGTAAAATGCAATGGAGAGGTATTTATATAAGCCATTGCGGCTTGTTTACCGATCCATATTCAATTTATTGAATAAAAATATGTTTACAACAATAAAGATTCCCCCTCTCTAAGAATTAACATCAAACCCATTATAGATTCACCCCATCTAAGCATTTATATCAAACCCAGTACAGATTCGCCATCTAAAATGTATCTAAGTGGGTGCATCCAACCCAGTATACACTAAAGATTCGCCCCCTCTAAGAATTTACATCAAACCAAGTAAATGTTGCCCCCCCTAAGAATTTACATCCAGCCCATTATAGATTCGCCCCCTCTAAGAATTTACATAAAACCCAGTATAGATTCGCCCCTCTTAGCATTTACATCAACCCCATTATACATTATCCATCTCTAAGAAATTACATAAAACCCAGTATATATTCATCCATTTTAAGCATTTACATAAAACCCAGTATATATTCGCCATCTAAAATGTATCCAATATGTGCATCCAACCCAGTATAGAATCGCCCCCTCTAAGCATTAACATTAAACCCAGTATAGATTCGCCCCTCTAAGCATTAACATTAAACCCAGTATAGATTCGCCCCCTCTAAGCATTAACATTAAACCCAGTATAGATTCGCCCCCTCTAAGCATTAACATTAAACCCAGTATAGATTCGCCCCCTCTAAGCATTAACATTAAACCCAGTATAGATTCGCCACCTCTAAACATTTACATTAAACCCATTGTAGAATCGCCTTCTCTAAGTTTGTTCATCCAATCAAGTACAGAATCGCCCCGTGTAAGTATGTTCATCCAACCCAGTATAGAATCGCCCCCTCTAAGCATTAACATCAACCAAGTGTAGAATCGCCATCTAAAATGTATCTTAGTATGTGTATCCAACCCAATATAGATTCGTCCCCTCTAATTATGTTCATCCAACCCAGTATAGATTCGCCCCCTCTCAGCATTAACATTGAACCCAGTATAGATTCGCCACCTCTAAACATTTCCATTAAACCCAGTATAGAATCGCCCCCTCTAAGTATGTTCATCCAACCTAGTATAGAATCTGTTCTATTTCTATATAAGCAGCATTAAGACTTCATCACTTGGTAACAGTGTTCAATGCAAAGTATACAAGAAAGATAAGATTTTCTGCTTAACAACGTCTTTATATAACGGAATATAAGCTTACTCCTTTATAAATATGCACACAGTCCGGCGCAAGGGAATTTTAATGCCAACACTTTGAATTCAACAATTTCCAAACCCTTTAAATTTCCCCACTTTTAGTGTACAGAAATCAAAGTTCACTATGCCTCTTATAGATAATTCGATAATATGATTACATGTATTTATGTAATCCAATAAACCGATTGTACCCAACATCTCTCCTTTCATGGCAATATTATAAGCTTTACAAGAATCGCTAAAATATTTCCAAAAATACTTGTTAACAAACAATATACAATACATTTAATATATTTAACTCCCTTTTCATGCATTTCAAGATATAAACACTGTTAATAAAGTATTTATGGAGGGGACGAATCTATTCTGGGGGGAGATTTTATTTCGTGGAAGGGGGCGATTTTATACGGAGGGGGGCGGTTTTGTACCGTGACACCGGCCACAGCGGCTAGTGCATTCTCACTCGGCGTTCTACGTTTGCGTGGATCAGCATATCATTTGCGCGGGAAAAAGACGACGTTTGCGCGGAAGATTTTATTTCATTTGCGCGCATGCACTCATGCGTAGTTATGTGCACTCACGCGTAATTATGTGGAAATTAGATTAATTAACCCCTTCCGTTGGCGAGAATTTAAGATTAATCTCTGATCACAACGTTAGAACTGAAGTTGGATTTTGAAGATTGGATTTTTGGATGTTCTCACTATATCATCAATATAATAAACGGTCTTTCTTATGACCGAATTAGCTTCAAATGATGTGAATCTAGCACACATTACAATCTAAACTGATTCATGTCGTAACTATGTGAAAATATTTACAAGCAGAAATAATAGTACAGTCAATGTGAACTCGCTTCTGCCAAAGACCTGTATAGATATTATCTATAATAAAAGTCCTTGCTTCTGCCATCGATGTGACTTGGAACTGTTTCCAAAACAACTTGAAATGAAAGGGATAATCTCTATCCTACCCTTTATGCTTTGTTTGATGGCTTGTAGACGAAACTCCATGTACTGATTCTGTCTATTTTGTTATTTTCTTTGTTCTAAAAGTTTACGTCGGGCATTAAACAGTTATTTTTCCATTCTGATCACAGGAAATTTGAATAATAATATAGATGATAAAATGAGAAATAGGCTATTGAAATAGGAGTGGAATATTATTATCTTTGTCTGCTTTATTTCGGAAATTGCTTGATTATTATCAATTTCCCGTGATTATGATTTGGGGCTGTCAAAAAACATCCAACTTGTGCGACACATGTGGTTCGCCATAATACCATTCAAACCATCTTCATAAATTGTTCGGTTTTAATAACATGTAAGTAATTTTTTATTCAAATTCGACGTCATGATTACGACGAACTTAATCTATTGCTCTCAAGTTAGGTGAGCATGATCCAGCTGTGTAAAAATGTCTTCACAATGTACACTCAAAAATGACTGTGCGATTTGTTATTTACAATTTGAATTCACATGCATTGTAGGTATTTGTTTTAACAAACATG
Organism: Phorcus lineatus; assembly: GCA_921293015.1. Classification (NCBI taxonomy): domain Eukaryota; kingdom Metazoa; phylum Mollusca; class Gastropoda; order Trochida; family Trochidae; genus Phorcus; species Phorcus lineatus. The sequence goes on from OV121096.1 coordinate 41,713,452, forward strand.
TGTAAACAAGCAAGACGTTCATGGAACTAATATTAAACACATTTAATTAATCCATCGATAATTAAGTTATCTTTCTCTCTCTCTCTCTCTCTCTCTCTCTCTCTCTCTCTCTCTCTCTCTCTCTCTCTCTCTCTCTCTCTCTCTCTCTCTCTCTCTCTCTCTCTCTCTCTAAGCGTTTATGTAAACTATACGAAAACTCCTAAAGTTCAGATAATAACATGCACCCCTTCAATCAACACTAAACTGCATATTTGTTTAGTTCACTTTGTTTATTTAGTTTGAGGTCATCCCAGAACCGGATAGTAACAAAGGTAATGTCATGTCAATGGGAAGGGATAGAAAATGTAAGCTGATGCACATAGATAAAGGTTATACAGGTCAATTAAAAAACTTAATAAGGATATGCGATGAAAGGAAACCATTTTTTTATATACTGGAGAGTGTCGTTGACGAATTGATTTTTTACAATCAAGTCAGCAATTCTAAAGTTTTCAGACAGTTACTAGTAATAAAAAAAAATGCATGGGTCAGAATCTAATAGTTAAATGTTCAATTGATTCGTTTGGAAAAATTTAATATACCATCCTCACAGCGTAAACTGTTGATAATGATCATGTGTATTATTCTTCTGTTATTTAATAAATGCACAGTGAAGTGTCTGAAGTGGGGAGGGTTCAAAACATCCCCTCGCCACGCTAATCAGAGCTCGAGGCAGTAATTTGAACGGCCACTGTTCTCCAGGCTGGACATTATGCAACAGTTAAATTGACATCCTTTGTGTAAATAGACCCTCATGTCCATATCGAAAACCAGACAGGTTCGGAGTCGCAGCGGCACGACACAATCCCCGACTTCTTCTAATGAAAACCTCCCGCGGAAAATATAGAAGAAAAACACTACGTCTACTTGTTTGTCATCTTTTGTAACCGATTTGCCAATTTAAGTGGAGAAATATATATATTGTTTTTCAAGCTGTGTTACCATGTAGGAATTTACATTGAAAATCATTATGTCATGATGGCAAAGTTTGATAGCAGTTGAACGTCTTTGAAATAGAGGTCTCTTACTTAAAGGACGAAAACTATCGTATATTTGAGAATTCTATACAAAAGGTCCATATGTCCTGATATTGATTTAACATAAAATGAGATGTGATTGGTCTAGTGATCAAGCGTCCAGCGAGTGCGCATTGAATCCACGACAAAGCCTAGAAATATATACTACCAAATGCATCTGCCTTATACTTACTAATCATTAACTTTCTGAATTAAATATGATGTCTCTTAGGAAGAAAATATCACGTTGGTTGATCCTTTTTTTCTCAGGAAGTGTGCGGTAGTATGTTCATTGTCATTAAGACTTCGGTCGATTCAGTCCGTGTGAAATGGAGTCAAAGTATATACTGAAAGTGTGAATTATTTTACTAACGAACTCCATGTAACGACATCCATTTATACATCTCCACAGTTTCAACTCATTTCTTCTCAGTCTCAGTCTCGATTGTAAGTAAAATATACTGGGCTAACACAACATAATCCTGAAAAGTTCCAGCAACGTTATTTGAAATAGAGCATTTTAACGGTAAGCCTGCTAATAATCAGCGTATTTGTATAACAGCTCCATGCATGACCAGCCATCAGTAATACGAGTCATTTGGCCTGATAGATATGATAGGAGCACCAGGGATTCAAACATGCTGTTGTAGTAGATCATCGAACAATCACCTAAAAGACAAAGAATATGTTGTTGGAGTCAAATTGCCTAAATTCATAAATGGTGTTATATCACCAACAAGTAGTGGTGTTTCTGAAAATAACATGTCAATGCTTATCAGTTTGCATATTGACAGTGAAAAGAGAATAAGTCGAAATTTATGATCGAATACCGGACAATGGCGCGCTACAATAACTCAAACGTAATTTTGGATACTTATTGATAAGAGACACAACGAAAAATAAAGCTTGGTGTTGCTAAGTAGGTCATTTACCTAAAATACATATAAATTTCGACTTCTTAACAATTATATGGCCGTTTTTAATTTACAATCGATAACAAGAAAATGTCATAATTTTGGCTATTGAGGGATAAAGATGCAACTTAAGATAGGCGATTTGACCTTAACTCAGGTCAAATATTATTTTGGCTCTATTCAAGCAACACCCACAATGAATGAAACATACACTGTGTCACTTTTACCACTTATAAGACCGTAGTCATCTCACCTGTATGGCACATATGAGAAAGACAGCAATAGGCCATCTGTGTTGCACATTATTTCCTAATTTTAGTAAACTTTTCAAGGGAGATAGTTAAAGGTACAGTACCATCAGAACAATCCGTGGCTTGTTGTTTCTTTCAGGAATCCACACTGTCAGACAGACAGCTAGTTGATATTCCTGACAAACAGGGAAACATCCTCAAGCAGCAAATATTAGATGGGACTTACATGCACATCTACTATTTACCCAGCACCTTGAGGCAGATCCCGGATGTGCAGTTGATGTGTGATGATGTGTACTTGTGTGCGTATCCTAGAACTGGTAAGGATACGTAAGGATACGCTAATGTGGACTATAGACAGCGGAGGGTAGCTATCTTACAATCTTTACCTTCATAGCTTTTGATATCTGACAGGCCTATTCCTTGTCTCCAGGTCTCTGGTAGAGCATTCACTCGGTTGTTTCAAAGGCTTTTCGTTGGGTCTCAATAATGTTTTCTTTTCAATTATTTGTCCTTGGTGCAGAAGTTTGAATTTATTCTGATTTTTAAAAAACCATATAAATCCGATACTATCAAATAGTGAAGAATGAATAACATATCATAACCATAATTTTCAGGTCAACATTGGACATTTGAGATTGCAAACATGCTTTTAAACGGAAAGGCAGAGACGATCAGGAAATACAAAGGAAGAAACCAAGTTGAATTTGCACCCAATGAAAACCTCAAGCTGATCCCGTCCCCACGTGTTTTACCAGCCCATACTCGCCTGACCGGTGGTCCAAGAGATTTGAGGGAGAAGAAATGTAAAGTGATTTACCTGATCAGGGACGTTGCTGTATCAATTAATCATCTGTACTGTGAAATGAAACTTTACGTGGGTGACACGACATCATTTGAAAACTTTCTTCCATTGTTTCTTGAAGGGAATGGTAATATCTTATTGTAATATTATACCTTCTGTGGTAAGAGACTTTTATATCAAGTGCATGTAGTATGTTATAGTATATCTATTACGTGCCCTTGGTGAAATTTATAAAATTACCATAGTTTTTTATGACTCTATCAGTTAAACAGTTGATTCCGTATACGAACCACATATTACACCTGCTGCATAAGCGTATTTGAATGCGACGAGTTCCTTCTAATACCCTGGTAACTAAAAAGGAATCAAGTTTATTCAGCTAAACATTTTCTTTCATTCTGATTAAAACTAGACCACAAATAATTATAAATTCTTAATGCAGAACACAGAAAATTATTTTGTCTTCAGGTTTTGGTATGTCGTTTTGTGTATGAAGCACTTCCTGTAACTATACTTTTCATATTCTAACCAAGTTGATTTTTGAAATTTCAGTTGACTTTAATGGATTACTTTCACATTTTCGTGATGCTGAAAACTTTATAAGGGATAATCCAGACATCCCAGTTCATATCATGGCATATGAAGACACGTTCCAGGTAGGACATAATAAAAGCCTCTTAGATATATCGCTTCTGTAGACTGTAGACTGTTATAGAGAGCCACTTCTACATTGAGGATATTACGAGTTAAACATAACTCTCATTTACCATACGATATGAGACGAATAAGAAATTCTATCGAGGTGATAATTAAACTCAAAACATCTCAATACAGTTTCAAGTATACACTAAAATGAAACAGAAAGCATTGTCCATGACGTTTCGTTGCCACGATGGAATGTGATCTTGGGATATTTTTTTTTATAAAGTTGTCATTCTCATTTCATTAAATGAATGATTTCAGAACATGTTTGTGACAGGGAAGCAACAATAACATCCGTCAACTAATTACTAGTATTCAGTTCAGCCATCGGTCTGCGGGAAACTGACTGTAATGTGAAGTGTTTATAATGGTTTCATGGTTTCATTAAAATTATTGACAAACAATAATGCTGTGGCTGGTGTTTTGAAATGCAGATTTAAGAGTCACCGGTTCGCCGTAACTTTAATACCGACTAGCTGCAGAAACCATTGTTAAGGCAAATCCATATATAAGACCATGATCAAAACCTTACCCTCAAGCTGGCGTGATTTTAACATTGAATAATAAGGAACTATAGTCGGTCGCTTAGATGTTTCACCAATGTTTATTTGTTTTATTCCTATCACTGATTTCCAAATGCAATTAAACCTTTCGTCACAATAGCTTCGCATTTCTCTCTTCAGAACCCCGTAGCTGCTGTGCAGAAACTGTCTGACTTCCTGGGTTTAACTAGAAACAGTGAGCTGTGCCAGGCTATAGCCGACAAGTGTGCGTTCTCCAAGATGGTGGAGGATAAGAAGCCCTATGCACGGATCGTCAATGGAAAGAACAGTCTGTACAGACAGGGTACGAGAAGCCAACTATACACCATACTTCCATGATTTATTGCCATGTGATTAATATTTTCAATTATCGATTTGGCCCGATATTGATTTCATAACGCAAACGATCCCTTTATCAAAGCCGTAATGTGATATGTCGTTTCTAAAAATAAAATGTTTTAATCATTGTTGGAATATCACTGTTAGCCTACATAAAAAAGGGTCTTGGCTTGAGCTTAAAGCATTCGAATGATGTTAATACATCTACTCAGCCGATAATTCGGACCCGATGACTTTACAAGGCGGGCTCTTACAAATGGTGTGACTGTTTGAGCGTAACATGTATGCATACACACATGTTGCTTGCTGGTCAACCCTGTCACCTATGCGCAATAATAATATAGTTGAAGGTAGTATCATGCGTTACACTTGTGATATAGAGATTTTCAGGACAGAATCTTATATACAAACGCCAACCAAGAGAGGTCTTAATAACAATTTCAAATACAAGTCTTATAGGTATATAAAACTTTATGAAATTAGGATATGTAAATATGAATTGTAAAGGTGTCACAATAAACCAAATGTCGTTAAAACCTGTAAGCCTTCAGAAAAGGACGTTGTTATATCTTTACTATGTTAATTAAGGTCAAGATTTATGGAAACTATTGTGAAATACCACAGGTACATCGGGAGACTGGAGAAACTACTTCACAGAGGAGATGCTGGAGGATTACTACAGTGTGTATGAGGAGAAGATGGCGGGCTCCAGGTTCTATCAGAGATATTCAAGGGAGAAGAAATAGGACAGATATATCGATTGTTGTATGGAGACAATTTCCAAATGACAATATTAGAAGAAAGATTTTATAAATTTACTCAATTTTGTGAAAAGGTCAAACACATGACATCAGCAGGTGTATTATTAGAAGACGTTTATGTCGGGTAAAATATCTCTTTTAGATGTGTCACTGAGAACCGCTGAATTATGTTATTTTAGATATCTCTGACATTTAACCAGAATATAAAGGCATCCACTGCGACAATTTTACAGAGGGGATTGATATTTTGTGTAAAATCAATATTGGTTACTTGATATAGACGATTAAAGAAGATTATCCTATGAATAAATGTTATTTTCCAGGTAGAACAAAATTGTAAGATGAAATTTGACATTATGTGAACTACTGATGTTGAAAGTCTATGTTTTCAAAGTATGAATATTTTCACAACATGACATGAACCTTGAGTTCTTGTTTGATGAAATGTGAAATAATTTGAATAACTAATTCTTCTATGTGATTATAGTCAATTAATGTATGATAAGTGCAATATCAATAAATGAGCTTCATTAATAAATATCCTGGTATTGAGATGAAACACAGCTTTTCACGGTTTTGTTGAAGATAACTTTCACTTTTATTTATCTGTTCTTATGACGAAAGAATACTGTATTTCTTACCTGAATATCGTTGTATTAACAGCAAATTCGCTTGTTGTATAGTAAATATCATTGGACAGAGGCATTCTTTCCCGACAGAGGTAGCTCCGTCAAATTTTCTGTAAACCTCTGTCCGTTTCTAGGTCCAGAAATATAGAAGCCTGGTTGGATGCAGTCAAATTTAGTTGTGCAATCAGCGACGCCGTTTCAAAGTTATCATTCAAAACTCCTCAGTTATTTCCGTATGCTTTCGAGAAGCTAAATATTATTCGAATATGTAGTTTGCCCTTTGAGTCTTCTTTATAGAACGATTTTCCTTATTTAGTTACTGCATCATTGCATATTCCTTTGTGACAACAAATATGTTTTCCACGGATGCGGTGTTTGTGAGTTGTCGTGACGACACACCATCTTTCTCTTGATATGATCCTTGCACACGTTTATATAAATGCATATTAATCTTTGATAACACATCCTTTAACCAGGCACCTTAATTTTGCTCAAATCGAGCTTAGGAAAGCAAGTGAAAGAAAGTACCATGATTTACAGGAAATGAAAAACTTGGAAATCTTGACATCCAAACGATATCACGATGGCTTCAGACCAAGAGATGCTGAGAGAGGAAATTTTGGCCTTATTGGCGAGGGGAATTCATATTTAAATTACACACATAAGATGAAAATCTGTATACTAAAGTCTGCGGACAACATATTTTAATCAATGCTGTTATGAATACGTGACCCCGTTGCTCGTTAATATAAAATTAGAGGTATAGAATAAGGTAGACAGACAGACAGGCAATGTCAGTCTGTCCGAGCACGAAAAGGAATAACTCTTGAACCGTTGCCTGGATTATTTCTCATAGGTTTTTTTTCACAATGAGAGTTTTAGACCTTGACCTCCACTTCAAAATCAATAAAGCTTAAGCTTTGACTCAGACTTTAACCTTGTCAGTGCGATATCCGAGAACCTTTAGCATGACTCTTCAATCTAGTTAAAACTATTTATAATGTAAAAAGGTCCAGAAGTCCGGATCATTACATCTAGGTTTAACTAGATTGGTTTCTTTTCATAACGTACACATAGCATAGACTTTATGTCCTGTCAAAACACACAGTGTCGAAATGAAAGCATAAAAATTATTTGTAGTTTTTGAATAGATGAGTGAATGCAACGTGATTGTTTTTGTGTCACAATTATTTATAAAATCAACATATTTTAATCCATTTAGTCCATTTTACTGTAATTTTCTTCTATGGGGCTTAATAGGGGAGTCCCATCATGTAACAGAGATTTCTGTAATAAAATAAATATTTGTTTTATAAAGTATGAAAGGAGCCGAGCCCAGTGACCTTCATCTTATCACACGAAAATCAACTTATCATTAATTCGTTATTAAAGAGCCACTCCGTGAGTTGTTGGAGTCATATATATGCCAAACTTAATCAATGGTGTCATTTGATCGCGAAGTATCGACTGTTACCAAAAAAGATACATTTTAAAGCTTATCGTTTTCTTACAGTGACAATATCAAGGTAGAACGTCGCAATCATGGTCGAAAACCGGACAGTGGCGCGCGTCAAATAGTCAAACGTAAATTTGGAGACTTGCCTCAAACTGCCAGGAGGGCAGTTAGGAGTTGATAGTGTTTGTAAGGTTATATAACTAGTATCTATGTATATTGGACGTGATATCTACACCTCTGTGCATTTATAAGGCTGTTTTTAGATTTTCATGGAAAACCAGTACATGTCATATATATGTCTTTTGGACATGAAAAGTTAAGATGTTTTGATTTTATATCACCACATATGACATTTAGGTTCGTATCAAAGGTAAATAATATGTTATGAAAATCACGAAGTGGCTCTTTAATATCAAAAGATATTGGCTGTTTTATGCTCATAAAGTTTCCACGATTTTAGCTTTGAGTCTTTGCATGGCGACGGTGAAGGTTGTATAGTAGCAGGTTGGGGTCACATCTCGATCTCTCCTCTTGAATACTTTTGAACTGCATTCAATTAAGAAGCTGCTCTTGGATGGAAAGGCAATATCTGTTGATTCTATAATCAATGGATGCATTGGTGCCCTTTGTCCGACAAGTGTTTCAAGTACACCCCAAATAACGAAGAAGGTATAAAACTTGAAAACGGTATGAGAATATATACCGAAACGACGCCATCAGTACAATAAAGAAGTTGATAATCCATAAAATTCAATGTCTTGCTGACAACTGGCAACTTCTAGAATGCCACTCACACAGTTCAAGGTAAAAAGTGCTTATGGTAAAAATTAAAGCTTGAGACAAGTATCGGTGAGTTCCTAGACCTCTAGATTTCAGTTTATACGAGGCTGATATTTCACAATTATCTGGATCGCATTTCCTAGAATTGGTAAACGTGATCAGAGAACTGATTAACACGAACATCCTACTTGCTTTGATGAAGAATGTTCATTTTTAAGAAAATTTATAAAATTCTAAATTGCAAATTTTTAAAATTAGTAAATGTAAAGAAGATTCTCCAAAACAAAAGGACATTTAGAAAACATGTAAAATAAAAAAAAATATTACACATAAAGGTAACCGAAAGTGTAAATTTGAATTTAATTGATTGTAACAAGTTTTGACAATCAGTTCAATCACTGGTAAGGTTAAACATAAATTCAATAGCATTACTCTAGAAGTGTTGGTACTTGTATCTTTAAAAGGCCATACAGAATGTTATTTGGGTCAGTTATGTCAAATTTCATAAAAGGTGTTATTTCATCGAGAAGTAGTGGTTCTTTCTGAGAATTAGCATCTAAATGCTTATGAGTTCAGTACTAGGATAATGGACAAGTTTAACTCGAGTTTTATGATCGGAAACCGTACAATGGCGCGAGCGAATGACTCAAACGTAATATCGGAAACATATTTACAGGAGATAATACGTCAAATGTAGGTTGGTAGTGTAAGGCTGGTCATTTAACTAATATATTTGTAAAGCGGACCCAAAATTATTTTTTTATGATTCATACGGCCGTTTTCCGATAACAATTAAAAACAAGAAAATTTCATAATTTGGGCATTTTAAATGGAGATGTAACTATTGGCAGGCGATTAGTTCTTGGCTCTTATCTAGGCCAATAAAAAAATATGAAACGTACCCTATGTCGCTTTAAAATCAGTTAAATCTTGAGACAGAAACAAGTTTGATAACAATTTAGCACAAATTATTAAACAACATGATCATATGAATTGCACAGACTAAACGTTCAAGCATGTTGTCTGAAAGCATTACGGAAAATGAGATTTTCACTTTATTGGTTTCTTAATTATCAAGCTAAATAAGTTCCCATGCAGGCAATGACTCTCACCTGAATTTTACAAACTCTATTCATATTATTCCATATCTCTAGTATTGATTAACTCGATTAGGAAAGATAAGTATTTCCTGATATTTGGAATGTAGGGTTAATAATCTAATTTTTCAAAAGGGGGAATTTATCAGATTCAATTAGTTACAGGGACATATATCGTTTTGGAATGTCATTGGTAAAGTTGAGATGTCTGTCGCATAGTATATCAATTCAAAGTTGCTTTTGATCTAGCCCTATACTAATTCCGATATTACGTGAACGTTGTATAAGGAGCGATTGAGGGTGAGTTTCATTTTGTTCTTGTTTGTCCATTTTGAATGAAAAACAAAGTATATACCATACATATTTTCAGTACCAAACACCGCAAAATGTGTTCAACTCGTGTCTTGCACAAATGTAAACATAAATCAAGGTTAAACAATTGAGTTGCACCAAATGCTAATTAAAACTCCTCTCTTAGAATAATTGTTGAATTGCGATAGATAGATAGATAGATAGATAGATAGATAGATAGATAGATAGATAGATAGATGGATGGATGGATGGATGGATGGACGGACGGACGGACGGACGGACGGACGGATAGGTAGGTAGGTAGGTAGGTAGATACTTTCCCTGTACTGAACTGATAAGCATCAAAATTATCCCTTTCATCATCAGCGAGTTCTTCTCGATGAAGTGTCATCATTCATAAAGTTTAATTTGCATTGCCAATTTTACAACCCTCTGCAATTGCTAACGTTTTCAATTTTCGTTTTGGAATAAAAAATAATCATCAAAGTTCACGTTATATTAAAATCGCCAATAAAAAGAAATTCTCATTATATTATCATTATTATTATTATTAAGTATAAAATTGTAGTTCTGGTTACTATTTTGATATTTAAGCAAACATCTCGACGTGAGAGTTACCAATAAGTCTTTTTAGCTTTGGCAATATGTATTAGAGTGACCTCCCTTGCAGGAAGTTGGGATGTTGTTATTTCTGACGCAAATCATCTGTTTACAAACACCATACTTTGTCTGTTTTGGACTAACCTGTCTCGCACAACCAATGTATCAAGACTCTATTTGAAAACGAACTAGATTTGCAACGATGGTTTAAGAAGAAATGACAGTCAAGTTGCTCTCAAACTAGGTTGAGGATAACCTACTCGCATTCTAAGATTGAAGTGTTTTCACGAAACTCGGTCAATCGAAACTGATCTGAGTCAACAATGAAATGCGTCGTAACAGCTCCTGTCATCGAATAGAAATATGATTCTGAATTTTTGAAAGTTGTCAAAATTCACACGAAGGATGAATGCACGATCACAGATATTTGAACTGGTAAGTTGACCTAGAGTTGAAAGTGACAAAGTGACTATTTTTAGATTCTTACTCTCATGAAATCAAGACAAAAGATCCGATTACATAACAATATCATCTCTGAAATAACGCCTTCGTTATCAATGCAAACTCTGTAACAGTAGATGTTGCATATTACATGAATTAATTTCATTTATCAACATTTCCCACCAAGTTGGGACTAAGGATGCAGTATTTTGCATTCCCTGCTTCATGATCAACAGGGCTCCAGATAAGATGCGTATCTGCGTAAAATACGCACAGGTAATTCAGATATACACATTAAAAATGAAATCAATGAGTGACAGATACGCACAACTTTCCAAGAATACGAGTCAGATATGTGTTTACAGGAGTGATCATGACTTGTCAAAACAAAGTTTCATTTCTAAATGTCTGATCTTTACATCTCGAAAAGAAGCCAACTTGATGCCAACCTGTATGAAAACAAAGATTACAGAGTTTATATTTCATCAAAAGGAAATCACTCATTTATTTACAGATTAAACGTGTGGAAAATATATTCAACGACTAAGATAAAAAAAGATGGAATCAGCTTCTGAAATCGATAACCCTTGAAATACTCCTACTTTATTTTCATATGGTAATTTTACTCCTCAAATTTTATTTTGAGGAGGGAAATACCCCTGAATTGAAATAATTATCTGGAGCCCTGATCAATCAGAACTAAATATCTTTCAAGCTAACGTCACTGTCTGATCTTGAAGTGGTGTGACTGCAAAAGTTATACAATAATTCATTATTTTGTGTTAAAAAACAACACATTTACTATGATATCAAAATGATAAACAATGAACATAATGAAGCAAACAAAAACCTAGGACCAAGAAAAATAATCCCAAGGGTATGTCATTTCATCATTGACTGCATATTGTTATAAAATGTTACTGTTTGCTACCCTGATGTTAACTATTTACTTTTTAAATTAATAACATTATTACAAGTAATTTTGTTTCATAGACACCTGAATGCGATGTCATTTAATGATTAACGTGGTCATATATCATGAAACTTGACGTATTATTCAAGCCTTAGTCTTCATTATGAATGTCTTATGATTTGAAGATTTCAATATATTATTGAATGTTTATTGTGTTATGAACATAACGTATCAAGCAATTTATTAAAGCAAATCATTTCTTTAAACATGTTAAACCAATGACTGTGACAACCTTGACCCATAAAATAAACCCTTTTGCAAGTGTTATTATTTATGTATTGACAGTATGATGTATTTGAAAGGCTATACTATTTCAGACTGTGGAAGGGAGACAAATTGAAGAAGTGGTTCAAAGTAAGTGCTTATTTATCTGTCTTTTGTAACATGCTTGTGGTGTAATATTGAGTATTTCATTCAGTCAAAGGAAAAAGCTCTCATACTGCAGTGTGATAAAAAGTTTATCGTCAATGCAAATATCCGGAGTAGAAACAAAAACTATGGTATTTCCTAACTATAGCAATCAATACAACTTAGTCAGAAGACAACACTAGTATGTTTGCAAGTTGAAATCTTTTCATGCTGCTTTTTCTCTCAAAAAGACATATGTATACCAAAAAGAAAAAATTGTTTTGAAGTTTGATATTTCATTTTGAAATGAGCTTAAGAATTCTTTGTTACACCACTCCATCAAAATATCCCAGGTACTCAATGACGGACAAGGGATTTCCACTGAGAATTTTATATATCTATGATATATCAAGAATAAAAATTGTACAGTCTCCAGCTGTCTCTTCATTGCTTTCTAAATTGTTTTAAATTTTATGTTGCCAATAGTTCAGTTCAACAGTTCCTATGATATTACTGTTGAAAGAACACTTAATTTTCTGTCGATCTCCTCTAGTCCTGTCAGTGAAGGTACCCATAGTTCTAGATCGGTTTTTAATATTTGTGTCATATTGGTTAAATTCACATACACAATTCTCAACAATTGAACTCATTAGTCATTTACACATTTATGGGAAAATAATATCAAAATCAACAATGAGACCAAGGAATCAATATTCCTGAAAATAACTTCATGTTACAACAGGCACTTGTCACATGTCCATACGTAAAAATGCTTATCAAAAACATGGTTTGATATATTATTTTTATATATTTATTTCAGGTGTCTTTCATTCGCTGTTACTTCACAGAACTCTTGGCAAGGTAAATATGAAATCTCAGACAATTACAATATGTAGGTTACCAATACAAGATTCGCTGTTCTGGCTGAATGCCACAGTCACTATTTCATTATGAGATGATTTTGTGATTCACACAGATAAAAGGTCATTCTCTCCCAACAGAGGTAGCTCCGTCATAAATTTCTATACAACCTCTGTCTTAAATCGAAGGTTTCTTGTGCACGAAATGTAGCTGATTGGATGCAATCAAAGTTAGTTGTGCAATCAGCGACACCGTTTCAATTTATCATTTATCATTCAAATCGCCTAAGTTTTTTCCGTAAGCATCCCAAAAGCTAAACTTTATTCCAATATGCACCTTGCACTTTGAGTCATCTTTACAGAACACAAACACCTCATTTTCCGACTGTTTCATTGCACAGGCCTGTGTGACATCAAATATGTTATTCATGCATTCGTTGTTTTCATTGGCTGAAATATAGCCAGGTAGTTTAAGTACAATATTGTTCCGCTAGGGGAAAGTGCCGGAAGACCGAGAAACCTTCGTATTAAGACAGAGGTTGTATAGAAATTTATGACGGAGCTACTTCTGTTGGGAGAGAATGATAATATGTAAGAAGTTGTAAATGTTGATTTCTGTCAAATTTTCAGCCGTTGTTAATTTCAAGGATGTTAATCTAAACGAATAACAGCTGAAAGGTTTACATTAGTCCCTGCAAAGAAGTAGTTAGCAAGAAATAATGCTATTTCATTTTCAAGTCACACAGACTTTTTACTTACTGTAGCTATCTAAAACGGTTCTTAATGTCAGGATAGAACAGCTGTAAGCATGTTTAAATTTGTGATCTCTCTAAGAATTAACTTCGTCAAATGATGTAAGTAATATTGCGATTGATACATCCTTTTACCCTCCAAAACTTGTAAGAGATTAAGCATAATCCAGGAGATATCTTTTTGACAGTAGATTATACACAATGCCCTGCAAGTGTCAAGTACATGTCATCACAATTGTTTTAACTCATGAAGTCATGACATCACAATACTTTAACATCACTTATTTTTCATGGAAACATAATGAAAAGTGATTTGAAATGATAAATAGAATATCATCCTCTTGTCTCCTGATATCAATGATCTCAACACTCGATAATAAAAGTAAAAATATCTTTGGCAAGCTTTGGATATCTGTGACTCAACTTTCATTTTTTATTTTGTTCAAATCGTGTTGATAATTTTGATATCAGAAGAAACTTGGGTGAGATTCTCTAGGAATAATGGACCCTCATGTTATATATATCCTGATTCATCGCTTAAATGTGTTTTGCATTGATGCAATTAAATCGCTAAATAGATGCAAACATTGATGTTATAGTTGAATTGTTATATTATATTATATTATATTAGTGCTCACACTTTTCTATCAACTCTGGCAGCTATCAATTGAGGATAGCCTTTAAGTTTTTAGAGATTATCTTTGGGGTAAGAACAAAATTTGTAAGTCACCTTCCTGAGATCCCAATTCTATCCTTTTTTCAGTTCCACTACAAGCAGGAGGGCAGTTACTCCATAGGAACTGTAGGCTTCATGGATGTAGACTGCGACTACATAGACTTCACCTACGTAAGTATCTTTACAGGAAAAGTAACCTTACTGCCACCATGATAGATACTCTGTTAAATAAGTGTCCGAAATGATATATTTCGTAATCTTTAAATATTTCTTGACTCACAACTTTTTATTTTAATAAGATTGAAGTTGTAAAGCAGTAGTGCTGTCATCACAGTAATTTGCATAAATCACAAAAAACAAAAGTGGCGCTTCTCCACGGTTGGTCTTGAAGGAAAGAATGCTTGATGGTTCACGGATCAACTAATGATACCGGCGGGCCTAACTGATGCAACGTATCAGTAATTTGCATAATGAAAATATTATATAAATATGTTAATATTCAACTAACTCATAAATGTATGCCTTGAATTAGCACATTCATTTTATTATTCTATGATGATTCATAGCTATGAATCCTGGGATCCTAAGAATGATTTTAGTACTTAAATTGTCATCAATGATTGAATGTCGGTGATGTCTCTGTAAAAAGTGGACAATGCTTGTGTTGCAGGTGCGAGTAGCTTCAGAGGAGTTGGACCAGAACCTGCGGAGAGAAGTGAGCATGTTCAGAGACACACTCAGGAGTCTCGATGGACCCAGGTCTGGACAGGTCAGTCCGTTGACTTTTGGTCTCAGGTCAATTATTTCAGGGCAATTTGCTGATCAGAAATGGGGGTAGTCTCATTCACCCTTTGTTTACCGCTTAATGAAGAGGGTTAGGATAATGAGCGTTAGTGTACCCGACTCTCCGATGATGACTTGACCTTTCTGACCTGTGACGTCATGTATACATTTGCCTATTCATGAGCTACGCTGAATAAATTAATGTCCCTTAATCTCCCTTAATCAAAAGGAGCACTTTGCAACGCACTATATACTACTCATATGTTGAGTTGAGTAATGCAAGTATGTAAATTGTTTTATTTTCATTCACACATTTTCTTTGCACAGTTTTTACACATTTAATAAATCGGGTGAAAAGAAAAAAGGATATTTAGGCTTATGAAACACAAGTGTACAAAATATAATTCAAATGTATGTTCTAAATGTGGGTAACCATGTATTCAGTAGCAAATCCATGAGGGGGGTAGTAGAACTAGACTAGTAGACTACTTTTTTCATGATGTTTATGATAATTACAGAGAAAAGTTATGTAAAAGATCATGATAAAGTATTCTTCTTCTAGCTGGCCTCTTTGTAAATTATTCAGCAAAGGCAAGCGGAGTCACAGAGCAGTCTAATTAAATGAAGCCAGTTATTCAGCTTCAACAATACGGTCTCTACTCCTAATGCTGAAAATGTTTTGCCCCAGACAGGTTTCAAATGTCCCTTGGAGTGGTAAAAGATGTAGAACAAATCTTTCTTTTTTCTACTTCTATTTAGATTTCCTTGGAGTTTTACCAAAAGAAGAGAGCGAGATGGCCATTCCAGGCCGAATGCATTCCGTGGGAAGTGTGGACAATAAAGCTGGATATCATAACACTGCCCAACGAGCATGGTAGGAACAGATAATGAATAATAGGTTCAATAATGGGTACTATATACTCATGCGAGTGGTGGAAATAGAGAATTTTGACGTTCATCAGTCTTCCTTACTTCATTCTTTGTCACACAGGGTTATATGCTTCAATACCTAACACTTTATAACCAAATGTACCTTCACCAGATATATTCTTCTTCCACTCATTATTTGTCTAAGCTGATCAAACTGCCATATTGATTGGACCTGAAAGCCTCTCGAAAACATTGGTCAATTTGCCCTGGTCTTCGGTTGTGGAGTGTTATGCAATTCCTTGTTGTCGCTAAATCTAACAATTTCCAGCTATCAGTTTGCAATAGTACTGTGTAACGGCAAGTAAATCTTAACAATGAGGAGCTTCTTCCATTTGCATGTTTCATTAAGTTTATTGCAGCTCATGCAGCTGTAGTTACCATCTTTATAATGATCTGAATAATATTTATTTTGAAAAATGGAATTCAATTTTAGAACCTGTTAGTGAGATGAAGAATGCTCCCCTACCATCTTAGTGAAGTTAAAACATGTATCTTATTGAACAGAGCGGCAAGTGTGCCGAGAGCGACTGGGGGAGCTGCTAGCAGAGAAAGTGATGTATGTGGCCGAGACGATGAATAGACATGAGTACGTGCCAAAGATGCCGAATCAGACCGACCTTGACCTTATCTTTGACACCATGTACCCCGACGTTCAACCCTACCTGTACAGGGTGAGTCTCTTTTGACATGCATAATAATTTTGGTTGTGACTGGGTTTATCAATTTAACCTTGGAATTTTGAAATTAAGCTATGTTAAGTCTCTGGAACAGAAGTTTTGTGTAGACTGTCTTTCCCTTGTATGATCCCTGCCGATGTGCTTCTTTTGATATCAAACTTGACAGTAAAGTGTAGGGGGAATGAGTGTTAATCATAATTATCTATGAGAAAGGATGATAAAAAGGATCTGTATAATGGATTTTCTATACCATATTTCTATAAGAGTGATTGGTGTTCTATGACTTTCATGAGAGCTTTCATGAGCTTTAAATGCATGATTTAAGTTTAACATCCAAACTTGATCTATTGCTATAACTGTATTCGTGTATAGATTATTTTATAGAGTTAAAATAGTTTCAAAATAGTGAAAAGCACTCTGGTGCATCTAATCAAATATCCAAAACTTTTGAACAACCATTACTGTTTAGCCCACAGTTTTCACTGTTCTGAAATAAGTGTCTTAACATAAACCATCCCTGCTTGGTCAAATATTTCAATGACATTTTGTATGTGTCTATATCTTTTACAGATATCTCACCAAACAACTGCCTCAGCATCAGTGGGAACTACAATGAGGAAGTTTATAAAGGACACCCTCGCATTATAACAGCGTGCTTCTGTAGTCTCTTCTGTACATGCTGTAATAACTTATGCTGAGTTACCTCCCCTTGTGAGCTCTCTGATATTAATCATGTAATGCAACAATGTGTCATTGCTGTATCATATTTCATGGTTGATTCAACAGGATATATAGTCAGTTCATATTATTTGTATATATGATCATGCATTGTGTACAAATAGGCAAAATCGGGAGTAACTTCCCTTACATATTACCTTGACATTCAAGAAGTGGCTCGTCAGTGTTTATAATCTTATTTTTGACAGTTTTTGTTTTACTTAACTACTTCTTCCATATTTCATGGCTTGTGTATGTCCATTCAAGACATTTAAGACTTCCCCTCAGTGAAAGAACATGCCAAGGTACATCTTTCTGATTCCAAAATCTCCGCAAGGTTGATTGCATAATCTAAGTTAGAAACTTTTATGAAATGAGAAAATTATAAAAGATAAAGTAAAGATATTAGAATGAAGTTCAGTAATAAATGACATGTTGATGTCATCTATTTGCAGAAATCAATGTAGAATCATGCGTCTAGGATTATTTGAACCTCATCCGTATTTCTAGTCTTAGCACAGTGATTATGTTATAAAAGGGGAGGTAACATTTTATTTGAAATATTTATTCCTTCAAAATGTCCTCAATTAAGATAAGTTGATACCAAATTCATGATCTTCAGAGGGTAAAAAGATTTCTTAATTAACTCAATCATCCAGAGTCCTAGAGAAATTAATCAAGTGTAAAGCATAAAGTGCTAATGGCCATTTTTGTTTAAACACCTTTTTAGTTATTTGAGGTAGGGGAATGGATGAGTATAGCCTAATCGATCATGGAACATTTGTTTTCAAACATTGTCTTGCAATTGGGATAATATATTTTATTTTCCTGAGGTCACTTTATTTGTCTAAAATCGTGCTACTGCCCCTTTGAAAATAAATGAGATGTTTACATCAAGTACTTAGTTTGTAGCTGCAGATTGATGGTATGAAGATTCATGCAATAAAGATACTTTGAACTTCATGGATATTTTCAGTGCTTGTAGAAATTTTATCAAGGGATTTGTGTCATATTCTGATAAATGTCTTTCTTTGTTGGGTACATATATAATATTATTCTTAAAATTGTCACGTGAAATATGAATATATTTTATGTTTGAGTGCTAATCAGTAAAAACTGCATCATGTTCACATCAGCTTTCATGGTTTGAGCTTTGACATGTAAAATCGGTATGGATTAATTATGATCTTTGTGACACCTCTCGTTTAACAGCACAAGCTGGAAGAATTAATTTGTGTAGCTACAAGGTAGATTACCGCCAAGATATTTGTGGTTAGGGTTGTACTGCTGCACATTCCAGCAGAGTTCAGTGTACTTGTATGGTATCTATATATCATAAAGAAAATCAGATATCTACAACTATTTTCCTTTTCTCCCGCACAGGGGTTACTCATCTCGTATCTTCTATGTAAAGCTGCTACATCTGGATTACCTTGCACAGCTTTTCAACAATTCCCTCTCAATAGAGCTCGTGCAATCAAATATTCAAATCAATGGTTGTGCATTGTTTTTAACTATGCATTTTGATTGCTCTTGTAACAGTTGATACGACTTTAGTCCATTCACGTGTGTAATGTGCACTGGCTTCTTTCAAGAGGGATAAAAGGATATTAGTCAGATGTAAGATGATATTTGTTTGGATGATAATAAGGAGCACATCTATGTTAAAAATCTTCACTGCTCACCGCTTGAAAGACCTTGTGAGATATAGCCCACATTGAACATAGCTTAGATGAGGAAAATGACTTGAGTAACCTCTTTGGGGAGAAAACATGTCTTCTGTATCTCAATTACAGGTCACTGCTAAGAATTGGTTATACTTGAACTTAGAATGCCCTATAACCGCACTTCCTTCAAAGTAAAATAGTGTAGAAAGATTTGAACCCCTTTAGAGTTATCCCCACCTCTCGTTTTGACAGAAGCCTTGGGGACTCTTGAATATCACTTATTCATTACCAGAATGTAATTGATAAAATACATGTGTGACTGTGAAATCATGTACTTTAGTTGTTAAGTCTTGGAATATGAATAGAAAGGCCAGTGTCACTTCATATGCATATTGTAAACAGATTTTTATGTTCAATTTGAATGAACATTTTGCATGGTTAAAGGCTTCCCATTTTAATTAATAATACATCCACGATATATTGAAATCATTCTTTACATACATATATATATATATATATTATATATATATATATATGTATGTAAAGAATGATTTCAATCCCCTTTTTGATTATGACATGACATTATGCAAGCATGATTTATTAAGTTGGCAAGGCAGTGAAGACCAACTTTAGTGTGTAATGCCATGGTTTATATGAAAAGCATCATGAATGAGTATTAACAGTGGTAGAAATACATATGTTTCTGTCTACCATTCTGTTTTGACTCAAACTTGCTATTGTTGTTGTGACTATATGCACTGTATGTACATAAATGTATGTGTAGATGATAATTTCACTCTAATGGTTATAGATATACCTTGTAAGTCTAGGTTTGTTTACTGTTAGCACTAATGAGTGAATGGTTCAATTCATAGCGAAACTGTTGCAAATTAAGTAATTGTGTGATATAGGTTTATGTTATATTGTGTTCCATGTATGAGGATAACAATATTTTTTTTCTTTAGGATACTTTAATGGATAATGTTGCTATGGTATGATATATTTGATATTGTAGTGAGTATGTGACAATATGTACAAAGCTATTCCATTTATTAATTTGTTTACCAATCAACTGATTATTTCTAAAAAGAATGAAAGGTTATTATCACCATTAAAAATGAAACAACTATAGACAAATAAAACTTCACCAAAATCTCATAATTACAATATTTTCCCGAAAAATTCCATTAATGAACCATTTGTTTATTTAATGAATATCCAGAACGAAATGGTTTGTAAGAATTAATGGATGTAGTGACTCGACCCTTTCCATTTCGATAAGGAATGTAGCTTATATTTCATCTGTAAAGAGATTGTTTAATTTGTATGTCTGAACATATGCTGAGTTTCATTTGAAGGAAAATGTTTGATTCAAATTATAATTTGCAAAATGTGAATAAATGATTGAAATTTCACTCATTGAGATTTGATTGTTGATTCAAATTTAGAAATAGTTGTAATCAGAACAAACTGATGTTTTCATCTACTTCTACTCTGGCGACTGCTACATCAGCGTATTTTTCTCCGCCGAGCTCCATCACATTGATGTTTTGTCCAATCAAGAGTGAATCAAGAAAGGTGATCATTCAATCATGTCACTCAAGACCTGATGTGTAGTTAAAACATAGAAATCAGTTGTTAAACCACAGCTGACCAGCGAAACGTGGTAAGAAATAAAAATAGAATAATTCACTTCATAAAGTATGCGTAGATCAACCAAGTCCTGGTTTGAAATAAACACATAAGCTGTAAAGAACTAGTCTCTGAAAACAACCCAGGGCCAAGATTTACGAAGCTCTCTTTGGCTAAGATAGTCCTTAATGTATGGTAGAGCTTAGAAAATTAAGGCATAGCTTCTGAGATGGAACTAAAGAAAGGGGTTTATCGTAGTCCACTCAACCATCTTGTTTTCTTTTGACCAATACGCATAAAACGCTGTACTATTACTTATTTCACAGACAAATAAAGAAGAAATATATTTTTTGATAGTATGTCGACAAATTTACAAATAATTAATGACACAACTTATCAGTTTCGCCTTCTCCTTCTTCGCTGAAAATTTCAAGATATAAAGTCTCCGGAGTTGCACAACAAGCAGCTTTTAATGTATCTGTAAACTATAATTGACTGACAACTAAGGAAACAGCAAGTCAGAAATAACTTGAAAACGAGGTTGGAAAAACATCCCATTTGCAATAGTTATCTTCATTCAGGATTGTTTACATTTAATGCCCCTATCGTATATAGAAACACAAACACATACACTTATAGAATGGTTCGCTTAAAATATGTCAATGTTAATGAGTGATATAATGTCATAACACATAGAAGGATCACACCAATGGCATATAATCTTGTCAGTAGGTGCATTGAGGCAGATATTCAAACAAGTACAAGAAAGACTTCATTGAGATTTACTTTTAGAATTGAAAGTACACTTAAATAACCGGTAATTAATTTCAGCATATGAATATATTATATTTCATAAAAGCCTGCAGTCATAAACACGCATTTGTTAAAATGATGTGAATTGTATTCCTGACAACGCCTGTTTCCTCAATAGAACACAACACTTGTTTCATCTTCACATCCTTAAAACCCATTTTTACAAAACTACCTTCTAAAATTGTTACAACTTTTGTATCAAACATCATGTTTTATTAACGATAACCCGTGTACTCAATTATAGACAGAGAAGCTAAGTGACACAGGTGTCCGAAACAAAAAATTCAATGCCTAACTCAACTATTGTTATACCATAAAGCTTATTAAATTGATATTATTTATTCATTGATTCCAACGCAAGCAGGTATCCATTTTTCTCTCCAAGGGTTATGCTGGTCCAGTTGATGTCATATGACCCACTTTATTGTCCACCTGGAATAAGGGAATAACAATTGCGGGATAATCGTATCTAGTGCAAAGACACACATGAACTCACTGTAAATAAACAGCATAATATCCAAATGGGATTACTCGAACACGCCGATCGTATGTCAAAGGTTGGGTTAATGCGAAATATTAAAGGGAAGTGCTTATTCACATACATTTATAAATGCAGTAAAATATCATGTCACATTCATCATTTTCTCATGTGGTCATCCAAACGAAGAGGTATTTCACTACTTTTTTACCTGTCCCTGTTACTTATTGCTGAGACCAAACTGTTATTTTTATAAGAAAGGTTTTGATTTAAGAAGTGTACTTTTTGGGAACGCAAATAAAGGGAGAGAAATAAACCAGAAAATACTAGAATCTGTACATTACTTTATTCATTCTTCAAAACGATTTAATAACAGTTTAAACAATTTACAAGTCTTTTCATAATGATGAATGAACGGCCACATGATTACCAGAATTGTGATATCTTTTATATATTACATACTAATGATTGTTTTATAGAACTTTTGTATCAAGATCGCATGCCATTCTCGTGTTATTTCAATTGTTTTGTATTCTATAGGAGAGTCATTAACATAAGCCATATGGCTTGTTTGCCTATCCCTTTCATGTAATAAAATATGTTTAAACCATCATTTTCTCATTAGCTATTTCACTCACTGAAGACTATTCCTAGTGGATGTTCCCAGTTCTGGTAATAAGTACCATGTATATACAGCTGTTGAGATTTTATCTAGAACCGGAATTAGAATACACAGCTTTGGGGAGTTTAGTTCATATGCAATTAATGTCCTACATGTGAAAGTTAGTGTTGTACGATATACAAACTATAAATGATAAAAGTGCATCTATCAAATCCTGTACCTTTATCCTTTCATTTCTTCCAGTCCTTTCGAAGAAAGTTGTAGGACCAACTGTCGGAAAGAAGATACAAACTTCATTACTTTGAATGAATCGCTTAGCATTACGTTTACTATATTCTTAATATCAATAATACTTTTTTTATCTAAAGGGTCCAGTGTATTTCCAAACAAACCTCTGTTGTTCCGAGCCACGTTACTCATCGCGTCGGGAGGTATCGAGGGCAGCTTTGTTCTGAAGAAAAGACAACGAGTGTGGATGAAATGTAGGGAAAGACTTTATTCATCAGTTTCTCGCAAATTTATCTTGAATTATCTAGTTGTCATATATATAAGTTGGCTCATTCACATCTTATTGACAGATTTGTCAAATGGATCCCTTTACATCACTTTACATAAGTGATTTTTGTTTAAAAGTTCTATAACAAATATTGATAAATACAGCAAATAAAATTTCCAGGTAAAGTGTATAGAAATCATAAGAAGAGCTGTGATATGGTTTACATAATAATAATAATATAATGGAAAGGAGTTCAACCTACGATTGGTACTTTTACGGATATTTGAGACCTTTAAGTTACAAAGTGCATAGAAATCATATTCATGTCGAACGATTTATTGTATAAGTGTACCTCAACAACTTGTTATACAAGCTCACCTTAACGACTTGTTGCATTAGCCTACCTGAACAATTTGTTATACAAGCTCACCTCAAGGACTTGTTGTACAAGCTCACCTCAACGACTTGTAGTACAAGCTCACCTCAACGACTTATTATACAAGCTCACCTCAACGACTTGTTGTACAAGCTCACCTCAACGACTCGTTGTACAAGCTCACCTCAACGACTTGTTGTACAAGCTCACCTCAACGACTCGTTGTACAAGCTCACCTCAACGACTCGTTGTACAAGCTCATCTAAAAGACTTGTGATACAAGCTCACCTTAACGACTTGTAGTACAAGCTCACCTTAACGACTTGTAGTACAAACTCACCTCAACGATTTGTTGTACAAGCTCACCTCAACGACTTGTTGTACAAGCTCACCTCAACGACTCGTTGTACAAGCTCACCTCAACGACTCGTTGTACAAGCTCATCTCAACGACTTGTTATACCAAGCTCACCTAAACAACTTGTAATACAAGCTCACCTCAACAACTTGTTGTACAAGCTCACCTCAACGACTTGTTGTACAAGCTCACCTCAACGACTCGTTGTACAAGCTCATCTCAACGACTTGTTATACCAAGCTCACCTAAACAACTTGTAATACAAGCTCACCTCAACAACTTGTTGTACAAGCTCACCTCAACGACTTGTTGTACAAGCTCACCTCAACGACTCGTTGTACAAGCTCATCTAAAAGACTTGTGATACAAGCTCACCTTAACGACTTGTAGTACAAGCTCACCTTAACGACTTGTAGTACAAACTCACCTCAACGACTCGTTGTACAAGCTCACCTCAACAACTTGTAATACAAGCTCACCTCAACAACTTGTTGTACAAGCTCACCTCAACGACTTGTTGTACAAGCTCATCTAAAAGACTTGTGATACAAGCTCACCTTAACGACTTGTAGTACAAGCTCACCTTAACGACTTGTAGTACAAACTCACCTCAACGATTTGTTGTACAAGCTCACCTCAACGACTTGTTGTACAAGCTCACCTCAACGACTCGTTGTACAAGCTCATCTCAACGACTTGTTATACCAAGCTCACCTAAACAACTTGTAATACAAGCTCACCTCAACAACTTGTTGTACAAGCTCACCTCAACGACTTGTTGTACAAGCTCACCTCAACGACTCGTTGTACAAGCTCATCTCAAAGACTTGTGATACAAGCTCACCTTAACGACTTGTAGTACAAACTCACCTCAACGATTTGTTGTACAAGCTCACCTCAACGACTTGTTGTACAAGCTCACCTCAACGACTCGTTGTACAAGCTCACCTCAACGACTCGTTGTACAAGCTCACCTCAACAACTTGTTGTACAAGCTCATCTAAAAGACTTGTGATACAAGCTCACCTTAACGACTTGTAGTACAAGCTCACCTTAACGACTTGTAGTACAAACTCACCTCAACGACTCGTTGTACAAGCTCACCTCAACAACTTGTAATACAAGCTCACCTCAACAACTTGTTGTACAAGCTCACCTCAACGACTTGTTGTACAAGCTCATCTAAAAGACTTGTGATACAAGCTCACCTTAACGACTTGTAGTACAAGCTCACCTTAACGACTTGTAGTACAAACTCACCTCAACGATTTGTTGTACAAGCTCACCTCAACGACTTGTTGTACAAGCTCACCTCAACGACTCGTTGTACAAGCTCATCTCAACGACTTGTTATACCAAGCTCACCTAAACAACTTGTAATACAAGCTCACCTCAACAACTTGTTGTACAAGCTCACCTCAACGACTTGTTGTACAAGCTCACCTCAACGACTCGTTGTACAAGCTCATCTCAAAGACTTGTGATACAAGCTCACCTTAACGACTTGTAGTACAAACTCACCTCAACGATTTGTTGTACAAGCTCACCTCAACGACTCGTTGTACAAGCTCACCTCAACGACTTATTATACAAGCTCACCTCAACAACTTGTTATACAAGCTCACCTCAACGACTTATTATACAAGCCCACCTAAATGAATTGTTGTATTAACTTACCTCAATGAATTGTTGTATAAACTTACCTCAATGAATTTTTGTACAAGCTCACCTAAATGAATTGTTGTATAAACTTACCTCAACGACTTGAGGTGTATGAGTAGTATTGCAGTCATGCCCACTCCCAGCATTCCACACAAGGTGCGTGTAGCCATCAGCTCCAACACTTGACCACGTGGTACAATACATTCTGTCTCATTGGCTGTTGAGTTCACTATAGTGATTGGTACTGAAAGTACATTTTAGGGATGAACATAGTTTTAAAAACATTTGTTGGCTGTTAAAACATGATTGCATCAAATGAACTATATTTGTTTATACAATAATGCCGTTTCATGCCGTTTTACAATCGCGCCGCCAGTGATCGAGTGGCTCCTCTACTTATTTTCTTTCATTTTGAGTGAATGTGCGTTTTTATTTGCTAAATTGTAAATTCGATGGCAACATACATGTGACTAACAACTAGATGTGTGAAATAATTAGATTGGAAAAAATACTCAAAAGCAGGTATGAGCACATAGTCATATGGACAAATATTAACTCATGAAAATATTACTCTGATACAAGGGTATTTACAAGTCGTTGTAGTAGCAACTGTGGTTGTTGAAACTGTTGACCTGTTACAGTCTTCAAAGGTTATGTATACAGTGGCAAAATCTTTTAATTCCGGTTGACCTCTGTCAGTCACCATGGCAACAAAGATGTCGGATGTCACTTCCTTTAAAGCAAGTTCCTCGGGTGTATATTGCAGCACTACGCTTCCGGTTGAGATGTTTAAGGAGACAAATCGACTGCTTCCGTTGATAGTGAAATATAGACTCTCAGAATCGAAGTCGGTTGCATCCAGATAGGACAGAGCATCACCTTGGTTAGTGTTGCATGCTGCATGTATAGCAAAGAAAGTCTTAGAGAACTTTGGTTTTATGTCGTTGTAGTTTGAAATGTTGAGAATCAGAGACCCGGATATAGATTTCGGACTGATGTTGGAATCAGAAGCTCGTAGTGTGATATTGTAGAATGTGCTTCCACCCGTCTGTTTGTCAAAGTCAAGGGCCACTGCGGTCACGAGATCACCCGTTCTGAGGTCGATTGAAAATAGTTCTGTAGAGTCCTTGCCGTTATCTGAAATTGCCAATTGGTTGGATTTGATATCACATCTTATTGAATCATATCATTAAAAGTGTTAGATGATGCTATATAATCACGTCATATCGGGTCATGGGCCAATAGCAATAACAAATACACTAACGATATATTGTTTTTGATCATCCAAAAATATATTACACACCAGATGATTACGGGAATTAAATATACTACTCACCATCTACTGCTTCCACTATTGAGTAAGTAAGTAGTCCGTCTTGCCCTAGATCCGCGTCCGAGGCTGTGAATGATTGGATTAGGGAACCCTGTTTAACGTCCTCCCGCACGGACACTGCAGGGAACTGACTAGCGTTATCCACTCCAGGAAATCTCCACACAGGATCAAACTCGTTGTCGGGGAGAACCTGAATCAGAATGTTTCAGAATACTCTTATTGAACAGAAAAAGCTATAATGTTCTTTAAAATCCCAAGAGAACCTTTCAGTCGTCCCTCGTAGCAAGTGATGGGTTCTACTGATTTTAATGACATTGATGTTTCATAATGGCTATTTGAACTATTCTAGTAAGAGCATTCTCAATTGCAGTTTTCATGGAACAGATACTCAATATAGGGTATTTCCTATCATATTGTTAATCTCACGGTATAAAGTTTAAAGTTCTTTTCAGGAATGGAGTAGTCAGCTAACGAGAGCATTACATGGTATTTTACGAGAAATGTCCAATGTGCAAATATATCTAAATAAATGCAATGGTAAGTAAGGGATCTTCATTTAGTCTTTTAATTTTTTTTTATTAATTTGTATCAAGATTTGATTGCTGGATGATAAAATCATTGTGTTGCTACGTGATGACGTTATAACATGGAGATTATCATTTCACTGAACAAATAAGAAGGAAATACCCCCTTGAAACACACCAATTTAACATATATATTGCATAAAGCATACAAAGTTATCTTAATGAACTCATATGTTATAGACGCTCGTTTCGGTTGTTCTTCTCTTCAATCGAAAATTAGACGTCAGATATTAACATTTCATTATCAGCATTTACAGAACTATTCACAAACAGACACATTTACATTGTAAAATTGCATAAAACATTGATTCAGCCTCAAAAATACAACTGCAATAAATCCTGCTTCATCAGCGTATTTGTATTCACGTATAGCCCGTTTATTATTTTTGAAGAAGCTATACACATGCAGAGAAATCTTTGAATAGTGTTCATGAAAAGCTTTCTTAATTCGAATATGACATGCTTCATACAGAAATTAAGATATTTGAGATAAATTCCATTGTACTCAGGAACGAAGTATCGTGTTTGATCCAATGTTAATGAGATTGATTCAGAATAAACCAAAGAGACCGGATACTCACATTAACTATGACGACGATATACGAGGATCGTTTTGCTTCCGTCTGAGCGTTATCAGATACAGCCAACGTCAATCGATAAGAAAAGATCCCATTCACCATTTTCTCGTAGTCGATGTCGCCGACATAGAGCACTTTACCACTTGTGTTGAATACGGCGTCGATATCTCCCTCTGTAATACTTAGAGTTATCTCCCCATTTCGATCTTTGTCTGCATCGGAGCAATTGGCCTCGAAAATACTTGAATCTTAAAATGAAAATCCATATGGTTCAGGAAGTCATGACGCATAGTCAGTGATTTTTTCTATTGGTGAAGGGAAAGAATAAATGGTCCGTGGACCGGAACTGAATGCTCATTTAAGATTGATTCGAAAAAGGAAAAAACAAAGTAGAACTCTCTACAAAAGACAAAAAGGTTAAGTTAAATGGTAGTGAACTTTCAGAGACCTCTGTTTTGATATGATTTTGAATATTTTCATAATTAACTAAATCCTCTCTAATTCATTAATTGGTTTATTTGAATGTGACAGTCAAAGATCATCTGCATACAAACACAAATATTAATCTATTATGATAGGATAACAAATTGAAGTATTCTGTAACGATATGATATTCACGAGATATTCAGGATTTTCTTCTCCATTTTTTCTCTCTGTTTGCTTTCCTCACTCTTTTTTAAAACATTTCCTTGCTGTGCATCATGGCATAAACTCTACTTAGTTCCTCAAGGACTCACATTCCGTTTCCTAAACGTCGTGCATGTCCACAATGAATACCTTCTATCAAGAAAACATTACTCTTCCTACGTATGCAACTTTTAAAAGCCCTTCAAAGAAATGAAATGATGATCTTGACTACGCATACATAATTGATAAACTTATCATTCATGTGATTACATCTGTGCCAATTTAACAAACTCAAATCAAACCCCCACTTACTGTTATCAATATTCTCAGTAATATTCACTTCAAAGAACTGACTTAAACATTCAGGGGTGTTATCGTTGATATCGGTCACGTTGAAGGTCAAAATTGCCGTGTCACTGTGACCAGCGGCATCAGTAACCTTTACAGTAAGTTGAAGGTCATCACTGAGGTTGGTTGATTCACTGTCGACCGTGCGTCTAATAGACAGTTGACCGGTTGTCGTATTTATTGAGAACAACCTGTTGTTTCCTGAAAAATTAAAAATTATCAGTTCAAATATTTAACATTATTGTTTATAAGCTATGCATTATACAATTATAGACTTCTGTAGAGGTCAATATCGTTTTTTATTGACCTAAGTAAAACAATATTGACCGAGCTTGCAAGGTCTATATTGTTTTACTCAGGTCAATGAAAAGCGATATTGACCTCTACAGAAGTCTATAATTGTTTTATTATATGTTTTAAAGGAAATCGTAAAATTTTGACAAGGTAGCGTCTAGATCCTCCGCGCTATAGCTCTCAAATTCTCAAAATCTTTCCCCTTCTGGCATAGGTAATCTCTAAATACTTTCACAGCTGTAGCAGTTGCTTTCCTCGTGTTTTTGGCATCAATATTGTCCAAAATTTCTTTTTGTTCTTCAACATTAACGTCGGCAAAGCGATTCATCTTCACGGGAAGAGACGCCGACATCAAAGGTGACGTAACGTGACGTCACATAGGCATTACGTCAACAATGGGTCAATATCAATGTTGATTGACTTTTGCGATTGTTCTCAAGTCAATATCGCTTTCTATGGACTGTCATGTGACCGTCTTTGGACCAATCAAAATTGATACAAATCTTTGAACATATAATAAATCACAATATTGTTCACTGAAACCTGAAATTCTGACATATATGGGTTTCCATTGAACAAACACTAAGTGATATGAATGCAAATTCCAGCTACCAAATGTTCATCGCCGTTCCCCATATCCTCTCAGCTCATCTACTGTCCTGATCAAAATAAATATCTTCTAAAGATACAAGCCTTCGCAATAAAAACATAACATTCATTAAACTGATTGTGAAATATGGCATAAAGATAAGTTCGATTTAAAGAAAAAATAATGTGTCGTTAGGCAAGCATAATCATGTTTGCTGAATAAATTAAATTTAAAACATCCCCTGAATCCACCCCTGCTGCTTCCGCATACATTTTGTCGTACCCAAAACACCATAGGTCAGCACGTCTCCCTCGTCCCCGTCAGTCACCGTGTAAGCTCCTCCCACAACTGTTCCTGTTGGTTGCTCCTCAAGAATGCTGATATCTCCATATGTTTGAATAACAGGAGATTCATCATTGGTGTCGAGGATATTGACAACGATCGTCGAGTTTACAGTGTAAACCCCATCAAAGGACCTAAACGGAAATATTAAAAAAGATTCATCATATGCGAAAATATATGTAGAGTTTTGTTTGGGATTCCAAAATGCGAAAAAACTGACAAGTTGACTTTAATACTTTTTTGTTGTTGAATGTGGCAGATAATGGTCGCAGTTTCCGAATTTCAAGGGATCGTCCATTCAAAGTTGATATTTACATGACTTCAAGTGTGAAAGAATGTAAGACATACTCAATGTTAAGCACCCATTTATAAGTGAAGGGAACTGCGACTGTTTATGTTCGAATCTAATTGCAATTGAGTCACTACTGTTGGAGTATTTATTTTTGTAATGACTTTATCAAAGCTGAACAGTGACTTTTATAAAAAATTTCTTTTATCAAATGACAGAGTGAAATGTTTCATCAAACGATCAAAAGTTCAAGGTCATAATACAACTTCGTTAGTTGTCACTTTTTTGAAAACATAAAAGAATGCATTTGAAAAAGATCGTATATTTCAATAATTTCGGTTACGGTTTAAGGATAAACATACGTAATTTCCACGGTGAGACATCTTTCTGTTTCATAATCAAGGGTCTTGTTCAAAATAAGTTGCGACCCCTTGACATCCAACAATGTGTCCTTGACCTTGAATGTTACTTGGTCACCGTCGACATCGCTGGCATGCAAAGTATAGATGACGTCACCGATCGACGTATTCTCGTAGACACTGATTTCCTTCCCAGTTGCATCAAATGCTGGTGGGTTGTCATTAACGTTCTCAACCAGAAGTTGCAGGTATCCTTTGATTCTCTTCTGTTTTTGGGCATTGTCTTTGGCACTGACGGTCACTGTGTAAAGAACGCTCCCGTTAAAACTGCTGTCTGCATCAAGCACTGCTGCTGTTCTTAAATTACCAGTGTCTTCTTCGAGGGTGAACAGGGTAGTTGCATTTTCTCCATTGTCTGAATAAAGCAAACAGTTATGGTGTTTGAGCACAGGCGAATTGACGCACAAATTATTCGTTAGCACAGAGAACAACCAGTTATCACACCCACTGCGCAATCCTTTTGCGCTACAGCAATTTGCCTATGGTTTGAGTCGGGCTTATGTACAAATTGACACATTTTCTGCTTTTTGTGTCCCAAACTTCTTCTCAAAAGTGAAAAATGGATATTTTTTAAGTGTTGGAAATTGAATAACAAATATACAATTACCCATTACTCATTGTGTTGAATTAAGAATTATTTATTATACCAGCCGTCATGTTGTTAAACGCATCATTAGATAATGTTAAAGGGCAAGAAATAAAATGAACATCTTTGAATACAGTGTCAATGTACAACATAATATAACTAACCACTCGTTACTGATAAAAGCTCATGCGACACCACACCATCTGCACCGGCGTCTTCATCTGCAGCATTAACTACACTAACCACACTGCCTACAGCAACATTTTCCATCAGCGAGACACGGGCAAATGTACTGTTGTTCGTCATATTTGTGTTTGCCCACGTAGGTTCAAATTCGTTGACCGGTGAAATCTATTGAACATATCAAATTTTACATTCAGATGTTCTATATCCATATCCAACCAATGCGTTCAAAAGGCAACACTCTTTTATATCAAATCTGCATAGCAAAGAAACAATGACATTCCCTTACTACGAAGTTTACTTACGTCTTAAACATTATACCATGGAAAAGCTTTGGAGTAAAAAGAATTCTTGTTGTTTGCCAAACTTATTTCCGTGACATTCGGTTAAAAGAATTAGGTATCCTAGTGATGCTAACCAAATTCTACATCTTTAAAGTTTCGTCTTCGTTGATTTCAAAGAAAATAAGGATAATATTTATATGGAAGTTTTTTGAGGGAACTGATAATGAAATAGGTTATGACGTGGGGCAAATATCAATTGTTGAGAAAATATGATGTATATGACAAAAATGCAAATCAAAGAGTAGGCGAGTTTATCTACCATCAAAGTATTGAACCATTTACAACGTATTTGCACCATAATAACTGATATATGATACATTGTTGTAATTTAGCCTAAGTGGAAAATAAATGTCACACAATATACATCCATTTACACCAGATATTTCACTCACATTGAGGATAAATAGTTATATGCCAAACTAGAACAACTTTCATATGTCTATATAATGTCTACAAGGTGAAAACCACGGCAGTATAACGAAAATAGCTTTTATATATACAGTAAGGTCATTTTTTAAAACGGGATTAAATGTTCCTGAGATATACAATATATTGCATTCCATTTAAGGTATACCATGTATTTCACGCTGACAACTTTTACCTGTACTCACCTGAATTTTTACAAACAGAGTTGAAGATAACCGAACGTTCCCATTCGGATTATCGCTCAAAACCACCCTTATCACCTGTGGAGAGAGAGGATTACTGAGACCCTCATAATCAACAGGTATGCTGCTGGTGTAAATACCCATGTCCCTGATGGAGAAGAACGAAGCAAGAGGACCGTCTCCTTCTATACTGGTGTTCATCATACCGAACTCCCCGCCGTCCAGATCGTAACAGTCTAGTGTTGTCAAGAGTTCGCCTTTAGATAAAATCAATTGACTTCATAATTCAGTTTCAGAAAGTTTTATGAGATGAAGAAATGTTTGACATAATACCCTTAGTTTTGATTTGGTTAATTGAAAAGTTCTATGTTAACATCAAAACAAATAGCGACAAATTGAAAAAGTGGTTTGTTTAAATGAAAGAATTCATGAATATATTTTCTTTTGAAAACGAAATATCATGGATAAAAAAGCATAGAGTTTAATTCACTGTTGATTTACAATGGGGTAGATTTAACATGTTAATATTTGGGATCACACTATCTGCAATAGTAGAAAATCATACTTTTTCAGGTCGAGCACATTGCACGATTCGTATCATCGGCTGATCAATTCGCCTAGCTTTCCTTGACCCAGCTCGTGTGGTCATACATAAATCAATAAATGTTACACTTGTTCAATGTCTAATTGTAATGTATCTTGAAAGGGGCAAATTGTTTTATTCATTTCGATACATATTTGTCTACTTTCATCTATCATTCAATCTTACAATCCAAGACTAAATTTGATGAAAGTATTTCACAAATACCCGATTATATGACCTTTCATAACAATTCTGCGTTAAGATGTCATAACATGTGTAATGCCAATGTGATGAACATATCAATACTGTCAATCAAAACCAAAAATTATTAGGTTCGATGGTCTGGTTCACAACCCAAAGCAATGAGAACGACAAGAGTTTTTATATAAGATGCTTTATCACCCTCAAGGGTGATAATAAGTGTTCAAACTAGCACGATTCAGTGAAGGATTTAAGCAAAAAAAATTTAAAATTTCAACTTTTTCTGTCCAACTACCGGTTAAGTAACATATCAAGGTAGGTATATTGGCTACACTAACAGTTGAACCGTCATATTGCATGTATAGTGGGTCTCAGTGATTGAGTAATTTAAAGTTCATGCAAGGGTTTACGCCATGCCAGGATGCCTTTAAGCAAGTTTTATTGAAGATTTATTGCTGCAAGCAAAACTAAAACGCCGTGCGTGCGTAGCGCGGCAAAGCTGCAAAAACGCCACCTGGTGGTCGCCGTCAAGGGAAGTCACTCTTGTCTGACTTCTAAAAACCCGAGCTGGTCTAGGGGAGGCAACTCGTGATTGTCAAAAAACATTTTATACTAAAAGACCAATTTAATGAGTTTGTTAAATCGAAAACTTCAACTTCAAATCATCTCAAGTCTGATGAACTACAGAACCCATTGTTCATTCCCATAAGTATAACATCAAATTGTGTTTGTTTTGGTAAAGGCATGGGTACTTGGGGTGAGGGTGTAAAACGTGTGAAGATTTATAAGAAAAGGGCTGTGGACATGGTAAGATAGAGTCAAATAAGTCGTCGTACCAGAAGGCGTATTCTCCGTTACGTTAAGGAGATACTCAGACTGTGGACACATCGGACTGTTGTCATTGATGTCAATAACAGTGACCTTCAAGGTCAGCCAGTCCTTCTGACCAGCCGAGTCAAGGACGGTCAAGGTCACCTGGTCCAATAGCTTAGTTCCGTTCCGACCATCGTAGTCAATAATCTGTGAAAGTCTCGTCTCTCCAGTGGAGGAGTCCATTGTGAAGTACCAAGAATGTGTCCCTTCAAATTAAAAGTTTCAAGTTAATTTCCGTATGACAATATAATTGAAAAACAAACTGGATGAATTCTAAAAATGCAAATGGTTTATACAAAGTCGTATGAGAACTATCAACGAAGTGATTGACTGAACATCGTTAATCGTAGCATACATTAAACGTAATTTAAATTGCTAAATAACGACACACGCAATATCTGAATTACACAAATACACTCTATGCATGCACATATTATGAATATTTGTTTCAGATGTCCTAATTCAAATCCAGACATTATTTTCGCTCAGGATCGACATAGTTCAATAACAATAATAACAAAGATCTATGTAACGAGTACAACTTACTTAGGTGAAATCAATATATTCCAGTGCTTAGCCCATACATGTGATATATAAGACATAAATGCTAATAAATGACAAACCGACAAAGAACATTAAAAACGCATTGTAGGTAGCACTTCAACTGATAAAATACATAAGAATAAACCGATTCGTTGTCCCAGCTTTGTGAAAATCACGAACTAGTAACAGCGACATACCGGTGAGGGAGTAAGTGAGGGGAGGAGACCCGCCCTCTACAGACTGGTACAGGTTGACGGGGGTTCCTCGTGACTGTTCTTCCAGGACTGTTGGAGACGCTAGAGCGCGGATTTTAGGAGCTGGTCTTGTGACGTTCAATTGGATGACGTTAAGAAGAAATGACGTTGAGGACGAAAGTGATCCGTCGGAAGCACTGCGAAAATATACAAGATATTATCAGTCGATATGTATTATAAAAGTCGTACTAACAGATTTGTTTGCATTTGATATGATTTATCTAATATCTAAATTGATCCATCACGATGTAATTACCATCTTAGGGTGACCAATCAGAAACTTCCTTCACTTTATTGCTAACAAATCAGATCCGTAATCTTTTCATACACAGAGGTGATCGCAAGTAATGCAGCTTACCAGCCTAATGTAGGAGTAGTTCACATTGTAATTTATGCCATAACATTGTTATTTTTAAAGTGATTTGTGAAGGAGATCGCTAACTCCTTGATGATTAATGATTATCGGACATCTTACACAGTAACATTGTTATTTTTAAAGTGATTTGTGAAGGAGATCGCTAACTCCTTGATGATTAATGATTATCGGACATCTTACACAGTAACATTGTTATTTTTAAAGTGATTTGTGAAGGAGATCGCTAACTCCTTGATGATTAATGATTATCGGACATCTTACACAGTAACATTGTTATTTTTAAAGTGATTTGTGAAGGAGATCGCTAACTCCTTGATGATTAATGATTATCGGACATCTTACACAGTAACATTGTTATTTTTAAAGTGATTTGTGAAGGAGATCGCTAACTCCTTGATGATTAATGATTATGGGACATCTTACACAGTAACATTGTTATTTTTAAAGTGATTTGTGAAGGAGATCGTTAACTCCTTGATGATTAATGATTATGGGACATCTTACACAGTAACATTGTTATATTTAAAGTGATTTGTGAAGGAGATCGCTTACTCCTTGATGATTAATGATTATCGGACATCTTACACAGTAACATTGTTATTTTTAAAGTGATTTGTGAAGAAGATCGTTAACTCCTTGATGATAAAAGATTTTTGGACATCTTACACCGTAACATTGTTATTTTTAAAGTGATTTGTGAAGAAGATCATTAACTTTTTGCGTGTCGTGTGTTTTCGACAACATATGTATTTATACATTGATACACTGATAACTTATATTGCTTTGAAAATAAATTTCAAAACACAAACAAGTTGGTGATTTCAATAAGTTTTTTGCAAACACGTGCCCCCTTGTCACTGACCCAAGGACATGTGCTCTGAAACTTCTGACGTTATTACCTCACTGTAAGCAGCTGACAGTCGTCCGTATCGAAGTCGAGTTTCTTCACAAGAGTAAGATTAGCTCCGAAAAACCTGAACACATTTCCTGACACGGAATACGTGATAGCATCTCCATCTTTGTCTGTGGCATCTACAGTAGCAACCACCGTAGACATGGCTGCATCCTCTTGAAGAGTTATCTTGTTCGACATCTTCCTGAGTACTGGCACATGTTCATTGACAGGCAAGAGAGCAAGAGTTATCTTTCCCTGGCTTGCTTTTGAAGGGTTACCACCGTCCTTGACATTATATTTGATAACGTAGGATTTGACACCACCAGTTGTGACGTCAGCATCAAGGTTCACTGAGGTTCTTAATTCTCCACTCGTTGGATGTAACTTGAATGTTCCAGAAGCATCGTTCCCCTGGTCTAGTACAAAAAGTCATATTCAAAATGTTATGAAACAAGCTATGGACGACAAGGAGTATCGAATAATAGCAAGTGAACGTAGCATCTCTTAAGTTTTATCGAATGTTTTCAATGAAGTTGCTCATGTAGATGTGAAATTCGAATACGACATGACATCTCGATCAAGTCATTGCATTAAATACGTAAACAACGAACCATCCAGAACACTCGTGAGGCTGTACGAGAGCTGACCATCTGGACCTTTGTCCGAGTCAGTAGCTGTTACCCTGACCACTAACGTCCCCGCTCCGCTGTCTTCCTTCATGGTTGTAAAGATGACAGACTCGACAAGGTATGGTTGGAATTCATTTACAGGTTCGATCTAGAATATTCACAAAATCAAGTAAAAAACTTTCGACCAAAAAGTCAAATTCAATGCTAAATTAACAATTTGAATAGGTTGTTACACTACTTTCGAATTTGAAAAAAAGTAATTTTTCTCATGTCTTCTTATTTTGTTTCGTTTTACGATCAACTTTGGCATGGTTATAGTAATTAGTTGAAATGTACATTTCTTAAGTTTTGACTCATACACTGATTTATAACGTATCATCATTTCAACACGTCTTTCAACCAATGTTTGTGCGTTTGAACTTCATGTTATACAAGTGATAGTTAGGTACATAGCGTTGAAATATACATTCAAAAAGTTCACTCACAGTTACGAAAAGAGTAGCCTGACTTGTAAATCTATCATAATCCTTGGACTGGTCAACAGCCTGTAGAGTCAAGGTGAGAGGTGACAACAGGTCCGGGTTTGAATCAAAGTCCAGCGAGGACGCTTTTACACTGACTGAACTCCCCTCAAGGGTTATCTTGTCGCCCATCTGGTCACCAACCAGGGTCATCTTGAATTGACCATTCGCACCAAAATCCTTGTCCTCACAACCTACTTTGAGAACAGGTCCTGAAAAGTTTAAGGAATTGACATATGGATGGCTTTATAATAGAGTTTAATTTCCAATTAATGGACTGTTAATGTTCACTGCTATTTTATGTTTATGTAAGAGTTCCACAGTAGACATTTCATAGAACTAAAATCCAAATTATACAATTTACAATTCAGGTCCTTTCCTTGATGTCATATGTGAGGCTTAGAGTTCAACTCTGACACTATCTTTATCCATTTGCATCGCTGGGTAAGTAGAGCTTTAATCTACTCAGTTACCCAGAGTGGAAGGCAAGTCTTTCAACCCACGTCTTAGCGCGGCGGACGGATTCACCCTTCTAGCTCTCAGCTTATACAGCAATGAAGCGCTTCACAGACTCATCGACCCGCGCCCATTAATACTTAACTTTACTGAAACTGATTAACTAAGCTTCACCACATCCACGTGAGTATGGTATGCATTTTGCTTTTCATCATGACAATTTACGACAATGAATGAAAAAAAACGTTTATCACTACAACTTTATAAAATAAGTTGCTACCGTAAAAAGTCATCCCCTATATCAGGGTGTTGTAGAAACTTCCCGGTTACAAATAAGTTTATATTAGAGGATGGAAACTTAAGATTTGAATAAAACATCACCATCAACTGAGTTTTCCTTCACGGCGACCCTGTAGATGTTCTGGCTGAAGACAGGAGGATTATCGTTGATGTCGAGTACATTGACGTTGATAGTCTGACCTGTTACTCGATTGAGGTTATCCGTCACTGATATGGTAACGCCTCTTATTGACGTCACTCCATTCTCCCCGTCTCGATCTATTCTTTGTTTAATCTTCAGTTCCCCAGTTTGATAGTCCATGTCGAAGTAATTTGTTCCATTTTCTGAAGAGATCAAAGTGGTTAATCGTGATTATAAGAATACTTGCAAAATAGATATTATAATTTTATTTAACGCTTATACCGTCTTGAAGGGTTATGTTGCTCACATTGCGAACACAAGTCACCCCATCGTGTTGAAAGAAAATGACAATTTTCAGCGCTCGAAAACCAATCTCAAAAAACGAAGGTCTAAGAAATTGGTAAGAAAGCCGTTTTACCTGTGATACTATACTGTAACGAGGAGCCCCCGTCACTGACTACTGTGTACAAACCACCCACGACTGTTCCTACAGGCATTTCCTCAGGGATCGAGAAGGAGTCCACAAACTTGATGTTGACTTCCGTCACATTGATGCTGGTGACTTGAACCAGGTACGTGTAGTCGGAGAATAGTTCTCCGTCACTTACTCTGGAATGAGTACATGGGGGACTTGTAACTTCCAAAACTCTGAGGTGACCTCTTCATCGTTGATGTTATGCAGCAATCAGTATAATTTACGACAATGTATCTATGAAAGTTTGAAGGCTGCATGACTAAATAAAGACCTTGGCAGCGTATACTATTTCTATTTCAACTTAGCTCATTAATAATTGCACCTAATTCAAGTGTAAAGTGTTAAAAAAAAATTAGGCATAATTGTCATGAAGAGTAAATATCATTTGACATCTAATTAAGTTACTGATCCTGGCAATGTTTGAAACTTTTCAGTAACTATCCGTGAATGTTGAACAATTAATTGCCATTTTGAAGAGGCATTTATCATGAACATACCGCCGAATGATAAGAGAAATTCTTAACTTCCAATGTAGAAAAGTAGATAGTTATTTGTACAATCAACATGAGGTTTCCTTTGATGACACGTGTACCCACCTGAGTATCACTGTTGGACATGATGTGGATATATTTCCAGGCGCTTTCTTCAGTACCAGGGATGACCCAGTTATGCCTATGATGTCACTTTCATCTACAATACTCAACATCACGCCATCGCCATCCAAATCACTTGTTGAAATCGATAATAACACGTCATCAATTGATGCGTTCTCGAGCACACGTATAGACCGAACCGATGACGTAATAGTTGGGGCATTGTCGTTTGTGTTCCTGACGAATATCCGTAACTTTGCTTTACAGCTAAGAGAGTTAGTACCCTGGTCAGTGACCTTCACAGAGAATGCATATACGTCACTTCCGCCGGTTTGAATATCAGCATCAAGAACACCAGCCAATCTCAAAGACCCAGTTCTCTCATCCAGGATAAACATACCTTGTGTTGAGATATCTGCTCACAGAATAACATAAGTTTGAACTCGAAGAATGATAAATCATTAAAACGTTGAATAATTTACGTTTGCATGTTTCGTGAACACGTGTGATTACAAGGAATCTCAAGAACACATAAAGGTTTGAACTTGAAAAGACGTTGTATAATTCATGTAAACTTCTATCAACAGTAAGTATATGGGGATTAACATCTCAGTAGATGACTGTTTTTGGAGTACCTTTGCCATCATTGCGTGAAAATGGTTTCACAAAAATAATTGTATTTATTACACATTTTGTGTTAATTCATATGTTCTCTAATGAACACAAAACATGTCATGCTGTTCTTTGAGCTACCCTCTGAGGACCCTTTCACGAACCTCCTTCAGAGACTCAATTTGTATCAGCGGCTATTTTGATCGCTGCTCTTAAATCGGGAAGTCTACTTGGTGTTGACACTTGGATACCCATTTAAAATTTATCTTTTATTTTGGGCGTTGATATTTTCTTTGTTAATCTACAGCTTTTTTTGATATTATTGATAGTAAGTTTGTTAGTCAGGGATTTACCTGTGTTTGTCAATAGGTACATCAGAACGCCGTCGTTTCCTAGATCTGCGTCGGTAGCTGTCAGTACAGTGATCTCAGAGCCAACTGTTA
Source organism: Phorcus lineatus (assembly GCA_921293015.1). Taxonomy (NCBI): domain Eukaryota; kingdom Metazoa; phylum Mollusca; class Gastropoda; order Trochida; family Trochidae; genus Phorcus; species Phorcus lineatus. The sequence continues at coordinate 41,753,954 of OV121096.1, forward strand.
TATTCTCGTACACAGTGATGTTGGGTAAATAACCCTGGTCATCCACTGGCGGGATCCACAGTGGGGAAAACTCATTTTCTGGCTGAACCTTAAAAAGACATTTTTGCTTTTATCCAAGTGCCTCCTAAATTCCTGTTATTAGCCTAAAAACAATGATAAATGACAGATGGTTCTGCGTTAAACATCATCAAACAATATTCCCATCGCATAAAACCTTACCGACCCCTTCAGTGTTGCTTATATTTGGATACATCAAGTCGCACATCATTTTCAGACGGCGTATGTTATATAATAGCTTAACGGTATCAATCATATGCGTCTGTTGTCTCCAAGAATTGACAAATTCTGTGTTTGGTCCAACGCGGCCAATAGATCAAGATAAGTGATACCTATATTTCAAGGACTCTCATTTCCACTCCATAATTCTCTAGGGGCCTTTTCCATGTAGCTTCCGTCAAATTCATATGCAAAATAAAAGATTTGTTTCGCTGAAATCACGTATTTCTCAAAATTACCTACCATAACTACAACAACAGTTGTCCCTGTCAATATTCCGCCCTGTGTGACCACAGTCAGTGTATATGCGTTGTCACTGCCATTACCCGGCTTCTCGAAGTCCAGTCTGGATCCGTCCACGAACAGTGCAGAGTTGTTCAGAGAGAACATATTGTCGGGGTTTCCATCCACGATCTTTAATGAGACGTCATCAACAATACCACTGTCCATATCCGTTAGCGACAAGTTGACCAGGTTTGCTACGGAGAATTCAATATAATAATCAAACCTCTTGTTTGTATGAGTAAGGAATCCTACTTCATGTGTATTTTATTGTGTTTGTTATCTTGTTTTCTTGATGCGCAGAGAACAAATTTAAAGTGCCTTATAGTCGGAAAAGCAGGCACTGCACTACGAAAGATGTCAAAAACGAAAGTTTTTGGCAAATGCCATTGATTCAAAAGCATTTGTGTTCGCATGATTTAAACTGGAAGTGTTTTATTAAAGTCGAAAAATAAATGAATAATGTTAATGTGGAATGATAGGCCCGGACATGACAGCTAAGGCATTAAAGAACAGGATCAAAGACTGTCATCCTGCTACATCAACGTACTTGTATCCGCAGAGTTTATTCGTTACCCTCATATATACCAGGTCAAATGCTTCGAATTGCTATATGAATAACCTGTCATTGACATGGCTTGCTTCCAGCAATAGCGGTACTGTAACGTTAAAGTCGATATATATGATTCATGCTCCGTGTATAACCAGATCTCATTGGCTGAAAAGAGTTGCTAAACCTTCCCATAAATAAGAAGCCTTAAAAGATACAGTCGACCTGATTGTCTTACAGGTATTGTAGGAACTCTGCGGATAGAAATAATGCTTATGGAGCAGGATAATCGACTGTTAAAGCTACGAAAACACCACACATAGGTTCTAGATATTTACAGAAAAGCGACAAAGCTGTTTGAAGCCCAATTTGCACATTTGATTATAGTTATCTTTGATTCACCTTATTGGATTAAGGATGATGAAGTTTGCAAACAAAATTAGTATAAGGCTGTACCCTAACCAATGATTTGAATCAATGCACTCGATCATTTATTGGTCTATTACCATAGCACGCACATACTCTTACCAAAGGTTGAATTCTCGGCCACTGTAGCATAGTAGTATATCTGCGAGAAGAGAGGGGGGTTGTCGTCTATGTCGAGAATGGTCACATTGAAGGTGCAACTACTGACCAGTCCTGCAGAGTCGGTCACTGTCAGCGTCAGGTCGGTCAGTCTGACCACTCCCTCCGGACCGTCTCTGTTGATCCGGGACACCACCTGGAGTTGGTTGGTACGGGGATCGAGCCTCAGGTAGATGCTGTCATTACCTTGTTCCAACGACATACCAGATCAGATGTTTGAGAGCTATTGACAAGTGCTAGTTCAAAATTTTTTCAATATATCTACGGAACGGTGGCACATTTTCGTAAAAGTTATTATTCCGGTGTCAAGGATAAAGAATTAAGTACTTTCTCGCATTAAGAATCTTACAATTGGGTGACACATTACAGTATAACTGAGGGATTGCAAGATGTTTGAGATGTAATTAGACGACAGCGGGGACAATTTAACATTTTTATTGCTCAGGTACCATCATCAGGAAAAATGATAAGGACAAAATACAGTCATGAATCGGAACCTCATTTGCGGATACTATGAATATCATCGAACAACTTAGTGGTTTTCCTTTAAAATAATTATCATATTACCATTATTTGTCAACAATTTAAGGGACCGTATTTCACAATCAGGAATTTGAATAAATGTTTCATAGAAATATACTGAAATTCAAAGAAATAAGTGAGGATAAAAGAATACAAGAGAGAATTTCCTTGCGTCTTGATTAATATCCAATACTGATAGTTTGTGCGATGATCTTCATTTCTTATTATTCATTTTGCATTTGAGTTGCACTTCAATTGAATTTTGTTGGCGTGAACATAAACAGAATTTTTTTCTAGTGCAACCATTTGAACATTCGTTCATTATATTCTTCTTTTAACAATTATCATGAAAATGACTTTTAACATTGAATTTGAATAGCAATTGATGCTGCGGCATGTTTATTTGATATTAAAAAGTCTACTACTCAAAATAGGCATGTTCAAAATACTATACTATAAGGTATTTCATACCCTGCAAACTGAAAGATAGATTGTCGTTCTGGTCTCGATCAGTCACAGAGAATAATCCTCCAAGAGTTGTATTAATGGCAAGTTCCTCCTGTATTTGCACTGGTTCAAAGATCCTCAGTTCCGGAATCTCATCAATTACGTCATCGACAGATACAGTCAGAGATGCATTTGTGATAAACATGCCATCAGTTGAGCTGAAGTTATAGGTATTGCAAAGAAGGATACCAATTGGTATTTTTAAAATATGTAATACATTTGATTAAAGTATAAGTTATATGTTTCGCAAGGTTAGTCAATTATCATTTTGTCCTCTCGTCAGAAACTTAGTTTCCTGCTTGGACAAATAAATCCTAAGATAAATAAACTGAACAACACAACAGTCTTCCTTTCTTAAAGACAAAACGTTTAAGATCGTTACGTCACCCTGTCGTTATTAATGAATAAAGATGTGTATTGTTTTGTATGTTGAAAGTAACTTTCCTGAGTTTAAGATATTTATCCTTATACATCGCCAGTTGTATGTGTAACACAAAACATAAACATAAACCCAATATTAAAGAATATTCAGCAGAAAGACATAAATTAACTGAAACCTACCTTATGAATAGACTATGCATAGTCACATTCTCAAAGTCCAAACTCTTTGCAACATATACAGTGCCATTAATCAGCTGGAAGCATCCACTGGTCTCAGTCAAAGAATACGTTACATCATCCCCGTCAATGTCTCTGATTGGGGGATAGGAAAAGACGCTGGATCCAACTGAGATGTTCTCTGGAACCCTTACAGCCGTGTTAGATAGTTCTGGAGGGTTGTCATTGACGTTGAGTACGTTGATTGTGATGTTCTTCATGGTAGATCTGGGAGGACTACCGCCATCTTGAGCTAAGACAGACAGTACATACCACCCGGCACCACCTGTAGCTTCGTCACAGTCAAGGACATTGGACACGCGCAGTTCACTCGAAGAGGTGTCGATTGCAAATGGAAATGAGATGATTCTGCCATTGCCTGGAAAAGGTAGTAAGGATTTATAGTCCTTATCGACCATTGATTTCTCAGTAAGTTGATATTTTATTAAAAAATCATCTTAAACTTCTCCGCAAACTGAAATTTGTCACTGTTCTACTGAATGCGCGGATGATAGAAACTATTTACATGTCCAATGATTACCATTACGTCCATCGATTATTCGAGATCTTGGAGTATGTTTTATAAGGAAGCCAACGTCAAGAGATCAGCTGTTGGTTATGCATCCCGTCTGCTTAAAACAGGTATTAGAATTTTAACTTCAAATCAAACTTTCAACTGATCGTGGTTTGTATTTCTTTGGTACATTTTCCCTACCCAATATTCAATCAATCAATCGATCGTTTTAAATACTCAAACGCAGAAGGCCTATAAGCAAAATACAAAAGAATAGTTCAACATGCATGTAAATGAAGTTATCATAAACATGATTTATACACGCTTTTTGACTACAATGTGCATCATAATGTTTACAGTTTAATAGAAAAAAGATTTTATATGGCATGGACATAAAATATCATCTAAATGTACCTGATGTTACAACTACAATGCTGTAAATGACAGAACCATCCATCCCTTTGTCTTCATCGGTTGCATTTAGATTCGTAATGACGGTCCCAACAGGCGTATCTTCAGGAACAGATACTTCGTCTCCCTCAGGTGGCGTTGTCTCATTACCTGTATCATTCGTAATGTTCCTACCATAACCATCGGCTGAGCTTAAAATATATGTGCCATTAGTAGAATCATTAGGATTGATGGTAGAGTTTACACTAGATGCATTCGCCAGTGACGGGTTTGTTTGTTCAGACGATCTTGGAATATACCACCGAGGGTCGTATTCGTTGATTGGTAAAACCTGAAAACAATATTTATATAATGACCCAACAAGGACTACGTTAAATTTGGACTTTTTACCAAAAATCCCATTACAATTAATAGTTTCCGTAATTTCTATCACAACTTGATATGAAACATATACATTAACTGTCAACAATGTTTTTTATTTTCTGAAATTGACCAACTACAAAACATTGAGTGTCAGGGTTGGAGCTGGAAGACAAGACCATTACCACTAAAAAGGATATTTCAGGTATATTTTCACATATTCATGATTGCTCAATAGCCAATTATGTTTTCTACAACACGTATCTCAAAAGTACTGGTGACATTGGACCTGTAGTTTAACAGTTTAGTTTGGTGCAATTTGTATTATCACTGGAGCTGATGTAACCTATATGCAATGTTCATATTCATTACCTTTACTATCACCACAGCCATTGCGTCGTTTGTAGCTGACCCAGCAGTTGAAGCTGTTGTGGCCCTTAGAGTCAGTATATATGTGAAGTCCTGCTCCTCTAGACGTTCATAATCCACAGCACCCGTTACTCTCAACTCCATCCCGTCAATCATGAACACGCCACCCTCGTTTCCTAACTCTATTGTGATGGCGAAGTCGATCTCCTCATGAGCGCTTTCATCAGTTACGTTTAGAACCACAACTGTGGCTGTAAACATATACAGAATCCACATATATTGATACATTAACAAAGGTGGATATATAATAAATATCTCAGTGAGTTGATAAAGTTACTAAACACTGATGTTTTATTGTTTAATCAATTCATAATATTTTCTGGTTTAATTGTGTAGCTCCCGTGGATAACAGCTAGCATGATTTAAGCCCTATTTCAAAGTAAAGCAAGACATGTAACCATTTTCGCTATTCTCTGTGATGTTGGCAGTGTACACAGAGGACGAGAAGCTGAGGTCCGAGTCCCTTACAACAGGCAGCACGGTGAAGTTGAGGTCCACTGTGTCAGACAGCCCAGCCAGATCCACCACTCGCAGGGTGAGTTGATCCAGGTAGACGGATCCAAGAGACTGCAAGCTGGATCCTAGTTGTACCTCACCGGTCATGTTGTCAATATCCAGAAAGGAACTTTGATTCCCTTTTGGAGAACAGAAAAACCTTTGAAAATGATGAACTCAAACCGCAACTAGCCGGTCATAATAACATTAGGAAATGAAAAGTTTTTACTAAAAGGGACAACCTTAAAAAGGCTTCATATATGTTTTGTCATTGTAAAAATATTACAAAAGAGCTTGATAATAACAGTGATGTTTTCATTTTTATGGTAAAACTGTGTTAGCTGAGCATAACAAGGAAAGGTCAAGTGAAAAATAAGTAACTGCGGAAACACGTGGGTTCTAAAGACACTAGGTGAAAGAGAAAAGTCATGAGCTCAACGTTAACAGGTTTTCAGCTCGATTCGATTACATCTACCTGTTAAAGTGAAAGTAAAATTGTCTCCTCTGTCCAGGTCCTCCACACTGAACACTCCTGTTACGACGGTGCCGACTGGTAGATCCTCTTTGACTTGAACCTGGGTTGAGGTGATCAGCTTTGGAGCTTCATCGATAACATCGGTCACTTCTATCACAACTGTATCACTCATGTTGTGCAGTCCATCTGACAAACTTTGAATCAAACAAAGATATTTGTAGAATTTTACAAGTAAGGGTATTGATATCAGGGGTCTGTTTCACATAAAAGGCTTTTACTAAGGTATACCTTAACCTTTTTGAACAGAACACACAGTTAACGTTTAGCTCAGTTTCATACGGTCTTGTAATTGCTTTGTGAACAATGATTGATAGTAATTTATTGAGATGTGAACATCCATTGTAATAAATATACTTCAAAAACATACTATAAGCTTGATAAACCTGTGAAAACACCATAGTATACTGTCTTACCTAATAACTAGTCGGCAGAAACTTCGCCATTCAAAATCCAATTCCTTTTGCAAAGTAAGTGCCGATTCATTGACATAGAAATTCTCGATGTCCCCGTCCAGAAGTCTTACTTCAAGAACATCACCATCAGCATCAAAAGATGTAATATTGACAATAGTGTCATTTATCGACGTGGTCTCGGGCACTGATAGCATACGTTTGAAATCAAAGAACTTGGGCGGATTGTCGTTGACGTTTATGATATTTACTGTTATAGATGTTGAAGAGTTCAGTATAGTATTGCCTTGATCAGATGCAGATATGGTTATGTTATAGAAATGAGACCCTCCGGTTGACCTATCATAATCCAAGGGTTTCCTCAATGTCACGACTCCGGTAATCCCGTCAATAGAAAATATGTCAGGAGTAGAAGCACCAGTGTCTGTTAAATAAAGGTTGGTAGGTATCAATTTGTATTGCACAGAATATTATGATTTAATGTTTCCAGTAATATGGAAGTGTCAGATACGTAATTAAATAGGGAGAGGAACATGGAGATAAATAAACCAGGAGATAACATTCGTACCTGGCAATGCGTTGTGCAAGGTATACCGTGTAGATTATAAACTTTACGATTCCAACATACACCGTCATGACAATAAAATTATTCATTCTTAAACATCTCACCTACAATATAGATATATACTTATAGCATCCTCCCCTTTACAGCAACATAGTTTCGTTTTTAAGAATCTTATTTTTTATTCGAAACTTCAACCTAAGTCCTTGACATCATCCAACAACTATGAAAGTCTAGACATGATTTAACATCAAGGCGATAGTATGTGATTCATAATTCAGTATGTGAATTTTGTTCACTTAATAATATGCAAATATTTTTTCATCTGATTGTAACATTATTACTGCCACATTAGTGCAATCATGAGATAATACATGAAATAGCCTCTTTAAGCCCGTTTAACTTGTCTTACAACATATGGACTTTTTTCAACCAGTCAAGGCCAACGTTCCTCGGTTTGTGACCTTCAAAGCTCACCATCTTACACTCACCATCATATATATCTGTAAGAGTGTACGTGACAATGCCATCAGGGCCAGCATCTCTGTCAGTGGCCTTCAGTTGGACAACTTTGCTTCCTATCAGTGAATCCTCCCTCACAGTGAATGAAGATCTATTTGATTCAGTACTTCCCCTTATAGATGTTGTTGAATTAAGCTCTGGTACAGCGCCTGTTGAGTAACTCTCCGTGTTGAAGCTTGTTGTTGTATTCCATTCTGGTGCATACTCGTTTACGCCTACGACCTGTACATAACATAATAGGAATAATAAGAAATCAAGTTTATATGGTTTAACAGTTCTGTACTGTAAGAGATTCATAGATGCTGACACCGTAAATAACAAATGAACATAATTCAGCAAACATGACATTACTTTCTAGATGTTAGTTACTTTTGCAATTCATAACTTCGGTCTTTCACCATTACAATAATATACTCGTTGTAACTTTTGATTGATTTAAGACCTTCGTTTGCAAAACAAATTATCATTAGATTAATGGGTTACTTGTCCTATGTTACTTTTACGAAATTAAAATAAGATGTATGCGAAATGTCAAGTTTGAGAACATATCTACCGATCCCGAATTTGTACTGCAACCCCTATAATAGTATACAAAATGTTTCGCATTTAAATAGGTTTAGAATTCACATTGTCAATAACAATCATGAAATTCCTTCTATTGCATAGCTTCATAATGACTATAACGGTGAAGCATGAACCATGGCGCTAAGTCATGTATAACCGGCTACCTAGGAACATATTTATTGATCAATATGATGACAAATCTACAACATATCTGATGAGTTAATAGTTTTATAAGGTGTTCCTGCCCCTTTGAGGACAGTCTATATAAACTCCTTCTTAATATCCCAAATTAAATCCTGTTTTCTTTATCATCATTCAAATTTCCCGTTTTACCTGTATATCAAGCGTAATGCTAGCTGTGTTGACAGTTCCTGCTAAACCTCTATCAGTCACTTGTATAAGAAGTGAAAACGTTGACGATGCGCATGATTCCAGATCGATTGGATATGACGTCAGAAGCTCAAAGTTGATCAGTTCAAAAGACGAGGATGAGTTATCCGTCAACAGTTGCAATGTCATGTTAGAGAGTGCATCAGCATCCGTACAGTTGATTACAGCGAGGGATTTGTCTGAAAGAAATGATTTACATATCATCATACCGGAACGATGCGTGGTGGCTATTTTGACAAACTAAATGATATAAATATATTCAAAACTATTTTGCTCAAAGCTTTTGAGATATAGGTTTCCTAGCGCGATTTATTTAAAGGTGAAGACATAACCAAGGCATATTAATAATTTTATAAATTAAATTTTACCACAAAAAAAAAATCAATAAAATATCAATTATTTGAAGGAGAAAAGTAATTCAAATACATAAAAGAGGCAAATTTTTATTGCAATTCCTTTCCATGTGTATATGTAAAAGATGAATTATAAGGAAACCTTAGTCTATGCTCTTCTTGTAGGAAATGTTGATTTAAAACATGATTGATTTGCGATTATCTTAATTCTAGAGCCATTTGATGTGCTAATGTAGTAAAGTCCTTACTCCTTGGTGTATTTTCAGGAAGTAGGATAGTCCGTGTATCCACTGAACAGACTGGAGGGTTGTCGTTGACGTCGGTGACGGTGATGTTCAGAATCTGAGTAATGCTGTTGTTGGCGGAGTCAGTGACGGTCAGGTCCAACAGGAGATTAGTGATCCCCGTCTCCCCATCTCTGTCAATACGACGAGCTATACTCAGCAACCCACTCTCAGGGTCGATTTTCAGATACTCTGTTTCACTTCCTGAAAATTTATATATTGGCAAGGAGAAAAGAAGGCATGAAAACGAAGGCTATATGACACACACGTCATAAGACTGAACAGTGACTGTGGGAAAAAATTAATATTGTTTACTCCTATATTGCCGCGTCATGCAATTATGGTTCCCTCTGTTCCTGAGAATATTTGTCATGGTCAATCTAATACCGTTATTGAAACAGCAACAGTGCTCACCATTTAGCCTATATGTTAGTTTATCATCGCGGTCCGCATCCATCACTCTGAATACCCCGCAAATCACCGTACCGACCGGAAGTTCTTCAAACACCATGGCATATGGGACCGGAAGTATAGTTGGAGGCTCGTCGATGACGTCAGTCACGAAGATGAACAAGGTTTTGTTTAGATCAAACTCTCCATCATCCAATCTAGGTATGGATGAAAGCATTCATTTTGAAAGCATTTCTGAGGACTGTTCCGTAAGATTTATATCACCTTTGAAAAATTACAACAATCACAGGCCCGGTCACCATCAAGTCGTGCCAACACCTTTCTAGCCTCACTTGGCTTAAATGCAAAATACGGTTGACAAGACCTTTATGGAGCAATACTCAGATCGGAAACGAGGTAGGAGTGTCTGTTTTGAACTGATTACAAGAAAATTGTAAAGAAAGTCATTTAGATCTTTAAGTCTGCAATTCAATAGTATTCTCTGATTTGCTTTGTTATTCTCGAAAAAATTATTGTATTTTGTCAATCTATTCGTTTATTCTTAATCGTTTAAAGTGATGTTTGTTTACAGTTACAGACACATCGGTTTAATGATACCAATTATTCTAGTCACAAACGCAGCTAGCTACATTTTCCAGTAACTGAAAATTGGAGGCTCTTTGGATTGTTTACCTTAAAGTTACGGAATGGAGACTCTGGTTTTCAAAGTCCAATGCTTGAAGAAGGATGATTGAGGACCCGTTCACACTGAAATAATTTACATCATCATCGACAAGACGGAATGATAAAGAATCGCCATCAGCATCATAGAAGGTAACATTGAGTATAACATCCCCCCTTCCATAGTCCTCTGGTACAGTGATCTGGTATGGTAAGTCCACAAACACTGGACTGTTGTCGTTAATGTTGTTCACTTTCACAGTCACATTCAGCGATGTCTCTCTCGGAATCTCTCCTTGGTCATACGCTGACACGCTTACGTTGTAAAATGTAACACCACCGGTCTCGAGGTCATTGTCCAATGGTCTGGCCGTTTTGATGGTCCCTGATAGTTCGTCCATTGTGAAGACATCACTAGAGGAATTTCCTGAATCTGTTAAGAGATAAAAAACAGATATAGAAACCAGGATTCTTTGTACTCATGGCATATTGAGACTGTCATGTCATTACTGAAAAAAATACATTTAACTATGAAAAGAAAACGAGCATGTGCTTGCAATAACAGACATATTCACATCTAGGACTTTCTATTATAGTTATCGCTATCGAGAAAAGGACGTATGGTATTGCAACTTTAAGCTCTAAGCGCGAATACAAGCAGTGCTTTAACTGAATAGCAAAAGAACTATGTACATCACTCGAACTGAAGATATTTTATAAAGATTTACAAAACTGACCATCAACGACGTCCAGCAGCCTGTACTTTACCACTCCGTCTGGTCCGGCGTCCTTGTCAGTAGCGCGCACCTGCAAGATGACCAGTCCAGTTTCCCAAGTTTCGTTCACCTGTATCGGTGTGGAGATGTTCAGTCCCGTCCACTCTGGCGTATACTCGTTTTCTCCTTCCACCTGTTACGGGTTATACGTGTAATAAGTACAAACATAGAAATTAGTAAGTTATTTTCTGCCTTTTTGGAGTTATTCGATATTATGATAAAGGGAACCGTTTTTATATACAACAATCCAAATCCAGTGTAAAACATTGCGTTTCTCAGTGAAAACCTCAGACAAGTAATGTTAGGAAGAGAACAGTGTGGCCATTTCATGTGAACTTATTTTGCGAATGAAAATGACTAGAAAATACAGTAGATCTTGTTCATTGATACTGTTCCGTCTGACTTTAAAGTTCTTCTGACGCTAATGACATATCGATGTCTCCCGCAGAACAGATTCTCCGTTATCAATGTGTTGAATTTGAACAGCATTTCTGCTAATTTGCCAGGTATCAAAATCAAAGAAATTGTCATGAATGTCACCGAGCGACTCTTCATAAAGGACACCCCAAGATAATGGTGGGGAATCGCTGAAGATGAGAGATGAGATGAGACTACCTGTACGGAGAATATGAGGGTGGCAGTGTTCTGCTTCTCCGAGTCCTGTGTGTCAACTGCCTCCAGGATTAGACTGTACAGTCCACGTTCATTCATTGCCTCGTAGTCCAGTGGTGTGGCTGACGTCATCAAGTGGCTGCTGTTCACCTTGAATCCGCTGGTTGTGCCATTGTCGCCGACTAATCTGACCATTACACTGTCGCCTTCGTCGTCATCAGTGCATGAGATACGCGCCAGCACAGTATCTGTACAACAAACGTCTGGGTTACTGCATTATCTAGCGTCATGTACGAAACTCATCGTAAATTGCAAAGAAGTTCTACTAGAACATGTAAGACAGAAATCCACTTGTAGCGTACCAATCCTATTTGTCTATGTTGTCAACATAATCGTTATCCCTTGTATTCATAATTATCAGTTCGATTTAGATTACTATGTTGAAAGTCACGTTTAAGGAGCTGCTCTATATGTAAAGACAGTGACCATATCTAAAAGGTAGGTAACAGTAAGACTCTCTTGAAACAAAAGTATATAAAATAATCTGAGAGACACTTTTGTCCAATAAAGGCGAATGAATATGAATAAAATGTATAGGTTGACGTTGTATGTGATATGCATTTACTAAAGAGGGACATATCACCTTCAGGGGTATTTTCGGTTACATTCACAACATCAACATCTACACGGCATGTTGGACCATTGTCATTGATGTTAGTGATGTTGATCGGCAGCTGCGCCTCGGTTTGGTTACCGGAAGTGTCCGTCACAACGAGGCTTAAATCACTAAGACTATAGGTGCCGTTTTCTCTGTCAACTCCCTGTGCAATATTCAGTGTGCCGCTCACCGGATCGATTGTGAAGTATTTGCTGTCATCACCTAGATTTGACAGTCCAGCAGTCATAAACACAATTTGCAATGTGAACAATGACCCGAGATACATATTCAAACAGTTGGTTACATATACAAAACCAAAGACAAAACATCAAATTTTAATAAAATGTCAACTTTCTTAAATTAAAAGATGGATAATATTTTCTAAGAAAGCGTAGGCCTAAATACTCAAATCGTTACTGATAACCAATGAAATGATAGATTACATTTACCTCTCAGTTTGAAAGATAGATTATCGTTTTCATCTCCGTCTGACACGTCAAATAGTTTGCCAATGAAGGTGTTGATTGGTAGCTCTTCAGGGAGGGTCAGGAACGGGAATACTGATATCACTGGCGGCTCGTCAATGACGTCGCTGATATATATTGTTATAGCCTGAGAGACGTTGTGTTTACCATCATTTGCCCTAAAACCAACACAGAGCAGTCATAAGGAATAGAAGCTGTTCATTAAAGAAAGGTAGCCTGATTTCGGAAAGTTCTAAAAGGACAGGTTTAGGTTTGAAGAACAATCGTTTGGATTAGAGTAAACCTGTGGCCATGGAATGTTATATAGCCAAAACTCAACCGGACAAACTTCATCAATAACATAATTCACCTTCTACCTAACATTCGTCAAACACAGGAATGAAAGCATCACCTGACATGCCGTTCTTTCTATCCGTTGTGTTTTCTCTTATCAATGACAACAAACATGTCGAACAATATGTGTCCGTTCATCAAGTAACCAAAACAGTTAAAAAGTGAACAAAGATCTCCAAGTTCAAGAATGAGAATGTGTCATGTTTGCTACCAAAAAAGAGCCAGAACCTAGTGTACTCACTTGAGAATAATGTTATATGAGGACTTTTTCTCGTAGTCCAGAGGCACTTTTATCACAACAGCGTAATCTTTTATTTCAAAATTGTCAGACCAATCTTCCAACAAAGTCACCGAAAGGTTCACTGTGTTGTCATTGTCAACGATGTTAAATGTGTAGGCAATGTCTCCGATTGAGCAATTCTCAGAAACTGTAACACTTGTTCCGTTGATAACAAATTCCGGTATGTTGTCATTGTTGTCTATTAGCTTAACTGTAGCTGTTTTCAAAATTGATTTAGGCGGGGTGCCCATGTCTGACGCTTTGACGGTGACGTTATAATAGGGTACACCGCCAGTTGCAGTGTCAATGTCAAGGTCACCGGAAACCGTGAGATTGCCAGAAGGGCCAATGGCAAAGAGTCCAGAAAATATCTTCCCATCTGTTGAGGCAATGATATGATAGTTATCATCGAGGGATATGAAATTTTGAACATTCGGTTATACAAAAGTTTCAAACACTGTTGTATCCACATTTACCGATATTCTATGTAATTATTATAAACTTACCTGATGATATGTTTTCAACGGTGTAAATGATTTCTCCATCTGAACCATGATCACGATCCGTTGCCAGGAAGGATGTGAGATACGACCCAGGAGACAGGGATTCCTCTATCTCTATAACCTCCACTGTGGATGTCCACTCGGGCGCGTTGTCATTCTCAGGTTGAACCTGAAACATATACCCAGTTAACCATTAAATCGCTCTTGATAAAAGTTGGAACCTACTGACTTTGGCTTGTGTGGCTTTCGATAAAGATTGAAATCGGAATAGTTTGTATGCTATAACTTTCCTCTTATTGTTAACTTAATCTTTTTTCATGGGCATGCATAATCACACATGAGCATACGCTGCGTTTTGCACAAAATATTTTGTTTGCATCTCACAGTATCTAAAGAATGTAATTCAATAGTTCAATTCTTTACAACGAACGTAACGTTGCACACTCAATACCTTGGTTTCATAAAGATTATTCTTTCACATATTCATCAACAGTTCCTCAGACCAAATGCACAAACCCGTAATCCCATTATACAATTTTTACAGATTTGTGATTTGTGAAAGAAAAGGTAAACGTGTATCGAGTACAATAAACAGTTTATAATCAGTAAATCAGTAAGTGGTATATAAGTTCAATATAATTGAACATAACACTTATACCTAGCAGAGTTTTCTGATCGGGGTACTGTACAGAGTCGTGCCAAGTGACCTTTGGCCTTCTTGCCACACAGCGATTTTATAAGTACACAGCGAGGCAAGATTGATAAGTCTGTTTTCAATGAGACTTGGTGTAACGTGTGAGTTCATGAAAATGTCACACCCTTAAATTCTTACCCTGACAACAACAGTAGCATAAGCAGTGTTTGGGATATCAGAAGTAGGTTGGTCGAACGCCATGACCGTGATGATAAATGTATAGTTTCTGTCAGCAAGAGTCTCGTAGTCTATATCCTGGGCTTTAGCGTGTAGATCAAATGTTAAAGGGTCAAGCACAAACATCGCCTCATCATTATGTTTAAAACCGCTCAGCAGGGACATGTTGAGATGCCCATTCGCTCCCGAATCAGCGTCAGTGCAGTTCAGTGTGATTAGTTTCAGCGTCTCTGCAACAGAAACTGTTTGTAACTTCATAGTCACAATAGTGTCATTGTTAATGCTTTCTTATTACTAAGCCATAATCAGGCCACGATAGTTATCTGCCACAGCGTAATGGAAGAGAAATTCATACCTTGGTAAGGGCAGGGCATCAGTGGCAAAATTTCATTACAAATCTTTGTTGACTCGTGACGTATTTGATATCAAATAATAGGGAAACAGATAATTTCAGAGCGTCCGAGATGGTGGCAATTCGTCAAAAAGGGACAAAAACAAAAACCGATGAAGACCAACCACGAATTAAGATCCCCTTATCCTAGCCTTATCGTCTGACAACCCTTCAAGTAAGGCTTTTTACAAATGTAATTATACTAAATGTAGAGATAGAGGTGTTATCATCAGTTATTATCACATTTTGCAAGAAATGTAGGAAATATAATAGATATATTTAATTAAAACTTAACAGTGTCAATCCTTTTAGTAGATATTCCCCCAACTACCATGTAGCAGATCAGTGTTAACGAATGCTTACATCCAGTTATCGTCACATCTTAAAACATCATAACAAAAGGGAGGTAATTGTATTATTCGATACTTCCCTGTGTCAGTACCTGTGGTAGAGTTTTCCCTCACTGACGTGTAGTAGACTGGTGAGGAGAAAACGGGCGGGTTGTCGTTCATGTCGAGGATAGTGATGTTGAGGAGCGCGCTGCTGTTGAGACCCCCTGAGTCGAGCACTGTCAGCACTAGCAGGTCCAGGAAGGCAGACCCGTTCTCGAAGTCTATCCGCTTCATGATCTCGAACTTCCAGTCTTCCAGCACGGAGAAGTAGTCAGAATGAGGACCTGCAATGACGCGCAGGACAAAAGTTGATATATTTGCGATTACAGTATCTGCAACTGTGTGTTGTTTTCCTAATTGTTCGGGACGAGACCCTTGTGATGTTCGAACCCACACCATCAATGTCAGGCAACTATCGCCAGTATTGACTGTTCTAGTGGAACCTTTGATGACCTGTAAACATGTAAAATCGCTTTATTATAGTACACTATCTGTAACAGTACTGTTCTCCATTTGTTTCCCCGTGAGGTATTCGATCTAACCGCTCATTTTATCTGCGCATGCACAAACTGGACAACATAATACTCACTCGACCCCCGAGCTTTGACTAAAACAACCGGAATATCAACAATTAATCTCCTTCCTGAATTAATTCCAATTTACAATGTTCGAGCCAAAATTAGCCAACGGATTGGTAGATAAAACGATACCATCCAAACCTGAAGGAAATAGTTTCAATCGTATATAAGTAATAGCATCTATTACCCATTGATTGAATCAAAAGATATGTGAGGGGTAGAACAGTTACGCGTTGTTAAAAATTTGTTGTTCCTAAGACGCTGTTAAATTCTACTCAATGTGGTTTTCTTTGATGGCACATTAACAGAACTTGTTCTTACATACAAAATTCAATACATGTTTTTTTTTGTACAAACTGCACCAATGTTGTCTTGTGTTCCGTGTTGCCAATTAGCTCACGTTACATGAGCATCACTTACGAAACGTAATCATTGGTATCAAAACTTTCAATTTCCGTCCGGCTACACAAAATTAAAGGATAGTGCTTGTTAGCTATACTCCTTAACAATATCTCAATATACTTACCTGTAATTACGAATGATTCTGTGTCATTCTTATCATTATCAATGACAACAAAGCCGCCATCAACAGCCGTTCCGACAGCGAGTTCTTCTGGTATTGCGACCGCCGATATGATAAGTTGGGGCGTCTCGTCAATGACATCACCAACCCGGATTGTGAGGGTTGTGTTTACCTCACCAGCCTGATCTGAGGCGCTGTGGAAGTTGGTGATGTACATTGAGGGTTGTTACATTGGATATGGCAACAGACAGAAAGAATGACAACATATAAAGTAACTGGGGCAGTAGCACGTTTTTGAAAGATTTATTTCGTCATGTTTTCCCCAATAATCATTACTTAATGCGAAATGTATTATGGTCAAGGGGGTCAAAACATTTCATTACTCAACCCGATAGTCCGTGGTCGTAGGAGTATTAAAAAGTGTCGAGCTAATACCAGTGACGGCCATTTCGTTCAATCATTTGAAGAAAAAAGGAAATGGATTCGCACAGATTAACCAGTCAAGGTGCGTTCGTGTTTTCATAATTCAAAATCATTGATAACAATTCATTTTATTTATCTTAACGTGACATCACTTTTTGATCAACAAAACGTGATACTGCCCGTTTATTTGAAACAGACACTTCCTACATATATCACTGTAAATTGGTTGTTAAGTTCAACATGCGGTGAATATAAAGGGAAGACCCGTAACGAGAATTCATTTAAAACAGATAATCATTATTTGAAAAGAATAACCTCAAGGTGACGTCAAGCGAGCAGATTTTCTCGTAATCTAGAGGTTGCAAGTTGTAGAAGGTGTTGCCGCTCACGTTAAACATGTCTGCGTAGTCTCCAACCACACTGAAGGTGATGTTGTCCCCCTCAGGGTCCTCTGCCTCCAGGGTGAATATCTCCAAACCCGTTTGATCCGTCTCGTCTACAACTATACTGTAGGTCCCGTCAGGGGGCGGAGACACAAATTTTGGGCGGGAATCTATGAGCATTTGGGTATTATTTTCAAAAGACGCAAATATTCCTGTTTCATATATGAATAACACACATTATTAATTTGTTGTATTGTTCGTGTTGGTGCGTGTTGTTTTAACCGACTGAATGTTAATAACGTGTAATGATACATAATGCAAACATAGAAGGAGGAACCATTGATCTACTATACGTACCTATGTTGACTATAGCACGGCCCCCTTTTTCGTAGTTGACTCTGAACGTACAGGAGTGAAGCTCGAACTCGCCACTGTAGTTGGTGTGTAGAATCAGATCCTGACCGATCGCCCATCCTTTACCAAGCTCCAGGATCCCATGATTGTCCCATTCCATCCAGAAATATCTGGTCTCATTGCAGTGTAGGAAATGTCCAGCTATGTAATCTGTTGGTGTGCAAGTTCCGTTCGCCTCGCAGTGTGTGGATGGTATTAGTAATGTAAAGGTGTTCTTCTGGTAGCCCAGGTACACCATCACATAGCCCTTCGACTGGTCCAGGACCTCAGAGAATGTTATAATTAGTTCTTCGCACGCCTGTACCCCGAACACGAGCGAATGGATGTGGATGGGACTGAAGCCGACATCAGCCAGGTTCACGATGGTACCTCCGTGTAGTTCCAACATCTCCCATCGGCCTGCAAACACAAGTTGGGGTGCCTGATAAACGGTTTGAGTCAATACACTTTCAGTCTTATAGAAATAATAGCTGCCTAGTTAATCGATAAGGAAATTATCCCACTACCAGTAAAATCAAAGTTTTAAAAATGTTATGTAATTTAACCGATAGCATGTATGATTATTGTATAGTTAAAGATTAACAGTTAATGGTGCAGTTAACATATGTAGACGATTTGACTATGTAACAAACTTCGGATATTGAACTAGACTAAGTTCGGAGGTCTTAGATCCGTGTTTATATATTGAATCCTGACTTTAATCACACGCTCATATGAATATTTTAGGCATATGAATTGTTCGTATCGTAACTCGTCTTATGAAGCAAGAGGGCGCGCAGATAGAAATCGTGGTGATCGCAAGGGTCTCCATGATCGTGAGGCGTCTTTATAACTGTTTCAAAATATCAAACAGATCGTTATGAGTTTCTCAAAGTGAGAAAAATCGCATCATATCAAAAAAACCGAAGTAGTCGTAAATGGTCGCAATAGATCTTTAAACACATTTAACGGAAGCGACTAAATTATCGGGTATTAAATCGTAACAATGCGTTTTAGATTACATCAGAGCGTATGACAGCGTGACAGAAGGTTAAAAAGGAAAATAAGTCAAACCATGCCACGATCACAAACATGTACTTTAATATTTGTTTTCGTTTCAGATCGGCACAGATGTGCGCAAATATAACAACCTAGTGAAAACGTAGCAATAGAGTTACCTGGATGTGAGTTGCATAACATACGACCATTTTAAGTAAATCACCATATACAAAGTCGCTTAAATAACGTACTATACGACTTTGGAATAGGTTCAGACAGCCATAAGTAAAAGCCTTTTAGAAATACAACTCTGAATTTGAAGTTATTATTATTCAATTACACCTTTGTTTGCAATAAGTTCCCATAACATTACAACTGAAATGACTAGCCACGGCATGAAATCACGATTTGATTTTGAAATCGTGATTTCAGACAACAGGCTACATAATTCAAATTGGAAAAACACTTTTGGACGTTCACAGAGCCAATCAGACGGCCCAATCATTTGGCAGTGCTGATTGAATTTTTTTTATATACATGTATAGTATTTAGCAAAGAGTAAAACGATTTTCCTATACCAGATAGATATTTTACTTTGAGTTGACTAAGACAGTTCCGAGAAGCTGACTTACCAGGGAGTCCGGAAACATTGTAGACACACAGACAGAGACCGACCGCCAGGACGAGGCGCCAAGCATCACCTGACTTGTCTTTCTGAAACCAGACATTGAACACTGTTTCTTATATGTAATCTCACCAGAGGACAGTTCATATATTCGACATTATGGGATAAATATGGCTCTTGAGTCATTTTAGTTTCTTTAAAAGCTAAAATAAAGTTATAAACTAAACGCAGCCAATACAGTAGTTGGCCCCTGGTCTACAGCTGCACGCCAAAAGTTTGTTCACATACCTGAATATACTAGAGCAAATATCATATAATTTGAGATGCCTTTGAGGTATCGTAGCTTTGCGGAAAAGAAACGTTTAATATTGAATTTTTAATACAGATATGCAGATCCATTCTTCTTTAAGGCAAATGTTTATCGTACCCCTTCAATTACCCGTAACAGTTTGGCAGGCCATTGAAGTGACCAAGGGTCAAAATTCCGAAAACACTAATTTATATTTTTCTCCATAAAATCCTTTTTAAGTTATCAACGTCACGTTTGTTCCTTAGCACAGTCAATGTGATTAGGTTGGTTTTAATCTCAGAGAGTCGATATGGAACATTTCATTTGACATTTAACGAAATTGAAATTTCGAAAATATAACGCCTTCTGTCTATATCAATATGCCAAAATTCGAATTTTTGCACGAGAGACCAGACGATCCCAAAATGAGTTCAAGAATGGCTATTTCACATATTGACAGTGGGTGATCCATTGTCAGTTTTGCTGAAGTTATTCTATTGACTTTGAAACGAACCCAAATTACATGATATTTGCACTACGATTCAGTGGTAATTGAACAAACTTTCGGTATTTTTGAAACATGATTTATGGCGTTCTACAAGTGTATATTCAACATCAACACTTTGCGACACGATACCATGATGTTTATTTGTACAACTAATGTTTAGCCTTTTTTCATTTGTATTTGACAAACGAGTTCTATTTAATAACTTTTGCATTTACCACACGTAATAACATCTGTATGACATGAAAGATGGTGCTAGGCATCATAATGATATACATTTAAGATGCATCAAATCACGTAAAAGACCCGAAATATATGCAGTAATGGTATAATTATCTTGTAAATAACAACATCCCATTTGCCTTTCTATCACAAATTCCCTAATGATGCCTTACTCATTTGGAGGTACATGGTGAAGTTTTCGATAAAAAACAACTTTCACTATTTTTGTGTCACTATACTGAACCACGTACCAAAATAACGCTTTCAGCGGTATTCTGCACTTCGCAATATGATAACACCATAAATTACATTTTACATATTTGAATATTTGAATGAAGGATGTTTATAAAAGCTGAACTTATACAAAGATACAATAAACATACCGTTTTCCCCTTCTCACCCATCGTGCGTGAAGCTTATGTTAGCATCCTGATTCGCCTTCACAAAACATTGCTTACTTTGCGACGTAGTTATTTAATGAGAGCTAATTGCATTTGAAGTTCTATTTCAACTTTTATATCGATCAGAAACATAAGCACATGAATAAATACATCGATATTCTGAGAGTTGTTTGATAAAAATGATAAGCCAGTGATTCACTGATTAAGTGGTAAAGTGCCCTACTGTAAGGTATTTTTTCATTGTTTCGTTCACTTTGGGCTCTGCTCGCATTGTCATTTTGAGTTTCATATTTTCGTTTGCACGCACCTGTTTATCTTGACAGGCCCTGTTGTAAGCTGAACAATTCCCTAGCTTCACCTGAACATATTGTTTACAAATTACCTTCCCTCTCAAACAGAACGATTGTTTGGTATTTATCATGTTCATCTTAAGATGAAATCTTTCGTCTTTGTGTATATAAGATTTTATCAACTTATCAATACATAATTTTCATTAAGTAGTATAAAATCGCATGTTTTTCTATCGTTATTTCCCTAATTAAGTAGAACCTTAGCACCGATTACAACGCATGTTCACTTCAGAAACTTGGCTCGATTTGAAATAATATGTACATGTATAGGCTTTAAAGACATATCTGATTTTCTATGACAATTTTATGACCACTTTACGAAATAAAAGTCATAAGATGTTAACCTAAAAATCTTTACTGTTAATATTATAAGGAACTGACACGAATCTCATGGAGTAGACCTCAGATGAAACACGGGGTGAGGTACGCGTGACGTGTTCTATCTGATTTCATTGAGATTGCCGATATGGAATGCTTGTCGTACGTTCATACGTATTGTTATAAATTACGTACCCTTTGATACCATAAAGACTGTTTTGATTCATCACTTTCTTCTCTAGGTGAAATATTTTATTTTTTTTGAGTGAGATGTTATATCAGATGGTTTCTTAAAAGTCACATGATATTTAAATGCAATACATCATAATCACCGACCAGTATGCGGTGTCTGAACGTGTCACACATTGAGTGAGACACACATCAATGTCATATTTGAACTTAAGAGACTTTGAAATAGATAAACCTCATATACCCTGATACGATCGTCTGACTAGTGTAACATTGATAATTTGCACGATAATTTGGAATTGAACTTGAAATCATTGAAGGCACGCAATGCAATGCCGGGCCCATGTCAGTGTCTCTTGCACTTCAATACATCCAAGATTACTATTCCAACAGGAAAAAGAAGTGTTTATTATAAAACAGCTTTAATGAAAATAGACTTCTTAAATATAAAACAAAATTATATCCTTCCTTGAAAGATAAAAACACCATGTTTCCCATACATTATGTACTGAACCAAATTCGACGTCGCTTGGAACAGCTTTGAGCACATAATACCATCAATCCTGATTCAGGCCCCACTTGCGAAGAATCATTCGGTTGGCCACTCCAGTAGTGAAATAACAAAGCAGCTCAAATGACATCGTAACAACACCCCAGGTTGGCTGTTTGTCGTATAAATGTTTTACTGTTTTATTGATAAAAAATCCCCTTAGGTGGTACAAGAGCATACATATATATAGATACATTTTCACCACTTGGGCATGCGTCTAATGATAGACGAATTACTAAATAAATTAGTAATTTATCATACATGATTGGTGGTTTTAAAGCTAGATAG
This sequence comes from Phorcus lineatus, assembly GCA_921293015.1. Lineage (NCBI taxonomy): Eukaryota > Metazoa > Mollusca > Gastropoda > Trochida > Trochidae > Phorcus > Phorcus lineatus. The sequence continues at coordinate 41,776,510 of OV121096.1, forward strand.
TAAAGTATCGCAAACATTTGATGACATATAGTGTAGGTGAAAAATGAAGCTTGACAAATTGATCTTATATCTTTTTGTTCATAGTAAAAGGACATAGACAAGGTTATATATATCGTTATTATTTTCATGGTGGGTAAATAAAGTTTTCTATTTGTATTTAACATTTGGTATTAAACCATAAAGTGAAAATTATCACACATTTTACTCAAGTTACAGTGTTTACACTATTTGCTCTTGGTATGCTTTGCCATTATTATTTAAGATGTAAATTTCTGAATTTAAAAATCGGTATAAAAATAATTGTTGGTAACAGGAGCTCGTTTTCCAAACCAAGTGAGTGTTTATAGTGTTGATAATTTGGTCCTTTGTTGAATAATCTGATCTGTCAAAATGTATCTAGATTTCCAAAAGGTGTAAAACAAGCATTCACATGTTGATGTATCATTGGCCAGCTTGCTTAATGAAACCATGCCTCTTTCTGATACCAAGTTTATATATAAACAATTGTAATTCATGAAATCTCGATTGCATTCGTTCTTGAAAAAAAAATGCGCTACGGTTAAGCGCAATATTCCGTCTCTTGATAAATGATCTCCAAGAACATTATGACATCACCAACTTTGAAGTCAGTATCTTTTGATCATTCAACAATGAAAACAGACGGTATTGGAATCGTGCGGTTAAACATTCAATCAGATGATAGAGAGAAGAGATTTTAGCAAATTTATTGACAATAAAATAACACTACTAGGGATGCAAATTTTGCACACCGCTGTTCTGTGCAGCTGTAGAATAAAATGTGTATGTTACATTCGAAAAGAATATGCTTCATAGAGCCACATTGGTAATTCATGACCATCGCTTGCGTTTATTATTGATTACAGCACTACCGTATGTAAGTCACTAAACTGCAATATTCTGTTTTACATATCATGCTTTTCAGTAAGGATTGCCAATCGCTTTTTCACAAGTGTTGTTATAAACACATATGGAACCTCACATACATGTATACTAAAAGGTTAACGTTAAAAAACATGAAAACCAATCATTCTCCAGTTGCGAATGTATACGAATGACAATAGTCGAAGACTGGAATGTATTGATTTCTGTTAAAAAACGGCGATTGTTGGTTCTATATGAAAATTAATCAACTTGCTAACGTGACGATCTATATTTCTATGTCTATTCGTTTTAGTTCGAACTTCGGACAGTACCTGGTAGTACATTTTACAATGCCGTATTGTAACATCACATTTAGAGTTGATATGCTAAATTTATCGATCGATCAATAATTAATTCTATAGCCATAATATATCTGATAAGTACATATGTGAGGGTATTTATAATTAATATCTCGACTTCATGTACGTTCGTACTTTTGTACTTTCAATATCTGAAGTCATGATAACATTTCGATGGAACTTATCAACTATATATATATATATATACTATCATAGTAGTATTTACAAAACGTGGCGTGTTTACAGGCACTATTTCTTACACAACGTATTAATAAATTAAATTCCTTTTAAAATAAACAAAATGCCAAAAAATCGTTATCTTCAACATTTCAACTTTTGTGTTATTTGCAAATGAGTAAACAATATGGACTGTTCAATCTAGTTATACATTGAAAAAGACATTCACTAAAACGAAGACTGAAAAACGTTTACAAGTTTTAATTGGGTATCTTTTAACTTTTCTTCATATCTTATCTGAATAATGCACTTGCCAATTGATAAATTGGAACCATGTCTTTGTTTATGTTATGAGGGAGGAGATTATTGTAAGAGAAGATAATGTAAACCTAATCTAGTGTGCATAATACTTATTAAGAAAGACATTTATTTGCAATATTGTGTATACAATTACAACCTGACAACCGTCAAGTCAGTAGAGATACACCATGCAGGCTTTACGTAAGATGCACTTTGTTGGGCCATGGCTTGATTTCCGGGGCACGGAAACTGACATGTAACGACATGGAAACATATTTCCACTTGGTATGAGGGTTTTTCAAAGTTTCAATCTGGTTTCCATGAAACTTGAAACTACATAAATTTCCATGGATCCGTCTGGTTTCCACCACGAAACATTCCATACGATCAAAGCGTGTTGATTTCCATTAACCTGGTTTTCATATTAAGGTTAATTGTATATTTCAACTTAGTTTCAAAGTACTTTTTGTTTATTGTAAGTCTCAACCTTTGGTTTTAAACTTGGATTCCGTGTTTCTTTCAGTTCATTGTTGGTTCAAATTTTGTTTTCATGTTTTCAACTTGTTGGAGTTTTGATTTTAATTTTCAACTTGTTGTCAATGTGTTTATTGTACTATGCAAACTACACATGAGGTTTCCCTGGTTGAATCTTAAATTCTCAAAAATACAGGTTCTTCTAACATTTTTAAGCTTCATGCATTATCCAAACATACTTTCCCTCATAATTCGTTTTAAACAATTAAAAGCAAATACATATATTCACACTTCCAAAACGGTTAAATACATAGATGTTTGATGTGTCTTCATGTCTACTTATGATAACAATGTGCATGGTATTTCATCCTTTCATGGTTTCAATTATTTTGAACAAGTATATTTGAAAGCATCTCCTGTTTGGAGGGTCAGGCTAGGTAACAAAAGCAACAAAACCAGTAATGAATGATAATTAAAAATTCCAACGAACCAATGCTAAAGGTTAGCGTTTATGCATCCATACATACAATGCGACTAACATAATGTCCAACATAAAATACTTGGTAAAAAAGCTTCACACATAAAACCCGTATTGTATCGCGTATTTCGCCAGCACTATCTATAGAGTTTGCATGCATACATTCATCAATACGCCCATCCATCAATACATTCATATTGATAACATCTCAGTTTAAATCCTCATGCGTATGATATGATAATTATGTTATTTTGAAAATAAGAGATAAATAGTGCTTCATAGAAAGTATGGTTTCATCAAATAAACCATTCATAAATAGTTGTTCTCATATTATTTACATTACATTAGAAGTTGGAAACAACTGAGTACAAATATACTTGTGGTTGACAACTTCTTTTTTCTGATAACCGCATGTACGTATCGATTCTCATATTGACCATACATCCGGTCATCTCCAGCAAACTTTATTGTAAGTTGAAATTGTTGATCATAATGACGATTCAGTTCGATTATTCAAAGAAGTACAAAGCATAACAAAACAGAAATATGATGTGAAGCCTCAAATGTTGTAATAAGAGGCGAGGGAGGGGAAGGAAAGCTGATATTTGAATAAGATAATGACAATCATACTTTTGTGTTTTTGTTGAAATTATTTTTAAAAATATATATCGTGAACTTAGTGACGAAACACAGACCTGTTGAAATAGTTTTTCTTAATATCGAAGGACCTAAGGAGTCATATATACTCGTCAGTTTCATCAACCCTGGCCAATTGCATATCTTGGTACATCCTGTGGTGGATGAGATTCCTTTGGTGCCTCGTCCATATCTGCATCTTGTTCTTTCCACTGTTTGTGTCATTGTACTATCTCTGGTCGAAGAGGTGTCGCATGCATCCATAAAGCTCAGGACTCTCCCAGGAGAGTCGAACTGTCAACAGCACATTGTCATCCTCCTGGTCAGATACCTTGGAGAAGTACAGTCTGTTCTTAGGACTGGAATCACTCTCTGTTTTCTTTATACTGTTCAGCCAATAGTTGAACTGACCTTCTCCCTGCTTTCCAGTCTCTAACATGAAGATAAGTGTAAATATTATTCAAATTGTGAGAAAGGAAAACTGTCCGTAATCAATAATAGTCTTTCATCCAACAGAACTGTGTTCCACACTGTGACTTTTAGGAGACAGTAAATCTTTAACAATGCCCTGATACCCCAGTAGATGACATCACGTTTGTTTTAAATTATCAAGTTATGACATCACTATACTTTGCCGTCATAATCATAAAGACGTCACAGTGCTATGATATCATAGCACTTTGAGTCTTCTGAGTAGTGCAGTATTCAGGAATGTATATTTCTGGATGATAAATAGAATATGACGCTCATGTCGAGTCCTACCAAATATCTCAACACGTTGTTAAAAGTAAACATATTTCGACAAGCCTCTGATGTTTGCAACTTTTATCTACTTTTACGGATATAGTTTATATCAGAACACACTATATAGCCAACAAGAATGCCCAAAAAATGAATACAACTTTTTCTATCATTACAAAATTTTCTATCATTGATCACATGAAAAATCAAAAGGGGTTTATAGTCATGAAGTGTTCATGGCAACGAGACTGGTTCCATAGCAATTCAGCCAAATCAAAATCTAAATCTTCATGGCACGATTAACAGGAATTTTCATGGTGTTTTGTATTGCTTTACGAGATGTGAAAATATCAATTATCATTTTATTATACGCATCTGGATAATTCGACTTCAAATGATATATCTATTTAAAATATTTGTTTTCATTTTAAAACTGAACAACACCATTACGAGCTAAAATTACATGAATACTCACGAATACATGTGATATAATCTTTAAAATTAAAATATGAATAGAATACCTGCTTTCCGTAAATATTTACAATATGTTTGATTAACTGACACATGTCATTGTCCGGTTGTCTATTAAATTGCAAATTGATACCTTTATAACAAAATAACATATAAATGACACTGTCAGCAACAGTCAGCGCCTCTTTAACGTTGGTCATACGTCATTTACCTAGTTTCAGTAAATTGTTACCAACTTGATCGAATTTTTGCACTTTCCTGGTGATTTCCGGAATACCGGATTGACCATTACATAAAGATCGACTGTTTTATCTTATGTCAAACCAGTAGACCTAATGTGCTAGTTTGTGCAAAAACAATTATGTTCGAATTGCTAAATTTTGCTTAAGATATTGGATCTACAAGTGAGTGAAAGGGAGACAACCGCATTACTGATAGGGACTTATAGATGAATAGATGATTTGCAAGTGTATGTTAACCCTTTTATCCTCGGATTATTCGACTGTAACCCCCGAGTAGCTGGAAACCGTCTACTCGAGCTATTTGTTGAACAAACGTTTTAATTTTTATGTCAATATTGTGGAATGATTTACAGTTGGATACGCATTATTTGAAAATTGCATAGATAGGAAGGCAAACTTGATGAAGCATCTTTAACCGATTATGGCATGTTCGTTTTATAACTGCTTTATTTTATTATAAAACGTCTTGAACTGCAACATTCATCTTTGTTTTCAAAAGATCATGGTTTTACCTAAAGACGAGTGCTATTGCCCCTTTAAATAAATTACACCGTTCTATCTTTTGCTAATTTAAATTTTTCAGATTAAGGAGATGAACATATAACACTATGTGATCATTTTGGACCCGCATTGTTGGCACTAGAGATTTATCCAGGGTTGAGTGAGTGAGTGGACGAATGCATTTTGATTTAACGTGTTGTAAACAATACTTCAGTCATTCAACACTTTGATTGATATCATCCAAAAGAGAGGCAGAAGAGGGATCGAACGAGTGAGTGAGTGAGTGAGTTAGTTAGTTGGGTTTTAACTTTTTGTGAGTGAATGAGTGAGTGGTTTAATATGTTTGTAACTCAGTTATTCCCAGTTATTAAACAAGTGATGAAAAAAACCCAAACAGAATTTGATTATTTGTTTTGAATGACTCATTCTATGTTATTCATTTAGAAATTCTTTTTAAGATTTATCTGTCTTTATATATTGCACTTAATGTTTTTTGTTTGAAGTTCTAAATAGATACATATACATACTTTGTACGGAGGAGCATGGAAGTACTACAGCTGTTGAAGAAGCCAGTGCTTGTGGTACTGTTAAGACTATGGCAGATGTTGACCGGGAATTCTAATTCATAGATTTGGTACGTGTTTAATTACTGAAATATTGTTAAAAACAAGTTAAACCCTAACTAACTCATAACAGATTTAGTAACCCTTATTAAGACCCATAGGGACCACACGATTAAATCCTATTTATCTTCTTCTCCTAGAAGGCTTTTGGAGAAGAAGATGAATTACGTTATTAATTAAGGCGTGGCCCCTGTTGCCCTTATTAACCAATAGAAGGTCACCAAATCGATGAATGAGAATCCACATCAGCTATAAGGACTCTGTTCACAAGGTTTCATCTTTCTAAGCTTTATGCTTCTGGAGAAGAAGATAAAAAATAGTTTTTAGGTTTTGTCTCCTTCGGCCCTTAATAGGGGTAACGGGGTCACCAAATCTATAATTAGAATCCCCATCATCTAAGGAGTCTGTTTCTTGACTTTTTGCTTCTGGAGAAGATTAAAATAAATTTTTAGGACCTTGAAGCTTAATAGGGTTCACAGGGGCACTATATTTATAAATAAGAATCCCCTTCAACTAAGGAGTCTTTACACAAGCTAACAGTTTTTTAATCTTACAAGCAACATTAACATATAAGCGTACGTAAAATATATCGTCATGGACAACGGAACGAAGCGTCGCTTGATTTGTATTGCTTCATTTTACATATTAATCAATTTCCTGAAACTTTTATCATGAACCTTTTAATCAATTTATTACATCGTATGTGTTTAAATCAAATCTTTTTCAGTTGAAAAACGCCAAGCCCCTTGAGTTTCCAGACGTCAACAAATAACAAAGGAGATTACCCAAGTCGCATTGTCGACCGAGATCTGCACGTGAGAATCATGCCTTGCGTGCAAACGTGCATGTCAAAATGTCGTCTTCGATGGAATTCAGGTTTCATGAGGCTTAGCGTTTGTAAGGTAATCTTTTACTGCTAATTTTCATAAACATTACGGGAAATGAGTGTGCTTTACGATGATTCAGTTAGATCTGCTGGACTGTTCGTTTCGAATGTTCCTATACCTATCTGACAATAACGATGTTTTCTTGAATATCTGAATTGTAGTACATGCGATGTCGTGCAGGCCAGAAGGAAATTAAAACAAATGGCAACTCTGTTATTTGCATACTGTAGGTCAGCGTTGCTCAGGAACTATAGGTCGACGGTTTGTTTGTTCGAGTGTATAATTTATATAAAAACATATTTGGATAGTTGTTTGCGTAGTAATACTGAAAAACTACCAGACGGGAGTTTTGCAATCATAGGTCTGTAGGCAGGAGCGCATTGAAATAATGCCAATGACATAAAAAATATAATAACATGAAAATAATTCTATAATATTAGAATTATTTACTAAAGGACAAAAACTTCATTATCATGACACAGAGTATGCTCCATGATTTTTCATGACCTAAGCTCCAATCGCCTCCAACTTGTATCTTTTTCTTTAAAAATGCCAAAATTATCATATTTACTAGTTTTCCATGATAATCGGAAAACGGCTCTACAAATGTTAAAAAAAAGTCTAAATTCTTTGTCCAATTAACATTTATAGAGGTTAAATGACCTACTTGACACTATCAACCCGTGTTTGTCTCTGTATCTGTTCACTGAGTTTCCAAAAGTACGTTTAAGCCTTGGCGCGCACAACTAATATTTCTCGATGAAGTTTGACTCCAAGAACATACTCTGTGCCACTTTTAATTGATTTGCATTTATTTTATTTCAGATATATATTTATCCAACGATACTAACTACCGAATTATCAAAGAGACGCCTGCAATTTCTTCTGTAAATAATGGTCTAATGCGTAGATATATATTCATGTAGAATAGTTTTACATATATGAATAATAATGATGATAATGAATATCTGACTTTTATATTTATAGGCATTTACTAGGCAAAGATAACATGGCACACAACAAATTATTGTTGAAATTAGAGTCTTGACCAAAAGCATATGTCAGAAAAAAATAATAACCAAAGAAAAGTTAACACGTCACTTGAAGATACTTAATCATAGTATAAAACGTGCAAAAGTATTTTACTTTTTCATTTTATTCATTCAAAGTTCAAGGACTGTAAACAAAATGACAATGACGGAAATTTAGCAACAATTATCGCATCAGACTGCTTTCATTTCCCGATTGTTTTTCATAAACATATCTGAACTTTAAGAGCCACTCAGTGAGTTGTTGGAGTCATATATGCCAAACTTAATCAATGGTCTCATTTGATCGCGAAGTATCGACTGTTACCAAAAAGACAAATTTTAAAGCTGATTGGTTTTTTACAGTGACAATATGAAGGTAGAACGTCGAAATTATGATCGAAAACCGGACAGTGGCGCGTCAAATAGTCAAACGTAATTTTGCAGACGTATCAAAAACAGCCAGGAGGGCAGTTAGGAGTTGATAGTGTTTGCTAGGGCATATAACTGGTATCCATGAACATTGGACGTGATATCTACACCCCTGTTCATTTATGAGGATTTTTTTTATATTTTCATGGAAAACCAGTATTTGTCATATATATGTCTTTTGGACATGAGATGAGATGAGTTAAGATGTTTTGATTTTATATTACCACATATTACATTTAGGTTCGTATCAAAGGTAAATAATATGTTATGAAAATCACGGAGTGGCTCTTTAAGTCTTTTTCTTTTTTCTTAATGTGACTAAAAACGATTGATTACGATACCCAACGCCCTCAGCGGTCGCCGTGGTGATAAACTTGAAAGTGAGGAAACCGGGTTCGTTGTAAGCTACGGCAAGTTTTAGCGGCTGATATACCTCAAAATTAGTCCCTTGTCTTTGATCGATAGATATGATTTTGATGTCAAGATATCGTTGAAAGATTTTCCCACCGAACTTTATAGATGGATACCCACTATTTGAAAAAAATATTGATAGGAATGCAACGCCGATGAAGCATCTTTGTTAATGAAATAACGCATTTCATAATATAATATTTGTTTATTAGACGATTGTTAGGTGTTAATGCCACAATAAATGTGAAAGGATTTTAATTTGATTTCTAAGGTAATAATCCCCATATTTTACTTTCTATCCTAGATCTGGAAATATGGAAGAATCCAAATTGTAAAGTTAGGGTAATAAATTACATATATTTTTAAAACAATCCAATTTATATTACATTAAAATCCAAGCCTGACTGGCAATTCATGCAGACATGAGGTAATGCTTCATTGCAACTTAGTGATTGCTTCTACGGATTATAGAAGAAACAGTGTCCGATATCAACATGAATAAAATAGATATCCATCCACAAGTGAAATGTTGTTTAAAACACGTTAATTCCCAACTCTTACTCAGTTTTTCTTAACCTTGACTTCTTCAGTGGCTTGGCAGTGAATGAGTCCAGGCCTCCCCGTTGTCATTGTTAATGGTCCTGTTGGGTCAGTATTCATGTCATAGAATTGAAACTGTTTTATTTTTTTAATTCATTTGTAAGGTTTAGACTATGTTTTTAAAATCAAATCCTACAATTGGTATTATTTGGGTCATCTACCAATCCCTATCATTTGTAGAGAGGTCCCTCCCTTTATATATAGTTTCCTGATCAAGTTTGATGATGGGTTGAGAGCGCTCATCTTGTCCGTTCGTCCCAATTTTTTCCATCATTGTATCTGTAACTGTCTATTTTCTATGACGCTCCTTATTTTCGTGATATGCATACTGTATGTCTATGTAGTATAGCTGCAGGAGCTTTTGTCAGAAACTGTTAGCATTTAACATAATTTTATTAATTTAGTTAGTGTACCTTGATAACATTTATCATCCAAAACTATATGTTATGAAACTTTTCATGATTTCCCTTTTTCATTATATTTAAGACTTGTACTCAGAGATTCTTAATATTCATATAAGTCATTGAGGGTCCATAAGCAAAAGGCATCGGAAGTTGAAAAGTTGTGTACACACTCTTTGGCTAATCGGGAGTATAACTAATAAATTTGGTGATCCTACATTATATATTACTATAAATGAATATTGTTGACTAGACAACAACCTTTCAGTCACCCGCAGTGAATCTAATCATTATGAAGCGCATATACTACATCTTTTGCCACTTTATTTTAACACAAATAAATTCCAACTAGACTTCATGATGAGAAGTGCTGACTTGTTTAAGTCAAACATAAACAGAATGTAAGTTAGAGACAATTCCAAATGATCCGTCAACGTTACACCAATATCTTTAAAGTATACAGTACACAGTACACTACACAAAACTATCATAAAGCTATTTAACATCGATTATGACCAGTTTTAAGCGCACATGGCCAATAAAAACTAGTGTCACGACTGCTTTACTAAAGCCCTACAGTTGTTATCTCCCTTTTAATACCTCTGACTTGCCACACAGCGTAAGAGGCGTACGCCGTTCATTCTGTCAGTCTCTCCGACAATTTTGTACTTAGCATATCCCCAAAACACTGAACAAAAGAAACGTGTAGTTCACCGAAATGCTTCCTTATAAATAACACAAGTTATTGGAGGAAAACGTTATTGCTATTTTGGCATATCATATGTAATAGGTATGCTACCTACAATGTAATCACACACACAGACACCAACATATATTGATATTGATATACGAATATCAACTGTGATCCATAGATGTGATCGTCGTGAATTTGACTTCTATGTGAAATATTTTGCGTCTTTCATGGAAATTTAATTCAAGCAATGTTAAGTACTTTTATCTGGCAGATATCTCGTGTATTAACCATGCGTGGTCGTGCTACAAGTGACGAAGTTCAACCCTAAGTTGATGTTTCATGATTATACTAGTGTTTGAATGATAGTGCTCATTGATCAGTGCATATCGGTTGGATCATCTTTTTTCTTATATTAAGTAAATTTCTGATACCATTCACCTGTGAGTCAGTAGTTAAAAGTTAAAAACTCTATTCAAAACTCATTTGAGCCTAAAGTAAGGGGAGTGAACCGTAAAATTATTGACACTTAAAGTAATTAATGTACTTATTTACAAGTAACTGTGTAATTAAAGGCAATGAAACAACCAAACAAATAAATTTACTCACTAAAATATACTTCAAAGTCATTAGAAGCAATGTTTAGATTATCTAATAAGGATATATGCCGGTGTTACTACAACTAACTTTGTTTTTCATCAGACAACTGCCAGCCTATATGACTGGCCGATGTCATACAAGCCCAACAGATCTGACAAGCGCAGGGATCTGGATGGAAGGACACTATATTTTTCTATATCAACTTAGCATAGGAAAGCTCCATAGACGGCTATGTCTGAGTAACTCCGCATACCTTAATATTAGTGCAGCCGAGGCCATTGTTAAGGAATGTAGAGTTGCGGGGATATTACCCTACATTTTAGGGTACTACCCACATCTTATTTTGCTTATTAAACAACATAAGTTAAAAACTTAAAAAATATGTAATTTTAAATGAAAAACTTAATGCCATGTGCAAATCCTCCATATCTGAAAAGTACTGAAATCAGTAAGTGAACAATAATTATCAGTTGAATTCAAAAATTTGAGAAACGATATATCGTTTTCTTGTTTTTGTTACTCATTTCCTTTTATATCCTTTATGATGTAACTTTAGGTTTTTTAAAAGCAAATCTTTGAAATTATTTGTCAAACGATGATCTTTGGTTTTCTTCATGTATTTTAGTGAAAAATGTTAAAACTTTTTAAATACAAATTGAAGTATTATGCAATTATATTATTTATATTCATTGTTCTTCATATTAATTATCACGTTTATAATGAAAGCAAATGCATTTATGAAAGCTTTTTACGTTATCGTATTTATTTGATTTGTCAAAACCTTCCAAATGTGTAAGTGATATACAACAGTTTTTTTTATGATAAATAACGCGCTCTACATGTTTAAAAATTTTCGTTCCCTCATACGTGTACATGTGCATTGTTGTTCTTCCTGCATTCTGTTAAAAGAAGTCGATGCGGATGGTAGGACCGGTGAGTGAGAGATATTTTACCACAGGCCTATTGCATAACGACATATCATTTACTGAAAAAAACATGCTTAGCCTAGCCATTGGTGTTCAGCTGGTACACGATACGTAGTGAGGGGTTCAAAAACGATGATGAAGCACAGTGAGAAGTGGTCGGAAATAGGCATTCTCAACAATTCAACAGATCGACCTGAACTTCTCTTTGAATGAATGATAAATGGGTTTGCTTACCTTCCAAAGGTTAGTTGTTAAGAATCCTGTATTGCATATAGTGATTGCATTTACCTTCCGTAAAGGTGGAGGTTTTCGGGCAAGGGCAAGTAAGACTTATTTAAGAAGTTAGGGAATTCATTATGTTAGTTTGTTTTGGAGGGTGGGTGGGATGGGTTTGAGATAATAAAAAGATCAATTTAATGTTATAACTACCCTGCTGTTGCGCGCCTGTATTAGTTTTATATCTCCATACTGTGGCATGTGGATTTTGGAAAATGGAATATTTGATGGGTCATATGAACGCACATAAAGTTATCAGTTTAAGTGCTGATTATGCATGGTTTTATGAAAGACTGAATTGCTTCTGCCTTCGGTCCTTTACTTAACATTGTCCCACGTAGAAGAATGTGACTCATTTTGTAAAAATGTATGAATTACGACACCAATACATTACCTCATTCCGTTATATGTTGGTGTTAAAAGGACACTAAACGTCGAAGAAAATATTTATTTATTTGCTTGATATTTCAGAAGATTCATTGTTTCTAATGATACTATTGGTAAGTTTTTTTTTATCATTTTGTTTATATGTCAATGATAACTTTTAATGTTTTTGTTTTTTTGAATGTACTTATTGAAATATGTTATTTTTTTGCAATCTCTATTTAGCGATATCTACAAGCACGTGGTACTTGTTTGTTATTTTATTTCACGTTTGGCGACATCACCCAAGCGGAACGATCTTTCAAGGTACATTAGTTTTCAAAATAATAACACGCGAATACGAATGTTTGGTAATGTTTTTGGAATGATACAAACAAAAGTCAAAGAAATAAACGTAATATGATCGCTAAAAAGTTAACAGACTCTAATCATCTCTATGCACAATTAAAAATATCTTTCTCTTTATATAAAGAAGCTGCTTGATAGCGAACAATCATCAGGAACAACCAATGGCAGTGTTTAATAAAAGTGTACGTGTATTTTGACTGTTGAACAAACCCCTTAAAAGGTATTTCAACGTATTTAAAACCGCTTAACCTAATATCGAGAATGTAAAGTTTTTGCAGACAATGTAATGAACAAGAAATAGAACAGTATGGTTCATGTGACATTCCACGATACTTCTGTTTATAAGAAATCTAGGCCGTTACGGGTATTCCAAAATAGACATCTCTCACCAGAGTCTGCAGTTAAAATATTTCAGGTACACGTAAATTCAAAAGTAGAACTCAGAAGTACTGTCTCTTTTAATTTGCCGTGTACATAGAAACTTTGGACGTCTCAACTAAACTGCAAATGAAGTGTTCAAAGCAGGTTATTGTGCCCAAATTTATCGGCAATAGTACATCAGGGGCAGTATTCTTAAAAGGACTTAATTCTAGAAACTGACTTAAATCCAAATATAAAATCTTACATTTTGACTTAGTGCTTCTTTTTTAATTAAATTCCGTTGATCATCGTAGATGTTTCAAATAAGGACGCGAGAAGGCAATAGTAAGGGTGCATAAAATCTGATATGACTAAGATGACCCACTGGGTAACTGTATGGGTTTAGTTATTGGCAATCATTCAGGTTAAGACATACCAATTTAGTAAAATGACGTTCAGCGAATGGACTTATTGTAACCATTTTAATTATGAACTGTAGAAATATTTGATTTACCTGATGTATAAATTCACACGCTATTTCAAGGCCAAAGAAATTACATATTTTGAGGAGTGTAACCGACACTTCATGTATTTCACGACAATGTAGGCCTGACGACGACCTAATAATTCTTAATTCTTCTTAAATATTTTTCCGTTTGAAATTTAAACATATGAAGACAGACGTTCTATTAATGTCTTCACTGGTTAACATGCACTTCAGGCTTGAAAGTCCTGATGGGTTTATGGCATGGCATATACATCCGTCGAACCGTCCGCAAACGTTCGCACTTCTGACTCCTTTACCAAACAAATTGGCTCTAGAGGATTAAATTTTGTTACCTTTACCCAAGGGAATGTGGATCAGTTGCACTTATCGAGGGTTTGGAACCATGCCCTAAACACCTATTCCTCTTCTCCAGATAAAAAATTTGAAGGCTTAAATATTTCGACAGGTGACTTAGTCTCCGGCAATTATTAATTGTAAATTTAGTGTATTTGTTGCCTAAAACCAGGACCTTGAGCATAGCCTAAAACCTTTTATTTCTCCATTACCAATCGCCCCATACGGCTGAAATCTTGTGTTCAGATACCCTCGACAATGGGGATTTCAAATTGTAGATTTGGTGACTTTGTTGCCCCAAAAGATGGCCTGGGTGCAATGCGCTAAATATCCATTTTCCTCTCTTTTTCCGGAAGCAGATATGCACACATATCTAATGGTATAGTACAGCTGCATACCGAAAGTTTGTTCACTTACCACTGAACCGTAGTGCAAATATCATGTATTTTGGGTTCAACGTCAATAAAATAACTTCAGCAAGACTGACAGTGGATCACCCACTGTCCATGTGTGAAATAGCCACTCTTGAACTCGTTTTGGTATCGTCTGGTCTCTCGTGCAAAATTCGAATTTTGGCATATCGATATAGACAGAAGGGGTCATATTTCGAAATTTCGATTTCGTTAAATGTCCAATGAAATGTTCCATATCGACTCTCTGAGATAAAAGCCAACTTAATCACATTGACTTTGTGCTAAGGAACAAACGTGAATAGTTTTTAAAGAAGTTGATAACATATAAAGGATTTTACGGCGGAAAATGAAAATTAGTCTATACGGAATTTTGAACCCTGGTCACTTCAATGGCCTGCCAAAACTGTTACGGGTAATTGTGCGGTACGATAAACATTTTGAATGGATCTGCATATCTGTATTAAAAAAACAGATATTTCACTAAGACCCCTTGGGAAATGCAGCTTGTAATCTGTATATTTTGTGAACTTGTTGTTCCAACTAGATTCCCAACAGCCAAGCTTTACGGTGCGCTTTTTATCTTCTCATGAATATATAAGAAGCTGTACAGAGCTGTTATCAGTGTGCCTATATGAGAAGGATTAACTTATGTTTCTTTAACTTCTGATTTCGCTTCCACAAATTTGATTCTATGTGTGAATAGAAAGCCTAATGTGCTACATAGCCACTGGCTTTATTCTTTATTGTTCAATTGATTGCTATTAATTATTAACCTTAGACTCGCAGAGGGGAGAGTATAGTTTGGCCTATTTTCAATACGAGGTTTGTCAACGATGTACTTTTTCACTAGCATAAGTGCATACGTACATGGAAATGCACGACAATTACATAATGTATACCTCAATGCGTGTTCTAGTATGCTTGTTTAATGCTCTCGCCCATTGCCCTCTGTCCTTCAACCTGGTCTTAGAATGCAGAGAGAATGAAGCAGGTCCTTATGGAGTCTCATTTGGTATTTAAGTCGCCCAAACTAAATTCTAACGTATAATGATTATCGTGAACACGAGAACCTTGTTATGTAGTGAAGTAGGTCACGAGTGCTGTTATCTTATACATAAGTATGTAACATTGATTACAACATGTCATATCAGTCGTTATATGCACTTCTAAAAGTGCGTATAATATGTATTCTTAGTGAACGTCAGCAAACAAGTATGCCTAACACTATCCTAAATATACGTTATCTGTGCGTTTGTTAAAGAGTACGAGGATACTTTCACGCATGTTGAATATTGATTAAGGATCATCCAACTGTTTAAAGGTGGCTTAGACTAATTATAGCAAATACGGGCATTAAAAACTCGCCAAGGACTTTCGAACACTACTCTGAACGCGATTCAAGTGGTGCAATCGGGTACACCTGTCCCCCTCACTCTATACTGTCGAATCGTTTCCCTGTATTGACTGGTGCAGGTGTACCAACTTCAGGCCTATTTTTCTAACAGAGAAGTTAGATATTGAAAAGAAGTATTAACCTTAAGAATCTGTGCCCTCTAACAGAAAAGGCTGATCAACTGTAACCATATCTTCGAAACAAATAATCAGTTATCTTAATGTGTGTTTTAATTGTTTATTTTAAACAGTTTATTCAAATAGTCAAATTAAATTCGAATAATTATTTTTGATTTAGCTCAGAGGCTTCAAAATCATGCTTCTATTATGGCATGACGCCCATTGTCCAGTTGTCCTTGTGTCTGTCTATCCAATCTTTCGTTATTTCGATTTTGCTTAAGAACTACCGAGTTTTAAAAGCTGTGTGATCAAATGTCTTGGCTATTTAGGATTATGTTCAGTTGATACTGTTCTACTCATATGGGTCACAAGGTTCCTTAAAACATATTTTCGTCATAAAGAAAAGCATAGTTTCAAATATGTAGGTATTTATTCCTCTCTAACTAAACATTCCATTAAACTTCTCTTATACCTACATGTATATTTACATTAACGTGAACAAAAATATCAAACTATCTGGAGAGGGCCTTTCTAAGATAGATTAGATATGCCAAAACCTTTCCTTAAATGAATAATGTTACTTTAAATAAAAGCAATAAGCAGTGGGTTTAATTGGCGTTATCATGTATTCAGACTTAACTAATCGGTATGTAAAATTGTTAATCTAATGATTATGGAAGACCTCAAGACGTCAAGTATTATTTTTATAATTATCTATATGATGTGCTCTCTCTCCAAACAAAACTCTATAGAAAATACTTTCATTGTAAAAATGATATGATTTCAGATTTGGTGAGGCATTGACACTCTCTAGAATAAAAGGAGTATACGAAGCTCCAAATGTAAAGCACGTTTTTTTAAAGAAAAGACTTTCCTCTTTTTGGTCCAGTTTTATTGATAAATCAGTACTAAAAATATTCCATATTAAGTGCAATATTCCCGCTGCGATAACGCCTCGCATCACCTCCCTTTACCTTTACCCAATTTCGCTTCCCCTCAGCTCACTTCATGGCCGACTGCTGCTCGGTGTGTCATAGTTTACTAGATTACTTCATGTCGCTGGCCTCAGGTGCTTTGTATATATGTGCCCCGCTTTATGGCCATGCCTGGTAAAGGCGACAGTGTTTTGTGATCCTTCTATCAACTGCCTAATCTGACGGAACGGAAGAGTGCACCTGGTATGACGTCAGCAAGTGCTAGAAAGTCAGTAGCTAGAACGCCGTGTCAGAAGAGCGCATGTACTTGTCTATAATCATACCTACTGGTGCTTGGTTCATGCGGTGTACGCGTGTTTTAGGGCCTAGAAGTTTGTACGGACTACTGCACCAAGTTGTAAGGCAGGTGGATGTGTACGGTAGGAGCTTTGTAAAATGTGTATTGCTTATCAAGACCTGCTCCTACACGCAGAGATGATAGGATTTTCTTGACGGTCCATGTGTACTAAAGTCTATGATAGTATGAGTGGAAGTTGTTGTTTCCATTATGATTCATTACAACAATGTGAATGATGTATAAATGTTGATATGCAAGCACCTAAATACTACGATAGGCCTAAAGTACTAACATCGTGAACAAAATCTTACATATGATACGAATTGAGATAAGCCCACTTTACTTTACATGAGATAGGATTTCGCGAATCTATCTTTTCATAAACACTAACTTTCTCGAACTCTAGCTTAAATATTAACAAATTCTGGGTGACAACCGTTCTCGCAGAACTACATTTTAGTGAGCATTCTGATCGATTTACATGACTCGTTCCCAATAATTGTCAAAATACGTTCAAATATTACTTTTAAAATTTAAATTTTAAGAAGACTAACGTTGCGTTAATTCCATATGAACTACGATATCGGCAGCATTCTGCAGAAATATGAATACAAAGCGGCAATCGCAACGGTTATTGCACAAGCAATGCCTATATTTTGTGTAAACTGTCCATGAAGTATTCCCTAATCAGGAATATTTCATACTTTGTTCTTTAGAGCGCAAAAATGGGTTCTAAATTGTGCTTGTAGGTATTTATACACCTATCACAATCTATTGATTCGCAATCACTTTTTCTTTGCATAGCCCACGCAGGGACTAATTATAGACCCACTCCGTGATTTTCATAACATACTATTTACCTCTGATACGAACCTAAATATCATATATGTGGTGATATAAAATCAAAACATCTTAACTTTTCATGTCAAAAGACAAATACTGGTTTTCCATGAAAATCTAAAAACAGCCTTATAAATGCACAGAGGTGTATATGTCACGTCCACTATACATGGACACTAGTTATATAACCTAACAAACACTATCATCTCCTAACTACCCTCTCGGCTGTTTTAGGTAAGTCTCCAAAATTACGTTTAACTTTTCCTTCTACCTTCATATTGTCACTGTACAAAAAAACAATTAGCTTTAAAATGTAAACAATCGCTACTTCGCGATCGAATGACACCATTGATTAAGTCTGGCATATATGACTCCAACAACTCACGCATTGGCTCTTTAATGGCTAAATATATTCGAATGCTAACATAAGTGGTTCTTTTTCGTTTCTAGCACTTTGGGCCTTTCATGTTTTGCGAAATAACGTAAAGTAAATTGAAATACCTTTGGTTTTGGAATACCTCGTTAATAACATTTAATAATCCTTTAAAACAACTCTCGAATAAAATGATTGATGAGTCCCTTAAAATATCATGAAATTCATCAAACCCTTTTCTATATCTTTCGGTGGCAGGACCTGCGTTATTTGTCACATACTTTTTTTAAAATATTAATTGTTTTCAACTCTGTGTTATACAGTATGGTGAAGGGCAAAATAGACTAAAGCGATAAAGTAAAAGCTTGATCCCGACCACGTTTTGTAAAGGTATGTAAGATTTAGATTGGAGATGTATAACTGACCTTTTTAGCAGACATCATTTAAAGTAAAAATAAACACAAATCACTGTACAGCTGCGCTTATCACAAAATACATGTATGTTCATATTTAAAATTAGCATAACCGAAATACATCAAATTTTTCATGTTAATTTCAATCCAAACAGCAAAACGTTTATATATCGGATGTCTTATTGAGACGTATGACTAAACTATAAATTTGTTATTAATTTCCTGAGTTTTTTTCATTTTTGGTTAAAAACCTTCAATATTCAAAGGCTTACGTGTTAATCTACTGATAAAGATAACTCAATGCATTCGAAATCGGAAGACGCAATGCTAGATAGGTTTCCCTCCACCTGAGTCGCCTTGCCGATATTGATTTATGGGTAGGAAGTGTTACTCGCTGTACCTAGCCCTACTAAGTATAGCCTGACTATACAGAGTTCGCGGAATGATATCGAAAGGTATCGTGTGTCAATCGGAAATGTTATACTCTTCGATCCCTATTGTTGAATGTTGTTATGGAAATACTTTTACTCGTACAGGATATATATTACTCGTGCTTAATAATTTGAACTAATACATTATTTGCAACAACGAAGTTTTCCATTTATTTTGATGCCCGGCCACAACGTTGAAGCAGGGGCACACGTAAATGACCTCTGTTTGGCCCTGTGTGTCGCCGGATCAGAATTTACAGCAGTTAAATCAAGCTCAGTGATATTTTTACATCGAAAAAATATCCCGTATAGTGGTGTCTTTTGAGTTTCAGAAGTTTCCTTTCTTTAGTTTGGACCATTTCCATGGAAACACAATAATTTACTATAGTTATAATTTAATAGTTACTTTAACAGAATTCAAAATTATCGGTATTTATTAAATAACTTGTAGTTAGGTTTTCAAATAGGCTACTTCTTCTTTTGTATAATTCCGTTTCCATGGGCGAAAGAAACTAACGTTGATAACAAAATCTTATGTAGGATGGACCCATTATCAGTTGACTAACAAATAGACCATTTTTTTGGTTTGCATAAAAAAACCCAACTTAATGTCGGTTCACAAATGCCAAATACCAACAAGAACAACCGATTTTTAAAATCTGCATCTGACCATCAGTAAAAATATTGACGTTTCAATACGAGACAAAATGTAACACGACTTTCTATAACCGACTTTTGCATATGTTAAAAGTGATATTCTTGTAACAGTTGGAACAATCATTCGTATCCTTCTTGCATTGAATATGATTATATAGCCAGAGCATTCGTACTGAGTTGATTAATGTATGTGCATAGACTAACTTCAGCCGTCTCTCGACGTATAGAAGTCTATTAGATATGATTCAAAGTGTTGAACTAAAAGATAAGATTGTGTTAACCATGAACTTTACAACAAATACATTACAAAAGAATAAGTCATCTCTTCTGTTACAAGGGCGCGGGATAGCGCAGTGGTTAGCGCGTTCGGCTTCGGATCAAGAGGTCTGTTGTTCAAATCAATCCCGCCAGGGGCTCGGCAACTTTGTCTGCAGTAGAGAACTCTCGGATCAAGAGGTCTGTGGTTCGAATCAATCCCGCCAGGGGCTCTGCAACTTTCTCTGTAGTAGAGAACTCTTCTACACGCAGTCAGGTTTGGGTGCAATGCTACACTGAATTCAGTACAGTGCCACCCATGTTTCGCTAGTTCCAGCCGATGCTCGCAGGTTTCACCGCAAGGCATAGCCACCATGGCGTTGCGGGCTTTCTCCCTGCAATAATAATAGCAGCCGCGATGTAAGTGAAATACTCTTGAAAGCGGCGTTTAACCGCATATCACCTAACCTCACCATATTCTGTCACAATTTGCATGTGACATGATCACTGGGAAAGGAAACTGTTCTACAATGAGTAATTCGACGTTGCTAAAAATGTTGTTATATAAATACTTGCAAGATATTAGAGTGTTTTTGCCAATTTATTCATCGACATACTGGACTGATATCTTTCATACACTACACACACAAGCACAAGGTTTAGAAATGATTATGGTCTCGCCTATATTCAATAGACAAACTACATACGAACTGGGCGACCACGCATTCTTTAACCAGGGCCAGTGAGTGCTAGCGGACTAGTCTGTCCTAGTTTACATGCACCGGTGAGAGAGCAAGTGCGACAGAACTTATTACATAGTATTTGTACATCTTATCTTCCAGGCCAACGCCTTTATTATCTTATATTACGTCTAGTTTTAACTAGATTGTAATAACGGACTTCGGGACGTGTTAGTAAGAGTCGATAACTCAGGTATTGAATTTCACAGAGGAAGTTTGAAAGTTATAACAGTCTTGTAATTGTAACGATCACATATCTTTCCGTGCTTGAGACGTTGCTATATTGAATTGATAACATTTTTGTGAGACGCAAAATTGTTGTCTCGGGAGACCTACTGTTTTTGGTTGAGGTACCGTGGGCGTCGGCTTTCCCCTATTGTTTCCGGATGATAACGCTGCCATCATAAGACCAATTAGTCTAACAATTAGACTCTGAAATGAAAAATGCATCAGTTGATCCCTTGAAATCAAGCTTTAAAGTCTTTTAATAGACTTGCTTAGGCTTCTGCCGTATTTCAGGGTCAGACCAAGAGACTATGAGGACCAATCATCCCCTGATGTAGTATACTGCCTCCCTGTAACATTCAGATTTGCCTTTTGTGAGTTTGAAGATCTTTATAATTTGATTTTTTTCTGTTTCCATGGCAACTATTTTAGATTTTTTCACAAGTATTGTTCATTTCCAAATAATAACTCTCTATAAAACTGTTTGATCAATCATCAACAAATTTGGTAAACTGCCTCTCCATATGATGTGACTTGTGGTGGTTGGCCTTTTTTCAGTGTTTGTTGTTGTTCACATAGCATAACTAACTGCTAGCCTAGCCACAGGTTAGAAGAGCCTAGCATGTACTATTCCATCCATAAAACTGTATTTTGATGTTCAAACCTCATAACAAATCTAAATAACCAAACTGAAAATCAGATTTGATTGTTAATCCTTTCCAATGTCAAATTGAATCATATATTTTAAGAATTGATATAAAAAATAATTAAATATGAGTCTACAATGATAATACTAGCATTGAGTACATCGTAGTAGTGAAAACAGCAAAAAGATATTGATAGCTTATTTTGGAATTGTAACAAGAATATAAGTAATTATTACAATTGGCACGTGGTATTTAGAAGTGGTGTGTTGGTAGCATTCGTATAGGGGTGTGATTGCGATGAAAGTTACAGTGCCAATGCTTGTTGTTGTAGAAAAAGCAATGGTAGTAATTTCAGTGGTAATGTAATGTAGCGCTATCAACATTCCAGCCGTATAATGTGGTTGTTGACAAAAATGATCGAACAAACAGTCCCAACGTAAGTGTAGAAAGAAGACGATATGGTGAAAGTAACGGATTAACTAATAATGTTTTTATTAACATCTACAAAAGTCACTCTGTTATGTATATAGATTTACATTTAAATGCGGCTTACTTTACACGATAAGAATAAAAGGAAAACTAAATTTAAGACTTGCAAAGTATATATAAGATTGACGTTAAGAAAGAAAAGAAAGAAATTTTGATCATCAGTTAAATGGATAAAATTATAACATTCAACGTACCATTTTCTCAATAAAACCAATAGGTCATATAAAGGACATTTTATTGATGTATGAAATTCATCTTCCACCTCATAAGTTTCAGCACACTATCGGGATTCAATATTTAAGGCTGTTTGATTTAATATATTCTATAAATGTCAATGCTGGAAAACGTTATTTACTTCCCAATCGTGTTATAAAATCAAGCCAATGTATTTTCCCTATGCAGTGCGTGTCTATAACTGTATGCTTGTTTTGTTCCATGACACTGAATTGATGGGAGCATTAGAATGTATCTTTACTTATGCTACAGAATGACTTCAAAGGTAAAAGTCAAAGCATTGAAATTGAATAATTGTATGTCGACTTCTCCATGATGCAATGAATATTTTAATTTATGAGTTCTCGCCCTTGACTTAAATTTTATTTTCATACTTTAAGATAATTATACATCAACCCCTTTGATAAATTTTACTAAAAGTTAGACAATGTTTCGAAACTAGATCTCCGATTGAAAATGCAACAGTGACATATCTGGGATCACACTATCTGCATTAGTACAAGTTATTGTGCTTTTTTCTGGTCCAGACCGTTGCGGGATTCGAACCCACACGCTCGTCTCGAGACGAAATAGGCGATTTGGTTATCTGCTTGTATGATCAATGCAGGCGGTGTTCCTAACGCTGAGGTTTTTTATTCGAATCTCGCAACGGACTCTACTTGACTCGAAAAAGTACAACAATTTGTACTATTGCAGATAGTTTGATCCAATATATATCACTAGTTCTGTACGTCACAATTAGTTAATCATATAGATATAGTGTATGAACCATGTCTATTGCATGTCTCATGTACTGATATATGTTGGTCTCTGTACTAGTTTCAACTCTTCTCCTAGTCTTCTCCTTTTATAATTAACTAATGTCCATCTTCTCCTTTAAGGTGTTTGTTATAATTTGACTTCCAATGGCAGAAAGGTAAATTTTCCTGAATTGTGTACTGAAGCGCGAAACACAACAGCTAACATCGATTTGGATGTGGTATTTACATAACCCGGACTGTCTGTCACCGAACCAGGCCAGGTTCACACTGGTAATCTGTAAAAGGTCAGTATGTGTAACGATCAGCCAGCCAGTCGATCTTCCATTCTAAGACACACCCCTTCATTCGCTGCCTCATCGGGATCCACCCGCTTGCTTTACGCTCATTGTACGCCGAAATCGGTTTACGCCTTAAATTTATTACGTAACCGCATTACGCGTTTCAGCACTCCTCGTTGATAACAGCAAACATTTCTGGGCCAAAGAACACTGCGACCTTCACCTTTGTCGAAAGAAAATTGATCTGTGGCGGCGCTTGAGAAGAGTGTAGTTGTACCCTCCGCGTGTATGTGGTTTATATGTTACAAAGTATATTTTTAGCGCGGAGAACGGGTTAAGTCGAACACCCTCCTACCTCAGGTGGGTAAGACGGCTCCCCCAACTAGGTAGGACTGTGATTGGCTCAATACTAAACTGTCTTCAACATATATAACTGGAGTAGTTCGTATAGTAGCACGCCTTGCTTTAGGAAGATAGCACCAGGCAATTTCCTCTGGATTCCGTGCAGGTTGGTTGTAATTTTGTTATTCGCATTTTTGGAAAATACGTTTTACCATAAGAAGTCCTTTATAACCTATGATTGTAAAATTACGTTACGCAAAACATTTTTACATTTTGACATGTGCTAACTTAACCAGATGATTTCTTAAATGTTTTTCGCATTTTGTTTGTAAATTGTGTAGTTTGACAGTCGTGACATTGATGTTATAAGATTATAAAATGTGATGCCAGATTTTGCCTTATTTAGTATATATGATAGATTCTAAAATTTCTTAATTGAGCTGCGATATTCGAATTTTGTCACGCAAAATGTTTTTAAGTTTTAGTTAATATGTCCTAAACATTGTGGTTTTCTGAAAAAAATGTTATTTATTTGCAAATTGTCAATAAAATCTTTGTCCTAATATTGATTTTTGATAATGGAAGAACTAATTATTGTAATGCAACCTCGGGAGCTAAACTAGCAATTTTGGTCTATTAAGTTAATTATAATTATGAAATGCAGCTATTTACATAGTTACAGCGCAAAGACAATTTAACATTAAACTACTGATGTTACACTACTAATTTTTATTCTCAAATTTGATATATTTATTCCAATTATTGTGAATTAAAGTTATGTTAAAGAGTGCACCTTTCAGTTGTAGGTATGTTACCAAGGGGATGAACCGAGTAACGTATTTATGTAACACACTCTTAATTTCTTTGATCAGGTTTACGTCAGATTATTTGTGAGGAATCCATGATATGATTATAATAGGTTTCTGGTTTCAGAATTATAGTTTCCTTGGCCTCATTATTTTTTAATGTTTTAATTGACCCGAAGGTTGTAAAGTCAATTTCACTTAGAACTGATGTACTCGCAAGTATGAGAAAAGGCTCTTCAGTCTATTAACACTCCAAACCCCGACATAAATATAGCCTCGCTAACACAGTTGCTTGGTAGATAATCAACCAAAAGTGGGTCACGCGCACAGTGAGGTTACACATCAGAGTTGCCTCGCTGTACTACAGGGCGATTGGTGCTGCTTGAGGTATTTTAACTGAAATTCAAGATCTATTCAATCTAATCGTTTAACCGAAGCGGAATCAATGATCGATCTACTGCTGCGCGGAAACGTGATGCAGGAATGGTTTCCACATCAAAGCAGGGCCGTGTTTCCTTCATCAGTCCTATTTCCAATGTGGAATTATGACATGTGCTATCTTATACCTGATCCTTGTTCAAAAGAATGGATCATACAATCATGTTCTACATAGGTATGTCAGCAATGTAATGGTCGCGACGCTTTTGTTATATCTAAATATATTTTTGTCTATGTTCTTACTTACTACATTCAGGCGTTTGCTTGGAGGACAGCCGTTAAAAATGCACAAACTTTTTTATCTTGATCGTATCTTTATCTGCTTAACGCGATTGTTATTATAACCTACTGGTTTATTAAGAGTATATCATATGTTGTTTGAATAACAATATGGTTTAAAGTGCTCTTGAACTAATGGTCAAATCCCTTGTTATTCACTAAACTGGTCTTTGGTCTGAGGATTGTAGTCTGTTAACAATATATCTACGTCAAATGGCCAACTTTCTATCTATAACACTTTTAAACGAAATGCCTAGTTGTAAAAACTCTGACAAATGTAAACGTATAACGAGTAAGCTGAAGTTATGTAATAATTAGCTCAGTCACCATAGGTTGTATGTGCTCTCAGAAAAAGGTAGTTGTTATCCACGAGGCTTATCTCTCGATGGTATGACATGGTCACTTCTGTAAAAACAGCTTTTGCTTTCAGAAAAGTGGAAGAATGTTTAAACGTCGTTTTTTCAGACAATAAAGAAGTACTTCAGACACGTTACTGCTGTAATGTACTCTTATGTTTCAGTACAGTGGAAGAATGTTGACTCAGAAGACCATACAGAGAGTTGAGAAACAATTCATCCTGTAACATACTCTTATGTTTCAGTACAGTGGAAGCATGTTGACCCAGAAGGCCATACAGAGAGTTGAGAAACAATTCATCCTGTAACATACTCTTATGTTTCAGTACAGTGGAAGCATGTTGACCCAGAAGGCCATACAGAGAGTTGAGAGACAGGTCATCCGCCAGATACGACGTCTCAGACTCAAGCAGAGACGCTCCCAGTCTACAGTCTCGTCACTGCAAGAGAAGACGAGATCCCCGGATGTATTGGATGAGTTCAAAGACACTTCGACTCCAAGGTCTGCTAGACCCTTCCAGGAAATGCCGGGACCACGTAGTCTTCCTGTCATCGGGACCCGTTGGATGCACCTGCCGGGAGGTTGGTGATTTTGAAAGTTAAATAAGATTCAAGTAAAGTAGACATGTCAAATTGGATTTTTTGGCACCAGAAAATTGAAATGACAGGTGCCATTTTACGTTTCCTTATATTCCCTCAATTTGGCGCTAAGGCTTATCAAAGCAAAGACTTCATTCTAATGCAAAATGTATTACACAATTTCTAAAGTATAAAGCATGTTTGTTTTTTCAGCATATCATACGTCTTCTTTACGGATTAACCTTACACAATTTCAAATACACAATTACTCGTGTAGTATTTAGTTTGGTTTCACAACGCCACAGGTCCTCTTTATGGGTTATCCTTCTACGAGAAGAATCGCAAATTGCAGTCTATGTACGGCGACGTGATAAGAGAAGATGTGGTGCCCGGCTTCTCCCTGGTGCACCTGTACAAGCCAGAAGATTACGAGACCATGTACAGGAACGAGGGTAAACACCCCATCAGAAACTCCTTCTTTATGCTGCAAAGATACAACAAGAAATACAACGACGGTATACATGGCTTGATAGACAGGTAATTGGTTCAATCTCTGTCTGCAGCGACCGATACAGAATTTCTTTGAGGGAGGAATTTTGCGGGCTATAGGTTCAGGTTCGGGTCATTAACGTCACATTGAAAGTATATATTTTGTTGGAGTTTCGAATAATTTTTGTGGTGACAAATGCAATACTAAAAAACGTTACGACTTTGAAACTCGTCTTTTGCACTATATGAATATATGTTCTTATTTCTATTAGGCATAAGTTCTAGTGTAGTGTAAATTGTTTCTGCATTCATTATTGACGATAAGTTCTCTATAGTGTTTACCGCTAAAGTGGGTTGTTTATAATTCCTTTCGCACTGTTTTTTCCACATTTACCCCATCCGGAAACTTACCTTACAATAAACTTACCTTACAATAAACTAACATTACAATAAACTTACCTTACAATAAACTAACATTACAATAAACTTACCTTACAATGAAATGAAATATCACCCGAAGCAATTCGTTCTCTTATATCATAAAATTTTCGAATATTATCCACAGGAAACGGAGATGCATGGATCATGCACAAAAGAAGCGTTCATAATATCATACAACAACCCATTCACCGACACATGTAATATTGCCAACAGGTGATACGTTACGTCAGAACTACTCTCTGAAGTTGATGATATTCTTTTAAGTAAAGTATAAGTATATCTGCAACATATAGTGGCAGTATGATGGTATCCGTCTTCGAAAAGCAGATGCCAAAAGTTATTCAAAAATTATGTTCCAAAAACACGTTGAAAAGACGTAGAGTTATACTATTTAATAGTTTTAAC
The DNA here is from genome assembly GCA_921293015.1 of Phorcus lineatus. Lineage (NCBI taxonomy): Eukaryota > Metazoa > Mollusca > Gastropoda > Trochida > Trochidae > Phorcus > Phorcus lineatus. The sequence goes on from OV121096.1 coordinate 41,804,254, forward strand.
CAGAAATCATAGAACAAGGAAATGATAACTCAATCGTAAGGCCCCTGACACTTGCCTGGTTGTCTTGTCACCGATTGTAGAAGACTTTCAGAGATTAGTACACCATTTTGCGGTTATAATGTAAGACCTTCAATCTCTCATTTCAGTCAAGGCGAGGCATGGTATCGACTACGTACCCAGGTACAACAGAAGATGCTGAAACCCAAGGCTGTAAGTGCCTACTTCGAGGAGCATTCCAGGGTCGCTCACGACTTCATCCCTTTCCTCCGTCATCATCGAGACAGCGACAACGTCATCGACGATATGATACAGCATCTGTATAAGTTTTCCCTTGAGTGTGAGTATTGGTACAATAGGGAAACTAAGTATATGAGATGTTAATTATTGTTTTTATGACGCATTGATTGCTATACACTGAGTTGTTCACTAAAATTCATTCGTGTTTTGGTTATATTAGCAAAAGCTAGTTGGTGTGTGGATGTACTTTGGAGATTTACGTTTTACTTAAGTGATATTACTACTAGTGGTATATATTGATAAATACCAACACTCATCCTGCTACATCAGCGTATTTGTATTCACGAAGCTCTTATAACAACAGATTAAATGACATTAACTGTAGGAATATCGACAGTCCCTGGTTTGAGTTCGAGACAAAATGTTTTCGGTTAAGATTTCATTTTTTGAAAATAATCATGCTTTTTGTATCCATTAGGCTGTCAGAAATGCAATGCAACTACGGTGATGGGTATCAGGCGATTGATTGAGCTTAGCGGAAATCATTTACCTAATGAAGGAAAATGCTACTGACCTCTTTCGTTTGATACTGAAAAAAAAACATCACTGGTTTTCCAGCTATAGGCATTGTATGCTTCAACAAGCGCATTGGCGCGCTGGACGTGAAAGGGGATGCGGACAGCGAAGCGAGGCAGTTCATAGATGCAGTGAACGACGTCCTCCACGCCACACACACCGAGCTACAGGGTTTCTTCCTTTTCATGTACTTCGACACGCCAATGTTCAAACGCATGGTGAAGGCCCAACATCTCATCCGGAAGTAAGTAATCCTGCTTCATCACGGGATTATGTTTACAAAGCTCCTGCATTCCCCTGTTGGCCTTCTCAAAATTTGCTCAGTATCACCTTTAAATGATGTGCTGATGAAATGACGAAACATCGAGCAAAATTTAAAGTTTCCAGATATGAAGGTTGTCTACATGATGTTAATTGTTTTGAGTAACCAACTGGTAATACGAGGCATAAATTGTCAATGACACTGATTAAGCTGTGCATATAAAAATAAGTGATTAAGCTGTGCATTTAAAAATAAGTGATTAAGCTGAGTGAAATGATTATTGAAGCCTTCCGACACAGGTTGCTAAGATTACAGAAGTAAGTACCTATGAACCATTAGATAAGAATTTCATAGTCTCTTGACTGATGCAACGACCAAAGGATCCAAAAATCTGTTTTGATCACCATCTCCAAACGATTTTTAATGCATGTGCACTTAAGTTTATTAAAAAATCTGAGCAGTTAAAAGAAGGAAACTCCTGGAGTTAGAATTGTCTCTTTGCTAAACACAAAATATTGCTGTGAAGCTACCTGCTGAGCGTGTTGCATGATAAACAAAAATCTCTCCTTCTAATGGACCTTCTCAGCACATTCTTTTTAAATATTTTTCTTTAATTTCCACTTATTTTTGTTGAAAACAACGCATATTTAGTACTCTAGCATTTTTCAATATGCTTTTGTAAGTCAGCTCAAGCATCTCGCATAACATTAACCCAGATGAACCATCTAAAGTTTCCCAGAGCTGAATGGTTCGATGCTCTTCATTTTATCACTCTTGAGACTTTTCTTCAGGAAAATTGGTATTAAAATTACCCGCCCTTGAATTAAGAAAGCCAGTTGAACTGCAACGTGGATTGTACCTGCGACCGTCTTAAGAGACTTGTTACGAGAAGGTTTATACTTGAGAAGATCAGCTTGCAAACCTGCTCTCAGCTCAAACTTTCATGTTCACAGCCAATCAACAGGGAAGGTATCCTTTCAAAGCATCCAGTTAACTCAGCGTATATGCATCCGCCCTCGCTCCTTCCTATACCCTGATCTGATCGGTGTTCCGCAGGGATCCGTGCTCGGACCTCTCCTGTTCTGTGCTTACATCATACCACTTGGCCAGATAATAAGGACTCACTCTATTGCTTTCCACCTCTATGCTGATGACAATCAGCTGTATCTTGCTCTAGCTGCAGTCGGAAATGCTATCAATTCAGTTGAAGCTTGCCTAGCAGATATCCGTACATGGATGAGCTCCAACTATCTCAAACTCAATGACGACAAAACTGAGTTCCCGACACTGGGCACAAATCATCAGCTTTCAAAACTTAACCCTAAACCTTTTATTCGTGTTGGGACGTGTTCTGTTAGTGAGACCTCAATGGCAAGGAATCTTGGCGTGATTTTCCAATCTACCATGTCTATGCATGAACATATCAAATCCGTGTGTAGGAATTGTTATTGGCATATTCACAATATTGGCAAAATCAGGTATCTCTTAACTTCAGACACCATCAAACTTCTTGTCCAAACTCTTATCACCAGTCGTCTTGACTACTGAATTCACTTTTTGTTAACCTTCCTCAGAAGCTGCTGTCACGCCTTCAAAAAGTCCAGAACTCTGCTGCCAGATTGATCACCCGTACACGTCGCACAGACCGCATCACCCCAGTCCTACAAGCTCTTCATTGGTTACCAATTCAACAGCGTATCACATTCAAAATCCTTCTCTTGACCCACAAGGCCTTGTACAATGAAAGCAGTCCTCTCTACCTGAAGCAGCTCATAAGTGTCTATGAACCATCTAGAACTCTACGCTCATCTAATCAGCTCCTGTTGTTTCAGCCAGTTTTCTCAAGCATGTTGGCTACAAGAGCTTTCTCAGTTGCTGCACCTAAACTTTGGAATAATTTGCCACCAGAACTCAAACTCATCACCTGTGAAACAAACTTTAAAACTCAAATTAAGACTCTTCTGTTCAAAATCGCTTATGATCCCATTTCTTCAGACTAATCACTCAAATGCGCCAGTGAGCAACTCTAGAGATGGATACTAGGCGCTATATAAATGAATTATTATTAATTATTATTATTATCTCTTTCAAGCCAAAAGCTTCGTACGGCTGGATCGGCTTGACATTCGTCAACCTGTTATTATTTCAGCCAAAGGAATGTCGTTATGCGGAAGCGTGAAGGCTGTCTTGAAATTTAACAGATTTTACATCCGGGTGTTGCCACTGTTGCTGAATGCGAGTCGTGTCATTGGCTGGTTCGAAAGCTAACGATACGAGGCTTTTGTCTTGAAGGAGATCAGGGTAAATGGAAGGAGTGAGACTTAGCAGGGTGCCTTTCAAGTTCCTTCGAGTGAGCTGACGAGAAGTCTTAAAATTAGCGTTACCATCACTTGTTTCCATCGGGTCATTGTTTCATATCAACAGCCAAGGGCGGGTATCTTCAGTATGTATCTGTTGAAGAGTCTCAAGATAGATCTTTGAAGAGAATCCAAACAAAAAACCTAGGTTGACCATAAAGCCTAGGTTGACCGAGAATGCTCAAAACCTATCAAGCCAATTTTCGTTGGCTGAAAGACGCACATTTATGAAATCTACCTAAACAGTCTTAAGAAAACAAGGGATAGTTCTAAACCTTATAAATGACGACTTAACTTCAGTTGTCTTTATATAGATCTTGTCAGGGCTTCAAAGGGAAATTGAAGCGTCAACCCAAAGACATGAGTAAGCTTGTTTTTTTTGGCTGGCAGAACAAGGAAAGGCCGTAATGATTAAGGCCCGAGAATAAGTTAACGAGTCAATGGCGACTACATTTATTTTTTTATTGAATTTTGCCAGGGTTTCGAGGCGACACGCACAGGACTCTCTACAGCGCGTGTTGGAGGAGACACCTGGCGGACAAGATATCGATGGGGAACATGGTGACCTCATCCCATACCTAATGTCAAAGACAAACCTAACTGAGCCTGAAGTAATGACTGTTATCTCAGAATTCTTCTTTGGAGGGGTCGACACGGTGGGTGTACTGCTATTATACAATATCTTTGAAAACAGACAGATCACGCGTTTCGGTTATGAATACTGTCCCAATGGGGTCGTGTCACGTAAACGTAAATACTAGTAAATCAGCGATGAGGGTAGATAACCGTCAGCACGACTTGATATTTTAGTGGGCCTTTGATTGTTACACTTATTGAAGGTGGAAGGGCACTGATAAGGCCACCTGACACGACCCTTTGGAGCCTAACAACATTAAAATTTTCCATCTAGAAATCAGTATCTTGATCTGTTGATGTTCCTCCAAATGCGATATTTGATATGACGTAGATCTAGACAATTATCATTATGATAATGGATAGTGTTATTTTGGACCTTTGGTCTCTGTAAGTTTTATTAAACGCTGTTTCTAGTGCAATCAAAGGGCATGACAGAGAAAACCATTAAGAGATTATGATGATTAAGAATATATATTTGTTGAACGTTTACAATTGACCACGCACTAGGAAACCTATAAAAAATGCTAAAATTATAAGATTTAATCTTTGTGAAGCATTTCTACAAAGATTTGTAAATCAATTTTGGATTTGCAGACAAGCCACATGCTTGGTTTCATTCTGTACAATCTGTGCAAGAACCCGGAAGTGATGGGGAGGCTGAGAGAAGAGATAGACACTCATATATCAGACTCTGAGAACCCGACCCACAGTCAGATGCAAAGGCTCTCCTATATGAGGGCTGTCTTCAGGGAGTCTCTGAGGTAAGTTTTAGTCGACTGCCTGACATATCAGACACTAGGAACATGATCCAAACGCTTAGAGCTTTCCAACGGGTCCTGTCTTCATGGAATCTTTGTGGTAAGTATACTATCCAAAAAAAGAAACGCATAGCCAGATTTGTTAGGAGAAATTGGTGTATTTTCAAACGCATATAAATTGAAAGGAAATGAAGTTACAAGTGTGATTTTTTACATCAGATTTAAGGAAATATCAATTAACGAAATTACGTAAAAACATTAGATATGGCTTTCACAATATTTCACAGACGTCCGTAGAAAGTTAGCATCTGTTGTGGCCACCTTGTGCGTTGATGACAGTTCTCACCCGCCTTGGCATCGACTGGATTAGACGCTATATGGTTGGTTTTGGAATCGTCTGCCACTCCTGCTGCACAAATAGAGCCAGTTCTTGTAGAGTTTGAGGCTGTTGTTGACGCTGAAGAAGACGTCGATCAAGTTCATCCCAAAGATGTTCAATTGCATTCAAATCTTGGTAACGAAACGGCCATTGGAACTTGTTAATGTTGTTTCTGGCGAGGAAATCTCCAGTGACTCGTCCAGCATGTGGCCTGGCGTTGTCCTGCTGGAACAGTTCACATTGGACGTCAATAACGGGCAGGGGGTGTGGCTGCAGGATGTTGTCTCTGTAGCGTACGACCGTCAAATTTCCATGAACGTGGATTAAATTGGTGCGACCAGTGTACAATATCGCCGCCCACATCATAACGCTGCTTCCACCAAATCTGTCCACCTCAAGAACACAGTAAGCGGCAAAACGTTCGTTCCGACGCCATTAAACACGGTTTCTGCCATCTCGCCTCCGCAATAGGAACCTGGATTCATCACCGAACCAAACTAGGCGCTAGTTGCGAAGATTCCAAACACCAACTGTGTTACACCAACGAAGTCGATTGGCACGGTGTTGACGACGTGGAACGTTGACAACGTAGGGTCTCCTGGCTCTCAATCCATCCTCCCTCAAGCTGTTCCCTACAGTCTGGCTTGAAATTCTTCTCAGTTCTGGTATGTTGCCTGCAGTACTCTCGGCAGTAGTTGTGCGATAACGCAAATGGATGCCCCGGATGTAGCGATCTTGAGCTGGTGTGGTGACACATGGCCTGCCTGAACGGGGACTGTCATTTGTCGTGTTGGTCTGAAAGAACCTGTCGAAAAGTCTTGAAATGGTGCTCTGGCTAACGTGGAGACGTCCTGTCACCGAACATTGGGACTCTCCAGCTTGAAGTCTTCCGATGGCGATGTTTCTTGTTATGGCGTCAAGACGTGCCACCATGGAATGTCTTACAATCAATCTCCAAACAAGTGGCAAATCCGAATGTGGCATCCCTTTTTATAGCCACACACTGCATGCATTTTCCACAAAACTTTCACGTGCGTAATTGCACGTGTTGCGTTGTGGCGAAGCGTTTTTGATTTACCCTTAAAATGTTCACCAAAGTCAACATTTCCATGTAAGATCCATTTTTGGAAAAGAAAACGAAAGCAACTTGTCAGTATCATCAATATCATTACTTTTTTGGACAATAAGAATAATACAAATAAAAATATTTCGATTTCAATTATGAAAAATCACCTATGCGTTACTTTTTTGGGATAGTATATTAGTGTACCGCTTGGCATATAAGCACTAGAGTTCGGATCAAAACTCATTAAGCTTTCCTCTGTTAGGACTGTTGGGCTGTATGTGTGGTAGGTACTCATAACATGTCTGATAATAGATTAATTGATTAAGATTAATTAAAGATCATAACCCAAGCCATTAATTGCTGGAAAGGGTGTTAAAAGTGAGAGTTGAATCAAGGAATCTATGGGAAAAATATACTTAAATACATGCTTATAGCACTTACAACAGTCCAAAATAAATCCTATCATATATAAAGGATGTCCATAGGAGGTCTCTGGGGTAAACATGCGATTAATGCATGTATCAAACACTGGATGAACTCAAGACGATGGCCAATTGCCAAAATTGTCATGAATGAGTGCTGTGTTTACAATAATCAGGGACATTCTATAACTATCTCAGATTAGAAACTTCATACTGACTATAATGTATGTTTTGTTTCTAAAGGTATTTTCTTTTGCAGAATCCTTCCTGTTGCTCCTGGCAATGGCAGAACTACTCCTCGAGATATCATTCTTGCTGGCTATCTCGTTCCAAAAGATGTAAGAAGTTGTTTATGTTCCTTACTTGTATATATGTCCTTTGCTATTTCATAACAATTACGGGAGCATTGACTTAAGCAGTTTCAATGGAAATGTGACTGCAGTATTCAAGAGACCCTCTCGTCAGTATTACTCTTCAGTATACCTATGAGAGAGAGAGAGAGAGAGAGAGAGAGAGAGAGAGAGAGAGAGAGAGAGAGAGAGAGAGAGAGAGAGAGAGAGAGAGAGAGATATAGAGAGAGAGAGAGAGAGAGAGAGAGAGAGAGAGAGAGAGAGAGAGAGAGAGAGAGAGAGAGTGAGAGAGAGAGAGAGAGAGAGAGAGAGAGAGATTGATTTTTTATTTCCTCCAGGTCGAACCGAAGATCAAAAACATATATACAAATACATCAATTTATACAAATAAAATATAACATTTATTAATACAACCACACTAAATAAAAAGATTGCATATGCATGTTTACACATTAAGTTCATATAGGATTTTCTTTTAAGTAGATGTACATATCTACAGTACCAGTATTATAGGATAGTAAACAGTGTAGTCATTTACTTGATTGATAGAGTTCTTGGTACTTCTTGTGGTACGAAATGGTGGGCAACTCTATGGGCAACTATGTGTGTAATTGATAGGTCTTAGTCGTGTCAAGAAAAAGAGGTTTAAATGAACTACACATCTAACTAACTTAAAGTGGGTAAGGAATAGACAAAACACATATTTTATGTCCATTTTGCAATGTAGGTAAAGAACACGAGTAACATTTCTTATTTATATGTACATTTGATTTACGATAAATACATATTAAATGTTTGTCATTTTAATCCAAGCATGCATTAATTTAGATTGATGATGTCAACGAATAGTGATAGTATTACAAGGGTTAAGTAACATATAAACAGAGGGAGAGAAACGTTAGCCTATAGTATATTGTTCTAAGTCATTACTCATATAACTTATTTGTTTACTAGATTATGTATAATTGCATACCTTATTACTAATGGTGAAAATGTCAATTGTCAAGGAAAATATATATATATATGTACAGTATTGTAAATGGATCTGAGGCTTTCGTACTTGAATAAAAACTTGACTTATAACTGGGAGAAAGTCCTACAGATTTGACCCCGAATTGTAATTCCAATAAAGATTACTTAGCTTAATCCCTGATGAAAACAGTATTGCATCCATAAGTTTTTATATGACATGTTTTATACAAAACTACTTTTAAATGCAAGTGCCAACAATGGAAAAAGGTTTATTATGATTGAATAAGTGTCCAGTAATAAAATGTTGAATGAAAAAAGCACATCATGTACAGTTTATAATTTGTTTATATCCCGGCTCATTCTGATGTCAGTGTTAATGTTCCTAATATTACATTCTCCGACTCCAGCAAGGAGCTCATACCTTAGCAGGAGCAGACCTTGGTCAGTATGTTGTGTAACATACACCCTTCTGATGTACAATGCATAACGGGCATAAGAACAGGTATAAAGGCAGTTTGTGCAAGGTTTATTCGATATTTCGGCAACCTGTCTCGTAAATGAAGAGGCGTTCACTCTAATTCATCGATTTTCTCGACTGCCCGAACTCCAAAGAACTTTACTTCAAAACATGCCCAGGAGGGTATAAAGCAGGGCATGAGGGGGTCGTAAAGGTTTCTTGATGCAGGAAATCAATGACTGTCCTTGTTCGACGTTGGTCATGGTTAAAATCTAGTATAACTGAAAAATCTCAAATTTGTTCCAATGGGTATGACCCTAAAAGCGATGACCTTCCACACTCATTGTTTCAGGTTTTCATCACCCTGCACCACGACCTATCGGGCCATGAGGACAGACATTTCGATGATCCAGAAACGTTTCGTCCGGAGCGATGGCTCCGTGACGATACCGACAGACAGTCAGCTCATCCCTTTGTGATGATGCCTTTTGGGTTTGGGGCTCGTCAATGTATTGGAAAGAGATTTGCTGAACAGGAGGCGACACTTGCTCTTGTAAAGGTTTGTTGGCAGTATTCTTTGCATTCTCGAATACGTTCCGGTGTAAGACCTTCAAATTACTTTGGATTCTATTTTCCTTGTTTGGTTAGACCTGATTTTAATAAGATCAGCAGAGCCTAACATCAATCCGGGGAAAGAATATGTTGCTATTTGATTAAATAGGAATGAGCTTTTTGTTTTTATTTGAGACCACGTAACTACTACGCTTTAATGTTTTTTTTTAAAAATGATAAACACATAAGCTTTATTTGATACTTTGTTTAATTGTGGTGAATGAATTAAAATATTCTAATTAGGCTTTTCAAAGAAAGTATCTGGAAATGCTATAACTATTATTCCACTTGATCACCAAATTTCTGTATGGAAAATCAAAACTGCGAATTGATCGTTTTCAATTCTTATGTCTTATGTGTGTGTATCATGTATTAATTCAACGGGACGTGACCGTTAGGTATTCTATTCTTCTCTTGCAGATTTTACAGAATTTTGATTTGGAGTATTGCCATGACACCGATTTAAAATACGAATTCAATATCGTCAATACTCCGACGACCCCGCTCCGCCTACGGCTAACAGACCGGAAGTAAGTCAGACAGAAGCGGATACAAAGTTGCGGAAGTGATTGAAGAATGAGAGAAAATATGGACAACGAAGAGACATCTGAAAAGTGTTCTTATCTGACAGAGAACGTTTGTTTACATCGCAAGAGAGGCAATAACTTTGCCCATTGTGATTAAAGAATTTGTTACACATTGCTGCATGGAAATACAAGAATATATATAAGGGGATCATGGTAAATTGAATATTCATAGTAGAGATAATCACCGTGGGTTGAGGGCAGATTGATCGCTATGGGTTTATTGGTAGATAGTTTCTTATATGAGAGCATGCTTGTGCTACTTGCTAAATTGCTCAAATGTTATATTACATTTTAGACATTTGTTGTTATATTTAATTAATACTGACACAAACAGTCGCTATTCGCCAACATTTGGAGAGCCTATTAAAGTTCTTATGGATCTGAGGTGTTGTTGTCGATGGTGTCCCTATATGTACACATGTTCAAGGAAACCGCCAACATATCAATCTTATTTAATATTCGTCAACGGTGGTCATATTGTGCAGGCTTGTCATGATTACTGTAACTGTATTCTTTCTTTGAGTTGATCGTTGCTATATAGCTTGTCGAAACATAGACACCTAGCTGAAGATAAAAAAAAATAATTCATGTTTAAGGGGTATTAAAATGATGAAGTAAAAGATGGATGGTGAAGTCTCGCGCATAGCTCTATTTCATAGCCTTGCTTATGGGTGACAAAACAATAGAGGCAACAATTTTGCTACACCGAAAATATAAACATGCTCCGCTTTCGAAAGAACACACCCCGTACCGTTAACTGCTGCTTCAGATTGCAACCATAATGGCTTCACAGTGAAGCAAGAGGAGGTTTGACCCTTCGTGGTACTCATTTAATGCATGAAATCGAGGAAAACTTAAACTTTAAGATGCATTCTAGAACGATTTCCTACAAAATTGGTATTATTGCAGACTGATTTCAGTCTTTCAAACAAACTAGTTGAGTGTTCAAGAAGTTAATGTTCAGATTCTCTTCATTTGATTTGATCAGCCTGACCTTTTCATCAGAATATTGATTAACTACCCTTGAAGCATGTGATGAAAAAATGATCAATGTAAAGGTCTTGTCATGAAGTGCTGGCATCACGTGTCTTGCTATATATACATCAGTGTCTTAAACCACCTTGTATTACCCTAAGCTCAGGAGTTTTACCATGAACGTTAAAAGGAACAATTGCTACCTGACTGGCTTAAAAAAAAGAGTATGGGCTATGAGCTGGAATTACAAATTTCCTGAACGCATGATGAAATCGTGCTGTTCCAGAGGATTACAGGACTAACCGAGGTAACAGTTAAATCAAGCGGTTTATATCCCTTTGAATTTTTCTGAAGAAAAGTATGAGGGTGTAGGCAACCCGATGCCCAGGTTTCCTTTGGACGATTTGAAAGAAATAGTCTGTATTCAGTGGAAATATTGTGAAGCGCCTGTAAAATATGAATAAGGAGGCCTGTACTCCAATGCCGTTGTTATGCTCCGAGATGTAGTCAAACTGTTGGAAGCTTTTTCATTTGCGTTGGACGCAATATTAATCAATTTAATAATGCCCGATTGATGATGAAGTTGTGAGATTGAGATTGTGTGATTCGTAAGATTCAACAAGCAAGACATCCTATCTCTTCAGAAGAAGCACAAGTCATAAAACCCTCACCTAACCTAATCAGGTCAACTGTCGATAGCTCTGTATGGAAAGAAGACCAGCAAGCCTTTCAGTGAAGTTTTACGTAAATTCTGCTCGGTTACACGTACACAAAAAACAAAAGCGTGTCTGAATGGTTTAAATGTTTAATATTTACACATATTACACTTTCCTTCATATGCATTATAAGAATTCCATATCAAGGAGTGAATATAGTAGTTGTACGTCGTCCAGTGCATCACGGATATTGCTGGAAAAAAGTATTTGCTATTATTTATAAAAACGTGAAGCTGAAGCAGAATAACTAGTCATTAACAAAAATTCCAGATAGCTTATCAACAAAGTGACAAGTAACTATGCACTAAAATCATAGTTGCACCTATCCCATAATATGAACTTCAAAGACTTATCATTATTACGTATTGAGAATTCGCCTTTTTATGACATTCACTGTTAGTTTCCCGTAAAAGATTATTATTGCATCAAGCGGCATCTTTCCCACCGACATCTAAAGTTAGATTATGCTGCGAACATCCAATCTCTATCATTTGAAACGAAAGAAGTTATAATCTTTCAAATTGAAAAACAAATTATATCAACTAGAGATAAGAATAAAACGTGACCCTTAACCCAAAACAAACATTAAGATAACATTAATATCCTCACATTAGGTGTAATATTAGTAAACGTATGGGTAAAGAAAGCTTTATTCAATATTAAAGCATATTGAGAAAACTACCAGTCTCTGACATGTTTGATTTAAAGAAATACTGATATCTGAAGTCTACATCGTCGTCAGTGTTTAAAAAATTCGTTAACATTTAGGGCGTCAAATAATGAATGGCCCGCAGTTTTAGGTTGCTAAGTAGATCGTTAAATACACATATGGATCCTGGACAGATTAACTAATTTAATTCTCAACGACAAATATCAAACGTTGTCCTGGTGCCTAAGACAGGGTTGCACCCGTTCCAAATGAAACGATGATTTGTAGCAATTAAGACAAAGCAAATATAAAAATCAATCTTATAATTATAACGGTCTCATTTGAAGACAAGTACCAACCTGGAGAAGGCATTACCTCCTCAAGAGAAAGTGTACCAGCTCTATCACATAGTGGTGGGTGTGGAAACGCTACCTCTAGCCTCTTGGTATGTACAAAAGAATAAGAAACGTACAAAAATTGTCGTGAGAAGCTACGTGGTGGTCTCAATCCTGCATATACCACTGTTTTACCGTAGCCAGTAATAATCAGTTTAGTCCTGCCACTTGGCAATGTGTGCTGTGAATTAAAACATCCTACTATAAATAAGGATTTATCTGAACACTTTGCCTTACTGAACATTAATATTCGCTTTTCTCGATATTTCTAGACTTTGGAACCAATGAAGACATAAGAGTATTATAATTTCAGGCTCTTTTCTCAGTAGTCTGTAAATGTATTGGTTACCCCTATGTTTGACCTATTGTTTAACCTTTATTAGTGTTCTTGCTTTCATTTAGGCGCACTGATTCAAAACATTTTAAGATCCAATTATTTGAGATACAGTTATAATGTACTATTTTTGGTGTCATTAACCCTCAATTAATGGCGATTAGTTCAATTATTCACATTAATTTACAGTCTAACGATTATGTTTGCTCTGTGATATAACAACCGACGATGGTTCCTACCCAAATGTTTTTAGAGTGAAAGGAAGGACTGCTGACATGAAAAGAGAGTTTTTTGTAATTGAATTAGTGCTTATTTTTTGGCCAGTGATAACGTTAAGTGCATGTGCACCTCCTACAAAGTTATGAAACAAATTTGGGTTTTAGAAATATCTGAGGTCGTCGAATCCTTTTCGTTATTCAAGTAGTCAAATTGTTAAAAATAACCTTAGCCCTTTTTCACGAAACCATAAGGTATATGATCAAATTAAATGTAGTAAGGCGATAACGGGAAATGGCAAAAACAACAATTTATTAATTCTTGAGTCAAGTCATCTAGAACTGACAAATTTGATATTCATCGGGAACAACTATCGTCGTTATTCGAAGAAGCTATTCTCATTACTATCAAGCACATTGTAACCTGTCAATATCATGCATCCAATTGGTATTTCGATGTTGTGTTTTCGGTAGGATCAGGCTTTGTCAACATAAATATCCAGTATCTGAGAAAAATCGGATTTCAATAAACAGATCGGAAAAGAATGAAAACATACTAATCTAAGTAAGCATGTGCCAATGAAAAAAGTCCTGACATTGAATTGATATCATTGATATCTACGATCCTTAAACTATATATAAAAGAAAACCCTTACATTGCATTTCATCCAAGTGTGATATGAAAACTCTGATATGGTAATCTGTTCAAATTCAAGATTAAGGTCTGCCATATCTAAATATGCAATCCCTATGGTTGTCTAGAAATTGAATAAATAACATAAGCAAATTTGGTGATTGAAAAATAAATTTTCAAGTAAATTATAAATCACTACAAAGAAACTGGCATCCTTTTATCGTTTTTGTCACTTTATATACATTCGAGATTGCTTTCCGGGTTTTCTTTCCTATTTACAATCTCATCGTGTAGATATACCAAGCCCATATTTGGTTGTTAATTAAGACAAACGCCTTGATTCCAAAATTAAAAACAAAAGATGGAACCACGAGTATCAATACAACGTCATTAAAGTTAGAAATTATCTTCCCTAACTTTTCAAAAAACTTGTAATTTGCAGAAAGTAGAAAATCGAAATAAATCTGATTTTGGATATTGCATAACCTCAGGCGAGTAAAACAACAATGCTTAAAGAGCCACTCCGTGATTTTCATAACGTATTATTTACCTTTGACACGAACCTTAATGTCATATGTCGTGATATAAAATCAAAACATCTGAACTTTTCATGTCTTAAAGACATATATATGACAAATACTGGTTTTCCATGAAAATCTAAAAACTGCCTTATAAATGCACAGAGGTGTATATATCACGTCCAATATACATGGATACAAGTTATATGACCTAACAAACACTAACAACTCCTAACTGCCTTCCTGGCTGTTTTAGATAAGTTTCCAAAATTACGTTTGACTATTTGACGCGCGCCACTGTCCGGTTTTCGATCATAATTGCGACGTTCTACCTTCATATTGTCACTGTAAAACAAAACAATAAGCTTTAAAATGTGTCTTTTTGGTAACAGTCGATACCTCGCGATCAAATGACACCATTGATTAAATTTGGCATATATGACTCCAACAACTCACGGAGTGGCTCTTTAAACGATAAATATATATTCATAGCATTCAATAAATTTACTAGAAAAGATATCTTTTACATCCCCTGTCTCTTTTATAATCTGCACATGGCTTTGACGGAGCCGTTCACCCCTTTCCCTCTACTATTTTATCATATCGTATACATGGACCTTGCATATCGTTTACAGTGTTAGCGTTAGTTTGGGTACACTCAATATCCTTTCTCTTAACTATTTCGTCATCTTACCCGTTTCCAAGTGCGTAGAGTGCGAGGTACTAATAAATATAGTGTGTACACTGTCAAATATCTCAACAAATTGTAATAGTTTTGAACTGTGACCAACTAGGCTCACTAGGTGTAATTCTTTCTTCCCTAGCATGTGTTGCTATGTGTGAGTAATTAACACTGCAATGAACATAGACTAAGCTGTAGCGATGAAAGTATTCTGATGTCATAGTATAACCATAAGTAATGAAATCGGAGTACATATAGACTTTTCTGTGAAAGGATCAACTAATTAAATAGAACATTTGGCAATAAGTTCCTATGAAATTGGTTATCAAGGAATAACCCGCTACAAAACACTTGAGTATGGATAAAGGTCACAACAATAGATTGAAAAATTGACCATAATTTCCTAAAATCTAGGTGTATGGTATTCGACTATAGTAAGTTCATGAACATTCCAGGTTGACGGATTAGCCGGGGAATGTTGTAGAAACTGATGCTTTAATGGAGCCTTCGTCATTGTCTCCATGAAATGTACTTCAAACAAATTCTTATGTGTATGAACACTATCTCCAGTCCATCCGTCCAAAATCGAGGTTTCATTTCAATAATAGAGTTATTGCATGATCTTGTAATGTACCTCCTTTCAAACTGTTATTCTGCAGGCGGAAAACCTGAAAAGACGTTGATGCCAATGGTTTCAAAGTCACAAAGGAAGGTAACTCTGCGATGAAAACAGGATATATCCTTGGTCCTAACACACATTCACTGGTGAAAGCTCAATCTAACAGGTACTCCAAAGTTCTAAGTCATGATATGAAGATATAAAGAAAAGATTACAGACAGGAGGAAATATCAAGAGGAAAGTATACTCCAATGCACCACTACACCCACATTGCAAATCTTCTATCACAAAGTCATTTCTTTTGGCTTTCACAATCAAGGAGAATCGTAAACCCTACGAGACCCTTTACCTGAACACAAAATTGTACATTTGTTTTGACAGTATGGAAATAGGTGAATATGGAAAATATCCTCGTCCCTGGTGGTTTAATAAAGAAGGTATTCCAGAAAAAAGTATCCAATGGGATCGTTGGTTGCTGATCACGTGACTGATTGCATCATGGCTGCTCCAATCAGGAGAGGAGGAAGAAGAGGACGATGACGATGACGGCGACGAAGAAGAAAAAACCGAGCCAGACGGATATGGTGAAACACGTCACTACTCGAGGGTTTGACTTGGCTTCAGACTCCGACTGTCAACACAGAAACAGGGTACTTGTCAGATAAACCTTTCACATATAAGTCTTAATCTGGTAATGTCAAAGTACATGCAGTAATCGAGAAATTTAAGGAATATGGATGTTTAAACATATCTTAAAATATGATACTATTTCAAGTGATTTCAGAATCAAGTCCTTATCATTTTGAAAAAAACATCATGAATAAAAAAGCAACTCTCTATTTAATTATCAATTTAATATCGATTTAATTATTCATGCATCCGGTTAAATTTTAGGAATAAACTAATAAACAGATGAAACTTGAGTTATAACTATGAAACATCTAGCCTGTGTTATTAAGTTTTGGAATTCTGTAAATAACTACTCATACAAAACATTCCCCTGAAAATGTGGTCAGTAAAATCTAAATCAAATGAACCCTGCTATAATCAAAACTCGCTATGATCAATATTACATATGTTGAAAGTAAACAAGATGTGGAGGCGTCAAGCAATTGTAAATGGCGCTCATCCCTCTGATTTTGAAACCCATGAATTGAAATAATTATTTTTAGTTTTGAAAATGAAAGAACTCAAATTATGTGAATGTGAAGATTATATCAGCTTCTCTACATTACAATCCATGAATATTATTCATTTTTAATATAAATTCATTGAAATAACAAGTACATCTGTCAAGGTTCTACTTACATAGGTATCCCCTATGCCCCGTATTGCTATGACCTTTCCGTTCCTCCAACAGTACCGCACTTCGTCCTCCTCGCTCACTTTCTTCCCGTTCCTCTTCTTCTGGTTCTTACCATTTTTCCAGAAGTATTTAATTTTCGATCTTGTATCCCCGTTCGATTCTTTACTCCCATTATCCTCGAGGACCGTAGATTCGGTCCTTGAGGAGGAGGGCACATCAAGCAAAAGTTCTGCAGTTGTCTCCCCTGAATTTGAGCCCCTGCTGACCCCAGACGACCTCTGGGTGCCCCCAGGGTCTGAATCGTGAGGTCGAGTCTCATCTCGCAGACTCTCCAGGGAGCTGATGAGGGGGGTATGTGTAGGCTCCACGGTGGAGCGGGACCAAGTACACGATTCTCCACTCGGAAACGTTGTCACATGCTCAAAGGAAAACTTGGGGTAGTTCAGGGCTTCGTTGTATGTGGGCGGAGATTGTTGGATGACAGGTCCTGGAAAAATTGAAAGTACTGGATTAGGGACGGTTTGATTCATCAATCTTGAACAGAAGAGTGTTGAGCAATGATGTAAAATTGCTGCAATATGTAGATGAAATTTTCAAATTAAAACAAAAACAGTTAATGTAAAAAGCAAAACAGAGTCGTATTCAAACAACATTAAAATATTTTGTTAAGAAAAATGTGTTCTTGATTCATACAATTTTCTCCTTAAAGAACCGATCTATAGAAAAATAAACATTCCATTTATCATTTGAACCAGTGGTTAGTTTGAATGCACACTGCTCTTTAAGCATGACTGTTTTTAGAAAGGCAATAATCACTCTGGTACATATATCATATTAAGAGCAAGCAGGGTTGCATCTTCTCAGGATTTCATAACCACTTCATCAAGCACTGTAGGAAGAAAAGGTATTAACAGGTTTGAATGCTTTTCATGACACGTTCTCCCGAAGAGCAATAGGTTGAGCGGCCTCAGTCTCAAATTATCACAAATGGGAGCTATTTCCGTTTGAAGAGTGTTGAGTCATGAGTTTTAAAGTGAGCTCATTTCTCTCAGTATATTGTGTTACTTTCCTCGCGTCTTACTGGCCAGACAACGCCAGGTTTAGCAACAATATATCTATACATGTTAACTACTGTTTACTGCATAAACACAGCGTCTTCAGACCATCTGACACGGAGCTAATCCATAACTATCGCCAATTCCCATTCATCACTCAACACACCATTAACGTTATACACAAGAATCGAGTGGACTTGTCTGCTTGCAGATTATACCCAGAATCAGAGGTGTCCGCGCCATTATTTTCTTGCTGTATTTTTTCTAGAATCTGCTTCTCAGCCAATCGAATGATCTTCTGAAAAATTTCCTAGTCATAAGACTGATCTTCCTATGTTAGGATAATGATCTGTAATATTTCTTTGCCAGTGTGCGGGCTACAGTTACCATGCACTCAATCTGTCAAACGTTCTAAGCAAATGCAATATATAAGCAATACAGATCCACTAAAAGTTGACAAAGTATTTTATCGCTCGTACAATGACACAAGTTTTTAATTGGATTTGAATATAGGGAGATCCTTAGGTTTTTTTTTATCAGGTCTGTAAAGTAGAATAATGACCTGAATCAATATGTCATATCCCAGTCAGACACAAATCGACTCCTACAATGATTAACTTAATGGAACAATACAATATGCCTTGGCAACTTCGAACTACCATCATCACCTGACATCTGCATAACGGTTAACACGACCTCTCTACTAGTAACACGCCCGTACAACAAACCTCCACACATTATAGCATAAGATTTCTTTGCAAAACGTCATATATTGTTATCCACGATATATAGATATTCCAAACATTACACAGAGGAAAACTAGAATAAGATTATGAAATGTCACTTAGGACAGTCTGCCAAAAACATATCGTTTATGAAGACTGTTCAATCTTTCAACGAAAGATTTACTTGCTAAATGTTGAGATTTAAAAGAGACACACCCGTGTCTCGTGTCACTATGAGTATGCACACTAAACACATTTACAACCTCTAGTTTCCCGTCTAATCCATACGATAGACAGCACTGGCCGTATTTCAACTCTATTAAAGTAAATCATATGAACACTTTGTATTCCCGAGGCGATGACTGACTTCACGTTGTCTCTACGTCCTCAAAATGTCATGCTAATATTGAACATCGACATCCTCGTTCAATTCATGTCAAGATACAGGCGTCATGAGCACAGCAGTTAATAACGTCGTGCTGTATTGTTCCATTTGTGTCGGGCTGTGATGAAGATAACTATTCTATGAAACAAAATAAACGACTCATAAAAAGGTGTCTTCGTTATTCTATACTACTCCATGCCAAAATGTATCAAAGATCACAACGGAATGACGAAGTGCAGAGACATTATTTCATTGATAACTTGCAGAAGTATTCGTAAGAATAATTCTTAGATTGATTAGTATTTATTGAGCGTTTGAATATTAAGACAATGAAATATTCGACAGCCCAGGACAGTCCAAAAAATGATTAAACCGGAACTACGACAGTATTGGTATATTGACAAGCGGCTGTCGATTCATTGTCAGTTATTGCAATGCTTGAAGAGGTTTAGGTCGGGTTGACCCTGGGGTCGGTTTCTACCGATTCAATCAACCAAAATAGCAGCATGCGACTGAAGTGTTACCTTAGAAAGATGAGTTATAGAATTACTAGGTTTTGCGGAGATACAATAAGACAATGCAATAATACACTTACAGGGATGAGTAATTTAGTAATATCGTTACTGTTACGGTAACTGATTGTTAAGTTTTATTTTATTGACAGGTTCTCCCTTGATAAAACATGTTAAAAGGATTCAATAGACCAATTTCCTAATCATATTATGGTTAATTATGGATGGTTATTCTTAGAGTCTTTCAATGTGTTTTATATCCCGTAGATTAATTGCTATCATCTTAGATTACCTAACGATTAGTTTAAGGAAAGAATATTTACACGTTTGAATATTAAAGAAATTAAACTGATTTAAAAAATGAGAGAAATGATAATGCATCTATTTGAATGCATTTCATTTTCTTAATAAATTTCCCTATTGCTTCGCTATCGTGCACCTGAACGCCATTCTCTCCCAACAGAGAAAGCTCCGTCATAAACATCATATACAACCTCTGTCTAAATACGGGCGTTTCTCGGTCTAAGAATGTAAAACCGATTGGGTGCAATCAAAGTTAGTTATGTAATCAGCGACGCCGTTTCAAAATCTTTTATTCAAAACGCCTCAGTTATTTCCGTATATGCACTGGGGAATATGCACTTTGCGTTTTGAGTTTTCTTAACAGAACATATTCGCCTTATTAGCGTAGAAATGTCTGATAACTGATTTTATCAATGCAAACTGTTTTCATAAATATTGCAAGGTAGTTCATTATGCAATATTATGCTGCTAGGGTAACCTACTGGAATCTCGTGAAGGGCTCGTATTAGAACAGAGTTTGTAAAGGAATTACAACGGAGCTACCTCTGCGGACAGGGAATGCTGAATGCATGAAGATAATGTTATTTACCCAAACAGCTCATGATATAGTGCTTATGTTTTCGAAAACAGAAGAGATGTTTGTGGTTGCTAATTCAATTCTCAACAGAACTAAAATCAATGACGTTAGCGAACACAAACACATTAAAAATCGATCGAGACATCATTTAAATGTGTCTTGATCTTCTGTGGCAACTAATTGTAAATGTTTTGTGAGAGAGCAAATGTGCCGTATCAAGTCACTTTATGGCAAAATGAGGTCGAAATTTCTCACAACTATCAAACTCGATCACATTGGCAGAAAGCTGCTAATAGGCCTGACCTAAATATCTTGTAGAGGTAGCTCAATGTCAAGAAGACGAGGAGCTATGAGCCCGCAGGACTCGAAGCTTTCTCTCAATAAATACTACGTTTGTTGTAGATGATGACACAGTTTTCAAGCAACTGATCGCTTTTATAAAAAGCACCTGTCCTTTTTGGACTGACAACATCCCAGATTAGCATTTGCCAATAGCCTTTTAGAGCCATTGTCAGCTCTTCAGAGAGCAATGTGCTGACGTCGTTAGTTGGTAATCAATCAAACGCGTTAACCGAAATGCATCATAGAGGGTTGAGAAAAAGACAGTTCCATCATCAGTGTGGCGAGTGGTGAGAATTAATTTTTTTGGTCAGGCTGCGAGAAAACAATCGAACCTAAGCAGAATTGTAATACTGAATAACTTGCTTGTGAATTAAACAACACCTAAATGACTTTGGTTTGCGATATCGAGATACCATCAAGACAGATTTAACATTACTTGATGAGGGATTAACAACTAAAACCTTCCCCTTGAATGTTTTCAATGTAGTGTCTCCAAATGGCTTGTTGTATAAAACAAAAACAAAATCAAAATATTCTTTCACGATAACTGGAACGTGAGAAAGACTTTTTGAAGCGGCATAATTTGAAACCGCGACCCCTCCCCTCAACTCAATTGGAGAGTTTCAATAGAGCAGTGTTGGTGTAAGCTCTACCAACAGGATTGATGCGAGATGTGTGATGTGATAGGAGAGAAGCTCTGACCAGACCGAGGGTCGATACTGAAGGATGTTCCACTGTAGGTCAAAAGGTTCAACTTGTCGAGAGGGGATCGTTCAATAACATCTCCTCAGTCAGTTAGCGAAAGAACTTTTAACGACTCAGTTGATGCCAGCTTATTGCGCAAAATCGACTGTAAATATGAAACGGAAAATGTATTGGTCCGTTTTCATGAGACGCTGCTTTTACGTTTAGCATCCGTGTAGCTAGGTCAACGGATTACTGTACATCAAATTCTATCTTTTATATCCGTATTAACTAATGGTGCCCTACCACCTCAGTCAGTTATCTCAGCAGCCTAACGGCGTTATGGATATCTCACAATGTAAAGATGGTACTCAAAATATGCTAATTTACACCATAGTATATATACTTACTTGGTAAAAATTCACTGATTTTAACATTGAACTTTAACATTACCTAAGAGGAATGTTATGAAGTGAACCGTACGAGATGTAAAACGATGAAACAGTGTACCCATCGTGTAACTTCTCTGCTACACTTAACTGTTATAGAACTAGCCCCTCTCATTACTTTTAACTTCTAACTGTGAATTGCATTAATTACACAGAAAAAGCTCTTTTCAAAAGAATACATACTGTCCAGTCGAAGAAGTTCGTATGACTTATTTGTACAATTTTACAGTCAATTCCCTTTATTTGTGTACCTATTTCCCACATAACGAGCACCTATCCCCTGTGATCCATCATAACTTTGAGAGGTTGATGTAGTGTTGGTACATTTGATGTCAGAAGACCCGATTGAGGTATTATTTGTCATAGAAACTCACTGATACTGCATTCGCGCTATTTTAGAAGAGGGCTTAGAAAACACAGTGGAGACACAAATCTTGGAGAATATAAATAAATATCAGTGTTTTTAACATATACATGTGCCTTAGCATTACCATTGAATGTACTTGTGATATGTAAATATGAATGTATATACTGCTATATATCCCTATCTACAGATAATCATCTATATACCAAAACACTACAGTAATGTTCAGTCCCTGTTGAAGCGAAGAAAAAGCCTTGAAAACGTTTCCTTCTCTCTCCCCCCCCCCCCCCCACTCCCGATCTTATTTGCTAATATTTCTCTATTTTCGTCCGTACCATTAATACCAATTGGTATTGTAAATGGACGCTATGCTTAATTTGTGAATCCCTCCGTATTGACGTCATTTGAGTAGTTCCATTGATGAACAACATTGGAGAGTTTCAGAAAGGATTCTCTGATAGCATGACTATCGCCATTAAGCATTGGCGGTTCGGAAAAGAAACACAACATAGCGAATTTTGAGTTAAATAGAATGGGGTGTTAATTCTAAAAAGGACATGAACCTCGCATGGTAAGGGTTGTGTCTTTACATAGTATCATGTTAATCGACAACGACATTAGTTCATCTCATCACGTCATCATAGGGCACTACGTCGTTGCTGAACGATTAAGTTCATTTCTTTAAAAGAAATATTTTCAAAAAGGCTCAATGTGAGAAGCGTTCTTATTCAAAACCAAATCAGACATATTTATTTTGTCTTCGGACAAATACAGATGCATATGATTGACTATCCTATTCTGTTCTAGGCAAGGTAAACATTCTTGAATTACGACCTATTCAGAAGGTCCTGCGGATCCATAAACTGGTTTCCTCTTCTGTGAAAGCGCCCCCGGCACTATCCGTAACCGGATGACAAATTGGAGTTTTCCTGGCCTATGGTCTGGAGTTTACCATCCAGCCTTCGGGCCACCATCCCCAGACCAGGCAGACGAATTGAGCAGACAAATTCCACTTCGTCTAACACAACTATCGAACTGGCTTGATCGTAGTTAAACGATAAATGGCTTCAAAGTCAAGACAAGTCCGAGGTGCCTTCAGAGGAATGGTTTTGGGAATACACTCACACAAACTTTGTAAATTTAGTTAACACAGCGTCCAATGCAGATTTTAGAAATCCTTTCGAAAGCTTCTTTCAAATCCATCGGATCATAGACATAATGGCTGTACATGTGTTCTCCGTGCAAATGAACTCAGTGCCTAATACCGTTATTACAAGTACTTAGATTGCAACTTTAAAAAAAGTTATGCATGAAATAATTATTCAAATATAACGACTTTAGGGGGTACAATTAAATCTATTCCATTTCATGTACGAGTCTATACATCGTTATTTTAAATTCCGTCATGTTATCACCCGCAGTGGTTTACACGATAAGAAAAGCTATTTATAATTCGAACATGCAACATAGAGAAAACCAGCCAATTCGACTTGCATGAGTCATACGTTTATGAAACATTTGGAATTTTAAGAACCACCAGGTTTAAAGTTAATTTAAAGCATGCATTTTCAGCTTAACCTCAAATATGCTGACAACTCCGCCCGAACTTTCTACTTTTAACCATACATCTCTTTCATTATACAGCTACTTAAAATTAGCTTCGTCAAGCTTATCTCCTGATGTATGTGTCTGCGTTACTGTGTGAGCTTCTGCATTTACTGATATATACTTCTGTTAAAAAGTTTAGAATCGGTCTGCATGATAAGGAATAAGAGAACATTACGCATGATGCACACACATTAGATAAATATACCTTCAAATGTTAATCTTATATCTTCCATGAAGAGACACAGACAGCGCGTATTGAATAGCAGGATATCGCCTATGCAGACATCATGGACGTACAAAATAGAACATTCATACCACGACAATGGTCATTGTTGACCTTTGTTAGCTCTTACGTAAGGAGTTCCAACGTTTTGAGAGACGAAATTGTTGCATTTAAACTTAAAAACGTAATCACTTCATAAAAATAAACTAAGGAATTTCATACAAAATGTCACATTATCAATTAAAGATTTCATATGCTAATTTAAAACGTTAACATTGACTTTGCTTTAAATATTCATTTGAATAATTTAAAATATTTACTATTTCGCATCATCATTTGAATCTAAGATTGCGTAGAATGTTTGACGTTAACAGGATTTATGAAACCTTTCATGGTTGATCAACGTTTGTATGATGATAGGAGAGACGTTGCGAAGAAAATCGGATTACCATAGCCACACGAGCACGAAAACAAACTTTATGACCATGTAAGCAGCTATATCGAAATGTCAAACCAAACCTAAAGTGAAATGGTATCATTCATAAGGATATTGGTTTAAAGTAAGATATTTCATACATTGCACATCAGAATTCATCTATTTGCCTTGATGGGTTTTTAACGTCATAGGCCAAGGCGGAGATATGCAGTACTCATGGTTATCTGAATAAACATCTGTAAAGGAATCTTTCCACATTTAAAGTCAGGCAGAGTTTTAATTGTAATTCACTTCAAAGTATAAAATTACCATTTCGCTTTTGCTTCTTTTCAAAGTTTAAAAGAATAAGTAACTTCCTTATAGAATTGTTTTGTTCAAAGACAAGCCGGTGCTCTTTGGTTTTACAAGAACAAAATTGTTCATATGAATTTCTATTACACAAACTATCTGAATGTAAACATCACCAAGTGTGGATCTCCAGATCTACATATCGTGACATTGGTGAAAGTAACCAACGGAGTCGATTCTAGTTATTTCATCATCATAGTATCTGGTTGATGAATATTAGATAATTGATTAAGAGTACATGAATAAGGACTAACTGAAGATTAACATTGTAAATTAGAGAGAAGAGAACTCCAGTTAACAGAGAATCCTAGTGCAAGGAGATGGACAGTGAGAGGCTGGAGGCCACCAGTAATCTAATTGTTTCACAGACAATCAATACCAGGCTGTCATCCATTCTTAAGCGTCATTCCAGACTTGAAGCTTTCGAGTTGAACTATATCGTTTGAAAGCGATTAATCATGTCACGAAACAACGTGTCCTTGCAGTTCTAGAACGTCACCGCTAGTGACTAACAAAGTATAAGCAAATTATTCTATAATAAGTAAGATGATAATTGGTGACATTAATAAAGGTTGATCTACAATGACAAACGGACTGACTGCCCTTAGGGTCTTTCGTATGAGGCGTCCAGAAACTGGTTTGCACGTGCAGAAAGACGAACAAACTATTTGCTTGAAATTGGAATCCGGGTATCAAACAAGCGAACCTACATCAGCAATGTAAACACAGACAGCTTGTAGCAATAATACTTACAAACAAACGACATGCGTCCATCTCTCGTCCTTTGAAAGTGTATTGAAATAACGAACAGAGCAGAGGGATTACGCACGTGAGTGTATTTATAGAGCAGTGACGTGAATGTCGATGGATATAGAGCAGCTTCACGTACCTCACACTAACACGGATCTCCACCG
Organism: Phorcus lineatus; assembly: GCA_921293015.1. NCBI lineage: Eukaryota > Metazoa > Mollusca > Gastropoda > Trochida > Trochidae > Phorcus > Phorcus lineatus. The sequence continues at coordinate 41,829,893 of OV121096.1, forward strand.
GTTTCCGGAATGTATCACTTAACAATTGGATGCCACCATCTCTCTCCCGCTAGCAGACGACATAAATTGTATAAAGATGTCTGACGTATCCAGCAGGTATCCACAGACAGAGTCAGACCAAACCACCTTGCTCAGCAGCTCAGGATAAACTGTGAAGAAGTGTCGTCTGCTCGGCTTCACGGCTGCTGCGCACGCGCTTCTCTCGGCGCAGTCTCAGCTTCGGTGTTTATCTGACAACATGTGCCTGGTTCCTTGGGCAACCTGCAGCCGGCCAGCTATAGTCTGTTCCGAGGTGGTGTAAGCTGGTCCTGTGTTTACCAATACTCGTACATAAGATTCACTGGAAGAGGTAGTGACACATATCCCCATAGTGCTGGCAATGGCTATAATTTCATTTGTGCTCGGCTAGTGCTGGCGCTAAGCCGGGGTTCTGACATCAATAATTCCCGCCATCAATGAAAGACTGATGTATGATACGGGAACACTCTGACGTTCAAATCCTGATAACCTGCCAGCGCTGCCGTAATTGCTTGCTGGCATTCATCAGACACTAAATTTAATTCCAGCTGAGAATATCACGGATCAACGCAAAATCCTTGCCACATAATGTGAGCAGTCCTAAACGATTCTATCACTATGAAATGATAAATAAGCTAAAGTGAGGTAATAACCCAACTGATCTCAAATACAGAAATAAACCTAATGACCATATGCTAGGATGTTGCACAGATACAAGCAATTGCTTAATGCTGTTTGGGTGATACGAATGAAGCATTCGTAGAATTATGTAATATCATTGACGTCAAAGCGATAAACGAAGGTAATGACGTTCCTTTTCTTACAAAAACTACCAATCCTAAATGTGCCCCAAGCGAATATAACATCTGGTAATAATAAACAAACCATACAGAGGACAATGATAATTTTCGAGTGACCGATCACATGACACCTGCTTGATAATCCTCATCCTTCGATCAACAACTATATATCTTGGCCAAACGTTTCAATATATAGGCGTACGTTATTCGAACTGAAGGCATAAAACATCATCATTTAGGTCCTTTTAGATTGAGATCAACTCACTCTACGGGCGACGTGATTTACCCGCAATACATACATGAGTATATGAAAGGAACGAGAACAATGGTAATCAATGGTAATTCATTGGCTGTAAGTTATATAACCATTAGTTTACGTAAATGTTAAGGATGCCCACCCTACAATTATTTGCTCTTTTAAAGTAAAAGTTCTTAGAAATAAGAAAATAGAACCAACGCCATCAACGCCAAACAACGCCATCTAAATGCTATATTACATATTGCACAGTACAAAAAGTCCTACCGAATTAATGACACGTGTAACAAATTTGTAAATTTTAGAAAAACTGTCAGTGTTCATAATATATTATTACCAGATTGTTCTACAGATTGTACAAATTATCTTTGAGTTATACATTGCAATGAATAAATCTGTAAAATAAAAGTATAGCTTAACTATTGTATCAAACGTTTTAACACGCTCTACTCATATGGCAGAAAACGTCATTAAATAAAGGAAATAGACAGTTTGTAAAAAGTTAGTAACACAATACTTTGACAATTGCTATCAACTCATCACCTGTGGATTAACGGCATGTGCAGCAAGAATTGAGAAAACGAAATTATAACAAAGCGACTACTAGTTATACACCAGAGGAGGGATATAATGTTATGCCATAAAAAAGGAATGGCCAACTTGCTCGAGATAGTATCATTGTTTGTTAACTGTTATGTTCTCACTGTAGTGGTACCACAGCCTGGCTCCTTGATAACCAGATGTATTTGTTTTACTGCAGGAGGCACCGCTCACCACATTTAGCTCTGTTGCCACATGCTCCTGTCCCGAGGTTACGGTTTCACCGCCTGTCTACTCATTTATGTTGTTGTGTGTGTAAATCCTGCCAAGTAGTCGCTAGATGTATATATGATGAGACACATTGGTACTAAGTGAATGGCTGTATGCAGTGATACTGGCCATCATGTAATGTGTTATCTGCTCACTGGTAATGACAAAAGTTTGCGGAAATGCGATAGATTACCTGCTGTGCACAATATGATTATTATTGCAACGCTTTCCTTCTCATTGTATGTTCAATACCGCTTTCTATTTTATAACATCTGTATACAATAATCATTTTTATCATAACCAATAAGTATCCGGGGAATTAATGGAACATCCCCAAAAATGCATTTTAAGAAACACGCGATATCATATCCTGTAGGGCATTGCGAAGTTGGTAGTTAGGAAGAAGACAAAATCAATTGATAGCAATGGTTTCTTATTTATTTCTGTTATTTGCTTCATCAGACTCAATTTAACAACCCCGAAAGGTACAATAACTCGCTATCAACATAATTAACTTTTCACTGCACTGTTTTCATCATTTCCAGTTTTGTTATAACCGCACCTGCTATCTATTCTGAAGTATCAGAGCCACAAACTAACACGCTTTCTCCTCGCTGTTTTACAATGTGTGACTTTGCGTCATAAATGCTTCCAAAAGGGACATAGTTAGTAGAGTATTAACACTGAAATGATGAAAACTTAAAAGCGCTAAGAGTCGTTTCACTTCTGAAAATGCGTCATATTTTCAAAAATAAATGCAAATAAGTCGGGTATCGTGTGGAAAATATACAGAATATAAACTTTTATTCCTAGTTAATCATTTTTGGTCAAAGTTGTCAAAGTAAGTTGCGATGTATTTTATGTATTTTCAAATCGAAAGGCTTGAAAGGTACTTATAGTGCAACCATCAAAACCATAGATGGTTTATAAAGGTTCGCTTTATTGATGGTATGCATAAGTCCACTGTCACAAGTAAGGCAGCTTGGGTTTCAATTCATTTCAGGTTCATGATATACATACAATCACAAGGAATAACACAGATCACCTGTCTACCTACAATAGCAAATTCAAAACAACCTATGATTTCTCATATGTTCCGTTTGGTTCAGTGTACATTTAGCAAACATTTAGCAAACATTTGATTCACCCTTTTATTCACAATCAATAAACCTTGGTTTACATTGGAGAACACTCCATACATCACATGAAAAGCTTCCTGAAATATACATCACCGTTGTCATGGATCAGGAAGCGTATTTTGTTAATGTAAATACGATTAATTATGACAAAAATAGGTCAGTGTTCCTTATGTTATAGCTGCAATGACCTTCTTCAAATGATGTTTGACCAATTGACAATAAATAGTGTGCTGTTTGAGAACCACCACTTTTGTCAATCAATCAATCGTAATAAATTTCCCTTTCGGGAACATACAATAGTATAATAAGTACTATTGTTCTGATCTTATTGAGATGACCTTCTTTCTATATATCGGTACACAAATTGATATGATTATTTCAGAAACTACCGCATCTTGTTCCCATCATGGGGGAAAATTAACAAATACTGTTTGTGAGTACATAAGATGATCGTTATTGCGAATAAATAATCCATTTTGGAAAATATTTGCCACAAAAGACGAACGTTTGTGTTCGAGCATGTATTTACACACGTGATCACATTGATTGGTAAAGCGTCATCACTTCTTACTGTATTTTCTGTTACATTCTATACCCTTCCTTGCATAATATTTGATGATGCGACAATAGTAACGCATGGTGTGGTGTAAAGAAACATGAGGACTTCTATCTGAATGAAAATAAAATCAGCCCTTGCATGTTGTAAGTTATAACTTCGAACTGGGGGTTGTTCTATACATTGGGAAAATTCAATAACCGTTCAAGTACGTACGTCACCCTTTCCAATTCTTAGATTAGTGTAGATAGTTCACAGAACTGTCTGCATCCTCATGGGGAAACGAATCAGTCTATGCTATTTCTTGTAACTTATTTACGGGAGGAGTTCTTGTAGACCCATATATGGCGTCACTGCCACGGTCCCAGCCAAGCGCCAATATGATTTCAATGTAGGATATATCATCCTTGCTTCAAGATACAAAGGTCGCACCTCATAACTCATTCTTTTACTTTAACTAGAAGGTTAGCTGTAAATACTTCAATCAAGACGGAGCAGGAAGAGGAATATCAGTTTTCTCAAGTTAATCAATATGAAGCAAAAATGGCGTAGATATGGTCTGTCCAGACAGTATTAGTATTAGTTGACCATTGGCTACTGGCTAGGCATAACTGGGGGAGTATTGCAGAGTGGAAGACTTAGTATTGACCAGTGTGGCAGAGAAGATGGGAAGGCTTATCATGTTGTTACTCACCACTCAAAGATAACTTGGTTGACGGGACCAAAACAAGTTTAACAGATTATACAGACACTTTCATTTGCGTTGATAGACACTTTCATTTGCGTTGACCAACACTAAGTTGGAAAAAGTTTAGGTCATGTAAACGATTGGATAAAGCAATGCAAATAAATATAATAAGAATCCTTTTAAACATTATTAAAATTAACACCAACCTCTAAAATCAAGGATAAACGTCTTTCAAATAGTACAATTATCTAAATTCCTCACAATTTCAATTCCAATGCCCAAAAAGAAAAGAAAAGCGACAATAGAAGATTAAGAAAAAGAAACTTATGAGCCAAAGGCAGATAAGTTTAAAATGTTTTAAATGTGGAAACTGAAGTATATACAATGACTTGTACATAACGATTTTAAGATTTTGACAACATTAATGCTGTGAAGATTTGAATATAACAAATGACAGCCTCATGCCATTATAGTCATTGATAATTGACAATGCTATATAAATGTAACGGATGTTATATACCATAGATATAAAACATCTTTAAGACACAGTGTTTATTACGAAGAATGTGAAGAAAAGGTTTCGAAAATAGAGTTTAGATAAATAGTAACATGATATGATATTTTGTTCATACAAATATATTGAATATCTTCGCCGAGCCTCTGAAAAGAGTCTCTGAATGACATATCATTTATTGTTCTAGCGCGACAAAGAAATCAACATTTATATTGTAAATTACATAGTTGATTGTTTAGAGATCATATGCCACATATATCAGGTATCGGGGGTTCAGATCAGTAATGCATTAAATAAATTGAAAACTGACCGTCTACGATTGGTTTAATAGTTCACATTTGTTCTTTAAGTAACTTTCATACATGCCAGAAATGGCTCTGATGTTTCACAGATTGTGCAATTCATATGTAATTGTAAGGATAGAAGTCATAAAGATAATGTTGATCAATAACTATAAAGCAAATCGTTGTTAACTTACTACGTAATCGGCTATATGACAACCTCGGTCCTGGATAATTTATTTTTGTTCTAGCCGTCTATGTCTATATAGCTAGTACATACAAAAAACAACTGAGAGTCAGTTAACTTATTGAAAGGTGAACATACTTACTGGTTCATCAGGTGTATGATTAACCACTTATTGCTATCAAGCTGCAAGGTAAGATGGGACGTGACGTGAGCTATGATTATTCATAGAGAGTTTCAACAGGATGTGTGTATCCACAACCACCTATGACACACCACAAGTGGGTCGGGAATGTTCCACTGCGTACCACGCATTGCAACTGTCATAAAATGTTGAAAAGCAGTCAGTAACATCGTAGTTATTTGTGTTGTTATTGCCTAATACGTGATGAGATATGTTTTGAAGACAATTATCATCAACAGTCTACCATTGTATTAGATCGGTTTACTGTAATCCATCAACACATAGACTGTGTACGTCAGCTTTAGGAAGTATCGTTTTGCATGAATATATACAGCATACCGAAACATTGTTTATTTTCATAATAAAAGGCTTGCATTCCACTTCAACGATTTGATTGAATAGCTTTCCTTAAACAAATACTTCTAATCGTTATACGAAAGAGTGATGGCAAAAAGGCAATCTTAATTGAAACGTGTAAAAACTATTCATTGGTGTATGCAAAGGTATATCCAAAAGCCATCAGTCACTACTACCGTAACGGGACGTTCCTTATCATTGACCTAGGAGAATGCACAGAACAATGCTGAGAATGTATCTTTGCTTCCCCTCCCGCTATCCGTTTATCAATAAATATTATACCAACAATCAATCAAAAATCAATAAAGACTCATGTATACCTGCATTTCCATATTCTACAACAAGCCTTTGCTATTAATCTTTATTCAATAAACCTTGTAAATTATCTTTCTTTACAAAAAACCTATTCAAACAACATAAATAAGATCATGAAACAGGTTTCAGTAACATTCCATTAACTCACAATCTTCTTAGTTACAATTTGCTTCTTAACTTTTCATAAAGAAAAACAATTCTGTTTCAACAAAATTATTCAAAATCATTTAGTAATTGAAACTTTTTCAGTATCATAATCATATTAGAGATGAACTCTTGGTCATCAAATACCTCATCCAATATTTCTCATGTTGTACATTGTTATGTACATGCTCCAATGATTCCATATCATTACTACATGAATATAAATAATCGATTAATAAACATGTGTGTAAACTCTAAAATGCCCCTTTCATTGAAAGGATAAAGATATCTTATTGATAATCATTATTTTTCCTGAGTCCGTGTAAACATCTGCCTCATCAAATATGATTGTATAATAAACGCTAACCTTCCATCTTAATCAAATAATTGGTAACTAATGGTAATACCTTGACGATATTTTCTATACATTTTACCATATCTTTTCCCATAAATATTCATTTTCCGATCAAATTTGCGTGGTTGGGCTTGTGACGTTAACGGTTTAACCAACAGGTGAATATATGTACTCGTAATTGTAACTTGATAAATATACTCCAAAGGTTTAACACATCCTTTCATTCCCTTGATAATGAATTCTGAAACCCAGACAAACAGTCTCTTTATACTTTAAGAAAGGGTAATGTTGTATTTAATGCGAAGAGATGAAACATATCTTCTATAAGCAGAATTGATATAGAAAAATTCTAATCGACGCAATATCAATAAAACGGTGTCGAGTAGCAACAATGAACGTCAAATGGAAGTTGTATGAACCGTGTTTGCTCTCGTGACCTCTGGTGACCTTTTATGTTATTTTCATCTCTACCTTCAGACACACCACAATATCACAACGCAACCTTTGTCCATGTGAGGTCTTGGGTATATGCCCGACCACCCATCTAGCAGATACCTTAATGCAAACATCCTCTTGACTACGGAGCTCGGACCCTCCAGCTATCTAACGTTAATCAAGAGATGGAAAATTAATTCAAGATTGACAAGGGTGTGATCAAAGCATTAATCACGTATTGATACGCACTTTAGTCTAGTAAGTTCTTGTACATGTATTAATATGTATTTTGTAGGAAGGAACGTTTTGTTGCTACAATGCGTACCAGAATTTCTTGATACTGATATCTTAGGTGAGAGAATCACCTAATCACAATATTGTAGATATTCGTCAGTTAGAAAATCTAGCAGAAAGGCTGATGATGCCCTTTTATTTCGTTAACACCCAGATTAGGAAGTAATAAACACCCAATTTATGGTTGATCCACGACTAATAACAATCCCAATCTATCCTGAAGAGCACTACAAAATAGTTTCTGAATCAGTGGGTGATTGATAAAGATAAGTTGATTAGCAGACCTGGTACCAAACCTATCACCAATCACTGATCAATAACATACTGAAAGTTCTGTTTGGTATGCCCCTGCGAGGGAATAATTGCATGGTCAAAGAAGTGCCCTGGCTGCTAGTTTTGATTGTGGATATTGATCAGCCCAGGTCAGATCTAATCGAGTCCTGGCCACTCCTAGTTAAACCATTGGGTACAAGAACTATTTCAACTACGCGTTTACCTCTACCTCTGGTGCATACAATACAGAGTGTTAGCAGCTACAATAGTTTTTCACTTTTATTGAGACAGTTTATAGTCATGCTAAATAGAAAGGAGGACAGATGAAAAATATTAAGGAAGGTTATTATATTGAGATAATGATCAACCCTCGGTGTGTCAATAAAGTTAAATGCTCTTCAAAACTCTTGTGATCGCATGCTTAACAGATCGGTTTGGATGAAACAAATAAGGGAATGACATGAGATGATGATTTTTAAATTCACAAATTACAAATGTGAAACCTAGAAAAATCGTTTTTGTGAACAAATTTCTCATAAACCTTAACTCTATACTTAAAAGCAGCTCGATATGTACAAATAATATCTCGAATTTCAAATATCATAATTATACTGAAATTATATTAATCTTTATCTTTACACACTATCATATCCTTATTGTAACACCGTGTTTCTTTACTTATTAAGTGAAAAAGATGTGATTCTCGTTGTAACGTCATCTCAATTTTGAAAAAAAGTAGACAGGTCTCGTTTATCGATCCAAGATGCAATGATACACCTTTTGTACTCACTGGCGCTGTTTAGCTGTTAATGTACTCGTCCTTGATACACATGATAACGATAACTGACGATTAATATAAAAATAAGGGAGGCCTTTATGACTAATAATTATGGTCCTTCAATAAAAAGAATTAATTAGAGATGAATAAAGGAATTTACATTCACTCTAGTTTTCATCAAAACATTCTGAGCTCTTGTTCAACTAAATTGTTATACAAATCACGAAGGCGGAAAGAACAAGAATGCTTGAACTATTATAGAAATATGACACAGTCTCAACTACCTGTGCATATATACACAATGGTGTAAAACCGAATAATCATCCACTAAGTAGAACTGCTCCATTGGTACATAGGTTCTAAGGGCCATTTAAATAAACGCGTGTCATGTATGAACTTATTTCCGGACTGATATATATACATGAAAAAAGTTTACAATCTTGAAATTGATGTTCAGCTCCCAGGTATTAGATATAGAAAAATATGAAGTTAGAAGTAAAAACAATTCATTTTAATGGCTAGCGCTTTCAGCTCAACGAGCCTCACTGTCTTGTACTAGACTTTTAGGATAGTTTTGTATCAACAAAAATTCCTTGAGTTCTTTTAAACGTTCCCTCTTTTGTGTGTCATCTGTTACAATAGCACAAATTCTTCTAGCCAGACAGTACGGGATGTTACGCTTAGTATGACTTGGATGACATGATTGAAAGTCCAGTAAAAATGTTGTTTATGTCATCACATGCTCTGGGTGCAATGAAAAATACATTGGAAAAACTGAAATGAAGTTAAAATTACGCATGAATTTACACAGATCTCAGATTAATCATCCAAAAAACCGTACAATTCCATTGAGTAAACATTTAGCTGAGTGTGGAAATTAACGGGCATTTTTCAGTTTTCCCAATGTATAAATTAAAATTTGATAACAATAAACTTTTAGACACAAAAGAAAGCAGATTTATCAAAATGTTTTCACCAAGGTTAAATTCTAGAAGTTAATGTTTTGCTGTACATGTATATACTATTGTAACATATATTGTGACGTATTAATGTAATGACGTCATGTTGTACACGATGACGTTGCTTGGTAACGCATTATCCGTGTGGATGTGTGTGTGTGTGTGTGTGTGTGGGTGTGTGTGTGTATTAAGTACATTAAAATACATTAGGGTAGTCGATGTGTCACATCAAGCTATGATTATTGACCACTTTGTAATGTGACGCGTTATTTATACATTGCATTATAACCTACATGACTAACACTTAACACTAATATCATGCTAGATGTAAATTTCACTGGGTGCCATTTGTTTTACCACATTAATACGCAACCGCTCTGAAGCATTATGTTCTGAGCGTTGTGGAGTGTTTTTCATATATCAATTTATATTAATAACAATGTGGATAATCATATGGCGCCTGTTAATGAACCCGGAGGGAAGTGTACATTCAAAGCAGCTACGTATCACTAAGTGCGACCGTGTAGGTTGGTACATCCCTGTTTTCAGCTACCCATATAACATTTTCTTGTACTGAGTGCAATGTGGTTGAAGTGCCTTGCCAAGAACACAAGACAGTTTGGTCACCTAATTTCGGTGTTTCCACCGGGATTCGAACCCTGACCAGCACACTAACCATTACACCATTGTGCTCCACACAGTGCAATAATCAAATAATTGCAAGTCTAGCCATGACTAATAAACCAAACATGAAATTTCATCCTTTACGTTAATTAAACTGCTAAAAGAAAATCAGAGACAACCGAGAGGATGTGCTGATTTTCCCAGGCCCACAATTCCCCCTACATCTACATCTAGTTCACTGACGTCAATTAAGTGGCTAATCATCCAAGTCTCATCTGAGGTAGTGAAGGTCACCTATCTAGAGTGTATCCGTGCTTGGAAAGCCCTACGAAGTTAGCACAACAACATAATTGCTAAATTACTTGTGACATAAACATGGATTTCTAATTAAACATGTTAAGCAAGTAGATTTATTTGGTTGTAAACTTTTCAGCAATACAGAATCAATAATACAGTATGTTCACGAATGATACACTTGTCTCATGTTATGATTGAGTAATTTAAAAGGAATTTTACTGAAATGATTGAACGAAACCATGGTTCACATGTCGGTAAAGTAATGAGTGATATGGTAATTGTGAGTAATGATATTGTATTTACTGATAAATTGTATCATGTTTATTTTTGCAAGAGAGATGAAGCCGAATGTATTATATTCTAAATGTGGAATGATTAATCACTACTCAGAGCTAAATGACACGGTTCTATTATAACATGATATCTATTATTTTCCCCCTTTAGCATATGATTTCTGAAGGCGTTGTTATGTGTCCATGTGATACTTTATTCTACCCCACCAGAATTGCCGATAAATGAGAAATGATGTACCATACTTAGTTCCTACACAATCTGACAAATAATGTCGTGTTTCTTTGAAAGATAAATTGCTATATTGATACAAAACACATAAAGAACTAGATGACACGGTAGAAGATAAATGTAATTTTCATCGACAGTGGATGGAACACATTTTTCCTGTTTACAAAACAAATTGTTTGTAAGCCATGGTAATTATACATTTGATGAAGAATCAAACATGTTTTATATGGAGGAGCCAAAATGACCAAAAATAACCATAGAAAACTAACTTAGGGAAAAGCAAGTGAAAACAGGACAGAAAAGGCCTGTCATTATTTGACGCGAGATGCGACAACATGTTAATCCTCAATAAATTATTCCTATATCTGTTATTTGATAGCAAACCTGTACCACAAACATTTTCAGTAAACAAATACATGTCCTTGAGGCACTCTGATACACAGTGAATGGTTATCATTTGTGTTACTGTGTTAGTGTGTTATCTGCTCTCGTGTATTGACAATAGTCTGCAGGACTGCGTTTGATTAACTGATGTGCACAATTTGATCATTATTGCTTTTATAACACTTTTGTACTAAGTTCATAAATTTCATAATTTTCATAAATTGCTTTTCGTTTTAGATATATTCGAAGACATAACCATCACGTGTTGATTAGGACGGTTACGAAAAATGTGATGAACATGTCTCAGAATCCTTTATGAAACTTCTCATGTTTTATCATCATAATGTTTCATTGGTATTAACACGTGGATGTATAGAAATTTTATCCAAAGATCTACATGCAATTAGATTTCCTTAGAATCATTAATAAACTTGTATCGAGGTTGTAAGGAATGTGAGGAACTCGCTTTTGATAAACTCATCTTTCAGTGTCACAGACAGATTACCACTTTTCCTTCTCTGTGTTTCGCAATGTGTTACCATGTGTCATCATACTTCCCAAATGGTAATATCTTTAAATTAGTAATTATTGGTTTAACAATCAATTGATGTGGGAACAAAATATTCAAAGGAGGAGTTACATCATAGACTATTATTTTCTTTTATTTTGATAATACTTCCACAGCATATAAGAAAAATGATAACTGAAAAAAACGTATTAAAACCTTACATGTTTTAAGTAGATCTCAGTTGGATTGGATGATATTATCTATTCAAGTCAGCCTTTGAAGCTATTTGTTGTCACTCTAATGTAGAGATTGAATTGGAGATTTCCGATGACGTCATTGCAACAATCCCAACCAATCAGAAATGTGATTCCAAAGAAGGACTTCTCATGCCACCTTCAAGATACACGAGTCTCAACCAATAACAGGTTGTTTAACTGGTACTCAGATTCTTTATCAAAATACTTCTAAAAATCAAGCAGGAAAAGGTATATCAGTTTTCCCACTTTAGTCAATATGTAGTACCACTGGTATAGAGAGAGTCTGCCCAGATGATCACTTCGTTAATAGCTCGTCTCCTGGCTAACGGCTAGGCATAGATGGAGGAGTACAACAGAGCGGGAGAGTCTATTGACGGTCGGTGGTTGGACTTATGTTGTAATTCAGGTTTTTAACATTACTTGGTCAACAGTTTCACAAGATGTTATTTACGAGAAGGCATAAGCGTGTAATCAAATGATTGGTTAAACATACTCTCATTTTCATAAAAACAATCCTGAGAAAATGTGCAGGTCAAGTTAAGATGTAATGGATGAAATTGATGGAGAAAGTTTATAACAAATGGTGAATCATTTAAAAGTCAAGGAAAATATGTCAGTTCTTCAAACAAATATTACTTACTTTGACTTCAGTTGAAAGAACACCACACATTTTACTTGCCATGTAAATCTGTATAAAAAATATTTATAAAGCAGTCACAAAGGTACAGTAATCCACGAGCTTTGGATTACACCAGATTCTAATGTTCAATCGATTTCATAATCATGACGCAATCTTTTACCTCCTGTCCATTAACAATTCAATAATTAAGCATATGCAGCAATGACTATTTCACCATACGTCAATAGCTAGTGTTTGAACGTGGTTATACTTCACTTTCCTAAAATGAACACAGGGAGAACATTGTATAATGCCAGTTGGATTGCAACATACATGTACAAGAAAATTCTTCAATTAAAAACTTTCTGCAAATCCAGTGTTAATAGTAATAGTAATCTGGTACATTCAGTGTCTGTAAAAGTAGTACTGACGCTAAATAGTCCTGAGAGGAAAATGAAAACCGAAAATGAACCTTCATTCATAATAAACATACCGATCCTACCAATGTTACCTCCTTTGAAATAGCAAAACTAATTAAATTCGTCATGACATTGGCCCAACTGACCTAACAGACATCACTGTTACCAGAAAGTTCAGGTATTGGCTAGAAGAGCGACGATAGTAGTAAACGAAGCAAGGGCAATTTCAGAATCAATAACTTTCTCGCCCCTGCCAACAGGAGACCCTAGTGTCGCTCTTAATCCAGTTTAACCACTCAGTGGTCTAGATGCGTTGATTGTTTTATATATCAAGTTGAATAATGTGATAAATTTAAAAAAAATAGTGCACATAATGTTAAAAACAGTTACATTTTAACTATGCAGCTTACCAAGGCCAAATTCATATCCTGCTTTAACGAAAGCATTTTACCTTTTAATATAAGAAATCAAACACATGACAGGCATACACATTTTAAGAACACATTTGAAGAACACATTTGAAGAACATTTTAAGAACATATTAAGAAAAATTGACAAACCACTCTAATGGTTTTAAAACAAAACGAATAAATGTACTAATGCAAATTCATTCAGTGAATTAGATATACAATGTTCATTAAAGTATGATAATTTCCTACAGAAATCGGCCGTTTTTATAGTTGGAAATAGGTTCAAACCTATTATATTGTAATTATGAAAACATTGTAATCAAGAAAATCGCTAATTGTAAATTTCGTGGATTGTCGACTACTTGTGACTTGATATCGATGTGACATGAGCAACGATTATATATAAGATGTTACAGCAAGATGTTTTGTATTCACGAACACCTATGATGCACTATAACGAGGTCGGGAATGTTTCATTACGTGCCACGCATTGCAGCCGTTGTTAGAGCAATCAGTTATACCATAGTTTTATGTGATAAAAGCCTGGCATTTTGATTTTAAATGCCCTTCAAAGACGTGATTAAAAACGTTTCTACAAAAAAACATACTCCTGATTTTTATATGAAGGGTCATGACAAAAAACAACAATATAGGTTGTAATCTTTAAAAAGTGTACACCGAAAAGCTGCCAATAGTTAGTGTTGACACGGGACGTTTCTTCATCAACCCAAGGGAACATCACACAGAACAATGCTAGGAATGTATCATGTTGGCATGAGTCTTTGTTCCCCCTTCCGCCATATATCCTTTGATAAAAACAGCAAATAAACAATCAATCAATAATCAATAATGACTCATGTTCTCTTGAATTAACATTATCTATCATGGCGTCGACAAACATAAATCTCCAATTACAGTCCCTATGTATTTCATAAACATTGAATGTAATCATTGGAGAGGAAACTCATTCAATTTATGTAAATATCATACTGGATCCAATATGATAACCTTATTATATCATATGTCACAAAACCTTTTAGCATTCAAAATCCATTACACTTTATCAACATTGTTTAAATTTCATTTGCAAATATCTAAATCTAAATATCATTAATATATGCCGTATCAACTCTCCGTTATAACGTTTACTCATCTGATATTGCTTATATCAATATGGGAAATATTATCAAGAAACATATGTTACGGAGTTCACTATTCACACGATCCGAAGCTTTCTGTATGATTACTTCCAAAGTATGAATAATTGATTAGTAAACATATGTGGAAACTCTTATATTCACTTTCCATTAAAATATGATATATATCAAATTGATTATCATTGTGTATGTTCTGCCCCCAGTCCATGTACGCAGAACCTGAATCAAATATGGATTGTTAGATAAACACTCATCATCTTTCTTTAGCAAATTATTAATAATTAATGGTCATGTGCCTTCCATAGGCTTTCAAGAGAGGTCGATTTGATAATAAGATACATACATCAAAGACAGAATAGAACTGGAGACAAAATTCATTTATACTCTAACCAGTATCACACATATTATATTTTCAATTGTTTAATAGTACTAAAAAGATTTGTAACTTCTCGTTTGTATTGAAGGCGGTGAAGGTTATCCACATCAAACATCTTGAAAACAAGGTAACTTTGTACAATATTCCTAAATTGAAATATATTTGCTATACACTAAATGATCCAGACTAATACACCTTGTGACACTGCTACATAGTAACTGTCCGTGTCAACCTATTATTATAGGTCAAATGGAAGCTGTTTCAACTAGATTTGATTTCATGATAATTCCGAAAATGGTATTTTCGTTTTTATCTGCGGTCAATATTCAATGCTAACGACCTTTGTCCATGTGAGGTCTTTTGTTAGTAAGCCGAACATCCATCTAGTCGATACATTAATTCAAACCACCTTTGATTCCTGCACGCAGACCCTCCAGCTATCTAACTAGTAAGTTAATCAAGGGATGGAAAAATTAATGCCAGATAGACAAGGGTTCAATCAAAGCCTTCATTATGTATTTATACACAATAAATTCATAATTCTCATCGCCAAAGAGCATTTTACTAACACCATGGCCTTGCTTTAATCATATATCTAGAAGTATAAGTCTCCATACATGTATCAAAATGTATTTTGTAGGAACGTAAGTTATGTTGATATAATACGTACATGAACTTCATGATGCTGTAAATGACAGAATTATTTTAGAATGAGGTTGGGTATTTGCTGTATTTGGAGAACCCTCACAGATGTAAGGGTTGCAGTAGTGAACACAATAATATAGAAGATAGAGAAGCTGCAAAAACCTGTGCCGAAAAGCTAATTACTTAATGAAGTCGTTTTCTCAGTCAAAATCAGATTAATAAGTTACAAACACCACTTTCATGATAGACCCATCACTAATTACAACTTGACCACAATAACGATAATCAGTCGGCCATTGAGAGGAAAAGGTAATATCTGCTGACCTTGTAACCAACCTATCGCCATTCACCGATAATGTGGATACAGATAATATTGTAGGTTATGACCCATCTTGGAGACGATCCCATGGTCAAAGAAGTTCCCTTGGTAGATTGATGGTGGATATTGATCAGCCAAGGTCGGATCCAACCCAGTCAGGGCCACTCCTATTCAAAGCATTGGGTACAAGACCTCATTTACGTGTTAGCATCTTCTTCATACAGAATGTTTGCAGCTAAACACGCTTTTCACTTTATGAGACGGATGGTAATTTATTCTGAATAGAAATTTAGACAAAAGTTAATCAGTAATGCTGTAATGTTTTGAGGAAATAATAAATTTGAAGATGATCTTAAACATAAATGACATGAAAGTAGATTGATCAAATTAATACAAAAACTATATTTTTAAAACGAGAATTATACGTGTATCTCAAAATATACAATTTACAACAACTATTCAATTTTCATTAATGGTTTGATTGACATGACAATTAAAGAAACCTTATGGTGAACTATAGTTTTATATTCTTAAATTCATCTTGGCTCATACTTTCCTCAAATTTGACACAAAAAAGTATCCTCTTTCATGCATATGTCAAGAAACAAGAAAACTTGACAAAATTGCAGATTTGGATAGAAGTATGGAGAGTAATTGCTTGGTGCATAAGTTAAATGCTCCCTATGCCATAACTCTTTTGATCACATGCTTGTTAAAATAGCCCATTGTTTGTTTATACACTGGTAATCGGTTATATAAAAAGATCAAAGCAGTGTTGGATAAGAGATAATTACGTTGGAATTGCAAAATTAAAATTTAAAGACCTAGGAAAAGTTTTTGTGAACTTGAAAGGGTATGAAATTATCAATATTGATTTTCATTTAACGAACCTTGATTCTTAAAGGGGCAGAAAGTATGTCAAATATTTCAAATGCGTTAATGGTGTTATTCACCGACTCGTAGAGTTTGTTTTATTATCGAAAACCGGACAAAACCGAAAACTTATCTAAAGCAGACACAACGAGAAATTTAGGTTGGTATTGCATAGTAGGTCACATAACGAATATATATGTGAATGGGACGCTGAACTTCGACTTCTTAACATTTATATGACCGTTTGTAATTTACAATCGAAAACAAGAAAATGTCATAAATTTGCCATTTGAGAGTTTAGATAGGCGAGTTCAACTTAACCCAGTTCATATGATATTTTGGCTCTTTTTAAGCAATATACAAAATTCCTGAAACATACTCTGTGTCACATTAACATAAGAAATAATAAGCATACATTTCGTTTATCTTTGAAAAAATTGACAATTATACCAAGCCGAGAAATATATGGACGGATGTTCAATTTGCTAATATCATGTTAGTTAAACTAACCATAGAAATGAAATAGAGGGGTTAAACGACATGTAAAGTACCTTTGTGTAAAGATGCCAAGTTTTTTGTATAAAGCATAACGTCCACAACGCGGGTAAAAATTTTAAAAATGAAGAGACGTTAAAAAGATACTCGAGTCTGTTCACTGTCACCAATGAGAAAAAATTCATTGGCCTAAAAGTCAATTACATGTAAAAATCACAGTGAACAAGACCAGGAAAGCCCACTTTGGTTAACCAGGGCTGAATTTTCCGACGCTCTGCAATCAATAATCCATTGGACTTTTCATCATGGGAATCTGTATTCAAATTACCCGCCCTTGGATTGAGAAATCCAGTGATTCTAAACATTAAAGTGGTTGCACCTGCGAGCTTCTTAACTCGAACCTTTGTATTTGTAGCCATCAGGAGGAAGGTTTTGATATTGTAATTGACAAATATTCTTGGAAACAAGAACTAGAAGCTTTAAAGCTTTACAGCTAAATAAAATTCTTGAAAAACTCTGGAGTAAAGACTGGAAATCAGGCAAAAATTGATACACAGATGAGCATCTCGGTATTTCTCATTCTTAATCATTCAAGCATTGATTATTGGTATGTACAAATATAATTTTATATTCATCATTTATCACTAGGAAACCTTTCGCAAGAGGTGGTGTATTCGTGACTCACACATACGTATTCTATTTGCTGGATTGTTCTAATGTTCATTCACGTGTCTTGAGTCTTGAATACTATTCAATACTGAACGTGGCACTGTTACAATGATTCTTTCTTTATCAGTTGAAACATGAGTGTTCCTTGTTGTTATGAGATCATGCAAAGAAGAAATCTTCAGATGCAATTTTGAGAAAAATGAAGACAGATCTTGAATATCGATCCAAGATTTCATAGCCATGCACTTTCTGCACTCACTACCGGTCTCTAGCTGTTTACGCTCTCATTCGTCCGTTATATAATTCTGGTGTCCTTACACAATGGATACAACAAATTGTATGATACATTACGGTCTTTATAATAAATAAATATGGCACTGGTGAAATGATTAACTAGAAACAAATGAATGAATTTTGAATCATTGTAGTTTTTATTCAGATAGTTTTTCATTTATTACGTAGAAATGTGATGTAGTGCAATGGTCTAAACCAAAACTACCATTCGAGTAGAACAACATCATCGACACTTAAAATGAATTAATACCTGGTTCTACGTGTGTTTCATGCATTACATTCTCCCGTGACTGATGTAAATAAGAAGATGCATACATTGGGTCATTGGATGTGTAATATTATCATGTAATTAGTATTGCTTCTTTGCAGAATGCGTTCGTTATGTTGTGGTGTGTTATTCATACATTAACCTAATTACCGTCATTGCTACTTAACACGGATATCATGTACAACGTGTGTCATTTGTTCTATCACATTAATACACAACTACTCTGAAGTACTATGTTCTGAATGTTGTTGAGTGTTTTTTTTATGAATGACATAATTGCATGTCTAGCCATGACTAATCAACAAGACATGAAACTGCATCCTCTACATTAATTAAACTTTGCTAACAGAAATCACAGACAAACGACGTGCTGTTTTTCTAAATGTAGTTCGCCCACGTCGATTAAGCGGATAATTATGTGATCTCGTCTAATGTAATTAACGTTAACTCTTAAGGTTGTACTGATGTTTAGAACCTCTTATAGAATGTATAGATAGAACAACAACGTGATCGCTCTATTGCTAAAATAAACATGTATTTCTTATTAAACGTGTTTAACTAGTTTGATTTATTGGATGATAAACTGATCAGCAATTCAGTATTAAGCTCTTCATGATCAGTATTCATGAATGATTTCATGTTTTATATTATGATTGAATTGCATGTGAATTCTCAAGGAAGATTTCTGAAAATAAACACTTTTTGATTTGGCGGTAGTTATTAAATAATATGCAAAGAGAGTAATTATAATTTATTTTCTGATAAATGATGTCATATTTTGTAAATGCAATATAGATGTAGCACAATATAGAGTTTTTAGAATGTGGAAGGATTAACTATCTACTCAAAATTAATTTATACAACTCTACACATCACTACATGAACTACATTAGTTTTCAACCAAATATATATTAATTTCTCACGACGTTGTTTTGGGAATATGTTATGTTTCATTGACCTTAAATGTGTTTATCAAATACTTTGAAAAATAGATTTGCTGACAAATAATGAATAATGTACCATACTTATTTGGTACACAACCTGACAAATAACGTCCTGTTGCTGTGATAGACAAATTGCTGCATTGCTACAAAACAGAGCAAGTACTAGGTGACACGGTGGAAGATAAATGTAACCTTCATCGAGAGTGGAAGGAACTCTTTTATTTCTGTTTACAAAGCAACATGGGTTGCTCTGAATGGTAATGGTACGTTTGATGGATAATCTTACATGTTTTGTATGCAGGATAAAATACAAAAACAAGATTATGATTGTTATTGCAAAATAGGCCTATTGGAATCAAACATTGACACTAGGATAACTACGTAAATCAAGATATTCCAAAATTAGACGATTTTTGCGTACAATTTAGTTTCACATGTACATAAACATCTAAAAATGCCTTAAAAAACTTAAATACGTCCAAAAAATGTTTAACTCTCTGTTAAGCCCAGTAATGGGTTTCAATCTTAGTTTGGTTAATCACGTATACGTACATGTCGAATTGTTAAGTTTGTGATGAAAGTTTGATGAAAGGTTTATATTTTGACAATTTTAATCCTCAGGATATTAGTCGTACATCTGTAATTTAAAAGCAAAACTGTAACGAAAATTTTGTCAGTAAACAAATGCATGTCCTTTAGGATACGAAGTAAATGGCTATCAGTTATCCTTTGTGTTACAAGCTATCGTCTAGTGTGTTATCTGCTCTAGGCCATTGACAATAGTTTGAAGGACTGCAAAAGATTACCCGTTGTGCACTTCTTGATCAGAATTGAGTCATTTCAGTTTTCAAAGTATTTTATAGATTGCCTTTCTGTTTGGCTATATTCCAAAACATGACCATTACCTGTTTATGACGGTTATGAAAAACGTGATGAACACATGTTTCACAATCCATTATGAAAGTTTTCATGTATTTGTCACAATCATTCTTCATTATTGGTATTAACACTTGGCTATGTAAGAACTTTGTCCTTATATCTACACGCGATGAGATTTCCTGAGAGGCATTTCAAGTGAAAGACAAACATATGGCTGACGTCTCATTCATTTTGTCCCAATCATTTGCCTCTTCACCAGACAAAAAGTAACCACGAACTGTTCAAATAAGTACGTACCATGCACATTATGTGTCATCTACTGTATTGCATTCTTCATCACAAAGAAACAGTTAGGATATAAAACTTCAGCAAATAAGCGTGTGACAGTTACATCTACACATACTTTCTTTGACTAACATTTTGTTTAATTGATAGATGTTTTAGGACAAGAATCACCACATTTTGAAAACTAAATTAGGAGATACGGAATTTTCTCAATATGTATCAATGTTTCAAGGATTGTGATGACCCGCCCTTGGATAGACTCAACTTCTGGCGTCACAGACAGATCACTACCTTTCCTTCTCTTTGTTTTATGATGTGTTAGCTTATGCCATATATACGTACTTCTAAAAATGGATTCTCTTGAAAGAGTTATCAAATTTTAAAAATAAAATGATGTATGATCAAAATATTTTCAATTTGAACCAATTGAAACATGTTTACAGTGTTATCGTCAAATTTATGAACAGTCTATGAACTTTTGATATTTTGATTGTATACATAATGATAAGTATTCATTGACAAGATAGCCTGATCAATTTCTGTAACAACTGCTCCCAAATACTAGGTACAAAACATGAATAATGACCAAAAACATTGACATCAGTTTTATTATGCTCCAATTGATTCACCGTACCTCGATCAACACATACATAATAGATTAAGCTTGATTAACATTAGTGACACTTTATCTATCAAATTAACATGATTAACATTAGTGACACTTTATCTTTCACATGAAAAACGTCCCGAAATGTACATCACCATTGTCATGGATCAGGAAGCGCCTGTGGTTTATGTAAATACGATTAATTAAGGACAAGCAATTCGATGTATACTCCGTGTGTTATGTCAGAAACAATATTCTTCTTCATATAATGTTAAACAAATTATTAATATCTTTTCTGCTGTTTCAGAATTGCAAATTTATACAACAATTAAATCCTAATGAATTTTCAATTAGAGACATTACTCTGGTTTAGTCCATATGACGAGAAAAAAATTGACTATTGTGTTTGATATTATTTAATTAACTTTCTTCAACATTTGACAGTACCAAAATATTTCAGGATTGCCCCAGTGTGTTCGTACAATGATAGAAATACAAAGGAAAACTGTCATTGAACACCAACAGATGGTTGCAATTGGTTTTCAAATAATTTTATATTACAGCCATCGCCTCGGTACAAAATGTGTATAACGACAAATAAAAAGTGATTATTGAATTCAATTATTTTCTGTTTGGTTCACTGCATATTGGACTACACTTAACTCATCCATACACCTCACATACAAATATCTTGAACAACAGTGCCACAAAATGTTATTCACGAGAAGAAATGAGTGGGTAATTAAATGAAGGGTTGTATAGACTATTACTTTCAGTTTGATAAAAACAATGGTGAAGTTAGAGCAAGTATAATATTAATAGATAGTGATGACTTGCTTGATAACGGTGGTAGTATCTACACCGAAATGTCGCATTCCTGCAATAAAGAAGTTGTAATTAAGAAATAAAGTTAGCTCTACTCCAATGTGTTTTGTAATAAAGTATAGTTTTGCCCTGAACTATTATAGTTAAAGCACGAGGACGGTAGTCCGAGTGCTTTAACGTTATAATAGTTCAGGGCAAAACTATACTTTATTACAAAACACATTGGGGTAGAGCGAACTTTATTTCTTTTCTAAGATGCTAAAATGATCTTTACAGGGACCACTCTGATTTTAATAATCTCGAAATAAAATATAGTGTTTACGTCGCTCACATTAATAATCCATGAACAGGGCTAACTGTTGGCTATTCCAAGTATAGAACCCAACCCCTAGTTTAAAACGACATTTAGTTGGTTAAAGCTCTGATTGTTGCAGTTTTGCACTTTAACTTTTTCCTTTATTCAATTTTGAATTATATTTTCTGCTTTTCTTTTTCTTCAAAAACTTAAACAAACAAATTAACACCTCTTGGTTTTTAAAAAACCTTTACTTTAACAAACTCTTGTCGTGCGATTATGCAGTGCTGGCCACATTGCCCATATAAGGCTTATCACGTGGTCAACATTCCACAAAGAATTATGGGTAATGTTTGTTTTGGAAGCGTGATGGCTGACTGAATCCTGACATCTATTTTTTGCTGCTGTCATAAACGTTGAAGGTGATGCTTTAATCTCTTATATAAGCAGACTGTTCGGGATGTACACCCAGAATTATATAATTATTAGGTTGACCTGGTAGAGACGGTTGACGTGAACCAACGTCACAGTCACACGGGGCGCCGTGACCTGACGCGAAACAACAGTCGACAGTCGACAAGCATTTGCTTTCCTTTCTTATTTCCGGTAGATAGAACTAAATGATTCGAAACTAGTCACCATTAAAAGAAATATTATCGACAAAAGCGCCAATTCGATAGACATAAAGGGACAAGCCATGTTGATCGAAAGAACCGAGATGAAAGGTTACCATGGACGCGTGATCACGAGGGGGCAGCGGGGAAGAGCGGATATAACGTCATTCAATTGTTACGTCATGAAAAAACTATACCTTTATTGTCTGAAAAAGTACTTTTTTTTCGATTGTTCTAACCGATAGGCATCTTAGAAATCCATATAACTTGTTCTCTATTCATCTCACCAACTTCTAAATGCCTCTCAAAGATGTCAAGTATTATATTGAATCAAACATTACAAGCGGATCGAATTAGAAAGTTCAGAACAGCTGACGCAACAACCATTTATTGATCAAGTATAAAATGTCAGTTCAAAAATACATTATTTACTTTGACACCAGTGGAAAGACCACCGCATTTTGTACTTGCCAATCACATATGCAAAGAAAAGATTATAAACAAATTTTAGAAGTTTAAGCATACCATACCTAAAATGTTGTTATGAGTTATACCAGTTTCAAATGTTAAATTATATTTCATAATTATCACACGAGTTTATATCTTACATATGTTAACAATTGAATAATTGAGCACATGCAGTACTGACTACTTCATCATATGTTCATAGCTGATGTATTTTCATCGACTACAGATATGTTATGGTTACTATTCACTATACACAAATGTAGATAAAATTCATGGCATAATGCCAATTGCAGTTCTATCTTCTCAACAACCTAAAACCTTCGAACAATGTGTTGGTAATGTCATTAGATTCTATAATTAAGAACAATTTACTAATCAAATATCAATGATGTCGTTCTATTCTGGTCCATTTAAAGTTCTGAGAAACGCAATACCAACAATCAATTTTCCTGAAACGAAAATGAAAACCGATAGTGAACCTAATAACTGCCTTTCCTGTCCCCCTTTAAATAGAAAAATGATTAAATTCGTCATGACATTGGCCTCGCTGACCCAACAGACCCAGCAGACATCACTGTGACCAAAAAGGTTGACAACAGTAAAAGACAAGCAAGAGAAGTTTCGGAATCAATAACTTTTCTATTCCTATTACAGGGGTGGCTCTCTTTATCCAGTTAAACCATTCTGTGGTCTTGAGGCGTAGATTGTGTTATATAGCAAGTATAACAATATGGTAATTATAGGAATACAGTGTATATAATGTCTCAAACAGTTACATTAACATAATGTAGCTTTCCAAAAGCAATTTCGCATCCTGCAAAGTGAGAGCAGTACAACCTATGGTATGCTAGTTCCAGCCAATGCTCGCATGTTTCACCGCCATGCATAGCCACAATGGCTTTCTCCCAACACAAACACTGGCAGCCGTTACATAAGTGAAATGATCTTGAAACTCCAAATCACCTCACTCACAAAAGCAATGTTTTTTTAATCTAAGAAGTCAAATATATTAGAGGCATACATATATGACACAGTCATTTAGGGCAAGTAACATATGATAACAAAAAAGATGAACAAACCACCAACTTAGCATTCAGAGGAAAACAGCATGAGCATGATATATGATGATTAATACGAACGAACATATTTGCCAATGCACGAATGTATAATATATATGGTACATAGATATACAAGGATCAATGAAGAATGATTCTTATCTACGAAATTGGATATCACTATTTTTTGACTGTTTGGAATTTCTCGAAACCCAATTACATTGTAATCAAGAAAACAATGGAATCAAGGACATCGCTAATTGTAACTTTCGAAATCGTTGTTGCAAATATTTCATTCATCAGGTTGATGATCAACTGCTTGTTAATTTTTACCTTCCAAGCAGGGTTACATGATTTAACATGAGCTACGAGTATACGTCGTTACCTCAGGATGTGTGTATCCACAACCACCTATGATACACTACAACTGGGTCGGGAATGTTTCATTACACGCCACGCATTGCAGTCGTCACAAATTGTTATAAGGTCAATAAATTACTCAGTAGTGTAGTTGTTGTATTATATGTTTAATATCTATTTCTGAATTGTAAAACGAAATATATGTTACATTGTACCTTTATACCAAAACATCATGTATTGTCACAATAAAGCTGTTTTCCAACCAAATCATGCTATTAATGAATTCGAAATGTCCTTCAAAGACCTAATATAAATCTCCCGCAATATCATAGCCTTCTGATTTTCAAGTGGAAGACGCATGACATAAAGCACAATAGTCTGCCATTATCAACCGTGTTCATTTTTCGTTAGGTCCATTAATCATGACACGGAACGTTCCACCCGAGTGAGCATGAGCAAGGCAATTCTAGGAATGTATCGTGTTTCCTTGTGTCTTTGTCTTCTTTACCGCAAGAAATAGATCAATCAATTAAGTCAACAATCGATTAATAATCAATAAATTATCATGTTTACCTGCAATAACATAATCTATTATGGTATCGACGAGAAGTTTCGCATTCTATACCTATTCAATAAACAGTTTTAATTCTCCAACGCTACAGGAAATTCAAACATTATAAATATAATCGAACAGGAAACAGTATTTATTCATAGATTCACGGTCTCCTAAGTTACATTTGTTATGTAAAACCGTCTTGGATATAACATCAATTATACTCCAACAACATTGTTAAAAACCATGTAGCATATGAAACTATTCAGATGTGATAACAGTATAACTGATGTAGCATATGAAACTATTCAGATGTGATAACAGTATAACTGATCAGTATACATTTTAAAAATTCTTCACATGCATGACCCAGTTTTAATCAATGGAAGTGCATGTAAGTACATATTCACTATGAACATACTCTGATGATTGCCATCTAAATACTACAAATTCCTAATATCAAAGATCGAAAAATGAAATGAATATTTATATTTGATAACTTTGCATGTTCTGTCAAGGGCATGCAAATACAGCTCTGCTGATGATATAGTGAAAAATACCAAATAATCATTTGATAGCCATGAACAAAGAGCTTCAAACTTCTTTATTTTACTTTTTAAGTTTTAAAGAAATGTGTGAATTATGGAGCTTTTTTCTGGTTGATTTTAAGTGGCTTTAGCTGATATCCAAGAACAACTGATGATATATTTATACACCAGTTTAACTTGCTCTATCTACCTAAATCGAACGCATTCTACCGTGTAATAGTTGTGAGTGATTGCCTTTAACAAAATAAATGTGTAACAAACTACCTTTGCTAATATTTAATAAAAATTGTTTATGTAAACCAGTAATTCAAACAAGTCAAATTGAAGATGTTTCAACTAAGTTTGTTTTCAAGAAATCTTGTGACCTTAAATGGTATTTACAAGTTTACATTGAGACAAAACACTGCAAATAACCTTTGTCCATGTGAGGTCTTTTGTGAGTAACCCGACCACCCGTCTTGCAGATATGTTAATGCAAACCACCTTTTGACTCCGGGGCTAGGATCCTCGGGCTGTCTAACTTATAAGTTAATCATGGGATGGAAAGATTAATTCCAGATAGACAAGGGTTCAATAAAAGCCTTTTTTATGTATTAATGAATAATTTATTGATAATTCTAATCGCCAAATGGCACTGGACAATCACCATATCACACGCTGTCATCAAACGTATCACGATAGTATAAGGACATGTGTTATATCCCTTTTGCAGGAACGGAAATTAATTTGATATTGTAGCTTTTAAATGTTAAATACTCTGTCGATACATGAATCTCTTAACAGATGCACTTCGGTACTTATCTTTAAGGATAAGAGCCTAGGGACACCTTGCAGAAACAAAGCAAACATAATGTTTGGTTATCTATCAGAAAGGTCAGATGAACACGTTATGTAGAAAAGCTGATTACGTCCAATGTATATGTTGTCGTCTTACTTCGTCAAGGAGCAGATAAACGACGTGTAAACACTCCATTTATGGTCAACCCGTACTCATACCTAATAACAACATCATCCTAGAAAGCGCATAAAGCACCAGAGAGGATATCAATCGTTGGTTGGTCAGGAAACGAGGAGAGTTGCAGACCTAGTACCAATCTATCAAACTTTGCTGATCAATAATATACTGATACTCTAGGTATAGCCTTTCGTGGAGATAATCGCATGGTCAAAGAAATGGCTTGCTAGCTACATCAAGTAGGATTGCGGGCATCGACCAGCTCAGGTCAGATCTAATCCAGGACCAGCCACTCCTAGTGAAAGCATCGGGCACAACAGAACTACGTGTTAGCGATCTGATGCTATATTTGCCTTTAACTCTCAATGATTCCTATTACGATTGATACTAATTAATAAAAAACAAGATTCATTTGGGTATGATGTAGATTTTATTTTAAAAATATAACATTAATTGTGTGTGTGTGTTTGGTCAAATTATTCTATTGATGTATATTTTCCATTGACATTGCCCTCTATCTCAATACAAAGCAAATAATTATCAAAAGTATTTAATCAACTAATGCATTACTTTGTTATAGTTATCATTGTTCATAAATATAACATATTTCAAACAACGGAAACATCCTGTATCTTGTGAATACCGAGAGAAGTCAGCAATTGGACAGATTGGCAACACAATTTATGCATTTATATAGCTAAATGCTGTGTAGAAACGCTGTCCCTGTTAGTAACATGCTTGCTCAAATAGATGATTCACACACTGCTTATTGGTTTGTATGAAGAGGAGAATGATAAAGAAGAGATAACAACCTTGGAATTCAAAGATTGATTATCAAAACCTTAAAAAGATTTTCATCGTACTTGTTAACATGACGGAGATATATATGTCTTGATAGATAAACTCGGTGTTCTTTATTGATTTACTTAATGTTCTTCCTGTTATCGTTGAACAAAACCAGATAGTTTCCTTCCGTTCGTTTCATTAGTTTGTATTTTATCAACATGATGTCTGACAAAAGGATTTTATCAAACTATCATCTATAACTTTACAGCGCCTTTAATTCCGAAAAATGAATGAATTAAATTTTAGAGATCATCAACGTTAAATTGTAAATATTCAATATAGGTTTATATGTATAAAGCTAAGGGGACCAAAGTAAGTTAATATACAATGTGCATCTAAAATTCACATGTTCCTTCAACATATTTGTTAATTGAATTAACCTTAAAACATCGTTTGTCAAAATTAAACCATGACCACCTTAGAAGTAACTTGAAAGTACATAAAGAGAGGCGTAGGTTTACAAAGAAAGCTAAAAGTCCAAATAATCGGTAATTTAGCTAAATTGGAAAACTTGAATTGTGACTTCATTAAATAACAATTTGTGGAAAGGATTTTCATTTTGCGTAAGTATTTATATAGTATGTATCTATTATTTTGTCATATTTCGTAGACACAGACCGAAATAGAAGTTATTGTATAATCTGATTATTCTGCATATGTCACTGTAGTTCTTATTGCAACGCTGCTGTACTCTAAGCTTCAAGGTCACATATACCAACTTTGGCTTGTCTCATATGAATGCTGTGCCTGTTCACCAACTCGTGTTAAATTATACATACAAAAACAATGAAATTACAAGATAGTCCTACAGTCAACATACACTCTAGAAATGTATGCTATCTTCAGCTTGCTAATACAAGGCCTGTCCGGCTAACAAGTGTGCATCTAATTTGAAACCCCATCATTCACAAACATAACATTACTTAAGAAATAGAATAGCCTCGACCATCATGTTTTGTAAAGAAATACAGTTTCCCCTATATATGTATGTATATATATATATATATGTATATTATAAGTACGAGACAGTAGGCCGAATATCTTGATGCTCTGAATAGTATAGTGAGAAAATGTACTTTATAGCACAAGATTGATTAGGCTGTCCTATTTTCATTCTGTCGTGTCGGTTTTAACACTTGTATTTTTACGAAATCAACATCATGCAAATAAATTCCGGAATTGAATTGATAAACCTCGACCATGTCTAGAACAAACTAGTGTCGGAATAACACTATTGTTGTTGACGTCAGAGTCCTTTATTTTTTGACGTCACTCAAAAACTGCACTTTAATGTAGAATAGAAGGTTGGCGTCGCCTTTGTTCTTGGCCAAAACAATGAACATGATTGATACGATCTCAAGCTCTAAGAATGAAATAAATTTACTGAAATGTCATCGTTAGAAAAGCATCTAAACCCTTGAGAATGCTGTTTTCTAAGAAATTGATTCATCTGATCTAGCGTAACAATGCTCCAACAATTATTATAAAAACGTTTTTGAAAGAAATCATTAAACGAGTTTTTGTAGTACTGGCTAAGTTGACTGAATCGAAATCGGACTAGCCCTGGGGAAAAGGTTGTTCAAATCAGGCGAACACTTGCAAAACAGATTGGTGATATCTTCAAATCTAATTACACACACTTTTCAGTACACATCGGTTACTTTCAGGTTGATAATAAGGTTCTTAAAATAAGTTAAGGAGGTTTACCAAATGTTTAATACTCTATGAATTTATGTATGAAAATAGTTTGACATTTATCATTTATCGTCATTTATATTTCTTGAGAGAAGTGTGTTATCTGTCATAGTGGTTATGATTATTCTTTAAAACGTATCATACGGATAATTCTTTTGCCTACTTCATCATTCAGTTGAGACATCGTCCATTCCTAACTTAAAGATTAATGTAGATTTTTGTATTGATCCTTGATTATGGTATCAATGCATTCAAGCACTTGCTACACTTGGTAACACTGTTTAAGGAACTCGTCAATGGTCCGCATTATCATATTGACATTTCAAGTAAGTAACAATCGACCTACAAGCATTGACATAATAAGCATATCTAGATTATCATATTGACATTTCAAGTAAGTAACAATCGACCTACAAGCATTGATATAATAAGCATATCTAGATTATCATATTGACATTTCAAGTAAGTAACAATCGACCTACAAGCATTGATATAATAAGCATATCTAGATTATCAATTGACATTTCCAGTAAGTAACAATCGACCTACAAGCATTGATATAATAAGCATATCTAGATTATCAATTGACATTTTACATAAAGCAAAATAATTGAAAAAGTATAAATCATTGTATCTTTCATTCAGAAGAACCTTTTCTCTCAATATGTTTATTCAAATTAACATTTCAATGATCAAAATGCACGTTACTGCAATAATTCATAAAATCATAAATACAACCGTGTTGAAAGTATTATAATACCTGGTTAGTTTATGACTATTGCGACATGAACTAATAATAATCGGTTGAAAATTGTCCAATACGTATCTCACATAGGTGCAGAGATAGGAAAACCATTAAGATATCCAAAGGTCTCCAAGATTTACACAGTTTATTATTCAAACTAGTCAGCCGAGTTCTATTGTAAAATAGTGAAATGTTATGGTTGAAACTATATTTGCGTGATTAAAGCAAGAACATTAGCATGGTCTGAACAAAGCTGAGCTGTCTATGAGGCAGTTGGCTCCACTCCCGATAACAAACTGCATCTAGATTGGGAATCACAGGCCGATTAAACGTAATTGTATTACCCTTTTTGAGTTCATAGATTTATTTCATTTGAGTGTAGCAATGTGTTTTCTAGGTGCAAACTTGATGACGTCCTAATTACAAAGTGCTACTTTGCGATACATTATTTCATGCCTGATGTAGACGAGCACGAAGGGGATATCCACGTAGGGTAATTCCAAACATTTATGCATGCATTGTACGGATGATGCATTTTGGTGTGGTGGTTATGTGTGATATGATAACATGCCTTATTCTCTCTAAAACTTTCCCTTGATGTAAATAGTATATTCTTTGCACCAAACAGTTACATACATGAAGAAATACTGAATTTTAAACGATTCGTTTTTTATTGTTTGTTTATAATACACCACATAAACTAAATCGTTGTGTTATTTATACATAACATTCATAGAAGATTATTTTGGACACTTTTCTCTACAAAGTTTGGAATATCATTTACGCCTCGCATTATTGCATGTCTAGTCCTGACTAAACAACGGAACATGAAACTGCATTATCAACACGAATTAAACTTTGCTAGCAAACAACAGAAAGACAGCATCTGTTTATACAAGTCGTGCTGTTTTTCCCAGGCGCCTAATTCTCCCGACATCTACATCTAGTTCACTGACGTCAACTAAGTGGCTAATGATCAGAGACTAGTTTGAGGTCAATAGGGACGACTCTCCAGATTGGATCCATGCATAAGAACGCACGTAAAGGAAAAACAATGGACCATTACTTACGAAATGAACAGGGGTTTCTAATTATGCGGTTTTACCTAAAATAAGTTCACTTTCTATATTGTGTTATGAGAAATAAAGAGACATTTTCACTTATTTAAATATTTACACTGGTTTAATTAGTGAAGGTTTACATTAAGAGAAATGCCATTGTGACTATGATAAAGACTTCATGTCTCTGATAACATTAAGATAGATCAATTCTTAAGAAAATATCATAAGAATATCAGTTCAACTATCTGTTGGCACTTAACTAAAACGACATGAAGAATATAAGTCGCATACTACGAATATAATGTCTCATCCAAATCTAGATCTAGGATTACATTATTTTTATAATGACATTTGTATTTGTTTATCAAAACAATGACCCGAAAAACATTGTCAATAAATAAAAAATGATAACGTATATTACATCAAACCGACATAAACTGTTATGTTAATTAAATAGAAAACTACTGTTTGGTTATACAGTACAAATGAAGGACTGGATGACACGAGAGAAGATAAATGTAATGTCTACCATGAGTGGAAAGTACTCTTCTATCCCCGTAAAAACGTTTGTTCTCCGATACCACGCCAATGTGCCTATTATTACAATAGGAAATATTGAAAATACCGTCTAAGTCCATAATCGATATACAATTACGTACAATTTAATCTTTATAATACACCTTTCACTTAGCTCAGGTTGGTTGTTAAGCCTTCGCTATTGTCCTCTGTCAATGTAAATGAATTAAACAGATAATTTCTAGCATCAAAGTATATGACTGTATGAGGTTCCTGTACATTCTATACATTCAGTATATGTGGGATGTATATTATGATGACTAGAGTAATGGACTTGGTATTGAAAACATTGTTTGCTGCGTCCTGCCATTGCAGTGGACCATACTGATAAACATCGACATCCTCATCGACATCAAAGTTTCTTATTTATCAAACACTACAGTTATTCTGCAATATTTGCGCGGATAGATGCACAGGGAGACACTGTCAATACGATTTTCAGTACACAATCATGTTTATACCTGAAAGTGTCGACACCAATGCCTTAGCATAAGTGATGGTATATTCAATGAATATCAAACTTTATTAAAATGGAGGAATAATGTAATGACGAGATTATGGTTATGAATTTCAATCCCAAGAAAAGTAAGATTGGAAAGTAGGATCGGAAATAAAACCCGTACGATTTATAGCCTGTTGAAGTATAGTGTATCTGGCACAAACGATGTTATAGATAGAATTTCAGCGATGGATAACATATTGCATGTTATAAAGTGTCCCATATACCACAACCTCCTGCAGTATATTCCCTATCATGCTCCATGCCAATCAAAGAAGCAAAAATTACTATCTGTTAATGTCTTGGTATCACAAGATCCGGAATACCTCTGCGGTCATCGTGATGTGAGCGGGCAACGTACGTAGTTCCATCTGGTTGAACACTTAAAAACAACATAAAGCAACTTACAGAAGGCTGAACGAAAGCAATAAGTCTTAAACGTTATGCCTTTACCAACAATAGGCTTCAACCTTAGTTCGAGTCATCAGTTTGAGAAAAATGAATTGCTGAATATTTGATATCAGTGTAAGTTTTATAACAACACGTAGTCCGTAGTAATAAGTGTCGATAGTGTTATCAACTAGATAATGGATAATGGACAAATGGAAAATAACCATGACAAGTTCCAAGGTTTAAGAAGGACAAGGATATCTTATGGCTCTACAACTTCTTTATTTTCACAATGGCGACGTTTCGGTAGAGATAAATGTACTTATACCGTTTTCAAGCAAAGAGCAAGGTTTTCATACCACATATATCCTGGTCGAGTGGCAAGGCTCAGAAATAAGGAAAATACCTATCAAGGCTGTTGGGAAATGGTTGCTTTTAAACCAAGAAACCAATTACCACCCTTTATTGACACCTTAAACTTAAGTCCTTGATCGTTTATCATAAGACAATGTAAGAAGAGTGAGGGTTCTGAGTTTCTGGATAAAAACTTTGATGTTGTTTACCAAAATTACGATATCTCGGAGCTGGGAACCATTTTGGTTTATTTGTTTCATTTTGTATAATCGGGTTTAAACAACGTATCGAAATGGTGAATTTAAATATATCAATCTTGTTTTCATTGTTCGCCTTGAGTAATGAACTTGGATGTGATGAAGTAAATCTCTGTGTTCAATCTAATCTTATTATTTTGAAGAACAAGAAGCAGTTAATGGATTAAGTTGCACCCGATAATTACCTCTATATTATGAAGTGACGTTGGCACAATCCATCTGTCATGTGTGTTTAAGTAAGACAATGTCTTCAAGCACGAGGTAATCAGAATGCGACCATTGAGCACTATCTATAAGAATTACGATTGGGCTGTATGCTGGTTATGCTTTTTGCAAGAGAGGTATAACGTTTTTTGTTTTGTTTTTCTGTAAATCATGATATGAACCTTATAGAGATCGGGCAGATGGTAAACTTCAAAAATTCCGATCCATAGATGTTCGTTCTCTCAGTTAAGTCATTTACAAAACTGAAAAACATGTCTCTATGTCACTTTAACAAATCCAGTCAACGTCAAAATTCACGAAGAGGGATAAGACAAACAAAAACAGCCTTATCATAATGAATTTAGTAATTGGTAGCTTGTTTGGATCGAATTATACAAAGAAAACCAATAGACCATCATAGAGTTCGTCATTTCCACAAATTGGAAATATGAGATAGAACAAGAGACCTTGGTAATTATTTTCAGTTCATTATTCTATCGAATGATTGGATCGAGAAGTCAAATGATCGTAGTAACTTCTAACTGCAACACAACAAGATACACTACAGGATCTGCATTACAGATCTGAGAATGAGGGGGGATGCGGAAGCTCAGCGGTGAATCAATATACGCATCTTCAATAGTGAGTCAGGAGCGACTATTCGTAAGAGAGTACCCAGAAGTTATGTGGAATTTTCTTAATAAACACCGGCATTCCTCTTTTATCGATCTACAGTCATTTATGAAAACATGAAAAGAGCAATGGCCTTAGAAGGGATGGTTGAAGACAAAAGCTTATTTGCGCTCTAACCAGTAGGGCATGGAGTATGTATCATCTTTGTGCTGAATAAAAGGAACTTGATGAACTTTATAACACTTCCATTGGTCTTTCATAAATATGTTATCATCTTAGATATATAAGATAGCCTTTGAGATTAGGCCGGTAGGAGTTGCGTATTTGAAGCTTTGAGAGTTTTGGAATGCTGCAAGTCCTAGTCCAAATATAATCCAGTTTTCGATAATTTAGATGTTTAGAAGCGGTTTCATAATAAAAACGATCTGTTTGTGTCAATGAGAGATGGTGCCAAATAATACAAAAGTATGATATTCATACCTTTAAGTTAACCAAGTTACATGGAAGCTCAGTGAATTGACGTGGTATCGAAATTATCGAAAACTCCATTGTAATTATGTTATAGAAAAGGTGGTGTTAAAATGAAATATTGTGGAATGATTTTTTTAAAACAACGGCAATAGAAGATCTATTGTAAGTGTACGGGAAGAAATTCAGTTGATGTCCTAATGAAATCTAAATATCCTTCGACTTTCATTGTGAATCACGGGTAATTGAAACTTCTTTCGAGAAGTTGTGTGACTTTCGAATTATGTGTGATATTATTCCCCTATTGATTGCTAACATTGCATTGTTCTTTTTATGGTTTTAGTACCTAGGTAATCTCAAAGGGTTGCTGGTTATGTAACAATCGTTTTGACTGTAGGTAGTAGCTAATTTATGCAGTAACCCCTAGAGCGCAATATCTTTCCTTTATCTTACATAAAACTTTCAACCGAACTTTGTTAATACATATAATATTAGGGAGTGTACATATGCTTAAACTGATTAAACTAGAACACAACATAACAGCAGGCATTGTAATTAGATAACAACATTATAACAGAAATAATAACAATGAACCAAAGTCATTACCGAACATAATTATCGGATAATTGAAGGAATATTCCTCGTATGCTGTCTTATAGTAATGAATATGTTTGCAGAAGAGTTCTAAGGATTTCTAACTTCTTTAGTGCAAGAAGGCTTCATTCCGGTGTAAGTGGTTACAAAGTTTTAAAACCAATGAAAATCATGTAGTGCTAAGTGCAATCTGATCATGCCATTTGTTGAATAAAACAATAAAGATTCATTCAATTATTAACAGGACAAAGTCACAGAACATATATACATGTGATACAAATGTAGAACAGGCTAGTTCATTAATACAGCCCCACCGTGTAAGTTGGGTGTATTGAAGTTGACATGGACTGTGCCTTTTCGTGGTTCTACCGAGCTATGAAGGTTATGGTAATAACCAATGACACACAACAACTGGGTTGGGAATGTGTAGGCGCGCTCTTGTCGTGAACCAAGTCGCTTATAATTACCTACTTATTATATTCATGCTCCCCTAACCTAGTCTTACGTACACTTATACTGTCATTCTGGCAGATATTTTACTATCAAATCCGACATGATATAATCACAGGACGAACAACGAAAGTGTTTTCCAAATAAAGCTTTATATCTATTTTAGTTACAATAACTTCTGAGGTGATTTATGAAGATTAAATGAACTATGGAATTAAATAAAATCATGTTGTTATTTAAAAAGGAAAGATAACTTTTTTTAAAAACAAGAAAACTCTTCAATGTAATAATGAAACTGAATCGCTATTATCTTATATTCAACTGCGAAGAAGAAAACATTTTTTGACGATAAACCTATGGGTTTAATGGTGTATTGCTTTAATGTATTTTCAGGGATACCCTACTTCTATATCCGATCATATAAACTAACGGACTAATGAAACATAATGACCTGCTCAGTAATAAGGACCACAAGGCAGTTGCACTGTGTTAATAAAATGAGAGGAAAAATACTTTTGTCTGAAATGAAACAATGTGTACGAACAAATGTTTATCAAAGTCTCTGAATATTCAAAGATTTTCCGGCGGCAAGAGGAAAGATAATCCAGTATCTAACGCTACTGACTAACGCATTAGCCTACTGATGGTGCCCTTCATGAAGGTTTTTGCTACTTAGTGGTAAGTATGAATTACTTATGTGCACTTGTAACGTCACCTACCTAGCTGGAATGAGGTCTGTAGTTTTTCTGCTGACATGTAGTTGTATCCCTCTAAGAGGACCTCTTAATACAATCATCCTTCCACTTTATGCCTCTACCAGATCATGACGAAAACACATGTAGACAGTGTCATATAGGCAGGTGCCCGAATGCTTACGAAGATTAGCGCTGCTACCTCTTAGCTGAACGGGAAGTCTGCTTTACTTAATATCTCCACTAACCCTCTGAATACAATAGTCTCTCTTCTTTGGTCCTTAAAAGTTTGTGCAGGTGTATCAAAATGTGTTTGAATTGAAGTGCTGTCAGCATCTAAACGAATTTGACTTTAGAGCAGGCAGTGTCTGCATTTCCCTCAGATGATCCCTTAAAACATCATCTTTATCCTATGACAATCCTGTCCCAAGTTTCAATGTGCTGTATGTAGAGGTGTTAGAATGTATCCGGTTTGCAGTTTTGTAAATCCTTTATATGATGGGGATACTCTCTCCCTCTCATTCTAGTGTAAAAAGCATCTATATAAATGTCAATTTTGTTATTCTGATGACGATCTTACTTTTTTATTAGTACAACACACCATGTACCGTGTTATGTTTCAGAACCTTTAATTCTGAAAACGTATAATTTAAGATATGAAAAAGATATATAATATACCGTGTTCAATTACACGGTTCTAATTGGCTTTGACACATTCTTGCAACTGACTTACAGGCATCTTAACTAATCATGTCATTTCGTTAACTTCAAGTCCCTTCGGATTCAGAACGTCAAATCGTATTAAATGATTAAGTTCTATAGAGTCAAATAAATCAGTCCATTTCCAGACAAAAATCAAAGCAATAAAGCTTACAACACACATCAAATTGTTTTATCATATTTCTAGGTATCGACTGACCGTCAAGAAAACGATCAATGACATTATTGACGCTGCACACCAATGTGTCATCAAATCAAGTTGTAAAATTCGCTGATATTAACACTCACTAAACACATTATACAACACCATCTGTAATTTAGTTACTGAAGTGGTAATAAATGATCGTAAATTAGCCATCCAATCAATGGAAGACGGTAAAAGAAGCCCAAATCAAGCTATAACGCTAAACCAATGGTTCACCACAACAATCAATATTGCAGTATCTCTGCCATACTGAGGTCGAACGCTGGATAATCAAGAGGCCAGCGACGTGGGCATCCGGCAACTGACCAGTCGGCGGGAAGTAAGTATTGACCAGTTGAGGATGGAATCTTTCACTGGGGTTGGCAGAGCTTAGAATACTTCTTGATACGGATACTCGACTGTACATGATGTCTTCACGAATCAGTAGTTACCAGACCATATGCTTGGTTAGGAAGCACCTTGCATACTTTTATCTTAATATTGGGACTATCAAAACCCACTTTTAAGATGTAATTTGATAGATCATTTGTAAATTTTGTAAGAAATAATACTTAATAATAAATCTAAAAGTTCTAATTACTAATGATCTCATCTTGCTTAGAGAACATATTCCGGACATGTGTTCCAATGCATATCTTGCCTTCTCTAACTCACCTTCAATAGATAATGTTTATGTTTCACTTTACATCATTACAAGGTGTCCTGGGTATATAATGTTCTACAATGATCCTTCGACTCCAAAAATATATTTCAAGTCTATAATGCTTGTGAAACTTTTTCTTAAGGTAAAAAGATGTTATACTTTTCAAGTCATTAATTAGACAAAATACCTATCAAAACTCGGAAAAGGAACACCTAATGGTTCCATTATAAGACAGTTCTCTTGTTTTGTATGATAGACAAAGGCCATAACATAGCCAGTATCAAATTTCGAACCTTCTCGGTTTCGCGGCATTTTCCAGGGTTGCTTTTTTCAAAATTGCATTAATTTTCATTTCAGATTTTACATTCAAGCTTTTAAAGCGCACTCTGTTTCGTGCCACATAATGCACTTCACCTTCATATATCACCAATAACCTTTTGAAATAATCCCATGAGAATGGTTGGCACGTGGTGCAAGAGAAATCTCTTGGTTAGTTAATTGGATTGGGAAATATAACAAAGATTATCGATTTACTTCCTTAAGACTCAGCCTGCCAAACAGTCAAGGAAAGATCCACGTACTTTAATTCCTGAACATTGCACCTGTGACTATTCCCGATTATATAAGAGGATAAAACCTTTACTTAATAAAGTATGGTCGACAAAAAACTGTGGTTGTATCATTTTAGATATGTAAGATATTTAAGTCAATACACATAAAGATAGTTTACCCGGTCCTGTGAATAATGGTTTATACGATTATCTGATTGCGGGTATAATTCCAAAGCAAACAGGCGTTTTTATAAATAAAATAGTTGTCAAATGTTTCTTTTATAATACAAGAAATGTAAAACTGAAACCAGAAGTAACAAAAAATAGATAAAGTTTTTTATCTGTATCAGTAGGGGTGGATTCTGTTATAAGAATTAATTGATTTTTGTGCAGTCTTCATAGTCAATAAATATGTAATGAATCTGTGATTTAAATCATCGAAAAACTCTCTCTCGTTAGTTAAGGGGTATCTATAACAAAAAGATCCTAACAAGAGAACTTAAACATCATGAAGAGTAGTTTCTTCCTTAAAATATGCAAAATAACATAAACCTTTCCTTCTTAACCGTAGAACTGTTCAATAAAGTTGACATTTTTACGAGACTATCTTTATAGAACACATCAGCTTCTTTTACATTCACATCCAAACTTCTGTTTTTCACAACCACCAAGAGATATTAAAGAATCTTTCGCAGTCTGAAAGACGGTTTGAAATCTCTTCTTCTCGTGTTGTATCAGTTCGCCAGACATGTCATGCAGCTTTAGTAGGTTAAGACATCAAGTTCTCCATGTCAGTGTAAGAAGTGATTATCAGTGATGAGGTTACTGGATGCTTAACACAGATTATAAGTCACATGTGGGACAAGCGTTCCTGAGGCTTCCATCTTCTCGTTTTTCTGCTTCAGCAAGTAATAATGGTAAGTTCAGTGGAGGCTGATTAACTCACTAATTGGTAGAGCTCCAAGATAATGAAAGATTTAATATTTGATAACCTAATCAACTTTTTCAAAGAAGTATTTTTTTGCCTCAACACCGTTCCAATTGTTACAACAATGCTTCGGTAATTAGTATAGGCAAATGTTGATATGTACTAGTCTTGTGTACCACCAGTCACCGATACACAATGAACAATAACATTTTGACGAATAGAATGTTTAATGAGACAGTTGTTTCATTAACCTTGTCATCCAGTATTTTACATCGATTAAATGTTTAGGAACCTCACGTGAACAATTCTGATTTTGTTACTCAAAGTGAAATACGATATCGAAATTTGATAAAACAATAGATAATGACATGACTATGCATACATAGTTGTCATTATTTGTGGAGAACAAAGACATTAATAGATTTTCAGTAAAATAGTATCTATGTCTGAACTGACCCACATACAGCTGCAGACCAAAAGTTTGTTCACATACCTCCGAATCGTAGTGCAAATATTATATAATTTTGCATCGTAGCATTGCGAAAAAGAAATTGATTATTTTGAATGTTCAATACAGAAGAGCAAATCCATTGCACCTTTAGGCAATCGTATGCCATACCCAACAGTTAACTGTTTTTGGCAGGTCTTTGAAGTGACCAGGGGTCAAAATTTCGGAAACAGTAATTTTTATTTTTCACTACAAACTCCTTATCAGGTGATTAACACCTTTAATTACAAGTCATATCTGATCGCTTGCATTAAGTCAATAGGAGTTTGCTGATTTTGTTCTCCAAAAGTCAAAATAGAGCATTTTAATCGAAATTTTGGGAGATCGTAATTTCGAAAATGTGACCCCTTCTGTCCATTTAATCATACAAAAATTTGAATTTTTGCTCGAGAGACGATACAATCCCACAATACATTGATAAATGCCTACTTTACACATTGACAATTTGAAATCCTGTGTTCGTTCTGCTGAGATTGTTTTATTGACATTGAAACCAAACCCAAATTACATGATATTTGCACTAAGATACAGTAGAAAGTGAACAAACTTTTGATATGCAGCTGTATTTAGTATGCATTACCTCAAAATATTCCTTCCACTACGAAAATCTTCTAAAATAGTTTTCTTGTCTAAATTAAATTAGATTAAAATTGTTAGAACACTTTCTAACATTCATTAAAGAAATAAAATAATATCTCCGATTTTTCGAAAAAATAGAACTAGTGTCACAAAATGTAATTGAACGATACTTCACAGTTATTGTATTGATTTGATTACAGTGCCTGAACACTAAAGAAGTTTAACACATACCATAACCTGTATCTTTGTTCATATGTTGCTTGGACTTAAATGGATATGACTTTAGCAATGTACTTGTAAAGAAACACATTAAATGGTTGGGCTGACAAGGATGCAATGATACGAAGGAACCATGATTTCGTTCATTATCATCAATGTGTTAAGCGCCTCTCATCTCAAATCACCTATCTAACTCTGATATTCAATAATGTAAACCAAGCGTGAACATAAAGGAGTTTTATTCTATATCAAAGTAAGCAAAAGCAATCACAAATCGTTGATATTTACAACCCTATTCATTAATGTGTCGAATCAGTGTTAGAATGCTTTCACAAGGACTGACACTAAGTGCAAAAGTATTAATCGGTTTTGTAAAGTATCCATCACTGCTGTACTTAATCGTTGATAACTAATGTTTGCCCTTATGTTCAAGTAATGCTATGCAGAAACCAGTTTGCATTATTGATCAGTATGTACAAACACTGATGCGAACTGGAGTCTTCCTCTACAACGAACACGTTTGTTTCGCATGATGATAATGGTTATGTTTAAAGCACTTAACATTTTCTTGCCGGGGCTTAATGATACATTCCTTTAATCCTTTCAGGCAAAGATATAGAGGTTGAAGTCAATATCGGACGCTTTTTATTATATATTGTATTACACATTAATGTTCAACAGACATGTTAATATTAGTAAATGTTAAATAATGTACTCGTAATGGACACGATTTGTGTTCACAAGTTTCATCTTTCCCTTAATACTCAATGGGATACAGGAAGAAACCAGGACAGGATTTCATTTAAAATGGTCTAACATAACGAGTAAAAGATTCCATATCTCAGAACGTCCTATCATTGCATCAAAGAGATTGCATGCTTTTATCACATTTATTTTGACTATAGAATATTAATATTCATTGATATATTTGTTGTTCTGATATTAAGCAGTAGTCAGAAAAGGATTCTCTCACATTTCTAAAACATTGTTTTCTTCCTACATTTTGTTCTACCGGACTGGTGAATAAACATGCAGCACTTCAATTATACTGTATCAAAATTTATCTTTATAAAATAATACCTACTGATAAACAATGGAAACTTCAAATAACAACTGTATTTGACAAAATCTTGAGTTGTCTTTCACTAAAGGTTTAAACGACGAGCCAATACAAAAACTTGTAAACTTGTAATCGTTAAGCTTAAAAATTAAACATTAACACAAGGATTGCAGCTGATAAGCGTCAAGGAATATAATAGACATTGTAAAGTCTACTTGAAAGATTTGATACACTTCAGGCACCACATTAAAGCTAGTTTCAAGAACTTTTCTGCACTTAAATGAGATAATTACACTGTCTGGCGGCTTGGTTCACAATTAAATGTTATAATCAGCGAACGGAGAAAGGAGAATCGAAGTTTAAAATTTTTTTGAAATATGCTTCAGTTGAAAGGTTCAAGGTATTCGAGAATGAAAATTGGTTTTCGCTATATCAATCAATATTGTTCTTTCATTGGACATGTTATAGTGGTCGTAATACTTTAATATATAGAAATTCATTTCGACCTTAGTAATAAGAACCAGATCACATGTCTATAGCAAATGTCATGAAATGTCTATGAACTTGTGTTTTAAAAAATCGCAATGATTTCACGTATCGTTCTAACAAATTAATCTTCAATATAGACACCCTGCAACTAATTTAAATATATTTCAATAATTATTACATAACAACACAAAACCTTGTGAACTATGAACAACATGTGAACTTCTCAATATAGACATACTGTAAACAATCGATCGATGGAAAAAATGCTTAAATCATATAGAGTGTGTTATTGAAATTTTGACAATAAGTTAAAACCATGCAGACACTGATGTTCTTATATTTTTTGTCCAGGAAAACTAACCAGTTATGTTTTTATCAACAGCTGTTGTCAGTGACTTCCGGTAATATATTTCCATAACTATTTATCTGCCGGTATAATATGTTTCTTGTGGCATACCATATTTATTGAATGCCTCTACGGAGTGTAAATTATCTACATACCATATATGATTAAAATATTCATTACAAGATACACAAACATCTTAAACAGCGCGTGTATACATAAATAAAACATTAAAAGCATAATCAATATAACACACTAGAGTATCAAATATATATTAAATATGATAAATAGAATATAAAGATAACGATAAAAGTGTATATGTAAAAACGCCCCATCTTAAAATGCGGTCCCACTTTAAACTCCCTCTCAAGCATATAAATGCATTTTGTTATTTCCGTGTTTCTCGATAACAAGACCTCTCTAGATTTTTTAAACAACCATCAAAGGTATCGCAACTGCTTATTCAGGAGGTGGTATAAACAAATCCGTGGAGGTCACCAAACGAATCTGTTCTCTCTTGACGGAGATAATTAAACTCTAAATAATGAATGACGT
Source organism: Phorcus lineatus (assembly GCA_921293015.1). Taxonomy (NCBI): domain Eukaryota; kingdom Metazoa; phylum Mollusca; class Gastropoda; order Trochida; family Trochidae; genus Phorcus; species Phorcus lineatus. The sequence continues at coordinate 41,873,021 of OV121096.1, forward strand.
GTTTCTATTCTTAAGGCCGTGTTCCTTCTTGAACGATACCGTATGATGAGAAGTTGAAATATTTATTTGAAAGATCATGAGAAAGATGAGGTTTTGTAATGTAACCTCTGTCCAGATTGAAACCCTGATTGAATTTGATAAAAGAAAATTGATTATTTTACAGATGATAAAATATTGAGCGTAAACAGACTGCAAGCCCACATGGTTTTAATTTGCGCAAATCTCTATACTTGATTAAATTAAACCTTGTTGCCAACCCATCAAAATATGTTTTTTAGGAGCAACGCCCTCTTCGGTGAAAAGTTGCAATTCTCATAAGATTTCTCATTGGTCTATCGCGATACGTCGCAGAAGCCTTCACGACAGACACAGAAAAGATAGGGAAATTCGGCAAGGCTTATTTTAGCAAGTCACTGGGGCTGCCGCAAGTATGCGCCATGCGTGGGAAGATGACTACAAACAGTCTTTCTTCATGTATGCTGTAAGCTATCCGTTGCGAACTAAAGGCGTTTCACCTAAAGATAGCAAAGGTCAAGGAATGAGTTGGAAGGCACTTGTCAGCCAAAAAGATAGTCTTAAATGTAGCAAATTTATCAATCTCTATCTTGGACACTTATGACTTTGGTGAAGCATTTTCCTAAACATATTGCTATAGAAAGTAATAGAATATGTCGAATGGGTTATATTTCTTCCTTTATATCAACTCATGATCAGGATAACACACAAGATCAGGGTAACGGGGCGCATAATAGAACACTACCTTTAATACGTCATAAGAAGACAATAGCCGTAAGCCTAAAACCTCGATATTCTCATGAACATTGTATTGTTCAATTGTTATTTGAAAGTTGTCACAGAAAACTTGTAAACGACACAATGCTTCTTAATAATCCTGGCAGGTTTATTTCTACACGTTAAAGTCTACATTAATAGTTCGGGTTATACACCGACGTGTACTATCAAAAGGCTCCCCATACCGTTATTTGCTATATTGCTAGATGGATTAGAAGGTTATCTTTGACTCAAATGACCATTGTACCTGCTGGGAATTAAAGAGTCGGTGCATGCACGGTGCAACAAATGCTTCTCTCCTCTTACCTTTGTGTCAAAAATGTAAATACATGTTTCTAAATTAAAATCCTTTAATGACTGATTTTACATTTACTATGACGATCATATCCTTAAAGTTTAAGATGTGCAGATTTCCATGAAAGGATGTATTAAATGCTATGGATACAAATATTAGTTCATAATAACTTATAAGATAATAACTATTTTTGAGCTAGAAGGCAAAAAAACACATTAATCAACCATTACCTTCGATACCTGATTGCGATGTCTATGTCAAGCTCATACGCTAGAAAAACATTTATAAAGAGTCTTCATGGATCCGCTTCTCCACGAGGTGCGTATGTATTCTATCAATATGTCGGTTACCGTTTGGTTAGTGAAAGTTGAACGATTTCTCACACATGGAGACAATTAACCGAACTGGTGATCTACGGGTTTGGTTATGTTGTACTGTTATATAACTAGATAGAAGCTAACACCATACCAGCAACTTGTCGACATACGTAGTCAACTGAATAATTGGAAATATTATACTCCCGTACAAATACTGATTTACATGTACATAATATTTATAATTTATTCTTTGCCTGCAATATTGACATTCATTTTCAACGTAATTAAGATTTTCTAATAGACTTTTATCACATTTAGTTACATTGAAATTATCAATAAACATTCAGTACGTTCACATCGAGTTCATATAATGAAATTGAATTTCAATCATGTAATGTAGTTTTTTAACTAACCAGAAACCATTGAATACAGATCAGTGGTATGACCTAGTTACTGGAAATATATCTTCAGAGGCTGATCAATGAGACTGACCCCTTATAGCAGCAGGTTAAAATCTAAATACATTGAGATGATAGACTTGACGGATTAATACCCTGATGTCTGATCTAATTTGAGTGAACGTCATAGCTACGATCGATACGGCTGACCTAGTAAGAAAAAATTCTACTTTCGAAGAACATTGAGATGCGAGACATGGTAACTTAACAAGCTGCTTTATCGAATTTGATCAAAACGTTATGCTTGACCTAATAAGGCAGTATGTTGAATTGATATATTCGAGATGAAAGACGTTCACTCAAATCGATGGAGAACTAACAAGATGTCTTGCTTAATCCGACTGAACAGGCAATTTGCTAGCAAACCTCAGAGACTGACCGACTACAAGCTACTCAACAGTCCAGTCATGTTCCTTGTCCAACTAGTATCTGCATAATTCCCACACCTAGAGTCCCTTGTTGCCTAATTATCAGAGAAGAGCCACGGGGTATCGAGGGCAATATCGTGCAGGGTTTAGACGTGGGACAAGTCAGTCATTTTGAAACAGTTGATCATTTTGGCCCTATGATATGCAAAGTCTTTAAGTCAGATCCCCTCAAACAAAGTGACATTCAGTTAAGGAAATATCTTTATTAATGATATCGAAGAATGAAGACCTATATATTCAATAACATATAAAGAGAATGAGTGAGGGCAATAATAAAGCGCTTGTCCAGGACAGTATTTCTGGCAATATCTGTGTACATCTGGAAAAGTACACTCATATTCAACATTCATCATCATCTAGATTGACACTGGCAATTAAATGTTTAGTCAATACACAATGCTCTCTTATGGAATATTGTAAAGAAATTTGAGTTATATTTTACAAGAAACCTAACTGAAAGAGTTGAGTCATATTGAGTCATTGACTGTAGTCTCTACAAAAACCTTGCGTTTCCATCAGCCAAATGTCATAAGAGGAGGTTTAAACTCTGATTTTTTAAATGACCAAATATATAAAATGTTGCTGTTTTGTAGGTATTCTTGTGCGTATTTAATGTATTGGAATACCGTCATTTGGACCTGTTAGAGCGTCGAGACATTTAGCTGCACGGCCTTTAGCTCTCCGATAAACAGCCTGATAATTATATCATAAAATATCGATCCAACACTGTTTTATTGCAGTAAATATTACATGCCTTTCAGATGAAAACGAAGGAAATATTAGTGAAAGGATGTAATTTCAAGTTATTGACATATTGTAAATATTTCGGAGTAAAAATGTTTGGCATGATGACAAAGCTTAACACTTAAAATGTAATTACAACACCGATGATTCATATGTCTGAAGGTTATAGAACATTCTTCCGGATATATGGACATCCATTATTGTTAGAGTGGTTACCAGGTCACTATGCACAATGTTAGGATACATAGTGAAGTCAACATTATATGAATGTAAACGAACTGTGAGCCAGACTAGGCTAGAAGTTGCATGGGAATCTGTCTGAATCGTGTTTTCAGCTTATTACTTTAGCATCCATGTATTATTTCTGAGGAACGTACTTCCACTCAAGTAGCAAAAATGGCACCGAATAGGACGCCTTACAGATCACGAAATATCGTGCCTTTATCGCTTTACAAATGCAAACCCGTCCTTAGTGTAACAATGAAATCATGCATATTCACAGTACAGGACACTCAAAGTGAATGCGGTTTAAGCACTATCTCTCGGAGAGTTCCTAACGATAGTTACATGAGCTACAAGACTATCTTCCACTATCGATTCGGGTTTCATTTATTCAAATGAGCTCCAGTGCCTGGATTCTCACTAAGTTTTAAACAGACAACCATAGATCCACTGTCAGTTTAAAAGCAACTCGGAGCATCTGACGGGAAGAAATAATCAGTTAATGGCTCCTCGATGAATGAACATCAGGTCTGAACTTCTGAATATCAAGTAGATATTCGTCAACAGAAACTGGTAAACAGTATCGTTCTTAAAACAAATTTCCAAGTAAGATCTCATTCAACTAAGCCTATATCATTAAACATCTAACATGAATAAATGTGTCTGTCCATCTCATTTCCTTAACGAGACTAGTTAACGATCTGCTCCTAAATCAATACCCTCACCTTCCTGGGGGATGGGAGACAACTCAAAATATCTCAATCACTTTTATGAGCTAATGAAAGAAGCGTTAGAATACATAAACGACTTTTGGTGATATCCTTTTCTAGTGTGCAATAACCTCTGGGCAACACAATGGAATGTTTGCAATCGGTATACAAAGACATATTTCAGTTGATATCCTTGACATTTGAGTTAATGACATATATAAAACGAATATTCATATAACGTTTTGAATCAAATCTTTGTTGTACTCAGTTTCACATTATATTTCATTTCAATCAAACATACAAAATTGAAATTACTGGGGACAAATTGTTTTGGTGATAAAAAGCTGTATCTGCGTCGAGGAAACTGTGGCTGTTATTATGTTAGGATTATAGGTAAAGAGTGGTAGTGAATGTATACGTACACCAACGTAATCATAATATACTCAGTTCATTCTAGCGTGCTTATGTCAATTATATTGACAAACTATGACATCACATTACGTATCTTTAATATCTTGTATTTGAACGTTACGTGATTAAGGTTAAAAAAACGTTCATTGTTGTTTCAAATGTAAAATCCAAGTCAACACAGATTACTTTTCTTCTTACATAGAAATATTTCAAATGGCCTTAAACATGTGTGTACGATATGAGCTCTTCGTAAACCGGGTTGACATCAAAGAATGAACAAAGTGTCAAAGGTCATTTATTTTAATTTCTGATTTTTTAATCAGATAGTTGTTACCCCTATGTAGTATGTTGTCTTGATTGAGCGGATGATCTACAGCTAAGACGAGCATAAATGTGTTTTAAGTGTTGGTATATCGGGTTATCATATTTGAGCGATATATTCATCCACTTACTGTTTATTTCTGTGAATAATATCGCACAATAAAGAAATGAACTCGGCAATATCTCTTATTTTATCATATCATTTTTGTTCAAATGCATAAGCTTCACATCGGATGGTTTAAAATTATTGTTCAGAAAGCTTTAAAATCTTGGATTGGTCTCACCGTACAGTATTTACATTATCTCAAACATCATATTGTGTGACTCTATTTTCGATTGCGCATGCATATGTGTTGGATGGGGGAGTGGGTTTCGGTTATTACATTGTAATCTATTCATATATTTAGAATTCATTACGACCTTGTCATCTTCATAGACAGATCATATAATTACTTTTTCTGAATGATACATTCTCAAACATTAAAAATTATAACCATGGTTACCACTAATGTTTGGATATAAACCAGACCATATAGACGGCAAATCCATTGCAGTAGTTTTCCGTTACATTCATTTATCCAGCCACAATACTATGAAGCACTGCGGCTCTGAAATGGTCTCATTGATCGTTTATTGACAGTAAATGTCAATTTCTACAGCTTGTTATAAATGTCAGGCAGAAAAGTAGTAATGCTGTAATTGCAAAATATGATATTTACATTAATTAGCTATAACAGAACACATGTACCTTAACGCTGTTTTGTTCTTAGGGATAATACACACGTCTACAGTGCAGCTTCCCACTACTTCAGGTTACATCTCTTCAAGTGTCACTATACAATGAATGTTGCGTTACATAAATGTAATATCACCACAGCGTATTGATTAAATAATTATGCTACGTATGTTACGTCATGTGGCATTGTTGATATGATTTTATCTCATCAGGACATGAAATACACACTTAATTTTACCACATTGTGAAAATACGTTATAGATATTTAAATTCAGAAAAAGTCTTTATTGAATCGTTACAAAGTATATTTATCACATTTTACAATGCCATGTAAGAAAAAAAATTCCATTAAATTACCTCAAAGTTGAAATATGAACTTAGAGCCTTTGGCCCTGTAGATCATGAGGTATTTCAAACCTATTGTCTCAAAAGTTAAAGACTGACATCACAAATAATAAAGCATTGACCATTAAGTTAACCGATATATCATTGTAATTTATCGAGGTATATCTACACAAAATTTAGACCAAGGGGTAGTCCAACATTTAAACATCCTAGTGTTCCATTCTGCAATAATTATATCTTCACAATTTAGCTACCTGGCCAGAGTCTTCCTTGGAAAAGTTGAAAAACAATTTGATTGGGGCACCATGCCACGTCAATTTATAAAGAAGGATTAAGAGTAAATTTTAAAGTAAAGTCTTAATTTCACAGTTGTGATGTTTTGAAATGAATCTTTGAATTATTGTTATTTCAATTTATATGCATCTTTCTCTATTTATATCAATAAATGAAAAACCTTAATTTAGAGACAAATAAAGTGACTTACTGACAGTACACATGGTGATATAGCGCTGTAAATCCTTCATGATTGCAGTCGGGGCCACACGATTTGGCTTCATAAGCATCGAAGCTACCACAAAGGTATTGTGTATTACAGAATGCAACAAAGGTTACATGTTGATGATATTCCCCATATGTGAATTATTCATTTCAAAATATTTGCCAATGCATCAGAGTGGTTCGCTAGTGAAACACTAGGATGTATCGCCCTGGTAATATTCAAGGGCTTTCATAGGTTAGTAATGGAAATATCATTCGTTAGTATAGCACTAGCCAAAGCGTTGTCCTTCACCTAAACACCAATGTAGAAAAAGGAGCATCTAATCACATATCAACTATAAACAATTTTGGTATCTCGGACATTTCCACAAATTGTAGGTTCCAATCCATCTGATGGCATTAATGAAGATAAGCAATTAAGTGACATTAAAAAAACAGAAAGCATAAAATACCTTTATGAAGGCGAATGTATTAACATCAATGAGAGGTCGTGGGAATGGGCGAAACGAACATGCAGCAATAGATAGAGAGAATAATGCACAGTCTAGATCCACTCCAATAGTTATAAGAATTCACAAACATTCCGAAACACATTGTGACAATTTATCTAAAGAACCTTAAACAAATGTCGTAACACGGAATGCTCTCAATATGCAAGCGACAAAATTCACCATACATCTCATACAATGTAATTGTTTTTTGCCAAATATGGTCGAGGGAAAGGCCTCATGGCTATAGGTCTATCAGAGGGATTGGGATTACAGTTGAAACGATAAGAAAAACATTAAATAATACCATTCAATTCTGGGTTGATTTTAACTATGGCCCCACAAGTATACAAATGATAGATATTCATTGAAACGTCTTGTGAAACTGTATATATATTCATGAATTCGGAAATCCCATAAGAGACAAGCTAAAACGAGATATGCACTGAAACTCATTTATCAGATCGATAACCCTTTATTGCTTAGCTTATTGTCTTCACACTGAAAAACTTTCTAACTTTTCATAGCTTCATAAATATTTCTATTTGCAAAGTACGTTTGACTTACATACACGACACGGTCCTTAGTCCATGGAAGGTTTTTGTCGACTCAATGTTCATACTTGAGGTCACTTGATGACACAATGTGTACCTGCTAAAAATCGACATTACATTGCAACAGGTGTAGCGATTTGTCCCAGAAGGACCGAGTTTGTTTATGATAATGCATTGTGAGAAAGAGTTTTATATATAAATGAAAGAACAGTAATTGTGTATACATACATAAAAGTATAGTAGTTGTATTACATTACTGTGTATACATACATAAAAGTATAGTAGTTGTATTACATTACTGTGTATACATACATAAAAGTATGGTAGTTGTATTACATTACTGTGTATACATACATAAAAGTATACTAGTTGTATTACATTACTGTGTATACATACATAAAAGTATAGTAGTTGTATTACATTACTGTGTATACATACATAAAAGTATAGAAGTTGTATTACATTATTGAGTGTTGATAGAGTACAATAGCACTACATTGTCCCATCAATTCATATTATCTCTATGGAAAGTAATCTTCTGTTATCTTTTCTCCTTAGCGAAAACAAGACTTGTATTTCCAAGATTTTATCCCACAGTTACTACCTTTACCATTTGCTGTTGATGTAATTTGTTGTTTGATTGTGGTTTAACTACCTGGTATTTACCTTCCGCTGGGTGAGTTGTATGTCGGCTTGCAGCGACTACAAATCTACACATACAGTGCCCGAACTGTACTACATCACCGAGGATGTTTCTCTACGGAAAAAATAAACCTCTTCGGTGATCCATTACGTATACGCACTTACAACGCTCCGCACTAGAGCGATGTGAACTGAGATGAGGAGATAAGACAGTCTTGTTTATACTAACTAAAGTCACCAGGCCTACACACAGAACCCTCAACATCTACATTTGAAAACAGAAAGATTTGTGATGAAATGGAGTAAGTTGAAATCAATGTTTGATTACATCAATTAGTCGTCTGGTCAATAGAGAAATGGGGAGAGAGCGATGGATATGTGGAATTATAAGGCGAGGCAAAGAGAGAGAATGGTTGAAAATAGGAAAGCGGGAAAACAACCTTGAAATTGAGAATTAAGGCAAGACAGTTGGCAATCGATTGACATTACATATAAATAGTGGAACAGATACAGTAAGATGAGAAGGATATCGTGATAGCAAACTTATTTGTGAAATTCGAGACGTTTTGAAATATCGTGCATTCTTCTGCAAAAACAACGTCCTTACTATTAATGATGACGTTGTGGAACAAGTGCTTCAACACAACATACTCCGTCCTAGGGGTGGAATCAATGAATCCAGTCTTGTTCTTTAAAGTAAAAATGATAAATAAAAGTGAAATAAATGAGATCAGGAGACAGAGATTAATCACAGAAAAATTAACAAAGAGACTGACAGGGATACATTTTGAAACCTGCAGGGATTTTAACTTTCCAATCTTTTTCTTTGAATGCACAACCAGATATTGTTTTATTAATTACAATTGTCCTGAACATTTGTAGATAGAATTGCAGTTTCATTGAGTCGTTCTCCTTGAATGGAGGTTGAAGTATGCAAACAATTAATTGACGGACGCTAAAAGCTTTGGAAGAAAGTCATCGAGGATTTCAGTCGTCTTTAGATGAAAATGGAACATGCTTATCGGCTATCAAGGAATAAACACACCAACATAATCGTATTATTATCTATTCATGTTTTATATTATATCTATTCCCTGTTTTATAATACTAATGTATAAAGTCTATTACATACTCATTTAATCATCAATAAATAACTGATGATTTCGATGGACGATGGTATGTTTTCATATCATCAGTCAGTATGTTCAGTATATTAAACGGGATCACTTTTGTAGAAAAATAAATCCAAATAAATATTTACATATTGGCATAAGAAGTGTTATGTTTACGTCAAAGTCCAAAATATTTTCTATGAGCGATGTTTAGAAAATTCGGGAATGTCAATGTATAATTTCAGGCATCTATCGGATTAGAAACCGGTTGTAATGAATATACCATACTATATACTATTATCTGTTTCGTATATCAATCTATTGTAACACAAAATTTTCATTCAACAGCTGCGATGATAACATATATATTAGTTATTACCTTTACATTCCCACAAAATGTACATTTTTGTACATTTGTACATCTTGTATATTGTTTATTCAATTATGTAAATTTCTGTTTCCAAAACCATTATCAGAAAGGAATTAATTTAGATAAGAAGGTTTTTTCAATATGATTATACCTTGTACTTATTGGTTAGAAAATTTGGTCAACCGTAATCTTTCTTCGAAAGGCATTTAAGAATCTGGTTTGATGAAAACGAACAATTTCTTATAGAAGTTCATCTTCTTTTTGCATAAATTCTGACGTTTCGATGTAGTGACTAAGATCCTTATCTTTTTCATATCACTTGCGTGATAATGTACATTGTCATGCTGTCAGTTGATATCAAAAGCTGTCTTCTGATTGTTTTTACCTACCACGAAACGTATTTCCTTTTGTTTTTACCAAATGAATCATACGTTGTAAAACTTAAGCAATCTATAGTTTAGAATATGTTCGCATATACAAACTATTCAAACAGGTAAGCATACAGAATAAGGTGACATACAGATTTGTTCATACGTGCCTCAAAAATAACACTTATGCAGATACAGATCTCAGGGCAAAGGTGTTGAATAACGTTATACCTGAACTTAATCTTGACTTAGTCTACGTATTATTTAGAATAAAAAATATCAATAATATATAACAATGTTATAATAATGATATTAATATTTAAGATAGATATTTAACATTCACTTTCCTTAACTTAAACTTATCAGAGATGGGCGTATGTACCTCGTCACCGGCAAGATATAAACCGATAGGGCGTTAACTGGCATAAGACATATTGGATCAAATGAACACGCCTCACGGGCTGATATGAAGCACTTGGCCTATAGACTTATCACTGTAAGGTAACAGGGCAATTTGTATGCAATATATGCTAGTCTTCTGACACTGGTCTTAGCTATTATTTGCAGCTGTTTATTAGCAGCAGATCAAAGCGTGCTTTACGTGGTTGGTGTAATAAAACCATAAAGGGTGTTTTCACAGTGCGAGTCAGAAGGTCACATTCTCCCAGTTCTATAATCGATGAATAGTAAAACCCTCTTCAGGGGTCATTCGAGTGGGATAACCAAATGAAAGTTCATTTCTAAAAAGCGCAAACTAGAGTTAATCCTTATTGTCATTTTCCCTAAAATATTCTATAGTTATACGAGATAAATACTTGGATAGCAACAACCCTATAGTAGTTAGAATTAATCTAAATATCATTCGCAAATCTTGTTCGCGTACAAAGCTCAATAAAAAGAAAAAATCATATTGCGTGAAAGTTTAATGCCTACAGGCTTTTCTGGGGTTTCTTATAAAATGGGCAAGTTAGGAGTATTAAACATTATAGGATTGATATTTCCAGTCCGTCAATGAAAAACATATATTCCTTTAATATCGCAGGATTTACATAAATCGCTACTTTTTTCGAGTATTAATATACTTCTTAATCTGTTACTGTGTGATTTCAGAAAGGTGTTGCTGTCATTGTCAATTTGATTAACCATATCACATATGTAGGTGCAATCTATAATGTAGGACGTTTATATGTCCGTATAGAACTCACGGCGTGTTTGAATATAGCTAGAAACACAAACGAGGTTTTTATTTGGTATATTTTATAACGATTGCTGTGCGTCACTAGTACAATGGTCACTTATTTCAATTTGAGGAGACAACCGGACGAATGTGGGCACTTGCATTAGTTTCTGGAGAGAAAATTATCCCTTGTGGAATATGTGCATTGAATAATTCATTAATTGTCTTCTCTAGGCTCATTTATAATGTCATCTCATCGGAATTAGTAGAATTGATACTTGATCGGGGCCGCATAAGATCAAGTAAGAAGCGAACCATGGATATATCACGATATATGACTCCTCATCTTACAGAGAGCTACTAATTGGATAAAACGTCTAATTGTTTACATTGTTAGAGAGCAGTCTGCATTCGGAGCATGCGCATATAGAGTTAAAAGCTTACAATACACCGAGCAAAGTCATTATGCCAATACAGAGGATAGATCAACTTTCAAAGAAAACCTACAAGCAGCTGTTACCATGGTAACAGATAGACACATAGAGACATTACCTTTAGATCGTTAATGACAAGTAAATTCAATAGCTAGTTTGGGAACTGTTTCTCTTGGAATTGACGCTTGATGCATATGCGAAATGTATCGCATGAAATGCCATGACTAAGCTAACCAATCAGATTACATCATCGTACCATATCCAAGAGGAACTCGTGGAGGACATACATTTAAGAAGACTCCACAAGGGACGTAACTCTTGAAGGATGTATACATTTAATATATTAAATTTGACTTTGTTATGTCGAGACGAATGGTGTTGTGATAGAGATTTAGGACCTGTATTAAAGATTATCCATTTCTAAGGTACATGTTGACGTTACCAGTGTTCGAAGAGCCCATGCTCTCCATCAACAATAATAACTTATCAGCATACCACCAATTCATCATAATTTCAACAAGAACATCAATGCAATGTAATTCCCGACAGGCATGGCCTTGCATAGGACTAAGTATAAAACGAATATAATAAATGTCAAACCTTTGTACAGCAGCCGGGATCAATAGAAAGGGATTCCACGCCACTAGCGTTCATTCACAAGCAGATGAATTCCACCCTCCCTCGCAATAACGCTACAGGGAAGAGCACTACGCAGTGAGCAGTGGCAAGACTAGTACACTAAACAGACGGATGTACCTGCTATGTAGGCTTACCTCTGGGCTGGGACATAGATAGGGCTGGCCCTCATTCAGACGGTGCCTCATCAAGCGCTGCTAGAGGTGCTCGGCTCCCAGGCGACCCTCATTCCTTACCCACAACCTTCCTGCCCGGCCGCTACTAGGGCATGTTTATGGTAGTGCATTATGGGACTGGGTTGGAAAGCGACTGCTGAGGCATCGATCGGTATTATCAGTACACTTCAATAACAATGACCGGAGTAAAAACAGGTGCCGTGAGACTCGAACTCGAGTAACATGTGGCAGGCGAACGGGAGGGTTGTACTATCTAGGTCACTGTGAATGGAAGTTGAGGAATTTATTGCCGAGTGCTAAAATCGATATGAAGGAAGCAGTGACATTTAAAGGTGACGTCCACGTTATGGTTTGAACACTCTTATAGCAATATGGCAGAATCCACGTGTGAGTTGACGTGGGAGTTTCATTATTGACTGAAACTAAACTTAAACAGTTCAGAAACTGGGAAGATGTACGGTAATGGGTTTAATCATGATGACAATAGTTATTGCTCGTTAAGTCTTATTGAATAGCGGTGATTTTCCCTTATCGAGACTAGAAATTTGATCAATGTTTGACGCTATTTGTGGTATATTTCGGGATATCGTAAGTTTTCCATGATCCGTATTTGTAACATATAAGGCTTTCCAACATTGAAAACGATTTAACGGTGATACGAGTATCGTTCGGTGACGAATTATGCCTCATCGTAGTGTGTCAACGGCAATCGTATCATCAGTTCAATATTCACTTTGTTTTCCATATTACCTGTAACTCTTTAACAAGACCTCAATAAGAGTATATGTTCCCATATTGCCTGTGTCTGTTATTCAGATATCAAGGCTAGCAAACAGCATACATTATAGAATGTTAAATCTAAGGACGAAGAGATAATACATACCACCTACTTCTTTAGTTCCTATTTTACTTTTTGCCGACATTTACATTTCAGAGATTGAATGATATTCTATTGTTGTCAATATAATGTGTTGAATTTTGTATGATGACCGTCCTTCTGTTGGTGTGAGAATGTTATCCGATGACTCATGTCAGTAAAACACGTTCAGTGTACTTACCCATAACTGTTGGAATGATGTCTTTCAGTAACATAAATTTACAATCCTTGTTCATTTCATGCATAACGGAAATCACATAAACTGTCATTGTTCAGCCTGATCATATAGATGTTTTATAACTTCCATTTGGAATAAAAACAAACTATGTAAAACAAACTGAGTCCGATGACTCAAGATCAAGACTTCATCATAAGAAGGTTCAACATGTGGTAGTTCCTTGTGACGCAATCATCATGGCGCGACAATCTAACAATAGTGTTAGAGTTGTCCCCCTTGTGTGTTTAGCAATGTTTTATTAACTTCTTGTTAACTTTCAAATGGGAGGTTGTTTTGCCGTTTTTTAACCCACATCAAATGGTTAGTTTGTTCTATATTAAACGACGTAATGTTTTTAAATAACGTTTGTCGGACCAAACAAGGCGAATCAAAATGTCGATTTTTGTTTATGCCTCTCACGACTTTTATTAAGATTATATGATATTAGCATATCGAGCGGTGATGACGCGTCTATACCGTAAAACCGTTTATTATACGAGAAAACATTACAAAAGAATGCTGAAATTATCTTTTAAAATAGAACAAAACATTCAAATGACCCCGCTTCCAAAATTCTGTCTTGTTTGTGATATTTCTGCTACCTTCGTTACGACTGAAACTATCTTTGCAGATAATTATGCCAATTACTGGTTAAAAAGTTTAGGAGATGATGCCCGTCAGTAGCGACGTTTTCGATGATTGTATTTGTAATAAATGCTTCATTTACGTGTCTTTCATAAGGGGGCATTTACATATTGATTATTCAAGTAATACCGCATATTTATTCCTTATCTGAAACTCGTTTCCGTCATTATAACATTTCAACGCGCTCTCTTTCCTTTATTCAGTCCTTTGATTACCGCCTCATCATTTTATTTCATTACCTAATTGCGTCGTCCTTCATCAATTCATCCCCTTTCCAGTTTATACTTTTGTGTGCGTAAAAAGTCAGAACCACCTGTATTTATCATGACATATAATACTTTTATGAGTAGTGAAAGAAGTTCTATAATCTAGACAGAGCTGTTAGAAACATCATTGATCTATTTCATTCAGCTCACAACCCGCACCATGCCCGAATTATAATCAAAGTAGTCAAAAACATGGATTAGCGTTGCTTATTTCACCATTGCCTGGCAACCGCGTTGCAACTGACACCAGGAAAAGAGTAATTACCTTGAAAATGGTTCAAATGCTCTTTGACGGGGGAGAAGCGGTTCTGGTGTTTATAGGATGCTGCAAGGGGATGATATTATCTTTGCGGGGTATTGATGAAATATCGCAGCATTCTGTTGGGAGGAAATGACCGGAGACTGGATAGTAATGAGGAAAGATGGAGTTTATTGACAAAAGGGAACCTCTACAGACACTGTGGCGTGTCGAAATGTTTTCAATATCCTGGTAATGATCATCTGAGCTCACCAGCTTTCTGTTTCTCTTGTTGAGGGAAAAACAGATCTCGAAGATTGCAGTGTGAAAACAATGTATGTAGTCGGACCTTTGTTTATGTGATATTACGTCGTTTGGTGGACAGTTTTGAATTTTCCATAACACATGTACTCTATGGAAGACATTTATTGATGTGATATTCATTGTTTTGAGTTTGTGTAATAACACGTGTACTGTAGTAGATTCAATTGACCTATTACGTCATTCCTCGTGCAAACATGAATTGGGTTAACACTTAAACATAGGAAATATTACCCACATCAATACAATCATATCTGATGAATATTAACATGCATAATGTTTTTGGACGGAGCTTGAAATAAATGTTTGAACCTAAAATATTGATTGAGCTTACAAATATAAGCTTTGGCATGTATACAGGTACAATGTATAAACAATTATTCATATAAACTTTTGGAACCTGGGTCAAAACTAACATATCACATTTAATCTAAGAAATAATTTACAGAATATCTGAATATATATATATATATATATATATATATATATATATATATATATATATATATATGTATGTATATATATATATATATATATATATATATGTATATATATATATAACAGTATATCACATACCTTCCCGTAAACAAGCATATCTCTCCGTTGTGTTATCCAACTCCTGTGTATATCCCATTACGCTACGTATTATTCAAATGAAAACTGTTTTCAAATTGTCTTTTGTAAGACCTATTTAAGCAGCACTGGTGAAGCTTGTATCGAGAACGTCAATACGTATCTCTGCTTATCTGTTTATGACGATAAACGCGATCCCTGCCCATCCCAGGTTTTACTCCTCAACCTCCAGCTTCACATTAAAACGTAGGTGTGTGTAAGTGTCATAACATGCCATCGACGAATAACCCTCAGAGACTGATGCCACCAAATATGCAACTAATCTAACATTGGATTAAATTTTTATTCAGTTACCCTTAATTATAACTTTTTCAAGCTGATAATAAGTTTTGTTACCCTGATATCGCCTTTACCGGTTAACGAGGAAGTCTAGAGTTCCGGAAACAGTTAATAAACAATGGAATCAAAGTTCTGTACAATCACATTAAGTTTTATGTAGAATGTGAACAAAACCAACCAAGTATCAATTTCTATACGCATTTGATCTTTATGACAGTTGGCTGTGTTGTAGTTGATACACAGAGGTGTTCAGCTTTTGAGTAACCCAGCGAAACAACTCATCATGTCTTTGACGAATAGATCAATCTTTTCACCACTCCTGTTCTGGTTTGATTGAAGGTGTGAAGGTGTTTGTGAATCTATCTATTTCCTAGTCATGATGTCAGAGGTCTGTACTAAGTGTATTTCATAGCCACAACACGAGCACCGTTATTCCCCGCATCACTCCACTCACTCCTCTTGAGTCTCTGTTTACTGCATATATCTGATAAATAAAGGTTACAGTCTCTGTTCACTGTATATATCTCATAAATAAAGGTTACAGTCTCTGTTCACTGTATATATCTGATATATAAAGGTTACAGTCTCTGTTCACTGTATATATCTGATAAATAAAGGTTACAGTCTCTGTTCACTGTGTATCTGATAGATACAGGTTACAGTCTCTGTTCACTGTATATCTGATAGATAAAGGTTACAGTCTCTGTTCACTGTATATACCTGATAGATAAAGGTTACAGTCTCTGTTCACTGTGTATCTGATAGATACAGGTTACAGTCTCTGTTCACTGTATATCTGATAGATACAGGTTACAGTCTCTGTACACTGTGTATATCTGATAGATGCAGGTTACAGTCTCTGTTCACTGTATATCTGATACATAAAGGTTACAGTCTCTGTTCACTGTGTATCTGATAGATACAGGTTACAGTCTCTGTTCACTGTATATCTGATAGATACAGATTACAGTCTCTGTACACTGTATATATCTGATAGATAAAGGTTACAGTCTCTGTACACTGTATATCTGATACATAAAGGTTACAGTCTCTGTTCACTGTATATCTGATAGATAAAGGTTACAGTCTCTGTTCACTGTGTATCTGACAGATACAGGTTACAGTCTCTGTTCACTGTACATATCTGATAGATACAGGTTACAGTCTCTGTTCACTGTATATCTGATAGATACAGGTGTCACGGTGCTGTCAGGGGTATGATTGACTATACCTATGATTTGGTATCAGTAAGTATTATTAGTCACCATAACAGGAAGATAAAATATATTATGTAAAATAGGGATATCAAAATGGCAAAAGATCACACAACGGAGATGTAAGCTTAACTATTTATTAAGATATTATCAATTTAAAGACACAAGCCAATATACTTATTATAAATGACCCTGTAAATCTAAAGAGATGAACCTAATAAAAGGAACCATCCGCTTCACAAGTAAGTACCTAATGAAAGGTAACAAACTTAACTCAAACAACTATAGTAGCAGCTAACCCGTACCTAGATATCATTGAGCAATAAACCACATAATCAAATATGATTTAAATGCTTATTAGATTTAAGAATATTTTATAAAAGTACACGCCTAGGGTAAAGAAAAATTCAGGCTTACCCTAGCGTGTCCGTGCAGTGTGAGTCCTCCGTGGGAACTGCCACACTACAGGAAATTTCACTACTATATCCCTTAATTGAATTACTTAACATTAAGATAAAGTTTCTTGACATCCCTGCGAACTGAACAATTAGGAAAGGTCCGAAAGTCGCAACCCTTGGGTCACAATTTACAGTGATGTCAAGTTAAGCTAAACAAGCTGGCAGGAGAGAAACAACTCCTGACAGTTTAGAACGTTATCAGGAGGTGTTGAGAAAGGACAAGGATTTAGTTACATGATATATTATTAAGCTCTAAACTGAGCATCGTCACAACAGGTTACAGTCTCTGTTCACTGTATATCTGATACATAAAGGTTACAGTCTCTGTTCACTGTGTATCTGATAGATACAGGTTACAGTCTCTGTTCACTGTATATACCTGATAGATAAAGGTTACAGTCTCTGTTCACTGTATATCTGATAGATAAAGGTTACAGTCTCTGTTCACTGTATATCTGATAGATACAGGTTACAGTCTCTGTACACTGTATATATCTGATAGATAAAGGTTACAGTCTCTGTTCACTGTATATCTGATAGATACAGGTTACAGTCTCTGTACACTGTACATAACTGATAGATAAAGGTTACAGTCTCTGTTCACTGTATATCTGATAGATACAGGTTACAGTCACTGTTCACTGTATATACCTGATAGATAAAGGTTACAGTCTCTGTTCACTGTGTATCTGATAGATAAAGGTTACAGTCTCTGTTTACTGTGTATCTGATAGATAAAGGTTACAGTCTCTGTTTACTGTATATCTGATACATAAAGGTTACAGTCTCTGTTCACTGTGGAGCTAGGAGATCGTAAAACATTTCCATATGTGTTTATTTATAAGTAAGAGAAGAGAATTTTCATAAAAGAGTTTTCCAAAGACGCTAACGCCACTATTGGCAGAACTGGAACTATAGAATAAGTTTGTCTGTATCATACAACATGTATAAGAGCACTTGAATATTAACAAAGCTGACATTTCCCTGACGTCACAATCGAATGACATCACAAAATAGTTAAGATACCAATTATAGTATAAGTAGTTAAACGTAATGTTTTGTGTTTTGGAAAATTGATATGAATTGACGAAAGTAAATATATATTAAAAAATAGAATTTTCTATTATATTCTATATAGTATTATGTTACGTATACGAGCACGTTCTTAATTGTAATAATCTGTTGATAAAGTTTTCTGATTTTGCTGTATGTAGATCCTTGTCCATATATCCCATGCATGACATGGTTCAAAGTGCGGGCAAGTCTTCATTAGCCGAGTGTTTCACGGAATTCTCAATCTCCTTGATCTCTTATCACTATAAGCAAGTAAGGCGAATAGCCTTATGTTACATGTTGAGGTGAACTAACGAACCTTTTCACACACAACGTCTTTTCATTTAATTAGACTGAACTTTGTAAATGCCACTTTTTATTCTTTAAGAAAACGCAACCAATAGAATTTACAATTATGTTTGTTGAAGGTCGTGATGAATAAATAATCATCACTGAAATCTATTTTTCTAGCATCAAAAGTTAAGCTTAAGATGACAAACCGAAACCTTGATAAAGAAGCTATCGTACTTTTGAAACACAACCATTGCAGGGACAACTTTTTCAATTGTTAACATATAACATATTGAGTAGTGGTGTTGCAGTTCCTGTTAAAGTTGCTAATATGGCTTTTGTTATTAATTATGTCGATTCGAAATCATTTTGTAGTGTAGTTGACAAGCTGACCATAAAGAGTGCAGTTTATGGTTGGTTATAATGAAGTAATCCCAGCATAATTATCATCTTCCAAGTATTGATCTTATCTTAATCGTGATTTTCATTTTCAATATGAGTAAATAAATTCATCAGGTAAACCCCACCAGTTTCTAATCAATGGGTTAATTCCAATGGTTACATCACTTAAGTCTCCTGTCACTGATGATAAAGAGTCTCCTGTATTTACAGATAAGTGGTAATGGTATCGGAGGATGTGTGCATGTCTGAGCTACTCTATTGATGTTGTAGAGGAGTCTCCTGTATTTACAGATACGTGGTTATGGTATCGGAGGACATGTGCATGTCTGAGCTACTCTATTGATGATGGAGAGGAGTCTCCTGTATTTACAGAGAAGTGGTTATGGTATCGGAGGATGTGTGCATGTCTGAGCTACTCTATTGATGATGGAGAGGAGTCTCCTGTATTTACTGATAAGTGGTAATGGTATCGGAGGACGTGTGCATGTCTGAGCTTCTCTATTTATGTTGGAGAGGAGTCTCCTGTATTTACAGAGAAGTGGTAATGTTATCGGAGGATATGTGCATATCTGAGCTACTCTATTGATGTTGGAGAGGAGTCTCCTGTATTTACAGATAAGTGGTAATGGTATCGGAGGACTTGTGCATGTCTGAGCTACTCTATTGATGTTAGAGAGGAGTCTCCTGTACTAACAGATAAGTGGTAATGGTATCGGAGGACGTGTGTATGTCTGAGCTACTCTATTGATGTTGGAGAGGAGTCTCCTGTATTTATAGATAAGTGGTAATGGTATCGGAGGATGTGTGCATGTCTGAGCTACTCTTTTGATGTTGGAGAGGAGTCTCCTGTACTAACAGATAAGTGATAATGGTATCGGAGGATGTGTGCATGTCTGAGCTTCTATATTGATGTTGGAAAGGAGTCTCCTGTATTTACAGATAAGTGGTAATGGTATCGGAGGATGTGTACATGTCTGAGCTACTCTATTGATGATTGAGTGGAGGGGAGAACACCAACAGCCGTCTTGATGTTCACCTTTCGAACATGCTTGTCTTTGGTCTACAGCTAGCTATCAGATTGCATTCCTTTTTGTCATTCGTCTATTTCGCTATTGCCTATTTTTCAATTACTTAGCTGAAAAGCCCTTTATTTTCTTTTAAGAATAGAAGCTTACGTGTGTATACGAGTCATTAAAAAACTGTTTATATATAATACCTCAGCTTTAGATTTGAGTGTTTTGTATACTATATTCTCAATACAAACAAATGAATTTGTATTTAAAGGACATTGAGGTATGAAACTTACTAGTAATTGAAATAGTAGTGAATCAGGCGAGTTTGTTGTAACTACTGGCCAACACAGAGACGTACAGATCAAAAGCGTTGCGATGACATTTATGATCCCGAAACATTCGAAACAGATCAAACATAGTATAGATAATATTTGATATACATATTTATTAAGTGTTCATTTATACGTTACCCTAACATTTTAATTTTACAAATGCAATCTGACTGTACCATCAGCTTTGAACAACAAAACATCCCAACCGACATTTCACAATTATATTATTTAAGAACATATGTAATTTCCTGCAATATACTTAAAATGTATCACTGTTAATTGACTCATTGCTTTGCCATTGTCAGGTATTTGTGTCCATTTATTTTTTATGTATTTACGTCATTTGTACAAATTATTTTACAAATCAATCGATTCTTGATACTTTTTTCAAAATCTATTGAGAATATCGTCATTGATCGGCGACACGAGAAAGGAATGCTATATACTAAGGCGCGGCACGATAGGGCATTGCTGACAACTCTTATTGATGATTTGTAAATATGTTGATATCATCACCATTATCAATATAGAAATACATCTGACTTTGTTTACGTCAGAATTACAATGCAGTTTTTGGGGAGGAGGGTATTTGTACAAATAGCCAGGAATGAATTTCAGCCAAGACAAAATGTGCCGCTATGTTTTCTCATACGATATATTTGAACAACGTTGTCCCATCCAAGGAGATTTTCGTGTTCGAAAGCATTTAAAAAGCACCATCAACTCTCCAGCCGTGATGAATAACTTCGATTCTCTCGTGTGGGCTATTGCTTGCTAATGAAGCGCCACACAACCTCAAGAGAGGAATTGACATTCACAATTTTGATCCTTTAACAATATAATTCAGTGGATAGTGCAAACAATCAATTATTTATATTCACGGTAACTGGGAGAGCTTAAAGTTGATCTCCTAAATGCAAAACTATCTCATTAATTCTATATATTCATCATGAGAAAATATTGAACCATATGTAATGATCAATGCAATATGTTTTAGTATTCTTTGTGGTAATGAAATACGCACAATCGAAATTCGAGATATATCATGTTGAAACCTACGCAAAAAGATCTGAAATCATTGATAAAATCATATAATGAAATATGTATTTCTTATATGTTTTATATACGTTTCTTCAAGAACTCTATACTTAAACATTAGATATATGCTTAAACTACTATCAAATGCACCTCTGTTGATGTATAAGGATATGTTTAATAATGTCCAAAGGAACCTCGATAATCTTTTCTGCAACCAGCAGCGGGAGTGCATGGAATTTGACAAAATGATTGCACCAGAGAAAAGACCACTGTGTAAATATCCGCATGCCATATTACATGACAGTATACATCCTACCTGTTAAAAATTATCTTCTTTTTTGGAGACATCATCATTGGTTTACATCATAGTTTACAATAACATACAGCAACAGTTTGGTAAATGTCAGAATCCTGGACCTACATAATTCTATACTTCTTGCAAGCTTAAGAAAAACATGGCGTAACATTGTGTGTTTTCAGTATGTTAATGTTGCACTATATTACATGAATCCTAACGTATCATAGAGACAGCTGTATTTGTAGCAAAGCAACCATCATGATAATGGCATTGTAATAACTCAAAAGCTCTTATACAGTGCTATAAAAACACTATCTCTCCTCTATACAACAACCAAGGATCCGCTGAAAACGACGACAAGCATATAAACCAGGGGATCTGACATACCCCCGTTTCCCGCTTACGTCAAAGATTACATATTATCAAAACGCACATCAAGTGAAATTGATTGACTGTCGGTAAAAGTGAATATCAAATTTACTTGAAAACGAGTGTGGCGATCTCATTTATATTCGATGTTTGAGAAAAGCATAGTCAGTTGTTTGCAAAGAAGCTAGGTTTCAGAAATATCAAATCATTTTTATATCTGGGTTTTTCGTGGTATAGTTTGTCCTCAAACCAATAACAACCTGGAAACAGATTCATTTTCGTTTGAGTTTGATGGATCCACCTCTAAAAAGAAAGAAAAAGAACATCGACTTCTTCTTGCCACTTATTTGTTTCATTGAACTGCTTTTGAACTCATGTGTGTTATACTGTGTTACTGTCCATAAACGTATATACCTAGCTAATTATGAGAGTGGCTGTACGACAGCACAAAGCCCCTGCAACATTGATAAATAAAATCCTCCATACTATCCCGTAAATAGCCATCAACTTAAAACATCTGGCCGATTACTTTGAACGATTCTTTGCATAAACAGACACTAAGGAATATATTTGATAAGATCAGTGTTTACTTAGGACTGTTAATGAGTTAAAAGGCAAAAATGAACAACTGTCGTCAGTCAGGCAGTATATATAGGTTAGCTTTCTATATACACTTGGACAATATCAGCATAGGACAAACTTTTCTTTACTTATAACAACTGGAAGACGAATATGAGTACAGTAATACCAACGATATACAATTGTATTTTCATGTGTGGTGTATTCAGCACAAACTTATTTTCATCAAAAAATGAACTAAAGTTCAATGTATTGTATTTTCTATATTTATAAAACTGCTGTGTATGAAGAAACACAATCACCACAACACGTGACACATCTACTTTAAACGATCATGGCACTTAAGTCGTCCGTCAGTTGTAATAAACAATCCACTGTATAAGCTTGTCAATGAGGACATGTGTTGGTCTGACATGTTGTGTTGATGTGAGGAAAGAGGGTCAAGATCTTCTTTTCAGCCTTGAAGCTAACATCATTCTAACATTCAGTTTTTAAAGGGTCTCGTATTTGTTCTATAACTATCCTTTAATGTTTTGAGTAGTATAGATTACGTGGTCATCTGACCAGGGTATTAGGTATTATCAATCTTGATTATTAGATATCAAGTTCTAATTTGATATGAACATTTTAAAGAAACATGGATTAATAATTAATTAATTATTGCAAATATGTTGAGACGACAAAAGGATGAAAACAAACCATCCAACTTAGTGTTATTCTCTGATAAAACAGTCACAGAGTATCAAGAAGCGGCCTGGCTTGTGTCATCAACAGTAAGGAGGATAACTGATCAATAAAAATTCATATTTTGGTTCAAGTGTTTGATGTAAACAGTTTTCTATCCCTCTCCTCACTACGATGAATATCTCTGACAAACCTAGATACGAATATTAATTGATGTTTTGTAATGAACCTGTTCATGGATTTTAAACATGTCAGTTCAAGCATTATATGTACAGCTACATGGACAGATCAAATCATATGTTCAATCCTTCAGAAAACAAATATATCTTATCATACAATCTTCTTTCGAAGCTAATCAATCATCCACAACATTACCAGACAAACACAAGTAAATGTTTATAACGGCTTGGTAATACAAAGAAGCGGTGTATATATGAGAGCGGAAAGGCTGCTGCTTTGAAGAATATGACACCTTTCGTCAGTCACTTAGAATCTATCAATCTGTACATAGATAGAAACGTTTCACGACTTACCAAAAGTCATGCTTTATTAGGCGATTGTACCTCTGTCAGAAAAGGAAAGTTATAATACATTTCCAAATATTCTTTATATCATTTATTAATCTAAAAAAATAAAAGCGTGAAATTCAATATACAGTGTGAAAAACAATTGTTGATTTTATGTGACCTCGAAAAAATATTTCCATTTGCATTAAGTGTCTGCCATTTCTTCAGCGAGGTCATCAACCTTGTGAAACACTGTTCCTGTCTTTTGTACATATGTTTGGACCAGAAAATGGCATCAATCTACAAAAAACGTTTTGCAATCAGTAAAACATATTTTATCTAACCGTTCTCAACAATGGTAGAAATTAAGAAACCTCCCACAACGTTATTACATAGTTTTTAGATATATAGATGAAATTTAGATTTTCCTATGTTTGGGTACATAACTATGTTAAGGGTCACCGACGCCTATTTGTGGCCCATATCAATTGTTTACTGATACAGTAAGAGTACAGTGGCTTTTACTTTACTTAAATTTGTAATAAAAGACATGAACTTGTATAAAGATTAATTTTATAGTTATCTCTAATTGCTGTTTACATTATATATGTCTCGTGGTAGAATATGTAGCTCATGCAAATGATTGTAGGAAACCAATTTATCCAGAAGCAGTTTACGATTAAGGCCAATCGCACAGATGAGGTGTTTCTCTCAGAAAGGGGTGTTTTACTCTGTAGCCTAGGCCAATGCTTGTTAGACATCTAATACATCAACCATCAAGTTAACACTTGAAAGTTCATCACACGGATAGTGTCTCTCTAAGTAGGAGGTGGTATTATGATGGAAGGCTGTGAGCCCAACGCCTACACGAGTAACTTCTGTCACATCGTATTCTTATTGCCATCAATCTGGTTTAATAATCTTGTAAACGTGTGTCAATGCCTGGACAGTTTTTCATGACGATATATTTATGTTAACACATGTTCAGATAATGTGCATTTGATGAATTAATAAAAAACACAATCATTTGAATTATTTGACATAATTCAAATTTGTGGATGTTGTTTTCACAGTTAATTATAAACTGAATTTAAAAGCATGACTTAATTGTGTATGAAAAACTGCCGTTCTCTGGAAGAAGTATGCATCATTTTTATGAAGAGTAAAAATGTTGGGCACCACTACCTCCCACATTCAAAACCACTTCTTTTATGATGAAATAGGATAAATCGGCAGAAGTACTAACTCTCATCTTTATGGTTTCTTTGTTCATACATTGGTCTGATTATTTATGTGCAGCTACTTAGAATGTATGACTTAAAATTTAATGGTATGTATGTGTTAAAAATTTTGACGATGAAAAATAACCCTGATCAGTAAATTATCTTTTATATCACTGTTGCCACACGGTTCTCTTTAAATATAGTTGAAGACTCGAGTCATCAATGTGCTATGGTGTACTTTTTAGCGCTGAAAAGTATCTGCTAAAGTCATAGTTTGAATTGAAGAACATACTTATGCGAGAAATACAATAATTTCGAGCACACAGACTTACAAAACCATAACAAAAATGAATAGATAAGACAGATTATCGAAGCAGTCGCCCTACAGAAATGGATACTATCAACGTTCAGTAACTGTTATAACTGTCTTGTGACTTGCAGTGCATCTACTCTCCTTCCGTATGGGATTAAGATAATCCATCCTCTTGTCTAACAGTCCAGCATATATTATTTGGTACGTGCCAATAAATGAAATCGTCTCTTGAATCAAACCTTATTCTTCACATAAGTCACCATGTTCTTCAATACGACCCAAGTATTCAGACGTAGGGTTTTGTATTGCTCCATCAGAGGTGAAATGGTTTTGAAGAGTCTGGCTGTAGATGGATTGATGCCTTTTCATCAAATTGCATGATTGTCATATCATTGCTCAGTTAAAACATAATGCAAACTCAGCTGTCCTTACCTCGTATTTGTTTTGCATTTCAAACATTTAAAGTAGTTCACTCTGAAAGCTTTGGATATCGGCGTGTTGGATATGAATCAAATAAACAATATTCCTAGGTAGATCTAAAAATGTAAGTCACATTGGAAACTATACCTAACTTCCCTTTATATGAAAACATCATTTTAAAGAATGTTTTTAGGAACTGTTTTTGAGTGGAACATTTTGTACAAAAGACGGGATTGAGTACAGGTTATCAAATAGGAACCTTCTGCTATTTGAAGAACACACTAATGTCTTAATACTTGCATAAACAAACAATAAACCATACTTCTCTCGGTATTTGGGATACCAGGGTTGTTTTCATAATACTGTTTTCCTAATTAACATTTTGGTCTGAACTCCACATACAGTTCTCTCTTTATCTGTTAAAGTTTTTCTGTGAGAGTTATTATCTGAAAATAGTTGACATGGAAGAGCTTTTAACCAAACACGAGAGTTAATTATTTCAATTATTGAACATATGCTCAAGTTAAGATGCTTCAAGTTCTTGTTGGTTCGAATGTACTTGTCTGCTGTTTTTTCTTGTCACGTATATCTTATCCAAGAATTCCCAAAACAATGTTTATCTTTATGATGTGGCGAGTCCTCGTTGTATGAGGATCTTCTCTAAACTAAAACAACTTTGTTTTGCTTTTATCTGTACAACGCCATTTCATATAATAATAACGAAAATTTTGTTCTACACACTCACAACCTCATCTCTGTTAATGTCATTCAACATATGTCACGTGTTTCTTTATAGGTAAACCACACTTTTTTAGGGTTATTAGGTACATGTTTCATTTAGAAGCTGTTTCTGTACATGAACCTTAATGTATATCTATTTTGAGCGTTTGTTGTTCTTGTGTGCTTAATGTTCTGTTCAGTCATATACACTATAGTTTTATTTAGTGACACATGGGTCTGTATGTGTTTTGACAGTGAATGGAGTGTTTTACTTGAGTTACGATACAAAAGGACTCCGTCTTTGTTGTAGTGTAAAATAAAACAAAACTAACGTTTCAAGCACCATGTACATATTATCAGTGGTCATGAAACCTAATGTTTATTTCAAATATACCATCCTTTTCATCACTCAGTGACACAGTGTCGCCAAACTCTCATTTTTTTCTGTTTTCAGGTCTAAAATAAATAACTTTTCATATTGAATAATACAACGTAATGTTTTGCAGATGTTTTCACATGGAATTAAGGTGAAGTAAGAGATGAAAATATTTGACAGATGTGCCAATTAATTTGTACATCATTAACAGAAACTTGTAGAAATGTTAATGGTAGGAGTATTAACATTGTTACCAATAACTATTACAAAACTAAAATATCAGTTTCGTTAGCTTTTGTCTGTCAACCACGTGAGGACGCCATCTCTCAGCAACAACAACTTCTTCAGTGCAACAAGGGACAATTATTTAATTGATTGCTTTACTTTAGACTGCAGATCAATTGGGAATTTTCAAGGACTTAGAAAGTGTACTAAGAGATAGAATAGAATCACTGGTAAGTAAGTACAACAAGAAATTGGATATCACTTTAAGATACATTATTACTGTAATAACCTCCGAAGATAACTCTCATATTCATTAATTAACAAATATACTGAAAATCTAATATATAAATGAAATATTTATTCCCTCAGAAATGATATTTTGCGATAACATTCCAAGAATATTACACAGAATGCGACTGTAAACGTAATTTAGTGTTCCATTCTAAAGAACACTATTAGAGTCAACTTCAGTTTAAAACTCGTATGAACCTCTAGTTAATGCACGTTGTTAATTTTTTTTAGCCTTTTTGTTCAAAAACGATGATTTACATCTGAAGCACTAACCAACTTTAATGGAAAAATATTCGTTGGAGAGGGCCTTTGCGGGTACAATAACATGTCAGGATCAATGTCAATCCAGGTATAAAATGAACAAATATAATCTTTCCAAACCTCGAACTTAGTTGTAATTTTTATGTCTCAAGAAATATAGCTTTTTAAATCGTTTGTGATCACCATAAAGCGCTGCATAATTCATGCAGAGTACATTTCAACATTTTGTATTTTATGTTTCCTAAAAGGAGAACTTATATGTTATCTAAATGTGATAATGACTGTTTGTCAAATGCCAATTATAGGCCCTGCATGTGGTTTTTCTCATTCTTTTTGTCATTCATCACCTCCTGTCGATCAGGTTATCATCCTAAAACAAACGACATGGAAGTTCTTTTGTAAGAAAATATGTTGAAGTTATGTTAGTAACTGAGCAGTATCTGTATTTGCCTTTTTTGCCGTTTCATTTTCGGCTATTTGTTATGTATCATTTGTTTCTTATTTTTTTTTCAAATGTAATAACCGTACTGGACATCAATCTGTACTGTTATGTAAGAAAAAATATCTTAGAATGAATGCCTTGTTGTGCATGGTGAAAGTTTGAAAGGCTGATATTGTTATCAACGTTATTCCTTTCCTTTTTCACAGCTTGCATCTTTAGTGGAAAATCATGTAAATAGATCATAACCCGGGATATAAATCTGAAACCTGTTCGATATTTTTATGCATGACGACTTTGTCTTTGTAATTAGTATATAAGATAAGACTTTATTGGCCCAGAGAGGGAATTTTTTGTTACATGCAATGATGCCGTGACAACCACAAAAATAGGAGTTTATATTATTTATCTTCACAGCAAGCTGTTGCACACGCACTTTATTATGCTCGATTTGACTGTGTTTGTCTGGCTAAACAACGTTTGTTTTCATAACTATGCACGTATAAACATTAAGGAAGCCTGTCAGTCGCTTCTTTCTAGATAAACAATTGTTAACCTATGGTTCCATTTTTCAAATAATCTATCAAACAATTCTGACAATACAGTGTCTGATATATTTTCATGTATACCCAACCCCTGGTTGATGTCTAATGCACGTGAAGATCACGTTGTTGCTGGGTTTATTAGACCTATGGATGTGTTTGGATCTGTTCTCACTTTCTCATGACGTGACCAAAGATTTTATATAACTTCAATTTTACTGTTAGTATATGTTTATCACTCAGGAAAAGCCACAATGTTGTTCGTGCATGCCATCAACACATACATGGACAAGGGTCTATAAAGCGATATGAGAGTAAAAATATATTGAAATGAATCAAGTCTCAGTGATTCAATTATATAATTAAACTGAATGAAAAATATAAAGGACTTACAACATTCTGCCATTTATCTGAGTTCAACTGATCATATGCCAATTCAGCTTGATTGCTGAAAACCTTGCAACTGAATCAATAAGGCCCAGGCGTGTCGATCATTAACTCTGTAAAGCATGTTACAGTGGCGTTACCATATCCTAGCGGTACACACGTGCCTGTGTTTACACGAAAGATAGGTCAATAGATGAATGTAGAAGGGTGTTTTTTTTTATTACAGAAGCAATATAAACACAACAGATAAGTTTATGCCCTAATGATTTTGTTTAAAGAAGGCATTTTATCCTGTATCATATGGCAATACTTTCTAGTCATGTGCTACATCAACTATCAAGTTACACTTCGTCTCTGAGGACTACTAAGGAAACTAAAGTTGGGAATGTGCGCTTATGCATCTAAGGTTTCATGATTTCTTTCATGTTAAATCCTGTTAAGATAATGTACCTTTAATGATATTATAAAGATAGTGTCATTTGCTTTAAGTTATGGATGTTATTGTTATTGATACAAATAAACTACATATTGCAACACACAACTGACGTAATTGTGTGTAAAGACCTGACGTTCTGAGAAGAAATATGAATCATATTCATTTAGAGAAATATTCTAAGCAACTCTACCTGCCACATTCAATACCAATTTGTTTATTGTTCAGTGGGGAGACTAAGATAAATCGACAGAATTAATCAATTACCATTTTGTAAAAGAGTTTTCTCATAAGTCATGTGCACCTATTACAAATTATGATTTATAGTTTGATAATACGTAATTGTTATAAAGATATATCTTATGCCGAAACTATGTGATAAACTTCAGGTTACATTACCCAAGTATAAAAAGATAATAATGATTAACTATGACTAACTTTCGGGGAGTGTTGTGATTAAGAAGAATGTTTATTTACGGATTTTATTTCATTCTAACATTTTATTCAAACGAAGAAAATATGTACAGGTTATCTAACATAGCCTTATTTGAGGAATACAGTGTTGTCTTAGATACTTTCATAAACAAACCATCAAACACATTCCTTCTTCGTATTTGTGAAACCAGGGTCGTTTTCATTTTACTGTTTTCTCAATAAACTGTTTAGACTGAGCTCCATATGCAATTCTCTCTTCAGCTGTAAACGTTTTTCTGTCGGTTGACATGGGGGAACATACAAGTATAAGAGAACATGAGAGTTAATTATTTCAATCATTGAACATATGCTCAATGTAACAATTACTCCCTTGCTTTTTTCTCTGATAATTATAAATTAATGTCCAACTACATCATTTGGCAAGTCTTTGTCATCTAACGATGTATTCTAATCATGGATTAATAAACATCAATCATATATAATATGTTCAATACATGCAATGTTATTTTTTCCTTAAATTGTTAAAAATTATATTACATCATATTTAAGAAAATATTGTTTGACACATTAGCCAGCTCATCTCTGTTAATGTAGTTTTTTATTTGAAAAATAACTAACGAGGTAAATTACCTGAGTGCGGATCGTTAGTAATATCGAAAAATATGCCTTAGCTGTGTATACGTTGGATATACGAAATATTGGTGTGTACTAGTGCCATTAACGTCAGTTTTAAACTCGTTTGAACAATCCCCTGAAGCAAGATAATGCAAGTTTTTAATTGTTTATTAAGTTTTTTAGTCTTTATAGCAATGATTTAAGTAATAATCCACAATATTGAGAGACATCAGTGTGCAAATCAAGTCCAGATCTTGGAACAGATGCCAACATATGACATAAAAAAACATGTTTTGGTGTATAAACTTCTAACTAATTTGTAATGAAATCTTGTGCTCCCTTTCTAATTGTAACTGCTTAAATATTTCGCGAACAGATTAAAGAGTTACACTGTTTATAGATTTAATACATACAGTACAGTTCAAAATTTTGTATTTAATTTATTGTACCTGTAAGCATGATATATTTAATATAAGTATGGTTATTATTGTCTGTCAAATGCAAAGACCCTTCATGTGGCTTTTTTATACTCTCTTTTTCATAACGTTTTTCCCTGTCTGTCAGAGTGTTATCCTGAATCAGTCGACATGAACGTTATGTATTGGAGAATGAATATGGAGGATAGGATGCGCGAAGGGTCAATTTGATCCACGACTCCGAATGTATTCTCCATTTCTTTACCCACGTCACACTTCACGAAACTGAAACTGTCATTTAACCTGGATATGTATGTCTCATAAATTCCTTAAAAATCATAAAATGTTTTTCTCATATTTTGCTAAAAATGATTACATGAGCAAACAAACTGTTGAAATTTATTCATCCAAGCTCGTGCCATTTATTTAGCCACATTATGTAATCAATAGGTAATCACACGTCCCTAAATCACGCTACCCATGTTATCCACGTGCCCTCCGCGCATTATCCGTCAGCTGACAAATACAGGATTCTTGCTGACGAACTAGCTTATTAGTTATAGTTATTTGTAAGCTCTCCGGAGCGGAGTGGTTAAAATCAATCACAACACTAACTTTGGAATATTTGCACGTTCAATTCTTGATGTTACAAATCGTTAAAAGATTCAGATATTTTAGATTAAACGGCATGATGTTTTTTGTTTTTCTTTTAAAATGATTTTAGAGAAACAAGGGCTAGCAGCATTTGGAGAAAATCAAATAAACAAGATATAAGTCTGGATATAAACTATAAGTGTTTTCGATACTTTCAATGCATTTGGACACTTGTAATTGAAAACTGTGTTTATTCTCAAGAATTAGCCGTTAAATTTCCACGGCAGTTTACCAACACTTTGCTTGATTACATAATGCTTGTCATGCTAAAAAACATTTGTTTAAACAAAGTAATTCACTCGTCCATGTTGAAATATAAAAGGCGCCTGTCAATTGCTTCTTCATAGAAAAAAGCAGCTTTAGGTTTCTATATTCTGAATAGCTTTGAAACCAGCCCAAGCGTTCCAATGATTTCGTACCCGTGGTTGGTGTTTTATGCACGTGCCGATCATGTGGTTGGCGATTATTTTAAACCAAAGAATGTGTTCGGATCTGTTCTCACGTTTTTGCTTGGAACATGAAACACGTGAATGTGTTCGGATCTGCTGTCTGCTTGGTATATTAAACTAATGATTGAGTTTGTATCTGTTGGATAGTTAGATTAATGAATATATTTTGATCTAATTGCACGTACCCTTGACGGGACCAAATATTCACCATTATTTCCCATTTTACCATCAGCTAATTTGTATTCACTAGGGAAAAGCCAAAATGTTCTTCTTACATGCTACCAACTCATAGTTAATGGGAACAGGGCTATAAAGGGAAATGACTAATAGAAATATTGAAATGAATCAAGTCTCACTGGTTCAGTTATAAAACTGAACTATCTTAGAAATACAAAAGTTTGAGAATACAGCTGCATATCAAAAGTTTGTTCACATACCTGAGTATACTAGTGCAGATATAATGTAATTTGGGATGCCTTTGAAGTATCGTAGCAATGCGAAAAAGAAACGTATAAAGTTGAATTTTCAATAAAAAGGGGCAGCTCAATTCTTCATTAATTAAGACAAATGTTTATCATATCCCAAAATTAACCGTAAGTTTTAGTAGGTTATTGAAGTGACCAGGGGTCTGACTTTCGAAAACACGAGTTTTCCATTAATCCATTATAAGTTATCAACTGCTTTAAAAAGTAGTCATGTTTGTTCTTTTACACTAAGTCAATATGATTATGCTGATTTTATTCTCAGAGTGTCGATATGGAACTTTTATTAGAAATTTAACAAAATCTAAATATCGTAAATATTACCCTTTCTGTCCGTTTCAACATGCCAAAAGTCGAAGTTTTGCACGTGAGACCATACGAACCTTAAAGTGCAAGAATGGCTATTTTACACATGGACGATGGGTGATCCTATTCAGTTTTACTGAGGTTATTTTACTCACGTCTAAACTAAACCAGAATGACATGATATTTGCACTACGATATATAGTGGTAAGTGAACAAACTTTCGGAATACAGCTGTATAGAGTCCATAGTTCACTCAACGAATCTCCTGATGAATTGATAACCTAATGAGATCTATTTCCACCATCCTGTAAGTATGTCAATAAGACATAAGCCTCTCAGGCATTAGCTCAGTATAGTTTAATAGGTAGAAAGAAAACTTTGTCACACATTAAACTAAAACTTTCAACGCACAATTCGAACCTTATATGCCTAAATAATTAAATCCATAGTATAACATAGTCGATTCATGAATTCAGTGTTCTCTGTCAACACTTTCAAATTCTTTCCCGTTTTTGTAACACAAGGGATGTTTATATATTTTGCTTTAACTATACCGAATCTATTTCCTTCCATTCTCTTGATATTTTAAACTCTCTGTTTGGTATAGTTATCAGCTGATAAACAAATAGACACGACCGTTAATTATCTTAACAACTAAACATGATTTTGTTTTGTTCTGTCTTACTTTTTATTTTTGATCCTCATTTATTTCCTGCTTTTCACCCTTGATTATTTACTTTGTTAGGATTGTCCCTGAAATTCTCTGCCTGCTACTGATGCGTGTCAAAGTCATTTATAGACATTCTCTTATAATAGATATTTACAATGTTATAAATGTTGCCCCCTTTTGTACCTGAATTACCTTACCCGTAAAAAGGCGTACATCAAAAAAGAAAGTATTGCTTTACACGTTAAACATTCCTCACTCTGTTAATGTCATTCAAAGTCTGTCAGTTGTTCTTATACATGAACCACATCGTCGTTGATGCTTGTAAAAGACACATTTCATAACACGAGAAAGTTGTTTATTTCCATGAACCTAGATAGTTTTGTGTTGGTCTGTTTTATTAGCAATCTTCCCGTTCTGTGGTTTCATGAACAGTTCTGACCCTTTCAATTCTCTGTTGAAACGAAACTGTAATGTTTGGGTAAGAGATGATATTACAAATGTTTTGTACATCATTTAGTAAAGGTTCCTGGTCAAAAAACTTAAATGAGGTTCTTGATAAACACTTATGAACCAATAACTGTTGCAATTAGAACACCCCGCTCTTGTGTTTCTCGACATACCAACTTTCTTAACTATAGAAAAACTTTAATGATAAATCTAATAAACTATGTTGTTATATTTGATACCACAAGATATTAAAGAGGCGGTATCACGTTTGATTTTGATAAATAAAGTGATCTCGCGAAAACGAAAATAAACGTGTCCAGTTGGAAAGACAATGTATTCTAATCAAAAGAAGTTCTAAAACGAACGTGCCATGGTCACTTAATCTATGTGGAGCAATTTCCCTGCAACAAATGATTAAACGGTGTTCACACAAATATGGACGCCAATGGAATTTGCTTAATACTTGATAATTTATTCTATGACACGGATGGTCTGGTTTACAAATGTAAATGCTTATTCGACATTTATAAGACATTGTGTCAGGGTCTTCAGAAATACAAAAATAAAATATCACTTCCCATGCAATTTACAAAAAAAAGAAGAAGTTAAGAGTAAAAGTTAAGAACTACAAAGTTGATAAAAGTTAAGAATAACAAATCCACTTGATATCATACTATGAATAGCAAATGCATTCTTAAACATTTGTCAATATTTTCTGGTTCAAATAAGGCAAAAGTCAGTAGCTTTGAGGCGATAGATAATAGTCGGACAGGAGTAACCTGCCCTTCCCTTGAGCATTGCCAACATATGTTCACAACCTTTCTTGATTTATAACTTGAGGGGATTGTTTGTTTCTTTGAAAGGAAGAGAAGTAACTTAGTGTAGATGGGATGTTTAGATCACATTCCAAAGATTCAATCACAGCTGTGATGGCATAGATATGAATCATTCTCTCGCGTAGCATGATTGATGAAGCTTAAAATATATACTGTATCGTACTGAAGAACGCTGTTAAATCACGTTTAACAACATAATGCAATTTTATAAACTGTTTATTAAGAATAGAAGGTCAATAGAGAATATTTATAGATATATACATATGAATGACCATCGTGGTTACACTTCCTCATGAGTAATATGTATGTTTTATTTGTAGATGTATTTATTCAAAGGACATTTTTTAACTTAGATAACATGTTATGATAAATCTTTGTAAATGACAGACTCTTTTTGCAATGATAATCATTTAGTTACATTTTTAAATACTATCAAATTGTATATGAAGAAAAGTTGTTATGTTCCATGCTGATTTAATCAATATATGTTAACTTTAAAGAGAGTTACATTGTAGATCAAAGAATGTACAGCATAGTGATAAGGACTAAATTAGCCTTAATTTCTGAAATTTTATTATTTAACATTAACGGTGTTGATATATTAAAAGTACCGGATCAGTAATGGTCAAACTGAATTAAGCCCCTACGGGGATGATACCGTTTTAAGTCTGGTGTAATAGTGAGCTATAGTACTAGCCATCTACAAGGACCATTAAGGCTATCAGAATGAGTATTGTCAGTTGCACCGTTTCCATTTCAATGCAAGTGAAAACTGATAACTTATAATGCATTAATGGTGCCTGGAATTTCTGTCTTTGTCCTTAGGTTATCTATCGTAATCACGAAAATATAAATTAGACAAAAAAATCAAATTTAAAAAATCAAGGTCTTGTAGTTCATGTATGTAGATCCTGTGACACGATGAAGGGTGAATGTCTGTGCTCATAACACAATGATTAATTTACTCGCTACATCTTAAGTGAGTTTGACTACATTTAAATGCTTTACATCCTAGTCGTATTACCAGAATAATTATAAAGACCAACTTCTTTATTTGATTCAAGTTCTTTATTCTGTTCTTTCTTTCTTTCTTCTTTCTTAATTCTTACAAGGCTTACAGATAAACTGAAACATAACAGAATATTAGTATAGGATATTTTCTAAAACAATTAGCTAGAATTATCCAAACAAAATACGTACTCCTGAACTGTAAATGACAATGTTAGACAAGAAAAATATTACAATGTGAGCTAGGAGAGTGAGCTAACATAAAAAATTTACCTACTTAATGGAACAGCAATGGCAATGTTTACCTGCCACATGCAGCCTAGTTTATAGCAATGTTGAATGATAATTATAAACTTATATATTGACAATGATGAAACATAAACTTAACTGCAAATATGAACGACTCACCATTGTTTTGGACCTTAAATGAAACTTGAAAAGAAAATGTTCTCAGTCTTGCATACCATGTCCTTCATGACCTACAAACCACATGGCTAAGACTGACAAACAGGATACCTTATCAGCTATATTACCTTAATAGCTATAGTTATGCAAAACGGTTAGATAAAAAATGCAACTTCAAGTGGAAAACATAAACCTTATATAGTTGGAAGGAAAATAAAAGTGAAGAATGATGCTTATCTTTGAGGTAAATTGAAATAGTAAAAAATACTTATTTTGACCATTACAATAATGAATGTTCCTTTTAAACTAAATAATGTCCAAACTGATGACTATAAGAAAAATCATTTCGTGACAAGAGAACAATTTTGATTTATATATATGTTTTTAAACCCGACTAATCAATTCATGGAACTAATTGCAAAAGGGCCATGGGTCATTCAATAATAATGTGGAAGTCATTAGAATGCTGAAAACATAAGTTAAGTTGTCAAAAAAGAACTAAAAGTACAAACCGCAAAGATTAACCTTTTCAATCAACAGGAGGGAAATATATGATCATTATTAAACATAAAGAAGACAGGTTTATTGTTTGAGATTATTTGACAACCTAAATGATTATTTGTTCTGTTGAAAGAACCGTTGTTGTTCAGTGTAGATAACTGTTAGGATAAGATTCTATGACTAGAAACACAGTACCCAATGACAAATTGATAACAATATACTTTATAACAAAGTGAACCATTCTCTCGTAATCCATTATAATTAAGAAATCTGCTACATCGCGTCTGACGTGAGTTCAAATATTGTAAAATTCTTCAAGCTACCTTTATAATACCATATTCTATTTTCTTATAGAGAATTTTCAATCAGAAGACAGAAAAAAATCAAAGGGATGGTAGAGGGGCAATCTATAAAGGGTAACCAATTAAATTTTCTACACATCAATTGCCATTCACGTTATATTTGTTTCATACGTAAATCATCAATGTTTAATTTTTTAAGAGATCAACAATGAAATACTTTATCCTTATTTCGCTACGTATTCAAACTATTCTTTATACCGCGGCACTTGCTGGTCTGTTCTGTGATTATCACCAAAAGGGCACTCAAAGTTGGCGTAAGGCAACACTCTCTCATGTTCAACCAATAATAAATACTTATATATATATAATATATATATTTGCATGTACTAAATAGAGAAAAATATACATTACTTCTGTCATAACAAATCTGACACTTCGTATAGACATTGAAGTGTTAGTCTTTTTACAACTAATGATCCATTGCATAATCAAAACCGGTGTATGTCTACATAAAGGATACTTTATATGATAATGATAACAATAATAATAATATCCATGACAGAGCATGCTTAAAGCGCATAAACTATTTTATCCTACCTCATGTAAGAATGCCAAACTTTGATTGGTCCAAATGACCCTAAACAATTATCAATATACATACATATACGAGGGATGATACATCCCTTATACCCCGCTACATGAGTAAAGCGTGCTTCCACGTCAATAAATCAAAGTCACGTGATCAGGTAATATAAAGGTGTTGTTCATTTATGTTTGTCTTTTTAATAATACATTAAGACATTCGGTAAGATAAGTTCTTTATAACAAAGGGATATAAGGTTGACATAGGGATATATATTTCCCTTGAAAGGTTTTATGCAACTCGCGTCCCTCTGTCACCCTTGACGGAATTTTATTACTTACATTATTACCCTGAGGGAATAGTATTTCGATGCAACCTATTAAGCGCTTCGTCCGACCTCGTTTATCCATACCTTCCCTTGTTTTCCGCAAAAGCTCGAAATAAACCATTAATGTTTTCAAATACATAAACACTTTACATGTTTCAGTAAGTCTATAATATCCCTTTCGCCTTTTTGCCACTACCTTTCTTCGTGAATTCAAAGAATATGTTCCATTAAGATTACCGAAGCGTCTGCCTTTCTAGTTAAACAGTAGACTTGGAAATATATGTTGGAACATATTGTTCTACATTCCATGGTGTATTTGTAAACAAAATCAACATATACTGCTTCTTCAATGTTGCAGCTTTGGATTGGCAACGTCACATTATTGTTCTTTTTGCAAACTTGGCATTGGTGATACGGCACACATATATAAACACATAAAGAATCACTAAGAGCATTTGCTCGTTCTTAAATCCATTACTTTGCATACGATGATAAGAGAACATGTTTACTGAATATGGTATGTCCTTGCCCGACACGTATAATTTCAAAACTCCGATCCTTTTGCTGACCAAGCAGGGAATACGTACTATGTCGTTCAACGTTAATTTGAAGTCTGTATTTTGAAATACTTTATAAATGTAAGAGGATGCATATGAGATTGTTATTCTAAGCATATTCCAAACAAGCAAAGACTAGCCCCATCCAAATTTAACGTTTTTCTATTTAATTTCATCATTAGTGATCTTTCATAATTGCATTGTGTTTGAATATACACAGCAAAAATTGAACAAAGTATTAAGACATTTGTACAAAATTCTTAAAAGTCAAAACCAACGGTGGAAAACATTGTTGAAGAAAGCTCCTAAACCTTACAATAATATACGTTAAAACAAAATTTGACTTACTTGCCTACAAAGTAGTTGTGTGGTGATAATTGAATGGCAAGATGACTTGGATGGCATTGATGATATGGATCACACAGATGTCATTGATGATATGAAGGACATGAAAGACATGGATGACATCGATGACATGAATGACATCGATAACATGGATAACATGAATGAGATTGATGTCATGAATGACACGGATGACATGTACCACATGGATAACATTTAGGACATGAATGCTACTAATGACAATATAAACAAACCCTTTTCCTTATACAAATATTATTCAATACAACTGTATTGACTTAAACTTTTAGTAAATAAACGTAATTACAGTTTAACTCAGTATTTAGTAAATATTCTAATAAAGTTTGGACTGAGAAAAATTTCATATCCGAAAACATAATGCGTTCTTTGCCTTAGTTACGTTTTCAACTATTTCTATTTTCATTAAGTTCAAAAAAACAAAAAACAACACTTATGTAAATTTTCTTTCGCTTTTCAGTTAATAGGCAGGACACACTTGAATTGACTGCTTTTCGTTTTTTCAGATTGCAACTTTGATCGATGATTTATCCACCTTTGATTGAAACTTAGATACGATGTGTTCGGACCGTTTGGGAACGGCGTTGCGATCATGAACCAAATATAAG
Source organism: Phorcus lineatus (assembly GCA_921293015.1). NCBI lineage: Eukaryota > Metazoa > Mollusca > Gastropoda > Trochida > Trochidae > Phorcus > Phorcus lineatus. The sequence continues at coordinate 41,912,578 of OV121096.1, forward strand.
TTTGAGATAGATTCACAACATCATGATAAGCTGAAAAGAGTTGATGTATGAGAGCTGCCATAAGGAATAGTTGTAATAATTCTTGAGATCATAATTTGCAAAGAGGACAATCTACAAGTTACTTGTATCATGTCATATCTTTTGTTTATTTTCATTAATATATTCATCTGAAATGAAATAAAGTTTAATATCCTGGCACTGACATGAAATATATTTACTGACATTAACAGACAAGAGTCATCAGAAAAGGAGATATGGTGGATATCAAATAAACCTAGAGTAGAGTTCTCCAGAAACACTTAAAGCTAACCCTGTTAAGAGTAAATATTCAACTTGTTTCTATGAAAATCTTTTAAACAGAACTCTGAAACTATCATCATAGTTTTTCAGAATGATATTATGAGCATCAGTCGTTTAGATCTGCTCCAAAAAGAAAGGTATTCTTTGACAAATAATATATATATATATATTTTTATATATATATATATATATATATATATATATATATATATATATATATATATATATATATATATATATATATATATATATATATATATATATATATATATTAACACAAAAAAACTTCTTCATAGTTCAAGTAATAAATAGATAAAAAACAAAAGTCTGGAAATGATTTAAATCCCCGACCGGTTTCACACTATTCAGTGATCATCATGGGGTCTTTATGACGTTGCCATGCCACGTAACCTTGTTCTGTGACGTCATAGCATGGCAACGTCATAAAGACCCCATGATGATCACTGAATAGTGTGAAACCGGTCGGGGATTTAAATCATTTCCAGACTTTTGTTTTTTATCTATATATATATATATATATATATATATATATATATATATAGTACAGCATTCAACTCATTTCCATTGAAACAGAACCTTTTTTTATACAGACATCCAAAAAAAACATCAAAAGTATCAATGAACGTTCATAATAATAATATTGATAATGATAGTAATGGATTTCTTCAGCGTCTGGTATATAACTCTAAAACTGTTAAACATACCAGAGTGAGAGGAATAAGTTAATGAAAATGTTTCAGAAAGATTTGATGAGTTGTTTCAAAATTATCAAGGATGCAAGGACGAACGGACGGTAACTATATCACAAATTGAAACATTCTAGTCAGATAAAAATCAATCACGTAAAAGAAAAACACATACATCTCTCTCTCGCATTTTTTTTCAAGAAAATAAATTTGTGTTAATTTATTGATGTAGTGAATACACTGTGGAAAATTGTGGACAATTAGTATATGCCTATAGGTATCACAAACCGGACTATCCATTTAAAAAGTCGACATTGGTTCAAGAAATATTTGATATAAATTGTAAAGGACAATTCGGGAGAACCCCTCTGATGATTGCTGTTGAAGAGGGTCACAAGTCTGTTGTTAGGATGTTGATAAGAAAGGGAGCTGCTATCCTAAAAGTTGATGATGACGGTGATAACACATTCCATTTGGCCTGTAGAGGTGGTCATGTTAGAATGGTTAAATATATCCTGTCACTTAATATCTTTGATATAAATTGTAAAGGAAAATTCAGGAGAACTCCTCTGATGATGGCAGTCATATGTCTGTTGTCAAGGTGTTGATAAGAAAAGGAGCTATTATCAAAACAGTTGATGATACGGGTGATAATATTTTAAATGTGGCCTGTAAAGTTGGTCATGAAAAACTGGTAAAATATATCTTGGCATTAAGTATCATGGATATAAATTCTAAAGGACATGGTGGGAGAACTCCCTTAATGAATGCTGTAAGTTATGGTCACATAGATGTGTTTAGACTACTCCAAACATACGGAGCTGATCTCACAGTATCAGATGATCTCGGTAAAACTTTACTCCATGTCGCCTGCAAAGCTGGTCAGTTGGATATGGTGAAGTATCTTGTCACTCTTGAGGAGCTGAGTGACATCAAATTTAGAAAAGACAAACATGGTGACACTCCTATCCAGCTGGCAGAGTTAAATGGATATTGTGTCATAGTAAAATATCTCAATCAGACTATCTGAAACTATATGAAAATTACTTAAACATGAATGTAATAATCATTATTCTTTTAATTTTACAACCGTGCCATATACACTGAAGATCAAAAGAAACTTGTCACCCTAACATTTTGAATATCTCCCAAATGGATTTGAACCCATGCCTGTAACTTGTAGGAGCAGTGCATACAAACGAAACCTTCTCATTTCCAAAGAACACAGCTTGTAGATGCGTTGGGGCAAGTGCTGTGTCCCAAAAGCCAAATATCCGGGGGTTTTTTTTCATTTTCATGGAATCTGCATGCACGGATCACTTTGTAAATAAATACAAATTGTAGCTTGCCATCACATCAACCCAAAAAAAATCAAAACAATGCGTCGCTTGACTGCTGAAGAGAGCGAGAGAGGGCTCTTGGCATGGGCCTGTTTGGGACAAATAAATCAACAAAAGCCAGAAGACTTGGATGTTCATGCCAGTGCATAACTATGTTGTTCCAAAGGTACCATCAGACTGGCACACCACAGGATAGACCTCGAAGCGGCAGACCCCCTGTAACAACACCCAGAGAACACCGCTTCCTTTGCACTTTGCATCTTCGGAAACAGTTCCTCCACAGTGAGGAGACGATTACATCATGCTGGTATCAGAGCCTACCGGCCTCTTCGTGGGATGGCACTGACCCTTGAACGACGTTTTGCCAGAGTTCGATGGGCAAAACGTGTACGATGCTGACAGCGACACGAATGGCAAAGGGTGTTGTTTACCGACCATTGTTTAAGCTTTTCCATGCAGATGGGAGAGTACGAGTATATCGTCGTGTACATGAAAGAGCAGCTCCTAATTGTGTTCATATATGCATGAGGTCCATCAACAAAGCGGAGGTGGTATCATGGTTTAGGTCTGGTGATCATACGTGGCAACATGAATGCACAACGCTATGTGGTTGAAGTTCTGAGGCCAGTAGCTGTGCCATTCCTACAACAGCGACAAATGGGAACCCTTCTGCAGCAGGACAATGCGCCTCCCCATATATTTAGGATCACTCAGGAATACCTAAACAACGCCAACGTCAACGTATTGCCCTAGCCAGCACGTTCACCTGATCTGCCTCCCATAGAGCACCTATGGGATGATCTTGGTAGAAGGTTAAGGAACCTTCCTAACCCACCAGCTACTCTCCAAGAACTTGAACACGCCTTAATGGTTACGTGGGATCAGATTCCTGCTGACGTCATGAGAAGATTGACGTCTTCCATGAGGAGAAGGTGTGAAGCGTGTATTCGTACCAGGGGAGGTCACATAAGGTACAAGTGACATGTTTACAGTTGCTAGTTGCTAATGACAATTTATTTGCTATAGTCGTTTGCCACAGATTGGCGAAAAATGACTTTTTGGACCCCTGGTTGTCTTCAGAGACTGTAACTCGGTGAATTCCACTGTCAGAAATTTGATTTTTGTCATGATTTACCACATAAGAATGCATTAAACATATTTCATGACATGAAACTATTGTGAGTTTTAATTTTTATTTTAGAGTCAATCAAAAAAGGGGACAAGTTTCTTTCGATCTTCAGTGTAAAGGAATAAAAAATACTTGAACGAGATTTACACACACCTTTAGTCATCAAAAGATCCATAGCATATGCATGAATGTTATAGTGTTTCTGCATCCTGGAAATAGTTGACAGGTGATGTAAACTTCCCCCCTTCGGATTCTGTGAAGCTTGTGAAGCCTGTTGAATAGCAGGGATATTCCTTGCGGCAGATTCAATGCCCTGTACTATTTGAAGAGCCTCCTTGTAGTTTATAGCAGCTGCCTCTAGTAACCATCCACCACACATCAAAATCTCTCTTAATATGTTTTCTACTTTAACTCCATAATCACAATGTTAAGCAAAACTACAAAGTTCGTAAACAAAGGCATATATCGACTGATAGGAACGGCGAAACCATGTGTTGAATTTAAAGCGTTGTTTGATTGCTGACGGTTTCGGATCAAATTTACTCTCAAGCAGTTCAATATGTTCCTTGAAAGAATAATATTTGGGTTTGTCAGTTGAAACTAAAATTGGAAGTAATCCGTAGGTCCTAGATCACATTGATAAGGATAAGGGTAGCCTCTTCTGTTCTAATTTGCTTCCATCAGAATAAGCAGACAGTCTGTCCAGATATGCGAACCAAGATTCTACAACCTAAGATACAGCATCGCTGTTGAATTTCTATCATTTCCCATTTGGCAGCCATGTCGGAAAGTTTTTTCGAGATTCTCGTAGCTTATTATGTGTATTTTTAGTTGACAGACAGACTTGAAGATGATGAAGATTATTCCATATTTAATCAAGATAATCAAACAAGTCTTTCGACAATTACAGATACGGGGGCGATATTACCTGCTTCTGCACCTGAGAGAATCTATTTACAAGCTTGTGACATTCACACGATTCAAACATGGCACTTAGACCCTCTAGCCTCTACCTATGCGATTGCTCTGGATCTGTTCTTGCATATCGGATCCGACCTTGTGTTTTGGTTTGCTGTTTCTCGGTGTAATGATAGCAGGGGCGGTTACCAGCTTCTGCACAGCTATTTACAAGCCTGTGAAATTTGCACGATTCCAGTAATACATGGCACTGGGACTCTCTAGCCTCTGCTTATCCGATTGCTCTGTTCCTGCATATTGGATCCGACCTCGTGTTTTGGTTTGCTAGGATTACCTTAGTTCCCTGTATCCAGTTGAAAATGTTATCGCCCGGATGTTTCACGTGCATCATGATTAACTAGTTAGCGATCGTCCTCCTAATTTTTTCTAAAGCAACTGCAATATGGCTACCACTTGCATCATGTTAAGCTTTGATTTTCAATACAAGTATCTCAGACAAATTGAATATCCCTTGGACGTGGAACTTATCTCTATTGCATAGCCCAGGTAACACAAAATCTTAAAAGTGTTTTCCTATGAGTTTTCCTTTTTACCTGGAATCATTATTGTTAAATTATTTTCATCGATTCTTGCTCTGTTCATCTGTGCATGAACACATTGTTATAAACCGTGTATGCAACTCATTGTATTACAAAAATCATTGTTGTGCCGTGTATTTTTATATGAATGGATTATTTCCGACTTTATGATTGGCCTACTTGGTCACATGACAGCAATGACGTCAAGCGATGTCAACCTGTGTGGATTGCGAGAGGTTGATATAACAATCCAAATACCTCCAGTGGATAAAAAAAACTTTTGGAAATTTTGGTCTACCAGAAATACCAGAAGAAAGGTAATTTAAGGCCATTTTTACATAAGAAAACAATTATAGACTTCAGCCTCGGTTGATCCAATTAGTTTTCGACCATGGACATGTGATATTTACCTCTGTGAATATCACATGTCAAAGGTCGATAAAAAAATTGGATCAACCTCACATGAAGTCAATAATTGTTTAATATCATAACATTGTAGAAGTAGATATCTATTACTTTACCCTCTTGGTTTGATATTTTCCAAGACAAGAAAGAACGCAAACATCTTAACATGGGAAAGAGGACTATCTTTGAATTAATACGATCCGTACTTTGGATACAACAATGAAAAATAATGAATTACTTTTAATTATAAAAAAGTTATTTTTCTGCCATGCTCAGAACAGACATATTTTAAATGTAAAAGTTTTTTGGAAAATAGAAGACGTAGCTCTGAGATTAAACTGAGATTAAACTGAGATTAAACTGAGATTAAACTGACTGAAAGAACATCAAAGCAAACAAGAACAAAGCGTAAATACATGTTTAAAAAATAGCGCTGTGACCCAATTTTTAATGGTAGTTCTCACTATTTAATAAGACGAAGTATTTCGTTTGGTACGTGACTGCTTTAAAGTAGTGAAGGTATATTAATCACGTGGTTTTACAATTTTTGTATTCTAACAATTTTTTAAATACAGGATTATTTCCACTAGTTGATGAATAAAATTACAAAGTACACCTTTCGTATTTTTCTGCTGCATTTATCTTATCGGATCATGTCAAAAATGAATTATGTACCATATGAAGATCAGATCGGATCATTTCAGAAATGAAATATGTACCATAGCAGAACGAGCTGATCATAAAGGATGTTCATTTAAATGATAATCATTCCACTTTACTAACAGCAGTTATAAGTTTGACTGAATGGTGCAAATACTGTGTTGATATTTTTTATCACAATGCCTACAGGATAGGGGTACCTAGGACGAGCCGAAATCAACAAGAACAATAATAATGTTCTCCATAAAGGCTGATATTCGGTTGCATTAGACCCGTCAACAGTATATTTAACTTATACATGTAACGATATACAGTGTAGGCATTGCGTTATCAACAGGGCCAGTATTCGATTGTTCTATGGACATGTACTCACTGCTAGTGGCAATATGATTAAGCATCTTGTCTTAAAAATCTATGTGTTCCCTTCATTTAGACCTTAGTGAATAAAGAAATAGCAAAATAATGTCCAATTGCCAGTTCTTTTTATTTAAATGGAGTTAGGTAGGGCAGTGAATTCCAATTGTGCCCTACACCAAGGTAATGGGAATTTGTGTCTGCATCCGTCTTGTGAGGAAAATTTTGATTTATCATCAAGTTTAAACTGCTACGGAGCCTTGGATTAACCAGTTAAATGACCTCCAGTACAAATTTGAAACAAGAATCACAACAATCATTACAGTATGTATATTCAATACCAAGACAACTTTGAACCCAATTATCTGAACACACAAGCCTATGATAATATTCCTGCGGTTGCAAAAACTAGAGAAATGTAATCATAAAAACTTAATATTTTCACAAAAGTAATGCTTACTTGTCATGTGTCATGCTTGAACATATTTATGAATTTGTAAGTCTAGGACTGCACTTGATTACGAAAGAAAAACAAAAAAAAACCTTATGTACATATTGTCATTTCATGAGAGGGGCACATTGCATCTTGAGTTCAGACAAGGACTGCCTTCTATTTCGTAACGAGGTTAAAACCTTTGAAAGGTTTAAAACGATGTCTTTGAATGACGTTTTAGAAGTTGGAAACAATTAAGTACAAAGATAAAAAAACTCTGTATCGAAAGTCGTAATTTCAATTTAAATATTATCATCCATAATTATTTGTACGCAATTAAAAAAAACCGATGAATAATGCACTTTCAAAAAAACTAAGCATCATCATTTTGTTACTGGTTCTGTAAAGACGATATACCGAGCTGTCATTAACAGATCATAAATTTCGGAAAACGAGCCACACAAATAGTTGTGCATGGCAGTGTAAGGGGAAACAATTCACAATTCTTTATGTTTCAAAAATTAATAGATGAATTTAAATCTTGACACTTTTATGAAGTTTGTGTGTCAGCATAAGAACAAAATCACGTAATTGACGACCAAAAATATATTGATATGTTTTTAATGGTGTTTAAATTATTGATGTTGTTATCACATTGTGGAAACGTGGATATGTCGTGTGCTCAATCATTGTGTTTGTGTGCAAACTTTTACACGCCTGCTTGTCAAACGATAGCCGCCTGTGGTTTAACGAAAATGTTTTCCATTTGGGTGCTTTTTCTTTTAACAAAAGAAAGTTTTCAAACATCGAGCAAGAAAATCTTCAAGCCTTTCGGTCCGAAAATGTGTAAAGCACACTGTGTTACTCTCGACGGCTGTTTAGATCATAGTTTTGACGCAGTCAAACTTGCATGTCAACTCGTCTTCAACCCCACTGTCACTAACCTACCCAACAACAACCCCTCCAACAACACTGTCACTAACCTACCCAACAACCCCTCCAACAACACAATCACTAACCTACACAACAACCCCTCCAATAACAGTATCACTAACCAAACCTACAACGATAACAAAATCAACACCACTAGCCGAAAGCTAACCTACAAGTCCTCAAGTGAAGTGGATATGCAACTTTGTAAAGAAAGCCAAACCTTGTCGATGCCTACAGGTGAGTGAATACCTTGTCTCAGACAAAATGCAGTCAGCTTGTACTTGTGTCCATCTCAGTTAGGATAATAGATTAAAGTGACAAAGTGTTGATATATTGACATATGTCAACCGTTATCAGTCGGGTAATGTATTACATTTAATTTTGTTATGAAAACAGAAATTTGCTGTTGTTAAAAATTACTGTTCTTGTGCTAATCTGTCTAACATAATAACAATTGTAATGTGAGAAGTGGTGATTGAAAACAGACCAATTAAGTGGAGAAATTGCGCACCAATATGCGGAAACTTTAGAAACTTCTCTTTAGCTCTTTGTTTTGGATGGATATGTAAGTCAAGCACATATTGTATATCAACAAGTTTCAACGCCACTTGAAATTGTATCAGCCATAGACTTTAAGTCTCTTAAAATGATTCTTTTAGCTTTTGATGAGAAATGAGAGAAAAATATCTGAGGGGAGATAACGAAACATGTTACAGATCCGAAGGGTATCTCAGAGACCCAAATTCCGAAATATGTTTTGACTTTCTTTCCAATCGGAAATTCTCATTTTGCACAAAGATTGCATATGATGTAAACATTACAGGTTTGATAACTTTTAGATGGTAATTGATTAACGGATAGCTAGTGTTCACCCTCCACCCTCATTATTACCAGAGAGTTATTGTACAGAGAGTATAAAAATCGAGTAAGTTTTGAAAGATCAACCATCATGGTCTATATAGCAAACTGAGTTTTATCAACTTCTTTCACAGAGGACAAGGTGGATTCCAAGATATCACGGTCCTGTCTTGATGTTCCTGTCAAAAAGTTTCACAAAGCCTGTAAATACAACATGTTTTACAAGGTGAAGCGACTCGTGGTGCGAGGGTTGGTGGATGTTAACTGTCGGGGAAAAGGGGGCCTTACAGGTGTCATGTTGGCGGCATTGAAGGGAAACCAGAAGATCTTTGACTTTCTATTGAGGCAAAAGAGCAACATTTCAGCTTTTGATTTTATGAATAATACTGTGCTACACTATGCATGTCTATCTGGTAAGACCAGCATTGTCAGGAAATTGTTGCATAACTATGTGGTTAATATTGAAGACAGAGGCCAGAATGGGTGTACACCACTGATGTTTGCTGTTGAATCTGGTAACATAGATGTTGTCAGGTCGTTGGTAAATAAAAGGGCTGTCCTTAAAACAACAAATTACAATAACGATAACATTTTCCATGTGTCCTGCAAATTTGGTGACGTTAAGATAGTAAAGTATGTCCTGTCACTAAACGTCTTCGAAATAGATTGCAAGGGCTTTCTTGGGAGAACTCCTGTACTGAATGCTGTTGAACATGGTCACATAGACGTTGTCAGGTTCTTGAGAGAAAAAGGGGCTGATATCAAAACAGTAGATGACAATAACATTCTACATCGCGCCTGTACATGTGGCGATGTTAAGATGGTGAAGTTTGTATTGTCACTAAACATCTTTGATATAAATTGCAAGGACCACTTTGGGAAAACACCACTGATGGTGGCTGTAGATCATGGTTACATAGAGTTTTGTCATGTAGTTTATAAAAATGGACTTTTTATGATCTTGATAATGTGTGAGTTTTGTCTTTTTATGTTAGAAAAATGTTCCATTAGTTTTTGGTTTCATATATGTCATATTTATGAATGTTGTTATCTTGTAGAGAAATTAGAACTGTCGTTGTAATGTCAATCGGTTCAAACAACAGTGACAACATTAAGGTATAAAGTTATGGTGTAGTTTGACAAATTTCACACATCAATTTTTCAAAAACAATTTTGGAAAATTATTTCTTTCGGGCTAATGAATTTTTTAAATGAAGTGTTTGAGAGGTTAGATAAATTTTGTTTGTATAAGTTCTTGGTGATACGTGTGATATCGGCTTCGGAACACACATATTTAGTGCTTGCTAATTTGATAATAATTATTGTAATAATTAAGATTGCAATCGAATGGTGAGACAATTTAAAATTTAGAAAATATTGCTACTTCGTACCTGTATCTATCTCTGTCTGTGTTTTAAGATTAAAACACATCATACATCTTTAAATTAACTAATAATCCCAATTGCGTGGGAAAATATCGAGGACCAAAACTCGAATTTTGAATTTTTTGCAGGCGTCTCATTAAATAACCCTTCGTTTATTTAATTTACTGATTGATAGTATAACATATAGATATTTAATAATTATTTTAATATTTTAATTGAAAGTATCGAATGTACGACCACTTGCTTATTCCCTTTATAATGTAAGATATGTTTAATTCACAAAACACTAAATTCATTCTTAAAGTGAAACAGCATTTTCGAAAGAAGAAAATATTTTAAAAGTACAAGAAAACAGCCCATTATTAGTTCATGGTAAGCGTGAGATAAGTCACTATTGAGAGGAATCATATCTTTCAAACAATAATTTTGAAGGAAGGAATGTCGAATCCAAACAAAATGTAATCGCAAACTTTGGTTTCTTTGCATTAGCAATCATAGTGTTTCAAATTTTGCATTTTGTATTGTGTCTCTTTTGAAACAATTGATCTGATTAGCATGTAGTTTCCGCATGGAAAAACAGACTTTTGTCAAGACACAGCACACTGAGAGCAAATGATTGTTCAACAGTATCATCTGGATATATATGTTTCTTTTCATATTAAGTTGGCACTGAAAACTGTGATCCAAACTAATAGATTATTTTAATCAAATTGTTGATAATGTGTGTCATACAATTAGTGGAAATCTATCAGGACATCAGTTCCGATATTTTTTATTTTTCGAGAATGTGAAAAGGAAACCAACAAGTACAGTATCAAACGAATAAAAGTTATGAAATTTATATTTGTTCCTTTTTTTTTTATCAAATTAGATTAGGGCTGTAATGTTTTCTGACACGTTACCATGACAACCGTCCGAGACCTGCAATCGGAATGTGGCGATGTGGCGATGTTAAGATGGTGAAGTTTGTATTGTCACTAAACATCTTTGATATAAATTGCAAGGACCACTTTGGGAAAACACCACTGATGGTGGCTGTAGATCATGGTTACATAGATATTGTCAAGATATTGAGACTAAAGGGGGCAAATTCTAAACTAACAGATGACCTGAGCAATAACATTTTACATCAGGCCTGCGTAGCTGGTTATGTTAAAATTGTGAAATATATCCTATCACTAAGAATCTTAGATATAAATTGTAAAGGAAATGGTGGGAGAACTCCGTTAATGAACGCTGCAAGTCATGGTCACATAGCTATTTTCAGACTTCTCCAAACATACAAAGCTGATCTCACAATCTCAGATGATCTAGGTAGAAATGCACTCCATGTCGCCTGCCAAGCTGGTCAGTTGGATATGGTGAAGTATCTTGTCACTCTTGAGGAGCTGAGGGACTTTGAATTGAGAAATGACAAACGTGGAAATACACCTACGTGATTGGCAGTGTTAAAAGGTACCTGTGTCATTGCCCACTATCTCAAATCAATGAAAAAAGGCTATTTATTCCATTTTCAATTTATGTGAAGGCTGCTAATCACAAGTTTTCCTTAATGATAATTTTTTAACATTGAAGAACAGTGAAGATTCAAGATTTGTGAACATAAAAATTAGATTCAAACATTTTGAAGAAAGTGCTGCTTTGCTTATCAAAACTCCATGTGCCGTGAGTTTTTTTGGGGGGTGGATGTTTTAAGGTTGGGAGTTGCTGTTGCATATATCAGCATATTGAATTGATTGAATTGTGACGGAAATCTGAGTCGTAAGTTCATATTCTTTAAGTAACATAATTTTTATAACACATACAAACTAGTTCTGTATTGGGTTAACAAGACTGTCCTCTATGAACGACTTTGTAGAAACACTGTGTTTGAACTTATCAACTATACGATATGGCATCTGATATTTTTCACATTAATTGCAAGCATTGAATTGCTCGTTTTAAATATCAGTAACAGTAGAGTTCAAATTTTGCTCACTTCAAAGTGTATTTGCATCGTTGAGACGATATAGATTGAACTACGTTACATCTTTTCTTATGTCATTTGTTTGCGACATGTATCTCTGATATAAAAAAAACCATTGTTATAATCAAGCTTTATTCGTATGAAATGTCATAGTTTGGTGCCTGGTTCGGTGGAGGCATTCAAAGAAAATCAAGTGAATAGAGAAAATATTATACTTATCAACTCACTAACAGAGATTGGCTATATGAGAACTGTCAAGACGCTCAATTATCATTATTCTTGAGTTCATATATATTGTAAACTCATTTTTAAAAAGTTGTTCAGGAGAAAAGTGTATATTTGAAAGAATAACAATGTCTATGAAACGAGTTTTGTCATGTAGTTTATAAAAATGGACTTTTTATGATCTTGATAATGTGTGAGTTTTGTCTTTTTATGTTAGAAAAATGTTCCATTAGTTTTTGGTTTCATATATGTCATATTTATGAATGTTGTTATCTTGTAGAGAAATTAGAACTGTCGTTGTAATGTCAATCGGTTCAAAAATGACAACATTAAGGTATAAAGTTATGGTGTAGTTTGAAAAATTTCACACATCAATTTTTCAAAAACAATTTTGGAAAATTATTTCTTTCGGGCTAATGAATTTTTTAAATGAAGTGTTTGAGAGGTTAGATAAATTTTGTTTGTATAAGTTCTTGGTGATACGTGTGATATCGGCTTCGGAACACACATATTTAGTGCTTGCTAATTTGATAATAATTATTGTAATAATTAAGATTGCAATCGAATGGTCAGACAATTTAAAATTTAGAAAATATTGCTACTTCGTACCTGTATCTATCTCTGTCTGTGTTTTAAGATTAAAACACATCATACATCTTTAAATTAACTAATAATCCCAATTGCGTGGGAAAATATCGAGGACCAAAACTCGAATTTTGAATTTTTTGCAGGCGTCTCATTAAATAACCCTTCGTTTATTTAATTTACTGATTGATAGTATAACATATAGATATTTGATAATTATTTTAATATTTTAATTGAAAGTATCGAATGTACGACCACTTGCTTATTCCCTTTATAATGTAAGATACGTTTAATTCACAAAACACTAAATTCATTCTTAAAGTGAAACAGCATTTTCGAAAGAAGAAAATATTTTAAAAGTACAAGAAAACAGCCCATTATTAGTTCATGGTAAGCGTGAGATAAATCACTATTGAGAGGAATCATGTCTTTCAAACAATAATTTTGAAGGAAGGAATGTCGAATCCAAACAAAATGTAATCGCAAACTTTGGTTTCTTTGCATTAGCAATCATAGTGTTTCAAATTTTGCATTTTGTATTGTGTCTCTTTTGAAACAATTGATCTGATTAGCATGTAGTTTCCGCATGGAAAAACAGACTTTTGTCAAGACACAGCACACTGAGAGCAAATGATTGTTCAACAGTATCATCTGGATATATATGTTTCTTTTCATATTAAGTTGGCACTGAAAACTGTGATCCAAACTAATAGATTATTTTAATCAAATTGTTGATAATGTGTGTCATACAATTAATGGAAATATATCAGGACATCAGTTCCGATATTTTTTATTTTTCGAGAATGTGAAAAGGAAACCAACAAGTACAGTATCAAGTGAATAAAAGTTATGAAATTTATATTTGTTCCTTTTTTTTATCAAATTAGATTAGGGCTGTAATGTTTTCTGACACGTTACCATGACAACCGTCCGAGACCTGCAATCCGAACGATGCTTTTATAAGAAGAAATTAGTCTTCCTTGCTGCAGTATTATGACTTCTTCAATTTAATAAATGATTTGTTCATAATGTCACTGAGGGTATATTCAATTCATTTCAATGGTTTTATTGTTTCAAGATCATTTGACACATAATACAAAACATTAGATATATATCACATATGAAAAATCATACAAATGCGGAATAAAATTGTAGCGTGTAGGGTATAGATAAGTAGGAAATACCAATATACGGTCGTTATAATGAGAAAATGAAAATGAAATTACTTCATTCATAAGGGTTAAGGTTAGGGTGATACAATTAATCTGCTACGTGGGTGTGATGGTCGTTGAGGTTCTTGTTCCAAATTTGTTCTGGAGTTTATTTAACTGGTTACTGTAGCAGTTTAACCTAGTGGCCATCCATTATGAGACAAAATGTTCCTCGCTAGACGGATGCAGACGCAGATTCTCATTACCCTGGTGTTAGGCACAATTTGAACTCCACTTAAATAAAATACTGGCAAAATGTACATTATTTTGCTGTTTCTTTATTCACTACGGTCTTAAGGAAGGGAACGCATCAATTTTTATGACAACATGCTTGATTATATTACAATTATATTTTTCTTGAAAATAAAAAGCAGTTAAGCATGAAGAAGTGTATTTGTAGATAGTATCGGTTGATGATACAGTATGTGTTCGTTGACTTGTATTGTTCGTAGACTTTTTTAATACTGACTATTAGTACTATGTATTTAAGCTATTAATTGTGTCATATAAGGTCCAACTTCTGACTGCTGTAATACTTTCATCAAAACATTTTTGCAAGTATATCTCATATTAATTTATCTTAATGCAGAAATGTGTTTATAGTGTTTATATTAGAAAGTGCTAAAATTACAATTGTAATTTTTTTTCTCGTCTTGCATTAAAAAAACCCAGTGTAGTCCACATTCTACTGACTACACATGCTCTATTCTTAAAGCTATCAAATGTCACTTACCCATTATCATTATTACAACAGCACTATTAATTCACCCAAAAAATGTATCTTTCTTTTTCTGAAAGCAAATGTAAAAGTCGAGCTTGTTCTCTCTTTCTAAGCATATGTATAACTTTAAATCCAATCATCTATCAATCAATCAGGTTTACAAATCAGTTTCACATCTAAGACACAAATGTGACACGTGCTTTCTGAACAGGATCCCTATTCCGAGCTTTACCCTTTGGCTCGGTTTACGTTTACTTCAGTAAAGAAAGGGACGTTACTTTGTGTCACGATATATGGCTGAGCTAAACATGTTATTGCCTACAGATACTGGTTTGACTAGTTTAAAGATCCACAGAGGGGGTATGATTAGCGGAAATAATTCATAACACAGTTAAGAATGAATATCAACAACTATTTAGGTTCACAACAACCTGAAAATAGCAGAAAAAACATGTTTTATAAACACTTCCGGAAAACAGACGCCAAACGTTTTATTAGCCAATCAGGTGCTAGGGGGGTTGTGACGACATAGACAGGACTCGCTTACGACTGTCTGGTCTGTGTCATTGTTTACATTATAGATTCCAGCGGTCGTGAACGTATACATTTTCACTGATCGTACTTATAGAAAAGCCCCTAAGTCACCAAAGCTATTAAAATATATTCATCGACATATTCGTTTGACATTAATTACCTGTTGTTGTTGTTGTTGTTGTAGTTGTTATTTGTTTGGGTTGTTAATCTCCGATAATGCCGATCGAGTGAACCCAAGCTGATATCTGCCGCCATTGTGACTGTTTTTTGTTTGAACACCTAAACAAATCGACTATCCCCCTGTGTAGCTAATTGACCATTGTAAATGTAGAACATTTGTTACTACTTTATGCCATTTAAAAGTGTCAACTCAATATAGTAAGTCCGTGTTTCTGCTTTGCATGACAGTAACAATGTGATCTCGCTTTCGATGGACTACTTCTCGGCAACTTCCGGATCTGATCATTGGGATACGACGGCTCCGAGCAGCTGTTTTTGGCCTTATTAACCAGTTATGAGTGATAATGAAGATAAAATCTTTTATGTGTTTAGTAAATGTACCTCTTGATTCGCGATTTTCCAACTTCGTAAAAACTTAGAGTTACGTACCAGTGAATTTTGCATAGTAAGGGTACAGATTATTGTTGTATTGTGTGAGTTAATGGTCAGTGTTTGAGATAAAGAGTGTGGTACCAATTTAGAGTGACCAAGGCCAATATTGTCAATAATAACACAACATTTTTTTAATCATTTAAAAAAAATATATTTTCAGTAACTGACAGTCTGCTGACAATTTCACTGCATATATAGATTGTTATATATTGTTGATTGTGATGTAAGTTAAAGCCTGCTTCGAAATGTATTGCAAATATGAATTTTATTTTCAGTTTTAACTATTTCAACCAATTAAAATTATCAACGCTGAAAAGAATATTATTCCTTCAGTACTTTAGTACCGGTATGTTACCAGAGAGAGGTTTTACATGAGGATGACACATGATCAACAGCCTTTATTGAAACTTGATGAAGGTAATAAGGTTTGTCAATACACGTGACACATGAAAATATATTAACAAATCTAACAAAATACCTTATTTCATACTGCAATGTTTGTAAATATTTATCCGGGGAAGCTTTATGACTATAATTTTTTGTTGCTTCTAAAATGACGCTGTAGCAAGAAATCTTAATTTTTCATAAATTTTATTACAAACTGTAGAGTTAAAATACAAACAAGTGATGTGCCCACATTGATGTATGTATCCTTAGAGTAATCAGCACAAAAAACATAATATATACTCCGAACCTAGTCATGTAAAAAACTACAAACCTGTCACTATGTATCATTTATAGATCTATATAGATATATGCACCTAATTTCATTATAGCCTCTAACAACGTAGTCGAATGCGAGCCATATCTGCATTTGCTATATATACTTGTTTACAAACAAACGCGGAGCGAGTCCTGTCCATGACGTCGCATCCGCCGAAGGAGAGCTCATAGGCGCGCAGCGACTTTTTTCAATTGGGCTTTTGAGGTGGTCAATTTCTACGCACTTTGAACCGTTATATCTTTTTAATTATAGGACGCATCGAAACGCTGTTTTGGTGTTTTATTTATTTAAAAGTATTGTCTAAATGGGGATTGAAGTCGGATGAAAAACTGGGATATATTATCTTTAAAGCGGCAAATAAGGAACGAAACATAAATATCCTAGTAAAATAAAGTTACTTCTCTAAATGGATCATTAGTTCACAAAATCTTACATTTTCTTACATTTTTGTTTATTTATGCTTAATTGAACAATGTAATTCTTTAGTGTTCTTATTTAGCTTCGTAGACATCTGAAATATCACACTGGATTCTTTCTGAAAATTTGAAGATTTTGAAGGAGATGGAATTGAAAATAAAACTCTCTCCATTATTGAGATCCCTGCAAGCGATTACGTCATGAACATTTGGGCTGGCTTGAAAAGGGCTGGCATCACAAAATGTTTGGTTAAAGTTTGTTCGCTTTGAACTTAGAAGAATACTTTGCAACAAAAAGAGTCCACTTAAAAATATTTGATACACATTGAAAAATATCAACACAGTATTTGCACTATTCAATCTAACAATTGCTGTTAGTAACGTGGAAAGATTATCATTTCAATGAACATCCTTTACGATCAGCTTTTTTTTGATAGAAATAAATCCCTTTCTTGTTTACCACTACCATTAAAAATTGTATAACGAAGCTATTTTTGCATACATGTATCTTCGCTTTGTTCTTGTTTGCTTTGATGTTATTTCAGTCAGATTCCTGTTTTATCTCACAGCTCCGCCTTCTATTTTCTATAAACTTTTACATTTAAAATATGTCTGTTCTGAATATGCCCAAAAATTGACTTCTCTAAAATGAAAAGTAAATCATTGTTTTTCATTGTTGTATCCAAAGTGTGGATCGTATTAATTCAAAGATAGTTCTCTTTCTATCCCATGTTAAGATGTTTGTGTTCTTCTCTTGTCTTGGAAAATATCAAACCAAGAGGGAAAAGTAGTTAATATATTTCTACGATGTTATGACATTACACGGCACAACAATGAATTGCATACACGGTTTATAACAATATTTTCACGTATGACTTGATATCTGTTTTAGATGAACAGAGCAAGAATCGATGAAAATAATTCACCAATAATGATTCCAGGTAAAAAGGAAAACTCATCGGAAAACACTTTTAAGATTTTTATTTTACTTAGGCTATACAATAGAGATGAATTCCACGTCCAGGGTAAATTCAATTTGTCTGAGATACTTGTATTGAAAATCAAAGCTTAACATGATGCAAGTGGTAGCCATATTGCAGTTGCTTTAGAAAAATAGGAGGAAGATCGCTAACTAGTTAACCATGATGCACGTGAAACATCCGGGTGATAACATTTTCAACTGGATACAAGGAACTAAGGTAATCCCAGCAAACTAAAACACGAGGTCGGATCCAGAGCAATCACATTAGCAGAGGCTAGAGAGTCCCAGTGCCATGTATTACTGGAATCGTGCAAATGTCACAGGCTAGTAAATAGATGTGCAGAAGCTGGTAACCTCCCTGCCCTAGGACAATTTATAGTATTCTGTAGTTGTCGAAAGGCTTGTTTGATTATCTTTATTAAATATGGAATATTCTTTATCATCTTCAAGTCTGTTGAACTAAAACAAAACATATAATAAGTGTCGAGAATCTGGAAAAAAACATTCCGACATGGCTGCCAAATGTGAAATGATAGGAATTCAACACTCATGCTGAATCTTCGGTAGCAGCATCTTGGTTCGCTTATCTGGACAGACTGTCTGCTTATTTTGATCTGATCGAAAACCTACGGATTACTTTCAAGTTTAGTATCAACTGACAAGCCCAAAGATAAGTCTTAAGGAACTTATCAAAGCGCTTGAGAGTTCAAATAGTTTTCCAGGATGATGAAAACAAGAAAACAAGAAAACACTAAAAATTTCATTTAGGAGGGGAAGTGAACACAATTCAGGGACTTGTGATCAACTAATCGAGTCATCAATTCTTAATCAACATACCTCCTCCCTCCCTCCCTAATAACACAAAATACTGATACACATGCTACGGACCTTTCAATGCCTTCTCGACATAGGTGTGTGTAAATCTGGTTCCATTAATTTTTTATTCCTATAATCACACGAGTGTAAGATGAAATTTAAGGAATACTTATTACATTCATGTTAAGATATTTTTCATAATTGTTTATATAGTCAGATTGAGATATTAAACGATGACACAATATCTATTTACCCCTGTCAACTGGAGAGTCTCCATAATTGTCTTTTCTCAATTATATGCCCTTTATATGCAATTCTCCCGAATTGTCCTTTACAATTTATATCAAATTTCAGATTTTGATGTGTGGTGGATGGTTACTAGAGGCAGCTGCTATAAACTACAAGGAGGCTCTTCAAATAGTACAGGGCATTGAATCTGCCGCAAGGAATATCCCTGCTATTCAACAGGCTTCACAAGCTTCACAGAATCCGAAGGGGGGAAGTTTACATCACCTGTCAACTATTTCCAGGATGCAGAAACACTATAACATTCATGCATATGCTATGGATCTTTTGATGACTAAAGGTGTGTGTAAATCTCGTTCAAGTATTTTTTATTCCTTTACACTGAAGATCGAAAGAAACTTGTCCCCTTTTTTGATTGACTCTAAAATAAAAATTAAAACTCACAATAGTTTCATGTCATGAAATATGTTTAATGCATTCTTATGTGGTAAATCATGACAAAAATCAAATTTCTGACAGTGGAATTCAGCGAGTTACAGTCTCTGAAGACAACCAGGGGTCCAAAAAGTCATTTTCGCCAATCTGTGGCAAACGACTATAGCAAATAAATTGTCATTAGCAACTAGCAACTGTAAACATGTCACTTGTACCTTATGTGACCTCCCCTGGTACGAATACACGCTTCACACCTCCTCATGGAAGACGTCAATCTTCTCATGACGTCAGCAGGAATCTGATCCCACGTAACCATTAAGGCATGTTCAAGTTCTTGGAGAGTAGCTGGTGGGTTAGGACGGTTCCTTAACCTTCTACCAAAATCATCCCATAGGTGCTCTGTGGGAGGCAGATCAGGTGAACGTGCTGGCTAGGGCAATACGTTGACGTTGGCGTTGTTTAGGTATTCCTGAGTGATCCTAAATATATGGGGAGGCGCATTGTCCTGCTGCAGAAGGGTTCCCATTTGTCGCTGTTGTAGGAATGGCACAGCTACTGGCCTCAGAACTTCAACCACATAGCGTTGTGCATTCATGTTGCCACGTATGATCATCAGACGTATCTTTTGGTCCCCACAAATTCCGCCCTAAACCATGATATCACCTCCGCTTTGTCGATGGACCTCATGCATATATGAACACAATTAGGAGCTGCTCTTTCATGTACACGACGATATACTCGTACTCTCCCATCTGCATGGAAAAGGTTAAACTTACTCTCGTCGGTAAACAACACCCTTTGCCATTCGTGTCGCTGTCAGCATCGTACACGTTTTGCCCATCGAACTCTGGCAAAACGTCGTTCAAGGGTCAGTGCCATCCCACGAAGAGGCCTGTAGGCTCTGATAACAGCATGATGTAATCGTCTCCTCACTGTGGAGGAACTGTTTCCGAAGATGCAAAGTGCAAAGGAAGCGGTGTTCTCTGGGTGTTGTTACAGGAGGTCTGCCGCTTCGAGGTCTATCCTGTGGTGTGCCAGTCTGATGGTACCTTTGGAACAACATAGTTATGCACTGGCATGAACATCCAAGTCTTCTGGCTATTGTTGATTTATTTGTCCCAAACAGGCCCATGCCAAGAGCCCTCTCTCGCTCTCTTCAGCAGTCAAGTGACGCATTGTTTTGATTTTTTTTGGGTTGATGTGATGGCAAGCTACAATTTGTATTTATTTACAAAGTGATCCGTGCATGCAGATTCCATGAAAATGAAAAAAAACCCCGGATATTTGGCTTTTGGGACACAGCACTTGCCCCGACGCATCTACAAGCTGTGTTCTTTGGAAATGAGAAGGTTTCGTTTGTGTGCACTGCTCCTACAAGTTACAGGCATGGGTTCAAATCCATTTTGGAGATATTCAAAATTTTAGGGTGACAAGTTTCTTTTGATCTTCAGTGTATATGGCACGGTTGTAAAATTAAAAGAATAATGATTATTACATTCATGTTTAAGTAATTTTCATATAGTTTCAGATAGTCTGATTGAGATATTTTACTATGACACAATATCCATTTAACTCTGCCAGCTGAATAGGAGTGTCACCATGTTTGTCTTTTCTAAATTTGATGTCACTCAGCTCCTCAAGAGTGACAAGATACTTCACCATATCCAACTGACCAGCTTTGCAGGCGACATGGAGTAAAGTTTTACCGAGATCATCTGATACTGTGAGATCAGCTCCGTATGTTTGGAGTAGTCTAAACACATCTATGTGACCATAACTTACAGCATTCATTAAGGGAGTTCTCCCACCATGTCCTTTAGAATTTATATCCATGATACTTAATGCCAAGATATATTTTACCAGTTTTTCATGACCAACTTTACAGGCCACATTTAAAATAGTATCACCCGTATCATCAACTGTTTTGATAATAGCTCCTTTTCTTATCAACACCTTGACAACAGACATATGACCCTTTTCAACTGCCATCATCAGAGGAGTTCTCCTTAATTTTCCTTTACAATTTATATCAAAGATATTAAGTGACAGGATATATTTAACCATTCTAACATGACCACTTCTACAGGCCAAATGGAATGTGTTATCACCGTCATCATCAACTTTTAGGATAGCAGCTCCCTTTCTTATCAACATCCTAACAACAGACGTGTGACCCTCTTCAACAGAAATCATCAGAGGGGTTCTCCCGAATTGTCCTTTACAGTTTATATCAAATATGTTGAGTGACAAGGCATAGTTCACTGACCTCATAAAACCATCTTTACAGGCTAGGTGTAATATTGTATTCTTAAGGTCATCTTTCATTTCAATATCAGCCCCTTTTTGTCTCAAAACCTTGACAACATTCATTACACCATTTTGAACAGCACTCATTACAGGAGTTCTCCCTTTGAAGCCCCTGCAATCTATATCAAAGATGTTCAGCGACAGTAGATACTTCATCACATTAACATTGCTATTAACAGAGGCCCATCGTAATATGGTATCGTTATTGTGATCAACTGCTTCAAGGTCAGCTCCATTTTGTATCAATACCCTGACAACATCTATGTTACTAAAAGAAACAGCAAACATCAGCGGAGTCTTTCCTAAGTAACCTCTCCTTTCAATATTTAACCTATCTAAATCCAACAATTTCTCGACTATGCTTGTCTTACGACCTGAGCACGCATAATGGAAAGCATGGTTAGAAGATGCATCAACAATTGAAATGTCACAGTTTTGCTGCATTAGAAAGTCAAACATCTTCTCCATTCCATCCCCTGCTGCAACCATAACAGCTGTATATCCCTCGTTATTCAAACAGTTGACATCCACCAAACCCCGGGACAGGATTCTTTTCACATTGTGCACATTGTTGCTAAAACAGGCTTTGTGAAACCTTTTCACAAGACCAACAGGACAGGCACGTGATATTTTGTGATCAACATTGTCCTCTGTAAACAAAAGAATCAAAAAGAAGATTTCTAAAAGAGTCCAAGTTTAAGTTTGGTACACTTAGATGACGTTTTCCATATCTTTCTTTAGTTTTATACATTCTTCTCATCTATACAATAACCTTCTGTTGGCAATAAGGATTCAGCCTGAGAACTAGCTATCAAATACTGAATAAACTATCAGCTAGCTATCAAATCCGAAATGTGTTAATCAACCCCTTTCTGTGTGCAAATAGTTACCAAACTCACGATGAATAAGGAAGACCAAATATTTTCGGAAAACTGTGACCCATGGAAGCTTTTGATACGTGCATGTTTCGGTTTTCAGACTCAATATTTCCCTCGCCCTGTATATATATGTCTCTCATGCTACATTCAGAGTTGAACTTAGGTTCAAGGTGTCAGCAGTTACAAATTGGTCTAAGAAAGAACGTTTTCTCACCTTGAAGCATCGAGAAAGCTTTAGTTACATTACAGAAATTCGAATTCTCTACTCTTGAGGGGTTGTTGGTTAGGTTAGTACTGGTGGTATTGAAAAAAAGATGACACGCCAGCTCTACCTCATCAAAACTATGGTTTGAACAGTCTTCTCGAATAGCACGTTGTCTTTCACACATTTTCGGACCGTAAGGCTTGAATATTTCAATGCTCAATGTTTTACAGCTCTCTGCTGTAAACAGAAGAAGAACAAAAATTGAAAACATCTTTGTTAAACCACAGTGGGCTATCAATGAATAGTCCGCCTTTTGACACGTAAAGGCACATACTGATTGTCTACCTGATATCAATTTTCCATAGCGTTTACAGAACATCAATAAATTAAAACACAAATCTATTTTCTTGAAAAAATGCGAGAGAGAGAGAAAGAGAGATTTATATGTTTTTGTTTTACATTATTTATTTTTAACCCACTGGAATGTTACACTATTTGATATAGTCATCACTCGGCTCGTCTGTCCATGCGATCATAATAATTTTGTTTCACTCTGAAGCCACCCATCAACATTTTCTGAAACTTTCCATGAGTATTACCCAAGCCAACGGATTACTTCACACCTGTTTTTAAAAACGACATTGGTTACCTCAAGTTCAAGTTCTCTCACATACTGAGCGGTGATTGGTCCAGACTGATCCTGTATAACTCTTATGCAGATTATGAAGTTTGACAGTTGTGAATTCTGAATCTTCTCGCTTCCTAATTCAACTGCTGCTGTAAATGTTTATTCTTTGTACATATATAGAATGTCATTCTAGTGCATTTGTTCGTTTGTATTGAACGAGTAGATGTCACAAAGAGCAAAGAAACAACGAGTTCGCAGACACAAAATTAACCAATAAAGGAGGTTTATTTCAAAATGACATTATATGATAAAGATATTATTAAACCTCGCCTAATAATTTTTTTGTTTTGTTTATATAGTGATATTTACGTTATAAAAACATACTCTGGTAATAATTTCTAGTTATCAATAGTTGGAGTGAGTTCATGGGTAAAACCATATTTCTTTTCGACATATAACTTTGAAAAAGATATTTGGAAAGTTAGCAAAATTTTAATGCATTAAATCCATTGACCATGGAAAATGTTTATGATTGAAGGTTAGCAGATAAAGATGCTCAAAAGAATACTTTCATGTTTTTTTACAAAGTAAACTTTTGTTTTTATGTAAATGTATATGTTTACATATCAACAATTAATAACCCTGCCAGATAATTTTTAAAGATCAAGAGGTAAATTGAATAAGTCGGTGAAGTCAATGCAAGAAATATAATGAAACATCCCTGTTTTTAGGACAACGGGACAAAGGTTGTGTTAAACATTATGGCAAAAGGGACACTAGTCTCTTAATCAATGTTCCTAATGCACTGAATACACTTTGGAACACAGTCAGAATAATAAATTTCTATACCAGTAAATTAGTCGTAATACCTCATTCCCAATCATTCTAAAATGTATACAGGATATATAGTCAGTAGACTACTGAAGAAACATAAACAGAAAAGGAGAGAAAAGGCCAAGCTGTAGACGACGATGCAGATGAATATGCCTTCAATCCACAGAATCCAATTGCATCAAATGTGGCAGCATGTATATGGTGTAACTTGTTCAATGAAACTTTTGAACAAAGGGTTACTCTTTGGAGGATGACTGTTCCTTGGTCTGTGAAACTGACTTGACCAAACAAGAATGTTTGTGATGGGCTCGGCAATTTCAAGAATGGATTTTGGCACATGGTGACCGGGATATGGTTTTCATGATCAAGGTTGAATCCACACTAAGCACCGCACCGCTTTGAGTGAGTGAGTGACTTGGGTTTTAATGTGCTTTGAACAATATTTCAGTTATTAAACACGTGGATGACAAGCATCTAAAGGAGAGTGGACAGATCAGGGAGAAAGTGATCGAAAGGATGAGGGAAAAGACGGAAAGAAAGGCATAGTGAGAGATAGAAAGCAGGTTTTAGAAGGACTCAAATTTGGCCTGGCTTCCACCCGTCCGCACGGCTTTGAGTAAATGTGATAAAGATGTTCTCTCTATGGAACTCAGTGTGTAACAGGTATAAAAGGTTCAGTTATTACTGAACAACAGGTATAAAAGGTTCAGTTATTACTGAACAACAGGTATAAAAGGTTCAGTTATTACTGAACAACAGGTATAAAAGGTTCAGTTATTACTGAACAACAGGTATAAAAGGTTCAGTTATTACTGATTGAGCAATCTTGATCTTGGTTGCATTTTTCACGATTGATGCCACTGCCCTAGTAATGATTTTATTATATGTCCTGAAACATTTTTGTCATTTAATTGTCATTCTTTTGCAGCTACTTTGCACACTACAGTGATCAAAACAACCGCTCTATCCTTGTGTTGACATTGTCAAATTTTATCATGGTTGATAGATAATACTGAAAGATTATTCTTTCCAGTTTCACACTTATATATATGATTGGTGCTCCAGATCCCTAGAGCCCTGGTAATTAAAAAAAATCAGTATAATAATCTAAAACAGCAGAGAGCTAAATGAGACTCATAAAAAAGCAATGCTTAAATTAATTATGCTTAAAGTATATCCCCACGTTACACGTCATATCTCTTGGATCCCCTAAAATATGGGCATAAAATTCTATCAAAACATCAGTTTAAAACAATTTATGTAACAGAAATATAGAGCAAAGGTCCAAAAGCATCGAGAAGAATGTTTTTTCTTGTGTAAGTCTTTAATTTGGACGTTAAACCAATAAATATACTTCGTTGAAAAAAACATTGATTTCAACAAATACGGTTTAAAGTCATCTACCAACGTTCCTAACCAGAAATTTGTGAAAAGTTCGAACTTATTTTAATTGAAGAACATGAACTTCCTGAACCTCTCAAATGTATTCATGTTAAGGTATATGACATGTTCATGTTGAAGTATCCTTCAAGGATATCCTCCAACACTAGGCGGTACAGAGAAATTTCGTGGACGGTAATTACATTTGCATAACATAGTTCATCACACAACATATAGCAAATAGATGAAAATGAGCCATAATGACCAAACACTTTAAAGCTTAAACATGAGTTCAGTTATTAACATAATTACAGTATGTTTTCTTACAAGAGCTTCTAAGTTGTCCGTTTCTCGCAAATGAAACTTAATGAAAAAGAAAGTAATATAAACCCACATGCGGGGTCTATTAGTTGCATTTGGCACACAATGATAATAACCACTTTTGAATAGGATATACGTTACGCTTATAGCTATATTAAATACAAAATATTAAAATGTTCTTTGCACATATTACATCTTCATGCATTTCAGGTGTTTACAAACGATATAAACCAAACTACAAAGGTATAGTAAATATCATTACAATCAATTTCAATATCTAGATACACATTAAATCAATAGATGGATAAGCACCTGTCCACAAATCTGTTCTTCACTTGCATGCTGTAAACTAATATCTGATTAGTCCTCTAACTTATCAACCAGTCTCTTGATTTAAATAACCTTTTAGTGTCGATCAGTTACTAAATAAGAACTAAGCGATCAGCATCTCAATGACAGACACATAGAACCATGGATTGCTTAAAGAGATATTATATTCAGGTATTGAATAATTAATACATTTATCTAATTTTTGGAGCATCACGAGGACGAATGATAACGGTTTTGTTTTGGTATATTTGAAAACACAAAGGTCTTCAGGTACATTCACCAATTTCGGCGCAGTAGTAATAACACCATCGCCTTGTGTTATGAAAACCTAGTCAAAAACAGCCGCATTCTGAGTTGTGGTGGCAGAAACCTTGTATCAGGGTTATAAGTATCGAGTGAAAAGAAACCAGAGGTACCAGCATCAACTGGAAATGTTGCTTATCTATCTGCCCAGCTACCATCAATACATTCAACGTCTTCATCAGGACAGTTACTAACATCCATATGGTACAAACCATACCAAGATTTTTCATCAGTGAAGAACACGGTTAAAAGGGAAGCAGATAAATGCATTCCTTTTATTTTATTTTAAATAATATGTGTTATGTATGGTGATATGTGCTGTACAGTACACATATTGTAATGGTGATTTTCTTTTTGTAATATGCAATAAATGTTTTGGAGTTGACCCCTGTGTCCTCCATTGTTTGACAAACTAGCACGCATGACCATCTTTCATATGAAGAACAATGGTGGTGGCAAAGTGGGAAGACACCCGTGATTTAGGGACGTTGTATTGCCTATTGATTACATAATGCGGGTAAATAAATGGCACGAGCTTGGATGAATCAATTTCAAGAGTATTGTTGCTCATGTACGAAGAGAAAGTACAAAAACATTATTTTGAAGTAATCTATGAGACATATATATCAAGGTTAAATGAAATTTTCAGTTTCGTGAAGTGTGACGTGGGTTAAGAAATGGAGAATACATTCGTAGTGGTGGATCAACTCGACCCTTCGCGCATCCTATCCTTCATATGCATTCTCCAATACATAGCGTTCATGTCGACTGATTCAGGATAATACTCGGACAGATAGGGAAAAACCTAATGAAAGTATATATGAGTATACGGAAGCCACATTCAGGGTCTTTAAATTGCATTTGGCAGAATATAATAACCATATTTATATTAGAGATATCATGCTAACAGGTACAATAAATACAAAATGTTGAACTGTACTTTGTATGTATTAAATCTATATACAATGTAACTCTTTAATCTTTTTGCGAAAGATTTTTGCAGTTACAATAAGAAAGGGAGCACAAGATTCCATTACAAATTAGTTAGAAGTTTATACAGCAAAACATGTTTTTTTATGTCATGTGTTGGCATCTGTTCCCAGATCTGGACTTGTTTTGCACACAGATGTCTCTCAATGTTGTGGATTATTACTTAAATCATTGCTATACAGACTAAAAATACTTAATAACAATTTGAAACTCGCATTATGTTGCTTCAGGGGATTGTTCAAACGAGTTTAAAAATGACGTTAATGGCACTAGTACACACCAATATTTCGTATATCAAACGTATTCACAGCTAAGGCATATTTTTCGATATTACTAATTATCTGCACTCAGGTAATTTACCTCGTTAGTTATTTTTCAAATAAAAAACTATTCAGGTTATAAACTTGATTCTATAAGACCAGATGTTTTTAATGCAGCGTTACATTAAATACCCAGGAACTACGATATGATAAATATTCAAATTTTGCAAAACATCAAGAAGAGCGAAAACAGCGCTATATCAATCCAGTAACTATGCTTGCACTAATTGTTTAAAATCAAAACAATATTTCAACTCAACACAAAAGCTACACACATCACTCTTTCAGCATTTCCATTTGTCAATATATTTTTCATTGAACTCATGAAAAACACTCATTCAACTGGCAAACACTGTGAGATCAATTTGTCACTGAAAGAAACTTTACATGAAGTAACAGCACATTAACTTTAACAAACATTAACAAGAAACGGTTCAGTTATGAAACTAGGTTCCTGTTGGTAAACAACCTTCTCGTGTTATGAAATATATGTACTTTGCAACCTTCAACTAAATGTGGTTAACCAATAAAGCAACATCCGACAGATGTTGTATTACATTAACAGAGATGAGCTGGCAAATGTGTAAAACAATATTTTCTTAAATATGATGTTATATACTTTTTAACAATTTAAGGAAAAAATAACATTGCATGTATTCAACATATCATTAATGATTGATGTATATTAATTCATGATTAGAATAAATCCTACGATTACAAAGACTTGCCAAATGATGAGGTTTGACATTAATTGAAAATCATCTGAGAAAAAAAAGCAAGGGAGTAATTGTTACATTGAGCATGTTAATTGGAGCATATGTTCAATAACTGAAATAATTAACTTTCATATTTTCGTAAAAGTTCCTCCATGTCAACTGTTTTCGGGGTGAGGTTCACTAATGCCTACATGGAAGAATGCCTACAGTCTTATCAAAACATCTTCACGCACCAGTGGCTCTAAGATTAATAACCTTCACCCTATTAACAAAGTGGAATATTCCACTGGGGCAAACAATGAAAACAAAGTACCATATAGTTAGCACATCGATATTTTAACATTTTATTTATCAATGTTTAAAAAAATTAAAAACATGTTTTCGGATAAGATTTCTGACAGAAAAACGTTTACAGCTGAAGAGAGAATTACATATGGAGCTCAGCCTAAAGAGTCTATTGAGAAAACAGTAAAATGAAAACGACCCTGGTTTAAAAAATACCAAGAAGGAATGTTTTTGATTATTTGTCTATGAAAGTCTCTAAGATAACACTTTATTTCTAAAATAAGATTTGGTTCCCCTATGTTTGATAACCTGTACATATTTACTTCGTTTGAATAATATGTTAAAATAAAATAAAATCCGTAATTTGTGCACATGGATTATAAGAAAACTCCACCCATAAACTTGTTATTTCTGTCAATTTATCCTATTTTCCCCAATTAACCATAAATAAATAATTATTGAATTCGAATGTAGAATGTAGAGTTGCCGAAATTTATTTCTAAAAAAACATGATAGATATTTCTTCTCAGAACGTCTGGTTTTCATACACAGTTATTTGCTGCAACATGAAGTTTATCACTATCTAAAACAATAACATCCATTACTTTGAATAATTTGAAATAAAGCAAATGACACTATCTTTATAATATCATTAAAGGTACATTATCTCAAAAGGATTTAAAATGAAAGAAATCATGAAACCTTTAGATGCATAAGCACACATTCCCAACTTTATGGCAACAATAATACGAAGTGACTGGAGTTCCTTAGTCGTCCTCAGAGACGAAGTGTAACTTGATGCAGCAGATGACTAGAAAGTATTGCCATATGACACAGGATAAAACGCCTTCTTTAAACAAAACAAAAACTTATATGTTGTGTTTATATTCCTTCTGTAATAAGAAAAAACACTTTAAACCTTACGATACATCTATCTATTGACCTATCTTTCGTGTAAACACAGGCAGGTGTGTACCGCTAGGATATTGTTTTAAACATGTTTATTTCACAAATGGTGTACATGTTGTGAATGGGATCGGCCAACAAGCTGACAGCGCTTATGTCAAGGCCTCAGTCTGATTAAAATCGACCGTGTTCCGAGGAATAAAAGTTTCAAAATACTGACTATCGAGATTCGAACTCTTTCTGTTTAGGCTAGCTATCCTCGCCACAGCGGTCTGAAGGCAGCCTCACTGCTCGCACGTGCCGACACCAGTTTAGCGCAGACAAAACCTAGTCAATAGCGAACCAATCACATCATCGCGTTTAAAATAAAGATAGCGGCGATCAAGGTTAACAAATGGTAAATGGGAGTTACTTGCCCCTAGCCCCTGATACCGAATGCTTTTGCCGCACGCATTGTGATTGGTTAGCTTAGTTTATGCAAGAACGTGCGCTACAGTAGGGTGCGGTCAGACCTAGTGGAGAGGATAGCCCAGACAGATTGAGTTCGAATCCCGATAGACCAAATATTTTGAAACTTTTATTCCTCGGAACACGGTCGATTTTAATCAGACTGATCAAGGCCTCTCCCTTGAACATTTTATCAATAAATGTTTAATACATACAAATACAAAATCACAATATATGCGACATGGTTAATGTTTTACCAGCAAGATAATATTTCATAATTAGTAGTAACCTCAAAGCAAGGCATATTGTTTTAACAATCTTATTTAAATCTTAAAGTTTCAGAAATGAAGTCGTGTACAGATTGCGTAATATGTTGATTTATAGTTGGTGATTTTTTATTGTTGCCATACAGGATTGATTTCAGGTCATATCCTTTAACATAGAAGTATTTGTTTTGTCGGATATCATTATATAATGGGCATGTAAAAAAGAAGTGGACACAATCCTCAGAAAAATAACCACATGAACATGAAGGTGAATTGGATACAGTCAGACCTCGATAATCCGAACACTTCCGTTTTTCATCAAAAACGTTCGGATAGTGAAACGTTCGGACTACTGAAACGAACCAAATCTACAGACAGACGACAACGTATTACGAATATCTAATGAGTTTTATTTCATATACACATAACAACTGGGATACATATATTAATAAACAATCATTGCACAAAAGTATTTCTGGACACTCACTCACTCACATCTCAATTTATTACAATCACAAACTGCTGATACGCTCAACTCAACTTGCACTGTCATTGATGTTTACCAATTCAATCAGTGTGGTGCTCGCTTGACTAGTATATATAGTGGATTACCGAACGCTTTGATAAACGGTCGGATTAATGAAGCAGAAATAGCTGTAATTGACTAATCCGTTACAGCTAATTAGCGTTCGGATACGGAGACTGAATCACCGGATTAATGAATCAACATTTAATGAGTTTACATAGAGATTAGTTTGGTTACAGTTTGCTACCGTTCGGATACTGCGAGATCCGGATTATCGGTGTCCGGATTATCGGGGTCTGACTGTAAATGTCTATTAAATTTATGATAGTTAAGGTCACTACAACCTAGACGCAGTCTACAGTGAGCTATTTGAGCATGTCTTTGTCCAAAATTATTATCGAAATAGTAATTGTTAAAGATAGTACTATTTATTGACCTTTTAAAGCTGCTGACTGAATCGCTAAGTCTTTGTTCTTCTGTTAAGGAGTTCCATTCTTTAACAACAGAATGATAATGGGTAAGAATGATAAAGAGTGTCTAAGAGTATTGCACGAAATAGTCTGCAGAGAATCCGGATTTCTCAAGTTGTAAGGATTATTTACAGAGACACTATTTGGAACTAGATCTGAAAGATAGGATGGAGATGATTTGTAATACATTTTATAAAACAAACACAATTTCTGTCTTCTACGCCTATCGCTTAGAGAAGTAAAAAAATTTTCTTTGTATAACTTATTATGACTTGTGCCCCTTACAGCTCCACATATTGATCTTAATGCATCTAGGTGAAGATTTTCCAAGAGTTTTGCTTCATGCATGGTGCAATTGTCATATATGTTTGAACAGTAATCAAAAATAGGAAGAATAAATGATTTATATAATGTTTCAAGACTTTTTCTATTCAAGCGGTATTTTAGACTTCTTAAACAATTGATCATTGGTCCCACTCTTCCAATTATGGCATCGATGTGAGAGGACCACTGGCAGTCTTGTTGTAGGACAAGTCCTAAATGTTTATGTCAATTGACTTCGTCAATAATTACATTATTCAATTTTAGGTCGGGCTTGTGACTGGGATTGCGCTTTCTACTAAATTGCACAGAAACAGTTTTCTTTGGATTAAAATCTATTTGCCATACCTCGGCCCATTTCGAGATTCTTTGTAAGTCATTGTTTAATGTTACAGCTGCGATATTAGGATTATCAATTACAATATATAATGACGTATCATCAGCAAACAGTCTGATATTACAGTCTATATCATCAACTAGGTCGTTTATATATATTAGGGAAAATAGTGGCCCAAGTACGGATCCCTGGGGTACTCCAGCTAATATCGTTTTTGTATCAGAGCTTTTACCTTCTATTACGACACTTTGTGTTCTGTCGCTTAAATAACCGCTAGGATATGGTAACGCCAATGTAACATGCTATACAGAGTTAATGGCCGACAGGCGGAGTCTCTATTGATCTTTATACACTTACATGTACTTGTTTTGATATGGATCTATGCCTAAACTTCACTGTAAGTATTAAAGAATTTGTATGTCAAAACAAATCTTGTTCTTCAATACTTTTTATCATTGTTGCTTTTAAATGCAAGATGACACATGACGTTACCGCAATTACAATACCAGTGATTCTATTCTATCTCTTTGTACACTTTCTAAGTCCTTAAAACTCCGAATTGATCTGCAGTCCAAAATAAAGCAATACATTAAGATAATTGTTCCCTGTTGCACTGCAGAAGTTGTTGTTGCTGAGAGATGGCGTCCGTGGTTGTCAGACAAGAGGCAACGAAACTGATATTTTACTTTTGTAATATTTATTGGTAATAACAATGTTAATATTCCTACCATTAACATTTCTACAAGTTTCTGTTAGTGATGTATACAAATTAATTGTCAAATCTCTTACTTCACCTTAGTTCCGTGTGAAAACATCTGCGAAACATTACTTTGTCTTATTCAATATGAAAAGTTTTTTATTTCAGACCTGAAAACAGAAAACTATGAGACACTGTATCACTGAGTGATGAAAAGGATGGTTTCATGACCAGTGATATAATGTACATGGTGTTTGAAACGTTAGTTTTGTTTTATTTTACACTGTATCAAGCTGGAGCTGAACCGTAACTCACTCCATTCACTGTCAAAACATATGCTGAACTATTTGTCACTAAAATAAACTTTATTGTCCATGAAGGAACAGAACATTGGGCACACGTAAACAATTATCACTACAATTAGTTGAGGTAAGTTCTAAAGTTCATGTAAATAAACAGCTTCCAAATGGTATGACATATGTACGCAATAGCCGTAAACTAAGTGTGGTTTACACATATGTTGAATTGCATTAGCAGAGATGAGGTGGTGAGTGTGTAGAAGATAGTTTTCGTTACTAATATATAATAAGATATCAGATGTTGTTGATTACAATCGTAATCAAAACTTCATAAACTGTAAAACAGTAAATTATGCAAAATCCTTCCTTCCTGACACAGTTAAATTATGAAATTCATTACCGATAGAGCACAGAAACGCCCCTTCTTTATCGACATTCAAAAAAAGCCATAGACACGGAAACTGAAATGCATACTCATTTCGACTTACATTATGGTAGTAGATTTTCTCAAATAATACATTCTCGCCTTAGACTTGAATGCAGCAACTTAAATGCACACAAGTATGAAAGATTCATATCATCAACTCCCGACTGTTCTGGTGGCCATAACTATGAAGATTCGACCCATTATTTCTTTTCATGTCCATTGTTCATGAATATAAGGGAAAATATGTTTTTCTATAACAAAGGTTTTGACCTGAGATCGGTCCTATTTGGAAACCCAAATTGTTCCTCTTATGTAAATCATGAACTATTGATATCTGTGCACGAATTTATAGATTTAACAGGCAGATTTGCATCGGATCCGTAATTGATATATTACATTGTTATATTGGTAAAGCTTGTTGGCGACTATATATTCATATATAGATAAATCATATATTTTTGTAAATACACCATGACATGTTCTTTATATTGCTGGCGTTTGTATAGATAAGTATATTTATTCATTGTTGAATCACAATGACATGTTCTATATTTTGTATTTTGGAGCGGTATTAACATAAGCTTTTAGCTTTTCTGAAATAAATATGTTTAAACAATATAATATGCCTGTGTACAGATAAAAGCAAAAACAAATTAAAGCTTGAATTCATTTAACATATTGAACATGGTTGTCGTTTAAGTTTAGAGAAAATCCCCAGACAACGCAGACTCGCTCCAAGACATTGTTTTGGAAATTCTTGGATAAGATATAAGTGACAAGAGAAAATAGCAGGCAAGTACATGGGAACCAACAAGAAACTTAGAGCATCTTAACGAGAGCATATGCTCAATAATTGAAATTATTAACTCTCTTGTTTGGTGAAAAGCTCTTCCATGTCAATTATTTTCAGATAATAACTCTGACAGAAAAACTTTAACAGATAAAGAGAGAACTGTATGTGGAGTTCAGACCAAAATGTTAATTAGGAAAACAGTATTATGAAAACAACCCTGTTATCCCAAATACCGAGAGAGGTATGGTTTATTGTTTGTTTATGCAAGTATTAAGACATTAGTGTGTTCTTCAAATAGCAGAAGGTTCCTCGTTGATAACCTGTACTCAATCCCGTCTTTTGAACAAAATGTTCTAATCAAAAACAGTTCCTTTGAAACATTCTTTGAAATGGCGTATTCATATAAAGGGGAGTAAGGTAAAAATTTCCAAAGTGACTTACATTTTTAGATTTACCTTTTGTAGTTTAATACATATCCAAAACGCAGTTTTACAAAGCTTTTAGAGTGAAATATTTTTAAAAATTTGAATGTTTGAAGTGCAAAACAAATACGAGGTAAAGATAACTGAGTTTGCATTATTTTGTGACTGAGCAATGATATGACAATCATGCCATTTGATGAAAACACATCTATCCATCTACAGCCAGGCTCTTCAAAACCATTACACCTCTGATGGAGCAATACAAGACCCTACGTCTGAATACTTGGGTCGTATTGAAGAACATGGTGACTTATGTGATGAATAAGGTTTGATTCAAGAGACGATTTCATTTATTGGCACGTACCAAATAGTATATGCTGGACTGTTAGACAAGAGGATGGATTATCTTAATCCCATACGGAAGGAGAGTAGTTACACTGCAAGTCACAAGACAGTTATCACAGTTACTGAACGTTGATAGTATCCATTTCTGTAGGGCGACTGCTTCGATAATCTGTCTTATCTATTCCTTCTTGTTACGGTTTTATAAATCTGTGCGCTCGAAAGTATTGTATTTCTCCCGTAGGTATGTTCTTTAATTCAAACTATGGCTTCAGTGGATACTTTTCAGCGCTAAACAGTACATCATATCCCACTGTTGACTCGAGTCGATGACATGTAAAGAGAACCGTGTGGTATGGCAACAGTGATATAATAGATAATTAACTGATCAGGGTTATTTTTCATCTTTAAAATGTTTTGTATACATGGGCCTAAACCTAGTTGAGTTATAATTAACTATGAAAACAACATCCACAACTTGGCATTATGTCAAATAAATCAAATGATTGTATTTTTCATTAATTCATCAAATGCACATTATCTGAACATGTGTTAACATATATATATCGTCATGAAAAACTGTTTTAGCATTAGCACACATGTTTACAAGATTATTAAACCAGATTGATGGCAATAAGAAAACGATGTGACAGAAGTTACTCGTGTAGGCGTTGGGCTCACAGCCTTCCATCATAATACCACCTCCTCCTTAGACAGACACTATCCGTGTGATGAACTTTCAAGTGTTAACTTGATGGTTGATGTATTAGATGTCTAACAAGCATTGGCCTAGGCTACAGAGTAAAACACCCCTTTTTGAGAGATACACATTATTTGTGCGATGGGCCTTAATCGGTTAACTGCTTCTGGATAAATTGGTTTCTTACAATCATTGGCATTAGCTACATATTCTACCACGAGACATAATGAAAACAGCAATTAGAGACAGCTATAACAAATAATATGAATACAAGTTCTTGCATTTTACAAGTATAAGTTAAGTAAAAGCTACTGTACTGTTACTGTATCAGTAAACAACTGATATGGGCCAGAAATAGGAGTCGCTGACCCTTAACATATTTATGTACCCAAACATAGGAAAATTTAAAGTTCATTTATACATCTAAAAATTATGTTAAAACGTGGAAGGTTTTGTTGATGTTATTCTATTCACTGATGATAAATGTTTACTGACAACGGTTAGGTAAAATAGTTTTTACTGATGGCAAATGGTCAAAACAAATGTACAAATGACAATATTAATGTTCCATATGATTGATGACCGCGCTAAGGAAATGGCAGAGACTTTGTGCAAATGGAAATAGTTTTACCTGAGGTCACATAAAATCAACATTTGTCTAATCACAATATAAATTGAATTACTCGCTTCTTTTTTTAGGAAAATTGATGAGGCTAGATTGAGAAATGATATAAATATAATTTGGAAATTTATTCAAAGAATTCTTAACAGACAGAGGTACAATAGCTAGATAAATAATTCAAGATTTTGGTAAGTGGTGAAACGTTTCTATCAGCGATGTAGAGATTGATAGATACTTTCTGACTGGAGAAAGGTGTCATATTC
The DNA here is from genome assembly GCA_921293015.1 of Phorcus lineatus. Classification (NCBI taxonomy): domain Eukaryota; kingdom Metazoa; phylum Mollusca; class Gastropoda; order Trochida; family Trochidae; genus Phorcus; species Phorcus lineatus. The sequence continues at coordinate 41,949,386 of OV121096.1, forward strand.
TTCAAAGCAGAAGCTTTCATAAATACACCGCTTATGTATATTACCAGCCCCGTTATAAACATTTACTTGTGTTTGTCTGGTAATGTTGTGGATAATTGATTATCTTTGAAAGAAGATTTTATGATAATATATATTTGTTTTCTGAAGGATTAAACATATGATTTGATCTTTCCATGTAGCTATACTTACAATGTTTGACCTGACATATTTAAAATCCATGAACAGGAACATTACAAAACATCAAACCATATTCGTAACTAGGTTCGTAAGTAACTTGAAGTAAATAGATCAGTTCAGGATTTTTTCATATCTTTAGAATGATCCACTAAGACAAGTCACACTACTGTAATTTATACAGCCGTGTCAGAGTTGCAATGATTAGTTACTGTTGCGCAAATAGAAACCATCAAACAACAGATATACATGTAGTGTACCTAAAGGAAATGAACCTTTTCGTAAATCTATATATCTAAAGAAAGTGTTCATGTATGTGTATTTTGGGCCGGAGGCCTGTTAACGAATAAAATGTCTGTCTGTTTGTCTGATATATATTTTCGTTTATGAACTCATAACTTGATTATGTCCAGTCAGAGATATTCATCGTATTGAGGAGAGGGGAAGAACTCTTTACATCAAAAGAAATTATCAATTGTTATTGATCAGTTACAATCATATATGTTGATGTCACAAGCCAGTCTGATTTTTTATTCTCTATGAATCCTGTATTCGAAGATTGCACTAAGTTTGATGGTTTGTTTTACCCTCTTGTCGTCTCCACATATTTGCAACTAATCCATGTTTCTTTAAATTGTTCACATAAAATGGGAAGATTAATCTAATAATCAGGATTGATATTTTTCAGATGACCACGTAATCAATACTACTTAAAACATAATAGGATAGTTATAGAACAAAGACGAACCACTTAAAAAATGAATTTGAGAATGATGTAAGCTTCAAGTTTGAGAAGTTTCTGTTCATGCTCTTCTAGATCTTGACCCTCTTTCCTCACATCATCACAACATGCCAGACAAACACTGGTCCTCAGATATCCTCTACAAGTATCACAACTGACTCAAGTGCCATGACCGTTTGAAGTAGCTGTTGAATCGTTACTGGTGCGTTGTGACGATTGTGTTTCCTCGTATTAGGTCGTTCTACAGATTATGTAAATTGAACTTTAGTTAATGCGTTGAAGAAAATAATATTTTGTTGAGTATGCCACACATATGAATAAAATCAATATTATATCGTTTCTAATACTCTACACATATTCTTCTTCTTCCATTTAAGTAAAGAATAGTTTATCTTATGCTTAAAATGGCCAAGGGTGCTATAGAAAGCTTACATATAGGATACTGCCTATATATTCACCGACAATTGTTTCCTATTTACTGCGGACCCTAGGCTGATGTATATTTGAGGTATACTGTTTTATATCACTCTAGCTATTGAGTTATTACAATGTCATTATCATACTTATGTGATGATTACTTTTCTACAAATACATCTGTTTCTGTGATACGTTAGGATTCATGTAATATGATGCCACATTAACATACTGAAAACCGCAATGTAACGCCATTTATGCTTAAGCTTGCAAGAAATATAGATTCATGCAGGTTCAGGAATTTGACATATAGCAAACTGTTGCTGTACCTTATTGTATACTATTTTTTCAATGATGATGTCTCCAAAAAGCAGATGTATTACCATAGTTGTTAGCAGGTAGGATATGTACTGTCATGTAATAAGACATGTGGATATTAACACAGTGCAATCATTTTGTCAAAATTTCAGATTTTTTTTCTGTAGGTTTCACCATGATATATCTCGAATTTCCTCTTCAAGTCTGCGTATATCAACCGACAACCATTGATCATTACATATCGTTCAAAATTTTCTCATGATAAATATATAAAACTAATAATATATTGATGCGCTTCATTGGCATGCAATAGCCCATACGAGAGAATCGAAGTTATTCATCACGACTAGAGAGTTGATGGTGCTTTTAAATGCTTTCAAACACGAAAATGCCCTTGATTTCGACAACGCTGTTCATATGTATGGTATGACAAAACATGGGGGCACATTTGATCTTTTGCTGAAATTCATTATGCTAGGGCTATTTGAGCAATTACCCTGCCCCCCCCCCCCCCCCCCCCCCCCCCCAAAAAAATTCCATTTTCATTTTAACATATGATTAAATGGACATTAAACAGTTATGATCCCATTATCGTTATGTCTTACAGCAATGTCAGATGTTCTCATATGATAATACTGATGATGATACCAACATATTGACAAATAATCAATAAGCCTTTTTAGCAATCTCTGTCATGCCGCGCCCTACTATAAGGCTTTCCTTTCTCGTTTCGCCAATGACTGATGTTATTTTCTCAGTAGTTTTTGTAAAAGTAACATCATTCAATTGAGTTGTAAAATGTCTGTTTACAAATGGCGTAAATGCATAAACACACAGACACAGCGACTTTACACTGACAGAGTAATGGGTCAATCAATAAAGATACATTGTATAGAATATAGTAGGATATTACATATGTTCATAAATCATATAATTGATTGTGAAATGTAGGGGTTTTTTTATTATTGAAAGTTCCAATCAAGGTAAAGTCAATATACATTTGTAAACGAAACATTGATTTTCTGAATAACTATTTTATTTAATCAGCTGTCAGTTATCGTCAATGCTTTGTACAGGGATTGTAAACATTTAGAGGGTCAAATAGTCACTACGAGATTGTATTTCTATGAATTTTCATGCAAGGGTAACGTATAAATGAACACTTAATAATTGAAAGTAGATATATATATATCAAATATTACCTACACAATGTTTTGATTTGTTTCGAATGTTTCGGGATCATAAATGTCATCGCAACACTTTTGATCTGTACGTCTCTGTGTTGGCCAGTAGTTACAGCAAACTCGCCTGATTCACTACTATTTCAATTATCATCAGTGACAGGAGACCTAAGTGATGTGACCATGTGAATTAACTCATTGATTAGAAACTGGTGGGTTTTTCTAGAGAAACACTGACAGAAAAACCTGATGAATTCATTTACTCATATTGAAAATGAGATCAGGATTAAGATACTTTCAATACTTCAATCAATCAACTTTATTACCATAAGTTTACAAGTACATGCAAAACATTACGGGCGTAGTTTACATAAATATATCATATTTGAGACTATGGTTTGAAACAATCCAGTTGTGTTACATTGCAGACATTATGATAGAGAGAAATTTACATAGATTTCGTAATTGTAATAGTTTCAAATAATACTGACATTTTGTGGTAATTAGGGTTGTTTACAAAATAATTCTTTAAATAAGTACTTCTGTAGCTGTTAAATTTGGTACAATGGAATAGGTAATGAAATTCATCTCCGATTTGGGAGGGACATGATGGACAAAATCTTTCTTTTGAGTTAGTGTTATCCCAGCGGCCTGTTTCAATTGGTAATTTGTGATTGGCGGTTCTAAATCTGACTAAAGTATTACAGAGCTTAGTTCCTAGTTTACGTTGTAAAGAGGATATATTGTAAGATGTTTTCATGCATTCATAGGTAAGTCCTTTAGAAGATAATGATATACAGTTGTAAATACATTGAAGGGATTGGTCTGAAATTCTAAGTTTAACAGCATTTTTAAACCAAGGAAATGAGACTATATTTTGAGATTGCCATATATTGGACATACCAATATTATCTAACGTCGTTTTGATACAAGTCAGCCATTTATTCTTATTGCTATATTTAACGAAGTTTGTCAGTGATATTTGGTACAATGCTGTTAACGTAGAATTACATTTCCCTGATATTCTTCAAGACCAGAAACATAACATTCGCAATTTGATTTTATCGACGAGTGGTGATCTACCAGTTTCACGATATAGCATGTATGTCGGTGTGCTTCGTCTTAAATTCAATATATATCTAATAAAATCCGTATGTATGGATTGGAAGACGATAATTATGCTGGGATTACTTCATTATAACCAACCATAAACTGCACTCTTTATGGTCAGCTTGTCAACTACATTTTTCAAATTATTTCGCATCGAAATAGTAAATAACAAAAGCCATATTTGCAATTCTACCATGACATTTTAAAATCCTTGTTTTTGATTGGTTTATTTCATCGTCGAATTAGGAGATAAACCTATTGTGTTTTTAATTTTTTGTGATTCGAACGTAGATTCGAAACCTGTTGATTTCATTCGGAGCCGAACGCGTAGCGTGAGGCTTCGAATTTAAAATCAACAGGTTTCGAATCTACGTTCGAATCACAAAACATTTAAAACACAATTGGTTTATCTCCATTCTACCATGACGAGTTAATAAACTTTTAAATTACATTTCTTTGACGTCGCGAAAGTTTAGGTGTGACGCGGTCAAAGGCATTTCCATTTGAAATAGGTAGAATGGGTAACACCTAAACTATTATTGAAGTGAAAACATAGAGTAGGGAACGTTAAAAATAAAATAATTGTCAAGTTCACAAGTCAGAGCATTGAGTTTTTCTTGAAACTCATTGCACCAGCATAAAACATGAGAATTATGCTGGTGCAATGAGTTTCAAGAAAAACTCAATGCTCTGACTTGTTAACTTGACAATTATTTTATTTTTAACGTTCCCTACTCTATGTTTTCACTTCAATAATAGTTTAGGTGTTACCCATTCTACCTATTTCAAATGGAAATGCCTTTGACCGCGTCACACCTAAACTTTCGCGACGTCAAAGAAATGTAATTTAAAAGTTTATTAACTCGTCATGGTAGAATGGAGATAAACCAATTGTGTTTTAAATTTTTTGTGATTCGAACGTAGATTCGAAACCTGTTGATTTTAAATTCGAAGCCTCACGCTACGCGTTCGGCTCCGAATGACATCAACAGGTTTCGAATCTACGTTCGAATCACAAAAAATTAAAAACACAATAGGTTTATCTCCTAAATCAATCATTCCAAACGTCACCATTTGCCAGGTATCCCTTAATCTGACGGTTTACTGAATAAGGAAGCCTATGACTATGTTAGCTCAGACTTCATTCGGTTTTTCAGCCAATCAAATCCTTCATATCATCTGCATCTATGACTGCTCAAAGAGTCAAGGGTTGTTTAATCATTAGATGATATATTCCTTCTCAAATCATGTCCAATATCACTTGCTTGATAACGGTGTTAGTATCTACACCGAAATGTCGCAATCCTGCAATAAAGAAGTTGTAAATCCATATAACTTTTTCTCTATTCATTAGATAAGTTCCGCAGTGTTTAAAGATCATAACCCGCAATTCTTTTAAAGTCGTTAAAGATGCGATTTAGATTAAGATAACCATAATTCTTTCATGTTTAGTTCATGCATATGGCAAATATCAATGTTTAAACGTTAACGATGTAAAACAAAGAGAGAAACTTTGAGAGAAACAAACATTTGATTAAATAATTCCAGAAACATTAAGATAACAAATAAAAGCGTCTGCTAGGATCATGGGTGACCACAAATAGTCACATCTTGAAAAAAAGATTTACATCTTTGTTTTCCGAAAAAAATCTTTTTTTATGGTATTCAAGCAACCGCTGTATCCTATCGAGATACACAGTTCTAGAAACTAACCACGCTATGTTCTGTCAGGAACTACAGGAACCACGATCTCGTTATATCAAGGAATACGAAGACATCAAAGGACAAAACGATAAGATCACAGGTAAACGGAAACAGGTATCAAGTCTGTTCTTAGCACCATATGTTACATTGGGCAATGATTCTTAAATTTGTTCGAAGCAGGATGGAAACGATCCGGACATCAAAGTTTACTTACAAGAAGAATCAGATGTAAGATAAAACAACGTTCCGATCTTGTGATCAATTGCAGATTACAGGTTAGGGTTTTGCAGCATTCGGAACTGGGTGTTCTCTTTGAAAGACAACGTGTAGCCATAGTTGCTGTAAAAAGTTGTTTAATTAGCTGTATGATTTCCTAGATAAAATTTTAATTTTTGGGAATTCTTCTAATTTGTCATCATTTCTTCATAAAACGTCACAACTTTTGAATCAGTTTGTCATGAGATCATATTTACACAAGGGGCATTTATGTTGAATGCGAGGAACAATTCTCGATTCCCTTAAAGAGGCATGGCATTGGTATGAGAAAAATATTTTTTTATATCTGCAATAAAATATTAACTGAACATATTATACACACAACGGGCAGAATGTAGGAATATTTTAATATAAGTTCATAACAACTTGGTTAGAAAAGATAAATTAAATGATGTTGATAAAAACCATTTCAGTAAAAGACTTGGTTAACAGCAAATTCATCATAATTGAGTTACATGTATATTGAGGACCAAGGGAACATGTATAATATGGATAAAACAAAACTGTTAAGTTAAATATCTAAAATATATATTAAAAAGCTAAATTTCTCTTTACTATCATGGGTTTTTTTTTTATTATCTAAAAAACAACAACCCCAAGCTGTGCTAAAAATGTTGATTACTTATCAAAATGTGTCATGTGTAGTAAACGTATGTGTAAATTAATACCAGTCCCATATTATATGAAATAAGGCATACTTTGAATATTTTATGAGCGCTTTGATGACCTACGCACCTGCCTTGACACTTTGATCCGGAAGTTGTGTTTAGACATGGCGTCTGTTGACAGTTTCCAGTTTTTGCTCAGAGAGATTTCCAAGGTTTTTTCCTCAGTGAGAGATGCATTGGCCATTTTAGGTGCTATCTACACTGTCCGTAAAGCTCTTCGACTGACCAAATGCTTGTTGGGCGTGGCAAATGAGCACGTTGTCAGTAAACTGCTCAGCAGTTGGGACCTACGGAAGAAGTTCGGGCCATGGGCAGGTGATTAATAAAGCCTTAACTAAGTCTATGAAGCTTATGCCGTTTTCGCACGTATACGTCCAAAGGGATTTGATATGCGTATATTTCTTAAAAGTTGTTTATAATTATTAACAAAATAAGCTGCTAAACATTACATAAAATTAAACGTGCACTTTTCTAATAGCGTTAAAATTATCATGCGCAATCAATCTCATTAAAATGAAATCTGACATTGCTGCACTACATTACTTTAGAACACAGGGCGAGCTCGCTGATTGACTGATTTGAATTGTGTCAGAGGCAAACCTGACAGCTCGCGTAACAGTCTGGTGAGATCTACATGCGTAATGAGATTGCATGGGCAATCAGTGTCAGCCTGCTTATATTAAGTTGCTGCTTGTTTTTCATTATTATAGCAATATCAAGACCCATTGACTTCTCAAAGGTCACATTTGCAACATTCAACTTTAGCTTTCCAAGGTTAAGCTGTTCCCCATTACCAATGTCACATTCAACATCTGCACTGTATCAGTCATTCAACACAAAATCAAATAAAAATCTGAACAGTATGTATTTCATTTCCTAACCTTGTTTTGCAACATCCTGGGGATACATGGCTGTCATGGTGTCAGCTCTCCAACTGTTCAACAGTTTAGAATGTTCCATCTTTATCTGTTTCTCAAGCTCTAACCGATGCCTTTCAAGTTTCATGGTTTCCATCTCTTCAGGTCTTTACATCTTCTTTCCAGTTGTAAGTGGAGTTGATGTACACTGCACCTTGACCCTGGACATGGATATTATTGATTGCCACTGTTCAGGCAAACTTGCATGATAAACAAAAGTCCTTGTCAATCTCATTTCTCCAAAGCTAAAGGCTTCAACGAGTTCACTGCCGCATCCTTGAATTTAGGTCGTTCTGACATAGTGGCAGTACTTAAGAAATGACCTTCTTAAAGTTATTGTAAATGCAAAAACAAGATGATGCCCCTTTCAGTGTGTTAATCCATATGTCAAACAAAAAATGGAAGGGAGGTTACTCTCTTCAAAGAACACTTACTAATGATACCAGTACCCTAGCTTTAACGTGTAAGGGGAGATAACTCAAGCAAGCTTAATTGTTACAACTAAAAACTAATTCAGTACGTGAATTACATCTCTATTGGCAATGAGCTAAGGTTATGGTTTACGCTGAAGAACAGGCAGTGTACCATTCATGCTTCATGTAAAAATAATCTTGAAATTCCTAAAAAAATCACTAAATTTGAAAATTGATGAAAACTGTTTATTTATCATCAGTTAGATACAATTATTATGAATTCCCTTTCTTCATTTCCAGTTATTAAAACTAGATTATGGTCTTTATAATTTTCAAACAGTATAACATGAATTTCTATTTTGTAATCATCATGAATGTAACAATTACATCAACTATTTAACTTTCAGTTGTGACGGGAAGTAGTGAAGGGATCGGTAAGGCCTACGCCCAGGAGTTGGCAAGTCGAGGTCTAAACATCATCCTTATCAGCAGAGCGGAGAAGAAACTGTATAGGACAGCTAAAGAAATAGGTGAAGATATCACAAATAAGTTTGATTAAAATGCCAAGATACCATGATGAGATTAAAAATATTGACAATAAAAGACAATATACTTTAAGGAATGTGTCAAATATAACCTGCTTAATTGTCTGGAATCAGTCTTAGAAAAATAGGCTGTAAGCTTATTGCATCAAAAAAAAAAATCAATTTCTGTAATCAAAATGGTAAATGCTGCACTTCGTTCATTATTATTAACTCCTTTATCTTTAACACAGTTAAGTATATACTATATATACTAGGGACTGTACTGTTATTTTATCCCTTAAAGTTTATTGCACACATGGGTTAAATTGAAGTCTATCTCGATGAGAAAACCATTTTTTCATTGTGTTTAATTGCATATTTCATTTCGCCAGTGATAAGACATAATTTTCAATTAGAAAAAAAAAAATCATTGCATCATTTTGGAAACTTCTTTTTATTGAAATTTTATTGTTTCTTTCTTACTTACTTTCATTAATATTTATATGACTAAGTCATTTTTTTGTGGTGAGAATATCAAATATCTTCTATGCCTTAGATTTTCTTGTAATACCTTGTAATTGAATATATCATATCATAATGAACATGTTTTATCTGTTTCTTACAGAGGATCAGTTCGATGTGCGAACATGTGCTATTGCTGTAGACTTCAATGATGCAAATTTGAAAGATGTATACCAGAAGATAGAAGATGGAATAAAAGATAAACCTATTGGAATTTTAAGTATGTAGTTGAACAAATTATTTAGTTTTTACAGTCTGAGGAAAATGATCCGTTTTCTGAGGAATAATATTTTTCAAGAATCATTCTCATTCTCTCTTGGGCCTTCTGCTTTACAGGGTCTGACAACAGCCTTACGTAGTGCATACTACTACGTAGAGTCAATATTCAGTCAATATGCCTTCTGCAACAGCAATTGGTATCAGCAGCTAGGGTCAATTGACCCCCGTGAATCAATTGAAACTTGATCGCCACCATCCTTCTTTTAAACGAGATGTTATGATTGGTTTGCTAATGACTAGGCTTTGTCTGGACCGAACTGGTGTTAGAATGTGCACTGGAGTCAGACTGTGTAAGAGGAAAGCCCTAGACAGAATGAGTTCTTATCTCTATAAAATCAATATTTAAAACTTTCTTTGTAGCACGGTCAATTTTAATTAGATAGCTTTTAGTATCCAAAGCCATTTAGAGAAGAGATATGTAGTTTATATTAACAATGTCCATTTCAACATACATACTTCTTTATGGTACAACAACAACACATATTTACGAGGACGTCAGAATGTTATAACTTGACACTTTGTTAATTGTTGCTGTAACAAATATGCCAAACTTTATGACAATATTTCTTATCTCGACGAACACAGGAATGTCTGCTTACCATTGGTCAAAAGTGGTCACATGCAGTAGAATTCTCGGTCAAGCTTTTCTCTGGTATTCATCAAATAACAACATACTACCAATAGTTATCTCCCTTGCCCAACTGTTCTTTTTATAAAGCCCTTGCTATTTTGATTTTCTGAACCCTCACACGCTCAGTGAAATGTCCATGATCCCATAGACATCCATGTCATTCTACTGGTACAAGTAAGCTCAAATTAAAATTAAATATTGGCTGTACAAAAAAAAAGTTTCAAATCACAGAGTTGCTCACTTGGCGCAAATTTTCTAACATTGAAGAGAAGATTCAAATAATGAAAACAGAAAACCAGTCTTGCCAATAATAGTCTAAGTATCAATTAATTTTTTTTTCAACTTTCAAACTGTCATGTATACTTTCTGCTGCGAGGCCTGCTTATTTCAAATATCTGACACTTGCAAACTCCTCACTCCTGTCAAAGCACTAACAGACTTTATAGGTCTCCTCACTTTCACAATGTCAGAGTGATTTCACAAGCTTATGTGAGCTAACAATAAAAACCTCAGTATTTTGATTCATTTTCCTTACTGTCACTTTATTTTTGTAAATTACAAAATAAAACAGTAACACAGACATGACTAGCCACCATTTTGACCAGTCCAATCTTTCAATCCAGATTTAAAGCACAAAGTAAGGGTCCTAGTGGCGATAAATATTTTGCCATGTGTGTTTGTAATTTAAAAGATTGGCATTAAAATTTCTACTTATGCTATAGTATTATGGCCTTGAATATTGACCTTAAATGCAAATATGTATTAAAGATTAGGTCATTAGAACATATCCCTGTTTACAACACAACACTTTTCCTATGTATTGTACTTTTAGTTGGCTCCTGTTGTTACCTTTTACCTTGATTGATCAAAGTAAAATTTTGCTTGATTTTCAGTCAACAATGTGGGTGTGATGTATGACTTCCCACAATATTTTCTTGATGTTCCAAGGGAGGTAAGAAAACTTTCATGTTTTTTAGAATCTTGTTGTGTTACCTTAACAATATTATTTATCATAAAGATTTACACAGCGACACAGTAACATTGTTGCATTTCACTTCCACTTTAATAAATCATCATTGGTCTTTGAACGTTTAATTTTTGTAATCTTCAGACAGTCTTAGATTGTAATTAATGCCTCAATTTGTTTTCTTCCTGTAGTATTCCAACCTCTTGAATTTGGACAAATATTTGACTACTTCACACTTTATACAAATATAGGACTTTAGCGAAAAGTATGATCTAAGACATAACAAGCTTAAAATTATACACTGTTAAGATGAAATATAATTTTTATCCATATTGTCGCAGTAAGCAACATTCAGTTACCTTGTTTTTCTCATTTCACGTAGAAACATTAGTGATAACGCTCTTTGTTATGGCTATCTTCAGAGACTTTGGCAGCTAATCAATGTAAATGTGGCAGCAGCTACAATGGTAAGTTTACAAGAGTTTTCATAGTTTTGTCTATTCTTGCAGCAGCTAAAATAAAAACATCTAAAGCTCTGAGCTTAAACTTGTGTTGTAAGGGATTTTAGATTTTCTTTGCAACCATTGTTTAATGACGCATGTCAGGTTTGATATTCTAAAAAATGTGTTTAATTAAAAAATGCAAGAACATTTCTAAAATTTGTGTCTCAACTTTTGCTGATTGAAGATGTAAATTCTTAGATTTAATGACATTGATGTCTTGTTTTTATTTCAGATGACCCATATAGTATTGCCTCAGATGGTTGAAAGGTATGCCAAATATATTCGAAACAATTTTTGGATATGATATCCTTGAGCTAATTTTCACTGATGCTGCAATAACAATTGTACACTAGATCATGAAAATTGAAATCATGTTATGATGAATGATTTGAAAAAAAATTTAGTTATTAGCATAACCAATAATTTGGCTTCAAAGAAATAATTGAATCTAATAAGATTACATCACAATTTAGCAATGCATATTAAAAGGCATTGGGTTTGCATCAATATACAGCAGCACTTTTAATCAAGTGACGATGCAAAATGAAATACTTGATACACATCACTGTATATGCCCTTTTTGCAGCCATCAAAATCAGAAGTAAATAAATTCACTGATTCTCCAGTGCTGTTTCTGTTTTTCACAGAATGATGTGTAGTTATAGTTACAGCTTGCAGTGTTGCTGGTTGTGAACAAACTGGTTGCATCAACTGAAGTCCAAATGAAACCAATAACAATAACAAGCCTTATTCCCAATCCTGTTCCTTTCTTGAATAAACTATGGCAATGCTTGATTCGTGCAAGCGGTGTATACCCGGGACATGAAACCGGCATACGCTGAGTGAGTAACAGGCTCAAACTAGCAGCACCGTCCATGATGGTGAAAATAATGGTTTTAGCATAGTGTTTTTGTTGTAGACGGAAAGGAATCGTTGTGATGGTGTCCTCTGGAGCTTGTTCACAGATCACACCTCAGATGACTGTTTATGCAGCCACAAAGGTTTGATGTTGCATTTTTACCTCGTCAGTTCTACAAGCCATATGATGTGTCCCCTTGTTTGTTCATTGCCTTTCACATTTTCGATTTATTTTCCAATAATGTTGATTTGTGACCTTAAGTGGCAATTAGAAAAAGGTTGAACGACTGATACTGAAAGTTGCTGTTGTGCAAAATAAAGATAGTTATCAAGAATGATGTTTTGTAAATTCACACCCACAAATTTCCTGCCAAGCAGTTCTGCCAGTGAGAATCAACATGATTGTTTCAGAGTTTCTTGGACTACTTTGCGAGATCACTACACTATGAGTATAAAGACAAGGGGATCATCATTCAGTCACTGATGCCGTTTTATGTTGCAACCAGGATGACCCGTTATAGTGAAACTCTGTCCAACACCAACCTATTTATTCCAACTGCAGCGGTTTATGCTCGCAATGCAATCACAACTCTTGGTTACACCACGCGAACCTCCGGGTATCTTCCTCATGCATTCCAGGTAAACTCTTCACTCTTCTCAATATCATAATAATAATGAATAATAATGTGGATATTTATAAGGGGTACATTTCCATCCACTAGTGCATGCTCAAGGCGCTACCAACATTATTACCCTGGTCTAACCCAAACTGACATATTTGTCACTTTACCAGGTACTCATTTCCTGCTGGGTCAGAGACACATTTTGAACTAAGTCTCTTGCCCAAGTAGACACCACAAGTCTCTTAACTCGTGTCTCAGGGGGCAGGGAATCAACCCTTCAAACTCTCGGCTTTTCCAGCAATGACGGGTTAACCCACCCATCCGGCAAGCCACACCAAATGTTGCTGAACTTCACTGATAGTGGTCAACTGAGCTATGCACAGGACCACGTGCCACCACGATATATCCGTACATGCCGACAGTTCATATCCACCATCAAGCGAGTAGTCATTCTCTGACAAACAACATTTCACAGAGGAAGTGATGGACCTTGTTAATGGCTATACTGTCTTAGAAGTGGATAGATCTGATAGTAGATAGTTACCCACATGGAGTTAATAATGTCCTTGCAAGATAATGAATGTTCAAATAGAGCAAGCACCTGCCTTTGAAACATGTTATAACATCAGTCTGTTTCATCATGTGATTATGAAGGATTTAGCTCCTTTTATAAGTGTATTTCCAAGGCATGGCCCTGTCTTTGCAACTTCCAATGATTTACAAGCTGCCATCCTTATTCCACCTCTTTACAGTTCCTATATAGCTTCTCCCCAACATCAGTCCTCTCCTGCTCTGGTGCTTGTTCACTTGGCCCATACGTGCAGAACTGTAGTATGGAAGAGCTTTTGATTTTTTACTTGTATGTTTTAACCTGAATGTGCTGCAATATATAATTGAATGAATTTTGAAGTTTGGCGAAATGTATTGCAAATTTTTGTTTAAAATTTTAAGCAATATCAATGTGATATTTAACAGAAATCATGATGTCTGATTTCCCTTGTTGCAGTCTTGGATGTGCCACATGATACCTGAGTGGTTGTGGATGTGGGGTGCTAGTAAACTGAATAACGCCCTCCGAGAACAAGCCAACCGCCGCCTCCGTCGCCCTCTCCTTCTACAGGAGAGTTCCAGTGATCAATCTCTTGATGGAGCCACGCCCACATGATAGACAGTACTTCTTTTTTGTTGATTATTTCTCTGTTTTCCTATCCATCATTTACTGCTACAGAGACTAGTCAACCCATATCTTCCCACCTTTGATACAAGCGGCCCAATATTCTCTGTAGTTTCAAAATCCCCCGGGGGTTGAACATTTGCTATAGAGACATTGTCCTTTTTTTATCCATGTCAAAATTGCTGAAATATTGCTCAAGGGGATCTAAAAAATAACTCCTTTACTCTTTTTATCCATTTAGATATTATGTTACATCTATTACAGATTCCTGTATTTAAAGACGTGAACAAATGCCATTTCTCAAGGGCATTTGGAACATTATTAAAGCTTAGGGCCTCCTTTCACAAGGCAGCCTTCACTAAGGTTGACCTTAACTTAAGGACCTACGATCACCTGAGAGTCTTGTCAAAAGAAGCCCAGGGGGTTGTTGCAACACAACTCAACATTAAGGTTAACCTTTGTGCCATTCTTCAACATTACACTAAGGTTATTTCCATGATTTACCTGTTACCTGAGTGTTTTGTGCAACGTAACCTAAGTTGTCAGTGCACAACTTTCTTGATTGCAGTTGTATAGGAATTCAAATTTCCAACCAAGAAAGTGCTCTACTTTTAACCAGTGTTATGTGGGAAGAATGGACTTGAGTTATCTCTGTGGGTAGAGAATTCTTCTTTTGTTGTGTGTACCATCTCTGATAGTTTCAGGCATATATATGTATTTGCTTCATGAACAATGGTTCAGCTAACAGTTGGGAAACACAATGACACAAATGTGGACAGACAGCCATAGTATCAATATTTCAGTGCATCAATCTTTCATTCAGCTATTAATGTTCATGTTGAAATATGTGTGATTTTGCTTTTTTGTGATGTTGAACCATGGCCAATGGATTCTGACTATGACCATGAACTCAACATTATCATTAGTGATACAATTGTTACACTATGTTATTTTGTTATGCATCACCAATGCTTTTTCCATAAGGATTTTGAGAGTTGAAGTTGAAAATATTTCTATGCAATGCTTTTATCTGATTAGTAAAAGTGGAAATAATGTAAAAGTAGTCTCTCAAGTTTGAGTCTTCTGTGTATAATATGAATCAAGGGAGAGCAACTGAGAGTACTTGTATGACTTGGACATTGACATCTTTTAAGACTTAGATAATGATTGGCTCTGAGCAAAAGCATTGAATTTGGAAATCTGAAAAGTGCCTGATACTGTTATTAATTGTTTTTGTATTTGCCCAGTCGCAAATACATAACTTCAAAATTAATGACTATTTAGTAATTGACCTCTCTCCATCTTATTCAAATCATCACAGTTAATTTTCATTAAAATAAATATCAATAATGTGATTGGTTAAAGGGCCATTGAGTATGTTAGTGTTTCTAATAAAACATTTTTTCAAAAACGCCTAAAAATTATATCAATTGGTAGATAATTGTTTCAGCTACAACATGATATCTGACAAATAGTATATGTACAAAGACAAGTCAGTGTAATTATATTTCACCTGTACGAGGAGCACGCGCTACTGAATTATGATGTCATTACGCGGATTTTCCTTTCCTGTGTACTACATAGCTCGGGTTTTAGTGATGAGAAATAAACAAATACAATTTCTTTTCTCAAAATATTATAAACACTTGAAATTAGTAAAAAGAAATAACCATAATTTTGTTTACACAAAAAGATGACAAAAACTTGTAAAACAAAAAAGGATGATGTTGTTGTTAATTTGATATTAAACATATTTACAGTACATATGCAAATTAAAAAAATCCTTGTTCTGTCGAAGACTGAGAAATTATAATAGATTCAGTTGTTATAAGATGGGTATATGCTAATTACCTCGCCTTGCTCTATGGAAATCAAAACGTTTTTAAGAGTTACTTCGCTATCACCTTAATCATGATGTATTTAAATGAAAACAACGAACAATGGGCGCGCTCAATATGAATAGTCAAGTAACCTGCCCATGCTAAAACGAATCAAACTCAAAGTAAAGCCAGTTTGACTTTAAAATAAATCAAATATTTGTTTCGCCGTTTTGACTTTCCTTTTGTCGACCAACTTGTCTCCCTTCTGGTCTATCGTTGTTTTAACTGTATCCTGCTTCTCTTTTCCACCCCCACGTGGTTATCTTTGTTTAAAGGATGGAAACCAACTACGACCACAATGCTTTGCGCAATAAAATAATAAAGTCGATCTATTTATAGACACGGGAAACACCATTACTAATTAGTTAGATTTCTCTGCTTATTTGGGGTCTAAACAATTGGCGAAAAATTATGTAAAGATCTTTCAACGAGATGGATTTTTGGCACTATTTTCTAATTTGTATCAACATACTTTGTGGCCCTTTAAGAGATGTCACCGATGAAAGCTTTGAAAAGATAGTTTCATTCTTTCTCCACTTGTGTGTCTGAGCATTCTCAGAGTCATATAGTCAAATCAAGCCAATAATTTGAACTGAATGATGATTTCTTTATGAATTTCAGTATAGATACATATGACAAGCAGTTGATTCTCTCATGCCTTTTCCTGGATATCAAGAAATCTTGGACATTCTCAGATGATCTTTTGTGTTGAGTTAAAGTGAGTAATATGAAAATATTGGTCTTGTTTCTAAAGCCTTCTTTAGGTTTGAGTAAGAGCAGTCAAATAAAAATGAAGAAAAATGTGAAATTATGTCATTAAAAAAAGCAAATTTTTATAACTTAGATGATTTCAATGATGAGATATCACAATTTTGACTTGCTTTATCAACTGTCATAAGCAGGGAATGCAAGTGTTTTACGGCTGTTTCAGTTGGTTTTACGAAAAGATAATTGCATAATTGCACAAGTTGGGGTGTTTAAGTGTGAGTGGCACTGCCCTGATTGTGAAGCTATTTGAACCCCCCAATAGTGAGTACTATTGCAGGCAGGGTCCTCCCAAATAAACCAATGATAGATATGCAGGGCTCCAGATAATTATTTGGACTTAGGGGTATTTCACTCATCAAACTAAAAATTGAGGAGTAAAATTACCACATGAAAAAAACAGGAGTATTTCAAGGTTTATTGTTTTCAGATCCACAATCGAAGTGAGCATCTTTTTCGATGTTAATCATTGATTATATTTTCCACAAGTTTGAACTGTCGATAATTTATTTATGATTTACTTTTGACGAAATATAAACTCGGTAATCTTTGTTTTTGTACAGGTTTGCATCAAGTTGGCTACTATTCGAGATGTAAAGATCAGACATGAAGAAATGAAACTTTATTTTGATAAGTTACGATCACTCCTGTAAACAAATATCTGACTCATATTCTGAAAAAGCTCTGCATATCTGTCACTCATTGATTTCATTTTTTATGCATTCATATGAATTACCTGTGAATATTTTACGCAGGTACGCATCCTATCTGGAGCCCTGTAATGACACAATTGAAGTAGATTAAAGGACCTGCACTGTTACCTCATTAACTGTTCCTAGTCCATGTGCAGTTTTCTGTAGCTTACCAGAAGTAGATTGTAGATTGTACCAGACGGTAGAATTTAGATTGTTGTAGATATTATTGTTAATCAAACATTTTTAACATGATGATAATTTTTTTCAAGAGCAATTGAGAATGTTGAGTGTTTTAGAGAGATTTCTTGAGAAAATGTCCTTGTTAACCAGATTATATCAATCACCACAAACAATCTTTAATCTTCAACATGACAAATTGCAAATAAAGTTTTCAATTTAATTTGCAAACTGAAAAAAGTATAAATTGTTGACAGGCTGTTAACATCAATAAGTAAGAAAATATTTTGAAACCAAGATGCAAAGTTTGAACATGAATTTTTAATATGTTTTACTTATAGATATATTCTGCTAGTCTGGTCAAGAGGAAGTGTCTTCTATGAGGTCTAAGCAGGGAAAGAGGAAATAGTTTGGAAATCTTGTTTCTGTGCAAATGCAATTTTGGCTAATAAAAGGTACACAAACTGCTTGTTATGATTCCAGTACAATAGGGGTGCAATAGTACTTTATTGATAGGAAACATGGAAATTTTACAGTCCATCAATGTGAAGGAAAGCTATCAATGGTTTGTGATAGTGTAGTGTTTCTAGGAATAAAGGTAATCAGTAAAGACTTATACATTCATTTTATACAGGCTTCTTTGATTTAATAGAAAGAGGTATAAATCCTGGTAGCAACCTCCTTTCTATTGGTGTTTTGTCATATCGTTTAATGACCATTTGTTATGATCAATCAGATAATTCTAATAAAACTTATAATAACAGCTGATATGCATTGAATGTTGGCTTCCAAAAATACAGCAGGGAGAACAGGATACCGCAGTGGTTATCATATTCCGCTTCGGATCAAGAAATCAGAGGTTCAAATCCCACCAGGGGCTCAGCAACTTTGCCTGCAGTAGAGAACTGTTCTCTACGCAGTAAGGTTTGGTTGCAATGCTACACTGAATTTCAATGCAGTACCACCCATGATTCGCTTGGTCCAGCCGATGCTTGCAGATTTCACCGCAGTACATAGTCACAATCGTGTCACAGGCTTTCTCCCAGCAATAATACTAGCATAAGAGTGAATTACTGTTGAAAGCAGCATTGCCTTGCCTCATCAAAACTACTCCTAGCTATTGAGTGAATCACAATAGTATATAGCATTGCAATGGTATGATGACATAGACTAATGCTATCACAGTCACCTGGACTCAAATTATTAGTCCATTGAGTTGGTGACTTACCACTTCATATTCAGAGTTATTAAGTGTACTATTTTCCTTCTGTAATTATAAGTTGAAGCAACGGTTATTCAGAACTGATATCGCAATGTTGGTTATGATTTTTGTCCTTTCTCATCCTTAGTTCATTATGTGATTATATGTCTGATTCTTGTTCTTTACACATCTTAAAATGTTAAGCATACTTATCCCAATGATTCCAGTTCATGTTTTTGTATTGTTAAGAAATTTAAGTGAATATTGAAATAAATTCCTTACATAGTTTGTTAATGTTAATGAATTGCTTATTGATTTATCCTTTGTCTCTTTCTGAGACCTGGTTAGCTATGAATGAAAGTAGTTGTAATAAAAGTCATGTTTGATAACACCCTCCTTCATCAATGTACTTTTATTAGCTCAACTCTGCAATTCCCTGACTGTCTTCTCAGCATCTCCCTCTAGTAACAAATACACCTCGTGGTGACGTAAGTGTATTTCATGTCGTGAATTGCCGTCAAGTGTTACATCAGTATGCATGTAGTAAACATACGTTACACCTCGTATAACTAAATAACCAGCAAATGAAATGACTTGAACTCATGTTATATTGTCAGTGGCAGGATCAGAGAACCAATGAGTGTCTACATGCTATACAAATCACGAGGGATCGATATAGCAACAAGATGCAAATGCTGAGAGGACAATCAGGTCATTGTAAGCTCTTGCAGGATATGTTTTGTCATCACCTTCACCCGATGTGCTTTCAGTGCAACTGGCCTTTATTTAGTGTTAGGTTTGTCACAATATTGATATATTTATGGGCATACCTTTGATAGTATAACCTTGATATACATCATCCACCCTGTACAGCATGGTTGAGAGTATATCAAAAAGCTGTTAAAATCATTGTAGCAATTTTTCGCATATTATTGTTGTTGTTGTTGTTCGTCATTATGATTAGAATTCATACAAATGATCACCTACATCAGCAATCAAATCTAGTGTAATGTTTTTCATTTGATACCCTAGGAAAATATGAATTTTGTAAACACTGCCATGACGTCATGTTTTTGCTTTGACTGCAAATTGATAGAGCAGGTAGTCAGCCTTGGCTCAATAATATGTTTAACATATTTCCCTTATTTCATTGCTTTGGAATTAAATAGAAACTTATCTTTTTGTCCTAAGCAGTTGTATAAGGGATAAGAGTTGTTTAGCCAACCATGTGTATTTGGTTTGAAGATGCTAAACGACAACTCAATCACTGGCTTTGATGAATTTTATGGAGGAGGATTGTTTGCTGTTTATGTTCTGTTTTCCCTCTTCAGTGAGTGCTTTATTTCAATGAGTTCTTAATACTAGTCCAATTGTTTTTTGACTGATGCTAAAACATGTAAACATTGATTTCCTCCTTGTTGTAGTACATTATATACATTTGTACATGAAAATGCTTACTACACAGTCTTCAGGTCATTGAGTTTAACACTCAAGCGGTATACGACTTTTTCAAAGCTAGCTGATTAGACCTTCTAGACGTGTATGTGTAGTCAGTGAAACAGTTGAGTTTCGCCTAGATTAATGTAGTTTATTGCATCTAAAATAACTGGTAAGCATATGTTTTGAGGCAATATATGTTTTTTGTCGCTTTTGGAAGCCAAACCTATCAACTTGTTTTTTTAATGCTTAGAAGTTCATTGTTCATTAAATGAATGAATTCATGATGTATCTATCACTACATTTTATTTTTTGTATTACTTTATTTTGACAAGTTGTGTCACAATAAACCATTACATGATGTTTCGTGAGTGTTTTTATTTATTTTGTGTAAACATATTACACAATTTATTATGACAGTTTAGTGTTTATATTGACTATTTACTAATTTGTTTCAACAGTATAAACAAATCTTTAGTCTGGTTTATGTTCCTAGGATTTATTCTTGCAGTATGTAATCATTTGTCAATACAGTGACCACCTGTCCTTATTGATCAACAATACTTATAATACTACTATAATACTTTTATTATAGCCTTCAGTTTACCATTAATCAGTGATAACATGCATTATCTGTGCACAAACCAAATATGTTTGTGCCTTTAATGAAGCAAGAGAAAAAGGTCACGTTGACTAATGAATTTGGGATAATAGTGATGTAAATCCTGGGAAGAGATGCAGTCATTGAATTTGAGAGAATGCTTGTTTGGACTAATTCCCTTATGTCCAAAGTAGCGAGTTTGGCTTTGGTTCAGATTCTGCCATTGTCTTCTGTAGAGAACTGTTCTACAGGCAGTAAGGTTTGGTTGCACTGCTACACTGAATTTCAGCACAGTGCTCGTAGGTTTCACGGAAATGCATCGACACAATAATGTTTGGGGCTTTCACCCTGCATCAATACTAGCAGCCGTATTTAAGTTAAATAATCTTGAGAAAGCGGCTTTACATCGCAAATCACCTCACCTCACCTCACCATCAGTCCCAAGCATCAAGTGCTTCATTTTTTTTGTTAAATTTAAGTTACTCTAATATTCCCACAGAGCACAGTGGGGCATTTTCTAGGCTAGGAATACAGAATCCTGACTGCAACCTTTTAATCTGAGCATTTAGTCTGTTCCTTTAATCATTGAAAAGATATGTCTGTCTGTCTGTCTGTCAGTCTGAAAAGATCGAGTTCCTAAGCCTGTGCATATAATTCTTACAGGATAATTATCAATTGGATTTGAAGGATGATATTTGATTTTATAGAATAAAGACAGAATCTGTTTAGTAAAGATTCACCGCAAGGGGATGTTCAAAGCATAGAGCAATATGTCCCGCTTATAACAGAGATTAATGAGGTGATATGAGTGAGTTAACAGGCGATGAAAATGACTTGAAAGTGTTCCATCCGTAAAGAATGGAAATACTGAGCAGTGTGTTCGTCAAGTCATCTAACAAGTTTGCCATCTGAAAAGTTAGTGTTCTCGAAGACTTGCTGTTGTCTTCCAACAAGTTTGTCAATTTAAAACATGTCCTCAATGTCTTTGTTATAATCACAAAATTAATATCGTATTAGACAATGCTTTAATGTGTACAAATGTTAAAATTTACAAATATTTACATCATTCTACATTGGTTTAAAACTTGGATTACATGAAATGTCTTGATAGAACTTTACCTATTTGCATATTATTACAAGTTATAATTCTGCAGTATTTAATTAGATATCACATCTCAAATAACATCACAGCTGTAAACAAAGCTTTGACTAAGTGAATTTGTAAATATGAAAAATGATTAAGAAATATATCTGACATAGTATGTAGATGACTTCAATAATGTATTTCTACGTCGTCAAGCCATATAATATTAATATATTTATTTAAATAGTAATACTGCAAAATTTACTAGATGTAAATTTGGCAGGCATATTGTATTCAACATATCAATGACAATATTCGTAATGATGTGACCCATAAACATGAGATAACTTCATTTGATAATGAGGGCCTTTCTACTCAACTTGAATTTAAGAATTTACTAAATTTTCTAAGAGATAAAGGTCATCATTTTCTAAGCATTTACATATTTGAAATTTAAATTCAACATCAGTCTACATTACATCACGTGACTATTACGTTTTCATGTGCATTGGATTGGCTTTTCTTTGACTGAATTTAATTTTTTTTTTATTGAAAATTATGACCACACCAATGTTGATATCAAAATAAAGAAATTAATTTAACCCACATCTGTGTAATGAATGGTTCATAAGGCATATGTTGGGGAATATAACTTTGTGTATTTAAATACAAATCCTCCATACGCATACGCATATCTAAGCATATCTAAGCGCCATTGATAATAAGATAGATTAGGTGATGTCTGCCTGTTGCGAGTGATATGATACTCTCAATACACTTTGCACCGGACGCTGAACGATACAGCAGACACACTCATCGTCTCTACCCAGTCCTTTCAACTCGTTAAAGTCTTGTCACCGTTCTTAACGTCATTCTTTTCCCGTATGATAGTTTCACAGGTTTGGTGATTCCATGTTGACAACCAGCGTGATACAAGTTTATTTTCTTCTGCTCAAATTATGGTGAAGAAGTCTTTCCCCAGTGTCATCCACTAATCTTTGGATTCAAATAACCAGGAATTCTTTACAATACAATATAAGAGTTGTGTTGTATTAACCGTGTCATTGTGTAAATCACCCAATGAATCTTTGGGAATAATCCCAATAGTGGTTTACATATCTCAAATAAAAGTTATAATATTGCTTGTAGTAATTCACCAGATAGACATAGTAATTGTATACCTTTAGTTTAACATGCACAATGTTACGACTAAGAGCTTTTCGCCCGTAATCATAGGCCTTTCGTATATTTCTATAGGCTAGCCTAAACTTACTGCGAACTAATTCTCTCCCTTTGGTAAAAGGAATATAAACTACACTCATAGCACCATCTACACACCTATGCCACAGCTTGGCAAGTTGGAGTAATATTTTTCTTAAAAGAATTCTACATCTGATGTACGCCTGTCGGATAACCACATTGCCAGTGTTGTATATGTTGTTCACCATTGTGCGAACAGTCATTTGCACTGACGGAGTAGTCGTGTTAGAGGTTGCCACAATGTAGTTTCTGTTGTTGCCATACCGCCTGTAGTAGTGGGGGTTTCCATAGCGTGAGACGTGAGAGGAATTCCCCTTCCCCAATAGGTTCCGAATGATACTACTGGCGGTCTGGTTTGAACTTTTCCCTCCAAAACTTTTGATGACAGTCTTCGATGTGTGATTCCCGTTCCTTCGACGCATTATTATAGTCGCATTTCTGCTGATGGTTGGTTTGATGTACGTTTTGTATCCAAACCGACGCCTAAGGATGACCATTATCTTACCGATTGTTGGTTTTACATATGAGGACGTGGAAGTCAAATAGCTTTGGGTCGTTGTGGCTTGTTCGCCTGTTACTGTTTTTTGTGTCAAATAATAATGCAAGTCCTTGGTAACCGGTCTTGATGTTGGGAGAACCAGAGACGGTTGTGTCGGTCTTGCAGATGTTGTGCTTCTTGAAGACGTGGTCGTGTTGTGTTTGTACTTGAATTTGTTCAGGTAATAGCTCAATGGTTTAGTCACTCTGTTCCGTGAGAACATTATTGTGATAAACAGAGGTGGTCGCATTGATGTCACCGTTGAGGCTTCAGTTGCACTTTCAGTGTTTGTGATGACATTAGGATATGTCGGCGTAGTGACAGAATAATCTTTTCTTGTTGACGGTTTTGTTGAAAACAGCCAATTGGTAAACGAGGTTAAAAGTCCACCCACTGTGGATGTATCATTCACGTTTTGAGTTGTGTTTGCATCCGGGTAAAATGTTTGTGGGGAGGTTTTTGTTGTAGAATGGGTAGAGCTTGAAGTAAAAGTGTTATGCAGCCTGGTCCCAATAGATGAAATGTTTGTCCCTTGTGTAGTTGTGGTAGTAAGAAGGTCACCTGAACCTGAACCAGAGAGAGCAAGATCATCTCTAGATGATGTCATAAATGGGTTCTTTGTGGACATGACTTCGCCCGAAGATTCTGTCACAAATATAGATGAAGGTTGTGTTGAAGGTGATTCGCCAGTGTTTGGTACGTCAGATTCTGCAGAACCTTCAGGTGATCCTTCAGGACTCACTATGATGTCTGTAGCAGTCGTTATTTTCTGGTGCCTTACTTTTGTCGGAAGCACTGTTTGAACAGGAATTGTCCATTTATCAACCACGTCGCCTGAGCCACTGTTATCCTCTGAAGATGTTTTTAAAAATGTTGAAGTTACATATGAGCTCTTGGTTTTTTCGGGAACCGAGTTAAAATCTGAATTTGAATAAGCGTTTACTGTATTCTGCCTGTTAAAAGAAGCAGTTACATAAGACCCTTCATTTTTATCTTTATCTTCAGATGAGCTTTCTTCAAATGGTTGTGATGTCGTCAGACCCAATTTATTTATTTTCGAAGTACGACTTATTGCCTCAAGACTTCCTTCACTGCTAGATATCTTTCCATCTGTAAATCTGAAATTTGTAGTTGCTGTGCGTTCAAAAGACATATCATTAGTAACCATAGAAGTTTGAAAAAAAACATTTTCCGAAGTCAATTCATCAAAAATGGTTTTTGTCACTGACGAAACAGTGTCTACAGTTACTGTCGGTCCCTCTTCTGTACTTGCTGTAGTGAATGGCGCCTTTTCAGTTGCAGTGGTTTCATCACCTGAGAAAGTCAGCATTTCCTGTGTTACAGCTGAAGATTCACCTGATGTTTCTCTTTCTGTTGCCACTGTTGTCATCAATGTATCTGAACTCATTGGCCCGCTGACTGTCGTCGTGCTACCCAACTCATCTCCAGAAGCAGTCATATCGACAGATACACCAGACACTTCATCAATCATAGATGGGCTAACGTCTGTTGAGGATGGAGAAGTAGTGACGGGGCTTGAACCACTTGACGTTTCCTCACCTGAAGATGTGACCATGTCTTCAGTTACTGCCGATCCCTCTTCTGTACTTGCTGTAGTGAATAGCGCCTCGTCAATGAAAGTAGGTGTTGACTTGTACTCATCAGTTGCAGTGGTTTCATCACCTGAGAAGGTCAGCATTTCCTGTGTTACAGCTGAAGATTCACCTGATGTTTCTCTTTCTGTTGCCACTGTTGTCATCATTGTACCTGAACTCATTGGCTCGCTGACTGTCGTCGTGCTACCCAACTCATCTCCAGAAGCAGTCATATCGACAGATACACCAGACACTTCATCAATCATAGATGGGCTAACGTCTGTTGAGGATGGAGAAGTAGTGACGGGGCTTGTTGTTTCTTGTGTTGCACCACTTGACGTTTCCTCACCTGAAGATGTGACCATGTCTTCAGTTACTGCCGATCCCTCTTCTGTACTTGCTGTAGTGAATAGCGCCTCTTCAATGAGAGTAGGTGTTGACTTGTACTCATCAGTTGCAGTGGTTTCATCACCTGAGAAGGTCAGCATTTCCTGTGTTACAGCTGAAGATTCACCTGATGTTTCACTTTCTGTTGCCACTGTTGTCATCAATGTACCTGAACTCATTGGCTCGCTGACTGTCGTCGTGCTACCCAACTCATCTCCAGAAGCAGTCATATCGACAGATACACCAGACACTTCATCAATCATAGATGGGCTAACGTCTGTTGAGGATGGAGAAGTAGTGACGGGGCTTGTTGTTTCTTGTGTTTCACCACTTGACGTTTCCTCACCTGAAGATGTGACCATGTCTTCAGTTACTGCCGATCCCTCTTCTGTACTTGCTGTAGTGATTAGCGCCTCTTCAATGAGAGTAGGTGTTGACTTGTACTCATCAGTTGCAGTGGTTTCATCACCTGAGAAGGTCAGCATTTCCTGTGTTACAGCTGAAGATTCACCTGATGTTTCTCTTTCTGTTGCCACTGTTGTCATCAATGTACCTGAACTCATTGGCTCGCTGACTGTCGTCGTGCTACCCAACTCATCTCCAGAAGCAGTCATATCGACAGATACACCAGACACTTCATCAATCATAGATGGGCTAACGTCTGTTGAGGATGGAGAAGTAGTGACGAGGCTTGTTGTTTCTTGTGTTGCACCACTTGACGTTTCCTCACCTGAAGATGTGACCATGTCTTCAGTTACTGCCGATCCCTCTTCTGTACTTGCTGTAGTGATCAGCGCCTCTTCAATGAGAGTAGGTGTTGACTTGTACTCATCAGTTGCAGTGGTTTCATCACCTGAGAAGGTCAGCATTTCCTGTGTTACAGCTGAAGATTCACCTGATGTTTCTCTTTCTGTTGCCACTGTTGTCATCAATGTACCTGAACTCATTGGCTCGCTGACTGTCGTCGTGCTACCCAACTCATCTCCAGAAGCAGTCATATCGACAGATACACCAGACACTTCATCAATCATAGATGGGCTAACGTCTGTTGAGGATGGAGAAGTAGTGACGGGGCTTGTTGTTTCTTGTGTTGCACCACTTGACGTTTCCTCACCTGAAGATGTGACCATGTCTTCAGTTACTGCCGATCCCTCTTCTATACGTGCTGTAGTGAATAGCGCCTCTTCAATGAGAGTAGGTGTTGACTTGTACTCATCAGTTGCAGTGGTTTCATCACCTGAGAAGGTCAGCATTCCCTGTGTTACAGCTGAAGATTCACCTGATGTTTCTCTTTCTGTTGCCACTGTTGTCATCAATGTACCTGAACTCATTGGCTCGCTGACTGTCGTCGTGCTACCCAACTCATCTCCAGAAGCAGTCATATTGACAGATACACCAGACACTTCATCAATCACAGATGGGCTAACGTCTGTTGTGGATGGAGAAGTAGTGACGGGGCTTGTTGTTTCTTGTGTTGCACCACTTGACGTTTCCTCACCTGAAGATGTGACCATGTCTTCAGTTACTGCCGATCCCTCTTCTGTACTTGCTGTAGTGAATAGCGCCTCTTCAATGAGAGTAGGTGTTGACTTGTACTCATCAGTTGCAGTGGTTTCATTACCTGAGAAAGTCAGCATTTCCTGTGTTACAGCTGAAGATTCACCTGATGTTTCTCTTTCTGTTGCCACTGTTGTCATCAATGTACCTGAACTCATTGGCTCGCTGACTGTCGTCGTGCTACCCAACTCATCTCCAGAAGCAGTCATATCGACAGATACACCAGACACTTCATCAATCACAGATGGGCTAACGTCTGTTGAGGATGGAGAAGTAGTGACGAGGCTTGTTGTTTCTTGTGTTGCACCACTTGACGTTTCCTCACCTGAAGATGTGACCATGTCTTCAGTTACTGCCGATCCCTCTTCTGTACTTGCTGTAGTGAATAGCGCCTCTTCAATGAGAGTAGGTGTTGACTTGTACTCATCAGTTGCAGTGGTTTCATCACCTGAGAAGGTCAGCATTTCCTGTGTTACAGCTGAAGATTCACCTGATGTTTCTCTTTCTGTTGCCACTGTTGTCATCAATGTACCTGAACTCATTGGCTCGCTGACTGTCGTCGTGCTACCCAACTCATCTCCAGAAGCAGTCATATCGACAGATACACCAGACACTTCATCAATCATAGATGGGCTAACGTCTGTTGAGGATGGAGAAGTAGTGACGGGGCTTGTTGTTTCTTGTGTTGCACCACTTGACGTTTCCTCACCTGAAGATGTGACCATGTCTTCAGTTACTGCCGATCCCTCTTCTGTACTTGCTGTAGTGATTAGCGCCTCTTCAATGAGAGTAGGTGTTGACTTGTACTCATCAGTTGCAGTGGTTTCATCACCTGAGAAGGTCAGCATTTCCTGTGTTACAGCTGAAGATTCACCTGATGTTTCTCTTTCTGTTGCCACTGTTGTCATCAATGTACCTGAACTCATTGGCTCGCTGACTGTCGTCGTGCTACCCAACTCATCTCCAGAAGCAGTCATATCGACAGATACACCAGACACTTCATCAATCATAGATGGGCTAACGTCTGTTGAGGATGGAGAAGTAGTGACGAGGCTTGTTGTTTCTTGTGTTGCACCACTTGACGTTTCCTCACCTGAAGATGTGACCATGTCTTCAGTTACTGCCGATCCCTCTTCTGTACTTGCTGTAGTGAATAGCGCCTCTTCAATGAGAGTAGGTGTTGACTTGTACTCATCAGTTGCAGTGGTTTCATCACCTAAGAAGGTCAGCATTTCCTGTGTTACAGCTGAAGATTCACCTGATGTTTCTCTTTCTGTTGCCACTGTTGTCATCAATGTACCTGAACTCATTGGCTCGCTGACTGTCGTCGTGCTACCCAACTCATCTCCAAAAGCAGTCATATCGACAGATACACCAGACACTTCATCAATCATAGATGGGCTAATGTCTGTTGAGGATGGAGAAGTAGTGACGGGGCTTGTTGTTTCTTGTGTTGCACCACTTGACGTTTCCTCACCTGAAGATGTGACCATGTCTTCAGTTACTGCCGATCCCTCTTCTGTACTTGCTGTAGTGAATAGCGCCTCTTCAATGAGAGTAGGTGTTGACTTGTACTCATCAGTTGCAGTGGTTTCATCACCTGAGAAGGTCAGCATTTCCTGTGTTACAGCTGAAGATTCACCTGATGTTTCTCTTTCTGTTGCCACTGTTGTCATCAATGTACCTGAACTCATTGGCTCGCTGACTGTCGTCGTGCTACCCAACTCATCTCCAGAAGCAGTCATATCGACAGATACACCAGACACTTCATCAATCATAGATGGGCTAACGTCTGTTGAGGATGGAGAAGTAGTGACGGGGCTTGTTGTTTCTTGTGTTGCACCACTTGACGTTTCCTCACCTGAAGATGTGACCATGTCTTCAGTTGTTACTGCCGATCCCTCTTCTGTACTTGCTGTAGTGAATAGCGCCTCTTCAATGAGAGTAGGTGTTGACTTGTACTCATCAGTTGCAGTGGTTTCATCACCTGAGAAGGTCAGCATTTCCTGTGTTACAGCTGAAGATTCACCTGATGTTTCTCTTTCTGTTGCCACTGTTGTCATCAATGTACCTGAACTCATTGGCTCGCTGACTGTCGTCGTGCTACCCAACTCATCTCCAGAAGCAGTCATATCGACAGATACACCAGACACTTCATCAATCATAGATGGGCTAACGTCTGTTGTGGATGGAGAAGTAGTGACGGGGCTTGTTGTTTCTTGTGTTGCACCACTTGACGTTTCCTCACCTGAAGATGTGACCATGTCTTCAGTTACTGCCGATCCCTCTTCTGTACTTGCTGTAGTGAATAGCGCCTCTTCAATGAGAGTAGGTTTTGACTTGTACTCATCAGTTGCAGTGGTTTCATCACCTGAGAAGGTCAGCATTTCCTGTGTTACAGCTGAAGATTCACCTGATGTTTCTCTTTCTGTTGCCACTGTTGTCATCAATGTACCTGAACTCATTGGCTCGCTGACTGTCGTCGTGCTACCCAACTCATCTCCAGAAGCAGTCATATTGACAGATACACCAGACACTTCATCAATCATAGATGGGCTAACGTCTGTTGAGGATGGAGAAGTAGTGACGGGGCTTGTTGTTTCTTGTGTTGCACCACTTGACGTTTCCTCACCTGAAGATGTGACCATGTCTTCAGTTACTGCCGATCCCTCTTCTATACGTGCTGTAGTGAATAGCGCCTCTTCAATGAGAGTAGGTGTTGACTTGTACGCATCAGTTGCAGTTCTTTCATCACCTGAGAAGGTCAGCATTCCCTGTGTTACAGCTGAAGATTCACCTGATGTTTCTCTTTCTGTTGCCACTGTTGTCATCAATGTACCTGAACTCATTGGCTCGCTGACTGTCGTCGTGCTACCCAACTCATCTCCAGAAGCAGTCATATCGACAGATACACCAGACACTTCATCAATCATAGATGGGCTAACGTCTGTTGTGGATGGAGAAGTAGTGACGGGGCTTGTTGTTTCTTGTGTTGCACCACTTGACGTTTCCTCACCTGAAGATGTGACAATGTCTTCAGTTACTGCCGATCCCTCTTCTGTACTTGCTGTAGTGAATAGCGCCTCTTCAATGAGAGTAGGTGTTGACTTGTACTCATCAGTTGCAGTGGTTTCATCACCTGAGAAGGTCAGCATTCCCTGTGTTACAGCTGAAGATTCACCTGATGTTTCTCTTTCTGTTGCCACTGTTGTTATCAATGTACCTGAACTCATTGGTTCGCTGACTGTCGTCGTGCTACCCAACTCATCTCCAGAAGCAGTCATATCGACAGATACACCAGACACTTCATCAATCATAGATGGGCTAACGTCTGTTGAGGATGGAGAAGTAGTGACGGGGCTTGTTGTTTCTTGTTTTGCACCACTTGACGTTTCCTCACCTGAAGATGTGACCATGTCTTCAGTTACTGCCGATCCCTCTTCTGTACTTGCTGTAGTGAATAGCGCCTCGTCAATGAGAGTAGGTGTTGACTTGTACTCATCAGTTGCAGTGGTTTCATCACCTGAGAAGGTCAGCATTTCCTGTGTTACAGCTGAAGATTCACCTGATGTTTCTCTTTCTGTTGCCACTGTTGTCATCAATGTACCTGAACTCAATGGCTCGCTGACTGTCGTCGTGCTACCCAACTCATCTCCAGAAGCAGTCATATCGACAGATACACCAGACACTTCATCAATCATAGATGGGCTAACGTCTGTTGTGGATGGAGAAGTAGTGACGGGGCTTGTTGTTTCTTGTGTTGCACCACTTGACGTTTCCTCACCTGAAGATGTGACAATGTCTTCAGTTACTGCCGATCCCTCTTCTGTACTTGCTGTAGTGAATAGCGCCTCTTCAATGAGAGTAGGTGTTGACTTGTACTCATCAGTTGCAGTGGTTTCATCACCTGAGAAGGTCAGCATTCCCTGTGTTACAGCTGAAGATTCACCTGATGTTTCTCTTTCTGTTGCCACTGTTGTTATCAATGTACCTGAACTCATTGGTTCGCTGACTGTCGTCGTGCTACCCAACTCATCTCCAGAAGCAGTCATATCGACAGATACACCAGACACTTCATCAATCATAGATGGGCTAACGTCTGTTGAGGATGGAGAAGTAGTGACGGGGCTTGTTGTTTCTTGTGTTGCACCACTTGACGTTTCCTCACTTGAAGATGTGACCATGTCTTCAGTTACTGCCGATCCCTCTTCTGTACTTGCTGTAGTGAATAGCGCCTCTTTAATGAGAGTAGGTGTTGACTTGTACTCATCAGTTGCAGTGGTTTCATCACCTGAGAAGGTCAGCATTTCCTGTGTTACAGCTGAAGATTCACCTGATGTTTCTCTTTCTGTTGCCACTGTTGTCATCAATGTACCTGAACTCAATGGCTCGCTGACTGTCGTCGTGCTACCCAACTCATCTCCAGAAGCAGTCATATCGACAGATACACCAGACACTTCATCAATCATAGATGGGCTAACGTCTGTTGTGGATGGAGAAGTAGTGACGGGGCTTGTTGTTTCTTGTGTTGCACCACTTGACGTTTCCTCACCTGAAGATGTGACCATGTCTTCAGTTGTTACTGCCGATCCCTCTTCTGTACTTGCTGTAGTGAATAGCGCCTCTTCAATGAGAGTAGGTGTTGACTTGTACTCATCAGTTGCAGTGGTTTCATCACCTGAGAAGGTCAGCATTTCCTGTGTTACAGCTGAAGATTCACCTGATGTTTCTCTTTCTGTTGCCACTGTTGTTATCAATGTACCTGAACTCATTGGTTCGCTGACTGTCGTCGTGCTACCCAACTCATCTCCAGAAGCAGTCATATCGACAGATACACCAGACACTTCATCAATCATAGATGGGCTAACGTCTGTTGAGGATGGAGAAGTAGTGACGAGGCTTGTTGTTTCTTGTGTTGCACCACTTGACGTTTCCTCACCTGAAGATGTGACCATGTCTTCAGTTACTGCCGATCCCTCTTCTGTACTTGCTGTAGTGATTAGCGCCTCTTCAATGAGAGTAGGTGTTGACTTGTACTCATCAGTTGCAGTGGTTTCATCACCTGAGAAGGTCAGCATTTCCTGTGTTACAGCTGAAGATTCACCTGATGTTTCTCCTTCTGTTGCCACTGTTGTCATCAATGTGCCTGAACTCATTGGCTCGCTGACTGTCGTCGTGCTACCCAACTCATCTCCAGAAGCAGTCATATCGACAGATACACCAGACACTTCATCAATCATAGATGGGCTAACGTCTGTTGTGGATGGAGAAGTAGTAACGGGGCTTGTTGTTTCCTGTGTTGCACCACTTGACGTTTCCTCACCTGAAGATGTGACCATGTCTTCAGTTACTGCCGATCCCTCTTCTGTACTTGCTGTAGTAAATAGCGCCTCTTCAATGAGAGTAGGTGTTGACTTGTACTCATCAGTTGCAGTGGTTTCATCATCTGAGAAGGTCATCATTTCCTGTGTTACAGCTGAAGATTCACCTGATGTTTTTCTTTCTGTTGCCACTGTTGTCATCAATGTACCTGAACTCATTGGCTCGCTGACTGTCGTCGTGCTACCCAACTCATCTCCAGAAGCAGTCATATCGACAGATACACCAGACACTTCATCAATCACAGATGGGCTAACGTCTGTTGTGGATGGAGAAGTAGTGACGGGGCTTGTTGTTTCTTGTGTTGCACCACTTGACGTTTCCTCACCTGAAGATGTGACCATGTCTTCAGTTACTGCCGATCCCTCTTCTGTACTTGCTGTAGTGAATAGCGCCTCTTCAATGAGAGTAGGTGTTGACTTGTACTCATCAGTTGCAGTGGTTTCATCACCTGAGAAGGTCAGCATTTCCTGTGTTACAGCTGAAGATTCACCTGATGTTTCTCTTTCTGTTGCCACTGTTGTCATCAATGTACCTGAACTCAATGGCTCGCTGACTGTCGTCGTGCTACCCAACTCATCTCCAGAAGCAGTCATATCGACAGATACACCAGACACTTCATCAATCATAGATGGGCTAACGTCTGTTGAGGATGGAGAAGTAGTGACGGGGCTTGTTGTTTCTTGTGTTGCACCACTTGACGTTTCCTCACCTGAAGATGTGACCATGTCTTCAGTTACTGCCGATCCCTCTTCTGTACTTGCTGTAGTGAATAGCGCCTCTTCAATGAGAGTAGGTGTTGACTTGTACTCATCAGTTGCAGTGGTTTCATCACCTGAGAAGGTCAGCATTTCCTGTGTTACAGCTGAAGATTCACCTGATGTTTCTCTTTCTGTTGCCACTGTTGTCATCAATTTGCCTGAACTCATTGGCTCGCTGACTGTCGTCGTGCTACCCAACTCATCTCCAGAAGCAGTCATATCGACAGATACACCAGACACTTCATCAATCATAGATGGGCTAACGTCTGTTGTGGATGGAGAAGTAGTAACGGGGCTTGTTGTTTCCTGTGTTGCACCACTTGACGTTTCCTCACCTGAAGATGTGACCATGTCTTCAGTTACTGCCGATCCCTCTTCTGTACTTGCTGTAGTAAATAGCGCCTCTTCAATGAGAGTAGGTGTTGACTTGTACTTATCAGTTGCAGTGGTTTCATCACCTGAGAAGGTCAGCATTCCCTGTGTTACAGCTGAAGATTCACCTGATGTTTCTCTTTCTGTTGCCACTGTTGTCATCAATGTACCTGAACTCATTGGCTCGCTGACTGTCGTCGTGCTACCCAACTCATCTCCAGAAGCAGTCATATCGACAGATACACCAGACACTTCATCAATCACAGATGGGCTTACGTCTTTTGAGGATGAAGAAGTAGTGACGGGGCTTGTTGTTTCTTGTGTTGCACCACTTGACGTTTCCTCACCTGAAGATGTGACCATGTCTTCAGTTACTGCCGATCCCTCTTCTATACGTGCTGTAGTGAATAGCGCCTGTTCAATGAGAGTAGGTGTTGACTTGTACGCATCAGTTGCAGTGGTTTCATCACCTGAGAAGGTCAGCATTCCCTGTGTTACAGCTGAAGATTCACCTGATGTTTCTCTTTCTGTTGCCACTGTTGTCATCAATGTACCTGAACTCATTGGCTCGCTGACTGTCGTCGTGCTACCCAACTCATCTCCAGAAGCAGTCATATCGACAGATACACCAGATACTTCATCAATCATAGATGGGCTAACGTCTGTTGAGGATGGAGAAGTAGTGACGGGGCTTGTTGTTTCTTGTGTTGCACCACTTGACGTTTCCTCACCTGAAGATGTGACCATGTCTTCAGTTACTGCCGATCCCTCTTCTATACGTGCTGTAGTGAATAGCGCCTCTTCAATGAGAGTAGGTGTTGACTTGTACTCATCAGTTGCAGTGGTTTCATCACCTGAGAAGGTCAGCATTTCCTGTGTTACAGCTGAAGATTCACCTGATGTTTCTCCTTCTGTTGCCACTGTTGTCATCAATGTGCCTGAACTCATTGGCTCGCTGACTGTCGTCGTGCTACCCAACTCATCTCCAGAAGCAGTCATATCGACAGATACACCAGACACTTCATCAATCATAGATGGGCTAACGTCTGTTGAGGATGGAGAAGTAGTGACGGGGCTTGTTGTTTCTTGTGTTGCACCACTTGACGTTTCCTCACCTGAAGATGTGACCATGTCTTCAGTTACTGCCGATCCCTCTTCTGTACTTGCTGTAGTGAATAGCGCCTCTTCAATGAGAGTAGGTGTTGACTTGTACTCATCAGTTGCAGTGGTTTCATCACCTGAGAAGGTCATCATTTCCTGTGTTACAGCTGAAGATTCACCTGATGTTTCTCCTTCTGTTGCCACTGTTGTCATCAATGTACCTGAACTCATTTGCTCGCTGACTGTCGTCGTGCTACCCAACTCATCTCCAGAAGCAGTCATATCGACAGATACACCAGACACTTCATCAATCACAGATGGGCTAACGTCTGTTGTGGATGGAGAAGTAGTGACGGGGCTTGTTGTTTCTTGTGTTGCACCACTTGACGTTTCCTCACCTGAAGATGTGACCATGCCTCCAGTTCCTGCCGATCCCTCTTCTGTACTTGCTGTAGTGAATAGCGCCTCTTCAATGAGAGTAGGTGTTGACTTGTACTCATCAGTTGCAGTGGTTTCATCACCTGAGAAGGTCAGCATTTCCTGTGTTACAGCTGAAGATTCACCTGATGTTTCTCTTTCTGTTGCCACTGTTGTCATCAATGTACCTGAACTCAATGGCTCGCTGACTGTCGTCGTGCTACCCAACTCATCTCCAGAAGCAGTCATATCGACAGATACACCAGACACTTCATCAATCATAGATGGGCTAACGTCTGTTGAGGATGGAGAAGTAGTGACGGGGCTTGTTGTTTCTTGTGTTGCACCACTTGACGTTTCCTCACTTGAAGATGTGACCATGTCTTCAGTTACTGCCGATCCCTCTTCTGTACTTGCTGTAGTGAATAGCGCCTCTTCAATGAGAGTAGGTGTTGACTTGTACTCATCAGTTGCAGTGGTTTCATCACCTGAGAAGGTCAGCATTTCCTGTGTTACAGCTGAAGATTCACCTGATGTTTCTCTTTCTGTTGCCACTGTTGTCATCAATGTACCTGAACTTAATGGCTCGCTGACTGTCGTCGTGCTACCCAACTCATCTCCAGAAGCAGTCATATCGACAGATACACCAGACACTTCATCAATCATAGATGGGCTAACGTCTGTTGAGGATGGAGAAGTAGTGACGGGGCTTGTTGTTTCTTGTGTTGCACCACTTGACGTTTCCTCACCTGAAGATGTGACCATGTCTTCAGTTACTGCCGATCCCTCTTCTATACGTGCTGTAGTGAATAGCGCCTCTTCAATGAGAGTAGGTGTTGACTTGTACTTATCAGTTGCAGTGGTTTCATCACCTGAGAAGGTCAGCATTTCCTGTGTTACAGCTGAAGATTCACCTGATGTTTCTCCTTCTGTTGCCACTGTTGTCATCAATGTGCCTGAACCCATTGGCTCGCTGACTGTCGTCGTGCTACCCAACTCATCTCCAGAAGCAGTCATATCGACAGATACACCAGACACTTCATCAATCATAGATGGGCTAACGTCTGTTGTGGATGGAGAAGTAGTGACGGGGCTTGTTGTTTCCTGTGTTGCACCACTTGACGTTTCCTCACCTGAAGATGTGACCATGTCTTCAGTTACTGCCGATCCCTCTTCTGTACTTGCTGTAGTGAATAGCGCCTCTTCAATGAGAGTAGGTGTTGACTTGTACTTATCAGTTGCAGTGGTTTCATCACCTGAGAAGGTCAGCATTCCCTGTGTTACAGCTGAAGATTCACCTGATGTTTCTCTTTCTGTTGCCACTGTTGTCATCAATGTACCTGAACTCAATGGCTCGCTGACTGTCGTCGTGCTACCCAACTCATCTCCAGAAGCAGTCATATCGACAGATACACCAGACACTTCATCAATCATAGATGGGCTAACGTCTGTTGTGGATGGAGAAGTAGTGACGGGGCTTGTTGTTTCTTGTGTTGCACCACTTGACGTTTCCTCACCTGAAGATGTGACCATGTCTTCAGTTACTGCCGATCCCTCTTCTGTACTTGCTGTAGTGAATAGCGCCTCTTCAATGAGAGTAGGTGTTGACTTGTACTCATCAGTTGCAGTGGTTTCATCACCTGAGAAGGTCAGCATTCCCTGTGTTACAGCTGAAGATTCACCTGATGTTTCTCTTTCTGTTGCCACTGTTGTTATCAATGTACCTGAACTCATTGGTTCGCTGACTGTCGTCGTGCTACCCAACTCATCTCCAGAAGCAGTCATATCGACAGATACACCAGACACTTCATCAATCATAGATGGGCTAACGTCTGTTGAGGATGGAGAAGTAGTGACGGGGCTTGTTGTTTCTTGTGTTGCACCATTTGACGTTTCCTCACTTGAAGATGTGACCATGTCTTCAGTTACTGCCGATCCCTCTTCTGTACTTGCTGTAGTGAATAGCGCCTCTTCAATGAGAGTAGGTGTTGACTTGTACTCATCAGTTGCAGTGGTTTCATCACCTGAGAAGGTCAGCATTCCCTGTGTTACAGCTGAAGATTCACCTGATGTTTCTCTTTCTGTTGCCACTGTTGTCATCAATGTACCTAAACTCAATGGCTCGCTGACTGTCGTCGTGCTACCCAACTCATCTCCAGAAGCAGTCATATCGACAGATACACCAGACACTTCATCAATCATAGATGGGCTAACGTCTGTTGTGGATGGAGAAGTAGTGACGGGGCTTGTTGTTTCTTGTGTTGCACCACTTGACGTTTCCTCACCTGAAGATGTGACCATGTCTTCAGTTGTTACTGCCGATCCCTCTTCTGTACTTGCTGTAGTGAATAGCGCCTCTTCAATGAGAGTAGGTGTTGACTTGTACTCATCAGTTGCAGTGGTTTCATCACCTGAGAAGGTCAGCATTTCCTGTGTTACAGCTGAAGATTCACCTGATGTTTCTCTTTCTGTTGCCACTGTTGTTATCAATGTACCTGAACTCATTGGTTCGCTGACTGTCGTCGTGCTACCCAACTCATCTCCAGAAGCAGTCATATCGACAGATACACCAGACACTTCATCAATCATAGATGGGCTAACGTCTGTTGAGGATGGAGAAGTAGTGACGGGGCTTGTTGTTTCTTGTGTTGCACCACTTGACGTTTCCTCACCTGAAGATGTGACCATGTCTTCAGTTACTGCCGATCCCTCTTTTGTACTTGCTGTAGTGAATAGCGCCTCGTCAATGAGAGTAGGTGTTGACTTGTACTCATCAGTTGCAGTGGTTTCATCACCTGAGAAGGTCAGCATTCCCTGTGTTACAGCTGAAGATTCACCTGATGTTTCTCTTTCTGTTGCCACTGTTGTCATCAATGTACCTGAACTCATTGGCTCGCTGACTGTCGTCGTGCTACCCAACTCATCTCCAGAAGCAGTCATATCGACAGATACACCAGACACTTCATCAATCATAGATGGGCTAACGTCTGTTGTGGATGGAGAAGTAGTGACGGGGCTTGTTGTTTCCTGTGTTGCACCACTTGACGTTTCCTCACCTGAAGATGTGACCATGTCTTCAGTTACTGCCGATCCCTCTTCTGTACTTGCTGTAGTGAATAGCGCCTCTTCAATGAGAGTAGGTGTTGACTTGTACTTATCAGTTGCAGTGGTTTCATCACCTGAGAAGGTCAGCATTCCCTGTGTTACAGCTGAAGATTCACCTGATGTTTCTCTTTCTGTTGCCACTGTTGTCATCAATGTACCTGAACTCAATGGCTCGCTGACTGTCGTCGTGCTACCCAACTCATCTCCAGAAGCAGTCATATCGACAGATACACCAGACACTTCATCAATCATAGATGGGCTAACGTCTGTTGTGGATGGAGAAGTAGTGACGGGGCTTGTTGTTTCTTGTGTTGCACCACTTGACGTTTCCTCACCTGAAGATGTGACCATGTCTTCAGTTACTGCCGATCCCTCTTCTGTACTTGCTGTAGTGAATAGCGCCTCTTCAATGAGAGTAGGTGTTGACTTGTACTCATCAGTTGCAGTGGTTTCATCACCTGAGAAGGTCAGCATTCCCTGTGTTACAGCTGAAGATTCACCTGATGTTTCTCTTTCTGTTGCCACTGTTGTTATCAATGTACCTGAACTCATTGGTTCGCTGACTGTCGTCGTGCTACCCAACTCATCTCCAGAAGCAGTCATATCGACAGATACACCAGACACTTCATCAATCATAGATGGGCTAACGTCTGTTGAGGATGGAGAAGTAGTGACGGGGCTTGTTGTTTCTTGTGTTGCACCATTTGACGTTTCCTCACTTGAAGATGTGACCATGTCTTCAGTTACTGCCGATCCCTCTTCTGTACTTGCTGTAGTGAATAGCGCCTCTTCAATGAGAGTAGGTGTTGACTTGTACTCATCAGTTGCAGTGGTTTCATCACCTGAGAAGGTCAGCATTCCCTGTGTTACAGCTGAAGATTCACCTGATGTTTCTCTTTCTGTTGCCACTGTTGTCATCAATGTACCTAAACTCAATGGCTCGCTGACTGTCGTCGTGCTACCCAACTCATCTCCAGAAGCAGTCATATCGACAGATACACCAGACACTTCATCAATCATAGATGGGCTAACGTCTGTTGTGGATGGAGAAGTAGTGACGGGGCTTGTTGTTTCTTGTGTTGCACCACTTGACGTTTCCTCACCTGAAGATGTGACCATGTCTTCAGTTGTTACTGCCGATCCCTCTTCTGTACTTGCTGTAGTGAATAGCGCCTCTTCAATGAGAGTAGGTGTTGACTTGTACTCATCAGTTGCAGTGGTTTCATCACCTGAGAAGGTCAGCATTTCCTGTGTTACAGCTGAAGATTCACCTGATGTTTCTCTTTCTGTTGCCACTGTTGTTATCAATGTACCTGAACTCATTGGTTCGCTGACTGTCGTCGTGCTACCCAACTCATCTCCAGAAGCAGTCATATCGACAGATACACCAGACACTTCATCAATCATAGATGGGCTAACGTCTGTTGAGGATGGAGAAGTAGTGACGGGGCTTGTTGTTTCTTGTGTTGCACCACTTGACGTTTCCTCACCTGAAGATGTGACCATGTCTTCAGTTACTGCCGATCCCTCTTTTGTACTTGCTGTAGTGAATAGCGCCTCGTCAATGAGAGTAGGTGTTGACTTGTACTCATCAGTTGCAGTGGTTTCATCACCTGAGAAGGTCAGCATTCCCTGTGTTACAGCTGAAGATTCACCTGATGTTTCTCTTTCTGTTGCCACTGTTGTCATCAATGTACCTGAACTCATTGGCTCGCTGACTGTCGTCGTGCTACCCAACTCATCTCCAGAAGCAGTCATATCGACAGATACACCAGACACTTCATCAATCATAGATGGGCTAACGTCTGTTGTGGATGGAGAAGTAGTGACGGGGCTTGTTGTTTCTTGTGTTGCACCACTTGACGTTTCCTCACCTGAAGATGTGACCATGTCTTCAGTTACTGCCGATCCCTCTTCTGTACTTGCTGTAGTGAATAGCGCCTCTTCAATGAGAGTAGGTGTTGACTTGTACGCATCAGCTGCAGTGGTTTCATCACCTGAGAAGGTCAGCATTCCCTGTGTTACAGCTGAAGATTCACCTGATGTTTCTCTTTCTGTTGCCACTGTTGTCATCAATGTACCTGAACTCATTGGCTCGCTGACTGTCGTCGTGCTACCAAACTCATCTCCAGAAGCAGTCATATCGACAGATACACCAGACACTTCATCAATCATAGATGGGCTAACGTCTGTTGAGGATGGAGAAGTAGTGACGGGGCTTGTTGTTTTTTGTTTTGCACCACTTGACGTTTCCTCACCTGAAGATGTGACCATGTCTTCAGTTACTGCCGATCCCTCTTCTATACTTGCTGTAGTGAATAGCGCCTCGTCAATGAGAGTAGGTGTTGACTTGTACTCATCAGTTGCAGTGGTTTCATCACCTGAGAAGGTCAGCATTTCCTGTGTTACAGCTGAAGATTCACCTGATGTTTCTCTTTCTGTTGCCACTGTTGTCATCAATGTACCTGAACTCATTTGCTCGCTGACTGTCGTCGTGCTACCCAACTCATCTCCAGAAGCAGTCATATCGACAGATACACCAGACACTTCATCAGTCATAGATGGGCTAACGTCTGTTGAGGATGGAGAAGTAGTGACGGGGCTTGTTGTTTCTTGTGTTGCACCACTTGACGTTTCCTCACCTGAAGATGTGACCATGTCTTCAGTTACTGCCGATCCCTCTTCTATACTTGCTGTAGTGAATAGCGCCTCGTCAATGAGAGTAGGTGTTGACTTGTACTCATCAGTTGCAGTGGTTTCATCACCTGAGAAGGTCAGCATTCCCTGTGTTACAGCTGAAGATTCACCTGATGTTTCTCTTTCTGTTGCCACTGTTGTCATCAATGTACCTGAACTCATTGGCTCGCTGACTGTCGTCGTGCTACCCAACTCATCTCCAGAAGCAGTCATATCGACAGATACACCAGACACTTCATCAATCATAGATGGGCTAACGTCTGTTGAGGATGGAGAAGTAGTGACGGGGCTTGTTGTTTCTTGTGTTGCACCACTTGACGTTTCCTCACCTGAAGATGTGACCATGTCTTCAGTTACTGCCGATCCCTCTTCTGTACTTGCTGTAGTGAATAGCGCCTCTTCAATGAGAGTAGGTGTTGACTTGTACGCATCAGTTGCAGTGGTTTCATCACCTGAGAAGGTCAGCATTCCCTGTGTTACAGCTGAAGATTCACCTGATGTTTCTCTTTCTGTTGCCACTGTTGTCATCAATGTACCTGAACTCATTGGCTCGCTGACTGTCGTCGTGCTACCCAACTCATCTCCAGAAGCAGTCATATCGACAGATACACCAGACACTTCATCAATCATAGATGGGCTAACGTCTGTTGAGGATGGAGAAGTAGTGACGGGGATTGTTGTTTCTTGTGTTGCACCACTTGACGTTTCCTCACCTGAAGATGTGACCATGTCTTCAGTTACTGCCGATCCCTCTTCTGTACTTGCTGTAGTGAATAGCGCCTCTTCAATGAGAGTAGGTGTTGACTTGTACTCATCAGTTGCAGTGGTTTCATCACCTGAGAAGGTCAGCATTTCCTGTGTTACAGCTGAAGATTCACCTGATGTTTCTCTTTCTGTTGCCACTGTTGTCATCAATGTACCTGAACTCATTGGCTCGCTGACTGTCGTCGTGCTACCCAACTCATCTCCAGAAGCAGTCATATCGACAGATACACCAGACACTTCATCAATCATAGATGGGCTAACGTCTGTTGAGGATGGAGAAGTAGTGACGGGGCTTGTTGTTTCTTGTGTTGCACCACTTGACGTTTCCTCACCTGAAGATGTGACCATGTCTTCAGTTACTGCCGATCCCTCTTCTGTACTTGCTGTAGTGAATAGCGCCTCTTCAATGAGAGTAGGTGTTGACTTGTACGCATCAGTTGCAGTGGTTTCATCACCTGAGAAGGTCAACATTTCCTGTGTTACAGCTGAAGATTCACCTGATGTTTCTCTTTCTGTTGCCACTGTTGTCATCAATGTACCTGAACTCATTGGCTCGCTGACTGTCGTCGTGCTACCCAACTCATCTCCAGAAGCAGTCATATCGACAGATACACCAGACACTTCATCAATCATAGATGGGCTAACGTCTGTTGAGGATGGAGAAGTAGTGACGGGGCTTGTTGTTTCTTGTGTTGCACCACTTGACGTTTCCTCACTTGAAGATGTGACCATGTCTTCAGTTACTGCCGATCCCTCTTCTGTACTTGCTGTAGTGAATAGCGCCTCTTCAATGAGAGTAGGTGTTGACTTGTACTCATCAGTTGCAGTGGTTTCATCACCTGAGAAGGTCAGCATTTCCTGTGTTACAGCTGAAGATTCACCTGATGTTTCTCTTTCTGTTGCCACTGTTGTCATCAATGTACCTGAACTCAATGGCTCGCTGACTGTCGTCGTGCTACCCAACTCATCTCCAGAAGCAGTCATATCGACAGAT
This sequence comes from Phorcus lineatus, assembly GCA_921293015.1. Taxonomy (NCBI): domain Eukaryota; kingdom Metazoa; phylum Mollusca; class Gastropoda; order Trochida; family Trochidae; genus Phorcus; species Phorcus lineatus. The sequence continues at coordinate 41,992,152 of OV121096.1, forward strand.
ACACCAGACACTTCATCAATCATAGATGGGCTAACGTCTGTTGAGGATGGAGAAGTAGTGACGGGGCTTGTTGTTTCTTGTGTTGCACCACTTGACGTTTCCTCACCTGAAGATGTGACCATGTCTTCAGTTACTGCCGATCCCTCTTCTATACGTGCTGTAGTGAATAGCGCCTCTTCAATGAGAGTAGGTGTTGACTTGTACTTATCAGTTGCAGTGGTTTCATCACCTGAGAAGGTCAGCATTTCCTGTGTTACAGCTGAAGATTCACCTGATGTTTCTCCTTCTGTTGCCACTGTTGTCATCAATGTGCCTGAACCCATTGGCTCGCTGACTGTCGTCGTGCTACCCAACTCATCTCCAGAAGCAGTCATATCGACAGATACACCAGACACTTCATCAATCATAGATGGGCTAACGTCTGTTGTGGATGGAGAAGTAGTGACGGGGCTTGTTGTTTCCTGTGTTGCACCACTTGACGTTTCCTCACCTGAAGATGTGACCATGTCTTCAGTTACTGCCGATCCCTCTTCTGTACTTGCTGTAGTAAATAGCGCCTCTTCAATGAGAGTAGGTGTTGACTTGTACTTATCAGTTGCAGTGGTTTCATCACCTGAGAAGGTCAGCATTCCCTGTGTTACAGCTGAAGATTCACCTGATGTTTCTCTTTCTGTTGCCACTGTTGTCATCAATGTACCTGAACTCAATGGCTCGCTGACTGTCGTCGTGCTACCCAACTCATCTCCAGAAGCAGTCATATCGACAGATACACCAGACACTTCATCAATCATAGATGGGCTAACGTCTGTTGTGGATGGAGAAGTAGTGACGGGGCTTGTTGTTTCTTGTGTTGCACCACTTGACGTTTCCTCACCTGAAGATGTGACCATGTCTTCAGTTGTTACTGCCGATCCCTCTTCTGTACTTGCTGTAGTGAATAGCGCCTCTTCAATGAGAGTAGGTGTTGACTTGTACTCATCAGTTGCAGTGGTTTCATCACCTGAGAAGGTCAGCATTTCCTGTGTTACAGCTGAAGATTCACCTGATGTTTCTCTTTCTGTTGCCACTGTTGTTATCAATGTACCTGAACTCATTGGTTCGCTGCCTGTCGTCGTGCTACCCAACTCATCTCCAGAAGCAGTCATATCGACAGATACACCAGACACTTCATCAATCATAGATGGGCTAACGTCTGTTGTGGATGGAGAAGTAGTGACGGGGCTTGTTGTTTCTTGTGTTGCACCACTTGACGTTTCCTCACCTGAAGATGTGACCATGTCTTCAGTTGTTACTGCCGATCCCTCTTCTGTACTTGCTGTAGTGAATAGCGCCTCTTCAATGAGAGTAGGTGTTGACTTGTACTCATCAGTTGCAGTGGTTTCATCACCTGAGAAGGTCAGCATTCCCTGTGTTACAGCTGAAGATTCACCTGATGTTTCTCTTTCTGTTGCCACTGTTGTCATCAATGTACCTAAACTCAATGGCTCGCTGACTGTCGTCGTGCTACCCAACTCATCTCCAGAAGCAGTCATATCGACAGATACACCAGACACTTCATCAATCATAGATGGGCTAACGTCTGTTGTGGATGGAGAAGTAGTGACGGGGCTTGTTGTTTCTTGTGTTGCACCACTTGACGTTTCCTCACCTGAAGATGTGACCATGTCTTCAGTTGTTACTGCCGATCCCTCTTCTGTACTTGCTGTAGTGAATAGCGCCTCTTCAATGAGAGTAGGTGTTGACTTGTACTCATCAGTTGCAGTGGTTTCATCACCTGAGAAGGTCAGCATTTCCTGTGTTACAGCTGAAGATTCACCTGATGTTTCTCTTTCTGTTGCCACTGTTGTCATCAATGTACCTGAACTCATTGGTTCGCTGACTGTCGTCGTGCTACCCAACTCATCTCCAGAAGCAGTCATATCGACAGATACACCAGACACTTCATCAATCATAGATGGGCTAACGTCTGTTGAGGATGGAGAAGTAGTGACGGGGCTTGTTGTTTCTTGTGTTGCACCACTTGACGTTTCCTCACCTGAAGATGTGACCATGTCTTCAGTTACTGCCGATCCCTCTTCTGTACTTGCTGTAGTGAATAGCGCCTCGTCAATGAGAGTAGGTGTTGACTTGTACTCATCAGTTGCAGTGGTTTCATCACCTGAGAAGGTCAGCATTCCCTGTGTTACAGCTGAAGATTCACCTGATGTTTCTCTTTCTGTTGCCACTGTTGTCATCAATGTACCTGAACTCATTGGCTCGCTGACTGTCGTCGTGCTACCCAACTCATCTCCAGAAGCAGTCATATCGACAGATACACCAGACACTTCATCAATCATAGATGGGCTAACGTCTGTTGTGGATGGAGAAGTAGTGACGGGGCTTGTTGTTTCTTGTGTTGCACCACTTGACGTTTCCTCACCTGAAGATGTGACCATGTCTTCAGTTACTGCCGATCCCTCTTCTGTACTTGCTGTAGTGAATAGCGCCTCTTCAATGAGAGTAGGTGTTGACTTGTACGCATCAGCTGCAGTGGTTTCATCACCTGAGAAGGTCAGCATTCCCTGTGTTACAGCTGAAGATTCACCTGATGTTTCTCTTTCTGTTGCCACTGTTGTCATCAATGTACCTGAACTCATTGGCTCGCTGACTGTCGTCGTGCTACCCAACTCATCTCCAGAAGCAGTCATATCGACATATACACCAGACACTTCATCAATCATAGATGGGCTAACGTCTGTTGTGGATGGAGAAGTAGTGACGGGGCTTGTTGTTTCTTGTGTTGCACCACTTGACGTTTCCTCACCTGAAGATGTGACCATGTCTTCAGTTACTGCCGATCCCTCTTCTGTACTTGCTGTAGTGAATAGCGCCTCTTCAATGAGAGTAGGTGTTGACTTGTACGCATCAGCTGCAGTGGTTTCATCACCTGAGAAGGTCAGCATTCCCTGTGTTACAGCTGAAGATTCACCTGATGTTTCTCTTTCTGTTGCCACTGTTGTCATCAATGTACCTGAACTCATTGGCTCGCTGACTGTCGTCGTGCTACCAAACTCATCTCCAGAAGCAGTCATATCGACAGATACACCAGACACTTCATCAATCATAGATGGGCTAACGTCTGTTGAGGATGGAGAAGTAGTGACGGGGCTTGTTGTTTTTTGTTTTGCACCACTTGACGTTTCCTCACCTGAAGATGTGACCATGTCTTCAGTTACTGCCGATCCCTCTTCTATACTTGCTGTAGTGAATAGCGCCTCGTCAATGAGAGTAGGTGTTGACTTGTACTCATCAGTTGCAGTGGTTTCATCACCTGAGAAGGTCAGCATTTCCTGTGTTACAGCTGAAGATTCACCTGATGTTTCTCTTTCTGTTGCCACTGTTGTCATCAATGTACCTGAACTCATTTGCTCGCTGACTGTCGTCGTGCTACCCAACTCATCTCCAGAAGCAGTCATATCGACAGATACACCAGACACTTCATCAGTCATAGATGGGCTAACGTCTGTTGAGGATGGAGAAGTAGTGACGGGGCTTGTTGTTTCTTGTGTTGCACCACTTGACGTTTCCTCACCTGAAGATGTGACCATGTCTTCAGTTACTGCCGATCCCTCTTCTATACTTGCTGTAGTGAATAGCGCCTCGTCAATGAGAGTAGGTGTTGACTTGTACTCATCAGTTGCAGTGGTTTCATCACCTGAGAAGGTCAGCATTCCCTGTGTTACAGCTGAAGATTCACCTGATGTTTCTCTTTCTGTTGCCACTGTTGTCATCAATGTACCTGAACTCATTGGCTCGCTGACTGTCGTCGTGCTACCCAACTCATCTCCAGAAGCAGTCATATCGACAGATACACCAGACACTTCATCAATCATAGATGGGCTAACGTCTGTTGAGGATGGAGAAGTAGTGACGGGGCTTGTTGTTTCTTGTGTTGCACCACTTGACGTTTCCTCACCTGAAGATGTGACCATGTCTTCAGTTACTGCCGATCCCTCTTCTGTACTTGCTGTAGTGAATAGCGCCTCTTCAATGAGAGTAGGTGTTGACTTGTACGCATCAGTTGCAGTGGTTTCATCACCTGAGAAGGTCAGCATTCCCTGTGTTACAGCTGAAGATTCACCTGATGTTTCTCTTTCTGTTGCCACTGTTGTCATCAATGTACCTGAACTCATTGGCTCGCTGACTGTCGTCGTGCTACCCAACTCATCTCCAGAAGCAGTCATATCGACAGATACACCAGACACTTCATCAATCATAGATGGGCTAACGTCTGTTGAGGATGGAGAAGTAGTGACGGGGCTTGTTGTTTCTTGTGTTGCACCACTTGACGTTTCCTCACCTGAAGATGTGACCATGTCTTCAGTTACTGCCGATCCCTCTTCTGTACTTGCTGAAGTGAATAGCGCCTCTTCAATGAGAGTAGGTGTTGACTTGTACTCATCAGTTGCAGTGGTTTCATCACCTGAGAAGGTCAGCATTCCCTGTGTTACAGCTGAAGATTCACCTGATGTTTCTCTTTCTGTTGCCACTGTTGTCATCAATGTACCTGAACTCATTGGCTCGCTGACTGTCGTCGTGCTACCCAACTCATCTCCAGAAGCAGTCATATCGACAGATACACCAGACACTTCATCAATCATAGATGGGCTAACGTCTGTTGAGGATGGAGAAGTAATGACGGGGATTGTTGTTTCTTGTGTTGCACCACTTGACGTTTCCTCACCTGAAGATGTGACCATGTCTTCAGTTACTGCCGATCCCTCTTCTGTACTTGCTGTAGTGAATAGCGCCTCTTCAATGAGAGTAGGTGTTGACTTGTACTCATCAGTTGCAGTGGTTTCATCACCTGAGAAGGTCAGCATTTCCTGTGTTACAGCTGAAGATTCACCTGATGTTTCTCTTTCTGTTGCCACTGTTGTCATCAATGTACCTGAACTCATTGGCTCGCTGACTGTCGTCGTGCTACCCAACTCATCTCCAGAAGCAGTCATATCGACAGATACACCAGACACTTCATCAATCATAGATGGGCTAACGTCTGTTGAGGATGGAGAAGTAGTGACGGGGCTTGTTGTTTCTTGTGTTGCACCACTTGACGTTTCCTCACCTGAAGATGTGACCATGTCTTCAGTTACTGCCGATCCCTCTTCTGTACTTGCTGTAGTGAATAGCGCCTCTTCAATGAGAGTAGGTGTTGACTTGTACGCATCAGTTGCAGTGGTTTCATCACCTGAGAAGGTCAACATTTCCTGTGTTACAGCTGAAGATTCACCTGATGTTTCTCTTTCTGTTGCCACTGTTGTTATCAATGTACCTGAACTCATTGGCTCGCTGACTGTCGTCGTGCTACCCAACTCATCTCCAGAAGCAGTCATATCGACAGATACACCAGACACTTCATCAATCATAGATGGGCTAACGTCTGTTGAGGATGGAGAAGTAGTGACGGGGCTTGTTGTTTCTTGTGTTGCACCACTTGACGTTTCCTCACCTGAAGATGTGACCATGTCTTCAGTTACTGCCGATCCCTCTTCTGTACTTGCTGTAGTGAATAGCGCCTCTTCAATGAGAGTAGGTGTTGACTTGTACTCATCAGTTGCAGTGGTTTCATCACCTGAGAAGGTCAGCATTCCCTGTGTTACAGCTGAAGATTCACCTGATGTTTCTCTTTCTGTTGCCACTGTTGTCATCAATGTACCTGAACTCATTGGCTCGCTGACTGTCGTCGTGCTACCCAACTCATCTCCAGAAGCAGTCATATCGACAGATACACCAGACACTTCATCAATCATAGATGGGCTAACGTCTGTTGAGGATGGAGAAGTAGTGACGGGGCTTGTTGTTTCTTGTGTTGCACCACTTGACGTTTCCTCACCTGAAGATGTGACCATGTCTTCAGTTACTGCCGATCCCTCTTCTGTACTTGCTGTAGTGAATAGCGCCTCTTCAATGAGAGTAGGTGTTGACTTGTACGCATCAGTTGCAGTGGTTTCATCACCTGAGAAGGTCAACATTTCCTGTGTTACAGCTGAAGATTCACCTGATGTTTCTCTTTCTGTTGCCACTGTTGTCATCAATGTACCTGAACTCATTGGCTCGCTGACTGTCGTCGTGCTACCCAACTCATCTCCAGAAGCAGTCATATCGACAGATACACCAGACACTTCATCAATCATAGATGGGCTAACGTCTGTTGAGGATGGAGAAGTAGTGACGGGGCTTGTTGTTTCTTGTGTTGCACCACTTGACGTTTCCTCACCTGAAGATGTGACCATGTCTTCAGTTACTGCCGATCCCTCTTCTGTACTTGCTGTAGTGAATAGCGCCTCTTCAATGAGAGTAGGTGTTGACTTGTACTCATCAGTTGCAGTGGTTTCATCACCTGAGAAGGTCAGCATTCCCTGTGTTACAGCTGAAGATTCACCTGATGTTTCTCTTTCTGTTGCCACTGTTGTCATCAATGTACCTGAACTCATTGGCTCGCTGACTGTCGTCGTGCTACCCAACTCATTTCCAGAAGCAGTCATATCGACAGATACACCAGACACTTCATCAATCATAGATGGGCTAACGTCTGTTGAGGATGGAGAAGTAGTGACGGGGCTTGTTGTTTCTTGTGTTGCACCACTTGACGTTTCCTCACCTGAAGATGTGACCATGTCTTCAGTTACTGCCGATCCCTCTTCTGTACTTGCTGTAGTGAATAGCGCCTCTTCAATGAGAGTAGGTGTTGACTTGTACGCATCAGTTGCAGTGGTTTCATCACCTGAGAAGGTCAACATTTCCTGTGTTACAGCTGAAGATTCACCTGATGTTTCTCTTTCTGTTGCCACTGTTGTCATCAATGTACCTGAACTCATTGGCTCGCTGACTGTCGTCGTGCTACCCAACTCATCTCCAGAAGCAGTCATATCGACAGATACACCAGACACTTCATCAATCATAGATGGGCTAACGTCTGTTGAGGATGGAGAAGTAGTGACGGGGCTTGTTGTTTCTTGTGTTGCACCACTTGACGTTTCCTCACCTGAAGATGTGACCATGTCTTCAGTTACTGCCGATCCCTCTTCTGTACTTGCTGTAGTGAATAGCGCCTCTTCAATGAGAGTAGGTGTTGACTTGTACTCATCAGTTGCAGTGGTTTCATCACCTGAGAAGGTCAGCATTCCCTGTGTTACAGCTGAAGATTCACCTGATGTTTCTCTTTCTGTTGCCACTGTTGTCATCAATGTACCTGAACTCATTGGCTCGCTGACTGTCGTCGTGCTACCCAACTCATCTCCAGAAGCAGTCATATCGACAGATACACCAGACACTTCATCAATCATAGATGGGCTAACGTCTGTTGAGGATGGAGAAGTAGTGACGGGGCTTGTTGTTTCTTGTGTTGCACCACTTGACGTTTCCTCACCTGAAGATGTGACCATGTCTTCAGTTACTGCCGATCCCTCTTCTGTACTTGCTGTAGTGAATAGCGCCTCTTCAATGAGAGTAGGTGTTGACTTGTACTCATCAGTTGCAGTGGTTTCATCACCTGAGAAGGTCAGCATTCCCTGTGTTACAGCTGAAGATTCACCTGATGTTTCTCTTTCTGTTGCCACTGTTGTCATCAATGTACCTGAACTCATTGGCTCGCTGACTGTCGTCGTGCTACCCAACTCATCTCCAGAAGCAGTCATATCGACAGATACACCAGACACTTCATCAATCATAGATGGGCTAACGTCTGTTGAGGATGGAGAAGTAGTGACGGGGCTTGTTGTTTCTTGTGTTGCACCACTTGACGTTTCCTCACCTGAAGATGTGACCATGTCTTCAGTTACTGCCGATCCCTCTTCTGTACTTGCTGTAGTGAATAGCGCCTCTTCAATGAGAGTAGGTTTTGACTTGTACTCATCAGTTGCAGTGGTTTCATCACCTGAGAAGGTCAGCATTCCCTGTGTTACAGCTGAAGATTCACCTGATGTTTCTCTTTCTGTTGCCACTGTTGTCATCAATGTACCTGAACTCATTGGCTCGCTGACTGTCGTCGTGCTACCCAACTCATCTCCAGAAGCAGTCATATCGACAGATACACCAGACACTTCATCAATCATAGATGGGCTAACGTCTGTTGAGGATGGAGAAGTAGTGACGGGGCTTGTTGTTTCTTGTGTTGCACCACTTGACGTTTCCTCACCTGAAGATGTGACCATGTCTTCAGTTACTGCCGATCCCTCTTCTGTACTTGCTGTAGTGAATAGCGCCTCTTCAATGAGAGTAGGTGTTGACTTGTACGCATCAGTTGCAGTGGTTTCATCACCTGAGAAGGTCAACATTTCCTGTGTTACAGCTGAAGATTCACCTGATGTTTCTCTTTCTGTTGCCACTGTTGTCATCAATGTACCTGAACTCATTGGCTCGCTGACTGTCGTCGTGCTACCCAACTCATCTCCAGAAGCAGTCATATCGACAGATACACCAGACACTTCATCAATCATAGATGGGCTAACGTCTGTTGAGGATGGAGAAGTAGTGACGGGGCTTGTTGTTTCTTGTGTTGCACCACTTGACGTTTCCTCACCTGAAGATGTGACCATGTCTTCAGTTACTGCCGATCCCTCTTCTGTACTTGCTGTAGTGAATAGCGCCTCTTCAATGAGAGTAGGTGTTGACTTGTACTCATCAGTTGCAGTGGTTTCATCACCTGAGAAGGTCAGCATTCCCTGTGTTACAGCTGAAGATTCACCTGATGTTTCTCTTTCTGTTGCCACTGTTGTCATCAATGTACCTGAACTCATTGGCTCGCTGACTGTCGTCGTGCTACCCAACTCATCTCCAGAAGCAGTCATATCGACAGATACACCAGACACTTCATCAATCATAGATGGGCTAACGTCTGTTGAGGATGGAGAAGTAGTGACGGGGCTTGTTGTTTCTTGTGTTGCACCACTTGACGTTTCCTCACCTGAAGATGTGACCATGTCTTCAGTTACTGCCGATCCCTCTTCTGTACTTGCTGTAGTGAATAGCGCCTCTTCAATGAGAGTAGGTGTTGACTTGTACTCATCAGTTGCAGTGGTTTCATCACCTGAGAAGGTCAGCATTCCCTGTGTTACAGCTGAAGATTCACCTGATGTTTCTCTTTCTGTTGCCACTGTTGTCATCAATGTACCTGAACTCATTGGCTCGCTGACTGTCGTCGTGCTACCCAACTCATCTCCAGAAGCAGTCATATCGACAGATACACCAGACACTTCATCAATCATAGATGGGCTAACGTCTGTTGAGGATGGAGAAGTAGTGACGGGGCTTGTTGTTTCTTGTGTTGCACCACTTGACGTTTCCTCACCTGAAGATGTGACCATGTCTTCAGTTACTGCCGATCCCTCTTCTGTACTTGCTGTAGTGAATAGCGCCTCTTCAATGAGAGTAGGTTTTGACTTGTACTCATCAGTTGCAGTGGTTTCATCACCTGAGAAGGTCAGCATTCCCTGTGTTACAGCTGAAGATTCACCTGATGTTTCTCTTTCTGTTGCCACTGTTGTCATCAATGTACCTGAACTCATTGGCTCGCTGACTGTCGTCGTGCTACCCAACTCATCTCCAGAAGCAGTCATATCGACAGATACACCAGACACTTCATCAATCATAGATGGGCTAACGTCTGTTGAGGATGGAGAAGTAGTGACGGGGCTTGTTGTTTCTTGTGTTGCACCACTTGACGTTTCCTCACCTGAAGATGTGACCATGTCTTCAGTTACTGCCGATCCCTCTTCTATACTTGCTGTAGTGAATAGCGCCTCGTCAATGAGAGTAGGTGTTGACTTGTACTCATCAGTTGCAGTGGTTTCATCACCTGAGAAGGTCAGCATTCCCTGTGTTACAGCTGAAGATTCACCTGATGTTTCTTTTTCTGTTGCCACTGTTGTCATCAATGTACCTGAACTCATTGGCTCGCTGACTGTCGTCGTGCTACCCAACTCATCTCCAGAAGCAGTCATATCGACAGATACACCAGACACTTCATCAATCATAGATGGGCTAACGTCTGTTGAGGATTGAGAAGTAGTGACGGGGCTTGTTGTTTCTTGTGTTGCACCACTTGACGTTTCCTCACCTGAAGATGTGACCATGTCTTCAGTTACTGCCGATCCCTCTTCTATACTTGCTGTAGTGAATAGCGCCTCGTCAATGAGAGTAGGTGTTGACTTGTACTCATCAGTTGCAGTGGTTTCATCACCTGAGAAGGTCAGCATTCCCTGTGTTACAGCTGAAGATTCACCTGATGTTTCTCTTTCTGTTGCCACTGTTGTCATCAATGTACCTGAACTCATTGGCTCGCTGACTGTCGTCGTGCTACCCAACTCATCTCCAGAAGCAGTCATATCGACAGATACACCAGACACTTCATCAATCATAGATGGGCTAACGTCTGTTGAGGATGGAGAAGTAGTGACGGGGCTTGTTGTTTCTTGTGTTGCACCACTTGACGTTTCCTCACCTGAAGATGTGACCATGTCTTCAGTTACTGCCGATCCCTCTTCTGTACTTGCTGAAGTGAATAGCGCCTCTTCAATGAGAGTAGGTGTTGACTTGTACTCATCAGTTGCAGTGGTTTCATCACCTGAGAAGGTCAGCATTCCCTGTGTTACAGCTGAAGATTCACCTGATGTTTCTCTTTCTGTTGCCACTGTTGTCATCAATGTACCTGAACTCATTGGCTCGCTGACTGTCGTCGTGCTACCCAACTCATCTCCAGAAGCAGTCATATCGACAGATACACCAGACACTTCATCAATCATAGATGGGCTAACGTCTGTTGAGGATGGAGAAGTAGTGACGGGGCTTGTTGTTTCTTGTGTTGCACCACTTGACGTTTCCTCACCTGAAGATGTGACCATGTCTTCAGTTACTGCCGATCCCTCTTCTGTACTTGCTGTAGTGAATAGCGCCTCTTCAATGAGAGTAGGTGTTGACTTGTACTCATCAGTTGCAGTGGTTTCATCACCTGAGAAGGTCAGCATTTCCTGTGTTACAGCTGAAGATTCACCTGATGTTTCTCTTTCTGTTGCCACTGTTGTCATCAATGTACCTGAACTCATTGGCTCGCTGACTGTCGTCGTGCTACCCAACTCATCTCCAGAAGCAGTCATATCGACAGATACACCAGACACTTCATCAATCATAGATGGGCTAACGTCTGTTGAGGATGGAGAAGTAGTGACGGGGCTTGTTGTTTCTTGTTTTGCACCACTTGACGTTTCCTCACCTGAAGATGTGACCATGTCTTCAGTTACTGCCGATCCCTCTTCTGTACTTGCTGTAGTGAATAGCGCCTCTTCAATGAGAGTAGGTGTTGACTTGTACTCATCAGTTGCAGTGGTTTCATCACCTGAGAAGGTCAGCATTCCCTGTGTTACAGCTGAAGATTCACCTGATGTTTCTCTTTCTGTTGCCACTGTTGTCATCAATGTACCTGAACTCATTGGCTCGCTGACTGTCGTCGTGCTACCCAACTCATCTCCAGAAGCAGTCATATCGACAGATACACCAGACACTTCATCAATCATAGATGGGCTAACGTCTGTTGAGGATGGAGAAGTAGTGACGGGGCTTGTTGTTTCTTGTGTTGCACCACTTGACGTTTCCTCACCTGAAGATGTGACCATGTCTTCAGTTACTGCCGATCCCTCTTCTATACTTGCTGTAGTGAATAGCGCCTCGTCAATGAGAGTAGGTGTTGACTTGTACTCATCAGTTGCAGTGGTTTCATCACCTGAGAAGGTCAGCATTCCCTGTGTTACAGCTGAAGATTCACCTGATGTTTCTTTTTCTGTTGCCACTGTTGTCATCAATGTACCTGAACTCATTGGCTCGCTGACTGTCGTCGTGCTACCCAACTCATCTCCAGAAGCAGTCATATCGACAGATACACCAGACACTTCATCAATCATAGATGGGCTAACGTCTGTTGAGGATGGAGAAGTAGTGACGGGGCTTGTTGTTTCTTGTGTTGCACCACTTGACGTTTCCTCACCTGAAGATGTGACCATGTCTTCAGTTACTGCCGATCCCTCTTCTATACTTGCTGTAGTGAATAGCGCCTCGTCAATGAGAGTAGGTGTTGACTTGTACTCATCAGTTGCAGTGGTTTCATCACCTGAGAAGGTCAGCATTCCCTGTGTTACAGCTGAAGATTCACCTGATGTTTCTCTTTCTGTTGCCACTGTTGTCATCAATGTACCTGAACTCATTGGCTCGCTGACTGTCGTCGTGCTACCCAACTCATCTCCAGAAGCAGTCATATCGACAGATACACCAGACACTTCATCAATCATAGATAGGCTAACGTCTGTTGAGGATGGAGAAGTAGTGACGGGGCTTGTTGTTTCTTGTGTTGCACCACTTGACGTTTCCTCACCTGAAGATGTGACCATGTCTTCAGTTACTGCCGATCCCTCTTCTGTACTTGCTGTAGTGAATAACGCCTCTTCAATGAGAGTAGGTGTTGACTTGTACGCATCAGTTGCAGTGGTTTCATCACCTGAGAAGGTCAGTATTCCCTGTGTTACAGCTGAAGATTCACCTGATGTTTCTCTTTCTGTTGCCACTGTTGTCATCAATGTACCTGAACTCATTGGCTCGCTGACTGTCGTCGTGCTACCCAACTCATCTCCAGAAGCAGTCATATCGACAGATACACCAGACACTTCATTAATCATAGATGGGCTAACGTCTGTTGAGGATGGAGAAGTAGTGACGGGGCTTGTTGTTTCTTGTGTTGCACCACTTGACGTTTCCTCACCTGAAGATGTGACCATGTCTCCAGTTACTGCCGATCCCTCTTCTATACTTGCTGTAGTGAATAGCGCCTCGTCAATGAGAGTAGGTGTTGACTTGTACTCATCAGTTGCAGTGGTTTCATCACCTGAGAAGGTCAGCATTCCCTGTGTTACAGCTGAAGATTCACCTGATGTTTCTCTTTCTGTTGCCACTGTTGTCATCAATGTACCTGAACTCATTGGCTCGCTGACTGTCGTCGTGCTACCCAACTCATCTCCAGAAGCAGTCATATCGACAGATACACCAGACACTTCATCAATCATAGATGGGCTAACGTCTGTTGAGGATGGAGAAGTAGTGACGGGGCTTGTTGTTTCTTGTGTTGCACCACTTGACGTTTCCTCACCTGAAGATGTGACCATGTCGTCAGTTACTGCCGATCCCTCTTCTGTACTTGTTGTTTCTTGTGTTGCACCACTTGACGTTTCCTCACCTGAAGATGTGACCATGTCATCAGTTACTGCCGATCCCTCTTCTGTACTTGCTGTAGTGAATAGCGCCTCTTCAATGAGAGTAGGTGTTGACTTGTACGCATCAGTTGCAGTGGTTTCATCACCTGAGAAGGTCAGCATTCCCTGTGTTACAGCTGAAGATTCACCTGATGTTTCTCTTTCTGTTGCCACTGTTGTCATCAATGTACCTGAACTCATTGGCTCGCTGACTGTCGTCGTGCTACCCAACTCATCTCCAGAAGCAGTCATATCGACAGATACACCAGACACTTCATCAATCATAGATGGGCTAACGTCTGTTGAGGATGGAGAAGTAGTGACGGGGCTTGTTGTTTCTTGTGTTGCACCACTTGACGTTTCCTCACCTGAAGATGTGACCATGTCTTCAGTTACTGCCGATCCCTCTTCTGTACTTGCTGTAGTGAATAACGCCTCTTCAATGAGAGTAGGTGTTGACTTGTACTCATCAGTTGCAGTGGTTTCATCACCTGAGAAGGTCAACATTCCCTGTGTTACAGCTGAAGATTCACCTGATGTTTCTCTTTCTGTTGCCACTGTTGTCATCAATGTACCTGAACTCATTGGCTCGCTGACTGTCGTCGTGCTACCCAACTCATCTCCAGAAGCAGTCATATCGACAGATACACCAGACACTTCATCAATCATAGATGGGCTAACGTCTGTTGAGGATGGAGAAGTAGTGACGGGGCTTGTTGTTTCTTGTGTTGCACCACTTGACGTTTCCTCACCTGAAGATGTGACCATGTCTTCAGTTACTGCCGATCCCTCTTCTATACTTGCTGTAGTGAATAGCGCCTCGTCAATGAGAGTAGGTGTTGACTTGTACTCATCAGTTGCAGTGGTTTCATCACCTGAGAAGGTCAGCATTTCCTGTGTTACAGCTGAAGATTCACCTGATGTTTCTCTTTCTGTTGCCACTGTTGTCATCAATGTACCTGAACTCATTGGCTCGCTGACTGTCGTCGGCCTACCCAACTCATCTCCAGAAGCAGTCATATCGACAGATACACCAGACACTTCATCAGTCATAGATGGGCTAACGTCTGTTGAGGATGGAGAAGTAGTGACGGGGCTTGTTGTTTCTTGTGTTGCACCACTTGACGTTTCCTCACCTGAAGATGTGACCATGTCTTCAGTTACTGCCGATCCCTCTTCTATACTTGCTGTAGTGAATAGCGCCTCTTCAAAGAGAGTAGGTGTTGACTTGTACTCATCAGTTGCAGTGGTTTCATCACCTGAGAAGGTCAGCATTCCCTGTGTTACAGCTGAAGATTCACCTGATGTTTCTCTTTCTGTTGCCACTGTTGTCATCAATGTACCTGAACTCATTGGCTCGCTGACTGTCGTCGTGCTACCCAACTCATCTCCAGAAGCAGTCATATCGACAGATACACCAGACACTTCATCAATCATAGATGGGCTAACGTCTGTTGAGGATGGAGAAGTAGTGACGGGGCTTGTTGTTTCTTGTGTTGCACCACTTGACGTTTCCTCACCTGAAGATGTGACCATGTCTTCAGTTACTGCCGATCCCTCTTCTATACTTGCTGTAGTGAATAGCGCCTCGTCAATGAGAGTAGGTGTTGACTTGTACTCATCAGTTGCAGTGGTTTCATCACCTGAGAAGCTCAGCATTTCCTGTGTTACAGCTGAAGATTCACCTGATGTTTCTCTTTCTGTTGCCACTGTTGTCATCAATGTACCTGAACTCATTGGCTCGCTGACTGTCGTCGTGCTACCCAACTCATCTCCAGAAGCAGTCATATCGACAGATACACCAGACACTTCATCAGTCATAGTTGGGCTAACGTCTGTTGAGGATGGAGAAGTAGTGACGGGGCTTGTTGTTTCCTCACCTGAAGATGTGACCATGTCTTCAGTTACTGCCGATCCCTCTTCTTTACTTGCTGTAGTGAATAGCGCCTCTTCAATGAGAGTAGGTGTTGACTTGTACTCATCAGTTGCAGTGGTTTCATCACCTGAGAAGGTCAGCATTTCCTGTGTTACAGCTGAAGATTCACCTGATGTTTTTCTTTCTGTTGCCACTGTTGTCATCAATGTACCTGAACTCATTGGCTCGCTGACTGTCGTCGTGCTACCCAACTCATCTCCAGAAGCAGTCATATCGACAGATACACCAGACACTTCATCAATCATAGATGGGCTAACGTCTGTTGAGGATGGAGAAGTAGTGACGGGGCTTGTTGTTTCCTCACCTGAAGATGTGACCATGTCTTCAGTTACTGCCGATCCCTCTTCTTTACTTGCTGTAGTGAATAGCGCCTCTTCAATGAGAGTAGGTGTTGACTTGTACTCATCAGTTGCAGTGGTTTCATCACCTGAGAAGGTTAGCATTTCCTGTGTTACAGCTGAAGATTCACCTGATGTTTCTCTTTCTGTTGCCACTGTTGTCATCAATGTACCTGAACTCATTGGCTCGCTGACTGTCGTCGTGCTACCCAACTCATCTCCAGAAGCAGTCATATCGACAGATACACCAGACACTTCATCAATCATAGATGTGCTAACGTCTGTTAAGGATGGAGAAGTAGTGACGGGGCTTGTTGTTTCTTGTGTTGCACCACTTGACGTTTCCTCACCTGAAGATGTGACCATGTCTTCAGTTACTGCCGATCCCTCTTCTGTACTTGCTGTAGTGAATAGCGCCTCTTCAATGAGAGTAGGTGTTGACTTGTACTCATCAGTTGCAGTGGTTTCATCACCTGAGAAGGTCAGCATTTCCTGTGTTACAGCTGAAGATTCACCTGATGTTTCTCTTTCTGTTGCCACTGTTGTCATCAATGTACCTGAACTCATTGGCTCGCTGACTGTCGTCGTGCTACCCAACTCATCTCCAGAAGCAGTCATATCGACAGATACACCAGACACTTCATCAATCATAGATGGGCTAACGTCTGTTGAGGATGGAGAAGTAGTGACGGGGCTTGTTGTTTCTTGTGTTGCACCACTTGACGTTTCCTCACCTGAAGATGTGACCATGTCTTCAGTTACTGCCGATCCCTCTTCTATACTTGCTGTAGTGAATAGCGCCTCGTCAATGAGAGTAGGTGTTGACTTGTACTCATCAGTTGCAGTGGTTTCATCACCTGAGAAGGTCAGCATTTCCTGTGTTACAGCTGAAGATTCACCTGATGTTTCTCTTTCTGTTGCCACTGTTGTCATCAATGTACCTGAACTCATTGGCTCGCTGACTGTCGTCGTGCTACCCAACTCATCTCCAGAAGCAGTCATATCGACAGATACACCAGACACTTCATCAATCATAGATGGGCTAACGTCTGTTGAGGATGGAGAAGTAGTGACGGGGCTTGTTGTTTCTTGTGTTGCACCACTTGACGTTTCCTCACCTGAAGATGTGACCATGTCTTCAGTTACTGCCGATCCCTCTTCTGTACTTGCTGTAGTGAATAGCGCCTCTTCAATGAGAGTAGGTGTTGACTTGTACTCATCAGTTGCAGTGGTTTCATCACCTGAGAAGGTCAGCATTTCCTGTGTTACAGCTGAAGATTCACCTGATGTTTCTCTTTCTGTTGCCACTGTTGTCATCAATGTACCTGAACTCATTGGCTCGCTGACTGTCGTCGTGCTACCCAACTCATCTCCAGAAGCAGTCATATCGACAGATACACCAGACACTTCATCAATCATAGATGGGCTAACGTCTGTTGAGGATGGAGAAGTAGTGACGGGGCTTGTTGTTTCTTGTGTTGCACCACTTGACGTTTCCTCACCTGAAGATGTGACCATGTCTTCAGTTACTGCCGATCCCTCTTCTGTACTTGCTGTAGTGAATAGCGCCTCGTCAATGAGAGTAGGTGTTGACTTGTACTCATCAGTTGCAGTGGTTTCATCACCTGAGAAGGTCAGCATTTCCTGTGTTACCGCTGAAGATTCACCTGATGTTTCTCTTTCTGTTGCCACTGTTGTCATCAATGTACCTGAACTCATTGGCTCGCTGACTGTCGTCGTGCTACCCAACTCATCTCCAGAAGCAGTCATATCGACAGATACACCAGACACTTCATCAATCATAGATGGGCTAACGTCTGTTGAGGATGGAGAAGTAGTGACGGGGCTTGTTGTTTCTTGTGTTGCACCACTTGACGTTTCCTCACCTGAAGATGTGACCATGTCTTCAGTTACTGCCGATCCCTCTTCTGTACTTGCTGTAGTGAATAGCGCCTCGTCAATGAGAGTAGGTGTTGACTTGTACTCATCAGTTGCAGTGGTTTCATCACCTGAGAAGGTCAGCATTTCCTGTGTTACCGCTGAAGATTCACCTGATGTTTCTCTTTCTGTTGCCACTGTTGTCATCAATGTACCTGAACTCATTGGCTCGCTGACTGTCGTCGTGCTACCCAACTCATCTCCAGAAGCAGTCATATCGACAGATACACCAGACACTTCATCAATCATAGATGGGCTAACGTCTGTTGAGGATGGAGAAGTAGTGACGGGGCTTGTTGTTTCTTGTGTTGCACCACTTGACGTTTCCTCACCTGAAGATGTGACTATGTCTTCAGTTACTGCCGATCCCTCTTCTGTACTTGCTGTAGTGAATAGCGCCTCTTCAATGAGAGTAGGTGTTGACTTGTACTCATCAGTTGCAGTGGTTTCATCACCTGAGAAGGTCAGCATTTCCTGTGTTACAGCTGAAGATTCACCTGATGTTTCTCTTTCTGTTGCCACTGTTGTCATCAATGTACCTGAACTCATTGGCTCGCTGACTGTCGTCGTGCTACCCAACTCATCTCTAGAAGCAGTCATATCGACAGATACACCAGACACTTCAACAATCATAGATGGGCTAACGTCTGTTGAGGATGGAGAAGTAGTGACGGGGCTTGTTGTTTCTTGTGTTGCACCACTTGACGTTTCCTCACCTGAAGATGTGACCATGTCTTCAGTTACTGCCGATCCCTCTTCTGTACTTGCTGTAGTGAATAGCGCCTCTTCAATGAGAGTAGGTGTTGACTTGTACTCATCAGTTGCAGTGGTTTCATCACCTGAGAAGGTCAGCATTTCCTGTGTTACCGCTGAAGATTCACCTGATGTTTCTCTTTCTGTTGCCACTGTTGTCATCAATGTACCTGAACTCATTGGCTCGCTGACTGTCGTCGTGCTACCCAACTCATCTCCAGAAGCAGTCATATCGACAGATACACCAGACACTTCATCAATCATAGATGGGCTAACGTCTGTTGAGGATGGAGAAGTAGTGACGGGGCTTGTTGTTTCTTGTGTTGCACCACTTGACGTTTCCTCACCTGAAGATGTGACCATGTCTTCAGTTACTGCCGATCCCTCTTCTGTACTTGCTGTAGTGAATAGCGCCTCGTCAATGAGAGTAGGTGTTGACTTGTACTCATCAGTTGCAGTGGTTTCATCACCTGAGAAGGTCAGCATTTCCTGTGTTACCGCTGAAGATTCACCTGATGTTTCTCTTTCTGTTGCCACTGTTGTCATCAATGTACCTGAACTCATTGGCTCGCTGACTGTCGTCGTGCTACCCAACTCATCTCTAGAAGCAGTCATATCGACAGATACACCAGACACTTCAACAATCATAGATGGGCTAACGTCTGTTGAGGATGGAGAAGTAGTGACGGGGCTTGTTGTTTCTTGTGTTGCACCACTTGACGTTTCCTCACCTGAAGATGTGACCATGTCTTCAGTTACTGCCGATCCCTCTTCTGTACTTGCTGTAGTGAATAGCGCCTCTTCAATGAGAGTAGGTGTTGACTTGTACGCATCAGTTGCAGTGGTTTCATCACCTGAGAAGGTCAGCATTCCCTGTGTTACAGCTGAAGATTCACCTGATGTTTCTCTTTCTGTTTCCACTGTTGTCATCAATGTACCTGAACTCATTGGCTCGCTGACTGTCGTCGTGCTACCCAACTCATCTCCAGAAGCAGTCATATCGACAGATACACCAGACACTTCATCAATCATAGATGGGCTAACGTCTGTTGTGGATGGAGAAGTAGTGACGGGGCTTGTTGTTTCTTGTGTTGCACCACTTGACGTTTCCTCACCTGAAGATGTGACCATGTCTTCAGTTACTGCCGATCCCTCTTCTGTACTTGCTGTAGTGAATAGCGCCTCTTCAATGAGAGTAGGTGTTGACTTGTACTCATCAGTTGCAGTGGTTTCATCACCTGAGAAGGTCAGCATTTCCTGTGTTACAGCTGAAGATTCACCTGATGTTTCTCTTTCTGTTGCCACTGTTGTCATCAATGTACCTGAACTCATTGGCTCGCTGACTGTCGTCGTGCTACCCAACTCATCTCCAGAAGCAGTCATATCGACAGATACACCAGACACTTCATCAATCATAGATGGGCTAACGTCTGTTGAGGATGGAGAAGTAGTGACGGGGCTTGTTGTTTCCTCACCTGAAGATGTGACCATGTCTTCAGTTACTGCCGATTCCTCTTCTTTACTTGCTGTAGTGAATAGCGCCTCTTCAATGAGAGTAGGTGTTGACTTGTACTCATCAGTTGCAGTGGTTTCATCACCTGAGAAGGTCAGCATTTCCTGTGTTACAGCTGAAGATTCACCTGATGTTTCTCTTTCTGTTGCCACTGTTGTCATCAATGTACCTGAACTCATTGGCTCCCTGACTGTCGTCGTGCTACCCAACTCATCTCCAGAAGCAGTCATATCGACAGATACACCAGACACTTCATCAATCATAGATGGGCTAACGTCTGTTGAGGATGGAGAAGTAGTGACGGGGCTTGTTGTTTCTTGTGTTGCACCACTTGACGTTTCCTCACCTGAAGATGTGACCATGTCTTCAGTTACTGCCGATCCCTCTTCTGTACTTGCTGTAGTGAATAGCGCCTCTTCAATGAGAGTAGGTGTTGACTTGTACGCATCAGTTGCAGTGGTTTCATCACCTGAGAAGGTCAGCATTTCCTGTGTTACAGCTGAAGATTCACCTGATGTTTCTCTTTCTGTTGCCACTGTTGTCATCAATGTACCTGAACTCATTGGCTCGCTGACTGTCGTCGTGCTACCCAACTCATCTCCAGAAGCAGTCATATCGACAGATACACCAGACACTTCATCAATTATAGATGGGCTAACGTCTGTTGAGGATGGAGAAGTAGTGACGGGGCTTGTTGTTTCTTGTGTTGCACCACTTGACGTTTCCTCACCTGAAGATGTGACCATGTCTTCAGTTGTTACTGCCGATCCCTCTTCTGTACTTGCTGTATTGAATAGCGCCTCTTCAATGAGAGTAGGTGTTGACTTGTACTCATCAGTTGCAGTGGTTTCATCACCTGAGAAGGTCAGCATTTCCTGTGTTACAGCTGAAGATTCACCTGATGTTTCTCTTTCTGTTGCCACTGTTGTCATCAATGTACCTGAACTCATTGGCTCGCTGACTGTCGTCGTGCTACCCAACTCATCTCCAGAAGCAGTCATATCGACAGATACACCAGACACTTCATCAATCATAGATGGGTTAACGTCTGTTGAGGATGGAGAAGTAGTGACGGGGCTTGTTGTTTCTTGTGTTGCACCACTTGACGTTTCCTCACCTGAAGATGTAACCATGTCTTCAGTTACTGCCGATCCCTCTTCTGTACTTGCTGTAGTGAATAGCGCCTCTTCAATGAGAGTAGGTGTTGACTTGTACTCATCAGCTGCAGTGGTTTCATCACCTGAGAAGGTCAACATTTCCTGTGTTACAGCTGAAGATTCACCTGATGTTTCTCTTTCTGTTGCCACTGTTGTCATCAATGTACCTGAACTCATTGGCTCGCTGACTGTCGTCGTGCTACCCAACTCATCTCCAGAAGCAGTCATATCGACAGATACACCAGACACTTCATCAATCATAGATGGGCTAACGTCTGTTGAGGATGGAGAAGTAGTGACGGGGCTTTTTGTTTTCTCACCTGAAGATGTGACCATGTCTTCAGTTACTGCCGATCCCTCTTCTGTACTTGCTGTAGTGAATAGCGCCTCTTCAATGAGAGTAGGTGTTGACTTGTACTCATCAGTTGCAGTGGTTTCATCACCTGAGAAGGTCAGCATTTCCTGTGTTACAGCTGAAGATTCACCTGATGTTTCTCTTTCTGTTGCCACTGTTGTCATCAATGTACCTGAACTCATTGGCTCGCTGACTGTCGTCGTGCTACCCAACTCATCTCCAGAAGCAGTCATATCGACAGATACACCAGACACTTCATCAATCATAGATGGGCTAACGTCTGTTGAGGATGGAGAAGTAGTGACGGGGCTTGTTGTTTCTTGTGTTGCACCACTTGACGTTTCCTCACCTGAAGATGTGACCATGTCTTCAGTTACTGCCGATCCCTCTTCTGTACTTGCTGTAGTGAATAGCGCCTCTTCAATGAGAGTAGGTGTTGACTTGTACTCATCAGTTGCAGTGGTTTCATCACCTGAGAAGGTCAACATTTCCTGTGTTACAGCTGAAGATTCACCTGATGTTTCTCTTTCTGTTGCCACTGTTGTCATCAATGTACCTGAACTCATTGGCTCGCTGACTGTCGTCGTGCTACCCAACTCATCTCCAGAAGCAGTCATATCGACAGATACACCAGACACTTCATCAATCATAGATGGGCTAACGTCTGTTGAGGATGGAGAAGTAGTGACGGGGCTTGTTGTTTCTTGTGTTGCACCACTTGACGTTTCCTCACCTGAAGATTTGACCATGTCTTCAGTTACTGCCGATCCCTCTTCTGTACTTGCTGTAGTGAATAGCGCCTCTTCAATGAGAGTAGGTGTTGACTTGTACTCATCAGTTGCAGTGGTTTCATCACCTGAGAAGGTCAGCATTTCCTGTGTTACAGCTGAAGATTCACCTGATGTTTCTCTTTCTGTTGCCACTGTTGTCATCAATGTACCTGAACTCATTGGCTCGCTGACTGTCGTCGTGCTACCCAACTCATCTCCAGAAGCAGTCATATCGACAGATACACCAGACACTTCATCAATCATAGATGGGCTAACGTCTGTTGAGGATGGAGAAGTAGTGACGGGGCTTGTTGTTTCTTGTGTTGCACCACTTGACGTTTCCTCACCTGAAGATGTGACCATGTCTTCAGTTACTGCCGATCCCTCTTCTGTACTTGCTGTAGTGAATAGCGCCTCTTCAATGAGAGTAGGTGTTGACTTGTACTCATCAGTTGCAGTGGTTTCATCACCTGAGAAGGTCAGCATTTCCTGTGTTACAGCTGAAGATTCACCTGATGTTTCTCTTTCTGTTGCCACTGTTGTCATCAATGTACCTGAACTCATTGGCTCGCTGACTGTCGTCGTGCTACCCAACTCATCTCCAGAAGCAGTCATATCGACAGATACACCAGACACTTCATCAATCATAGATGGGCTAACGTCTGTTGAGGATGGAGAAGTAGTGACGGGGCTTGTTGTTTCTTGTGTTGCACCACTTGACGTTTCCTCACCTGAAGATGTGACCATGTCTTCAGTTGTTACTGCCGATCCCTCTTCTGTACTTGCTGTCGTGAATAGCGCCTCTTCAATGAGAGTAGGTGTTGACTTGTACTCATCAGTTGCAGTGGTTTCATCACCTGAGAAGGTCAGCATTTCCTGTGTTACAGCTGAAGATTCACCTGATGTTTCTCTTTCTGTTGCCACTGTTGTCATCAATGTACCTGAACTCGTTGGCTCGCTGACTGTCGTCGTGCTACCCAACTCATCTCCAGAAGCAGTCATATCGACAGATACACCAGACACTTCATCAATCATAGATGGGCTAACGTCTGTTGAGGATGGAGAAGTAGTGACGGGGCTTGTTGTTTCTTGTGTTGCACCACTTGACGTTTCCTCACCTGAAGATTTGACCATGTCTTCAGTTACTGCCGATCCCTCTTCTGTACTTGCTGTAGTGAATAGCGCCTCTTCAATGAGAGTAGGTGTTGACTTGTACTCATCAGTTGCAGTGGTTTCATCACCTGAGAAGGTCAGCATTTCCTGTGTTACAGCTGAAGATTCACCTGATGTTTCTCTTTCTGTTGCCACTGTTGTCATCAATGTACCTGAACTCATTGGCTCGCTGACTGTCGTCGTGCTACCCAACTCATCTCCAGAAGCAGTCATATCGACAGATACACCAGACACTTCATCAATCATAGATGGGCTAACGTCTGTTGAGGATGGAGAAGTAGTGACGGGGCTTGTTGTTTCTTGTGTTGCACCACTTGACGTTTCCTCACCTGAAGATGTGACCATGTCTTCAGTTACTGCCGATCCCTCTTCTGTACTTGCTGTAGTGAATAGCGCCTCTTCAATGAGAGTAGGTGTTGACTTGTACTCATCAGTTGCAGTGGTTTCATCACCTGAGAAGGTCAGCATTTCCTGTGTTACAGCTGAAGATTCACCTGATGTTTCTCTTTCTGTTGCCACTGTTGTCATCAATGTACCTGAACTCATTGGCTCGCTGACTGTCGTCGTGCTACCCAACTCATCTCCAGAAGCAGTCATATCGACAGATACACCAGACACTTCATCAATCATAGATGGGCTAACGTCTGTTGAGGATGGAGAAGTAGTGACGGGGCTTGTTGTTTCTTGTGTTGCACCACTTGACGTTTCCTCACCTGAAGATGTGACCATGTCTTCAGTTGTTACTGCCGATCCCTCTTCTGTACTTGCTGTAGTGAATAGCGCCTCTTCAATGAGAGTAGGTGTTGACTTGTACTCATCAGTTGCAGTGGTTTCATCACCTGAGGTCAGCATTTCCTGTGTTACAGCTGAAGATTCACCTGATGTTTCTCTTTCTGTTGCCACTGTTGTCATCAATGTACCTGAACTCATTGGCTCGCTGACTGTCGTCGTGCTACCCAACTCATTTCCAGAAGCAGTTATATCGACAGATACACCAGACACTTCATCAATCATAGATGGGCTAACGTCTGTTGAGGATGGAGAAGTAGTGACGGGGCTTGTTGTTTCTTGTGTTGCACCACTTGACGTTTCCTCACCTGAAGATGTGACCATGTCTTCAGTTGTTACTGCCGATCTCTCTTCTGTACTTGCTGTAGTGAATAGCGCCTCTTCAATGAGAGTAGGTGTTGACTTGTACTCATCAGTTGCAGTGGTTTCATCACCTGAGAAGGTCAACATTTCCTGTGTTACAGCTGAAGATTCACCTGATGTTTCTCTTTCTGTTGCCACTGTTGTCATCAATGTACCTGAACCCATTGGCTCGCTGACTGTCGTCGTGCTACCCAACTCATCTCCAGAAGCAGTCATATCGACAGATACACAAGACACTTCATCAATCATAGATGGGCTAACGTCTGTTGAGGATTGAGAAGTAGTGACGGGGCTTGTTGTTTCTTGTGTTGCACCACTTGACGTTTCCTCACCTGAAGATGTGACCATGTCTTCAGTTACTGCCGATCCCTCTTCTGTACTTGCTGTAGTGAATAGCGCCTCTTCAATGAGAGTAGGTGTTGACTTGTACTCATCAGTTGCAGTGGTTTCATCACCTGAGAAGGTCAGCATTTCCTGTGTTACAGCTGAAGATTCACCTGATGTTTCTCTTTCTGTTGCCACTGTTGTCATCAATGTACCTGAACTCATTGGCTCGCTGACTGTCGTCGTGCTACCCAACTCATCTCCAGAAGCAGTCATATCGACAGATACACCAGACACTTCATCAATCATAGATGGGCTAACGTCTGTTGAGGATTGAGAAGTAGTGACGGGGCTTGTTGTTTCTTGTGTTGCACCACTTGACGTTTCCTCACCTGAAGATGTGACCATGTCTTCAGTTGTTACTGCCGATCCCTCTTCTGTACTTGCTGTAGTGAATAGCGCCTCTTCAATGGGAGTAGGTGTTGACTTGTACTCATCAGTTGCAGTGGTTTCATCACCTGAGAAGGTCAGCATTTCCTGTGTTACAGCTGAAGATTCACCTGATGTTTCTCTTTCTGTTGCCACTGTTGTCATCAATGTACCTGAACTCATTGGCTCGCTGACTGTCGTCGTGCTACCCAACTCATTTCCAGAAGCAGTTATATCGACAGATACACCAGACACTTCATCAATCATAGATGGGCTAACGTCTGTTGAGGATGGAGAAGTAGTGACGGGGCTTGTTGTTTCTTGTGTTGCACCACTTGACGTTTCCTCACCTGAAGATGTGATGCTGACTGTCGTCGTGCTACCCAACTCATCTCCAGAAGCAGTCATATCGACAGATACACAAGACACTTCATCAATCATAGATGGGCTAACGTCTGTTGAGGATTGAGAAGTAGTGACGGGGCTTGTTGTTTCTTGTGTTGCACCACTTGACGTTTCCTCACCTGAAGATGTGACCATGTCTTCAGTTACTGCCGATCCCTCTTCTGTACTTGCTGTAGTGAATAGCGCCTCTTCAATGAGAGTAGGTGTTGACTTGTACTCATCAGTTGCAGTGGTTTCATCACCTGAGAAGGTCAGCATTTCCTGTGTTACAGCTGAAGATTCACCTGATGTTTCTCTTTCTGTTGCCACTGTTGTCATCAATGTACCTGAACTCATTGGCTCGCTGACTGTCGTCGTGCTACCCAACTCATCTCCAGAAGCAGTCATATCGACAGATACACCAGACACTTCATCAATCATAGATGGGCTAACGTCTGTTGAGGATTGAGAAGTAGTGACGGGGCTTGTTGTTTCTTGTGTTGCACCACTTGACGTTTCCTCACCTGAAGATGTGACCATGTCTTCAGTTGTTACTGCCGATCCCTCTTCTGTACTTGCTGTAGTGAATAGCGCCTCTTCAATGGGAGTAGGTGTTGACTTGTACTCATCAGTTGCAGTGGTTTCATCACCTGAGAAGGTCAGCATTTCCTGTGTTACAGCTGAAGATTCACCTGATGTTTCTCTTTCTGTTGCCACTGTTGTCATCAATGTACCTGAATTTATTGGCTCGCTGACTGTCGTCGTGCTACCCAACTCATCTCCAGAAGCAGTCATATCGACAGATACACCAGACACTTCATCAATCATAGATGGGCTAACGTCTGTTGAGGATTGAGAAGTAGTGACGGGGCTTGTTGTTTCTTGTGTTGCACCACTTGACGTTTCCTCACCTGAAGATGTGACCATGTCTTCAGTTGTTACTGCCGATCCCTCTTCTGTACTTGCTGTAGTGAATAGCGCCTCTTCAATGAGAGTAGGTGTTGACTTGTACTCATCAGTTGCAGTGGTTTCATCACCTGAGGTCAGCATTTCCTGTGTTACAGCTGAAGATTCACCTGATGTTTCTCTTTCTGTTGCCACTGTTGTCATCAATGTACCTGAACTCATTGGCTCGCTGACTGTCGTCGTGCTACCCAACTCATCTCCAGAAGCAGTCATATCGACAGATACACCAGACACTTCATCAATCATAGATGGGCTAACGTCTGTTGAGGATGGAGAAGTAGTGACGGGGCTTGTTGTTTCTTGTGTTGCACCACTTGACGTTTCCTCACCTGAAGATGTGACCATGTCTTTAGTTACTGCCGATCCCTCTTCTGTACTTGCTGTAGTGAATAGCGCCTCTTCAATGAGAGTAGGTGTTGACTTGTACTCATCAGTTGCAGTGGTTTCATCACCTGAGAAGGTCAGCATTTCCTGTGTTACAGCTGAAGATTCACCTGATGTTTCTCTTTCTGTTGCCACTGTTGTCATCAATGTACCTGAACTCATTGGCTTGCTGACTGTCGTCGTGCTACCCAACTCATCTCCAGAAGCAGTCATATCGACAGATACACCAGACACTTCATCAATCATAGATGGGCTAACGTCTGTTGAGGATGGATAAGTAGTGACGGGGCTTGTTGTTTCTTGTGTTGCACCACTTGACGTTTCCTCACCTGAAGATGTGACCATGTCTTCAGTTGTTACTGCCGATCTCTCTTCTGTACTTGCTGTAGTGAATAGCGCCTCTTCAATGAGAGTAGGTGTTGACTTGTACTCATCAGTTGCAGTGGTTTCATCACCTGAGAAGGTCAACATTTCCTGTGTTACAGCTGAAGATTCACCTGATGTTTCTCTTTCTGTTGCCACTGTTGTCATCAATGTACCTGAACCCATTGGCTCGCTGACTGTCGTCGTGCTACCCAACTCATCTCCAGAAGCAGTCATATCGACAGATACACCAGACACTTCATCAATCATAGATGGGCTAACGTCTGTTGAGGATGGAGAAGTAGTGACGGGGCTTGTTGTTTCTTGTGTTGCACCACTTGACGTTTCCTCACCTGAAGATGTGACCATGTCTTCAGTTACTGCCGATCCCTCTTCTGTACTTGCTGTAGTGAATAGCGCCTCTTCAATGAGAGTAGGTTTTGACTTGTACTCATCAGTTGCAGTGGTTTCATCACCTGAGAAGGTCAACATTTCCTGTGTTACAGCTGAAGATTCACCTGATGTTTCTCTTTCTGTTGCCACTGTTGTCATCAATGTACCTGAACTCATTGGCTCGCTGACTGTCGTCGTGCTACCCAACTCATCTCCAGAAGCAGTCATATCGACAGATACACCAGACACTTCATCAATCATAGATGGGCTAACGTCTGTTGAGGATTGAGAAGTAGTGACGGGGCTTGTTGTTTCTTGTGTTGCACCACTTGACGTTTCCTCACCTGAAGATGTGACCATGTCTTCAGTTGTTACTGCCGATCCCTCTTCTGTACTTGCTGTAGTGAATAGCGCCTCTTCAATGAGAGTAGGTGTTGACTTGTACTCATCAGTTGCAGTGGTTTCATCACCTGAGGTCAGCATTTCCTGTGTTACAGCTGAAGATTCACCTGATGTTTCTCTTTCTGTTGCCACTGTTGTCATCAATGTACCTGAACTCATTGGGTCGCTGACTGTCGTCGTGCTACCCAACTCATCTCCAGAAGCAGTCATATCGACAGATACACCAGACATTTTATCAATCATAGATGGGCTAACGTCTGTTGAGGATGGAGAAGTAGTGACGGGGCTTGTTGTTTCTTGTGTTACACCACTTGACGTTTCCTCACCTGAAGATGTGACCATGTCTTCAGTTGTTACTGCCGATCCCTCTTCTGTAATTGCTGTAGTGAATAGCGCCTCTTCAATGAGGGTAGGTGTTGACTTGTACTCATCAGTTGCAGTGGTTTCATCACCTGAGAAGGTCAGCATTTCCTGTGTTACAGCTGAAGATTCACCTGATGTTTCTCTTTCTGTTGCCACTGTTGTCATCAATGTATCTGAACTCATTGGCTTGCTGACTATCGTCGTGCTACCCAACTCATTTCCAGAAGCAGTCATATCGACAGATACACCAGACACTTCATCAGTCATAGATGGGCTAACGTCTGTTGAGGATGGAGAAGTAGTGACGGGGCTTGTTGTTTCTTGTGTTGCACCACTTGACGTTTCCTCACCTGAAGATGTGACCATGTCTTCAGTTACTGCCGATCCCTCTTCTGTACTTGCTGTAGTGAATAGCGCCTCTTTAATGAGGGTAGGTGTTGACTTGTACTGATCAGTTGCAGTGGTTTCATCACCTGAGAAGGTCAGCATTCCCTGTGTTACAGCTGAAGATTCACCTGATGTTTCTCTTTCTGTTGCCACTGTTGTCATCAATGTACCTGAACTCATTGGCTCGCTGACTGTCGTCGTGCTACCCAACTCATCTCCAGAAGCAGTCATATCGACAGATACACCAGACACTTCATCAGTCATAGATGGGCTAACGTCTGTTGAGGATGGAGAAGTAGTGACGGGGCTTGTTGTTTCTTGTGTTGCACCACTTGACGTTTCCTCACCTGAAGATGTGACCATGTCTTCAGTTACTGCCGATCCCTCTTCTGTACTTGCTGTAGTGAATAGCGCCTCTTCAATGAGAGTAGGTGTTGACTTGTACTCATCAGTTGCAGTGGTTTCATCACCTGAGAAGGTCAGCATTTCCTGTGTTACAGCTGAAGATTCACCTGATGTTTCTCTTTCTGTTGCCACTGTTGTCATCAATGTACCTGAATTTATTGGCTCGCTGACTGTCGTCGTGCTACCCAACTCATCTCCAGAAACAGTCATATCGACAGATACACCAGACACTTCATCAATCATAGATGGGCTAACGTCTGTTGAGGATTGAGAAGTAGTGACGGGGCTTGTTGTTTCTTGTGTTGCACCACTTGACGTTTCCTCACCTGAAGATGTGACCATGTCTTCAGTTGTTACTGCCGATCCCTCTTCTGTACTTGCTGTAGTGAATAGCGCCTCTTCAATGAGAGTAGGTGTTGACTTGTACTCATCAGTTGCAGTGGTTTCATCACCTGAGGTCAGCATTTCCTGTGTTACAGCTGAAGATTCACCTGATGTTTCTCTTTCTGTTGCCACTGTTGTCATCAATGTACCTGAACTCATTGGCTCGCTGACTGTCGTCGTGCTACCCAACTCATCTCCAGAAGCAGTCATATCGACAGATACACCAGACACTTCATCAATCATAGATGGGCTAACGTCTGTTGAGGATGGAGAAGTAGTGACGGGGCTTGTTGTTTCTTGTGTTGCACCACTTGACGTTTCCTCACCTGAAGATGTGACCATGTCTTTAGTTACTGCCGATCCCTCTTCTGTACTTGCTGTAGTGAATAGCGCCTCTTTAATGAGGGTAGGTGTTGACTTGTACTGATCAGTTGCAGTGGTTTCATCACCTGAGAAGGTCAGCATTTCCTGTGTTACAGCTGAAGATTCACCTGATGTTTCTCTTTCTGTTGCCACTGTTGTCATCAATGTACCTGAACTCATTGGCTCGCTGACTGTCGTCGTGCTACCCAACTCATCTCCAGAAGCAGTCATATCGACAGATACACCAGACACTTCATCAATCATAGATGGGCTAACGTCTGTTGAGGATTGAGAAGTAGTGACGGGGCTTGTTGTTTCTTGTGTTGCACCACTTGACGTTTCCTCACCTGAAGATGTGACCATGTCTTCAGTTGTTACTGCCGATCCCTCTTCTGTACTTGCTGTAGTGAATAGCGCCTCTTCAATGAGAGTAGGTGTTGACTTGTACTCATCAGTTGCAGTGGTTTCATCACCTGAGGTCAGCATTTCCTGTGTTACAGCTGAAGATTCACCTGATGTTTCTCTTTCTGTTGCCACTGTTGTCATCAATGTACCTGAACTCATTGGCTCGCTGACTGTCGTCGTGCTACCCAACTCATCTCCAGAAGCAGTCATATCGACAGATACACCAGACACTTCATCAATCATAGATGGGCTAACGTCTGTTGAGGATGGAGAAGTAGTGACGGGGCTTGTTGTTTCTTGTGTTGCACCACTTGACGTTTCCTCACCTGAAGATTTGATCATGTCTTCAGTTACTGCCGATCCCTCTTCTGTACTTGCTGTAGTGAATAGCGCCTCTTCAATGAGGGTAGGTGTTGACTTGTACTCATCAGTTGCAGTGGTTTCATCACCTGAGAAGGTCAGCATTTCCTGTGTTACAGCTGAAGATTCACCTGATGTTTCTCTTTCTGTTGCCACTGTTGTCATCAATGTACCTGAACTCATTGGCTTGCTGACTATCGTCGTGCTACCCAACTCATTTCCAGAAGCAGTCATATCGACAGATACACCAGACACTTCATCAGTCATAGATGGGCTAACGTCTGTTGAGGATGGAGAAGTAGTGACGGGGCTTGTTGTTTCTTGTGTTGCACCACTTGACGTTTCCTCACCTGAAGATGTGACCATGTCTTCAGTTACTGCCGATCCCTCTTCTGTACTTGCTGTAGTGAATAGCGCCTTTTTAATGAAGGTAGGTGTTGACTTGTACTGATCAGTTGCAGTGGTTTCATCACCTGAGAAGGTCAGCATTTCCTGTGTTACAGCTGAAGATTCACCTGATGTTTCTCTTTCTGTTGCCACTGTTGTCATCAATGTACCTGAACTCATTGGCTCGCTGACTGTCGTCGTGCTACCCAACTCATTTCCAGAAGCAGTCATATCGACAGATACACCAGACACTTCATCAGTCATAGATGGGCTAACGTCTGTTGAGGATGGAGAAGTAGTGACGGGGCTTGTTGTTTCTTGTGTTGCACCACTTGACGTTTCCTCACCTGAAGATGTGACCATGTCTTCAGTTACTGCCGATCCCTCTTCTGTACTTGCTGTAGTGAATAGCGCCTCTTCAATGAGAGTAGGTGTTGACTTGTACTCATCAGTTGCAGTGGTTTCATCACCTGAGAAGGTCAGCATTTCCTGTGTTACAGCTGAAGATTCACCTGATGTTTCTCTTTCTGTTGCCACTGTTGTCATCAATGTACCTGAACTCATTGGCTCGCTGACTGTCGTCGTGCTACCCAACTCATCTCCAGAAGCAGTCATATCGACAGATACACCAGACACTTCATCAATCATAGATGGGCTAACGTCTGTTGAGGATGGAGAAGTAGTGACGGGGATTGTTGTTTCTTGTGTTGCACCACTTGACATTTCCTCACGTCTTCTAGTAATCTTAGATTCACAATAACTTCCAGTCCATCCTTCTTGACAGATACACTTGTGACCAAAATCGTCTTTCATGCAAATTCCATCATTGTTGCACGGTCTTTTATTACAACTTGTTATGTTTGTTTCACACAACTTACCATCAAAATTTTTGCCACAAATACATAGGACATCATAATCCGTTTGCATGCATGTGCCATTGTTTAGACACGGGTTTATTTCACAATCTTTCACTTTCAGTTCACAGAAATTTCCTTTATGAAAAGGTGGACATTTGCATGTATAGGTCTCATTGATTTCCTCACACACACCGCCATTTAAGCATTTAAAGTCTCGACAGTTAAAGTTTGGCGTTTGTGTAGTGAACGGGCCATAACTAATCTCTGGTTTTCCAGATTCTGGATTTTTGGAAGCCTGTGAACTTGAATGCTGGAAGACACCATTATCCTGATTTGAATCGAGGGTCACTGAAGATGGAACAGTCTGAAATAATGAACTGCTTTCAACTATCCTGCCCTCAGTCGTCGCCGTAGTCGGTAACATTTCCAATGTCGAATTTTGCGTTTTGTCATCAGGAAGTTTAATGAGTGATATGCTGCAAACTGGTCCGGTAAATCCTTCAGAGCAGGAACACAAAAAGGTATTTATACCATCAAAACACTTACCTTCATTTTGGCAGGGAAGACTCTCACACTCGTCTATGTCTTCCTCACAAACTTCTCCAGTAAACCCTTCAGGACATGCACACGATACATCCTCACCTCTTTCCATGCAAGATCCCCCATTTACGCAGGGCTGAGAGGCACATCCAAGAAGCTCATCCTCACAAACTCTTCCAGTGAAGCTGGACTCGCAGAAGCATGTGAACCCACTTACGTTGTCCTCACATGTGCCTCCATTTTGACAAGGGTTGGACGCACAGTTATCGTCCTTGATTTCACAGTGCGTCCCGGAAGTCCCAGGATGACAATGACAGACATAGGCGTTGTTGATATCCTCGCATGTTCCGCCATTCCAGCAAGGATTGCTGGAACATTCGTTGATGCCGAGTTCACAGTTTTTGCCTGGAAACATGAAAATGATTAGGTATTTGTTCCATAAAATTTGATGAATAATAATTATTGCTTATTTCAGAATTGTAGAGTGTAATCCCTTGACAATGCCACCTTATTAATACTCAAACTGCTATTCGTTATTGCGCTGAATCCAGCCTGTATAATTCTTAAAAGTGCCTAGAAACTACGTGTTACCTACTCATACCACGTACACATATATTTATGAAATGTAAGTCTTTTCACAAGGCTTGAAAAACGAATGTCGAAGAAGTTTCATTTCTAAAGTTGACTAACGCTCCAAAGTTTAGAAT
This sequence comes from Phorcus lineatus, assembly GCA_921293015.1. Classification (NCBI taxonomy): domain Eukaryota; kingdom Metazoa; phylum Mollusca; class Gastropoda; order Trochida; family Trochidae; genus Phorcus; species Phorcus lineatus. Next base: position 42,025,314 of record OV121096.1, read on the forward strand.
GTATACGAAAATAAAAAGCTAATGCTAAATAACTATATATAAAAAAACAAATAATATATCTTCACTAAACACCTCTTCCCCGAAAACAATATTTGTCCTTATATGATATCATATATGAAACTCCAGTACTATAATTTATCTATAACCCATACCTGTATATCCCGGGGAACAGACGCACGTGTAGTCGTTGAATCCATCATGACAGTTGCTCGCGTGGACACACGGTGTACTTGCGCACTCGTTGATGTTGAACTCACATCGAGGTCCGCTCCATCCTACCACGCAGGCGCATGCGTAACCGTTAATGGACTCTTCGCATGTCCCCTACAAAGTAAGGAGAGAAACATAAGGTATAACACCATCATCCAAAATGTTCTGAACTCAATTTTTGAGTATAGGAGCGTAGTGACCACTTATAAACTCTAGCCATTATGGTACAATGTTATCATAAGTGTGAAGAGAAAAACATATTGTAAAATGTCTATTCTATTATCAGTGGTATTATAATCGTCAAACCCAAGTGTCCAATTCTCACAATAAAGAGCCTTCATCCAAAACAAATCTGGTCTTTCTTATGAAATCATAAATCAATTTGAACAGATCTCAATGAACACTTACCCCGTTCAGGCAAGGGTTGCTCAGACATTCCTTGATGTCCAGTTCGCAGTATCTGCCAGTGTAGCCGGGCTCGCAGGAGCAGACAAAGCCGTCCTCGCCGTCCTCACACGCGCCCCCGTTAAGGCAGGGGTTGCTCACGCATTCGTTGATCTCGGCCTCACAAACCACGCCTATACGTATAAAATTTTAGGATAGTTGTCTTGACATGTGTTATATTTATCTTCTGCAGTGAGGTAGAACGTTTCTATCACAAATAGCGCTGGCATGAGTGTAAATATTTTACTTTCTACATCAGGAGATAAGATAATTAGAGGTTACATCATGTCATTTTTCATATCCTACCTCATATCAGCCCCATACTCCCATAAGGTTTTATTTCTTCAAATTCTCCCAAATAAAAAAGATTTTTATGCAAAAAGTGTTATCTTCATTGTCTCTACCACTAATGCAAAATATGATAAACATGGTTATTGATCAGGACCAAAAAACTACATTTTCATCCATTTATCCTAGGCCTATGATGATACGGCGTATTGCAACCAGTGACAGAGAATTACACCTTGTGGGGGGTGGACGGACAAGGGACTAGATACCAATGTAGATCACAGTCGAAGCACCAGTTTAACCATCAACAGTCAACATGCATCAAACTTATGAAACGAATACGACCAAAATGAGTGATAGTTCATGAAGCGGCCTTAAAATCATACAAACCTTGTTACAACTTTAAGATTAACTGTATACCTATACACCCTAACTAACATTATTGTATATTCTACATCAAGCTTACGTCTATCAGACTCTGTCATAATGTTTAGCTTGTTGATACTACATTTCACCCTCAGAATTTAATTACTTTACTCTGTCAGGTAGTCAAATTTCGTTATACAACCCTGTATGTTAGCATTTCTTTAATAGTCCGTTTTTGACCTACCCTACCTCTTCAGAATAATTGAATATTAGACACTGTACTAATCATGGACATATGTGGTAAGTATATATGTGTGCTATATTCAGGCAACTGCCTTACGCTGGTGAATAAGGTATAACAATTTCTGATCTCGCTTGGCATACTCTTATAGTTACGCTACCAAAATACATCATTACCCTTGCTGTTAAAATTCTTATTTTGTGGGCGGATTCAGATTTACCCATCTTAATCCATCCGCACTAACATGTACACACCTGTTCGGCCTGGTGGACACATGCACGTGTACATGTTGAGACCATCCACACACACAGCCCCGTGGTAACACCGATGTCCCTCGCAGTCGTCGATATCCTCCAGACACCCATCTCCGTCCCATCCTGAACACGACAAGAATAAAAGCTCTGGGTAGCAGTTGTCGTGCAAAATATTCTCATTAAAATCAAATCTAGCATAATTCTCCTATCCCGCAGCGTTTCTGATATTAATACTGTTTATTGTTGCCGTGTCTGTGACTTTCTCCCTTCAATAAATTCATACAAAATCAGAAATGAATGGCTTTCTAGCCTCGACGTTCATTGGCTGGAGTACAAGGGTCATTTGTTATGACCTTTATGAAGCAGTAGTAGGTAGATTCCCTCTGATTGCAATCAGACTGTCGTTTTGCTTTTTTGTCTGAATAGCAGAAGATATTTCACTTTTATTTGATCTATACATTTTGCGTCATGTCAATATCAACAGTGAAACCCTAGGCCTGTGTCTGTGTAAATATCTAAAATCGTCATTAAGAACATTAAAGCAATATAACAAAAGTTGCTTTGAAAACAAGTATCCAGGTTCCTGAGGTTTTTTACTCACACCCATACCTTCGATACAAATCTTTTCACCAGAGTGCGGGTCGCATTTATAATGTCCAGTTTCATCATCGGTCGGTCTACAGTACTTCAAGCAGTCGGACCCATAGTAGTAGGTGTTACAGAAAACCTTTAGTTCCAGGTTCAATCTGAAACAGGTGCAGAACGCAGTGTACACTCAACTTGAGTACTGTATTACATTTGGTAATTCATTTCGGTCGACCAAAAATAGCTTGTGACATAGGTATCCACAATTATGTTTGATTTTTTAATTCAATGAATTGTCGTTATGCAGACATCCTGAGGCAGATCTATATCTCGGATTCAACGGTCCTCTCATCAATGTGCTTTAATGCAAGTCATTCCTTTGGCTGTGAATATAAAGTGATACGAGGCACCTGGGCTGATAGATATCAGGGTATACGTAGTGTATATGCAAATACGCTTACTGTAAAATCATAATATTTCGCTGTTATAACATATATAACAGGCTGTTTTAATGGCGCTATATATGATAATGACTACACTCGATAGTTATGTACTATGTTGGACTCATCTTATTTCACAATCATATCATCATTCATGTGATATCTTAAAACAGAAATGTTGAGGAGTTTCTATCCTCCTGTGAACAATCAAACTAACCCTTTAAACAATCATCAAATCAAAACCGACCATAATCACTTCATTCAGAAAGGCGACATACTTAGTTCTTGTTGCTGTAAGCTTCAAATCTCGTGCTTTCGCGTCGATTTCTCGTCCAATCTTGCCATTACTATACTGGTACTCGTAATGGTCGACGAAGTCGTAACGATTGTGACCATCATCATCAAGAACATCGATCTTCACCTTCAGTACACCCTGGAGCAAATAATAATAATAATAATAATAATAATAATAATAATAATAATAATAAGGGTTTTTTTATAGCCCACATAACCACACCGAATGCATGCTCAAGGCGCTCCCTGCATTTTTACCCTAAGCCTGGTCTAAACCAAGCTGCCGATTAAGCGCTTTTAAAGGTCACCTCCATCACAATCTACACCAGGTACCCAGTTGTACTGCTGGGTGAACAGAAGCACATTTTGAATAAAGTCCCTTGCCTAAGGAGACACAACAGATTCGTAGCTGGTGTCTAAGTGTGGGGAAGGATTTAACCCTTGAACTCTCAATTTTCAGCAATGATCGGGTAACCCGCCCAAACGGCGAGCCACGCAAGATGTTGATGAACTTCCCTGATAACGGTCAACTGAGCTACGCACATGACCTTGAGCGCACCACTAAGCTTTGATTTGGTATTATCACAAATAAAAAAATAACAAATTTTATAATAAGAATATTAAGGGAGAGATTCGGTTAATGTGGTGGTACCATCACTCAGTTGGTTAAACATAGGCGCTCATTACACTGAAGGTAGTTTTGAGACAACATGTGCCCACGTTAAGTTTGGCACCAAATAGGTTGGGTTTATCACGAAATCGCTGTCAGTACTAAATCGCATTTTTAGTTTTGACGTGACATAAACAATCCTTTAATTCGTCAATTCTGAGAGATTGAAGCATACAATGAAAATAAATTTTGCTCAAGTGTCGAATATTATGATAATGAACTTTTTATCTCAATTTATTTCGATTGCAACGAGTTTATACCGTGTGTTTGTCATTCAAAGATATGATATTCAATGCACAAGAGTTGGTATTTACAAAAACGTTTGAATTACATATAAAATATGGTTTGAATTAATACTATATTTGTTGCAACACAGACTTATAGTATGTTGTCGTCGCTACGTAAAGCGAATGTGTTCTGAAAAGTGCAAGTGCATATTCGAATAAGGTTTAGCTTTACGAAAGCATACGGAAGGTACTGGGGCGTTTCGAATTATAACTTTTGAAACGGCGTCGCTGATTGCACAACTAATTTTGATTGCATCCATGCATCTACTATACATTTCCAGGCCGAGAAACGCTCATATTAGGACAGAGGTAGTAAACGAATTTATGACGTAGTAACCTCTAATGGGAGAAATGATTCAACACATGTCACTTAAAAGACTCACGGGCCAATGATGAAAGCCGAACTCCACAGGGTTGGGCATGTCTCCGATCATCTCCCCGAAAAGCAGCCTGTTTCCTACTATGGGACCTGTCTCCTTCCTCCCGAACTCGCATGCCGTCATGTCACTGGACCTGTTGACATCGAAAATATCTCATGAAAAAGAGATAGATTTACAGAGGTAATCTTTAAAACCACAACTCAAGTTATAGAAAGAATTGAAAAATATCATCATTCTATTAAAATGTTTTGTTTTGTTTTTTTATCGGATTTTTTTAGGTACATTAACATCACATAAAATATCAACATGGTGGCAAGCAATACAACTAAAGGTAACAGTATAACATCATATCAAAAGGATAAGTATAGTCTCAATCAAACAGATGAAGACAATCAGACCATAATCTAATATTGATTAAAATACAACTAAAGGTAACAGTATAACATATCAAAAGAATAGTATAGCTTCAGTCAAACAGATGGTGACAATCTGGCCAGGAACCAATAAATTTGGTATAATTGCAGGAAGACATCGCACATGTATTAAAATGTTAACTTTGCTGTGTACCAATGACACGTACTACAGAGCACTGTGATGTTGAATCACTCCCAATAACTCCGTTGTATAGATCTAGGTATTTTATAATACATACTACGTTATGTTACATATACAAATTACATATTGTTACAATTCTGCAATACTTGCTCCGTGATGTTGCCCATAAATGATAAAACATAGCAACCTGATGATACATACTCCGTTATGATGCCCATACAAATGATAAAACATGGCAACCTGACGATACATACTCCGTGATATTTCCCATACAAATGACAATACATGGCAACCTGACGATACATACTCCGTGATATTGCCAATACCAATGACAATACATGGCAACCTGACGATACGTACTCCGTTATGATGCCCATACAAATGACAATACATGGCAACCTGACGATACATACTCCGTTATGATGCCCATACAAATGACAATACATGGCAACCTGACGATACATACTCCGTGATATTGCCCATACAAATGACATTACATGGCAACCTGACGATACGTACTCCGTGATGTTGCCCATACAAATGACGAACTTGTGGTCACATTCGTCCTCCTCGTCACAGTCGGCCGTAGGGAACCAGCCCCACCCGCTTCGGTCACAGCACGACCCATCAAAGCGCTTCCCCTCCGTGTTCTCGAAACTCACAAGCCGGGTCTGGATCAGCCCTGAGCTTAACACTTGCAGCACATTCTGAAAACAGTAAATGAAAATATGGTAAAACGTACTGTACGCTTTACTTTGTTAAGGTCCGATTTAAGATAGTACATACACTTATCACTATTGGCATTTACAATCGCTGATTTTCGTTTACCATTTATCATCATGCCTTTGATCAAGGCAGAACAAGCCCATACTGCTAGGGATATGACAACCAAACCATTGCATTCTTACTTATAGTTTTTACGTCATTATTAAGGTTTGATAAAGCAAGATATTATTTTAATAGTTAAATAAAAGTTAAATCCCGATGCTGGACCAGCATTGCACATGGCGTGCAGATGAGTCGAAATTAGGGTCTGTGTTCTGGACTGAACGCTTGATATTCTGTCAGAAGATTCCTGGTAAAATACGTAATGCTCTAATGAGAACAAAATAGAGGAGAAAAGGCGATAAAACTCGTAAATGCTGCAATTGTAAAACTGATGTATATCCTGTTAAATATAGATTTACCCCGTTTAACACATTTCAATCGAAAATTAAGAAGATAACGTGACTGAATTAAAGTAAGCTTTAAGATAACATTTAATCAAATTATGTTACTTTATATCAGATAAGCTTTAATGAGAAGATTTAGTAGTATCTTCTAAATCTTTCATTGAAATCTTAGAACATAATCACAGGGTGATACAAAACGTTTCATTTCGAAAACTCAAGACATTCAAGGAAATCAATCATTGATTCATTGATGGTAATCCTCTTATTCATTGCCATTCATTTAGACGACACATATCATAAAGACACATATTACACGTTAGGAGAAAAGTGTTTTTGAAATGATAATGCTTCCATACATTGGCACATTTAGAATACAAAACTGGGTTTAGTTATTTAATTTGTAAATGATCTGTGTTGAAGATTGTATTTTAAAGAGAACCAACACTCTGTTTGCATGCCACATTTTGACATCGGTTTCTTAACATTTCTCAATTTAGGTTTTAAATGTGTGGTCGCATTAAACATACTTGACAGCCATTGACAAAACAAACAGTCGTAAACAAAGAAAGGGAAACTCCCTTGTATATGAGACGTGCTTATTCACTTCTACAACTAGTTCATCTGGTACAGTTATGCGATTCTTTAGACGTCAGACTTACCTTGGCATACAGTTGACAACCTGATCCACGAGAACCTTTGGTCATGTCGATATGATATTTTAATATTTGTCACCACAAGGGATTTGGACCCCACAAAGCGTTGTGACATGCTTGTAATTACATCAAATATGAATAATAAATAACCTTCCGATTTTTTCATCTAATTCTGTGTCCATGAAGGGAAGAATATCATGTACAAATGTTATTAACAAAAGTAACTGCTACATTTATAGATGATTTTGATATCATCTGAAGAATTCTCATTATTCTCGAGTTCTTTCTCTGTCTTATAAAACATGATATTTCTTGACCGGAGTGCGAGTGATCGAGTGATGAATTAATGTCCTGTCTATGGTCTTTCTGTAATTTCTGATAGTTCAAAGTTTCTTACTTGGACTCTTAAGGCTAAACTATTGCTATTGTAAACATGTCAAAATCCATGTGGGCTCCTACAAATGCATTACAAACTATTTCAGCATTTAAGTATTGAATGTCTTTAAGACATATAAGCAGTGAATAGTTTGGAAATATAGATAGAGACGAGGAACAAAGTCAAATATATATGAAAGCGTAAATCAAAAAGGAGTAAACTGTGGAAAATTGGTTTACTTTGTAAGCAGACGATTTAACTGACTGATCAAAGAACGCAGAATGGGGAAATAGAGAGTATGTACCCACCAACTTACGTTAAACTGTTTACATGCCAGGAGTGAATTCGGTTATCATTGTTTAAATCGGTTCGATCATTTATGACACGCACCGTTCTTACATATGTGTTAGTTTCAAGTGGGTATCTGGGATATATTTACGATTAAACATGGATAAGAAATTAAATATGCGTGACATATCAAACAATGAAACATTTCCAGAATGTTTCTAAATAATGTCATATACGTTCTAACAAAGTGGCACCAATCGTGTGAAAGGGTTATGTGTAGGTTCATGTTTCTTTTATTGAGGGCCGTGCTATCTCACTTCATGAAACGAGACGTCAGGTGTTCTGTCTTTGTTGACAAGTTGGCAGAATTAAAAGGCTTAAAGAGCCACTGCGTGAGTTGTTGGAGTCATTTATGCCAAACTTAATCAATGGTGTCATTTGATCGACAAGTATCGACTGTTACCAAGAAGACACATTTTAAAGCTTATTGTTTTTAACAGTGACAACATGAAGGTAGAACGTCGCAATTATGATCAAAAACCGGACAGAGGCGCGCGTCAAATAGTCAAACGTAATTTTGGAGACTTTATCTAAAACAGCCACAAGGACAGTTAGGAATTGATAGTGTTTGTTATGTTATATAACTAGTATCCATGTATATTGGACGTGATATCTACACCTTTGTGCATTTATAAGGCTGTTTTTAGATTTTCATGAAAAACCAGTATTTGTCATACATAATTCTTTTGGACATGAAAAGTTAAGATGTTTTGAATTCATATCACCGCATATGACATTTAGGTTCGTATCAATAGTAAATAATATGTTATGAAAATCACGGAATGGCTTTGCAGATCTGCATCAATACATGCAGATTCGAATTTGTATAAGGATAAACATCATGTATATGTTTATCACTTATACAGAAAGAAACGGATAGAAGTTAAAACGAGCTGACATGTATGAAATTTTAATTGAATTTACAATTATTGGAATGACTTATGACTTATAACAAAATGATAACTGTAGGTAACAACAATAAATGATAAATTGTCACTTAATGATCATACCCTGTCAAATGATTTTCTGTAGAAACATGGCATTATCAGAATATATCACCCATAATCTTGTTTCCCCAGTCTTGGGTGCTGATATTTAATATAACTTCTGGTATTTGAGATCAACGACTTAACACAATGAAAATATACCAAGATTATATGATATGTAAATGTTATGGTTTTGAGGTATGGGCACATACAGAAAGTTGAAAGAAATGTCAACTGAAGGCATAAAGCATAAGCAAAATTGTAACCTATCTCACTGGGCGGTCCGTGGATACGCACGTGGTCATGGTTACACTGAGGCGTGTGGATAGACCACAGAGTCGTGAACTACTCTTATGAATGAAATGGCTGAGAGATTGTTTACGATAAATCTTTTACAATGAACCAAGTGATCTTTAAAGAGGACCTAATCGATGAAATATTGAATCTTGAAGTTTGTTATGTTTATTAACTCGATAGACATTTCATGAGGGTTGAAGTTGTTTTGATATCGATTGAACTGAGACGATAAAGCTGCGTGTTACGGGGGAGGGGAGACAATTTATCATAATCGGAAAACATGACTGTATTATTGTGTGTACTAGGATCATAAGTAGTGACTTTCTTAGCTCAGCGATTTTGCACACCATAGACGGAAGTTACGCATTCCGTCAAATAATCCTAGAATCATTGAAATCAAAATGATAATCTTGAGCCGAGTGCTGAATTGTCATGTTATTAGATAATAACACTGACAATCTATATCACTTGAAATATCTCTTTTGTTGCCAAAGAATTGATTAAAACGTATGATTTTGTATATGCATACATACATACATACGCATACTAAAATATGATATAATCTCATAATCTGGACATTACAATGTCAAATTATTAAAGTTGAAAACTGACAGTGTATGTAAGTTAAATCATCTCTACAACGTCAAAGCATTGGTTTAAAAGGTATGACTTTATTAACCTTTAGTCATTTATATAAGTTATGATCTCATAACCTGGAGATAACGTAGACAGGGTATGTTCCTTATTAAGGCCCTTCGTCAGAGTACCCATTGAACCCGGAAGTCAAGGGCGTACGACCACACGTGAATGTCAATAGTTTCACATATTACAGGCGAAACGTCATTATTACAATACGCACAAGTCACACAATGATTTCAAAGGGTGCTGTTGTGTGATGAGAGACCATTGTGGTCGTATCGTTAGCAGTTAGACCACAGGGAGTCGGTGCTTCCACACCAGGCATAACGGTATAGGATGACAACAGAACGAGAAATAGCCTCTGCCTCGCCCGCAATTTGGTTTCGGGTTTTGCATAACGTGAAAAGGTTAAACAGCGCTGTAGTTTTAGAAACAATTAATTATCAACTTAGGTTTCAGTAAAACAAATCCTGGTATTTACAAACTACTTATCCTTTTGCTGATAAAAAATGCACTGTCATTCCGCCCTAAGGTTTTCGTTATTGGTAGTGCCGATAAATGTTTCTTCTTATTTTGATGAAATATGTATAATATAAACATTAGCAACCATCTTCGAACCTGTGACTTTGGCGTGAAAAGCTTTACACAACTGCCAACTAATAATGCGACTTACACTTACAAATACTACGAAATAATCCAGTTTCATTCATCTAATTTATGTATTTATGCATAAAGGTATCACAAATGATACAGTTTTATCTATGCAACATCGTCGTATGGAACGACTACTCAATCAATGAAACAGATGCAAGAAATACGGACTAAGCAAACATATTTTACGGATCTTAGTTTTGCTGGAATAAGATTTTATAATTCATTTCGCAAAACTGCCCTTTAGAGCTACATATCTCTCCTAGATTAGAATCAATAAATAAGTTAACGCGTTGCGTCAGAAATATGATTATTATATATGTTATTATAAACAAATAGTTAAAATTTATATTTACTAAAATGCTCAATTTTTGTTATTCATCAAGTTACTTCAACTTCCTAAGCTAGACGATTAGTCAATTATGAAACGGGCCTTGACATCAAAGGTAATGATTGACTGACTATGAGCGAGTGTCCTAGATCACCTGAGCACTAGTAAGAATGGTTGGTTGACAATGATATTGGATCAATGACCTCCATTGTACAGGTAAGACTGATTGGTTGATCAAGACATGGACGCAATCACTTCCACATCAACAACAGGAACGATTGCATAGTTTAGAAAATCGCTTTAACAGGAAATACAAAATTGATGGTTGGAACGTAATTCATGGTCAATGGTATCTACTTATCAAGGAGCAGGCATGTTTGGCTGACTGTGGACCTTGGCCACTGACGTCTACTAAACAAGCAGGTATGATTGGTTGATCTTTGGCCTGGGTCGTTGATGACCACAACACGAGCAATAATGGTTGGTTGATCATGAATCTGGATCATTGACTTCCAACACAAAAACCTGTCTATGTAGTTGATCATGAATCTAAATTATTTACCTCCATTTCACAGGCAATTCTGATTGCTTGAATATGAGCCACATGTAATTTTACAAGAAAAAGATAAGATAAGGATACATAGTCAACTTCCTTTTCAGAAGCAGGGATTATTAGTTCATCCCGAATCAAATGGCCTCTACTTCAAAAGATATTTTGATAGATAAACTAAGTGAACGATGTTTGATTCATTTTGCAAAATGTTCATAAAGATTATAGATTATATTACATGTTACATTTACCAAACTAGCTGGAGATAGAAAGCTGCTACGTCAAAGTGCACCGTTCCCAAAACAACTGGTGGATATTACTTGTCTCGACAAAAATCCAACAAATATACAATATATGTTAAAAGCCAAAACTAAAACTACACGGTGCCACAACTATGACAACTCAATGGAAGACATGTGCTAACGTAATCTCATTGGCTCAGACGAGTGAATGAAAACTATACTCCTTGAATAAACATGAATTTTCAAATCTTAATTTCTCAATGAAGCTGCTCCAATATGAACGCGCCCACAACAATAATTTTCACATTTCCCACTCTCTTCGTTTTCACCGGAAGTCGTCTGCTGGCAATGAATGGCAGACGACAAGTCCCAGCATCCACCATTGGCATGCTTTCTTGTAGCGGCTTCCGCGGAAAATCTGTTGCACTTACAATTGTTGTGTCTGTAAACACACGAAACGCCGCTACAATAAAAGAGTTTGTCGAATTAGTTTTTCTTGTATATAATGTATGGCCAAACACTGTTTTTTTCGTTTGTATTCAACAGATATAAAGGCCTATTTTTATGTTGTCAATGCAGCGCTCTGATCCTCGATTATGACTTACCGTCTCACAAAGATATGAAATAATCAGGGAATGACGTTTCTCTCTCTGTGTGCTCTACATCCAGCAGTTATACTGAATGAAATTAAATGTTCAATAAACTTGCAAGGTCATTTTCTTTTTAACTTGCACAAGTTCATAACACAAGGCTTACATTAGTGTTTCCCGCTTAATTTGCCCTCTTACTGAGACCGTATAATACAGCGGTTAGCGCGTTCGTCATTTTTCCAAGAGGTCCCAGGTTCAAACCCCTTACGAGCTCGACTGTAAATGCCAAGCAAAAACGGCTCCACATTCAGTAATGATGTGGTGAATATGGACACTGAAACTCACCGCAGTACCGAAAACGGTTCACTGCAGTATATAGCCACAGTGTAATATATACATAGCGTGTTTTTCCTGCAGTGATACTAGCGGCGGGGGTTGAAGTAGAGTGCTTTTTGAAAGAGAATATATCCAATCTGACATTCAAGTCGAGGATTATGTAAATTTGATCCATGGTTCAAACGTCAGGAAAACTATTGATAGACTAGCGAATGAATGTGTAGAACGTTCCTCTGCAGGCACGTAAAGGCTAAGAACTAGAAAAAGTGTTCCGTTTTGAGGAGCAAGCTGGTTCCCATTGTGTATTGCATCGTTCGGCTAGTTGAATAAGTGTCTTTCAATTACTGAATTAAATTCTGATGTTCGTGACCGAGGAACATACATCGACATGTATACGGTCAAGGATGAAACCAATTTTCAACTTCTCAGACTCGGTCAGTCGGCTTTCCGAAAGGACATCCGGCTCATATTCGCCATACTGCTGCGCTTATATGCAATATCAGCAGTTGGAGCACAATTGTAACAAGATATATAATATTACCCAGATTTTGCATAAATAGATTCCTTGGAAAGGGTTCTATCAAGTTTTCAGCACCGACCCGAAGTGTGATGAAACACGGGTCCAAAGTACAGAAAGTCACGGGCTCAGGTGTCATTCGTACTGGAACTGATAGGTCAACGAATGAAAACAATTTGGAGACTTAACTAAATTCGGTCAGACGGCCTTCGGAAATATGATGCTTTTCAGAAATGAAGGACAATTCCCCCACCTTGTTTCATTTGGCACATGTAACGATTCAACATTAGGTCGACCAAAAATGAAAGCAGTAGACTTGATCTCTTATCCATACAGGTAATTAGGTTAAGTCCTAAAACATTTGTTTTGGTCAAAACGGTACAAATAGTGTAGCATCACACTTGTACATCTACACAGCAACCTTGAATACCGATTTTCTTGTGCATTGTAGTTGACAAATTTGTTTTCCAAAATGGAGCAAGGCTTAAATGTTGGAGTCAAATATGTCAAACTTCATGAATGGTGTTATTTATTCTAAAATTGGCTCTTTCGGACAATCAGCTTCTATATGCTCATCATTTCAGTATAATAAGTATAATCAGATTAAAGTCATGATTTAGGATCGAAAAACCGGACAATGGCCCGCGCCAACGACTCAAACGCAATTTTCGAAAGTTATTGAAAACAGACATATTGCGGTTTTTCGATTATTATTGAAAACAAGAAAATTTCAAAATTTCGGCAATTTAGAGATAATGATGCAAGTTTAGGGAGGTGATATGAACTTTACTCAGGACAAAGGGTTTATTGGCTCTTATTTTGGGCATTCAAGAATTATTAAACATCCTCTGTGTCACTTTAAATGAGGCGTTGATTTTGTCTGGTTTCAGCTACAGGCATCTTTACAAGACCTCATTCAGACGTTCTTAATTCACTTGAAGACAGCATAATCTGCTTATGAATCAAATCAGTCTGCAATTGAACTTGAATTCTGAATAAGCAAAATGCAGGAAAACAGTACGATGCACATGGACGTCCGCATATAGAAAGATAGCTGTCTCATGAATTTGGGGAATAGTTCAGGGAGATATCAAAGGAATAAAAACGCTGTAGCATACTCAATTCTATCACTAATGAATTAACTACGACACACCGTACTTCGCAAAAGACAACTGAACCCGTTTACCACCATGAAATCACACTGAACCAACAAAGTCAGTTATCACCTTTCTTACAAAAACATCAACCATCACAGTCCCAAAACATTTAACAAAACTAAACACATCAGGCAGTGCTAATAAATCGATGGCGAATAAACAAACAGCTTTATGTTGCATTGTGGGTATCATTTGAACGTAACCCGGAAGTGAAATCTGGTGAAATAGACAGGCAACCTGTCGCGCACGTGTTGCACGTGATGTCGTGTTGATCCAGACGTTGTACATTACTGGGGAACTATACACATTCATATCATATACTCTGCATACCGTCCAACCACAGACGCACGGGAATAGATAGCAAGCGAATCTCGTATGGTGTTTGAGAGCACCTCTGGTATGAATCGTGAGGTCATCACATTTTCCCTCTCAACCTCCGTCGAGTGCATTGTGAACTTCATGTATATAGAAAATGTGTTTGTACTCATAATAAAGTAATTAGTTTCTTAATTATCTTCAAACAATATTATAAAAAACACGTGTTAATCGTGTTTTTAATAGGCAAATACATCAGCAATACATTGACGTTCCAAAAAATTTGATTTATGTGTCAATAGTTAAATAAAAGGATGGAAATTGTTTTAATCCAATAGGTCAAATAGCTGGCTGGGTTTAAATGGAAGTGGACATCCCAGGTTTGATAAATAATATGACAGAGTTTATGCTATTGTTTTCTAGAACCATATAACCAAAGTTCATGTTTGTAGGCTTTCAGTTTAGCATTACTCGATGTAATGACGTTTAATTTGGAATAACGCCGTTCTCTCATCAATAACATAACATCACAATGGCTTTACATTATCAATAACATGACATCACAATGGCTTTACATTATCAATAACATGACATCACAATGGCTTTACATTATCAATAACATGACATCACAATGGCGTGACATTATCAAATACATGACTTACAATGCAAAGCGTCAAAACATTGACGTCATAAAGATAATAATATTACATTATTATAAAATAAAGGTACTGCAACAAGGACAATATGTTCTCATGTTATATGGAGGCAGTATCGAGTACCCTTACACAAGTCAAATATCCTCAGTAATATATATATATATATATATATATATCAATTCCTCCTGTTAGACTGACACTTTTTGAAATTTTTGACAGTTCTCCTGATATCGTGTAATTCATGATGATGGCGGGGAGATTCTAAGGCTGGATTTTGTGTATTGATTCAAGGTCTAACTTGTGACATCTTCACAAGTTTGTCAGACGTTCTGTCTTAGAAAAAGTCATAGAAAAAGAACATATACAAACATCAAAACAAAATGGAAATAAATTACGATAATCACGTCTTCTGTGTATAAACACTCAAACTGAATTGTCTATCTAGTTTATTTAGGACACTTTGAAATAGTATATCGTCAAAGTGATTTGGTTTGAACGTGCATCATACGAATCAGTCATGGTCTCTTGTTTTATGGTTAAAGTAAGTAATCAACATTTGTTGATCATCAGTTGAACATTAAGCCTTCGCGACATCTATAGAACATATCAGTAAATGTTGAATCTAGTGCAGACGAGATGTCATCAAATTGAAAAGTGTCAATTATTTCTTAAGGCAAAAACCTGAAATGGTTGCTAATTCAACTTTGACCTTGACCTTGACCTCGACCTTGATATTTCTCACCATACCAGGGGCAGACTATCCCTGGATTTCTTTCATCTGTGAAACAATTGTTGGGGCGTACTCACAAAAACAATGTTTGTCTGTGGTAAGACAAACATAGTTACTCACACCGGGCCCGTCCTATTCTTCAATTCCTATTCCTGAACTAAAGAGACTGAACCGCGGTTCAACCGCCCAGACCTCCCTTATATGAACCGGACCTAGCCGGGTAGTTGCAACAATAAATGGAAATATTGAAAAACAGCTCACAATAATTTGGGTAAACAGACCATCGAGGGAAAATGTGACACCTATTTATTGCTCAAACAGGGACTTCAAACCATATGTCCTGGAAATATGATTATTTGATCCTATATTCTCATACAATATGTTTGACCCCTTTTTGTGGACGACCCAGTGCTTGTGCGGTCATCTATATTGCGTACTGCCGAAACAGGTGCTTTAACTTTCACATGGCGGTACATTGGGCAGTATTGACTCTGTGTGTGAATCTTGTAGAACTCCTAGAACAGTAGTCGCGTTAGCCTTTCCATACTGAGTAATTGATCCAACCAAATATGCACTCGTACAGGTATAGGTTGGATTTACTTTTAAAAGTTTATAGAGGCTACAAAACGACCTTCCATTTGATGAAGTTTTTATTAATTGGATAATGGGTTAGGTTTAAACGGGGGAAATGAGTTTGATACAAAATCATAGTAATAAACGATTAGGAGTTTAATATTCCGTTTAGAACTTTCCCAAAACAACGGTTTAAACGCTTTCTTAAGTTTCTACGACTTGATTATGACGGCGTTGCCAACATTGTAACGTCACACAATTATGACTGCTACAAAACACACTATTGTAACGTCAGGTGTAAAAGCGGTATAACACGTGTTAAGCATTGTTGTTTGAATATCAAACTGTAGCATCTTACCCGAGCGAGTAATAATATAGGTTATGATGTATCTTTCGGGCGCTATCGATAGTAACACATTTGTAAAAGGAAAGATATACATCCAAAGATATTGCTTGTTGTCAGTCTCTTTTGAACAATATTTACTAATGTATAATTTCAGGAAAATATCGGGCACCACCTTTGAAGAAAATCCTAGAGTACAACACGACCCCTCTGAAATAGCACGGAGTGTATACTCTTAACATGTTATGAATTTGATGACTTTGAGTAATTTTCAGTGTCAATGTGGATATTCAAGGTCTAATGAAATGTCTTTAATTCCAAAGAACAAAAGCAGAGATCGGTAAATGTTACCTGACATATCATGACCTACATTACTGCGGCCTTTACTGAATGTTTCGAAATATCCAAACCTTTTAAAGGTTCCTTTGAGTGATATCCTGAACAGCCTTTCTGTATCAAGAATTCGGGGCCATTTATGCGTACTTGATCTTTATGGGTCATAACTATTGGAAAAAGAAGAGATTGTAAAATTCATCATGAAACTGATTCCTAAAACGAAAACATTTTGGACGAAAGTAGTCTTCATGTCTACTCGAAGCGACGAACTCCAGACTACAATTCACTACTGACCTAAAGACCGGGTTCAAATCCCACCATGGCAGTCATCGGAAGCACATGGCACAGGGAAGCATAATATCCCAAGAGACTCCAGGGTACTCCACTCTTCTCTAAGCTGAACTTCCTCTGTCGTGTGTTAGGCGGTGAAGTCAATTTGGTATATTTCATAACGATAACACGAGACATACACACCAAACATGTAAATACAGATTAAGTATTGTTGATAACCAAAGGGTAAAACTACTTGTGAAAAGAATGTAACCCAAAAGATACCAAAATCTTAAGAAATGTAAGCACGAGATTGTAAGAAACATTCTTAAGATTAGTAGTAGAGTTGACAATACGCGAATTTTATGAGTTGTATTCTCAAGGATGCTAAAATGCGCTGAAGCCCAAACCAGAAAGTGGCATGCTGAAAGCGCTGTCTACATCATAACCATGACGTCATGACCAACATTGTTATGACAAAGCTGCACTGTAGCTCTGATGGCAGCGATACTTTCAGATACGTACACTGACGAGGAATATACAGTCTAACGTTTTTATTTAATCTGCTTACACTAAAACTATTGTGTAAGGACCAGCTTTGTTCCTTATTTGATTCACAACTAACTACATGGGAGTGTGGTCCCTAGCAGCGAAGGGCAGATAAATATTAGCGTATGCAAAACATATTACATGTACCTTCAAAATATCTCATTATTCATCCTAAATACATGTAGTTATAGAAACAGGTATCACGTTACAAGCGAAAACGTCATGGGGCCATTTTTGGTGCGAACATCTCTTAATCATTCAAGTTAGGGAATGGACTCGCATATCTGAACAGAAGTTGATTCTTTTGTAAGAAATTTTTTTTCAAATAGATTGTCTTGCAAATACTGTCACTTGTTCTCTTTTTGTTACATAACTTTGTTCCCCTACGAAATCTTGCAAAAGTGCTTTGAATGTAATCTGTCTTCATTTAAAAATCAGGTATTTTATAACTGTTTTTAAGAAAATAAAGCAGCCCATGGTGGCACCACGAGTTCACAACTCTTAGCAAAGCAGGGTTTAATTCATCAAACTCTTTATAGTTTATCATAATTGTGGAGCCACGAAAGTCTTTTGCATGTCTTCAAGTCAGATTAATTCCTTTTTCGTTGGAAATTAAGTATATCAAACCAATGGATGTCAATATCACAATGGACGTTTTTAAAAATTAAACGCCATAAACTTACTTCAACTTACTAATGATAAATCAAGAATTCTACGAGAAATGCAATCAATGTTTTTAAACGGAAGTTTCATCTTAACCATTCACTTCAGCTATGGCTTGCAAACAAGGAATGGTGGCTAGAACGATGAGGATACACATTGGTGACGTTGTTTTAAAATACCTGGTAGCCACGTGTCCTCTGGCAATCCCCCTCCTTAACGCTCCTTCCAGCCCCTCCTTTCCCCCTCCCTGGTTCCCCAACTCCCACTCCCAAAAACTGTATGCATGTATTAGCCGAAATAAAACATCACATTATGATGGTCAAACCATAATTTTGTATTATAACGTTTGCAATACCACGTCTTTATGAAGTAAGTATAGCCATATGTAGGTTTTCATTTCATGATGTATCCAAAAGGTGGCATGGGTTATAAGCTCTAATGTACATTTGACTTCAATTATTTTTTTTCATGAAAGAAAGGTATTATGAAATATTATATACAATAATGATGCAACTTCCTATGCAAATGATATAACAGGACTGAATGACAAAAGCATGGCGCGAGGAAACAAGTTTCAACAAATAATGGCCAACAAATGCATTGTCTCTACATTGAAACATAAATTCGGTCATTTATATAAATTGTCTTAGTTTTTCAACATAACTTATTGTTCAGAAAGAATATTCCACTAAATAATGGTCATTGTCAGATACGGTCGCCTGGACATACCATGAAATGTCAAATTCAGTGCTTGTGCATTGCTGCGGTTGTTGACCTAAATCTGGTCAAATTTCTAACATTTTTATCTTTTAAAAATTGAGTTTAATCGATTGCTAAGGCAACCATCGTATGCAAAGGAACGTGCACGGAGTCGACACTTGACTGTTACAATGGCCTCCAGCTTGCAGGCATAACGCGGCGTCTCGGGGACTTCCTATCAGCGAGGATAACGCCACACTTGCTATACATTACAATGTAAATTTAACAAAATGCTTGCCAACACATTGACAACATCGCTGTTGCCTACTCAACAGTTTAATAGCAGCCAGGTTGTAGACGAAACACCGGTCCGAAACTTTACATTATCGAGTATAGTGCATAAGTCTCTTTGAATATGTTCTGGATATGAATGACGCAGCCATCGTCACCGTCTACTTCTAAACTGTGTCTCTTGTACAAGATACGATACCTCAATCAACGAAGCATCATTTCTCTTGGAATCAAACCTGTTGATCATCGATTATTGATATATGTCATTATCCATCACACCTGGAATATATGTGAACCTGATTAGTATTTAATATGTTTGAGCGAAACCCTTCCGGTAGTGTCTTGTCAACGTTAATGAAAAGCCATCACCTTCTGTTAGCCAAAATTTAACAAATGTTCTAAACAATTGATTGCAATAGAGTAATTGTGTTACTCTCAATAATAGTAAAGCTTAATGATAAGTTATATGTAATCTTTCCTACGGTGTGGGCGTTATCAATGGATAACTGAACCTGTTACCCACTGAAACCCGAATGTGTGGAGCTCCCGCTATGCTGCATATTGCAGACACCTTCGTTTATCAACTACCGCATGTTAAACCAGCGTTAACAGAAAGAGTCTACCTGTTATAGCTTTATTCCGAAATTTCTCGGTTTTTGAATAAGAATTGTTAATATGTCAAATAGAAATATCGTTCACGAAAAATATTAAGAAAATATTAGATATTTCCATACAAAACTGCTAAATTTGACATAATAAGAAAAAATTAAAATAACGTAATTAAGTCATTACGACATTGAATTAAATAGAGAACAAAACAAATAGGCAAACACTTACCTGTTCATCCAAGAATAAAAAGGTAATACCAACACTGATATCCAATTTTGAAATCCAAGTGAGAAACCTCAATCGAAAATTAACAAAACACATCCTTACCTCAAAAAATATCACATAGAGAAATGGTACCATCCACATTTCTCTTCATTAAGAATTTCTTATTATAGGGTATCCCATCGGACCGAAATTGGCATTAATTCCCGCGCCGTGGAGAAAGACATGTGGACTGGGATTATGCAGAGTTCACACGCCTCAGAGACGATCAACGTGTTCCCTCCCTGCCGTGGCACTGGGCAACACTTGTTTCTGCCCGGTCTTCAACAGCAAAGAGCTTACTCCCCGGAAATTCGGTGATAGTTCCCCATTTCCCCCTCACCCCTATATCTGTCCTCCCATAGACCTGTTTCAAGGGACTGGGGCAAGGAAGTCTGCTAGGTCAGGTGCTTTTTATGATACAGGTCAGACTGACTGGAAAGGAATTTTTTGTAGGAAGTTGTTATAAACTTGGCAGTTGTTATAGAAAACAAACCGTCCCTACGGTCTTCTTTGGTCTGTTATGGATTTGCGGGTTGTGAATTTTAGGTTTATTGTCTCATATTTTATGAATTTGTGGTAAATACCTCGATTCGGTTTACTGATTCAAAAGTGGAATTAAAAAGCCTTTAAGATTGAGTTCTTTTTAATCTAAAAGTGTTAATGAAGATCACACGGTGTGCTCGATAATGGCATACGTTCTGGAGACGCGACGATGAACCGGTTCATGTGTATAAGATATAAAAGGTCTACTGTCCCGCCCTTTGAGGTCAGTACAGTACTAGTGTCTTTCATACTCATCACCATGAAGGAATGACATTGGTGGGGAACTAAGAAGGAGAAGACGGTTGAAATTTTGTTACATTATTCGAACAAAGTTTGACTAAATCCCCAGTTTGCGGATCAAATATCAAAATTAATATAAGTATGAATCTTCGTTACGAAGCCTTTTATTTGAAGATAATCAATCATCAATATAGCGTAAATCGATATAGTCATATTTGGTTATATTTGAATACCCTGGAGAAAGGATAAGCAAGGAATTTCGTTTTCAACTCCTTATTAACAAAATCATATGCCACCTCAAAAACCCATTTACTCAAATGGTTTCGAATAGTTGTGCCTCTTATAATTGAAGATTCATATAAAGGTATATCGTCCTACCAAAGACTTGTATATTGTCACTCTCATTATAAGTAAGACTAAATGAAAGTCAAGTTCATTTTTCCTAAGGTATTGCAAATCTTTACTGTAATGATGTAAATGACAAGTTTTTATTTTGTTAAGAACCCGTTGCCCAGAGATAGAGATGCGTGACAACCAAGACCAAAAGCGGTACATAGACATGATATGTTTATAGGAAATTCTAAAAGTTATGAGAGATGTTATCTAAGACGAACATATTGGATGTACAGTTTTACCTACTGGTTACCTGACCAATTTACAAAGATTGCATACGATTCCGCCAGCACAGGAACGATAATGACAAGAAAAAAAGAAAAGAAATACGGTAATGAGATAAATTCCTGCACGAGATAGTTTTACAATGCATTTCTCGTGCATTGTGTCTACATGGTACATTACTATTTTCAAAATCAACTAGTTCAAGCCTAGGCTAGAAGGTTTCACAACTATATTTCTCTCATAATGGAATGTAAATGACCGTTCTGCAAGTAGCTTTGTCAGCAACTTTAGATAGCAATAGAATATGTTTAATTTTCAAAACTCTATCTCATTGAAAGATATAGACAGTCATGTTCAAAACCATTTTCGATTCCTCGTTTACGTCCATTCAAGAATCGGTACCTTGAATGTGCATTATTGATCGACGATTCTCAGTCTTATCGATGTGGGACGCTTTGATATCATGTATGGTATTGCTGAAAGATTTTTTTCTCGATTTATTTGCTTTATATGTGTAAACTAAATGATTTTATTCTAGAACCACTAACATAGAAAATGCCTCTTTTGGCCTCGAATCACTTCAGCTCGTTCCTATGCACAAAACTTATACTAAAATTGGGCATACAATCGCATCAGCCGTATCAATGCAGGTGAGCAACGACGTTCAGCAACAGCTGACTTGGTTGTTTCAGCGAATAGGTGATCCCAATTTAAATGATTACTCAAAGAGTGTTCATGATGTTATACCTAACTTACACTCAAAACATTGATTGTAGTAGTTTCTTTGGCGTTTTTATAATTTTTAATTTTAATTTTGCTATTCTACATGATTTTAGGCAGTTTTCGCACCGTTGATTTTTAGTTGTTATTTTCTAATGGGCGCTTACTATTGACGTTGCTTTGCTCAACGTATGCACCTCCAATGTTCTCTTATTAAAAACTGAAATAGAATATCTTCGTTTGTTAGTTGTCTATTTCATATGTATTCATACATTTTGTGTTTGGAGGATTTATCCAAAAAGAAGTTGTCGGTAATGTGGAACTATTTTTATTTTTTATCGTGTCAAATATCAGTATTGCTAATTGCTGTTTGAAGCGCTACATAAATATTCTCACACCTACACTGAAACTTGTTTTGTCGAAAGTCGCATGTACACAGACCAGAAGCTCTAGGTGTTCTCGCCTCAATAACAAGATAAGTGCTTTCTAAGCGATGACTTGTTGTGGAGGTATTAAAGGTCCGAACCTCGCGAGATGACAGGGCGTTCCTAAGAGGCCCGATTGTCGCCACATGTCGGGAGGATACGTACAGACCAGTTTCCTTCTAGTTTGGCACTGGAATCAAGATGTACTGACCTACAATCCCATCATTCACACGTCATTGTGAAGTCCATGAGGGCTCGACGCCAGGGTGCGCCTGTGACCTTTGATGACGTAAACTTGAGAAGAGAAGTTTTACGTTCTGGTAAACGGTTTAGGGTGACAGTAATAAAGGGTAGATCAAATGTAAATGTTGCTCTTCTGTGGTAGGGAAACACAAACGGAAGCTGTATGCTGTAACCCTGTCAATATTAGTTTACATTTCAGGGTGTTTCTTTAAAACAAAGGATTATTTTGGCTTCCGGTGAGGTTAAAGTTGTAAATAATTGCTAAAGATGAAGATGACATCACGTTGTCTACAACTTTGATTACTTTCTGGAAGTGAACTGATTTATAAACATGGTTAACATCAAGGAAGGGAGTTCATTTATCTTTCCATTTTGATATGATGATAATTGTCGGAGGTTGTTTTTATTCCGTTGTAACTAGAAAATATTATCTTTTTTCATAAAAGTAAAACGCTATATCTTCCTTTCCACAGCATCACTTTACGGCTGAAATTGAATGACACTTAATCCGTTTCTCGAACTGTTCTATCAGAAATACGGAGAGAAAATATTATATCTTTCCTTTGTACAAAGGAGATGTACATTAAAACAACTGCATGCAATGTCTTCTTCCAATCTAAATAAATTTA
The DNA here is from genome assembly GCA_921293015.1 of Phorcus lineatus. Taxonomy (NCBI): domain Eukaryota; kingdom Metazoa; phylum Mollusca; class Gastropoda; order Trochida; family Trochidae; genus Phorcus; species Phorcus lineatus. The sequence goes on from OV121096.1 coordinate 42,048,889, forward strand.
GACCAACATTTCTACATTTTGTTATCAAAGTCGATCTAACGTTGGCTGTATGAGAGGTCGTTCCATTAACATTTCATGAGCAAAAGAAAGAGCTTCGAATGAAGCACACAGGCTTGGCGTCTTGAACAGGCACAATTATGACACCCGTAAATCCGGACATAATGAAACTTGTAATAACTTATTGCCAGTTTTCAATAATAGTGTGTCACTGGTATTCATAACGTGTATAGCTTCTCAGCTTGTTTGTTCAGATGAAAATTTGGTGGCTCTCGGCTTTCCGAATCAACCACTCAATGCAACAACAAACCGTATAGCGAAGTTTTGAGTCTTAAGAAGAGAGTTCAGGCATCTTTTCTGATTGGCTTGGCTTGGCGGCAAAATGTCAAAGTTCATCGGAACGGCCGTTATCATCGTTCAATGTTAGAACAACAGTATGATATGATATTGAAGATTGTTCATCTAAATTTGGTCTTCTTCTTGTATAACTTCGTGCCAATATACAACGAATATAATACCCTGGCTAGGTAAATACATCTGCTGAATGATCCCAATGGAATAGGCGTCCAGCGAAAAGTTAGCAGTACAAATGCTCTGTGCAAATGATAATGTGACGATTTGATGGTGATGATGACGACGATGACAATAACTATGATAATTATGATGATACTATAAGCAATCGACGTAAATTTTACTTCAGAATAGGTGATTGTCCGTTCCTTGTTTTTAGGCTTATTTTCCGCAATAGTATATAGTAGAAACTGAAAGTACATGTACATGCAATATGAGGTAATGCGTACAACAGACTATATCAGTTATTCTCACCATGTCTGTAAACAATTGATATTATCACTGTTAAAAAGTGATTCATTCATATTTTCAACACTCCAAGTCCAACAGAAACGGCTTAAGCAATAATTCAACCATTTGCATGAGTGAAATTTACGTTTCAAATTTATGTGAGGTGGTAGCCAGTCTCAATATTAGTGGGCTGAATTGCTGATCTGAGTACTGTTTCATAGATGACATTTCATGCAACCTTTCCCAATCAGCCAATCAATGCTAGGGCTAGAAATTCATCGGAACGTTGTGATATTTGATTGGTTCTTTTTTACTTTAATGAGATTGCCACAATGAAGACTCATTAAAAAACCTTAATGGCTTTTGAATACCTTCACATTATAAATACATAATCAAGGCCACGTATATTACCTTATAATTTGATGAAGAAGTACCAATCATTTGCATATTTTACATGTTTAAAACTTTTAGTCCATAGAATATGAATACATCTTAAAGTTAGAAACAGACATTTGTTGTAAATTAACTTTATCTTTTGTGTTCACTCGGTGAAACAGTTCTGACGCCCTTAGTCTGTGGCTAGCATTTGGACATATTTCTGTATATATGCTTCCATTGTCGATTTATTAACGAAATCAAATGATATTTTTCAAATACCATTACACTTTAACATTGACAAATATGTGGTGACACATGCGTAAACCATAATATTATACTGTACCGTGAGAAAATACATCAGGCTCTAATAAAATTTAGATCAAAAACGTTACAAACATGTTAAACCCCAAAAACAAATAAATCATGATACATTCCCCCATACATACTATTATTCCCCCATATAAATTCCTGCACGAGATAGTTTTACAATGCATTTCTCGTGCATTGTGTCTACATGGTACATTACTATTTTCAAAATCAACTAGTTCAAGCCTAGGCTAGAAGGTTTCACAACTATATTTCTCTCATAATGGAATGTAAATGACCGTTCTGCAAGTAGCTTTGTCAGCAACTTTAGATAGCAATAGAATATGTTTAATTTTCAAAACTCTATCTCATTGAAAGATATAGACAGTCATGTTCAAAACCATTTTCGATTCCTCGTTTACGTCCATTCAAGAATCGGTACCTTGAATGTGCATTATTGATCGACGATTCTCAGTCTTATCGATGTGGGACGCTTTGATATCATGTATGGTATTGCTGAAAGATTTTTTTCTCGATTTATTTGCTTTATATGTGTAAACTAAATGATTTTATTCTAGAACCACTAACATAGAAAATGCCTCTTTTGGCCTCGAATCACTTCAGCTCGTTCCTATGCACAAAACTTATACTAAAATTGGGCATACAATCGCATCAGCCGTATCAATGCAGGTGAGCAACGACGTTCAGCAACAGCTGACTTGGTTGTTTCAGCGAATGGGTGATCCCAATTTAAATGATTACTCAAAGAGTGTTCATGATGTTATACCTAACTTACACTCAAAACATTGATTGTAGTAGTTTCTTTGGCGTTTTTATAATTTTTAATTTTAATTTTGCTATTCTACATGATTTTAGGCAGTTTTCGCACCGTTGATTTTTAGTTGTTATTTTCTAATGGGCGCTTACTATTGACGTTGCTTTGCTCAACGTATGCACCTCCAATGTTCTCTTATTAAAAACTGAAATAGAATATCTTCGTTTGTTAGTTGTCTATTTCATATGTATTCATACATTTTGTGTTTGGAGGATTTAGCCAAAAAGAAGTTGTCGGTAATGTGGAACTATTTTTATTTTTTATCGTGTCAAATATCAGTATTGCTAATTGCTGTTTGAAGCGCTACATAAATATTCTCACACCTACACTGAAACTTGTTTTGTCGAAAGTCGCATGTACACAGACCAGAAGCTCTAGGTGTTCTCGCCTCAATAACAAGATAAGTGCTTTCTAAGCGATGACTTGTTGTGGAGGTATTAAAGGTCCGAACCTCGCGAGATGACAGGGCGTTCCTAAGAGGCCCGATTGTCGCCACATGTCGGGAGGATACGTACAGACCAGTTTCCTTCTAGTTTGGCACTGGAATCAAGATGTACTGACCTACAATCCCATCATTCACACGTCATTGTGAAGTCCATGAGGGCTCGACGCCAGGGTGCGCCTGTGACCTTTGATGACGTAAACTTGAGAAGAGAAGTTTTACGTTCTGGTAAACGGTTTAGGGTGACAGTAATAAAGGGTAGATCAAATGTAAATGTTGCTCTTCTGTGGTAGGGAAACACAAACGGAAGCTGTATGCTGTAACCCTGTCAATATTAGTTTACATTTCAGGGTGTTTCTTTAAAACAAAGGATTATTTTGGCTTCCGGTGAGGTTAAAGTTGTAAATAATTGCTAAAGATGAAGATGACATCACGTTGTCTACAACTTTGATTACTTTCTGGAAGTGAACTGATTTATAAACATGGTTAACATCAAGGAAGGGAGTTCATTTATCTTTCCATTTTGATATGATGATAATTGTCGGAGGTTGTTTTTATTCCGTTGTAACTAGAAAATATTATCTTTTTTCATAAAAGTAAAACGCTATATCTTCCTTTCCACAGCATCACTTTACGGCTGAAATTGAATGACACTTAATCCGTTTCTCGAACTGTTCTATCAGAAATACGGAGAGAAAATATTATATCTTTCCTTTGTACAAAGGAGATGTACATTAAAACAACTGCATGCAATGTCTTCTTCCAATCTAAATAAATTTAGACCAACATTTCTACATTTTGTTATCAAAGTCGATCTAACGTTGGCTGTATGAGAGGTCGTTCCATTAACATTTCATGAGCAAAAGAAAGAGCTTCGAATGAAGCACACAGGCTTGGCGTCTTGAACAGGCACAATTATGACACCCGTAAATCCGGACATAATAAAACTTGTAATAACTTATTGCCAGTTTTCAATAATAGTGTGTCACTGGTATTCATAACGTGTATAGCTTCTCAGCTTGTTTGTTCAGATGAAAATTTGGTGGCTCTCGGCTTTCCGAATCAACCACTCAATGCAACAACAAACCGTATAGCGAAGTTTTGAGTCTTAAGAAGAGAGTTCAGGCATCTTTTCTGATTGGCTTGGCTTGGCGGCAAAATGTCAAAGTTCATCGGAACGGCCGTTATCATCGTTCAATGTTAGAACAACAGTATGATATGATATTGAAGATTGTTCATCTAAATTTGGTCTTCTTCTTGTATAACTTCGTGCCAATATACAACGAATATAATACCCTGGCTAGGTAAATACATCTGCTGAATGATCCCAATGGAATAGGCGTCCAGCGAAAAGTTAGCAGTACAAATGCTCTGTGCAAATGATAATGTGACGATTTGATGGTGATGATGACGACGATGACAATAACTATGATAATTATGATGATACTATAAGCAATCGACGTAAATTTTACTTCAGAATAGGTGATTGTCCGTTCCTTGTTTTTAGGCTTATTTTCCGCAATAGTATATAGTAGAAACTGAAAGTACATGTACATGCAATATGAGGTAATGCGTACAACAGACTATATCAGTTATTCTCACCATGTCTGTAAACAATTGATATTATCACTGTTAAAAAGTGATTCATTCATATTTTCAACACTCCAAGTCCAACAGAAACGGCTTAAGCAATAATTCAACCATTTGCATGAGTGAAATTTACGTTTCAAATTTATGTGAGGTGGTAGCCAGTCTCAATATTAGTGGGCTGAATTGCTGATCTGAGTACTGTTTCATAGATGACATTTCATGCAACCTTTCCCAATCAGCCAATCAATGCTAGGGCTAGAAATTCATCGGAACGTTGTGATATTTGATTGGTTCTTTTTTACTTTAATGAGATTGCCACAATGAAGACTCATTAAAAAACCTTAATGGCTTTTGAATACCTTCACATTATAAATACATAATCAAGGCCACGTATATTACCTTATAATTTGATGAAGAAGTACCAATCATTTGCATATTTTACATGTTTAAAACTTTTAGTCCATAGAATATGAATACATCTTAAAGTTAGAAACAGACATTTGTTGTAAATTAACTTTATCTTTTGTGTTCACTCGGTGAAACAGTTCTGACGCCCTTAGTCTGTGGCTAGCATTTGGACATATTTCTGTATATATGCTTCCATTGTCGATTTATTAACGAAATCAAATGATATTTTTCAAATACCATTACACTTTAACATTGACAAATATGTGGTGACACATGCGTAAACCATAATATTATACTGTACCGTGAGAAAATACATCAGGCTCTAATAAAATTTAGATCAAAAACGTTACAAACATGTTAAACCCCAAAAACAAATAAATCATGATACATTCCCCCACACTTATTGCACAAAAGACTTTTCATGTTTTCAAATCAATTCCGAATCACTTCTGTTTTGTCTGTACTTTAAGACGTTAGGGCAAAAAACCACAGCATTTACAGCAAGTTCAATTGAAACGGTTTATTTTCTCTTGCGCGGTAAGTAAAACAACCAAGCCTGGTCTAAAAAGAGGTCCGCATGTTGAAATTTTGACTTGGAACCTCAAGCAAGTGTTTATATCATAAACAATATAACACCATGTTAGCATAACTGAAATATTATTTCATTGTGAAATAGTAACATGATTTTCACACCGGTGTTAGATTCGGCCCTCGGGCGTCCATTCATAACACTTGTTATCCCATGGTAAGCTCCACCCCGTCTTGTCCTGTGTAATGAGGTAACGCTATCTTAGATTGGATCAGGTCATGTGTTTTACACGTGTATGTCGGGGTTAGATTCAGAAATACCATTGAAGATACTGAAATGTGTCTATATGATTAGTTCATGACTGACGATTCAACATACTCATATGAACAATGGCATCTAGATTTGCAAGCCGCATTTTGGAACATAACTGTCTATGTATAGTTCATTTAAAATAGTTTAATTCTTTAAAGTGTTTATGATACTATGACGTCAAAAAAGAGTATGAACACTTTCAGTCACAGGTTCACATAACATTACATTGCTCTCAATATTGATAGAATCTTTGACACATGGCTCATAAAACTTTAAACAGATTTCAAGAAGAATATACTTCGGATTCATGTTTTCAAGGCAAATATATAGTAGACGTTCATTACACATCCTTTTCATGGATTACTTTTCAAAATAAGCCGTTTATATTCACTACTACATTCACCTTTTTCAATCTACTAAAACATGTCGCGTGTACATTGAGTCGACTTTCTCTTCTCAAGCCACCGCCGATTACAATGCAATATATGAAACGGAGAAAAAGGGAGGAACCGAGATCTATCATATTATTAGAGGAACAGGGATGTGTTCTTTCTCTTTTCAAATAAACGATTTAATTCTAACTCACAAAACAGGAGAAAAAAATCAAGAAGCGAGATCCATGATAGTGTTGGGGTAATACAGGGGTGTGTTCTTTCGCTTTGCCAATTACTCTTTTCGTTTCATATCATAAAACGGAAAAATACTCAAAGAGTCAAGTATTGGAGTATGTTGTCTCTCTCCGTGCCGTTTATGTCTGGACTAAATGCAAGTGTAACGGGGACGACAGTCCACACCTTAGGAGTGCATTGTGTCAATGTCGACTGCACTGCCCGTTGAATGCAGCATCCACTCGCAGGAAACACGAGTTTTTGCCCATATCTTTTGTTTCAACACCTTGGTCACATGTGGTGCATTATTTCCTGTCCTTGTTTAACTTCTTTCCCAGCTCGTACTTCATTCACTCAAGTGGCTACAGCAATAGGCGGTGGTGATTCTTGTTAATATTTTATGTCATCATGTTATTGCTATTTCAAAGAATAGGGGTAGTGTTATATGCATTTCATTATCAAAATACAATTATCAATATATGTATTAACAAAAGTAGCTAACAGTTTCATGTATTTTGCGCATCGATTTAGAATCTTGGGATTATTTGATACTGCCATTAGCGTTGTATCGTGTATCGATGTCATCTGTATTTGGTCATAGAATGACGATGTCGGGGTATTCTGATTCATGTGCTTTTTCATTTTATTCCTTTTCACGTATTTGCTGCAACTATGTTTTTCAATATACGCTATGATCTGAGCTGTTTGGACTAGTATTTAATGATTATGACTAATGATAATTATGACTTATGATAATTTCTTAATTCAATTGTAGCGCCTACATGTGAACTTGATAATGACGCGTTTTGATCAAAGGACGTGAAAAGATTTAAAATGATTGTTTGTAAATGCTGAATTCTGAATTTTGTACGGTGAATACAACTACAATTAATTTTGAAACGATATTTGTATTTTGAATCCATATGTTCTTTTTGAAACAATATTCTATTTTGAAACAGTATATTACGTTGCTTACAAGAGATGATATTTTTTCTTTATTTAATGGGACCCTTATTATTTTCCTCTAGTAATTTTTTTAAAAATGAAGCTTTACTCAAATGCGTATACAGATTCGTTGTAGGTCAGTGTGGTTTTAAGTTAAGTTGAAGTGACACAGACATCTCTCATATAAAAATATTTGTCAGCATAAAAAATTAGAATTCATTTTATTGTATTAAAATGGGTTCCTTAACATGTGGCGGGAGTGCTTGTACCATAGCCTTTTGTACCGAAACCAGGTTGAATTAGGAAACGGCAGAGGAAGAACAAATTCTATCCCATAAACTTGATGCATACGTGTTACATGTTACTTCAGAGGGTATAATTTGTAAACGGAAGTCCATTTGTTCATATTTCGCTGCATTATATTACACAATGTCCTGAACGTGCTCCCAAAGAACATAATGCATTATTGTCCCTTAAAAATCCGATACTGTTAATCTTTCTATCAAACCTGAAAATGCACTGAGTTGGCCTATGTAAAATCAAAGTGAACTAAACAGTTTTTTCATTCTAAGCCCCGCAAATAAGAATTTACCTATATAAAACAAACGATTGTGACTATACTCAAGGTTTTTGAAAGTCAGTTCTATATGTCTATATGTTGTAGTGCTAATGTTGTGGTTAGTAAGGACTTATGTAGAACCCTTTCATGTTTATAGTAACTCCGGATGAAGTGCCGTTACACTGTATATTAATCATTAGACTTCACAACGTACTCAGCGTTGTTTTAAATACAATAAATCAAATTCTTTAGACAACGAAAAGGATGTGCCCTAGATATAGAGGCATGTGAACAAATATATTAACCCCTTGCACTGACAATATAAACCTACCTACATCAATTGATTCTTTGAATTTATTCTTTAAAAAAGTATTAAACAGTTTAACAGGATCTTTGATAGTGCTTGAGTAAAATAGGGGTGTGTTCTTTTTCCGTGCCCATTATGACAATTGAGACAGCGGGGCTGGTCTCTTCCGCTCTTCCCTCTCCGCCCCATGCTGCTAGACTACACAATTCTGGGTTCGAATCCGGAACAGATGTTGACCAGGTGCTACCAGACCACAGATACATTACAGCTTCAAACTATTTGGATGAACCCCGGATTGCTATTAAAAGCTTGACTGTTCTCTATTGCGATTGTTCATTTATTTTAGTTCAGTTGTGTATGTAGATACATGGAGAGGAGAGGAGACAGACAACAGACAGACAGACATACAGAAGAGAGAGACACAGACAGAGTCAGAAGAAGAAAAGTCGCAAAGAATAGCAATAGCTTGTTGTATGCATATATTTAGTAAAATTAAATATCTTCATTAAATATCGCTGTACATTCACATTAGTGTGTTATCTACGTACGATAATAACTGTGAGATCTTAAAACAATATATGATTGTTCAGCAATAAGAAATCAATCCTCTTGTCATAATAATATTTTCACAGTCCCATTTTCTCAAAGATTTGTATTAGCTCATATTGAACCATCATAGACAAAGAAATTGTAAACTGCAACAAAAATATGCACATGTCCCTATATATAACATACTTTCTAATTACTTGCCTTATCGATACATCCCCCCCCCCCCCTTTAATTTGCCATTGGATCCAAAAATATTCCCAGCCGTGTAAATACACATGTACGATATGTCGAGGATTGAGGCGCCTCGGGATTTCTGCGTAGTTTCATAAGAGAAAGGGACAGACTGAAGAAGTCTGTCTGCCACCTCGTTTCATCGCCACAATCTGCTGTCCACATTGTGTCCGCGACAGGGAGTAAATATTAGAAAATACAGACGGCTTTTGTTGTAAAGCTTTTTTGGGGTTTCACAAACTGGGTCGTGTTTAATTATTTCATAATCTGGTGATTTTTTTACTCTGAATATTATTCATTGATCCCTTTTTGATGTCTTTTTGTTTTATTGTACTCTCTTCACTTGGTACGTAAATTTAATATCCCTGTTGAAAAATAGATGGTTTTCAATGCCTTTGTATTACGTTTTGTTATTTATTTCTCACGCACTTGTTTGTACCAAGGCCTTATCTTGACGTGAATCTGACAAGGATATTTATACAGTTGACGTTGGTCAATACGATCTGTAATCAAACGAGAATGTTTAACGAGATGAGAAAATTGTACGTATAGATTTTCAATGGTTGCAAATTAACTTCATTTGATCAAGGGGCCGCTAGAAATCACTGAGGAAATTTCAATTTAATGTTAAACAATAAACTAAGTAAAGTTTTAAAAGGAGAACATGGCCCTTCTGAGGGAAACTTGTATGTTTTCATGTCGTCAATCATCCCTCTTATCCCATGTCAGAATATAACTTACAGATCAAAACACCAAAAGATGATATCTGTAGTGGTATTTAATGCAAAAAAAAACATCAAGGTTTTGAGCTAAATTGTTTAATTGATGAGTGCAAGAGGGAGCAGGAACACATGTCGTCATATTATGAATGATTCGTCACAAATATCACATAGTGAACTTTAGCTACCTACATACGTCAGGGCGTGACAACATGCAAAACGGAGCCGCATGGTCGCATTAGAGGATATTTGTAAGGGCGGCAAAACTTGAACTGATAACTATCAAACAAATGCCAGAGCATCTTCGGTATCAACATCTGTGTTTTCCTGCACGTGCTTTTGTTGAGACTCGAAATACAATGCCGGAATTATTTGTCCGGCGAAAGCTCAAATATCTGTTTCATTCACACAAAATAGTAGGTTAGTGGACTGTTCCTGCATCTACCTCCTTCTGAATCTGGCAGTGATCATGACTTGATTAATGATTCAGAGAAAACTGAATGTGTGATAAACGCAGTAAGACAGACAGACAGACATATGATTTTATTTTTGTCTCACCTGTTTGTACAATCAAACGCTCAGCGATTTATGAGAGACGCTGTTCCAATGTAATTACAACAACCAACTAGAATACACGGTAAAATCAGAAACATGTTAGACTTATATTACAATATTTGTTTTGTCTTAACTATCCTGATGTGAACGAAGAATGTTATTGCAGGCATTGGTACTGTCATAAGTTACAATGAGATCGTTGAGTAAAGAATAAAACTGCTTGTTAAAGTCCTTGAGCTAGGTTATTAAAACAGGAAGGAAATAATTTCTTTCTAACCGCGTTATATAAAGGGCAAAGGAGTAAAACGTACATTTCGTCTTCTATAGTGTCATTACAATGAAAACAATATCTATAATTAAAATCAAAATTCTCATAACGATCTGTTTCGATACATAATGGCGAACACCATCCGCTATGACGTTATGGCTACGTATTAAGTCCGATCTGATTGGTTACAACTGACACAAAGAGCGAGTATGAAAGTTATACACCATTGTCTCTTGAAACACACACTGTAGCTATTAAGTATCGATTCAAGAAATTTGAATACTATTAACCATTAGAGGTTTTTTTTCAGAGAACATATTTTTCAAGTATTACTCTGCTATGACAAATCTGTGTTTATAATCATTATAATATATAAAAAAACAAGACTTCACAAACCATTTAATGAATTACAGTTATTGAAAATATCAAATACCACGACGCATTTGACAAAAGAAAGCAATTTCATAAGTATAAACATACGTTCTCGGAAAGAAAATACGCCGTGTCGGAAGGTTTATGTCAGTGCTTAGGAGATGAAACTTGATCTATGAGGTAAAGTTGAAAACAATATCGGCTAGTAAATAACACGTGGTAATTCTCCTACCGAGACTGGTCGACCTTTGTGTATATAATGAATCTCACATAGGGGAGCGGCAAGGCGGGAACGTATAACCCCATGTGTTTTACTTGGGAATTAAGATACTTTCGCGTTATCTTATATCTAGATACAATACTTTAATTCAATGTTAATAGAGAACAGAGTTTATAAATCAAAGTTAATAATTCAGATATATGCTTACTTTCTATCAAACAAAACTCGTATAGGGAAATTACAAGGGGGGCGTATAACCTCATGTAGTTTACTTGGGAATAAAGATATTGGACTTCTTTGTCTCTGTAGGTCACATCATCTTGGTTAAGACAGCATTGAGTAATACTCATTAAAGTGGAGATTACGACGTCAAAGGTGATCGAAATAAATAGCTGACTATGTGACCTTGTTGCATAAAATGATAGGAATAATTATTCTTATCGATATCTCTTGTTTAACAATTTTTGGTTGATAAAATTTTGACGAGATATGAACGCATGTGTTCTACATGTAGATTTAATTACCGATGGCTGTACACTTTATTAATCCTAAATAATTACAGACTATCGTGTTTTGTTATTTGTCAATGTCTCGACACAGTTCTTTTTGCGATGACATGTCCCTTTCGGTCGACTGACAATCTAAGGAAATGCAATCAGAATCGGCTCTGAATCATAGAATCGATCGTCTTCACTGCTTGATCTGATTTGGACAATGGAAAGATGACGATGTTTCAATAGCATCTGTAACTTTTAGCAAATTTAAGCACATACTACACGTACGTCCGAGGTATTTGGACCTGGATCGTAAGTACGTTCCGAACTTCAAACATCTAGATTGAAACAAAGAACAAAAGAAAAATATGATAACTGGAATCTCTATCGTGGGGAATTGGTGGAAGCTTTACTACAGGAATCTAATGTTGTGCGAAATGTAATGTTTTTGATCGGCACCTTCACAGTTCTTAATCTCGACCAGGGCTCAGTTGAAAAGAACTTTAGCCCTGAAAATGAGTTGCAAATGGCGAGAAAGGTGGTGCTTCATTGTCCTGCGGTTACTCAATTGGTGATTCATGTGGTTGCTTGGGCGGAGGGATATCGATGTATGAGTGCGTACAGACCCCGCGTATTAATCGCCCTGTGAGTAATGGTTATTGGTGGAAAGAAACCACAAAAGCTCCATGGGATCCAAGGGTTTATATATCCGTCCTGAAATGAGCTGTATGATATTTTGTCTGTTGGGAGGAGTTTTTCTTTTATTTTCATAATTTTCAACTCTACTCACTGTTGACACACGTACTGTGGTTTAAATGCAACTGCAAAGAAACTGTGGTTTCAGTTAAGGTTGTAACATTTGGCAGTTTCCTCGAAGTGTAAAATAAACAATTCATGAGTCATTATAATCAACGTTCACATTGTAAGCATCAATGAATGTAAACATGCACAGGAGGCGTTAACGTTTTTGATTACACACCTTTTCTAAACGTTTTCACCTTGACGTCTTGAGCTTAATACACAATCCAAGACTCGAACTTTCCATGAAACAAATCAACGTGTTTTAAGCCATGCAATAAATAATTAATTTAATTACAAGAACATCAACATCAACATTTGATTCAAATCTGAAATCCTTCCGAAATCAACCTGAAATTACTCTCGCCTGTAACAATCTATCTAAACATAATTGACATTCAAAACTAAAATATTTTATATGGATGCATGTCGTACCGTTATCTTTACGTATCAGCGTAAATAATTTGGCACAATCACAGTTAATTTCAGTGTATATACATCATACAGTTTCGGATATGACTGTCAAAACGGGAACTTTTGAAAACCTAGCGTGTACTATGTTATGGATTATCGACTTCTTTGTTTCCTTACACTGACAACTTCCCGAATGCCACACAAACAATAGAATGTAAAATGTTCGTAAATTCAAGCGTTATTGAAGTCAATTGTTTTATAGCAAGAGATGAATTAATTCTGAGGTCATGTTTTTGTTCCGTACATTAATTCCTTACGTGAAAGTCGAGTACATTTACGTTTATTTTACTTTTCAAAACATTTTTCAAGAAAATATTAATTTATTGTAATAGTAATTTTATTGTCTCATACACTGAAGATCAAAAGAAACTTGTCACCCTAAAATTTTGAATCTTTCCAAAATGGATTTGAACCCATGCCTGTAACTTGTAGGAGCAGGGCACACAAATAAAAAAATATAAACCAATAAAAATTGTAACTTGCCATTACATCAACCAAAAAACATCAAAACAATGCCTCGCTTGACTGCTGATGAGAGAGAGGGCTATTGGCATGGGCCTGGTGGGGAAAAATAAATCAACCATAGACTTGGATGTGCACGCAAGTTCATAACTATGTTGTTCCAAAGGTACCATCAGACTGGCACAACACGGGACAAACCTCGAAGCGGCAGAACTCGTGTAACAACACCCAGAGAAGACCGCTTCCTTCGCACTTTACATCTTTGGAATCGGTTCCTGTCAGTGACGGAATCGGCAGCAACGGCACTCGGTCGTCGGATAAGTCGACACACAGTAAGGAGACGATTACGTCATACTGGTATCAGAACCAACCGACCTCTTCGTGGGATGGCACTGACCCTTGAACATCGTCTTGCCAGAGGTCGATGGGCACAACGTGTACGACGCTGGCAGCGACGAATGGCAAAGGGTGCTGTTTACCGACGAAAGTAAGTTTAACCTTTTCCATGCAGATGGGAGAGTACGACTGTATCGTCGTGTACATGAAAGAGCAGCTCCTAATTGTGTTCAAGAGGTCCATCAACAAGGCGGAGGTGGTATCATATGGTTTGGGGAGGAATTTGTGGGGTCCAAAAGACACGTCTGGTGATCATACGTGGCAACATGAATGCACAACGCTATTTGGATGAAGTTCTTTGGCCAGTAGCTGTGCCATTCCTACAGCAGCGACCAATGGGAACCCTTCTACAGCCATACAGCCAGGATCACTCAGGACTACCTAAACAACGCCAACGTCAATGTATTGCCCTGGCCAGTACGTTCACCTGATCCGTCTGCCATAGAGCACCTATGGGATGATCTTGGTAGAAAGTTAAGGAACCGTCCTAACCCACCAGCTACTCTCCAAGAACTTGAACACGCCTTAATGCCTACGTGGGAGCAGTTTTCCTGCTGACGTCATCAGAAGATTGACGCCTTCCATGAGAAGAAGGTGTGAGGCGTATATTTGTGCCAGGGGAGGTCACACAAGGTACTAGTGACATGTTTACAGTTGCTAGTGACAATTTATTTGCTAAAGACGTTTGCCAAAGATGGGCGATACATGACTTTTTGGACCCCTGGTTGTCTTCAGAGACTGTAACTCGCTGAATTCCACTGTCAGAAATTGGATTTTTGTCATGATTTACCACATATGAATGCATTAAACATATTTCATGATATGAAACTATTATGAGTTTTCATTTTTATTTTAGAGTCAATAAAAAAAGGTGACAAGTTTCTTTTGATCTTCAGTGTATGTGAGGTCTTACGTAGACGAATTGAGGAAATTGATAATGCTCATTAAGTTATTGCGGCTTTCTAGTAAACTTAGTTAAGAGAAAAGAAATTTTTATTATTAGATCATTGTTCAAATAAAGTCTTTAAAGGGCATTAAGAAATGACATACCTAAGGACAGCGATATTTTCAGGATAACAACTTCTTTTGTGTAAAAATGACGACGTTTCCGAGAATAGTAGCTTATGAAGCATATGCATATACAATGAAGAAGTTGTTATACAGAAAATACTTCTGCTCTTGCTCATTTTAGAGAGAAACAATTGCTACTGCCAACTATGAAAACGTCTAAAGGTCCTTAAAAAAGTAAAAGTGTCCCCCTTTTTATATGATTATATACATAATTTAATATGTTTAGTAAAATTGTACAATAAATGACATATACTTCTAGTAGATACGTGTACTTACCAAACACTTAAGTGAATACATTGTAACTATATTCGCCGAGTGAATCAGATTCATTGTTACACTTATACGACAATTTCTTTCAAGGTGCCATATGTTAACATTCCCAATTATCTGGAGTAAAGTGATTATTTAGATGTCCTCAGAAAAATATACCACGTTTGGGTTTGAGACATTGCAAAGCAGCCGTGACACAAGATCAATGAAATCCGGGCCAAGTTTGTGTTTTGCATGGCGGCCATATGTGTCATTTGCTGCCTGGCTAACTGTCAGCGAGGAGGGAATGGTTCCTATTTAGCTCCGGCAAACACTGGTAATATAGGGCTATTATGACATCAAACAGAGGAATTAACTCACGGACCACCTTGGTGGATACCATTCTATATCATATAGTTAACAATGAATTTCCTAGTGGTACAGTAAGACAAAGTCTCTTTCAGTGTTTCACCACCATGTTGTTGATCAAGGCAGTAAACGTGATGCAAGGTACAAGCTTCTGCCAAACATGTGAATAATGCCATTTCTGACTTAGATAATTTATTCTGTAACAGTTCCGTCAGTCAGCCTTCTGGTATCTCATATCATACTAATTGCTATCTCAAGTATTAAGAGAAACAAATTATCTATTGAGTGTTTCATAAGTGTTGTCAAGGGTGTTTTCAATGTTGAAAAAAATATTGCATGTAAAACAATAATTTACCATCTTTCAACGTTCAATCGAGAGTTTTAAATGATGTTTTACAATAGTTACCTTTATCTATATTTAATGAATCTTTATCATTTTCTGACTTAGTGTTTGATGTGATGTGTTTTTGTGTGCCATCAGATGTATACCCGCCGAATTGAAATGAATAAAAAGATTAAAAAAAAACAACTTCTGCCAAACTAACGAGCCATGGGTTTTAATAAACTGATTTTAATGAAAAAATGAGACAAATCAGTTTTGCATTCTTTCCAGCATTTATGACCACCCATCAAGAATGGAAATCAGCAGGTGTGACAGTCATAACTAATTGTTAATTGACAAACCATAGATACATACAGTGTAATATGTATTGGCTTCTTTCACATGTGGGTGCTCTTAATCATATCATATATGTGAACAATGGGGTAAGATGCTTCCTACTGCTGGACAATTTGTTGTTGTATTCACAGAATAAAAAAGAGCCATTGCCTCTGTACCTCAACATTCTATGCCCTCAACATTCTCTGCGCAATTAATTGAATCTAAGGTTGCAGACATGAAGTAGTTGATATTATTTGCTGAATCTCACTAACATGCCTTTAGTTAACTGTAAAGCATTAAACAGTGATAAAATGATCAAACCAGTCGACATTCTGTCTCAGGGTAAGCTGCCACACCACTTTAATACATTGGGATGTATTAACAAAAAGGTCAATATCATAAACCAAACCACGATTTGTTCATTATTATTAAGACCACAGATAAACGTATATAAAACTGAAAAGAATGTTGTAATAAATGATTTTGTGGAAATGGAAAAATAATAACAGAAACAAATTTTCTTACCATCATTTGATAATAGCATTTATTTGTATCTATTAGCAAATTCAAAGAGTAAATTGAAAATACTGTGCACGAATGTGTCAAGACAATGAAGCAAGAATAGGTCTAACTTGTCAGTACATAGCATCATCTATAAAAAGATCCCCTATAAGCATTATAAATGCAGTGACAATCTCCAGTGTTCCTGGCAAATAATATATGATTTATCATGGAAGGTGCAGCAGGTAAATACTGGAAGCCACTGATTTGTTCTGATTCACAGGTATCAATCCTAATGCTGATAGATTTCAGGTAACACTCAAGAGTTAAATAAATCTGAAACATTCATTTCACTTTTGTTTAAAATCAATGATTATATAGGAAAGAATTATTATTTTCTTGATTGATATTTCATAATGTGATCTATAATGTAATGTAATATATCTTTCTTCACTATCTCAACCTTTCATACATCTCTTGGCTATTATTATGTAGATGTCAGGACAATATCATAGCATGACAATCCAAATCGTCAAAATGGTGCTCAAAACAACATGTTTGATACTCCTCTATATTGCAAAATTTGACAAATGTTACCTTGAGGCAAAAAATGGATCTGAGTTAACACTTAATTAAAGTTTCAATCAACAAAATTTATTTCAGTTTTGATATAAGAAAATATAGCTAAATAATTATAAAAGTAATACAAGCAAAACAAGAGAAGGAGTGGGTATGAAATTTCGATTTTAAAAAACTCAACAAAAGATTGAATCTTCCTTGTTTCAATACACATCTAATTTGATAACATGCATCCCATTATTTCATGTCCACATCGATTTGTTAAATGTTTGGTGAATTTATCATAAACTAATTCATTTGCAATGTAAAAAAATCCCTCCCTATGCATTGGACATGACTTGACATATAATATGACATAAAAAGATGTCCATTGCTATCAAATACGCAAGTAAATTAGATTTCATCTTGATATGCAGAAACTGTGTGCTTTCTATCACTCTTCATTGTTGATATTTCTGGACATATTCATGTCCCAATTATTCATAGTTTTAGCATTCCATTTTTTAAAATAACAATAAAAAGACAAATGCATCATTCAGTAAAGCAACTCAGTCAAATCCAAACCAACTTCAAAGACACATACAGGCTTTCATTCATCACTCAAATAAACAAAAAAATATTGCAAAAACAATCAGTTCTTAGGAAATGCAAGTCAAGTCATCAGGAGCCTCAAATGATATTTCAAAAAACAACAAAACTAACAAGATTTCACGGGAAGTGAAAACAATATTTTCTCTCTAGCTTGGACAACTTCTTAATATATGTGATAAATACGATGGTAATGGCTTAGGGGTTGGTTTACATATTATGTCTTTGAAAGATATAAAATTCAGCATTACATGTGATCTGGTGCTTAGGAAATCTGAACATTTTGAGAAGGTTGAACATAGTGGCATAAGAGATGATTATTAGTAACTTTATAAATGATTCTTTCCCCACTGAGCTACTCAAGTAAGATTTTCTCATCTAACCTCTGGTACAAGAGGAGCAGTTTGTGAGCTGGAAATACAGAATTCTGTTAAGTTGAAGTCTTACCTAATTGTGCAATAAATAGAGGATATTATATGAGTGGCCATGACATACTATGTTTACGACACGAGTGCTGAATATTAGTATTTCCCGAGCAAGAGCGAGGGATATACTGGTATTAAGGCACGAGTGTCGTAAACATAGTATGTCATGGACACGAATATGATATTCTGTTTATTACCGAAGTCGAGAAATCAAAGAAACTAATCAGAATCAACATCCAAGCATAGGCATAGGCGCATTTGAAACACAACGTCATAGGCGAACTGTGACGTCAAAGCATTGTTTTTTAAGTGACGTCACAATGAAAAAGTGATATGTTGCCCTAGGGCATCGTATGAAAAATATGAACCCCGATATGATTGACCTCGTAGGTAATAAGCAGCGTTTCAATCTTATAAAATTTTCTGTTCTGTCAACCTCAGGGAAAACTATAGTTCCTTCACCTGTAAGGTCTGCACATATTTATTATGACCCACTTGTAGCAGAGGTTACATGGGAAGAAATTTCTTTAGTGGCCATTGTTTGGGGATAATTATGCTTGTCACATTTGCGTTCTTTAAGGGATAGCAAATTGTGGTGAAGTAAAACTCAAAATAATGAGTAGACAATGTTGTTTTTGATACAAAGGACAGTCTTATTGGCCCTTCTTTTTCTCTGCACGTCGAATGGCACTTTTTCTAGCTCCTGCCATCATCTT
The DNA here is from genome assembly GCA_921293015.1 of Phorcus lineatus. Taxonomy (NCBI): domain Eukaryota; kingdom Metazoa; phylum Mollusca; class Gastropoda; order Trochida; family Trochidae; genus Phorcus; species Phorcus lineatus. Next base: position 42,067,603 of record OV121096.1, read on the forward strand.
GAACGTGGTTGAGACTGGTGCAAGGCCTGCCCCGATGACCTGTAATGTGAATAAGAAATCATTGTCAGGTAAAGCAACAGAAGACAGAAAGTTTTAAAAAGGTGTGATAAGAGTGGGGAAGGTATTGTTAAGCCACACTATGGCAATATTTTAAGCCATTTGCAGCGGACGAGGGAAAAGATTACATGATGTTGGGTAATTTCTCCTGTCTAAGTTATGGTATCTGTAAAAGCAGGTCCTCTTTCTTATTGTGCATTGCAGTAAATCCTTAGACATGAGCAGAAAAAAAGGTTAGACAGCCTAGACTATGTGCCAAAAGTTTAAGGAGAGAGAACATATGGTTTGAATGCATTTCAATATTGAATGAATTTTTTTATTGTGAATCGACATGAACCAAGAAAGTGACAAGAAGCTTACCATGAGTCTGCGGGACAGAAGCTTACCATGATTCTATGGGAGTGGATGCTTACCATGAAACTGGAGGCCCACACGCTTTATCATGAATATGTTAAGAGTGTAAACTTACCATGAGTCTGTGGGAGAGAAGCTAACCTTGAGTCTGTTAGAATGGAAGCTTACCAAGAGTCTATTAGAGAGAAGCTATATACCGTGAGTCTATGAGAGAGAAGCTTACCATGGGTCCATTAGAATTGAAGCTTTCTATGAGTCTATGAGAGAGAAGCTTACCGTGAGTCTACTGGACCAAAAGCTTACCATGAGTCTGTGAGAGAGATGCTTACCATGAGTCTGTGATGGAGAAGCTTACCATGAGTCTGTGGGACCAGAAGCCGTTGGTAGAATCTGTGATACCTAGAGTTCCAAGTGCTGACTGTACGTATTTGGTCGGATATGGTACAAACAGGTTGGATTTACGAAAACCACTCAACTTGGTGGCCACAAAACCTGGCTTTACACTCTGTAAAGAGAATGAAACTTTCATGAACCCTCTATAACTAACATGTGTTATTCTAGGTTTGCCTAATTTGTGATGCATTTAGCAGGAGAAACCAAGGCCAGGAAAATGTCATTTTTTAAATTCTGAATTCAAAAAGATAATTTTATCACAAATGAGCTACATAGAACAAGAAAAATACAAGCATATCTTTGTTTTTAAATGTTCTGTGACCACGGATATGTTTTGTTCCAAACAAAAACCAACATGAGCACTTGTTCTGCATTTGGTTTCTGCAACAAAATTATCTAAGAATCGGCCATCAGACTGAAGCCTTTTTGATATTGCTGTGTTTATTTTTCTTTCACAATTTTTGTGGACAAAATTCAGTAATATCGGGTGATGTTATATGCAACCAAATCTTATATACAAACAGTCTTTAAGGTGGACTTGTATGGCTAAGCTATTGGGCCTAATGGGATGAAAACTAAACGACCAAGTTCGACGTTTTTGAAAGTTTTGAAAATTTTCTTTTTATTTTAAAATGCACTTTACAATCAGGAACTTTTTATTAAAGGAGTTTTTCACACTTTTTTAAATTGTCAGAACTAAAAACCTTCCTTTGTTGATTCTTGCACTAAAAAGCTAATACTTGCACTATATTTAGCTGAAACCTTATCCACTAATAAATTTGTTTTGGAATTTGCAAGGTTTTAATACTTTTCTCACAGCGACCATTCAAAATTTGTGAATTTTCCAAAATAGAAAAGTTCAAGGTTTAAAAGACTAAAAATTCTGACCAATGAAATTCACGATTTTTAAATGAGAGTAAGACATGGTTGATGTCTTTAAGATTGAAGAATAAAATTTCTTGTGAGCAGTCATTTCCACTCAGAAGAGAGAGTCAAAGTTTGCATCATGTCAACTATCCATAAATTTGAAGGAAAACACACTCTTGTGTTACGATATGCAACCCCACTTCTTCCTTTCAAAACAAGTAGGACGGTTGCTTGAGTATTGAATTGCTCTTTGTAGCAAGATTCCTTCAAATTGAAGATAGGTTAAAATCTCTGATGTGATCCAATGCACATATGTGCGTGTGTGTACAAGTGAAAAGGTAGCAAAGCCTAATGAGATGGGCATGGAAAGGTGCACAAAAAGTCCTTACCTGACCTTAGTATAGGAATAATCATTGTATTACACAATGTGTTTAATGAAGGATATCAACCATCCCAAAACACATGAGCATGATAGCCTCTCTATCACACAATGTTATTTTGCAATTATCATGCAGATAAATGCCCGACAATTGTTTTAACAGTGGAAGTTATGTTCTAATATGCGCAGTGATAGATGCAAATGAACAGTGTAATGACTTTGACAGTGACATTAACACTGAATTTTTTAATCTATGACGCCCAATATTTTCAAATGAACAAAATTTCAATGTTTCGTTGGCAAATAAAAACATGTATACTTTCCCCTTTCTGAAATCAAGTGGACGAGCCCATTTTACGTAGGGTCTAGAGTTGAATCCCTTTGACTATATTGCAAATGGTAGCGTTGGTAAAAACAACAGAGCAAAGTTAGTCTTATGATTTTCCATCCCAACAAAATATTAGCAAATTTAAAGGTGGATAAATAATGTTCATAGCATGTGACTCAAACTGCCTTTGGTAACTGTGAGAAAAATTGTTTGGTTGGTTTCATTCAACTTGTGATGACGGTGTTTTGACACTGCTTGTCTCTAAATATGTGAAAAGAAGAACATGTTTTTTTTAAATGTTTTTGTATTACGTTATATATATTTTGATGAAGCTACCCTAAAATAAAGGCAAACAAAATGTTAAGGCGCGTGACACCGTAGGAAGTTTCAAAAGAAGTTCCTACCTTGACCATTGTAATATGCATCTTTATCCATTTAAGACCCAAACAGATACCGAAAATATCTGGCGAGAACACTATCATTGTATGACAAAATCTGATATTGACATCCTCATATTGAAAATTATATTACTCTAATTATTATTATCATCATATTATTTTTTAAAGATAATCTCATAAGCTCCCCATTTCAATAGTGATCACTCAACTCACATTTTCTTTCATAACTTGTTATAGGTGGGACATGCACCGAACCTTTAAGTAGAATTTCTTTGTTTTTTGCAATTTCTTGTTTCTATCCAATCGAAAAGGTTTGGGGACCCGATCTTCTCAATTGTTACAAGAACTGACAGAATGCTTAAATCAAGCTTAAGTTTGATTGCAACCAATAAGAATTCTGCATTTCTACCAAATAAAGCTCCACTTGCAACAGAGGTTATGTGGACAGAACTTCAGTGATTATTTGGGGAGAAAGTAAAGATTTTATATATGACAAGACTGACCTGGAAAGTGACTCCCTTGTTGGCGTACTCGTACTGTAAACACTGAGTGAAGTAGTCCATGTACACCTGAAATACACAGAAAACATGTTACTGGTGAAATATAAATAAATGAAAGTTTGAGAAATGTCATGACTTTCAGGCAATCATTTTAAAAGGGTTTCAATGTAAAACTATTACTCTCCATGTAAAAAGAGAGTGTCCTGAACATTAGGCCTTTCACAAATGGCTCAGGTTCTCATAAGTCTCTAAGGTAATCTTAGGCTAATGTGTAAGGTTGGGCGTTAAGTTCAACACTAGTAGAAACTGTCTCGTGATTTTAAAAAAAAAAGAAATTAATGTTAAATGAATGGGTGACATTTAAAATATTCCAGTAACAATTTAACTCACGCTCAAATTGAAATCCCTTTGAATGAATATCAATCATGTATACATTCATATGGCATTACTCCGAGGGTACTAGTACCTGCTCAAAGCTCAATATACATCATATGAATTTGAAAGGTGGCCAAATGTCATTTTTGTTCATTATTACAAAATATTAAACATACTCCTGATCAACTGCATCATACAAAGTGCCCACCTTAGATGCAGCGTACAGAGTCAACAAAGGCACTAAGCCTTCTGATGAACTTGATGAGATGTTGATAATGTAACCACGGCGACGCTCCAACATGGATGGAAGAACAATCTTTGTCATCTGAAATAAAATACCAGGAGTTACTTCCCTTGAAATGTTTCATCATTTGATGTTAGCTAAATTATTGTGTAACATCATTTGATTTAAAAATTATTTAAATATACATATTATTTAAGAGTTATTAATGGTAAGGAGTTAGTAAGACTCATTGTACATTAATCCTATTTATTGCTTAAACAACTACTCAACTGTAAAAGTAACTCATGTATATATTCCTGTAATCTCTCAAATGTCTTACTTGCCTGACAATGATTTTAGAATATAGGTCAAAGCGTAACACTCATAGAATAAAAAGGTTCCCTTTATATAAGTTTTCTTGCTTGTTTCAAGATAGTGCAATTTGTACTAAATGATATCATTAAATACAAAACACTGATTCCAGACACCTGCTTATTTATTTGAGCTATCTCATTTGATTCTTAGAAAACCTGATGAGTTCCTCATTCAAAGCAGCATTGAAATAATTAAAACCTGACTACGGCAGCAACACAAATTCAAAAGGTGTCCAAAACTTTCCGAGCTCCAGACTCATGGAATCTTTGACCAAGAAATCATGTCCACCACATTTGTTGCAAGAATTGGACAGAATGAGTGGCACCTAATAAGCCTCAACAAGGCTCTGTCCTCTCCCACAGGGTTTGCCAAGTCATAGGACATCTTCAACATCACTATCAACCCAGATATTTTTTGAAGCTTTGAAAATAATTAAAAAATGTCTCCTTTTTCGATGTCCAAATTGAGGAATGAACATACTGGTATGTCTAATACTAATAATTTTCCATCATGTAGTCTCTTGGACTTGTTGACGTGCTTTGTCAATCATCCTGACATAAAGGATTTGTAAATGCAAATAGGAATTAACTTGCCTTCAGTCTATTGAGAGTATAGCAATTTACATGCATCATGCATGAATGCGGCATCATAGCCCACAATGGTATCTTAAGATGTTTACACTCCTAAAATGTCAAATATTAAAATGTCACTTTTAAATTCACCCTAGTTTACCTTAACTCTGTAAACTCACCATCATCATTGAGACCAGGTTACAGTTGAGCAAGTTGGTCATGAACTGCAAACAGAACAATACTGACTGTAATATATTTAGAGAGAGAATGTGATATCGAAGTTAGATTGTTTTAGGTTAATATTTTGAAACTTTAATTCCTTGGAACAAGATCAGTCATAATCAGACTGCTCGTCCACAGGTAACAAAGCACACCATTACCTGCAGAGTGTCCGGGATCTCCAAGAAGTACATGGGGTATGTGTATGCTAAGCCCACGTTGTTCACTGTAACAAAATACAAACAAGAACATCAATCTACTGCACGCTAGAACTAAACAAGATCATTCAATTAAATTTAACTCAAAAAGACATAAAAAATGTATAGCCTTTCTATATTTCTTAAAAGATTCCTGCTTGAATGTGTTTATTCATGAAGTTTCAGGCCATTTGGCCCATAGAACATAGGGCATAGACAATTTGTGCATTATGGTTAAAGACTATACATAACATTTTGTGATATACTAACGTCAGTTGATTTTTGAATGCAGCTTAAATGCAAAAAATACAAATTTTGATAAGGATAAGAAGGTATGTTTACACTGGGAAGACATCAACTCAATAAATTTACTATAACTTGGATAAGAATGATAATAAGGTTCAAGATATTTTCTTCTTAGGTCTCTGTAGGCGTCACATACAAGCAAAAAATGATATTCGTTTTCTATTTTATATTTTCCAAAACGTAGGCAGTAGGCACATAGTCGGTCTTCTTGGTCTAAGTTTAAGTGTCGTCCATTTTCAATCATCAGAGTATGACAGGAACATCGGAATCTTAACAGGGCTTGTCTGAATATAAGTTGGTCAATATGAAGGAGATAGTTTTCTATAGTTAGAGATGACTTGAAAAGTGAATAAGCGTACAGTTTAGCGTTAGAGTTAATTGAAGCGTGCCAGTTCTGAAATTCAGAGTCTCTCACTCTCTGTCTAAAATCAGATAGAAATAGGTATATGTGTCCGACGTTCTAATAAGTCCACACGTATCCATAGCCATATTGGAAAAGAAAATTTTTGACGCCTGTAACCCATGAACTTCTGCCAACATCATTCAGTCTTAGTAACATCTTGTATGTCTGTTTAGGGAGTCTCTCGTTTTCCATATAAAGTATCTTAACCCAGTATTTAATACATTTATAAATACAGTTAGTACGTATTTTAAGCCTTCCGCATTCTCCTAATACAGCATCATTGCTTGCCGAAGATGTTAAACACAATATCCTCTTGAAATATTTTGTTTGAACTTTTTCTAATAAATCTATGTTGTTGAGTCCCCATATTTCTGCGCCGTAAGTAAGAATGGGTAAAATCATACTGTCAAAAAGATTGGCTGCTGTTGATACAGGTAGACCGCCGGTTCTGTTATGTAATTTGTAAATGAGTAAACATGCTTTTTCGGCTTGGTTTGATAAAAGTTGTAAGGTTTTAGTCCATATAAATTTTGGGGTGAAGAAAATACCAAGATATTTGTAGCTGGAAACAGTCTGTATTTGTTGTCCCTTTTAATACCACTTTTCGTAACTTCGAAGTATTCCTCCCTTTCTGAAAACAACAATTTTTGATTTTTCCAAATTCAGATTTAGTCCCCATTTATCACAACAACTGCTTACGCAATCAATTTGTTGTTGTAATTTTCCGGCAGAATCTGCAGAATTTGCGATGTCATCGGCGTATAATAATGAACAGATGTTTGGCATATCTTCCGTAATGAATATTCCTCTGCATTGAAAGATGTTTAATTCTGTAACCAGCTCGTTAATGTAAAACGAGAACAATAATGGGCTCACCATACATCCTTGACGGGTGCCGATCGAACATGAGAAAAAGTCTGTGAGGCCATTTCTTGTGCGGATACATGATGTTAACTTAGAGTACATGTCACGTAATACTGATAGAATAGGTCCGTGGACACCATATTGAATAAGTCTGTACCATAAATGTGAATGTTGGACGCTATCAAACGCTTTTGAAAAATCTATAAAAAAGCAATAGAATCTTCCTCCAGTCGATTTAGATAAATACTTGCTAATCATCCCCTGCAACGTAAAAATATTGTCAACAGTAGAATATTTCTTTCGAAATCCAGCTTGATTTTCAAATATAATGTTTTACTCTTCTGTCCATGCTTGAAGTCTGTTGTTGAGTATTTTAGTGAACACCTTTCCTGTGATAGAGATTAAGGATATCCCACGATAATTGTTAACATCCTTCAGCGAACCTTTCTTATGTAACGGGCATATAATTGCTTCACACCAACGTTTTGGGAAATATCCTTTAATCAATGATTGGTTAAATAGTTCTACGAATATCTGAGCAATAGTTTGGATCGCATTCTGTAATATTTCTGCTGTAATGCCATCAGTTCCTGGAGATTTCTCATGCTTAAGATCACGGATTGTATTCGTCACTTCATCTATAGTAATGGCTTTATTCAACTGGTCTGGTTGACTGTCTGTACAACTGTCACATTGTGCATCATGTAAGAAAATGCTATCCTCAACCTCATTTTGCATTGTCGTCGGTAGTGTCGCTGTATTTAATAAACCCTCAAAATATTCCTTCCATTCTGATGCATTAATTGCATTTGTAGTGTTTTTCCGCTTTTGTGATTTCATTTCCTTCCATAATCGGTTTGTGTCATGTTTCATAGATTCGACGTTTTTACGCAATCTTATCTGATACTTTTCTTTCTTAATTTTAAAATCTGTCTTGAATTTCGCCCTTAAATACTTGAACTTTTCCAGATTGATATATGTACTGGTTGTTCTGTATTCATCCAATGCTTCATATTTATCAGTTTTCAACGCTTGCAGTTAACTATCCCACCACGGCGGCTGATTCGTCTGTCGTTTGTCACGTGACCCGTGTCGTCTGCTCATCTGCTTCGCCACTCTCGTTAAAAGCCTGTCAGTGAGGGCAACTGCCTCGTCAATATCAACATATATTTGATCCATAATAGTTCGTAAAAGTTGTTGAGAAGTACTGTCATGTAAGAGCTCAGTAAAACATTCACGATATTGTTCGTTCCACATGTACTTGACATACGGCGTTTCTGTCACGGTCTCGGCGTTATTGTCACTGTTTATGCAGACATCGAGACTACATACAAGCGGGAAATGGTCAAATCCATCCATATCCAAAATACTAAAACTGGAAATATTTTCAAATAAACTTGAACTTGCAATGACATAATCAACTGTTCTCATACCATTGTTCGCAGTGCAAGTAAATTCTCCATGTGTATCCCCTAAATATCTCCCATTTAAGATGTGAATACCGAATGTTTTACACAAATGCAGTAAACGCCTTCCAAAGTTATTCACTTCTTTATCTTTATTCTTTCGAGGTTGTGTGAAGTTATCATTTTCATACCAATCATCCCAGGACATGTGTGTTGTGTCGTCATCTGATATAAAATCTTCTACTTCCCCTGTCCAGCAGTTGAAATCTCCACTTATAAGAATCTCAGCATCATAATTGCAGGAAATGTCAGTTAAAATATTTTCAAGATCTTCCAAACTGTCAGTTGTTTTTCCTCGGTAATAAAGAGAGTGTTCAGGAGAGAAATACATAAAACCAAAAATAATATCTAACTCTAAGCTGAAAAAATCATGGTCTAACACGAGGTATATAGCATCATGAACATGAGTGAATATTCTTTAAACACCAGCACAAACATTTTTGTTTACAAACAAACCAATTCCACCATGTTTGCCTTTATCTCTGCATGTAGTAAACACATCATGAGTTGATTGGAGCATTGTGTAATCATCAGATGAATATAGCCATGTCTCACACACACCAAAAAACATATATTGTTTGAGAAGCTCTGTAACAGATACGTCATTTAGATGTCGCTTTAAAGAATGACAGTTCCATGAAAATATACTAAGGTTAGTACACAAATGCATTGTTGATTTCTCATTGACAGGGCCATGGCCTGGATCCTATCTGGACTTGGTCAGTTTATTTGTCTGTATATTAATGTCATAGAGAACTCCTCCAAGAAGAAGTTTGTCAAAGCGAAGATATGCCTCTGTTCCATCCTCTCTTGCCTTCACCATATGTGGAATCAGCTTTCTCCTCTTCTCCCTCACTGTGAAGCTGAAGTCTTCACTTATCTTCACACTGGACTGCTTCAGCTTGTTCCTGGCTCTGTAGAGGATGTCACTCCTGGTCTTACCCCTGCTCATCTTCACCACGATGGGGCGTGGCTTACCCCCTTCTTTCTTCTTACCCATCCTGTGAGCTCTCTCTATACCAATGTGTGCATCTTCATGTGCATTCTCTATCTCTAACTTGTCAAGAAACACATCTCTCACAGCAGACTCACAATCCTCCAAAGATTCCTGCTTCAATCCCATTAAAATCAGTTGAATAATTGCTTGTACATCAGGTGAGGTACCATTTCACTCCCTCAAACCCTCCCTCAAAGGGACATGATACAATTATATTTGTTTACAAGGCAGGTGTGTGTTTGATTCAGTTTATGCAATGTGAAACTGCATGGATACACTGAACATCACTCTTTATAAAGCTGGACTGAGATCAGAAATGTAAGAGTGTTCAATTCACCAGGATTTTATGATATTACTATGCCTGTAAAACCAAAATATGGAGAGAGAGAAAAAAAGGACCCAGTCACTAAAACCTTACAGTATTTGATGTGATGGTGGCTTATTTCAACAATCAGCGTTTTTTACTTTTCTGGTATGAGCTCCATGTTAAAACCATCAGGTGTGTCGGCAAGTATAATTCATATACCTTAATACCAGAATATTTTACTAGTGATTCATAAGCTTAAGTATTACTGCAAAGCAATAGTAAATTTAGCTTCAGGGGTTTCAGATCTACTAGCTCATGAATAACACTAGTTAACAGTGTAACTGGAAACTGAGAAACCTATTTTCTTTCTGTGTACTAAGTCATTGCTATTGTCTAGTTACCATTCGACATACACACAATATGGCTGAAAAGGACCTATAATCGACCATATGTCACAGTAATCAAAAAAGTAAACTGACCATAAAGGCTAGACCTGTCCAAATCTTATTAGATTGAAGATATAACATAATATAGCAGAAAGATGGATTAAAAGAACTGATTAACTAGTAACACCTGCAAGTAAATTTTTTAAATTTCGATCAACTCTATTACAAAAACTCATCTTATAATGACAAGAGTTTTAATACATATTTGAGAGAGAAGGGTTCAAATCTAGGTGTTTACAAACCCAGAACTCCTATCTCGAGTCCCTGTAGGTCATGCTGTATCCTGTCATAGATGTCTGTACGTGTGAAGTCAGCGGCGATCACTCTCGTCTTTACTTCATAGTTGCTCTCTGTAACAGACAGTGTAGCAGGTTAAGAGTTAATGTTTACAGTAGAATTCTAAACTTTACCTGCTGCACTGGTATTAATGAGCTTCACAGCTTAATCTGGCATATAAATTGAGAATACTAAACGAATGGTAATGTGATAACATTTTTATGTAACGAGTGAATGGAATTTGGTATCAGACGAACGAAAGTGAGTCTGATACCTAATTCCATTCACGAGTTGCATGAAAATGTTATCACATTATCATGAGTTTAGTATTTTATTTATTACTCAACACCACGTATAAATATTTTTGATAAATTAATCGTCAAAACAACAGTCAGCTGATCGCGAAACCGGCGTAAGAATATCAATCAGTCAAACAAAACATAGAAAAATATAGTTCGCTAATTGTGAAGTGTCTACATAAGTGACCCGCCTAAAAACATGTAACACAAATCACATTAGTGAAAAAGTATTTCATTTTTAAGAAATTCATTGATATAACAAATGAAACGAATGCAAAAGTAACGAAAAATGTCAAGACATTGTACACTGGATACGTGAGTCATGACGTCATCGGAATGTGACTTCTTTCTAGGTCAGGTCAGTCAGTCAGTGTTAAAAAGTTAGCGGAGCGGTGTCAGCAGTTGAGGAGGATTGGTTGATATCATTGACTTGAATAACATAATTGTTGATAGGACCCGTAAAGATTGAACTTAGGGAACGGGAGTTGCAAGATGTCATGTTCAGATTACGTGCTTGTTGAGGGGGTAGCGACAGGTTGCATGAAACATTTGATGGAAGGGCCAAGTTGTATGGCGTGGAACGGCCGGCAGAGAAAGGACGTACGTAACGAAACTACCGACGGCACAGAAGTTGTGCGATTTATTAAAAGACTGATTAATTTGTGCTGGTTTTAAGAAATATGAGAGTAATTATTGACACTTTGGATATTTTATATTTTTGGATATTCACGTCTCGATGAGAAATTTGAAAATCGCCATTTTCTAACTTACATGTCACGTGTTATCTAATGAGTGATCTCACCACGGTTGAGTAATAAATCATTGCCAAACCACCCCTGATGCCGGTACAGAAAGCTAACATTTTAACCCTTAATCTTCTGAATTTATTGGTGCCAACTTCTTGTATGTGGGTGATGTACAGAAACCAGTACTTAATTAGCAAGCACTTGCTCTTAGTGGAAACATAGAACTTTCATCCGTAGTTGGTTTGAAAACTTGTATGAAATTGTGCCAATGATTTGAAGTTTTTAATACTCCTCCCCTCCATTCACTTAAGGGTACATATTTCATAACCCTGCTTTATCAATAATTGCCAATCATTATTAAAACATTTATTTTGGTGAAAGGTCAATTAATAATAAATAAAACGGGCTCTGATTATATAAAAACATTCCATTTGATTATCACTTAATGAATCCCATAACAATGGTAAAACACAGCAAATGACCTCACTGACCTTTGAATTCTTTGTCACAAGTTGTTTCTTATATGCAATTATTCTTCACCAAACATGAATTATCACTTTCTGATTTAGGTAAGAGTGCAAAAGATCCTAGTACTTTTCTATCTGATAGGCTGACAAGTTATACAGGATCAAGAATTCATCATAAGGCTTGTTTAGGCAGTTTCAGGCATAACATGGGGAAAAAACCTTCTATACTGTTACCTACTTCACAACCTTATCAAGATAGCATAATCTAAAGATGGAATATAAACACATTTGTGTTATTATAAGAAATAACAAAAGAGATTTATTTACACACCTATCTCTGTGGCCAGCTTTTCCAACTTCTCTTGTGTACGACTGATAAGCACAACATTGAGGCCTTTCTTTGCAAGCTGAAACATAGAAAATGTCACCAATATCACCTGATCAGTAACTTTAGAATGTCTGGGGTTGAAACATCCTTTCAGTGTTCAAAGGTCATTAAATTTCCACAGGTTTGTAATCAAATCACTTAGACAAGGGTTGTTTATGTTAGGGGCTTGTGATGTCATTGACCTTATGGTAATGTAAAAGGAAATTGGTAGTAAGCAAATTTTGGTGGGTCAAATTAAAAAATGTTACTGTAAGATATTAAGGAAAAATGATTGGATTAAAAAAAGATTTGCTATTTTCACAGAAAAAAGCACAGAGAATTGAGTCAACCAACCAAATTGATGATGCACTATTACATTAATACTTCTAGTAATCCTTTTTGGTTTGTTTTACTATTACATGGCAATCCAAAAGAAAGACATCAAACATTGGCCCACCATAGGATTTTGAAAGACAATTCATTATCAGGGCTAATATCTTTATCATCCCATTTTTACCCCTTTTCACTTATGTTATGGCTGCTAGGATTATTGTAGGGAGAACTAATGCAACACAATTGTGGTTAAAGATTTTGGTAAAACCTGTGAGTATCGGTTGGAACTAGCACCTACTGCGATGAAATTCAGTGTAGCATTGCACCCAAACCTTACTGCCTGTTGAAAAGTTCTCTACTGCAGACACAGCTGCCGAGTCCCTGGGGGTATTTGAACCCCAGACCTCTTCATCTGAAGCCAAACACACTAACCACAGCGCTATCTCGCCCCTTGCTAAAGTTGATATTTACCTGTTCTGCATAGGCTTTCCCAATACCATCTGTGCAGCCCGTAATAACTGCAACAGAAATATTATTACTATCAATGTTCATGCTTATTTATATTAGAATTATTAATTGTAAGAGTCGAAGTCAAAATGGTATGTAACCATGGAGGTGAATTCTGGTAAAAACACACTAAATATAATACTCAAATATATTTGATGTTGTTTATAATCCCTGTGTAGAGTTCTACTATCAATAGGAGAATGGACAGATAAAATAGCGGACAGACAGACGGACAGAGTCTCACCTCGATACATATACACAGTGAAATATTTACATCGTGAGGAAAATAACATTTAAATATATCGAGCCACCCTCCATGGGGTTATCAGAGACTATAATATACAAGTATATAACATCAAAACACATCGGCAAACAATTAAAACATTTATAATGAAGCATGCAGGCTTGAGGTGTGATACAACTGATACCAGTGCTGTGCAATATCAACACAACACCAATATATTGAGGAACAGATTGTGCAATACAAGCATTGCAATATTATTTTTCACATCGCAATTTATTGCACAAACTAATTTCAAGTAAAATATATTCAGAAAGCTTGTTTTAATTTGCCTCACGAGAAACAAAAATTGTTCTTGTATGCAAGAATACACTTTTGCTGTATGAAAAATGCAATATTTTTTGAAAATATATATATGCCTCTTAAATTTACAAACTATCATATTTAGTATTGATCTTTTTTTTAAGATCTGAAGGCAATTATCAAATGTATAAAGTTAAAACGGCATTAAAAAAAGGACAAAAAGTTGAAGGTTAAGTTCATTCAATAAACTGCAATATCATTGCAATACATTTACTGTATGCAATACAAAATATGGTGCAATACTCTGCCCAATTCGGGGTCTTTACACAAGGTTTAAGCTATTAAGGCCTTTTGCTTCTGGAGAAGAAGTTAAAAGTTAGTTTGTAGGGTGGAGCCCTTATTATGGGTCACAGGATCACAAAATCTTTAGATAAGAAGCCTTTTGCTTCTGGAGAAGAAGATGAAAATAGGTTATTTGGCAATTGCCTCTATGTACTGTGACAAGTATTTCTAAATAAATTGCACAGCCAGCCAACCCAGTGTTCATCTCTTTTATTTCAAGATGAAAGTCATTGGACATTTATGATGGCATTACAGAACAATGTGTTCAGATGAGATGTGTTGATTGTGGTAAAAGACCGTGGGCACTGTAATCTTGTTTCTTTTAAATCTATTAAAACTCGGAATGAGTAATTCTGTAAAAACCACATGGTGCTGTGAAGATTATCTTATTTTAACTCTAGAACTGGTGATTGCGAAGGGGAGGTAATTTAAAAAATGAAGTGCCATAAAATCCTTTATGTAACAGAACACTCCCCCTCGGATGATATCACCCAGATATCATAACTATTCAATAAACATATTTAACTATATTACTTCTAACAGAAACATAAAATGCAAAAATACTAACAGAGTATGCAAATATTCTGACCTCCATCTAGACCAGAATATATCCGCTAATTGCTGCACTCTCTTCCACTGAATTCTGTATAACTGTTTAGTATCAACAGGATGGTATTCTTCACTGAGGCTTGACACTGGTAAAGACTTCTGAGTTAGGAGTACAGCAGGGCTTAGGACACTGGGGTTGTCAGCATCTGTGGATATGCTAACAATTGGACGGTTGTTGATAATTACACTAACCTCAGCAATAAGTGTAACTAAGACATCATGAGTGAGGGATGTCGTGCCAACTCCGGTGAACATGGAGTTAAGGATATTTCTACAAGTTCCTATCATACGCTCCCAGGCGCCACCCATGTGTGACGCGTGGGAGGATTGAAAATCCAGTCAATTCTGTTAGCTTTCATGAAGGATTTCACACGTCTATCTTCAATGTTATTTGGCATTGATATTCAATTCACTCACAGAACCAATGAAATTTGTCCCTCGATCCGATCGCAGTTGCTTTACTTCACCTCTGATTGCTATGAATCTCCTCAAGGCGTACTCATTTCATCAACAACCTCTAAATGCACTGCTCTTGTAACCATGCATGAGAACAAGATTACCCATCTGTTAGAATTGGCATAGCCTCCTCTCGTTTTGCGAGCAACTATGTTCCATGGTCCAAATGTGTCTAGACCTACATATGTAAAGGGAGGACTTTCTTCAAGACGATCATTAGGAAGATCGGCCATTTTTGGAGGCTCTGTTCTACCTCTCAGTTTCCTACAAGTTACACACTGATGTATGAGGGATGAGATTAATCTTTTCACACCTATTATCCAATAGCCTGCAGATCTAACAGCTCCCTCAGTGAGTTGTCTCCCTTGATGTCTAATCTTGTCATGGAAGTGTTGAATGAGGATTTTAGATACATGCGCCGTCTTTGGTAGAATTAGGGGGTTCCTAATGCCTAGGTCAAGCTCTTTATTCCTGTTTAGACGACCACTAACATGGAGCAGTTCATCCGAATCGAGATACGGATTCAATGAGGCGAGCAGACTATCTTTAGGAATTGCCTTCTCACTCCTCAGGCATTGGATTTCTTTTGAAAAACACTCATGCTGAACTTCATGTATCACAAACTTCTCACTTTCTGTATACAAAGAGACACTCATCTGTCCTTGTTTCTGATTATGACGACACCTCGCCACGTGTTTCAGCTTGGCAACAGCGTTCACAAGATTCATCCAGGAAGAGAATCGTTGAAATCTATCAGTCCCTATTCCATGAGGACCAGTTGTACAGTGGCTATGTTCTGTCACAACTTCTGTTTCTTCTAATTCTGTATGATTTCTATCTGCTACGTCTGTTTCTGTTGCAAGTATGTTTGTACTCTGGGGTCCTTTGAGCCATTTGCTGTCTGCAAGGTCTGCTGCACTGAGAGTTCCCGTACCATCATCAGCTGGATTCTTGTTTGTTGGAACATAATTCCACTGGTCTGATTTTCAGAGTGTAAGAATCTTGGAAATTCTATTTGATACATATACCTGGAACCGCTTTATTCTGTTTCTGAGACAACCTAGTACTATTTTGCTATCCGAATAGAAACATACTTTTGATGGCTTGATTTGAAGACTTTCACAGACAGTGTGAGCCAACTCAACCGCTATCACTGCTGCACACTGTTCTAGGCGAGGGATGGTGTGACCATGTGATGGCGCAATCTTCACCTTCCCCATCACAAATCCGATCTGTTCCTGGCCATCAGACAACGTTACCTTGAGGTAACTGACGGCGGCTATAGCATTCGTAGAGGCGTCGCTATACACAAGAAGTCTCTTGTCTGCAGCATCTCTGAATGAAGATGGCACAAAGGTCCTAGGTATGACAACAGTTTCAAGATCCTTCAGAGAACCTTTCCAGTTCTCCCATTGTCTATGATAGTCAGATGCAAGTGGGTCATCACATCCCATTTTGTGAGTCATGACATCTCGCATGATCAATCGTCCTTTTACGGTAACTGGTGAAAAAAATCCTAAGGGATCATAGATAGATCCTATCACAGGTAGTATTCCACGCTTCGTGAATGGCTTCTCTTCTTCTGGAACGTGCAGCATGAACATGTCAGTCTTAACATCCCATGATACACCAAGACTTCTTTGAATTGAAAAAGGACTTCCAAGATTAGCAAAGTCAATATTCTGTAGGTCTTTGATTCTGTCTTCTGAGGGAAAAGCTTCCATCACAGATGCACTGTTAGATGCAAATTTATGAAACCTCATGTTTCCATAGTCTTTGAGGGCATCCTGTGGGCAAATCTATAGCCTCAGATTCTGTGGGGAGGGAGGTCAATCCATTGTTAACGTAGAAGTTCTTGTGGATGAAGTTCTTCACGTCTTCACCATAATCTGTAGCAGAGGATTCTGCAATTCTCCTAAGTCCATAGGTCGCCACTGCAGTGGAGGATTTGTTTCCAAACACATGTACCCTCATGCGGTACTTTATCATATCTAGCTGGGGGTCATTTCTCTGATACCAGAAGAAACGAAGAAAGTTTCTGTACTGTTCATCGACTTGAAAGCAATAAAACATCTTTTCTATATCGCCAATAATAGCGATGCGTTCTTTGCGGAAGGAAAGGAGAACATGGAGGAGTCTGTTCATAAGATCTGGGCCTTGCTAAAAGATGCTATTCAAAGAGAGTCCTTCATATGCGGCAGATGCGTCAAACACACCTCTGATCTGTTCGGGTTTTTTCGGATGCCTCACTCCAAATAGAGGCAAATACCAAGTTTCTCTGCTACTATCAACTACAGGAGCTTCTTCTGCATGTCCAGCTGTTATGATACTGTCCATGAATTCAAGCATCTGTTTTTTCTTATTATTGTCCTTACTCAGACTGGCATGTAGAGCCCTGGCTCTCTGTTAAAGAGTAGAGGTAGAGGAGCAGTCCAAGATCCACTGTCAGTTCTCTGCATATCGTTGTCCATGATATTTAGGAACTGGCGATCTTCAGGTGACAATCCAGGTTTATTGTCTTCTTTCGTGACTTTGAAAACATCACATTCAGGAAGTCTTTCAACTAAATTTTCTTTGACTAGAAATCTGTTTGAACATGGTTTCAACAAAGTTGGACGGCCGTTATCCATGATGTAGGTCTTGTTGGCATTCACTGTATCTGTTGTATGCTGTTTGCCTAGACAGGTTTCTCCAATCACAACCCAGCCAAGGGGAAGCCTCTGAGCGTAGGGTGAATGTCTTGGACCAATACGCTGTTCTTTCACATGAAAAGCTTCAGTCATATTCCTTCCAATTAGCATGAGAATTTCTGACGAGTCATCCAAGGGAGGTATGCTGTCGGCTATGTCTGTCAGATGCTTGTGGTGCTGTGCAACAGCAGGTGTGGCAATCTCTGTTCGAAAGTTTGGTATGTCATCACATTCTATCAGTGTTTGTAAGTCTAAGGTACAGTCACCTGTGATGGACTGCACTTGGAAACCTGTGGCTCTCCGTCCCGATGTTTTAAGGACGCCTGCACAAGTCGACAAAGAGTAAGGAATTCTTTTGCTGTCAATGTTCATCAATTCAAAAAATTTTGGGTGCTACTAAACAGGAATTACTTTGATCATCAATTATGGCATAAAGATTCACAGCTTGTTTGGGATTGTTCTTTGAAAGAACACGTACAAGTAATGTTTTACCACACGATTTTCCATTGAACTCATTGTCGCAAATCTCAGTGCAGCTGGCCGACACTCGTGATGGTTCTTGCTTGCTGTTCTTTGATCTATCTTTGGTTGACTTGTAGTTCTGCCATTCTTGTTTTGTCATGTGAAGTGAGGTGATATGTCTGCCTCTGCAATCACCACACTGTGGTTCTTCCTCTGTGCATTCGCTGGCCAAATGTTTAGGCTGACAACATTTGAAACAGTAGGTGTAGTTCTGTTGTCTCTTCTGCGTGACAGCTGAAGTGTGAGCCGGTCGGACATGAGAGAAACTTGGATCGTTCTTCAGTCGACTCATCTCATGAATGAATTTCACAAATTATATTGATGTTCGATCTGCTAATGTTATTTGCATGCTTTAAAGATTTCTGTCCAAGCCAGTTCAAGAGTAAATCTAACTCCTCAGGTTGACTCAAGTTCACTTCCTTAATCACTTCCTTGGATGACGTTTTCCACATTGTATAAGATTCTGGTGTGTCGTCAAATTTTGTGAGTCTCTGTAAGTGAGTTCTTTCCTGAGAAACATTTTAGACACATCATGCTGAGACACATATGGGGTGGCATGTGGGTTTAGAGGAGTGCTCGAATTCTTGTAAATGAAGGTGTCTGGATCTTGCACTTGTTTACCAGGTGGTTCATAACTCCCATGATCCTTGTTGACTTGATTCTCAACTGATCTACATATTTCTTTGTTCTGTCTTGAGGGTCTTCCACAGGAACATCCAGAGAACCTTCTGGTGAGTTGCCCTCATCTTCAAGTGCCTTGACCTCAGCTTTCAAAACTGCACACAGCTTTTGATGTTCTATAATTGTTCTTTCCGCTTCAATTAAGGCTTTCTTTTTCATAAGTTCTGGTTCTTTAGTGACAAACTCGAGAGCAGCTTTTGCCCCTTCAGATTTAGCCTTTGTTTCAGCTATTTTCACAGACAACTTGTCACTTGCTGCTTTGCTGCTTTTGGTGCGTCTAGATGTAGAAAGTCCCTCAACTTGAGTTATCATCAAATTGTCAATTTCATTTGTGATTTTATCAAACACAAGTTGCATTCGTTTTCTGTTCTTTAAATTGCTGTCATACTCAGCATCTGATTCTTCGGTACTGGTTCTTGATAGAAATGCAACATGGTCAGTAGAGAGTTTATTATACTCATGATAATAATTGTTCAAAACTTCCCTACATTTCCGCAACTGTTTCAAGTCTCTTGTGCACTGTTTAACATTTTCTGGTAATCGTACAATGTCATTTCCTAATTTTTCTATTTTCATTTTAAAGTCTTGATTTTGTGAATAAAACAATTCTCTACCCTTGCTAGTAAGAGTTCTTTTTCTTTCAGTTTTTTCATCCTTCTCTGGTAACACTTCTGTGTTAAGTTCTATTTCTTAATCCATTTTTACAGTCGTTCAGCGGTCTTTTACTGTACTGTGACCAGTATTTCTAAATAAATTGCACAGCTAGCTAACCCAGTGTTCATCTCTTTTATTCCAAGATGAAAGTCATTGGGCCACAGCCCACAATTCCAAGCCTAACTTTTAACACAACCCGGAAGTAATTCAGAGACAAAGTAGTCCCTATTTGAGAATTTTTTTCAATGACTTGTAATTATTATTTTGTAACATGTGATGGTGAAAATGAAAGGTCTAATGCTGTAGTGTGTGTGTATTTTTTTCTTGATTTTAATTTCACTGTTATGGTGCTAGTGTGAGCCGGCGATCTGACCCTAAGTTGAAGGCCGAGTCTGACTGACGGCCTTGACATTAGGGTGATATTTGTTTACCCTGTCTACCGGTCTTCGGAGCCGCAAAATGTGTGCTCATTTTTTGACTGAAAAGTGCTCTATGGCAGGTAAGTCAGTGTGCAAAAGCTCAATGGCCTACCAGATATAGGGAAGTGGCTGTGTTAGAAACACAATGGTGATAGAACCACTTGGAATTAATTATGGTCTATGGCATTACAGAACAATGTGTTCAAATGAGATGTGTTGATTGTGGTAAAAGACCATGGGCACTGTAATCTTGTTTCTTTTAAATCTACTAAAACTCGCAATGGGTAATTCTGTAAAAAAAAACATGGTGCTGTGAAGATTATCTTATTTTAACTCTAGAACTGAAGTTTGCGAAGGGAAGGTAATTTCAAAAATAAAGTGCCATAAAATCCGTTATGTAACAGAACACTCTATGACACCTAGAAGGATTCACAGGATCACCAAATCTATAAATTAGAATCCCCATCAGTTAAGGAGTCTGTGCACAAAGTTTCAACTCTGTAGGCCTCTTGCTTCTGGAGAAGAAATTGTAAATGGGTTTACAGGGAATGGTCCCTGTGACCCTTGTTTCCTTGCAGCTTCAACCTGCAACTCTACCTTAATTAATTCATATCAAACTTATATCTACATATCTATATCTACATCCTTTTGAGTGATATATTGTTAAATGAAAATCTTATTGCCATTATCGCCGATAATATTGCACAGCCCTAGTATATCATATGCAAAGTAAATGATACGATTTACTTCAGTACTTATCTGACAGTGTCATAGTCTACAAATATTGAACTAGTGAAGTAGTTGGAATCATAATATTATAAGTTCAGAAGATCTAAATTTGGCTTTATGTGCTGTGAATGTTGAACAAATAGAAGACGTCTACTGACTGGTGTACAGTTATCACCATTTTTAAAATCATTTTGTGTTTTCCTTCAATATGCATGGTCAAATTTCATTAATATTTTACACGGTATATGAATAGGTCTTATTCTTTAATGAGGACAAAAATATTTTCTGTAGAAAGTGAACAAGAGTGCTGTATGATAACTAAGAATCGTATCAGGCGAGACTGACTTATGACAGCTGACTGTGACAGTTTATATCACCATAATGTGGTATTAGTTCTTTGATATTTGACTTCAAAATTCTAGCAAAATGTCACTGAAAATTAAATGTCTTTCACTTTATCATTCTTACTTGAAAGACAAACTGAGAGATGGTTAATGTCAGAAGCATTTGACTTGACCCCAATCACTTCCGTTTAGCTGTGACCTAGCGACTTAGGTAAACGTTTAACTTTTGTGGTAAAACATTTAATTATTGAAAACAAATTTATATGAAACGCTGTAAAAGTATTCAATAAGGCACACCAAGCAGAAATCTGACATTATTTCAACATTGAAATGATAGAATAACATCAAAGTATGATTGGATTCGAAGTTTGTGGTGATATCGAAATCTGATGTCTTTTCAACATTGGTCATGATGTGGCAGTATTGAAAAGATGTCAGATTGACGCTTATTGATTGTTAAGGATGTCATGGTTTTCATAATTCAATATTTTTAATGCAAAAAATCTATTAAAGGAGACTGCTGTGAGCAAGACTATCACAGGTGAACCTTGTTATAAGAGACAGGTGGCAGCTAATTACTGGACATCCATTTAATGTAAAATCATTTACTAACTAGAAAGTGTTTTTACTCGTAAAAACAGATGTCTCCCCCGTACACCTTTTCAGCATATTTGTTTGTTTTTTTAAAAATTCTTAACAGTTTTTTTAAACTCAAATAAAATTTAAGAGTTTTTCTATAAAACAAGATACTTTAGGTTTTGGTTAATCACAATATACACAGTTTTGACAAAATAATAACTACATATGATTCAATTTAAGATTACGAAAATATGAAATTGAAAAAGAAGTTGAAACCCCCACAAGGCACATTTACATAATATGAAGGGGATGTGTACCAAATTTGGTGAGGATTGGTTATGTAGTTTCAAAGTTATGCTCCGGAAACTAACCCTACCCTTTAAAATGACAACTCCAAACTGTTGCCAGGGAAACAATAAAAGAATTGAACCCAAAAAGGCACATCTACATGACATGAATGGGATGTGTACCAAATTCGGTGAAGATTGGTCATGAAGTTTCAGAGTTGTGCTCCGGAAGCTAACACTACCCTTCAAATTGACTTAGTCCAACCTGTTGCTATGGAAAAAAAATCAAAAAATTTAAAAAGAAGTTGAAACCCCCAAAAGACACATCTACATTATATGAATGGGATATGTACCAAATTATTTGTGATGATTGGTCATGTAGTTTCAAAGTTATGCTCCGGAAACTAACCCTACCCTTTAAAATGACAACTCCAAACTGTTGCCAAGGATACAAAAAAAAAAAATTTGAAAAGAAGTTGAAACCCCCAAAAGGCACATCTACATGATATGAATGGGATATGTACGATAACTATTCGCAAGCCAGTAGCAGGCTGGACTACGCTAAACCTTTACAACATCATTGTTTAAGTTTTAGATAATTGAAAGCAATAACGATTGGAATGTCTTGTGAAGAAAATTAACTCTCCGTGAAAAATCGCTTTTGAACATGACAGTACAAGTTCTTTATAATTGAAAACGTTTGTTGTCATGGAATCATAATCACTCAGACATGGAGACTACACGACACCTCACCTGCCCATTGTCCGGCCTTCTTCACATTTGCCGACAAGCCCAGCGACGACCCGATGAAATAATCTCTCAAATATCTTAAAATACCAAGAGCTGTCTTCAGCGCAATGAAGGACGCAACAACGACTCCAAATGCAGTGAAATATACACTGCAATCGCCAAGCGACTCCTGCAGTTGCATCAGTGACGCCACTTTGTCCCGGTGAAAGGTTGAAATGTCAAGTGATCACGCTACAGCACGCGTGAGGAAAAATCGGTCCTTGGAACTGAAATGAACTAAATAGTCTGTGGTTCGCGACAAATATATATAGTATGTGAATAGTTAGGCTATTGCGTTTTATGTGTAATAGCTCGTTTTAATTAAACAATATTGCACTATTCCATATTCATAGGTTGTTAAATTAGTTTTTCCTTAAAGAGCCACTCCGTGAGTTGTTGGAGTTATATATGCCAAACTTAATCAATCGTGTCATTTGATCGCGAAGTATCGACTGTTACCAAAAAGACACATTTTAAAGCTTATTGGGTTTTTTACAGTGACAATATGAAGGTAGAACGTCGCAATTATTATCGAAAACCGGACAGTGGCGCGCGTCAAATAGTCAAACGTAATTTTGGAGACTTATCTAAAACAGCCAGGAGGGCAGTTATATATAATTAGGAGTTGATAGTGTTTGTTAGGTTATATAACTAGCATCCATGTATATTGGACGTGACATCTACACCTCTGTGTAGTATAAGGCTGTTTTTAGATTTTCAAGGAAAACCAGTATTTGAAAAATACATGTCTTTTGGTCATGAAAAGTTAAGATGTTTTGATTTTATGTCACCACATATGACCCTAAGGTTCGTATCAAAGGTAAATAATATGTTATGAAAATCACGGAGTGGCTCTTTAAAGGAGCAGTGTGGCATATTTTTGACAGTTTTCACTATTAACTGTCTGAAATGCTTAAAAATATATCTTACCAAAGTCATAAGAACCGAAATTACTAAGTTTTAAGTTATTTATTCTAGAACGTGACGTCACACAACTTCCGTTACTCGCGTGTAACACGACACCGTCATTTCTTAAATAACAAGATGCCGTCATGTCACGGGTATTTTTTCTGGCGAGGTTGATCTGGTAAGTAGATTATTTGTTTCGTTTCGTTTAGTTAATAGTGAAATAAATATTATTAGAATAATAAATATTTTTAGATATCTATTTATGCTTGGAATATTCATGTCGGTAGCATATAGAAATAATTATTATCTGGCAATATATTCACGAATTCAGTGCTTGGCATTTCGTTTAGAACCAAAGCCATATGGAGAACACGTTTTTTTATTATCCTTTAGGAAAAAGATAAAGCCAAGTCAATGCCTTATTTTTGGAGAAATATTATAAATACATACGAAATGGAATTATGCCGGGGGAAAAACAAGTTAAAAACAATTCTCAATATGTGAACAAAATAATGTAATTCCGAAACAATTTTTTTTTCATCTTATCTATCGAGACAGGGTTTGTCAACAACAGCAAATGTTCTACGTAGATAACATAATTTTAGTCACTTCCGATTAATCTTTAGCAAAAAAATGGGTACAACGGCTCTCGCAGGTTGTTCTTTTTTTCAAAGTTGTTTCTACTCGAGTTATAAGATTCTTGATAAAATCAGCTTTGTTTTGTTTTTGTAGTCAATGAAATAGCTAGATTGTACATTGTAGACTTTGTGCTAAATTGTAGTACTGTAGTGCAGGCCAGATATTCCATTGTTGATAATTGCTAATAATCATCCATTTCGATTTGGAAAATTATCTTGACTAATCTGATTCAAGTAGATAATTAAATAACCCTGATGATGATATTATTACAACTTAAAGGGCCTACCGACTTAAAAAAAACTCACAGAGCCTATCGACCTCTTCGTGGGATGGCACTGACCCTTGAACATCGTCTTGCCAGAGTTCGATGGGCACAACGTGTGTACTGTGACCAGTCCCAGCAGGCAATTTGCCGTTGTATCAACGTTGAAACGACGTCGTTTATCAACGTTGAAATAACGTTGAAATTTGATTGGATTTGAAATTTGCGGCGACGTCGAAATCTGACGTCATTTCCACGTCGGTTCAACGTTGAAGCCATGACGTTGTATCGACGTTGAAAAGACGTCTTATCGACGTCAAGACGTGATGAACATTCAATTTGTGTTAGTTTTGTTTCGTTCTGATATGATTAGTCATGCATCATTTGTGAGGCTTTACTCTACTCATCAGCTCTTTCATAGACCTTGGTTAAAGAGTCTGATGATTGATATTATCCTGATGATGGAAATTAACTGATTGGCGAGGGTGTTTGTGTTTATATGACAGTGCAACGATTTAGATCAAAGTGTCAGCAAATAAATGTTTGTTACAAATGGGCAATTACCGTTTTTTAAGAACTACTAACTTTATTCAAATTGAAAATTTATGTTGTCATTTGTGAACTTTACTAAAAAAATAAAAACTGTTGAAAAATACAACATACCTTGTTAATTCTAATTAGTTATAAGAACAGAATTACCTCCCTTTATTGTGAAATTGAAAAAAATTAACTTTTTTTATCAAATCCAATATTAATAACACTTTTTAAATGTCAATGATAGCTGTTCGTTTTTGCATTCTTCATTTCATTCTTTAAAACATTTCTTAACTTATTTGATGTTATTGATAATAATGAAATGTCAGAAAAGTAATTAGTTGTCAGTTTTAAGTTGTTCTCATGACGTTGAAACAACGTCAAAAACCAACCAAATTTCAACGTCAGGAAACTAACGTTGTTCCGACGTCGAAAAATGGTCGATCGACGTCCTGACCTAAAATCAACCAAATTTCGACGTCGAAATGACGTCAGATGCCTGCTGGGGTATTTCTAAATAAATTGCACAGCCAGCTAACCAGGTGTTCATCTCTTTTCTTCCAAGAATTCATTGGACATTTATGATGGCAAGTATTCAGATGAGATGTGTTGATTGTGGTAAAAGCTGAAAGATACAATAAAATCTAATTACCTAAATGAATTTAACATTCCAAAATACTATTTCTCTAAAATCATTAAAACTTTGCTTGTTAATTACTCTAGATAATTTCTACAACAATTAGTGAATATTTTACGAGTGCTTCAAATTTTACTATTTCAAATCTTGAGCTGACTATTAACTTAGATTTAAAGCTAAATTTCAATCATTAAACTGGCAATTATACATTTAAATGGGGTACTATTTCATCTATAATAAATCTATAACACTTACACCGTGGGGACTGTAATCTTTTTTCTTTTAAATCTATTAAAACTCGGAATGAGTAATTCTGTAAAAAAAAAGCACATGGTGCTGTCAAGATTTTCTATTTTAATTCTAGAACTGAAGATTGCGAAGGGGAGGTAATTTAAAAAATGAAGTGCCATAAAATCCTTTATGTAACAGAACACTCCCCCTCGGATGATATCACCCAGATATCATAACTATTCAATAAACATATTAACCTATATTACTTCTAACAGAAACATAAAATGCAAAATACTAACTAGTGGACATGGCAGACTAAGAGTTAAACCTAAATGTTCAGCTATAAACATATAAAATCAAGTAAGAGCACTTTCTCAAAATGTTCACTTCTCTTGCTCCATAGGTGAGGGCTAAATATCAAGCTACTCATTAACTTACAGTAATGGAATGAGTTCTGTGACTGGACGAGTGTACACAGAGATTTTCCCGTTTCTGGCAGATCTGACTATGACAGTCCTCACACGTCCATCATGACTAGGTATTGCTTCTCTCACAACTGCCATGGGCCAGTTGTTTCGAGACACATCTTTGTCCTTTAGTAGCACAACATCCCCAGGCTGGAGATTTGGTACATCTTTGTGCCACTTTCTTCTGGGCTGCAGAGTATATTCAGCAGAGCAAATATTCTGACCTCCATCTAGACCAGAATATATCCGCTAATTGCTGCACTCTCTTCCACTGAATTCTGTATAACTGTTTAGTATCAACAGGATGGTATTCTTCACAGAGGCTTGACACTGGTAAAGACTTCTGAGTTAGGAGTACAGCAGGGCTTAGCACACTGGGGTTGTCAGCATCTGTGGATATGCTAACAATTGGACGGTTGTTGATAATTACACTAACCTCAGCAATAAGTGTAACTAAGACATCATGAGTGAGAGATGTCGCACCAACTCTGGTGAACATGGAGTTAAGGATATTTCTACAAGTTCCTATCATACGCTCCCAGGCGCCACCCATATGTAACGCGTGGGAGGATTGAAAATCCAGTCAATTCTGTTGGCTTTCATGAAGGATTTCACATGTCTTCAATGTTAATAGCATTGATATTCAATTCATTCACAGAACCAATGAAATTTGTCCCTCGATCTGATCGTAGTTGCTTTACTTCACCTCTGATTGCTATGAATCTCCTCAAGGCGTTGATAAACGCTGACGTTCTCATTTCATCAACAACCTCTAAATGGACTGCTCTTGTAACCATGCATTAGAACAAGATTACCCATCTGTTAGAATTGGCATAGCCTCCTCTCGTTCTACGAGCGACTATGTTCCATGGTCCAAATGTGTCTAGACCTACATATGTAAAGGGAGGACTTTCTTCAAGACGATCATTAGGAAGATCAGCCATTTTTGGAGGCTCTGTTCCACCTCTCAGTTTCCTACAAGTTACACACTGATGTATGAGGGATGAGATTAATCTTTTCACACCTATTATCCAATAGCCTGCAGATCTAACAGCTCCCTCAGTGAGTTGTCTCCCTTGATGTCTAATCTTGTCATGGAAGTGTTGAATGAGGATTTTATGGAGGAGTCTGTTCATAAGATCTGGGCCTTGCAAAAGGATGCTATTAAAGAGAGTCCTTCATATGCGGCAGATGCGTCAAACACACCTCTGATCTGTTCGGGTTTTTTCGGATGCCTCACTCCAAATAGAGGCAAATACCAAGCTTCTCTGCTACTATCAACTACAGGAGCTTCTTCTGCATGTCCAGCTGTTATGATACTGTCCATGAATTCAAGCATCTGATTTTTCTTATTATTGTCCTTACTCAGACTGGCATGTAGAGCCCTGGCTCTCTGTTAGAGAGTAGAGGTAGAGGAGCAGTCCAAGATCCACTGTCAGTTCTCTGCATATCGTTGTCCATGATATTTAGGAACTGGCGATCTTCAGGTGACAATCCAGGTTTATTGTCTTCTTTCGTGACTTTGAAAACATCACATTCAGGAAGTCTTTCAACTAAATCTTCTTTGACTAGAAATCTGTTTGAACATGGTTTCAACAAAGTTGGACGGCCGATATCCATGATGTAGGTCTTGTTGGCATTCACTGTATCTGTTGTATGCTGTTTGCCTAGACAGGTTTCTCCAATCACAACCCAGCCAAGGGGAAGCCTCTGAGCGTAGGGTGAATGTCTTGGACCAATACGCTGTTCTTTCACATGAAAAGCTTCAGTCATATTCCTGCCAATCAGCATGAGAATTTCTGACGAGTCATCCAAGGGAGGTATGCTGTCGGCTATGTCTGTCAGATGCTTGTGGTGCTGTGCAACAGCAGGTGTGGCAATCTCTGTTCGAAAGTTTGGTATGTCGTCACATTCTCTCAGTGTTTGTAAGTCTAAGGTACAGTCACCTGTGATGGACTGCACTTGGAAACCTGTGGCTCTCCGTCCGGATTTTTTAAGGACGCCTGCACAAGTCGACAAAGAGTAAGGAATTCTTTTGCTGTCAGTGTTCATCAATTCAAAAAACTTGGGTGCTACTAAACAGGAATTACTTTGATCATCAATTATGGCATAAAGATTCACAGCTTGTTTGGGATTGTTCTTTGGAAGAACACGTACAAGTAATGTTTTACCACACGATTTTCCATTGAACTCATTGTCGCAAATCTCAGTGCAGCTGGCCGACACTCGTGATGGTTCTTGCTTGCTGTTCTTTGATCTATCTTTGGTTGACTTGTAGTTCTGCCATTCTTTTTTTGTCATGTGAAGTGAGGTAATATGTCTGCCTCTGCAATCACCACACTGTGGTTCTTCCTCTGTGCATTCGCTGGCCAAATGTTTAGGCTGACAACATTTGAAACAGAGACCTCTGAATTTCATAAAGTCTATCTTTTCTGAATAGGGATTTAAATGACACACAGTCTGCTAAGGAATGGTCAGTCTTGTGTAGAGGACATCTGTTCTCTACAGTTGTCTTTCTCACTTGAACTCTTGGGGTGAAGTTCTGTTGTCTCTTCTGCGTGACAGCTGAAGTGTGAGCCGGTCGGACATGAGAGAAACTTGGATCGTTCTTCAGTCGACTCATCTCATGAATGAATTTCACAAATTCTGTAAATGGTGGAAAGGTCACGTGATGATTTTCTTTGTATTTGAACGCTCTGCCCTCCCATCTATCCTTCATATAATTGGGTAGCTTGTTGACTATCGGGTTGATTCCTGAAGGAGAGTCGAAGTATGCCAGGTGACGAGCAAATCTCATATCATGTTTGGTGCCTTCAATTTCTGCAAGAAGTTCATACAGGTCATACAATCTTTCAAAATCATGAGAGTGGTGTCAAGATTTTCTATTTTAACTCTAGAACTAAAGATTGCGAAGGGGAGGTAATGTAAAAAATGAAGTGACATAAAATCCTTTATGTAACAGAACAACGTGTACGACGCTGGCAGCGACGCGAATGGCAAAGGGTGCTGTTTACCGACGAGAGTAAGTTTAACCTTTTCCATGCAGATGGGAGAGTACGAGTATATCGTCGTGTAC
Organism: Phorcus lineatus; assembly: GCA_921293015.1. Classification (NCBI taxonomy): domain Eukaryota; kingdom Metazoa; phylum Mollusca; class Gastropoda; order Trochida; family Trochidae; genus Phorcus; species Phorcus lineatus. Next base: position 42,097,024 of record OV121096.1, read on the forward strand.
ATAAAAGAGCAGCTCCTAATTGTGTTCAAGAGGTCCATCAACAAGACGGAGGTGGTATCATGGTTTGGGGCGGAATTTTTGGTGTCTGGTGTTTTGGTCTGGTGATCATACGTGGCAACATGAATGCGCAACGCTATGTGGATGAAGTTTTGAGGCCAGTAGCTGTGTCATTCCTACAGTAGCGACCAATGGGAACCCTTCTACAGCAGGACAATGCGCCTCCCCATACAGCCATGATCACTCAGGACTACCTAAACAACGCCAACGTCAACGTATTGCCCTGGCCAGTACGTTCACCTGATCTGTCTGCCATAGAGCACCTATGGGATGATCTTGGTAGAAAGTTAAGGAACCGTCCTAACCCACCAGCTACTCTCCAAGAACTTGAACACGCCTTAATGCCTACGTGGGTTCAGATTCCTGCTGACGTCATCAGAAGAATGACGAAGAGGGTGTGAAGCGTGTATTTGTGCCAGGGGAGGTCACACAAGGTACTAGTGACATGTTTACAGTTGCTAGTGACAATCTATTTGCTATAGACGTTTGCCAAAGATGGGCGAAAAATGACTTATTGGACCCCTAGTTGTCTTCAGAGACTGTAACTCGCTGAATTCCACTGTCAGAAATTGGAGTTTTGTCATGATTTACCACATATGTATGCATTAAACATATTTCATGATATGAAACTTTTATAAGTTTTCATTTTTATTTTAGAGTCAATCAAAAAAGGTGACAAGTTTCTTTTGATCTTCAGTGTATGTGAGATCTTACGTAGACGAATTGAGGAAATTGATAATGCTCATTAAGTTATTGCGACTTTCTAGTAAACTTAGTTAAGAGAAAATAATTTTTTATTATTAGATTATTGTTCACATAAAGTCTTTAAAGGGCATAAAGAAATGACATACATAAGTACAGCGATATTTTCAGGGTAACTTCTGTAAAAATGACGACGTTTTCGAGAATAGTAGCTTATGAAGCATATGCATATACAATGAAGAAGTTGTTATACAGAAAATACTTCTGCTCTTGCTCAACTTAGAGAGAAACAATTGCTACTGCCAACTATGAAAACGTCTAAAGGTCCTTAAAAAAGTAAAAGTGTCCTCCCTTTTTATATGATTATATACATAATTTAATATGTTTAGTAATATTGTACAATAAATGACATATACTTCTAGTAGATACGTGTACTTACCAAACACTTAAGTGAATACATTGTAACTATATTCGCCGAGTGAATCAGATTCATTGTTACACTTACACGACAATTTTTTTTCAAGGTGCCATATGTTAACATTCCCAATTATCTGGAGTAAAGTGATTATTTAGATGTCCTCAGAAAAATATACTACGTTTGGGTTTGAGACACTGCAAAGCAGCCGTGACACAAGATTAATGAAATCCGGGCCAAGTTTGTGTTTTGCATGGCGGCCATATGTGTCATTTGCTGCCTGGCTAACTGTCATCGAGGAGGGAATGGTTCCTATTTAGCTCCGGCAAACACTGGTAGTAAAGGGCTATTATGACATCAAACAGAGGAATTAACTCACGGACCACCATGGTGGATACCATTCTATATCATACAGTTAAAGTGACACAGAGTATGTTTCATTATTTTTCCTGTGGCTTTGGTAAAGCCAAAATAACTTATGATATAGCTAAGTTCAAATCCCCTACCAGAACTTGCATCTTTTTCTCTAAAATACCAATGTTATGATATTTTCTTGTTTCCAATAATAATCAGAAAACTGATCAGAAATCAGAAATGTTACAAAGTCGAAATTCTGTGTCTAATTAACATGAGTGTTAGTTAAAAGACCTTCAACCTATGGTTGTCTTTCTGTCTTCTGTATAAGTTTCCAAAATTACGTTCAAGTCATGCACGCCACTGTCCGGTTTTCGATATTGTCACTATACTTAACTGATGAGCTTTAGGGTTCCGATTTTATGAAACAACCAATATTTCTCTATAAAATAACAGCATTTTTAAAGTTGTCATATTTGACAACATACTGTGTGTCCCTTTAACAATACAATTAATGCATTTCCTAGCGGTATGACAAGGTCTCTTTCAGTGTTTCACCACCACGTTGTTTATCAAGGCAGTAAACGTGATGCAAGGTACAATCTTCTGCCAAAGATCTAAATATTGCCATTTCTCACTTAGATATTTAATTCTGTAACAGTTTGTCAGCCTTCTGGTATCTCATATCATACTAATTGTTAAAAATATATACATATCTCAAGTATTAAGAAACAAATTATCCATTGAGCGTTTCATAAGCGTTGTGAAGGATGTTTTCAATGTTGAAAAAATTCTTAGTATGTAAAAATAATTGTTTACCATCTTTCAACGTTAAATGGAGAGCTTTAAATGATGTTTTACAATAGTTACCTTTATCTGTATCTAATGAATCTTTATCATTTTCCGAACTAGTGTTTGATGTGATGTTTTTTTGTATGCCATCAGATCATGTACACCTGCCGAATTGAAATGAATAAAAACTTCTGCCAAACTTTCCGTCAGCCTTCTGGTATCTCATATCATACTAATTGCTAAAAATATATACATATCTCAAGTATTAAGAAACATATTATCCATTGCGTGTTTCATAAGCGTTGTCAAGGATGTTTTCAATGTTGAAAAAAATATTGCATGTAAAAACAATAATTTACCATCTTTCAATGTTAAATAGAGAGTTAAAAAAAAGGTTTTACAATAGTTACCTTTATTCATATTTAATGAATCTTTATCATTTTCCGAACTAGTGATTGATGTGATGTTTTTGTATGCCATCTAATAAACACCTGCCGAATTTAAATGAATAAAAATATTTTTAAAACAACTTCTGCCAAACTTACGAGCCATGGTTTTTAATAAACTGATTTAAATGAAAAAATGAGACATATCAGTTTTGCATTTCCTCTCAGCATTTATGGTCACCCAAGAATGGAACTCAGCAGGTGTGACAGTGGTAACTATTTGTTAATTGACAAACCGTAGATTAATAGTGTTAGATGTATTAGCTTCTTTCACATGTGGGTGCCCTTAAAGCTTTCTATATCATACATGTGAATAATGGGGTCACATGCTCCCTACTGCTGGACAGTTTGCTGTTGGAGTCACAGAATAAAAAAAGAGCCATTAATTTATATTATTTGCTGAATCTCACTAACATGCATTTTAGCCTTAAAGTCTCAAAATGGTTTCTGCTTTCTAGTGCCATGTCATTCACCACAAGAATGGAGTCCTTTAGTTAACTGTAAAGCATTAAACAGTGATAGAATGATCAAACCAGTCGACATTCTGTCTCAGGGTAAGCTGCCACACCACTTTAATACATTGGGATGTATTAACAAAAAAGGTCAATGTTATAAACCAAACCACAATTTGTTCATTATTTTTGAGACCACAGATAAACGTATACAAAACTGAAAAGAATGTTGTAATAAATGATTTTGTGGAAATGGAAAATTAATAACAGAAACAAATTTTCTTACTATTCAATAATAGCATTTATTTGCATCTATTAGCAAATTCAAAGAGTAAATTGAAAATACTGTGCACGAATGTGTCAAGACAATGAAGCAAGAATAAGTCTAACTTGTCAGTACATAGCATTATCTATAAAAAGATCCGCTATAAGCATTATAAATGCAGTGACAATCTCCAGTGTTCCTGGCAAATAATATATGAGTTATCATGGCAGGTGCAACAGGTGCAACTGGAAGCCATTGATTCGTTCTGATTCACAGGTATCAATCCTAATGCTTATAGATTTCAGGTAACACTCACTTAAATAAATCTGAAACATTCATTTCACTTTTATCTAAAATCAATGAATATATAGGAAAGAATTATTATTTTCTTGATTGCTATTTCATAATGTGATCTATAATGTGAGAAGTAATATATCTTTCTTCACAATCTCAACCTTTCATACATTTCTTGACTATTATTATGTAGATGTCAGGACAATATCATAGCATGACAATCCAAATCGTCAAAATGGTGCTCAAAACATGTTTCATACTCCTCTATATTGCAAACTTTGACAAATGTTACCTTGAGGCAAAAAATGGATCTGAGTTAACACTTAATTAATGTTTCAATCAACAAAAATTATTTTCAGTTTTGATATATAAAAAAAATATAGCTAAATAATGATAAAAGTAATACAAGAACAAAAAGAGAAGGAATGGGTATGAAATTTCGATTTTAAAAAACTCAACAAAAGATTGAATCTTCCTTGTATCAATACACATCAAATTTGATAACATGCATCCCATTATTTCATGTCCACATTGATTTGTTAAATGTTTGGTGAATTTATCATAAACTAAATCATTTGCAATGTAAAAAAATCCCTCCCTATGCATTGGACATGACTTGACATATAATATGACATAAAAAGATGTCCATTGCTATCAAATACGCAAGTAAATTAGATTTCATCTTGATATGCAGAAACTGTGTGCTTTCCATCATTCTTCATTGTTGATATTTCTGGACATATTCATGTCCCTATTATTCATATTTTTAGCATTCCATTTTTTAAAATAACAATAAAAAAACAAATGCATCATTCAGTAAAGCAACGCAGTCAAATCCAAACCAACTTCAAAGACACATACAGGGTTTCATTCATCACTCAAATAAACAAAAAAATATTGCAAAAAACAATCAGTTCTTTAAAAATGCAAGTCACGTCATCATGAGCCTAAAATGATATTTCAAAAAACAACAAAACTTACAAGATTTCATGCTAAGTGAAAACAATATTTTCTCTCTAGCTTGGACAACTTCTTAAAGATCGACTGAAATGACCCATGGCAACTTTCATGATTCATAAAATATGTATTCTAATTTGCCAGTAACTTGAGTTTAAATTTTCGAAATCGGCCGATAAACAACTTTAATACGGCTTTTTCGAAACACCAGCTAATTAGCACCAGTGAACAGAACTGAACTGGTCGGTGGTCACTGAGGCGTGTCCTGCCGCGTGACTTGCTAGTCGGCGGAAGTTTAACCTCCTTAATGAAAAAACAACAGGAAATCTCAGTCTTAACAACTGTTTGAACATATCTAAAGTCATCCAAGCAACTCAAACCTCCGATAAATTGATGTTAATTATATCTTTGATTATTTGTATTGTCCTAAGCGAAAGACAGTGTTTTAATATGATGCTTTGCGCACTATCAAATGGCATGGGTACATCAATTACGACGTCTGCCAAACGTCACAACAATCAGACTGGTTTAACTAGTCTCATTTTTTATGACACACAGGTGGCCTTCAATTTCAATTCTTGATTTAATGGTCTCTAATTATACCTTTTGAATTTTAACGCCTTAGATCCACCAAGCGGAATATATGTCCTGTCCTAATGGCGTAACTCTTGGCATTTGACTGCTACCTAGTTTATTGTCACGGCGTCCAGTCATTTTGAACCGATGAACTTGTAGAATATATATTCAACCAATAAATTAAGAGAAAGAGATTTGACTCATGCTCTTCTACGGACGATGACACACATTTAAAAAAGTACATCGTGAATAACGGGTACCAACATTCTTTAGGATTACATAGGATGTTTCTAACGTTTCCGCCAGGTATGTTTTCATGTCATTGATTGTTAAATTCAAAGACAGAGATATTGCAACACGGTGTGAGATGTTATACTAGATAACAATATAATATGTGTTAGTTAAATACAAACGAATCATCCACTAAGTACTAAGTACTAAGTTGTCATGAAAGTGAAGTGAAACAAAATTATTTTTTCTATAGTAAACATTAAATAAGTTTTTACATTCTCTCCCGTTTATTACAAATACCTTCATTTTTTCGAGACAATTTGGAACTGCATATCGATAAATACATGTTGTAACACTACGTGATATCCCATAGTAATGGATCTCTCACCGACCAAGTTCGTAACCTTTTTTATATAAACCCACCCACGAAAACCGCGTCCAAGGATTGTCACAGTCCAATCAAGATGGATTTGATGACTGAGAGGGAAAGTTGATATCAAGAAGCAGTTACATATTGTATAATTTTGGAATTCTTTCGGTCATGCTATTGCCTCTATTTTGCTGTTGAATTAGCTTAAAAATACAGAGAAAATCAAAGGGCTGGACTTTCAGCTGACGACCAGCACGTCATACACTGGGCGTGGCTTCGAGTCATGCTTCGGTGATTTTGTGTAAGCGTTCGCCAGTCTCATTAGGCGGTTATCCAAAACAGGGGTATAAAAGGTCTCCTAGTAGTCGAATTAAAGCGTATATTTTCTCATTTTTTGGCTCTATTGATTCTTATAAGTGAAGCGACTACAGATAATGATTTGTAATAATTTCAATTATGCGATGGGAATGGCTTTGGGGTTGGTTTACATATTATGCCTTTGAAAGATATAAAACTCAGCATTACATGTGATCTGGTGCTTAGGAAATCTGAACATTATGAGAAGGTTGAACATAGTGGCATACGAGATGATTATTAGTAACTTTATAAATGATTCTTTCCCCACTGAGCTACTCAAGTAAGATTTTCTCATCTAACCCCTGGTACAAGAGGAGCAGTTTGTGAGCTGGAAATACAGAATTCTGTTAAGTTGAAGTCTTACCTAATTGTGCAACAAGCAGCGTTTCAATCTTATAAAATTTTCTGTTCTGTCAACCTCAGGGAAGACTATAGTTCCTTCACCTGTGAGATAAGCACATATTTATTATGATCCACTTGTTACAGAGGTTACATGGGAAGAAATTTCTTTAGCGCCATTGTTGGGGGATAATTAAGCTTGTCACATTGGGTTCTTTATGGGATAGCAAATTGTGGTGAAGTAAAACTCAAACAATGAGTAGACAATGTTGTTCATGATACAAAAGACAGTCTTATTGGCCCTTCTTTTTCTCTGCACGTTGAATGGCACTTTTTCTAGCTCCTGCCATCATCTTCAACGTGGTTAAGACTGGTGCAAGGCCTGCCCCGATGGTCTGTAATGTAAATAAGAAATCAATGTCAGGTAAAGTAACAGAAGACAGAAAGTTTTAAAAAGGTGTGATAAGAGTGGGCAAGGTATTGTAAAAGGCACTATGGCAATATTTAAGGCATTTGCAGCAGGAAAGAAAAAAGGTAACATGATGTTGGGGAATTTCTCCTATCAAAGTTATGGTATCTGTAAATGCAGGTCCTCTTATTGTGCACTGCAGTAAATCCTTTGACATCAGCAGAAGAAAAAGGTTTAAACAGCCTAGACTATGTGCCAAAATTTAAGGAGATAGAACATATTGTTGGAATGCATTTCAATATTGAATGGGTATTTTGATTGTGAATCGACATGAACCAAGCTTATCATGAGAAAGTCAGTGAGGACAGAAGCTTACCATGAGTCTGAGAACAGAAGCTTACCATGAGTCTGTGAGCACAGAGGCTTACCATGAGTCTGTGAGCACAGAGGCTTACCATGAGTTTGTGAGGACAGAAGCTTACCATGAGTCTGTGAGGACAGAAGCTTACCATGAGTCTGTGAGGACAGAAGCTTACCATGAGTCTGTGAGGACAGAAGCTTACCATGAGTCTGTGAGGACAGAAGCTTACCATGAGTCTGTGAGGACAGAAGCTTACCATGAGTCTGTGAGAACAGAAGCTTACCATGAGTCTGTGAGGACAGAAGCTTACCATGAGTTTGTGAGGACAGAGTGAAGCTTACCATGGGCCCTTTAGAATTGAAGCTTTCTATGAGTCTATGAGAGAGAAGCTTACCATGGGCCCTTTAGAATTGAAGCTTTCTATGAGTCTGTGATGGAGAAGCTTACCATGAGTCTGTGGGACCAGAAGCCGTTGGTAGAATCTGTGATACCTAGAGTTCCAAGTGCTGACTGTACGTATTTGGTCGGATATGGTACAAACAGGCTGGATTTACGAATACCACTCAACTTGGTGGCCACAAAACCTGGCTTTACACTCTGTAAAGAGAATGAAACTTTCATGAACCCTCTATAACTAACATGTCTTATTCTAGGTATGACTAATTTGTGATGCATTTAGGAGGAGGAACCAAGGCCAGGAAAATGTCATTTTTTGAATTCTGAACTCAAAAACATAATTTTATCACAAATGAGCTACATAGAACAAGAAAAATACAAGCATATCTTTGTTTTTAAATGCTCTGTGACCACAGATATGTGTTGTTCCAAACAAAAACCAACATGAGCACTTGTTCTGCATTTGGTTTCTGCAACAAAATCATTCAAGAATCAGCCATCAGACTGAAGCCTTTTTGATATTGCTGTGTTTATTTTCCTTTCACAATTTTTGTGGACAAAATTCAGTAATATCAGCTGATGTTATATGCAACCAAATCTCATATACAAACAGTCTTTAAGGTGGACTTGTATGGCTAAGCTATTGGGCCTAATGGGATGAAAACTAAACGACCAAGTTCGACGTTTTTGAAAGTTTTGAAAATTTAAACATTTTGTTTTTATTTAAAAATGCACTTAACAACCAGGAACTTTTTTAAAGGAGTTTTTTTACACTTTTTTAAATTAAATTTTAATGCACTTTTGAAAAAACCTTCCTTTCTTGATTCTTGCACTAAAAAGCTAATACTTGCACTATATTTAGCTGAAACCTTATCCACTAATAAGTTTGTATTGGAATTTGCAAAGTTTTAATACTTTTCTCACAGCGACCATTCAAAGTTTGTGAATTTTCCAAAATAGAAAAGTTCAAGGTTTAAAAGACTAAAAATCCCGACCAATGAATTTCACGTTTTTTAAATGAGAGTAAGACATGGTTGATGTCTTTAAGAGTGAAGAATAAAATTTCTTGTGAGCACTCAGAGGAGAAATTAGAATTTTGCATCATGTCAACCATGCCAACTAACTCTTGTGTTATAATATGAACCCCACTTCTTCCTTTCAAAACAAGTAGGACGGTTGCTTGAGTATTTAATTGCTCTTTGTAGCAAGATTCCTTCAAATTGAAGATAGGTTAAAATCTCTGATGTGATCCAATGCACATATGTGCGTGTGTGTACAAGTGAAAAGGTAGCAAAGCCTAATGAGATGGGCATGGAAAGGTGCACAAAAAGTCCTTACCTGACCTTAGTATAGGAATAATCATTGTATTACACAATGTGTTTAATGAAGGATATCAACCATCCCAAAACACATGAGCATGATAGCCTCTCTATCACACAATGTTATTTTGCAATTATCATGCAGATAAATGCCCGACAATTGTTTTAACAGTGGAAGTTATGTTCTAATATGCGCAGTGATAGATGCAAATGAACAGTGTAATGACTTTGACAGTGAAATTAACACTGAATTTTTTAACTATGACGCCCTATATTTTCAAATGAACAAAATTTCAATGTTTCGTTGGCAAATAAAAACATGTATACTTTCCCCTTTCTGAAATCAAGTGAACGAGCCCATTTTACGTAGGGGCTAGAGTTGCTTCCCTTTGACTATATTGCAAATGGTAGCGTTGGTAAAAACAACAGAGCAAAGTTAGTCTTATGATTTTCCATCCCAACAAAATATTAGCAAATTTAAAGGTGGATAAATAATGTTCATAGCATGTGACTCAAACTGCCTTTGGTAACTGTGAGAAAAATTGTTTGGTTGGTTTCATTCAACTTGTGATGACGGTGTTTTGACACTTCTTGTCTCTAAATATGTGAAAAGAAGAACATGTTTTTTAAAAGTGTTTTTGTATTATGTTATATATATTTTGATGAAGCTACCCTAAAATAAAGGCAAACAAAATGTTAAGGCGCATGACATCGTAGGAAGTTTCAAAAGAAGTTCCTACCTTGACCATTGTAATATGCATCTTTATCCATTTAAGACCCAAACAGATACCGAAAATATCTGGCGAGAACACTGTTATTGTATGACAAAATCTGATATTGACATCCTCATATTGAAAATTATATTACTCTAATTATCATTATCATCATATTATTTTTTAAAGATAATCTCATGAGAACTCCCCATTTCAATAGTGATCACTCAACTCACATTTTCTTTCATAACTTGTTATAGGTGGGACATGCACCGAACCTTTAAGTAGAATTTCTTTGTTTTTTGCAATTTCTTGTTTCTATCCAATCGAAAAGGTTTGGGGACCCGATCTTCTCAATTGTTACAAGAACTGACAGAATGCTTAAATCAAGCTTAAGTTTGATTGCAACCAATAAGAATTCTGCATTTCTACCAAATAAAGCTCCACTTGCAACAGAGGTTATTTGGACAGAACTTCAGTGATTATTTGGGGAGAAAGTAAAGATTTTATATATGACAAGACTGACCTGGAAAGTGACTCCCTTGTTGGCGTACTCGTACTGTAAACACTGAGTGAAGTAGTCCATGTACACCTGAAATACACAGAAAACATGTTACTGGTGAAATATAAATAAATGAAAGTTTGCGAAATGTCATGACTTTCAGGCAATCATTTTAAAAGGGTTTCAATGTAAAACTATTACTCTCCATGTAAAAAGAGAGTGTCCTGAACATTAGGCCTTTCACAAATGACTCAGGTTCTCATAAGTCTCTAAAGTAATCTTAGGCTAATGTGTAAGGTTGGGCGTTAAGTTCAACACTAGTAGAAACTGTATCGTGATTTCAAAAAAAAAGAAATTTTTGTTAAATGAATGGGTGACATTTAAAATATTCCAGTAACAATTTAACTCATGCTCAAATTGAAATCCCTTTGAATGAATATCAATCATGTATACATTCATATGGCATTATTCCGAGGGTACTAGTACCTGCTCAAAGCTCAATATACATCATATGAATTTGAAAGGTGGCCAAATGTCATTTGTGTTCATTATTACAAAATATTAAACATACTCCTGATCAACTGCATCATACAAAGTGCCCACCTTAGATGCAGCGTACAGAGTCAACAAAGGCACCAAGCCTTCTGATGAACTTGATGAGATGTTGATAATGTAACCACGGCGACGCTCCAACATGGATGGAAGAACAATCTTTGTCATCTGAAATAAAATACCAGGAGTTACTTCCCTTGAAATGTTTCATCATTTGATGTTAGCTAAATTATTGTGTAACATCATTTGATTTAAAAATTACTTAAATATACATATTATTTAAGAGTTATTAATGGTAAGGAGTTAGTAAGACTCATTGTACATTAATCCTATTTATTGCTTAAACAACTCCTCAACTGTAAAAGTAACTCATGTATATATTCCTGTAATCTCTCAAATGTCTTACTTGCCTGACAATGATTTTAGAATATAGGTCAAAGCGTAACACTCATAGAATAAAAAGGTTCCCTTTATATAAGTTTTCTTGCTTGTTTCAAGATAGCGCAATTTGTACTAAATGATATCATTAAATACAAAACACTGATTCCAGACACCTACTCATTTACTGGAGCTACCTCATTTGATTCTTAAAAAACCTGATGAGTTCCTCATTCAAAGCAGCATTGAAATAATTAAAACCTGACTACGGCAGCAACACAAATTCAAAAGGTGTCCAAAACTTTCCGAGCTCCAGACTCATGGAATCTTTGACCAAGAAATTATGTCCACCACATTTGTTGCAAGAATTGGACAGAATGATTGGCACCTAATAAGCCTCAACAAGGCTCTGTCCTCTCCCACAGGGTTTGCCAAGTCATAGGACATCTTTAACATTATTATCAACCCAGATATTTTTTGAAGGTTTGAAAATAATTGAAAAATGTCTCCTTTTTCGATGTCCAAATTGAGGAAGGAACATACTGGCATGTCTCATACTAATAATTTTCCATCGTGTAGTCTCTTGGACTTGTTGACATGCTTTGTCAATCATCCTGATATAAAGGATTTGTAAATGCAATTAGGAATTAACTTGCCTTCAGTCTATTGAGAGTATGGCAATTCACATGCATCATGCATGAATGCGGCATCATAGCCCACAATGGTATCTTATGATGTTTGCACTCCTAAATGTCAAATATTCAAATGTCACTTTTAAATTCACCCTAGTTTACCTAAACTCTGTAGACTCACCATCATCATTGAGACCAGGTTACAGTTGAGCAAGTTGGTCATGAACTGCAAACAGAACAATACTGACTGTAATATATTTAGAGAGAGAATGTGATATCGAAGTTAGATTGTTTTAGGTTAATATTTTGAAACTTTAATTCCTTGGAACAAGATCAGTTTCAATCAGACTGCTCATCCACAGGTAACAAAGCACACCATTACCTGCAGAGTGTCCGGGATCTCCAAGAAGTACATGGGGTATGTGTATGATAAGCCCACATTGTTAACTGTAACAAAATACAAACAAGAACATCAATCTACTGCACGCTAGAACTAAACAAGATCTTTCAATTAAATTTAACCAAAAAGACATAAAAATTTTATAACTTTTCTATGTTTCTTAAAAGATTCCTGCTTCAATACCATTAAATCAGTTGAATTATTGCTTGTACATCAGGTGAGGTAACATTTCACTCCCTCAAACCCTCCCTCAAAGGGACATGATACAATTATATTTAAGAAATAAAGTTCGCTCTACCCCAATGTGTTTTGTAATAAAGTATAGTTTTGCCCTGAACTATTATAGTTAAAGCACGAGGACGGTAGTCCGAGTGCTTTAACGTTATAATAGTTCAGGGTGCTTTAACTTTATAATAGTTCAGGGCAAAATTATACTTTATTACAAAACACATTGGGGTAGAGCGAACTTTATTTCTTTTCTAAGCTGCTAAAATAATCTATACGGGGACCACTCTGATTTTAATAATCTCGAAATAAAATATAGTGTTTACACTGCTCACATTAATAATCCATGAACAGGGCTAACTGTTGGCTATTCCAAGTATGGAATACCAACCCCTAGTTTAAAACGACATTTAGTTGGTTGAAGCTTTGATTACTGAAGTTTTGCACTTTAACTTTTTCAATTTTTCAATTTTGAATTATATTTTCTTCTTATTTTTTTCTTGAAAAACTTAAACAAACAAATTAACACCTCTTGTTTTTAAAAAAAACTTTACTTTTACAAACTCATGTCGTGCGATTACGCAGTGCGGGCCCATATAAGGCTTATCACGTGGTTAACATTCCGCAAAGAATTGTGGGTATTGTTTGTTTTGGAAGTGTGATGGTGATGGAATCCGGACGTCTATTTTTTTGCTGTTGTCATAAACTTTGAAGGTGATGCTTTAATCTCTTATATAAGCAGACTGTTGGGGCTGTACACCCAGAATTACTTAATTATTAGGTTGACTTTAACACATTGAACCTGGTAGAGACGGGGGCGCCGTGACCTGACGTGAAACAACGCGGTCACTCGACAGTTGACAAGCATTTGCTTTCCATTCTTCTTTCCGGTAAATAGAACCAGATGATTCAAAACTAGTCTCCATTAAAAGAAACATTATCGGCAAAATCGCCAATACGATAGACATTGATAGGGATAAGCCATGTTGATAGAAAGAACCGAAATGAAAGGTTACCATGGACGCTTGATCAGCGGGGAAGAGCGGATATAACGTCATTCAATTGTTACGTCATGAAAAAACTATACCTTTATTGTCTGATAAAGTACTTTTTTTTCGATTGTTCTAACCGCTAGACATCATAGAATTGTTTACAAGGCAGGTGTCTGCTTGATTCAGTTTATGCAATGTGAAACTGCATGGATACACTTGACATCACTCTTTATGAAGCTGGACTCAGATCAGAAATGTAAGGGTGTTCAATTCACCAGGATCTTATGATATTACTATGCCTGTAAAACCAAAATATGGAGAGAGAGAGAGAGAAAAAAGGACCCAGTCACTAAAACCTTACAGTATTTGATGTGATAGTGGCTTATTTCAACAATCAGCGTTTTTTACTTTTCTGGTATGAGCTCCATGTTAAAACCATCAGGTGTGTCGGCAAGTATAATTCATATACCTTAATACCAGAATATTTTACTAGTGATTCATAAGCTTAAGTATTACTGCAAAGCAATAGTAAATTTAGCTTCAGGGGTTTCAGATCTACTAGCTCATGAATAACACTAGTTAACAGTGTAGCTGGAAACTGAGAAACCTATTTTCTTTCTGTGTACTAAGTCATTGCTATTGTCTAGTTACCATTCGACATACACACAATATGGCTGAAAAGGATCTATAATCGACCATATGTCACAGTAATCCTGTCCAAATCTTATTAGATTGAAGATACAACATAATATAGCAGAAAGATGGATTAAAAGAACTGATTAACTAGTAACATCTGCAAGTGAAAAAACTCATCTTATAATGACAAGAGTTTTAATACATATTTGAGAGAGAAGGGTTCAAAGCTAGGTGTTTACAAACCCAGAACTCCTATCTCGAGTCCCTGTAGGTCATGCTGTATCCTGTCATAGATGTCTGTACGTGTGAAGTCAGCGGCGATCACTCTCGTCTTTACTTCATAGCTGCTCTCTGTAACAGACAGTGTAGCAGGTTAAGAGTTAATGTTTACAGTAGAAATCTAAACCTTACTTGCTGCACTGGTATCAATGAGCTTCACAGGTTAATCTGGCATATAAATCATTGCCAAACCACTCCTGTGGCCGGTACAGAAAGCTAACATTTTAACCCTTAATCTTCTGAAATTATTGGTGCCAACTTCTTGTATGTTGGTGATGTACAGAAACCAGTACTTAATTAGCAAGCACTTGCTCTTAGTGGAAACATAGAACTTTCATCCGTAGTTGGTTTGAAAACTTGTATGAAATTGTGCCAATGGTTTGAAGTTTTTAATACTCCTCCCCTCCATTCAGTTAAGGGTATATATTTCATAACCCTGCTTTATCAATAAATGTCCAATCATTATTAAAACATTTATTTTGGTGAAAGGTCAATTAATAATAAATAAAACGGGCTCTGATTATATAAAAACATTCCATTTGAATAACTGGTGATTATCACTTAATGAATCCCATAACAATGGTAAAACACAGCAAATGACCTCACTGACCTTTGAATTCTTTGTCACAAGTTGTTTCTTATATGCAATTATTCTTCACCAAACATGAATTATCACTCTCTGATTTAGGTAAGAGTGCAAAAGATCCTAGTACTTTTCTATCTGATAGGCTGACAAGTTATACAGGATCATGATTTGATCATAAGGCTTTTTTAGGCAGTTTCAGGCATAACATGGGGAAAAACCTCCTACACTGTTACCTACTTCACAACCTTATCAAGATAGCATAATCTAATGATAGAATATAAACACATTTGTGTTATTATAAGAAATAACAAAAGAGATTTATTTACACACCTATCTCTGTGGCCAGCTTTTTCAACTTCTCTTGTGTACGACTGATAAGCACAACATTGAGGCCTTTCTTTGCAAGCTGAAACATAGAAAATGTCACCAATATCACCTGATCAGTAACTTTAGAATGTCTGGGGTTAAAACATCCTTTCAGTGTTCAAAGATCATTAAATTTCCACAGGTTTGTAATCAAATCACTTATACCAGGGTTGTTTATGTTAGGGGCTTGTGATGTCATTGACCTTATGGTAATGTAAAAGGAAATTGGTAGTAAGCAAATTTTGGTGGGTCAAATTAAAAAATGTTACTGTAAGATATTAAGGAAAAATGATTGGATTAAAAAAAGATTTGCTATTTTCACAGAAAAAAGCACAGAGAATTGAGTCAACCAACCAAATTGATGATGCACTATTACATTAATACTTCTAGTAATCCTTTTTGGTTTGTTTTACTATTACATGGCAATCCAAAAGAAAGACATCAAACATTGGCCCACCATAGGATTTTGAAAGACAATTCATTATCAGGGCTAATATCTTTATCATCCCATTTTTACCCTTATTATTTCACTTATGTTATGGCTGCTAGGATTATTGTAGGGAGAACTAATGCAACACAATTGTGGTTAAAGATTTTGGTAAAACCTGTGAGTATCGGTTGGAACTAGCACCTACTGCGATGAAATTCAGTGTAGCATTGCACCCAAACCTTACTGCCTGTTGAAAAGTTCTCTACTGCAGACACAGCTGCCGAGTCCCTGGGGGTATTTGAACCCCAGACCTCTTCATCTGAAGCCAAACACACTAACCACAGCGCTATCTCGCCCCTTGCTAAAGTTGATATTTACCTGTTCTGCATAGGCTTTCCCAATACCATCTGTGCAGCCCGTAATAACTGCAACAGAAATATTATTACTATCAATGTTCATGCTTATTTATATTAGAATTATTAATTGGAAGAGTCGAAGTCAAAATGGTATGTAACCATGGAGGTGATTTCTAGTAAAAACACACTAAATATAATACTTAAATATAGTTGATTTTGTTTGTAATCCCTGTGTAGAGTTCTTCTATCAATAGGAGAATGGACAGATAAAATAGCAGACAGACAGACGGACAGATACGTATATACAGTGAAATATTTACATCGTGAGGAAAATCACAGATATAAGATATCGAGCCACCCTCCATGGGGGTATGAGGGACTATAATATACAAGTATATAACATTAAAAAACAATTAAAACATTTATAATGAAGCATGCAGGCTTGAGGTGTGATACAACTGATACCAGTGCTGTGCAATATCAACACAACACCAATATATTGAGGAACAGATTGTGCAATACAAGCATTGCAATATTTTTTTCACATATCATTTTATCACACCAACTAATTTCAAGTCAAATATATTCAGAAAACTTGTTTTAATTTGGCTAACGAGTAACGAGTATGACAAATTACTTTTGTATGCAAGAATACGTGTTTGGCTGTATTACAAATAATAGTAGAAATTTTAAAAAATATTTATATATGCCTTTGAAATTTACTAACGAACTAAAATTTTGATCTGATCTAATGAAATGATCTTTTTTTCCAAAGATCTGAAGGCATTTATCAGATGTGTAATGTTAAAACAGCAAAAAAATAGACAAAAAGTTGAATGTTAAGTTCATTCAATAAACTGTAATATCATTGCAATACATTAACTTATGCAAAACAAAATATTGTGCAATACTCTGCCCTAATTGGGGTCTTTACACAAGGTTTCAGCTTACTAGGCCTTTTGCTGCTGGAGAAGAAGTTGAAAGTTAATAGTTAATATACCCTTATCATGGATCACAGGGTCACCAAATCTATAAATTAGAATCCCCATCAGCTAAGGAGTCGGTGCACAAAGTTTCAGCTTCCTAAGCCTCTTTTTTCTGGAGAAGCAGTTGAAAATAGGTTTACAGGGAATGGTCCCTGTGACCCTTGTCTCCTTGCAGCTTCAACCTGCAACTCTACCTTATTTAATTCTAAATTTCATATCAAACATATCTACATATCTATATTTTAATCCTTTGGAGTGATATATTGTTAAATGAAAATCTTATTGCAATTATTGCCGATAATATTGCACATCCCATTCCCTAGTATATATTACATGCAAAGTAAATGATACGATTTACTTCAGTGCTTATCTGACAGTGTCATAGTCTACAAAAATTGAACTAGTGAAGTAGTTGGAATCATAATATTATAAGTTCAGAAGATCTAAATTTGGCTTTATGTGCTGTGAATGTTGAACAAATAGAAGACGTCTACTAGCTGGTGTACAGTTATCACCATTTTTAAAATCATTTTGTGTTTTCCTTCAATGTGCATGATTAAATTTCAATAATATTTTTATTTTTAATATTTTAGCTGTGACCTAGCGACTTAGGTAAACGTTAAACTTTTGTGGTGAAACATTTAATAATTGAAAACTAATTTATATGAAACGATGTATAAGTATTCAATGAGGCACACCAAGCAGAAATCTGACATTATTTCAACATTGAAATGATAAAATAACATCAAAGTATGATTGGATTCGAAGTTTGTGGTGATGTCGAAATCTGATGTCTTTTCAACATTGGTCATGATGTGGCAGTATTGAAGAGACGTCAGATTGACGCTTACTGATTGTTACAGATGTCATTGTTTATCATAATTCAATATTTTTTTAATCCAGAATAATGCCAGTATTCTAATGAACGAGACTGTGCTGTAAGCCAAGACTATCACATGTGAACCTTGTCATAAGAGACAGGTGGCAGCTAATTACTGGACATCCATTTAATATAAAATCATTTACTAATGAGTGTATGATGTTTGTATAGATCTGCAAACACTGTAATTAGAGCAGAATGTTGCCGACAAAATGTTTGTTACAAATACACATTTAAAAATCTTATTTATTTGAATTGAAAACTTAAGTTGTCAATTGTGAAAATAACTGAAGAAATAAATATCAAAAATATAACTCTGTATATTATTATCATATCTAATGACAGAATTACCTCCCTTTACTGAGAAATTTATAGAAATGAACGTTTATATATATATAATAATCCAATTTGAATATTGTTTTTAATGTCGTTGATAATTCTTCATTTTTGCATTTTTCATTTCAAAATTTAAACAATTTACAACTAATTTGAGCTTAACTTTTCAGTTGTTGACATGGAAACAATGTCAAAAGCTATTCGGATTCAACTAACGTTGTTCTGACGTAAAAAAATTAGTTGATCAACATTCAATGTCGAAATGATGTTGTGTGCCTGCTGGGCACATTTTCAGTTTCTCCTACTATTTGTTGATTTTATAATTCATACCCCTAGATGTGTATGAAGGCTAAGAATAACCATGCCATTAACATAGATAGTTTTGAACATGACAATTCCTACAATATTTGTTTAGGAATAATGTGCCCTCATAACTGATCTATTCTCATAGGAGCACTTTTTGCCAAGATAATTTTCCATAAACTTTATCCTTTGAATGTGCAGAAAATTAAATATATCAATTTATAGTTGTTGAATGAGCATATATTTGGAAAGGCTTAAAAGGGGAATGGCCCATTCAAGATTTTGAAAATGACTAAGCTCATTATAAAATTGGCCAATTGTAGGTAGTTCGAAATTTAATGCGCATCTCCTATTGTCAGAGAAAACATGAGCTTCATGACGTCATCGTATGCATTTAGGGTGAATACTGTAAATCATCTAAATAAATATCAAAAGTGTTGAAACCCACCCATACCGCATATTTTGGTTCTAAACACAACGATCCAACAATTTTACGTGACACATTGGATCGAGGGTCAGGGTAACTTTAGGGGGATATATTTTAGAAAATGGTGTATCACTCGATCATGGTATGTTCAATAAAGAACACCACAAACTAGCGACAGCATTAATAATTTCTCGTATTTTCTCTGGAGAAATTTTTATGGGATAGGGACCAACAATTTTTTAACAATGCACAGCGAGTCAGTTGATCAATATGTATGTATTTATGTATAATGGCTAAATTGGTCCTGAATGTTAAAGTCTTTAGTACTGCGCAATGAATAGTTGTCTTATGGTTCCCTTCTGCGATGTCTTTGCAATTTTAAGAATAGCACAAGAGAGATAGAACTTAATTGCCATTAATGGTAACTTTATTAAAAAATAACCTAATTAATTTGACTCTCTGTTATATACAAAATACTCATAATTTACACAAACAGATACCTGTTTTATTTGTCCAGATTTTTGCACAAAGAAATCGAAAATGGAGAGTATAGTTGTGTTGTTGTAGCTACCTTATCGATATGCTGATACCACTATTGTAATAGGACATGGTTGACTCTATGATATATATAATTTTCATATGAAAGAAAGATACTAGAAATTGTCACTTGTGCTTGAGTTATTTACATACGATCCCTGATTTTAAAAAAAGAATATAGCTTTTTAGCGATTGCATTATTAATTGCTTGAATTTTTTGTTAAAGTGGTTATTTTAAGAATGCTTCACCTTACAACTGTTTAATGTTAAAACAGTTTAACACTTTAAAATGACTTAGCCTAGTCCCTTTCACATTCAGGGGAGGTAAGTCCCATCATGTCCGACACACATATTTGAATATGCAGATAGGGGTCAACTAGTATAGAGGTGGGCCTTAGCTCTTGTCCGAAGATCAAAACAACAGCTAACAGTACACGTGTTTGGGGCAATTAAGTCAGTTTCCCCTACGAATTTCGAGGAAAATAGTAACCTGTCTTCTGGTGAGTTGTTTTTTGATCAGGTAAGAGTAAAAGAATTAGGTTTCTTCGGTTTGCTGTTTTAATTTGATCGGAACTGCCTACCAAGTGTCAAAGGTGTCTTTCTCAATCCCTGAATGTGAATTATGAAATATAGTTTAGTTGAAATTTTCTATTGATCTTATCTTAACTTGGAAGGTGTCATTCTGTGACAAATAACATTAGAAAAAAACTTAGTCACAACGTTTTGGCGATAACTGTGACGAGGCGATAACTATTCGCAAGTTAGAAGCATGCTGGACTAGGCTTAAAGAGCCACTCCGTGAGTTGTTGGAGTCATATATGCCAAACTTAATCAATGGTGTCATTTGATAGCGAAGTATCGACTGTTACCAAAAAGACACATTTGAAAGCTAATTGGTTTTTTACAGTGACAATATGAAGGTAGAACGTCGCAATTATGATCGAAAACCGGACAGTGGCGCGCGTCAAATAGTCAAACGTAATTTTGGAGACTTATCTTAAACAGCCAGGAGGGCAGTTAGGAGTTGATAGCGTTTGTTAGGTTATATAACTAGTATCCATGTTCATTGGACGTGAGATCTACACCTCTGTGCATTTATAAGGTTAATTGCTTTAAGGTTTTCATGGAAAACCAGTATTTGTCATATATATGTCTTTTGGACATGAAAAGTTAAGATGTTTTAATTTTATATCACCAGATATGACATTTAGGTTCGTATCAAAGGTAAATGATATGTTATGAAAATCACGGAGTGGCTCTTTAAACATTTACCTGTTTACAACATCATTATCTAAGGTTTAGATAATTGAAAGCAATAACGATAGGAATGTCTTGTGAAGAAAAATAACTCTCCATGTAAAATCGCTTCTGAACATGACAGTACATGTTATTTATAATTAAGAACGTTTGTTGTCAAGGAATAATAACTACTCAGACATGGAGACTACACGACACCTCACCTGCCCATTGTCCGGCCTTCTTCACATTTGCCGACAAGCCCAGCGACGACCCGATGAAATAATCTCTCAAATATCTTAAAATACCAAGAGCTGTCTTCAGCGCAATGAAGGACGCAACAACGACTCCAAATGCAGTGAAATATACACTGCAATCGCCAAGCGACTCCTGCAGTTGTATCAGTGACGCCATTTTGTCCCGGTAAAAGGTTGAAATGTCACGTGATCACGCTACAGCACGCGTGAGGAAAAATCGATCCTTGGAACTGAAATGAACTAAATTATGGAAGCGCATTGCTGCCAGCAGTGAGAAAAATTTACAAAAGTTCTAATTAGATGATACTTTCATCTAATTAGATGATAGTTTCATCTAATTAAATGATAGTTTCAACTAATTAGATGATATTTTTATCTAATTAGATATTCCTTTCATCTAGTTTATCTAATTAGATAAAAGTATCATCTAATTAGAACTTTAGTAAATTTTTCTCACTGCTGGCAGCAATGCGCTTCCATACTAAATCGATCTAGTTTGTGGTTCGCGACAAATATATATAGTATGTGAATAGTTAGGCTATTGCGTTTTATGTGTAACAGCTCGTTTTAATTAAACAATATCGCACTATTACATATTCATAAGTGTAGGCTAGTTAATTAATATATGATTTAATTAGGCCCATATGTGATAAAATCTTCTGTAGTTGCATGAAAATATATACCGTATTTCCTGTAATAAGCGCCTGTGCTTTACCTAGCGTATGCCTCTAGACCTTTACATAAGCCTACTAAAGACCCGGCTAAAAACCGAAAATGTATTACATAATGCTCTTCTTTGTGCACTATTTAGACTAAATAGCTAACATAATTATGTCCACATATATAGTCACATCCAGTGCATGGGTCATTCTAGAGAAAATTACAATTTTGACCTTTGTAGTTTAGATAAAATTCATTTGCAATTTTTGCGTATTTCTTCATATAAACTATTTTGTTTGGTATAGTCTTCCTACAAAACCCCTCGCATGTGCTTAAAATATATAATTGTTTGTTAATAATAATAATAATAATTTGTCTAGTTTCGGTTGTGACTTTGACGCTGTCCTTTATGCTACACCCCTCACAGGAAACGCCTAATGAAATGAACTGGTATCAGATAATATGTATTAGGTTGAATTAAAACCATACTGTCCCAATTTTGACCTGATTTCAATTTAAAGTAAATGCAAATCATAATTAAAACCAAGAAACACTTTTCTCGCCTGCAATAAAATTAAGGAATTATCGGGAAATTCTTCCGTTAACGGAAAGGACTTCCCCGCGCTATTTTTAGATATTTGACACCGTGTCCATATAAGGAAAGCGCAAACCGACCTTGACCTTAGAAAAAGTGAATACGGGACCAAGTCGGTAACTTCTGACAGATCACACGACCTCGCGTTTTTTTTCTCAATCAAATAAAACAACACGCCGAAACAAAGGTAAGTAAAGCATATGTATGTAGAGAGATGTTGTTATAGAGATGGGATAGAGAATTAATGCATACTAACAAATCTGGACCCCGTTTCACAAAAAATTGTAACCTAGTTTACGAGTGTTTTTCACACGTAACGTAGATCTACGATTTGGATGCGTTTCACAAAAAAGTGCAGGTGTAAACTAGTAGCGATATCAGTCGTAAATCTAGGGGTGCTCCTTTCCACTCGTAAGTCCTTGCATGTGAAATTTATTGGTAATATTAGGGATTTTCAATTTTTCACACACATGCAACAGGAAGATTTTGTTTTGTTTGGGAGAAAAACTTTCGTCCGAGTGACCGGTGAGATGTCAGTCTGTTGCCTGTGACTTTTAAAGGACTTTTGCACAAAACTCACATTTTATGTTGTCGAAAATCATATTTGAGATAAAAGAAAGATACAACAAACAAGTAAATAAAACTTATTTTTTTCCTATCTACACTTAATTGTCCTTGAATTCGTAGTTAGTAATGAAATAAAAGAGTTGCTTCCCTTGAATTCTAGTGCCGTGCGAAATTGAGTCCTGTGAAAATTCATACCCAACGCAGACTAGAGCGAATCGATATTCTTTTTTCAACTAGACCTATACGAAAACATACAATAGTTGTTATCCAAATAAAATAAAATAAATAATAAAATGATTATGTTAAATAGTACCGACAAATTACTGTTCATGAATCATGATAGTGAGATATAATCAAAATAAAAAAAGGTGTGGCTATTCATTCAAGTGCATCTAACTTATGTAAATGAAATTTATAGATTTATTTATTTTATGATTAAGTTATTTTTTTTAACCGCTCTCTACTTGTTCACGTTTTGTCTTCAAATATTTAAATAAATTTTGAACATTAATAGAGGAGAGTTTTTTTAGTTGATACATGTGTTACCTATTCTTTTCCATGTGAATACTATATGAAGACCCAATTCAAATCAATTGTAAATCAAATTTTAAATATTATCTACAAAAACCAAACTAAATAATTACAGGGAGAAACACTATGACATCATTGTTGGTTGGAATTGAATACATCTGCAACAAAAAATTACCAGTGCTTATTACAGTGACTGAAGCAGGTTGAAAATTCTTTACAACATTCTTTTCATGTTTCTCTTGATCCAAAAAATGCTCTCTTGTTCTTGGAATTGTTTATGACTTAACAGATTTCTGCCTATATGGCATTACAAATATGGGTTAACAATAAACATATATGTATATAATATCACATAAAAAATAATTAATTGATGGTTAATTGATTAAATCTATTTTATTTCAAAATTCAAATCAGTAAATTTTCCCACTTCATCGATACATATATTCAGCTTTGAAAATATTGTCAATTGACATGAAACTTATTCACCAAAAATGTCACATCTCTAACTTTGGGGTGCAGTGAGTAGGCAACGTGAGGTGATATGGGTTTTTTTGAAGCCGCGGTTGCAAGAAAATTTCACTTATATATAGAACAACTTCTAGTATCATTGTGGCTATGCATTGCCATGAAACTTGCGATCAACTGCTGGAACAAGTGAACCATGAGTGAAACTGCGCTGAGAACCAGTGTAGCATTGCACCCAGACCTGTACTTCAGACAAAGTTGCTGAGTCTGTGGCAGTATTCACACCACAGACTCAGCTTGATCACTGATAATGGATAATGGGCTATGCCATTAACCCATCTGGCTTCATAGGCCTGACAGTGAATTTATTTATTTACTGCTGAAAACATTATTTTACAGATTTAAAAAATAATATACATATAATGACATAAGCAGGTTAAGATGACAATGACATGACCATAACAGAGTTGATAAGCTTCGAACCTTGGTCTCCCACAGATTTTCAAATAAACTCTAGGTAAAGTTACTCATCACATTACTATGTAAATGTCACTTGATTAAATTACACATAAAGAAGTTCATTTTGGTCTCCATGATAATCCCAAAAGCACATGATGGGTCTGCTATAGGATGAAAGAAAATAACAATCTATCTCCTTCTTCCATACATTTCTTGATGAAAACTTGTTACAGGACAGTGGTGATCTGCTACAAACAGCTTTCTTCAAACTTTCTGAAACAAAACAAGAAAGGTTAGATACTGACTACCATAAGCATGCTGATTTCAGAATCAGGGCAGAATATGAACAAACTCATGTAATTTTAATATAAAATCTACCTTTGTCTCAACTTACAAATTAAAGTTAATACCTCATCTTAAACTATTAAAAAACAAGTTTTGATATAAATTCAACACTGAAAAAACCCAATTTTTTTGTGAAGACTGATTCTACCTAATAAGAAAACTGGCACCCTTGATTTGTATCTTTGATTACAAGCCTATAATTATTCAATATATTCAGAATAGAGACTTGAGATTTCATTAAAAGGTGACTTTATCAAAGGTCAATGTTCAAATATATTTAGTCAGTATCAATCATTACAATTTTATGGAGAAATACAGAACTGTCATGGGTGATATGGTACACAAACAAGAAATTATAAGAAATCACACTATTGCTAAAAAAATTATTTTTACCTTTAAAAAGGCCTAGTTGTGAAAAGCTTAGTTATTTGAACATCGGATTTAAATATATAAAAATGATAAATAAAAAACACCCGCTAAATTCAATTTTATTTCTATTTTCATGAGTTTTATAGTCTTGAGCCTTCATGAGTCATGTTCGGTACTGACAAGATAAAAAGAAACATGAAATGAATAGCCAATGATATTTGTCAAGAATATATATGTAACTTATATGTTTAGATTACCAAAATCACCTTCAATTTCAGTTTGAAATAATACAAATATAAACCACACAAGAGAATGTAGGTTAATAAAATATGGTTAACTGAATTAAATTAAATTTGATTAATTATTTACCTTGATGATACTATGACTGCCACTTTTCAGGAGGGATAAATGGAAATTAAAACTGCTACACATGATGAACATCTGGAAAATAAATTTTAAAAATTTTAAATGATCAAAACAAAATAACTTTGCTTGACACATGATTAGAAAGTAGTTACAAATATGACAGAAGACACTTCAATTCTTACTTTCCAAAACTACAACACTTATTTTTGGACTTTTCAATTGGGGGTAAATTTCCCTCAAGACTGTCAATAAACATGATTGAATGCAGTATCAACTTAGACAAATTTTCAAATGCCATTGTCAAGACATGATCCTTATATAAATGAGATGTCATCTCAAAAGTAACTATGCCTGAAAGTACAGTAATTGTTTTGCAATTTCATTAATTGCCAATACAGTCAAAACATTTGAGCATACTCAATGTTCATAAACATAATAAGCCTTTAAATTCAATAGTTTACAAAGGCTATTTGAGATTATTTCAATTTTAGTCTTTATTTGCACTTAAAATCAATATGTTTCTTGCCTATGAATAAAAACAATATGTTTATTCAAAATAAAGTACATTGTTTTCTGAGTAAAAAACTTAATACAGAAACAATAAAAACCAAATGTTTCTTAGTGCAATGGCTCAATTATTTAAATAATTGATAAAATGCCTTTAATAATAAATTTGAATTAAATAACTAGGACTGAGTATTGAACAAGTTTTTTCAATGCAATAAATTGCAATATATTGAAAGAACTCTATATCTAACTTTTTATACTTCTTTCTTCAGTTAAAAACATTATACATTTGATAAAATGCCTTGAGATCTTTCAAAATAAAGACCATTACTAAAATGATAAGGCATGCAAGTACATTTTGATGGCATATACATTTAACAATTGTTAACAATAACTTTTTTTTTGCACTGCAAAAGAGCTTTTCTTACACATTAAGCAAATCAGAACAAGCTTTCTGAATAAATATGACTTGAAATTATTTACTGTGATGTATTGCAATAAAAAAAAAATTCTTGCAATATTTATTGCACAGTCCAATAATTTACTACACATTTGTACTTGCCAATTGCAAAACTCACCCAAGCTTTGCTTCAGGCCATCCAAAAAGAAGGTCACAGACTCTGAATCCTGGTAGTGTATATGGACATCTGTGGCACTTCCTCTAATTCCCTCACACATCTATTTGCAGAGATTTAATGATTATTATTAATTTGAAATTCTGCTGAATCAAGAGCATACAAAATCAAATCACAATAAATAAATCTACAAGATAAAGACAAGAATGTTTTACACATTTATGGTTATTCATCATTTTTGTAAAGGCTCACTTCATTAATTTTTATATAATCGAGATAAAGTAAAATCAACACATATCACTGAGAATTATATACACAAAAGCGTCATACATTTCGATGAATAATTACAACAAATAGTAATTTATACTTATTTACTAAACAGATTTCTCTTGAAAAATATGTTGCATAAAAATATTTTTACTTTTCTACTAATTTGATACAAATTTAATGAATACTATATTAATAATTTTATTAGTTTTAATTGAGAAAACCAATGTTAATATTCGGACCTCATTATGTAATGTACACGCACATCTGAAGCAGATAAAAATAATCTTTCATCCGGTGTGTTCTCATCCCTGAAGCAAGTAGCCCATCTGTCCACGTGAAAGGATTTAGACCTGTAAAAATCAATGATTAAATAATGATTTTGTTACGTAAGTTATGATTAATAACTGAATTGAAGTGGACCTTTTTTAACAATTAAGAGTGAAATAGACATGACGGGTCATATTCTAGTGTCAATCGCTATGAAAATCTCAATTTTGCGACGTTCACAGCAAGATTATCTTTGGAATTTACCAATTCTTACCAGGCATTTAGCAGTTGTTTCCTCGGCATCTCGTGACTAAAGCCCAGCCGTCCTCCTCGGGAAATTACATCGCTCAAAATTCGCCCGCAGACAAACTCACCAAGTGCAGCCATGTTGTTTTTGCTGTCACTGTGCGCATACAAACGCGCGAACCAGTTACGTTGGTGATTCCCTTACGTCCGGACATGCGCACTGGGCTTTGACCTAGATTATGTCAACAGCGAATTTCCGCTGGCCACCAGCGGGATTTTT
This sequence comes from Phorcus lineatus, assembly GCA_921293015.1. Taxonomy (NCBI): domain Eukaryota; kingdom Metazoa; phylum Mollusca; class Gastropoda; order Trochida; family Trochidae; genus Phorcus; species Phorcus lineatus. The sequence continues at coordinate 42,124,627 of OV121096.1, forward strand.
AAATCCGTTGAAATCGCTCTTTCTGTATACAATCTGTCCGTAAAATCGCGCTAAATATATCGTACGAAGTCCGCTTTTTCATTTGAAGACATATAATTTTTTTCCCATAGGCGTAATGTTAAAGGGGACATTATGGTTTTAAAGTCTCAAATGAATCCCTTGCAAACGCTTTGACATATCGTGGTCGATTAGTTTTGGAATGTTTTTTTTTCTCAGGAAGGTCAAGGTGTATATATATAAATATGTAAATGCGTTCACGATCGACTTGACTTATTACACCTATTACATAAAATCCAGTAATTTTTAACTTTTTTCTGATTTTACTCGATGCTTCATTAAATATAATTAATATATATATTCCTTCGTTTATAATTTGACACCTTTTCTGAGACGATGCGTTGTGTATGTTCTAACATGGGTAGAAATGATACATGATTTGTCTGCAAAAATGAAATTGCTTTTGCAGAGAGTTCCAAATTGGATTCGATATATACACTACTATAGTCTGTCTTGAACGGTCGATTGATTAAAGGATTTCTTAGGATTGAAAAATGTCTGTAAATTGATCGTGTCAGGAAGTGATTAAAGCGGCCATAAAATACCACGAAAACCGCTACAGTATATTCGAAATTCTATTCGGTAATAACGTCTACACTTATATATTCTTAAATACCCTCTGAAGTCGGAATACAATTCAGATTGGTTTCTGCAAGTTCTCTAAAAACTATTGAGGTCAGTATTGAATTAGTTTAAATTGCTTATAGATTTGTATCTATTATTCTTCGTGTCATTTTGCCTTAACAAGAGAACACAGAAAACCCAAAATAACCATGCACGTATCATATCAATAGAATTACAATTTAGTTTGCTATTAGCTTAGCTTATGGGAATTAAGATTTGATATTTATGAGTGCTTAAATGTATAGTACCATTGGTTTAAACCTATAATGGTAAATTTTGAGAATTTCTAATATAAGATCTGAAAGGGGGTTATCGTTATAATAAAAGTTCTCCGAAAATGTAATCGATCGGTCTCTCTTCATTTCGATACTCCATTTACAAGAGTGTGTTGATTAGTTTTTATTCATTGCAGTGTCGCTCACTTAAATACATTCTTCTTCTGCTGCATTACATGTACCTTCACTCCACCTGATAAAGTATACACAAGCAAACGTTGATCAGTCTCAAAATAAATTGTTATTCAGAACATTTAGCTTTGCTGTTTGACTATAAAGCTTCATTGGGAAGTACACATTAAAAATTCTTATGCGCGCTGAAAGAACGTCATTTCTATCATTACTAAACTTAAAGCGAACAGTGTAGAAAAAACGAAAATCTACAGTGCGTTTGAAAGTATAATATATAGATTATACTAACATAAAAAATCTTCAATTCAGATTGAAATCTAATATCATCCATTTATGAACTATTACAAAACTTAATCCGTTGATTATTAGTCGATTGCTTTTCATTATTGAACTGATCTGCATTTTCAAGGTATATATTCAAACAAGTCAATGTCGCCTTCTTGATGATGGATTTTTATATAGAAGTTTGTTTAGACAAATTATAACGCTTTGTGTACGATCGATGAATTTATTGAAGCGTACGTAAAATGATCACGCGCGCAAGCACTCATGCAGTGGGTGGTCACGGTAGAAGTGGCTTCGTTCCAAAAATATGAAAATAGAAATGCATGAAACATAAAGACTTATAAAATTAATCGTTCTACCCTGTTTAAGTCCCCTGGTAGCATGTGTTGATGTCGGTGATAAGATCGAGATACTTCCTTTCTGACACGTGTCGCCCTTAACAAACAAACATATCACAAACTCCGTCTAAATATCACATAAGCCGTATTTATTGCAGGGTATCCTATACCTATTTGAATAGCCAATGAGTCTTCAAAATCCAGATAACTCTCATGAATATTGGCCGTTTTGATCTTTCTTTTCTAAAAGAGGATTACAATTTGATAGGATAGGCTGAAGAATGATGAAGTATTATACCATACGTACTTGAAGTCCCACCCTGGGTCAAAGTGGTAGTCGTTAAGTTTCTCTTCACTTACTTTAGACCTTATCTACCCCTCTTCGATAAAATCAGAGTTAACACTTTTTTAATTTTTAAATGTGGTAGTGGTAGCCACAAATTGATATGTATCGAAATTATTTGAAAACTGCATGATAAGTAGTTCGTATGAATAAGCTCTGTTCATGTCTTCAAATTCTTTTAAAGAAGTTACAATCAAGGAACAAAAAAAGACATATATCATGAGCATTTGATATTTTAAAAAAAAAAACTGCCTTTCACTATATACTATCAACACAAAAGTAAGTGTAAGTATAATAAGATGTACACTGGTGATTCTTCTTGTATGAAATTTAAACTTCATTTCATCTGTTTTATCTGCTTGTATTTTAATATTTTTGTTGAAAAAGAACATAGAAATATAATTAGAAACTTACAACCTCATTGTAATGAATCATTTATGAAAGAAACATAAAACGTGTCCGTACGGTAGGATCTTTATACTAGTATTGAATATAAATACATCTTTATATGAGTATGTAGAAATAAGTAAGAATGCATGATAGAATTATGATCTGACTCTTTCGCTCGATCTATGCTTACAGAGAACTCTAGAAAAACCAAATTCCATTATATTGTTTTTCATTCCTTTAGTCATAGTTTGTATTTAGAAAAAAATGGTTCTAAAAATATTTGAAAAATTCTGCATATTTCAGATTACTTTATTTGAATTCAGTTTAATTACCCCAGTGGCGGATCCGGAAAAGAAGAGTGTTACGTGTTGGGACTGTAACATTGGACTTCATCACATGATGAATAAATGTACCTCATCATATGAACCATTTAACCTGTATAATGTACCTGTAAAGTATAATTAAAAATGTTTTTTAATTTTTTTGAATTCATCCGTGAATAGTTAAATTCTTCCCTTTCAATTTCCTGGATCAACCACAATGGACTATGCGATCACTGTTAAGATTTATTCTTCAGTATCCTTTATGTAACGTTGATTCTTCACTCAAGTCTAGATAATGTTCCTTTTCAAGTTTTTCTACACTTAAAATCATTCTCAATGTATAATTCCCTAACGTAGATTTTAAATTTTTTGTCACTCCTTTACTAATAATAGAAAAAGTAGAACATTGGGATTTTTATTTTAAAGATTTATTTTTATTGAATCGGATACGTTCGGATGGATAACTGAAGTCAAGGATATATAATATATAATTCTTTATATATAGATATCGATTTAGTATGTGTGCGTGTTTGTGTTTATCTGATCTATTGATGCTTATATAGTTAACATAATTATTTTATAATATGAATCCAATAGAAAAATGAGCAGTTATTATTATCAACAATTGACATTTTCCTGTTGATATAAACACGTCTTTTGCATTGAACTTGCTCCTAACCATAATACAAAATACACAACATCAACAAATAATATCCTATGAGATGAAATTATATGGCGGCTTCCAAATCACATGCGATAAAATCTAATATTACAGTATTTTAATGAAAATATATGAAAAGTATTATAAATACATGTTTTGACAGCCACTCAATGAACACATTCAGCAGAGAATCGAGCCTTTATTGACAATGAAACTGTAAATGCATATATGGTTTTTTCCACCGTCCCCGATGAAATGTAAACAGCAGTAAAATATCATGTGTAGCATGCCATAATGATATATTGAGTCGAGAGTCAATTCGGGTATCAAAATAAAGTTCCGTATATTTGACGTCTCATGTTTCCATTGACTGGCAGAGTATCACTCTAGCCTTTGACTGTTATTAAATTCAAAGCTACAAAGGAAAAAAACCCCAAAATGCATAAAATTGGAGGCGTTTCTCATTGAAGCATGTCAGATATTTAAGTCCTAAAAAATGAAGATGACTTTACAAATGACTTTCCTTCAACATGTAATAGAGTACAACGACTTCTTGAATACCTCTCCAACAAGTCTGTTTTTTGATAACACCATTTTATTGCTTTTTTTTGGTGATATATCTGGGGAAAAAAAGTTTTCAAATCATTTGAATCGTTAGCACGACACCTCGGCTGATGAAGTGTGTTTGACTTAAGTCAACGTTTTGACCATATTTCACTACACTATAATAGACGTTTAGATTGATAGACATATTTTTGTAGACCTAAACGCCAGTCGCTTTGGTATCCATGAATATAATAATATAACCCTGATTTGCAGAAATTGAAATAAATTAATTCAAAGACAAAAACAGAATGACCTGTTTGAGACTGATTCTAGATAAGGAAGAACAAAGCATACAAGTTATTAGAATGATAATTATTTTCTTCTTTTCCAAACCAGCTGCGTATACGTTATGGAATAAATTATTGTGTTGCTTTAAAGCATAATTATGGGGAAATAACAATATGATTTAAACGTTAGAATAATAATAAACGTCCTACTCGTACTTTTTTGTCGCAAATGCAGTGTATTTACATATCCTAGGAAGCAAATCGTTTTTCTCACAAGTTGAACACATTCGAAAAAGCTGTTCAAGTAAGGTGTTTGTCACTGTAAGTAAGAAATTAAAGGTGATAATTCCAAATCCTGTACAACACGGACGAACATGTCGCGATCTATTTGTCCACTTCTCAAATTACTCCCGGATTATACGCATATGCGGTCATTACGGTCTGACCGGCGACTCAGCTCGGACATTCGCCTCGTCCACTAGGGATATCGATGACCACATGGGCTCGCTGGTCCCGAGGAGCGCTTCGTAATCTGCAGAGCAAACTAATGACAAGAGACAACGTCTTTGATCTTCAAGTGCTTGAGTTGTATTCGACGCTAGGGCTGATATACGGTTTATGTATGAAACCCGCCCAATTATCTTAAATACATCACCCCATTGAAGCCTAAGTGATTTGTTTGCTCCCTAGCTGTACCACAAGTTTGAGAGAAAGATTAATCAATTAAACGGACATGATAGCCTGTTAATAGTTTGCCGACCGGCTCAGAGGGGGAGCCAAGGCAAAGCGAGACCCGCTAAAGACGGAAGTTAGCTCAATCGACATGTCCGCCGGTAATGATTAAACTTTAATGGAAGATTTTTGAGTGGCTGAGCGACCCCTCTGTTGATGTTAGCGGGGCCACATCAATGAACTCTTGCTTTTGTTGATGGAGTTTTTCTATGTGACGAAATAGTCCTGAAATTATTTTTGGTTGGTTCTCGGGTCGTGTTACGACAAGGAATGTTTTCCCCACTATTATTTACTGGAGTTATTTAAAGGTATATCGATATCAATCACAATAATGGTATCTTCTTTGATATAGATTCGTGAAGTTGTTTTGAGGATTAATAAAAAAAATGTTTATGGATAAAAAAAACCCATCTTCCTCAGAATAAAGAAGTTGCTCATTCATTAACATTGTCCTTTTAGGCTAGGTGTATGTGAATACTTTTAAAAGTATAGTAAACAATTGAGTGAGTTATTGTTTAGCACCGCTTATAGAATATTTCAACCCCGTATAAAAGATACAAGAGTGGTACATTACTAGATTCACTTGATACCTATCACATAGGATGGCAACTTCTTTCTTGGTTGTCCCCTCCTTTTGATTACCGATTGTCTTGTCGAATAAATGGCATGCATTTCATGTGCATGTCTCCACTTACACGTAAGTAATATGCACTTGTCAATTCAGGTCATTTTTCACAATAAACATAACAGATAAAGTCATTGAAATGAACAAATATTACTGCCGTCGTAAGACTGAAAGTTACATTACAATGTTACTTTCACACAACCTATTTCAGAAATGGAAATTAATACTTTGGTTGAAAAAAAGACAAAGCAAAACATAAAGTCTATTTAGCCGTGTGGCTGAAACAGATACCTGTATATGTGAACAGAGGACACCAGGTGGATGAATGGTTCTAGAGCAGCTGCATCGATGTACACAGACGAGGAATCCTTACAAAGAGCATATAATTGAAGGGGAGCCAACGGCCAGGAAGGACATGTTTGCTACTGGCGATCACCTGGTTTTAATAGCCAGCAAAACTTTCACTCATTTTCTGATTGGATGTTTAACTTTCAGTCTCTTGAATCTATTTGAAACTTAATATAGACCTTCATTTAACATTTACATTAAACACTGATGAACCCTTGATCAAATTTCTGATGATAGCAATGTTTTCGATATGCATGTTCTTTCGACAACTGTTTATCTGTCAGAGATACGAACATAAGTATTAATAAGCCATCAATAGATTACAATCACGCGACCTATTCAAGACATACGAACGTGTGCAAATATGATATCGGACATTCCATGTGATTATCGGTTTTACAAGGACGTTACTTGTGCTTGGGAATAACGCGTGAAGTGCACTTGACGTTATGTGGTCTTTAGGAGGACAATCGACAAGGGTCATTAGCGCTCATTTGTCAACTCTAAAGCAGAGAGACAGGTGCAGTACCACACAGTAAGGGGAGGGGCATGACTTGAACATCGATTACATGGAAGGTTTATATCTGATACATGTGGCAACATTTCTTCTCTGCCCAATGAACTGTTACTGACTTAACTCTGCATATACGAAGTAGTGTTCATTGGACCTCACGCATGTTTCAACATATACACTGAAGGGTCATGACAATAAAAATTTTCGTTATTCAGGAAATCTTGATTTTATTCTTTTTGTCACTTATATATATACAATTCAAAGAGTACTTTCAAACTAATGGGACATCTATGTCCATGGTAACCATTATTAAAGTGTCCTGATTTCTGACACACCGACAGTTTCGGGCAGTATTCTTCATTGAAACATATATTTTTGATCCAGTTCAGAAATCTTTTATAAACAAGGATAAAGAAAACAAATTAGAGACAAAAGTTTCCTAGCTTAACTTAACTGTTTAACCGACTCCGATCATGACGCAATAAAAGGAATTTTTATACTGTGTTTCATCATCAACTAATTTCACGTACCAAACTTAAACTTGACATGTAAAGTTATGGTATCCATATTGAAAGGAATCATCGTTTAACTTTGTTTGGATGGTATTTTTTACTTTGAAACCTCATATCAAAGACCCCATTACTAACAGTGAGTGAGGGAGTTGAGGTTTAACGTGCTTTGAACAATATTTCGGTTATTAAACACGTGGATGACAAGCATCCAGAAGAGAGTGGACAGATTAGGGAGAAAGGGATCGACAGGATGAGGAAAAAGACGGAAAGAAAGGCATAGTGAGAGATAGACAACAGGTTTAAGAAAGACTCAAATTTGGTCTGGCTTCTACCCGTTCGACCTGTCCAGCTTGGGAGTCCCTACCAGGAGCATGTAAACTCCGCCTGGCATAGCTCTCGGGGTCTCTGAAGACGCAAACCACCACACCACGATAAGGTACTGAGTGAACTAACAATTACACAACCACATTCACTCAACGGCAGAAGAAAATTACCACAACATAAAATGCAAGATAGATTAATCAACGATAAAATAGATCTAGCAGATGGTTACACCATGTCTTTAAAAGCCAACTGTCGTAAATATTGAAACATTTTTTGATGCTTTCAGAAAATCTTCGTTTTGGGATCTCCTTAACTTGGCGAGGAAGAGCATGAAATAGGACGTTTTCGTGTGTGTTGGAGGCCGGTCTACATCTCATCTTGGCCAATATTACGCAATCCCCAATGACTAGCTGAGTAAGGCCTTTCCGCATTTCCCATACTTTTCTGTGCTTGTCGTCCAGGCTGCTGCGACCGATCGCGATAGTCCAATAAGACATATGAGGCTAGAACTCTCTTTCAATAAGGTGCATTATGAGTTCAACATCTTCATTTACTTAATATTCATATTTTATATTTGTCAACCTTGTCCTAATCATTCTGTTGAAAAAACATCTTAAAACAGTGATTTCAACACCACTTGTGTTTTTGAACGGTGGTATAAAAAGTCAATACTCTGATGGGTTAACTTGTGTATTTCTATTTACAAAACATACGTTTTTAAATGATATTCGAAAACTTTATCATTTTAGGTGACGTTTCTTTTGCCGTTGCTTGCTAAAGGTAACACCTCAATCGAATACAACTAATTCTTAAAAGTGATAAAGTCGGCTGATGGCATTATCTAAACTTGAAAGTGAAGGAATCGGAAAACAAGGTAATGTTATAAAGGGCAAAAATAGATATAGCGCTTATAGATCATGCATTGGGCGTGGATAATGCGCTATAGAAATCAATTATTATTATATAAGAAATAATGATATATTGTTTCGGTTTTGAAACCTCCACGAAACCTCAAAAAAAGGACAAACAATAGGTTATACTGAACCCTCGGTCGTGATTGAAGCTTAGATGATTTCTGATATGACAATATATACACTACTTGTCTTCATTTTATCCTATTAATTCCGAACGCTCGAAATAGGTAAAACTATATTTTAATTTCCAAATATATAAAGTGAGCAAGCTATGTTTTGTTGAAAATTATAAACATGTTTTATCAATGCTTACAACAAAGATTTCTATATGATAGAAAATGTATACTAATGAATTAAATTGATCAGTAAGGCATATTTCAAGCAAACAAAATACAAAATAATAGCCGTTTAATGTATTGAATAGACAATAGATGAACAGATAGCTTACAATAATGCGTTTGACACGCATTCTGTTGGTTTCAGCGACTAATGTTACACGCGACTGGGCTTTATTGTCGCCATCATTGTGGCAGCAGCACATGTTACATGATAAATAAAACATAATAATGCGCGCTTCCGTCATCAAACTCAATCGATGCTCTTCTCTGACATATAATAGATCAAATGAGAGAAGAAAAATCTTTATTTCTAATATACTGACTCATATTTTCTTCATTTACCTGATGATTATTGCGTTTTATATCATGTTTTTGATAGATGTGTAATACAGCCTCAACAAGTCAACACGTGTTATCGACGTCCGCTATATACATATTCTAATACCTTCTAAATGAGAACATTTGAACGATCAACACATCAATATGCCACATAAGCTTCCACATACACTCCAAATGTGAACTATGGCAAAGAAATATCGATTCCAGCCACATTAAAATTCTAATGATAAAAATGTTTTGTTTATGGGTGTACTGTCGGAGTAGATTATCGACCATCATGTCCTACATTATTATACAACACACATTGACGTCACCATAGTCTACATCGTTTCCAGTCCAATGTCACCTCCATTCACTTGAAATTTCGATTTGGTATCGAAAGTAGGTGAAATCTATGATAAATTATTTTGTCCTCTTGAATTTTGATTTGAATTTTTTAAAACTATAACTCCTTTTGTCTTACTTAAAAGCAAAAACCAAAACTTCCTTTTGAAATTTGCTATCAATTAACCTCATAATTTAAAAAAAAATCTTATTTCACACGAAACAGTACAATTTGTAATTAATTTGTGTAAAGACGAATCGAAGATAGAAACTGAAACTTGAGTATAAGTCCGTTAACTGTGCCGTTATCATCTACCCTCGATCAGAACAATTCGCCTTGTTTATTCTATTGGACTTTTCAATTAGCATGTGGAATAAACTGATAGAAATAAAGGTGTTTAGAAAAAACGTGAGTGTTTTTGTTTTAGGTGTCTAAAAATGAGGGTCTGAGTAATATCTGATTAAGAATGGAACGTTTTATGATTATGACATGTTACCGTCCTTTCTTTCCAACTCGTTCATATACCATCTATACATATCTACCGCCTTCATGTTCGTCAATACATTTATTGAACATAAAATCACCTGTTGAATGGTTAAATATTGATAATTTGGCTAGTCTATTTTGTTCAGTAAAGCCTTCATTTGAAAAGAACTATATATAATTGATGTACTCTATACAAAACAGCAAACGAAACGTCACATAATTTACTTCAGTCAAAAGCTACATACTGTTGCCAGATAAAGTTGATTTTGAATGTCATTGATAAGCCTATGCTTTGTTTATAGGGATACACAAAATAAGTCTTTAGAGTATTGACTAGCAGATTTTTATACAAACACAAAAGCAAACAAACATGACTGATGAAAACGCGACTTTAAGAGTTTTTTAACAGGCTGTTTGGAATTTAAGTTTGAAATTTATAGAATATGAATATAAAAAAATAAACTTGTTGTTGATATAATGCATGTTCTGAGAACACACTGAAGCATCATATCTCGCCTAAGTTAAAGATGTTCCAAAACGACAAGTTTCTAATAGCGTAGTTTTTGCCGAAAAGTTATCAAATACTTTTTCAAAATTTCTAAAATATGGTAATTTTCTTCTTAAGGTCTGACTTAGCCATCTGTTAGTAGTATGTATACCGCGTGGATTAAACTGTCTTGCAATGTATGTTGTGACATAGTTTTGCCTCGAGTGTAGAAAGATAAGCATATAAACGCCCCAAATAGTATCAACCTCAACGTGTTCCCAACGTTATTGTTTTCGAAGAACCTTTCTTATAAAGAAACAGTTTCACAATAAGCATAAGGACATACTTACCCTACATGGAAACCATGTACTTGGGAATATTCACCTGCTTCAATTATACTTTCAGTATGAATGTCACCATCTACTTGAACAAATATCGACGCATAGGAATTTATATTTCAACTGATACCCATCACAGCAGTAACTTGAAACAAAACTTACATATGAATGTCCATTCATAAATCATACCAGACACTTTACAATGTTGTTACCTGAAATTAAGGTCCTACGTAGATATACTTGTTTACATTGGCATGAAAAAATATGTCTTCATAACAACGTTTGACGATGCAACATGATTAGATATTTACAAACATTACCGTGGGGTGTATCGTGCCGGTTGATGGTTAACAATAGTACCACTGAAACAGCTATGTGTGACACTATTAAAACACCTGTTCAGTGGAGTAATTGTGTTATAGACAGATTATTGGATTCGTTTTTCCGTTCATTAAAGTTCCACATCAATCCCTTTGTAGTGCAGTAAAAAGCCAATATGCGGTTTCCATTGAATATAGTGCATAAACAGCTTGTAGACAATTGGTAACTTAATATTTATCTTAAAAACTTGTAATGTCCCAGATATTTTTGATTGTAGTAAATTCAAAATTAGTGAAGTGCTCTGAGAGTCACTTGTTAATCCGTATTGTTGATGTACACAATTACTAACTTATCCCTGATAATATCATCCAACACTTTTAAAAACATTTCACATAGACAGATGAAAGGTCTGATACAGATAATAAATAAACTTTAATTCTCCGGAACAAAATTTGAGTTAAATGTCAATAATTTGTGTTGATATACGCGCATTTCTATTGACTTTTAGTTATCAAAAGGATGCCGATATTGAACTAATACTGTATTCTTCCTACAGCGGCTACAGCATCGCATGTTGTAGAAAACTCACCTACTTAATTTCGCCTATGATGTCAACTCCCATAGAGCTGTCAAACCAATAATATTTTCAAAATTATCTCATAAACTCATTGAAATCAGATAGATCATCTGACTCAGGCGTCAATGCGTACCTGATCTGAATACTGATCCATTAGGGTCATCTTACGTGACCTCAGCACTCCAACCAATCAACGACGAGGCCATATGGCCATCGGCACGATTTGATATTTTATATGTTATAATTTATAGAAACAGAAAACGACTAGTAAAAGCCAACGTTATCGGAACTTGCAACTAAAGCTATTACTGAAGAAAGTACGAAATATGAATATTCTTTTAGATTGTCTTTTATCTGTATTTGATAAAATCGTACAGTTCTCTCCCGATAGTTTACTTCTAATTGTCCTCCCTTTTACTTAGGAAGGATCTGTTTGCTTGGACAATAAGCACTGTTAGTCCGAATCTGCTGATGTGGCGTTTGATGACGTCACGGCCTATTACGTCACTAACAAATCTGATAGAGGATTTAACCGTAGGGATGTGTCCATCCTAACTCGGGGGTTGAGACTTATATCCTCTAACTACAGGGCTGCAGCTGTAGGTCCAATTTGATTGAGTCAGTTCAGAATTTGTTGGTGTTTAGACCATTGCGTCCAAACGTTCTTACTGTAATATCTTCATGATTATCCATTGCTGTTGTAAGAAATCAAGATTAAAACCGAATTGAATTTATATGTAGACGTTTTGAAAATTACATACTTTCCTTGCCTTAATGCAAGGGTTACGTATGTCTCTACATTTCCATACGTTTTCAAACACTACAAAACACAAAAAATCTCAATTATGCTTTCTTTTGCCGGTCAGTTTTACAATATTCTCCCTGAAAACAGTTGAAACCAAATACGTAGGTAGAATTCAGATTATGCTTCCGCTGTTCCAATCACAGTGTTTGAACTGGTTTTATTACAAAAATGCGTCTTCTCTTGCAGCTCTCAGACTGCTATAAACGAACATTTTGTCCTTAATTCAATGAATTAGTGGTTCGGTTGAACTTGATTTATGAATTTAAAAACGATTTTAAAAAAGACTGGACGTGTAATTAAGTAAGTCTCGTTAAGGTAAATATCACGGTTTGTCATTTATTGACAACAAGGTCTAAAAGTTAATGTCAGTCACTTGTTAATCTTACATGCATTAAAAGGGTCATGAACACATTGATCATTATCATGGCCTCCCTCTTTTGGTCTGAATATCAAATAAAGTATTTTCCCCAAGATAAGGGGCATTTCGTTGCACTTATTTTCTCTTATGAGAATTTCAATTACCTGATCATGTGATAAAAAGTCATCATGTTTTATCGGAGTGTTCCTTAAATGGGAAATGAATTGACCTATTCCCCGAACGTGAGGTTTGGCGGGCATTTGGTATTATTTATGTTTTGCCACCCCTTTTTGTCTCCATATAGCGTACCCCACTGTATTTTGAATCAACAATGAGCTTGCATAAGCTTCAAGTTGAGGACTGAGAAATATTTGTGATTTGACAATGATATCCTATTACATGCTGATTGGATTATGTGATATTTGTTATATTTTGCATTCAGGAATGTTGGCGGTTTCAATATGCACTAGCGCAAAATGACGTGTCGCCAAATATGCGATTATAAATTAGTCTTTGTTGTGGGTTCCAATATCTTAAACATGTTCTTTTCAAAGGATCAGCGACTCATTTGAATATCTCCATGAAATGTAATACTTTAATTGGTTTTTATTATTCTTAATATTTCATAACTTAAAAGCCTTGTGCTTGTGCATTACAAAGCGAATGTTCATTCAAACTACTCTGACAGGAAACCAATCCTTAAGTGATGCAAATGAAGAGTTATTTGCATAAAACTGTTAAACACATCAGAATATAGAATAATATCCCTCGTAAAGATTGAACATTACTCGTATTGCAAGAAATACAGAAACCGAACAACCTCTTATCAAATGATGATATTTTCAATAGGTACATGTCTTTACAAACTTTATCTGCATAATCATGCACCAAAATATATTTTATTCTTATTTCATTTGCATTTGTCACTTATATTTTGGCATCATTTTAGTAAGTTTTAATCAATGAAATAGACATCAAAACGATTTTTAAAATGAAGTCTTTGAAGGACATTTAGAAGTTAAAGCGACGGTTCGGAGTATTTGTTTACTCCTTCATCACCAACATATAAACAATAAAGAAGTTGGCATCAAGAAAATCTTTCTTCTCTTACACGAATGAAGCCAGTAAAACAGTATTCCATCAATTCTTGGGGAGACTTACATTTCCTTTCCTAAATACAAAATAGAAAACATGCTCGTAAAAGGTTGCAAATTTTATACCACGCATAGTAGTGGTAAGGTTTTACATCTCATGCACATTTATTACGTGTTTTCAATCATATATTTAGTTTTTACATTTATACATATCATATTTATATTTACATTATTTAAAAAAAAATTATTTTATGTTTACTACCATTTGGTTTTTGTTAATAGTGTGTATTTATTTTTACAATCAGTCTCTCATAACCCTGCACGGGTGGCTCATTGTTTTAAATGTATATATTTATTTGTCTATTTTATTGTACATTTATGAGGTGAGACTTTAATAAAACATCTGTCTGTCTGTCTGTATTAATATTTTTGTATGAACATATGAATAAAACCATCAATTTATTCTCTTGAAATTCATTCAAGATAGGAATCCATATTCTTCTCCTATCATAAGTATTGAACATTTATTCTTTCAAAAAATGGGACATGCTACCCTGTTGGGGACGGGTGATCAGAGAGTAAAATGATATAGGGGTCGAGCCATGTATAGATTGTGTTGGTAAATCTACCCCGGGTGGGTGAAAGGTGTGTTTACTAGCCCTCAGCTCCAGACAGGAAGCTAGCCCACCCAGATTGTGCATGTAGTTGTGAAGTGCGACTTGTATTCAGTTCAAAAGGCATAGAAGACGTTTCATAACATTTTATTTGGCTTTTGATACGTTTCAAAATACTATGTTTAATGATACAAGATCTAAATCTATTGTTTGACTTGAATTCAACTCAAAGTGCCAAATATATGACAATTTTTTGGTTTAGATTGAAATTTAAAAAAACGTTTTTTTAAGATTAAATTTGGCATACTGCCGCGCTCTTTCCACTGTGCATTGACCGGTTTTCGATAAAAAAATTCATTCCTGACTTGAACCCCTTTTGATGCCACCAGACTGAACTAATTAACATTGATTTATTAATTAGCAGCAGTCAGGTTTGCTTGATAAAATAACACCATTGACAACGTTTGGCAGATTTGGATCTAAAAACATATTCTGTGTCCTAGGAAGTGATTATTATAATCTTGATTTCTCTTTTATGATATGAGGCTAAACTGCATTTTGTTCGTCAGTGGTAATGTAAAGTTAAAATGATCATTTAATAATTTGATAAAATCATTCAAGATTGGAATCATTCAATTCATTTAGATCAGTACATAAGGTTAAATAGTGGTAACATTAATTAAAGTTTCGATGTATAATGATATTATTATTTTTTCTACATGTACAGTAGAGTACCATATAGGTGTAAACATAATTTTGGTTGTATCTTACGATATTATGAAAACATGATTTACTTTCATATTGTTTACGACAATTACGATTGATAAACGCATCCATATACAAATACAGATGTACAGATATAAAACAATGTTATGTCGTACAACCATGTCATTGTAAATAATTTTACATATCCAAATATCTCTATAGTCCGTTTACTTTTGAATAGATTTAGCGTTTTAAATATGTACATATGGAGATGTTGTATATTACATTTACAATTCACACCCTTTGGATTTAACTTAGAGATAACGACAGTCAACTCAACCATAAATTGTTGCATATTAGATATGTATTAACCTCTATCACTCGTTTCAATTTTCATCTTCTCATATCAGTACATCATGATATTATTAAAAGTATTTATCATTTTCGAGTGTGCATTAATGTTATTTCAAATATATTTTCATGATATTGTAATAATATGATATTTTTATAGCAAACTTTTACATAGTACTATAGCGTATAGTGTCTTTATATTACAGACATATTTTATTGGTATTTATTGTCCCTGAGACCAATAGTTCAATGTAAAGTAGTTTTATCTAAACAGTGACAGCGCTACCGTGTAATAGTCTTTATATTACAATGCATACAATGGAACATATTTATCACACTGAATCCGCTGTGATATAAATGTTATGTAATGACCTATTTCATGTAGATGCCCTAAATCTGATACGGATAAATCTCTATTTTTAACGTACATTGTAGGTTATCTGACGATAACGCTCTATTTGTATTACACATTAAAGATAATGCAATGTATGTCACATAGAAAGGATTCCTTAATCCAAAGTACATATATTTAGGAAGATATCCTTCAGATATGCATCCACAGAAAGATATAAGTCTCTCTACCTGAGACACTAAAATCTACTAGTTTTAAGTCCTTTAAGAATAAAAAAATATAGAAAGGTAAATGATCAGCTAAAGAAATTCTCGAGTTATCATTTGATATGAATATTGACACAGTTTGATATAGATATTGAGAGTACTTGATACGCATAATGACAATATTGGATAAAGATAATGAGATAACTTGGTATCGACAATGCCTTTTTTGATAAAACAATGAGAGTATTTCATTTAGATATTGCACTGGCGGTATTCTATGAAGAGAGGTTTCTTAAGTTTTGACTTTAGTTTTTATTGTTTGACTTAGCTGAGTCTAAAACATAAGTATGCAACCACAAAGCAACTGAAATAAGTTAGCAATTGTTTAAGCAATGGATTTTCAGTTTTGAATTAAAATTATTTACCAATTTCCTTAAATATTTATTTATGAATGATTATTAAAAAAATATTCAATTTTGATGAGAGAAAATTACCCCCGTAATCAGATCAATAAAGAAAGATATTTTTGTATCTATCATCTTTTATTCTTAGAAAAGAAATAAGTTATCATTTTATAAAGACCACTTCTGTTTATTGATTCCTGAATGAAGAAAATACTTGACTAAATAATTTGTTGAAATTTATTGAATATTTCGATAGATAAAGTTAAGGATAATCAATGTTCGTGTAACATCAACGTTAATGTATAAGTTTTGAGCACACAACCCCGTTTGAAAGTTGTGAAAAGAAGCATTTAGAAGAGTGAAACTATATCCGCTATATCCGTTAATTCGCTATATCCGAGTTCGCTATACACATATAATTTTAATGATATTACATAGTGCTTTTGACGGGACTTAAAATTTGTTTCGCTATATCCGATTGTTCGCTATATCCGAGTTCGTTATCCTTGTTCTAGTGTATTAACTTTATTGTATGAACCCTCTTTTAAGATTTATTCGAATTACAAAGTTAAAGTGAACTCAGCAAGTATGTTTTCAGAATATATTTAAAAAAATTATGCATGAAAGTTATCATTTGTGAACAAACTCTCAGCTCTTTATGTTTACAGTGCACAGTCATCAACTTTGAAGCGAATACCCTTTTCATAGGTTAATGACGTATAAAGATTATCTGGCTCAGAACATAAAGGCAAAGGAAATACGAATTAAGTTTGGGCTGGTTTGACATCATAAATATGTTCCGATAACCTTTAATCTCAGTGACGTCGTCTTCCTTTCAACCGGCACCCAATGATTGACAACTCTAAACATATGATTCGCTTTCCCCATATTGGCATCATGATGATATTTCCTCCGGTCCCGATTGACAGAAGATGTTATTGACGGGGGAGGGAAATGACACATTAATATCACCGATTCTTAATATCATCACTTTAGGTGCGAGAACGATCTATCAGCGGAGTATTGTTTCCCGCGATATTTACCCAGCAGAATTATTACCCCTCGGTACAAAATCAATGGAATGGGATTTGTTTGACAATAATTTTGCGCGATTTAGACAGAATTAGTTCCCCGAGTGTCACGAACACTTGGCTTTCATCCAGAAAAGAGCAGTGAGAAATTAATTAAATAACAAGGCTTTCATAACAGGAAGATCGGCGAGCATTCAGATGGGCTCCGAGCTAGTCAAGTCTGAACGGTAAACGATCCTTGGAAGACAGCTAAACGAGGCAAGGCGAGCTTGGTTTGCCAATCGCTCTTTAAAGCGGGGATAATGAGTTTTTATGTGATGGGCCCAGAGGTACGGTTCACACGGAGCGCGGAGACGTCGTCCATAACAGCGATACAGTAGCTATCGGCTAATTCATTAATCTTCCCTTGGTGATTTATTAAACAAACTACAGAAGTGGCCCAACTCTGATGAAACTAGCATTAAGCGAGGAAATGTCACATTGCTAGATTTTTACGTTGCTTAAACAAGAGAGCAAATGAGAGAGCTTAATTTATCGTCGTCCAATCGAGCTTACGGATTTATTCTCCTCAGCTGGAGGGACCGAGTACAATAGGATGTCGAGGACTGCTTCATTAGAATACTCATTTATTATCTATAGCGGTGTAGGCGCATCATCTGGTTTAGTAACTAAGATATCACAGATGTGGACTTTTTGTTCGTAGCTTCTTCCCATTCACTATGTAAGATATATTGCTTTCATCGTCTCGTATTGATAACAGTTGATTATAGTTGACCACGGCAATCCATTTTCATGGTTAAGATCACAATGCACATAAACTACATCATCATCATCATTATCATCTCCATTATCATCATGATTATCATCATCACCATAAGTAGGAACACCAGGACGTCGATCGGAGTGCGAATTATCATCACTGAAAAGAAAACATACGTTTCTTCACTTTTATAATACAAGTCATTAGGTCATTCCTGTTATCATCATCACTATCATCATCACCATGCACTATCCATCACAATCACAAGCTTGACATCATCACGAGTTTTCATCACCAGGGAATCAACAACGGTGATTCTACATGTTTCTATGTTTACATAAGGGAAACTGAATATCTAGACAGTATTCTCATTTAGAGAAAAGTCAACATTTACGAATACATTTATTAAACATTCAAGAGATTTGTGTTTCTTTATGAGCAAAAAGCAATATTTCCATCTCATATTGTCATTCAAATACATGTATATTAATTGAGTTTATAACTGTTGGTGCTTAAACATTATCATCAAATATGCCCGTTTGAAAATAATGTTTTCTACTTTCCTCTATTAGACTTATTCATGATATCAGAACTAATAAAGCTGATGTTTGTTGACTACTGTTATCATTTATGTTTGCATCAAATGGATGATAATTATATTTTCATTCAGTCCACAGACCGCCTGGTTTATTGGTAGAATTTGAATACAGTTATTTTGATGAGTATCAATTTTAGCTAAAAAAGATAATAAGATATTCATTTGATCAGATATTGAAGTCACGATATTTTTCTTAATAAATTTATCAGCTTACGTATACAAAATGTATATGAACAAAAGTTTTCAATTGTTTCGTATAATCGTCATTACCTTTACATTATATCTTTTATCATTTTATTCATTACCATTAACAAGGTAAACCATCAAATGTGTGTTTGTCTACGGGGCAAAATTGCAATACATACATTAACGATAAATATCCAGAAATGAATTTACAAAATAACGTATACAACTATTGATGCAAATCTAATTAACTGTTAAAGAGACAACCAGTGTGTTTCAAAATAAAAGCATATGATTATGAGATGATAGAGATTGAAAACTTAAAATTCACAGACTGATTGCACAAATGAAAAATTTAGAAAAAGTGGTAGTTTGAATTAATCTCATTAAATAAGATATTGATTGTTAAGGAGAATCCAAGTCTGAAGGTACTAAGTTATAAAAAAACCTTATGAATAGAAAGTGAATATTGTGATAAAAGGGTTGCTAAATAAGGAATATATATTACTCACGTGATTTCAACACAAATAACTCATCTTATGCCTGTTTCCTCGTTATCATATAAATCTCCTATTTGCTCCTTTGTACTAGTATTTAACTTGCCTGTTTTCTGGCTACCATATCAATATCCTGTCTGCTCTTTTGTACAAGTTTTAAACTTGTCTGTTTCCTCGTTATCATATCAATCTCCTGTCTGCTCTGTGTACCAGCATTTAACTTGCCTGTACCAGTATTTAACTTGCCTGTTTTCTCGCTACCATATCAATATCCTGCCTGTTTTTTTTGTACCAGTATTAAACTTGTCTGTTTCCTCGTTATCATGCCATTATCCTGCCTGCTCTTTTTTATCAGTATTTAACTCGTCTGTTTCCTCGTTATCCTTTCATTAATAGTATCATGCTTGCATCCTTGTAATCATAATTTGAACATTAATATGACTGATTTCTAGTAAGTATCATTATCAATAGCATGCTTGCTTTCTTGTACGAACAAAATTAGGCTTGTTTCCTTATTGATGTACAATCGATATTGTGCATATGATAAATATTGCAGTAGACACTTCCGACTTACACCAATATATTCAATATATACTTTGACATCACACAGAAGTCAGGTTAACACGAAACAGTTCAGGATTGACAAGCACACATCATTTGCAACTGTTATTTTAACACATCCTCAAAATGTAGAATACTTTAAACAGAGATGGTTATAGGCTAATCATAAACATATATCGCATTATTCCAAAAAAAAAGATCCCGGTATTATAAAGTAATAAGTATTTTTCAAACATGCTGAATGAATATATCACTGGAGAATAGGAGGTAAATGTTCTTGACGTGAAACAAAAGACAAATCGAAATCGTGCCTCTATTGATTTTAAACACTTATGACAAAAAAATGATTTTTTTTATACATGTGGCTGTTAATATAACGGCAGTTACAAATAGATTAAAACTGAGAATATAGAGTTATAACTCTGCAGCAGAATCAGCTGTTACGTGCTATTCACATGCTTCCATATCAGTGCTCGGAGCCGTCGTGCGACAATGCATTAGTCGATAGTCTTACATTGTTTAAGCACCACAAAGCTTTAAGTGATCGGATCCCAATATGTTGTACATTTCACGATTCAATAACATTTACAAGATGTTTCTGATACTGATATCACCGACACAAGGCGGACGAATGGTATGCTTATCGAAGCGTTTTCAAAACTAGTATATCTTTTCACATTTAACACGTATTGGTCGATATCCACTCAGTCATTTACTGTATAACGTGTGACCATTTGAAAGAACTTTAATAATTGCAAACAAACTTTTACCGCGAGAATAAATTATATCATTTTGTTTCGTAGTATCAACTGTTCAACCAGATTAAAATCACAGATGTAATGTTATAGATGCGAATTTGATATCATAATCAGCTGTCATCCGTTAAATAAGAAAGGATCGATTTGCAAATCATAAAACAAGCGCTTTGACATAGTTAAGGTTCTCCATAGTGTAACACTCTAATCAATTTGAAAAGTTACAGACAATTATGAACGTGTCACCTCTGTATAACAAGATATCTAAACCATAGAGGCATATAAAGAATACATGGGTAAAGACTTCATTAACACTGAATATGCGGTATTGGACATATAACAGTAGAAATAAACTATACAGATACTAAAAACACTAAAAGTTACTAGCGTGACAATAAGAGTCAACTGTTAATCCTTTAGAAAGACTTGTGATTCAAACCAATATGGTGTGTACATACTTCAATGATTTCTGGACGTTCAGTGAACATACAAGTCACAATTATGCATGTGAATTGTGCAACTTAATATTCATTTCCAAAGAAAATGTTTTTGAATCACGCTCGTTTCTTCATACCGCCGATATTCTTTTTTTTGTATGTTGATTGCTTCAGTTTTCACATGTCTCTATATATTTCTTTAAAGTTACAAGTTTCATTAAGGGCAAGTGAGAAATAAAGTTTTAAGTGACAAAGAGTATGTTTCTTGAATTTTGTATGTGGCTTGAAAAGGAACCAAAATGCCATTTGTCCTGAAAATGCCATTTGTCCTGAAGTAAGTCGCTTTCTAAAGTTTTTGCCATATTTTCTTGTTTTCAATGATAATCGAAAAAAAGGCCATATAAATGTTATGAAGTCAACTTCTATGCCCAAGCTTCATGTTTATAAGTTATATGACTAACTTAGCCCTTTCAATCCCTAATTACCTTGATGCCTGCTGTAAATATGATTTCAAAATTCCGTTTCAGTCGAGCCATTGTCCGGTTTTCGTTTATGAATTGCGACTTTAACCTATCTATTGTCACTATTGTGAACTGGTAAGCACTAAGACTGTTATTTTCAGAGAGAACCATTTTTTTCTCTCGATAAAATAACACCATTTATGAATTTTATTTACTTAAATCGAACAACATACTCTGTGTCCCTTTAACTCAACATTGAGTCAGAACGATGAAGTTCCTTGCTTTGAACTGCTCTCTCAAAGAGAACTGCTGTTGAAAACGATTTTACAAATATGCCTTTGATATTTGTAACAAAAATTATTATGAAAATGATAAATGGGGTTCTGTTCATAAAAGAACCGTATCGAGGTTTATTGCTGATTATTAGAGTGCGGTGGGCATTACGATATCAATATGAAATGCATTGTTTTCACTCAAAGAGTCCTGCCTCCCCATCCTGTGCCAAACCGCCGCTACTTATGGTCTCTGAATGTGCAACAACAATGGCTTATAATCTCAGATCACAACTCCCGTGGTCGTCAAGCCGAAACGATTTACAATTTATATAAAGACTCATGGGTAGAATTGTGGTATTCTGAAAGAATTGATTTAAAAACTAGAAAGTACACTGGGCCAAGAGCTTGTCAAAATAGCCCTCAAGTTGAGATTAATTATTCGCATTGCCTAATACTCGCCAATCATTGATTGAAACCAACTTCATTTCACATGGAGATTTATGGGTCCCTGAGGCGACCTATGCTCTTGAGGCAGAAAGGCGGAGAGATTTATGAAAGGGAGGGGGTCGGGGAGAAGGATGTGGTCAGGGACTGGAGCTTTAAAGGGATACTCGGTATTTTCATAGGGGCCATCTAATGCCTGTTGGCCCCCCTCACTGGATCGTTTAGCAACGGATCTGTTTACAGACAAGAAACCGCCGCCCCTTGGGTCCGTATGCCGCGGTAATTGAGTAATCTCTTCCGTAAACAGTGAGGGCGAGAGGTCCCTCCAAATATAATAGCCGATGAGGCGTAATGCGCACATATGATAAGTATGACTCCTATCTCGGTTTGATCACAGCTGAAAGGGCTTTTATGCTTGTACACGCGTTTTCCGATTGAATCATGCTTGAGAGAAAGGACTCCTTTATGCCAATTTCAGACCAGATTACAGCGTTTAGGCGACATGACTAAATTGTATATGATATGAAACGTGATCGCTTTCACTATTGTTAGCACATTAGGACCGAGCTTTCGCCTCTAAATGGCCAGACAAGAGTCGCCTTGCGGGAACAAGAGAGCAGTTCACCTTGGTAATCCCCTGGCCCCAGGAACCCGAAAAGGAGTCCGAAAAGCCCTTTCTGTGGACATCCATCACTCGATCCTTGGACTCCGCATACAATGGGCGCCGCCTTGATGCAAAATGAAGCGAGAAATGGAAAGGGATTGTAATAACGTGAAGTAGAGGTTTGACCATGGTACAGTCGCCCATCTGCGTCGTAGAATCGGTCCTACTTGCCTCGTTAATCACATTAAATCTTTTGTTTTTTATACCCGAAAGAGCTTGAGGGGGAGTTCCACTCTGGAACTGGTTTAACATCTGTTGTAACAATAATGCTAATATTTAGGCCCATTTGGTTTGATATTCGTGTCAGATCCGGGAGATTTGATTCCCTCTTTTACACTAGGTGGGGATTTCACACAGCATGGCAGTCCTATCCAATCTGTATGATGAATATCCGGACCGAGTGACAGACAGTATTTGAGGAGTATAAAATGAACTCTTATCTTATCTCCTCTTCACACGTTTGTGTAGTGGGTGTGAAAGGAATAGTCCAAGGTGTCAATTGCGCCGTCAGCTGTGGAGGTTGCAGGTTGTACACATATAATCCTGTTACCTCCTGACGTCCCACCAACCTACACGTATATAAACCATTGGATAATATTACATGATTATGTTTCATAGTAATTATGCGTAGGAGGGTAAATATATTCGGGGCAGCGTTGTGGGATTTCTATTGAGTTTAATTATTC
Source organism: Phorcus lineatus (assembly GCA_921293015.1). NCBI lineage: Eukaryota > Metazoa > Mollusca > Gastropoda > Trochida > Trochidae > Phorcus > Phorcus lineatus. The sequence goes on from OV121096.1 coordinate 42,148,309, forward strand.
ATGATAAAATACGATTGCTTTTTTTCATAGTACATGTTATATGAATATACTGCCTTTAATACATTGTACTTAAAAGTGACGGACACATTTCCCTTGCTCCTAAATACTAACACACTTAGCAACCGAGTGTTTCGTCGGGTTAAAATATTACAAAGTCGGGTTAATTCAATAAATTTTCGTACTTGTACATTAGAGATGATGTTTGTAGAAATGTTGTCATGTTATCGTTGGGAATATTATTTGGACCAATTTTTTAAAAGTCAAACCATATATGTAGATCAACTGTTTATTTCAGTCACACCTCAATAAAAACAATTTAAAAATGAACTGAAAAATGAAAATAACGAAACACATATTTCGAAGCAATCTTAATGATAAGATATTTGTGAGCCAACAGCCAACCGAATGGCACTCGCGGTTATCTTGCATCAAAGGCAAAGTGAAGCGCTGCGCAACGGATGAAAAAATAACCAGTTTTATCTTTGCACGGACAAAAGAAAAACTGGTCATTATCATATCCGTTGCGCAACGCTAAACCTGGCCTACACTTGCATTAAGGGACTTTCGAAAATCGGAACTTAGAAAAAATACAGTGGCCTCTGGTTAAATGTATCTTGATATGAACATGTGTGTGAACATCTGATGGAAGACAGAGTCGATCATGAATACAACGATGACAGATTGATGCGCATATATCCTGAAGGACGTTACAATGTCAGCTTCACACCCTTAAACGATTGCCCCACACCACTGCTTTATCCTAATGAACTAGTTAATAGAACATCGAGTTTCTGAATCCGTATCAAACTTGCATGCTTGACACAAGATTTCTTTCAGGGTTATGTAGACACGACGGTTTAACCCTAATTATAAACGTGACCCTACCTTATGTTTAGCCCACCTCCCCAAGGCACCAATCACACATCAATCAATCAATCAATCCTCCAAACATCAAATCACAAAGATACACACTCTTACTCTTGCTCTACTCCAACCATTAAAGTGTACCTCTAGGCGATACTTAATGCACGGTGCTATCTGTAGTCTGTGCAGTGGCAATGATGTTAAGTCTCTATGAAAATATCCTCACCTTATGTGAGTAAAATGATCTCATTAGCAGGGGCTAATCAGCAAATGATCAACATCACAAAGGGAACTAATCTAGCATAAACAACCCGAGGCAATACAAGGAGAGATAATCCGGTTTGTCAATAATGTCTGATGCGGTGATTAAACCAAACTGCTTGTTTATTAAACTGATTAGGACACGATTCACTACAGGTTTATTTTCTTAAAATCTGCCAAGGCAATCATAATGAATGTAGATCAGTTAATTAGACGATGAAGATATATGCAAAGTTATCTATTATCTTCATGTAACCACCGATAAGTTGTTCAACTTAAGGTTAATAAAGAATTGAATTGAATTGAAGTTGATGGTAGAATGACTTACCACTATGTGATTGACGAGGACTTGAAGCACTATATTTTATCTATGGTAGGTTTGAAGAGAATGCTATATGTATTTGATTTAAAAGCATTAGTCATTTTTTATGGCATTGGTCAGATATCATATGTCCTTAAGATTCATTTGACATGGTGTAACGTTCAACGATTATACGATTTCACATATTAAGGCAAGAGAGAAAAGATGGATAAACCTTCAAACACACATACATGTATAGCATAAACAATACGCTGGGTATTATAACGGGCATTGTCCGACGGTCCGTCCGTCCGTTTAACATTGTGTCCGGCTCATAACTTTGTAACTAATCAACCATTTCAATTCACATTTGTCATTGAAATTCAGAATATGTGATGATGTTTCTTTGTTATCTTTTTGAAATATCTTTAAAGATTTTTGATTTTTTTGGGAAAAGTGAGGAATTTTTATAAAAATTGTAAACTATTCCTGTCCGACTCAACTTCTAAAAATAATTGTCAAATTTTGATCAAATGTGGCGTGAACATGCGCAAATATGTGAAGGTGCGTCATGATGAACAATTTTGAAAATATTTCATGTCTTGGCCGGTTCATAACTTTATAACTTTTAAACTAATTATCAAATTTGGCATTAAGATATATATTTCCATGAAAATGTGTCATGATTAACAATTTTGATTTTTTTTTTAAAATGTTGTGTTTTTTGTTGGTAAGAAGTAATAACTCTGTTAGATAAATGTTTCAAGTCATATCTGGCTCATAACTTCTTAAGGTATCATCTGATTTTTATCAAATTTGATGATTCATAATTACATAGAGAAATTCCAAACGAAGTCCCGTTTCATAACATTTTTATCAAACGAGTGAGTGGTTTGATATTTAACGAGCGAAAGCGAATACCTTTCACCAGTTTCGTAAAAATGTTATCAAACGGACTACATTAAGTATTTTTTTATTACATGCTGATTTGCATGAAAAATATTGCATGAAAATCGCTGACAATACCATTGCTGCCGCACCGTTGCACTGTGACCATTGTGTCATAAATCAGCAAGTGATGTTATGACACAATGTGTAATAACATTGTAGATTTTTTAACGGGCGAGTAATAGATGAAGGTAAGTCATGATTAACATGCATTACGATATTTTAAAAGTTTTTGATCTTCGCTAAAATGTGGTGACTATATTACAAAGTCCTGTCTGGTGCATAACTGTCATTAGAAACAATTTTGAAAATATTTTTGTAAAATGTTTAGTTGTTTTTGAAAAAAGCGATGTATTTAAAAGAAAATTGAAGTGAGTCATGTAAGGATCATTTATTGTTCTTTTGTTTGGCGCATTAAAGACCAAAACCCGTCAGAGAGATCCAGAAATATATTAGGTTAATTTGAAAAAGAATCAACCAAGATATTAATTTTTGCGGCCCAATATAATAATATAATAAATAAAAGACTGAAATGGTTCAGTCTTCTCCGCCAATGATATTTTGTCTAATGGAATTTAAATGTGTATTATGATCACAAACATGATTTGAAATATTTCCTTTTCATTTTTTGAATCTGTCCAATATATGTTGATTTCATTTTGTTTTTGATTGAACACCTTCCTTCTTTTATTCTTTTAATATAGTTATGGAAAAAGCTTTAACTGATCAAATATATAATACTTAAAAACATCGTGCCAGTTGCGGGGATATACATTGATATAGCTGGACTATAGCTGCTTATTACCCCTCGAATTATTAACATCACTGATTTTTCCACTCCACTCAATTCTTCGGATGATAAGCTTTATGTGCCTTCATGTAAATACATATTATTGTTATGTTTTGTGTTTCATGTTTCATGTTTTCATTTCTAAATCCTTGTCATTTTCTGACGCATAGTTGATTACCAAATCAGTATTACTAGTTAATATAGTATCATATGAAGTAACAGAATGATTGAAATAAATATGTATTAATGTGCACATGTATATTTACGGGTATAGATAAAGGTAAAGATAAAAGGGTTGGAAGACATGGGTTCTCATATGAATATATATCTCCCCAAGTGAATACCGTTTTCAACAGGAACACACTGAAGTGTTCAAGTACTGAATTAATATTGTTGTATATCTGGAGCAATACGTATGTAATTAACAAACCAATTACTAATCGTATTTTTTTCATAGCTCATATAAACGCATAATCAAGGACATTTGCCGGTCGAAGCGTTGTAAATAAAAAACATCAATATCGTGTAAATTGAACGGTTTATTTTTGATAATTTCTCTGTTACATTCAAAGTTAATCAGATTTTAATACACATCCAATTGAAACCAATCTGTCAATACATAGATTTGTGTTTGTGAAATTGGGCCGATTAAAACATTTAATTGTTTAAATAAATCAATTTACCCTCGGTAACACATCTCATCGACTTTTTATGACATGTGTATTCATGTGGATATTCTATCAAAAAAGGCTTTGATACTTTATCAAAAGTAAATGGTGTAATCACCCCGATGAACGCATTCATCTACACGTGGAGGGCGGAAATATACTTCTGAAATCAACATTGATGTTCACAGCTGTCAGTTTAACTTGAAATGGTCAAACAGACTGACGCGCTGTATAATGAAGTAAACACTAGGTGAGAGGGAACTGGCGGTCAATTGGGCGTTATTAACAAGAAACTAATCGTCAATTACTGGTCTTCAAACGCCGACATGTGAAACAGGTGCTCGTTCTGTCAATATTTGATGTGTATATTACAGGTGAACCGACTCATAGGTATTCGCCAAACAATGGTGTTACACGTGCTTATGTCATGCGCCTTTGGGCACATGTTGTTTATTTCAAGTGTAATCAAATTAACACCTTGAATGTATAATTAAGTTGAGACTGGCAACACTTGAATTTGTTAAGGTGAATTAGTAAATCACTTATGATAATGTGATTAGATTGATTTTGTTCCTAAAAGTCCATAAACATTAGGTTCTCATTATAATTTTTTTATATCTATTCAAAGATGTTTTTATGCATTTAAAGAACAAGTTCTTAAATCTAAGGTTCCTATGCTACAAAGTGGTCTTAGTTCATTTCCAACTTCGTGTCTTGTAATCACGTTACAAAAATAATTTCCAGAATTAAAAGTGGTATTGCGGAGGTGATTTGTGAGATACTTCAACGTGTGGACTTGTTTTATCTTTACAATGTAAGATTTGTCTTTAATTTACAAGGAGAATAAGTTCTTGGTACTGGAATTTAATTTTGGTGTCCTAATATAGTGTAAATGAATCATTCGATCATTATCTATAATTCAAGAACATATATGAATATACCTAACTATTTGCACAGTAAACATACATTGCACTGTGACAAAATTAACATAAAAAAGGTTTACAGGATTTGTTAATATTTGAAATATCACCATGTTCAAGTTCATCTTTAGATTAACCATAATTGATATATGATTGGTATATAAAGAAATAATCATCAATTAAGCAACCGAATACTGGCAAACTCATTCACTTTCACTGCAGACCGTCAGTGTTTCTTTCACTCATTGTTTTGTCACTCTCTCCACCCTACGTAATGAGTAATGAGTTAACAAATGAACATGCAGGTTTCAAATTAGTTGAGTCATCTTCTATGCATTGTATTTGTACACCTTCTTTCAAGTTAGTGTAACCATGCATCATCGTATATGTACACCTTCTTCCAAATTAGTGTAATGTATCGTATATGTTCACCTTCTTCCAAATTAGTGACTATGTATCCTAAATATGTACACCTTCTTCCAAGATAGGGTAACCATGTATCGTATATATACACCTTCTTCCAAATTAGTGACCATGTATCCTATATATGTACTTCTTTTTTTAAGTTAGTGTAACCATGCATCATCGTATATGTGCACCTTCTTCCAAGTTAGTGTAACAATGTATCGTATATGTACACTTTCTTCCAAGTTAGTGTAACCATGTGTCGTATATGTACACCTTCTTCCAAGATAGAGTAACCATGCATCGTATATGTACACGTTCTTCCAAGTTAGTGTGACCATGTATCGTATATGTACACCTTCTTCCAAGTTAGTGTAACCATGCATCGTATATGTACACCTTCTTCCAAGTTAGTGTAACCATGCATGGTATATGTACACGTTCTTCCAAGTTAGTGTAACCATGTATCGTATATGTACACCTTCTTCCAAGTTAGTGTAACCATGTATCATCGTATATGTACACCTTCTTCCAAGTTAGTGTAACCATGCATCAACGTATATGTACCCCTTCTTTAAAGTTAGTGTGACCATGTATCGTATATGTACACCTTCTTCCAAGTTAGTGTAACCATGCATCGTATATGTACACGTTCTTCCAAGTTAGTGTAACCATGCATCGTATATGTACACCTTCTTCCAAGTTAGTGTAACCATGTATCGTATATATACACCTTCTTCCAAATTAGTGACTATGTATCCTATATATGTACACCTTCTTCCAAGTAAGTGTAACCATGCATCATCGTATATGTACACCTTCTTCCAAGTTAGTGTGACCATGTATCGTATATGTACACCTTCTTCCAAGTTAGTGTAACCATGTATCGTATATGTACACCTTCTTCCAAGTAAGTGTAACCATGCATCATCGTATATGTACACCTTCTTCCAAGTTAGTGTAACCATGCATCATCGTATATGTACACCTTCTTCCAAGTTAGTGTAACCATGTATCGTATATGTACACCTTCTTTCAAGTTAGTGTAACCATGCAGCGTATATGTACACCTTCTTCCAAGTTAGTGTAACCATGTATCGTATATGTACACCTTCTTCCAAATTAGTGTAACCATGCATCGTATATGTACACGTTCTTCCAAGTTAGTGTAACCATGTATCGTATATGTACACCTTCTTCCAATTTAGTGTAACCATGTATCGTATATGTACACCTTCTTCCAAGTTAGTGTAACCATGTATCGTATATGTACACCTTCTTCCAAGTTAGTGTAACCATGTATGGTAAATGTACACCTTCTTCCAAATTAGTGTAACCATGTATCGTATATGTACACCTTCTTCCAAGTTAGTGTAACCATGTATCGTATATGTACACCTTCTTCCAAGTTAGTGTAACCATGCATCGTATATGTACACCTTCTTCCAAGTTAGTGTAACCATGCATCGTATATGTACACCTTATTCCAATTTAGTGTAACCATGTATCGTATATGTACACCTTCTTCCAAATTAGAGTAACCATGTATCGTATATATACACCTTCTTCCAAATTAGTGACTATGTATCCTATATATGTACACCTTCTTCCAAGTTAGTGTAACCATGCATCATCGTATACTAGTATGTACACCTTCTTTAAAGTTAGTGTGACCATGTATCGTATATGTACACCTTCTTCCAAGTTAGTGTAACCATGCATCGTATATGTACACCTTCTTCCAAGTTAGTGTAACCATGCATCGTATATGTACACCTTCTTCCAAGTTAGTGTAACCATGCATCGTATATGTACACCTTCTTCCAAGTTAGTGTAACCATGTATCGTATATGTGCACCTTCTTCCAAGTTAGTGTAACCATGTATCGTATATGTACACCTTCTTCCAAGTTAGTGTAACCATGCATCATCGTATACTAGTATGTACACCTTCTTTAAAGTTAGTGTAACCATGTATCGTATATGTACACCTTCTTCCAAGTTAGTCTAACTATGTATCGTATATGTACACCTTCTTCCAAGTTAGTGTAACCATGCATCATCGTATGTGTACACCTTCTTTAAAGTTAGTGTGACCATGTATCGTATATGTACACCTTCTTCCAAGTTAGTGTAACCATGCATCGTATATGTACACGTTCTTCCAAGTTAGTGTAACCATGCATCGTATATGTACACCTTCTTCCAAGTTAGTGTAACCATGTATCGTATATATACACCTTCTTCCAAATTAGTGACTATGTATCCTATATATGTACACCTTCTTCCAAGTAAGTGTAACCATGCATCATCGTATATGTACACCTTCTTCCAAGTTAGTGTAACCATGCATCATCGTATATGTACACCTTCTTCCAAGTTAGTGTAACCATGCATCATCGTATACTAGTATGTACACCTTCTTTAAAGTTAGTGTGACCATGTATCGTATATGTACACCTTCTTCCAAGTTAGTGTAACCATGCATTGTATATATACACCTTCTTCCAAATTAGTGACTATGTATCCTATATATGTACACCTTCTTCCAAGTTAGTGTAACCATGCATCGTATATGTACACCTTCTTCCAAGTTAGTGTAACCATGCATCATCGTATATGTACACCTTCTTCAAAGTTAGTGTAACCATGCATCATCGTATATGTACACCTTCTTCAAAGTTAGTGTAACCATGCATCGTATATGTACACTTTCTTCCAAGTTAGTGTAACTATGTATCGTATATGTACACCTTCTTCCAAGATAGGGTAACCATGTATCGTATATGTGCACCTTCTTCCAAGTTAGTGTAACCATGCATCGTATATGTACACCTTCTTCCAAGTTAGTGTAACCATGCATCATCGTATATGTGCACCTTCTTCCAAGTTAGTGTAACCATGCATCATCGTATACTAGTATGTACACCTTCTTTAAAGTTAGTGTAACTATGTATCGTATATGTACACCTTCTTCCAAGTTAGTCTAACTATGTATCGTATATGTACACCTTCTTCCAAGTTAGTGTAACCATGCATCATCGTATATGTACACCTTCTTCCAAGTTAGTGTAACCATGCATCATCGTATATGTACACCTTCTTCCAAGTTAGTGTAACCATGCATCATCGTATACTAGTATGTACACCTTCTTTAAAGTTAGTGTGACCATGTATCGTATATGTACACCTTCTTCCAAGTTAGTGTAACCATGCATTGTATATATACACCTTCTTCCAAATTAGTGACTATGTATCCTATATATGTACACCTTCTTCCAAGTTAGTGTAACCATGCATCGTATATGTACACCTTCTTCCAAGTTAGTGTAACCATGCATCATCGTATATGTACACCTTCTTCAAAGTTAGTGTAACCATGCATCATCGTATATGTACACCTTCTTCAAAGTTAGTGTAACCATGCATCGTATATGTACACTTTCTTCCAAGTTAGTGTAACTATGTATCGTATATGTACACCTTCTTCCAAGATAGGGTAACCATGTATCGTATATGTGCACCTTCTTCCAAGTTAGTGTAACCATGCATCGTATATGTACACCTTCTTCCAAGTTAGTGTAACTATGTATCGTATATGTGCACCTTCTTCCAAGTTAGTGTAACCATGCATCGTATATGTACACTTTCTTCCAAGTTAGTGTAACTATGTATCGTATATGTACACCTTCTTCCAAGATAGGGTAACCATGTATCGTATATGTGCACCTTCTTCCAAGTTAGTGTAACCATGTATCGTATATGTACACCTTCTTACAAGATAGGGTAACCATGTATCGTATATGTGCACCTTCTTCCAAGTTAGTGTAACCATGCATCGTATATGTACACCTTCTTCCAAGTTAGTGTAACCATGTATCGTATATGTACACCTTCTTCCAAGTTAGTGTAACCATGTATCGTATATGTACACCTTCTTCCAATTTAGTGTAACCATGTATGGTAAATGTACACCTTCTTCCAAATTAGTGTAACCATGTATCGTATATGTACAACTTCTTCTAAACCATCTGCTATGTATCGTATATGTTCCAAATACATTTACATTACATTACGTTCTGAAAGGTGCGTATAGTTCGATCGGATGGTAAGTTACAGTAAAAGAAGGCAACGCTGATATCTAAATGTTATTTTGTTTTACACATTTTGTATAATCATCTAATCAGAAACATATACGTTGCTTTAAACTCATAGTTATTTTCTTCTTGACGTTCGTTCAAAGATGATCACCTTGTAATGTTATTTTAACATAGACTTCACGTACTAGAGATCACTTTAAATATACCTGTGAATGTAAGTTTTATGATCTGCATGTTTCTTCTACAGCCACGTCATTTTGGTACAGAATTAATTGTATCATTCTTTGAAATGTCAAATAAATATATGTTTTGGTGTATATTGAAAGTTACATATGGCTATGAAGAGTAAGTACTTTGGCATGCTCAACTCATACGGAGTGTGTTATCATTTTAATGGACATTTTATATACCTCCTTATCATAAGAGTAAGTTACAAGCAACACAGAGTAAATTATTTATGACATTTTATTCAAAGTCAGTCAATAATGAAAAAAGCAGAATTTACAAATCATTGTACATTTCTACATTTCTATAAATGGCACATATCACAAATCTAACATTAGGACACTCTTCAGTAACAGGGACATCAATATGCTTCAAAAATAATATCTTATATACAAACTTATATTTCCTGTCAATAGCATATCGCTTGCATATAACAAAAACGTCCATTGTTTGTGAAAAATAATAGGTTATCAGTAATATGATGCGCATTTTGTTGTCACTTGTTCATTGTTTACTAACCCTTATATTAACTATATGGCCATAGTAGATATCAAACGGGACTTAAAGACAGTGTGATAACGTTTAATATATATCACTGTCAAGAGATTATACTAGTTGCCAAAGTTTAAACAAAAGACTTTGATGCGAAATGTACCTAAAATGAAGGTTTAACAATTGTTTGGAAAATTATATATAATAAAAAGAATATAAACAATGATAGATTTTGATTTTTAAAATCACGCAGAGGTCAATATGAAAATACTGTATCACTAAAGACCCCTCCTGATTGACATCACCTGATTGACATCACCTTAATGTCATCACCTTCATGACATCACCTGATTGACATCACCTTAATGTCATCACCTTCATGACATCACCTGAATGACATCTCCTTAATGACATCACCTCAATGACATCTATCATTGTTTCTCTGATACCCAATGGATTTTAAAAACAAATCAACATCCATTTCACAGAAAAAATAATGTTGTTACATTAACAAGAAGTCCAATAGGATTTAATTTACTGAAAGAATCTCCTTGCTGAAACAACAACTTAATGTTTTAAATTCTAATCAAACGTAATGTTTTACAAAGGGCATGTCAATATCAAATTTATACCACTGATATATTCCCTTTGTTGTGCATATCATATGAGCATGTTGTGTCCAATCAATGAAGGGCTTACTTTGACCAGATGTTGCCGATCATCCCGGCAATAATCAGCTATGAAACCAGATAAATTCCCATCGACTGTGATAAATCACCAGATATTGCCACACGATTCATACTGTGTGTTCAAGTGGCAACATTTATCTTGAAATTGTTTATTGATATTTTTGATGAAACTCATTTTGACGACCTGTCGTTTCTAATATACGCTTTAGACAGGTCTGCATTTGAATCTATATCAAATGTCATAGTTGATATTTAAATTGTAAATAATATTGTTTATGTTCTTCATATTTATGATTTTTTAAACAATGAAGTTACTGTATTTTTACGATTGTTACAAAGTAGATGCATTATTTTATTTTATTTACATCTAATTATCTGAACACTGAAAGTTCTATTTCATATAAACTGCGTCATTACTTTGATCATAATTTCAAATGATGAATATCTTTTTCACACTCCCAACTATTTTTCAAAATTTTCACCCTTGTGTATTTCAACTCACATCTGCCAATCGATATATTGAAACCGCGTTCAGTTTTGCTATTTCTGAATTTGATATATTCAATTTGTTAACAGAAATAGGAAGTAGCTGTACATTTCAATCAGACATTGGGTAATTGAACTTCAACGATCGATAAAGCCTATGAATTTGCTATTGCACTATGGCTTGTGAATGCTCATCATAGTAACCCTCTCACCCTTAGGAAAGCTGAAATGGATATATTTTAGCCTGATTTCTGGCTTACAGGGGTGATTCGGTAAATGTCTATAAAAATATAAATGCAGTTTTCAAGATCTACTGGTGAAATTCTCACATATCTCCTCGGCAGTGTTTTCTCGTCTGTTTATAGACGATAGAGCATCATGGAAGACGAAATACAAATGATACAAGTGAAGTAGTATTGCTTAATGTTTGTACACAATAAAATAAAGATTAAGTATAAGTTTTAATAATAAATACTATAATGACTATTTACAACAATACGATTGTCAAGTATGTATTAGCACTATCATTACGATTTTATCGCACGTATAATGAACAATCTATCAACATATACCCGAGTGTTTTGAACACTGATCGCACAAGTCATGTTCAGTACAACATTACTATCAGGACACATGAATTTCTTCATCGGAATCGTCGTCCGAAATGTTCAGATCTTTGGAAGAGTCCAAAGTGTGAGGGGAAGTCGGGTTGGATGACGTATGACTTTCAATAGGAGATGGTGCATGTCTCTCATCATCACCCCTATCTTCGATAATGGCATCTTCCTCTTTGACGTCACTGAGATCCGGGTTTGGATTGTTCTTATTTGGCAGAGTGGATTCCCTTGTTCCACCGCTTGACAAGAGTTCTCGTTCTTTGGAGTTACGCCATTTCATACGACGGTTTTGGAACCAAATTTTGACCTGAAGTAGAGAAAACAAAGTTCTTAACTTTGCTAATAACGAAAACAAACAATCGTCACATTTATATTTGTTTTGTTATTTATGGATATCACAACAATTTCGTGCCTAATGAAACTGTTAACTCTGTGCAGTCATTCTTATGATTTCAACAACACGAGATTTCCATGGATGTTCTCCTACACACATGTACATTGTACTAGAATACTTAGGACGACCAATCGTGCAATTGTACGGCGGTCGGTCATTACTATAAACCACCACGCTCCCCTTGGGAAACGGAGGATATGAATATTAGTTTCCAATACACTTGAAGACATTATTCTAAAGTATTTTTAAAAAATCTAAATTCAGTTTCTTAGTACTTCAGAGTACTTATGAAATGATTTAAAGATATTTCGGCCAGCTGAACTCGACTACCTTTACCAAATTCGAAACAAATCCGATTTCCCGCTAGAATCCTATCAATTTACAATATCAAATGAAACAGTAGCAGTAAATGAGTTTTGATTGGACGCAGGCGTATCGCATATCATGAATAATATTTACTAATTAAATATTTCTCCCGGTGAACGGTATCATCCCCACGCATTCTAACACACTTTATCTCAATCCCCTATATTGTAGTAGAGGGGCTATAACTTAACTCGGTGTGTAACTCTATACCTTTTCTGACGCTTATTATTAATGTTCAGCGACGAATTTGTTTTACATTTCATTTTTAGATGTAATTAACTATGAATGATTCTTCTTCAATCTAATATTAATTCTACGGTTCTTTGCCTCTTCACTGATTTTAGCTCCATAACTGTTATAACTGTAATGATACTGTTCATATTTCGGATATTCCTTTCCAAAAGAGCTGGGGTGTAGAACCAATAAAACCGTCCTGTAACGTTTACTGACGTTTTATTCAATAAGTTTAGAAATAGACTTTCTATTATACCGGTCTAATTGTGATCTCCTTTGTTTCATAGGGAGGGAATTGCTTTTTATGACAAGATGAAAAAACTAATAAAGTAAAAATGATAACTAATTCAGCTATAAATGGTATTTTGATGAAGAATTGTTATAAAAATCATTGAATCATGAATGTACGAAGAAAGCGGAAGCTAGCGTAGAGGAAGAAATATACTGTCTGATATTTGGTTTCTTGATCATCAAAGGTAGCTGAGGTTATAATGACTTTGAAAAAGGAAACTAATGTATGATTCCATGAAAACATTTAATGTTGTTATTTGGATTTCATTGAATTGAATATAAACTCATAATTTTAACCAATCTCTTATATAGGTTATTTTAACATGATAAATCTTTTGCCCTGTTTGAATTTTTTCAGTTAAACAAATCATGAATCTATATCTTCATGTTAAGAGTACCACAAAATGAATATGTTTTTGAAGTTGAACATTTCAACAATTTCTAAAGGAATTTTAAATTTAATTCATATGACCACGTCCTTAATGTTTTCAATTACAGACGTCATACATTGCATCAATCAATTCATTACCTACATTAATAATGACTGATTACAGTAGTAACAGTAGATCTAAACATTATTCATTTGGAAAGCAGCACAATAGAAAATACCGAACGCAAATAGTATGCACCATCTAGTTTACAATATCTAAGTATTAAAAACTGCATGTTAATGCAATATTTGAAAGTTTCAAATAGGGTGGTCGGTAACTTGTTTTGTGAAGTATACACACATATCAAACTATAAATTGATGTTTCTTATAATTTAATATAGTATCAGTTGACTGATAAAAAAACCCCGACGAATTGCCGCTTTTTGCCAAATCGTTCGATGACCCACCTGGGAGTCTTTAAGGCCGAGTTTAGAAGCGAGTTTCTTCCTGTCGGGTTTGCTGATATACTTCTGTTTCTGGAACATCCTCTCCAGTCCTTTCCTTTGCGCGTCCGAGAACACTGCCCGTCTCAACATGCCCCTCCTCGGCTTGCCGCGAATGTTCGTCAGGAAGGTGAGGGCATGTGGGGGCATCGGAAGCAGGTGGGGGGCTGTAAGTGAAATTGTGCATGATAAGTATTGGGATCACAAATGAGCTTTAAAAATAATGCTTGGATTAATGTCAAACATTAATCATTCAAATAAGTAGAAATGAAGAAATGTTGAAAATAAAACAATTGTTGTTGTCTGCTAAATATGAGACATGTTGGGAAGGAAATGCAACTTTTTTTAATTACGAACATATCCCTTCTTTATTCACTCAGACCAGACCAAATCTTGATTTCTTATGTAGGTCAAATATTGGGACACATCTATCTAAATATACATAGCTACATCTGCTGAACATACAAATACAAACTCTTTTTTGTACCAATAAATATTGCAGTAAATAAAATTGAGATAAAATAAAACAACTCAAAACAAATGTATTTTATATTTTCTTTGGTGTTTTATTCATTAATTTGCCAAATCACTTATTCACTTTTCATGAACATCCCAATATTTCATTTTTCAGTTTAAGATAACGTTGTGTTCTTGAGTTAAAGCGACAGATGAAGACAATTATGAATCCTTAACGTGATATTTTATGAAGTCATTTTTGTCTAATTCTACTAGTAATTGGCTGATGATATCGACAACCCCAGTTACTGTTAAGTCTACCGTGCTTGCTAAGTATTATGATTAAATGTACATTCTTAGCAGGTGCCCGCTTGTTATGTCCATTTCAAACCTGTCACTCATTTCACTTTGAAATTAACCACTACGACCTACAGGGGGTACGGCCTATCACGGAGTTTTACGACATGTCTACAGAATACAGTGATTAGCAGGGAAGCCATACGCGGGCAATCAATTAGCACCTTCCGTATAAACATTCGAAACTGCCTTCAATATTAACACCAAATTCGTTTAAAGTCACACGAAGACATAAGAATTTTAATTTTCTTAAATTACACAATGATTATGTATTCTCTAATGTTTGATGTTTGATTAATCAAGTCGCAATATGATATGAAAGGCTAATGCCTGCAGCATTCTACAAAGCACCTTAATGCTAATTACCGGGTCGTGATGGGACTAGTGGCGTCGGTGCTTCGTGGTTTAATAGGACAAGCTTCACCAATTCTCAATTGTTTAATTTAGTAATCATTTAAATTGCCCGAGTTTAACAATTATGTGCTAAACACCAACCATGTGTTTTTGCACACCTGGTTTATGGTTTAACTAAACAAATTATTAAATATTGTCCTGAGTGTAAACAAAAATATAAAAGTTAAAAATTATAATAATCTTTCTTTCAAACATTAAAACAAACATTAAATCTATAGCTATGATTTTTTTTCAATAAATGGAAATATTGGACTGAAAATATTCAAAAAATCAATACATAGATACATGTTATCCATATCTTGACTTCCTAATCATTATCATCTAAAGAGTAATCAATTAATCTCTTTCTTTTTCGAAGAAAAGCATCTTGCATTTTGATCATCAGCCCCTACCAAGTCGCCAACCAGCCGCCCGTAAGCGTTTTCTCACCCCCTCTCTCATATAACATAAATATTTATTGTGAAAATAATTAAGTCAGGAAATCTTTTAAGCAAAGCTTTTAAACGAAATGACATCTTTTGTGTGAAGGCCTGTACTACAGAAAGCGTTCTTTCACGGCCTTTAACGAAGTGATGCAAAATTAACAGCTATCAAGTTCCCAGTGACATTGAGGCTAAATTTGTGACCGGTTAAATCCCAGATTCCTTTTTGATACTTAAAGCCATAAAAAGCAAGCCATACACACCAAATGAAATTATTCGACTAAAAGTACCATAAAATGTAATTAAGACCGAGATCACTGTCAGGGCTAAAGGAAAATAAAATCACTTTAAATTGCTTTCCTGTGACGGTAGCCATATTGGATGTACCAGAAAGAAGCTAGTTTGAAGGTCCCCCCTCCCTCCGCTGTGTTCTCGGAGAAATGGGGGCAGATTTACGGGTGTCCCGGCTACTTCATTAAGGGTAGATGAACACTAAAACCGTATCAAGTTTTAAAAGGGGTACTTCGGGGATGAAAAGCATATTAGGTTTAGGGAAAATGTATTTTGTAGAGGTCAAGAGCTAACGAAATCAAAGCCAATTTACAGAAACTGAGGAGTTTTGAATTGAGAATTCAAAGAGATGCGTGTCGAATCAATGAAATTCAAGTACATACGGCAAAAACTGTTTTGAGTCACCAAACACTTTTGTTGCGTTTTGAGTTTATAAAAAAATGAGAGTTAGATTGTATTTATTCATTTTTGTATGCATTATGTTTTTGTATATGGAAAAATATTTTCATTTAAATACATGTTTTCTCTCTGTCTATCTTCGTATGCTTCTTTGCGGTTTACAAATTCCTTACGTTTTGAAAATGGTTGTAAAAGGTCAAGAATGTACTCTATTAAAATGGACGTTATTTCATAATTGTCATTAAAAAATACAGACAATCAGAGAAGTTGTTTTTGATAAATCCACAAGTTGTCTTATTTACATATCTTGTGTTGTTTTATCTGTTATTTGTTGTTAGGTATATGAAGACCACACTCGATGCCTGGTTCCTGTTCTACAAGGCAGTCTATTCATCTTTGGGCATCTGTCAGTTTTGTCTTTCATATCATCAAGTGTCTCTGATCACATTACAACCACCGTTCCTTTTCCATGTAGATTTCACCATGTAAATATCTACCCAATCCATCATAATCACGGCTTCGCTTTACAGTCCAAGAAGAATGTTTGTTTAATAAGAGAAAATCAAACATTTTAAATATTCCAACATTTTGATGAGGGTATCTAAACGGAAACGTCTTTATTCTTGTAAAAGGGTGGCTTAATTCATCAAAATCTAAGACAAGCACCGTGACCTTTCGTGACCTCCCACAAGAGTATTGTTTGTTTAACCCTCTTATGATAGTAAACTGTCTATAAGGTCTCTCTTGTGTGAAGGTGCAAAACACATAATCTTAGAGTTATACATATATAGTCGACCCCATAAAGATATTCATTACCTATACAAAACTATATAACTAAAAGACAATTTATATCTCTTTTAGTCCAAAGCAACTTTGTCCAAACAAGATATATACTTTGCAAAGTAACGTGCTATCAAAATCCAAATTTAAGAGTTATGATTATCATACGTCTGATTCTAGAACACCTCAACATTTGTCACATTTCCAGGCAGATACCAGACAGAGACTCAGTTGTAATCTGGACATGTTGTGGGCGAAATATATTCTAACTTACGGCTATATTCTCCTTCCGGTTTCAATGATAATATAATAAATATTCATATTCAAGAAGTGAAGAAATTAATTCCAGTTGTATGTTTCCTGTTAATGTGTTATTCGCAAACTTAACGTAAACTATCAAAAAGATTTACAACTTTGAATTTAGATATCAAATACAAAATCTATGTGACACCCAAAATAACTCAATATCAATCGATATGGAAGAGGAACGAAATTTACAAACTGTAGTTGTCATCATTCACCTTATTAAATCCAAATCCTGAAATAATATTTAAACTGTCAATGTAGTGGTTACATCAAAGGACCATTAATTATTCAATATAAGTAATAAAAACAGTTCTAACAGTCAATGGTATAATTTTAATGAATATATCGAATAACACTACTAAGCCAAGAAATTGCACTACTCAATGTAGTTTTTTTAAATATTGAAAAATACTTTCAAAATGAAAAACAGTGAATTTTTTTGTCGTCACAAATGAATTGAAAGTAAACCCCACTTCATACCATATGTTACATTACAAGTGTCTATTCAAATCACCTGTCGGAATTAATTACAGCCAGTTTTATTAGATCTTATATTTCATCCAGCTTGAAAAGAATTGAAACTTAACTCTAGTAATAGATCGTTCTTTTGACTGTTTTCTGAAATCTAATTTACAATATTTTGTGATTTTATAATGCGATGTATGTATGCATTTTAAATAAATTCAATTTTACAGTGAATCATTTTGACATTTATTCCATTGTGCTAGTGCTGAATAGTTTCTTATTGCAATTTCAAGTTATAATGTCCGCACCACAAACGTTCAACTGTCACGTTTGGTATCAAATTATTATCGGTATTGAATATACGTTACACTTTTTAAAATTTATTTATGTAGAAAATATATAAATTTCACATTTCACCAACCATATAATTATTTGAATTGAAATGTTTGTGTAATCTGTCATTCTCGTTGCGTTACAGAGATGTTACAACATAAAAAAGAACTAGAGCAAATATATGAAGTCCTGAATTTGATATCCGAGTAGTTTGTTATACAATGCCATGAACACTGTTTTAGTAATATGGCACTGAAAGATTAATTCATGCATCTGACGAAAATAGAGAGTGTCTCAAAATGAAGTGAAATAATTATACATCACTTAACGTTTTTGTCAATTAAATTTAGGAAATTAGGAAACAATCTTTATGAGAATATCTTGGAAAGACTTCAGAGAACATTTTAGCAAATATCTTTGTCGGATTATAAATCCTAATTCTAACATTCGAAAACTTGACCACTCATCACTTTTAGCACTTTCATTAAAATGAAACGAATATACATGATGTGTTCACTAATTTTATTTGAAATGAACATGAAATAAACAATTATTAAACTGGGAACGATACCATCTTAGTGGTGTTACTAGATTCAAAGGCTTTGAAAATGTGTATAGGGTCATATACATAGAACAATTCACAAACATTATACTGTCAATTCAGTTAAGTACTTTGGAGAGGCATAACTTCTATTGGTTTTTTTGAAAGATAGAAATGCAGAATGAAATTCACACAAATGCACATGAAATGCACATGAACTGCACACGAAATGCAGATGAACTACACACGAAGTGCACTCACCTGTGAAGTAGGGCGGCCGGAGCATGCCGGTGAGTTGCGAGTCGTAGATGGAGGAGTGGCGGGGCAGACAGGAGGTGCAGGGCAGCCCGTGGGGGGACAGGCCGCATGTCTTGCTGCACGCGCTACTCAGGAGGGGCTGTAGCGAGGGGGCACAGCTGGTGAAGGCACCGCCCACACTCCCTATCTGGGTGACTGCAATGTGAACACTCATATTAACACGAGACCAATCATTAGGTTAAAGATCACATACATGTGGAAACCAAAGATAACTCATTTGCTGTGAAATACAGGTCGTTTTGGATTATATGCTTTCTATTAAGACAGGTGGAATCAAACGCTGATGAAGGAATAAGCATTTAATCCGAAACGTCGCGTATTTTGACAAAAAAGATGTTGTCTTCAAGAAAATCTTGTTATTCTTTCACATGAGTCAGGTTTTGAATCTTTTATATACTAGTATATCTTAATTGTTCATTTTGCGACCTAATGATAAATCAAACTCGCAAACGAGTACTTGTATAAACTGATCTTATGTTGTTTTTAATACAATAATTTAGATTTAGAGAGGCGCTACAAGAAAAAGAAAAGGTAAAATTAACACGAAATAGTGTTTATATGAGAGAATACACAATCTATGATAGAAACAGAGCGACTCAGCTAGAGAATTATATGGAGGAATAGGACTGTTAAGTCATTATGGGAAAGAAAGTTACGGAAAGCAAAATATAGATACATTAAAACAAATTTATCAGATGATAAAACAGAAATTTGAAGAAAGAATTTTCAAATAAAAATCAACAATTAAATGTCACTGGGCAAAAACAGATTAAAAGAGAAACATTGCAATAAGCAAACTGTAAGAAAGTAATGTAGTTTTATGAGAGGGCACTTGCATTATGATAAGAACCTCAAAATCCATAATTGGAAGCGAAGAGCCATCAATATAGTTCGCAGATTATTAAAAATAATTTCTTAGATACTGGATAATTACTATAAGTATTTAAAAAATATCGGTCTGATGACTTACAACTTATTGTCTGTTTTTTTTAAACAGAGCTTCAACCTTTTATTTCAAGTTGTGAAATGTCAATCGTATTATCGAGCATTTAGTTCTTATATGGTTGCCATTGAGTACTTTCATTTTGACCTTTTGTACTTCTTAATACAATATTTGACTATTGATAATGAATAAAAATATTGAAAGAGGAAGTCAATCAAAAGATGTTCACATTTGCCTTTGTTGCTAAATATTTGATGTTTTTTTAGTCTTGTAATCAAATCATTAAATCAATACTTATCTTTGTAATAAAAAAAAACAATTTCAAAGATTTTCTTTATTCACTAGCAATCATTGTAAGTATAGAAAACTCATTTTTGTTCATGCTACACGAAAACGAATGTAAAGTTTATCAACTATGTAAATGATCAGTATTTAATCGTTTCGGACAATTTTCAAAAAAATGACATTATCCCAAGTAAGAGAGTCTCACTTATAATTTGTACTTTATTTTATCCTTGACAAGAGGATGTTTCCAAATTCGTTTCTTTAGCATTAAAAACTTTCAAAATTGATAACTTGAAAAGTACCTTTTTATTTTAAACACGTGAGTGAAAACGAACTAAGAGATTTCAATCTGACTGCCGAAATTGTCTTGCATATCGAAAGCCATTTTTAAAGAAAACATTGTAATTTAAATTCTAAGATCAACAGAGATATTAACTATATTGATAGATTAAACCATGAGAAATTAATCTTTTTGGAAATGGCTGTGTATCAATTTTAACATGAAAATAGAAAAGAATTAAAAAAACAATCAAATCTCTTTATTGACATCATAAAATATATCTAAAACCTACTAAATCTAAAAGAACTGAATAATGATATCTTATAATAAATTGACATCAATAAGTCAATATCTGAGGTTAATAATGCTAAAATAGTAACCACTATTCATTCATCAAATATTTCTTAATTGTTAATTCCAATATAAAAGGTTTGCTTGTAATTCACGAGTAATAAACATATCACCCATAGTAATAAATCTGTTAATGACTAACTATTCTGATAAATGTACATGAACGCTGATGTGCAGTTGATTACATAAATCAATGTGATGGAACACATACTGTCACGTCTAGTGTTACATTCCTTCTTCACGTTGTGTCCTCGCTCTATTTTTGATAATGCTCATTTTATTCACAAGTGTGTCGAATGTAAAGAGGGATATGGAAACATGCAATGTTTACAGTTCAATGTGACACATGCACGTGCTTTCCTGTCGATTACACGTGTTACGAGGAAGTTGAAACCAGTAAATCGAATAAACCCTAATCGCTTTTGTATCTGACACAAAATCATGTCCATTGCCAATTCACATAGAGTTGCACGTGCATTAAAAATTGACGCGCAAACGACTTGAATTTTCATTCGTATCAAGAAACCTTATAACGATAAATATCTATGAAAACTAAATTAATGCATTTAAATTTGACTCTTGAACTCATAATTCTAAATTAACGAGCAGACGTTCTATTTTCTGGTTATATGTATATTTTAATTAGCGTCAAATTGGCACAACTTGATGTTTTGCATTGTATTTCTAATTGATTTTTACACTTAATTGTTTGACCTTTGAATAAATTATTTCTTCTTTTTCTCCTTCTTCTGTAAATTGTCACCAAAACGTACCATATTAAACAGAGAAAATACGCGTATCTAGGTAGAGTAGAACAGTGAAATTGAAATAATGGATTGAAATAATTCAGTATATGTGACATTTCACTGTATGAATACATTGCAGCCGTGATCGACACGAGTGATATACAGGTAGAACACTGCTTTGTTTGAGGTAAGAGTAGAATTATTGATTTCATATTTTGTCTTGATTAGGGTGTCACAGCTGTTAAAACATACGAGAGTAATGTAATAAAATCATAGTTCCGTGCGTAGCATTAAAGAAACTCTAATCCTATGTTAACTCCCTGTTACGTATATCAGATTGATTAGATCATAATAGTTGTTTAACACTGAAAAACACATCACATTGAGAAATATCATTATATCGCTATAATAGAGCAAGCGTTACAAGATTTCTGGTATAATGAATACGGATTCAATAAAAATGTTCCACTGGCATTTTGACTTTCTATGTGAAACCTTGAAAAAATTAAGTTTACATTAGTATGTATGAAATTTGAGGTGTGATATCTGTTATGCTAAATTTGTTATAAATTTTGTGAAATCGTGTCTCGGTGGCCATATGGCTGGATGCTATATTTTACCAGGTTTTTATGTGGCATTATTGTGTGTATAGCATGTGATACTCGAATAAACATATTTTTCTTTCTTTTAGTAATCCATTCCTTGTTTCAGTTGTCGACCTTTAAAGCGACTTTTCTTATTCTCTGATTAAACTGGATCAGATAAAAACTATAATATTTAACAAATTCGAGCTCACAATTATCAATTCTTGCAATAAAAGCTGTTTTGGTCATGATTTCAACATTGAACTGTAATATTTTAGTTAATTGAAACCTTGATATACTATCCCATTGCGCTGTGATTAGTACTAGTTTCAAGTTCTCTTAAGGCGACATAACGTCATATATGATATAGAACAAAAGAAAAAGCGAGAAAGTTATATTACACCGAGGCAGTTATTTGGAAATTATTCGATCAGTGATTGACAATACTTTCTTATATGGTTTAGACAGCTGGGGAAAGGGCACTGGTGAAGAAAAGTTTGAAGAAACACAAATTTAACGAATTAATTAAAACTTTAACAATTATTCTGATAGTCCAATTACACAGTATTACCGTAAATGTTGGACAATATTTATATAATATATGTAACACAATATGCCATATAAAATAACCCACTTATTTGTGATAAAACACTTGGAAACGTCAGTTGTTGATAGTAATCCACCAATCACAGAACATGAGCATAACGAAAGAAGTGTAAATAGATACATTAACAATACGACTAATATCACCTGGTATTATTATCAAATGCTGAAGTTTACCTACCTGTATTTGACGTCGGCTTTTGGTGAGAGGAATCGGTTCCAAGAATGGCACTGACACCGAATTTGAGGTATGGGGTGGTACTGGATGAAGTTGAGGGGGGAGCTTCATGGTCCCGGGTCACATGTAAAAGTCCCGACCCCCCAGAGACGGGGGGAGAACTGGGGGTGGGGCGGGCCAGGTAGCCCGAGGTTCTCTCACGGAGAAGGTTCTCCACCAGGAAGGATGCTGATGATGTTGCTACCGGCTGAGGGTGGAGTAGAGTCGGCGCTCTGAACACGCTCTGGTAGAGAGGGGACGGGGACAGGACGTTGGGGAACATAGTTCAAATAAGTCCAATGCTCCAAGATCCTATCACATAAACAGGTCTTGTCACGGAAACAGCGGTTGTATCAACACCTTATTACGTAGTTGACTGCTTCTTAATCTGTTCCAAGTTGCAAATCCCTGGGCGATTCCATGTGTGTGATTTGGTGGAAGTGTTATCAACATATGAGTGAAATTGCTAACACGCGAGTTGAATGTTTATATGCCGCTTATTGACAAAATAGCGCACTCCTATTGGTTAAGCGCCGCTAAGGACGCCCCGCCCTCTAAAGCCATATCTTCCATTCATAGCGTGATTTGCGATCTGTCGCGGCCAGTAAACAATACCCGACTGAAGGCTTTCCGCTATACCCGTTTCGATTGCCCCTTTTATCGGGCAATGTTTTAACGTGCCTATTTCTCTTTACAAGCCTATTTGCCTTTAATCAGATTCGCACAATTATGCTAGCCCTGCCCACCACCATTTCCCGGTTCGATTCTCAGTCGTTGCGACCGACATGTGCTATCGGAACAAACGACACTGGAAAATAATTCACTAATAAAATTCAAATATCTGTGACATTCAAAACATAACTCGTGAAAAGAATACCTTGATTCTTTATCGGTGAAATTCAGAGATTACGATTAATGCATGAATGTCTGAAAACGGCGTCTTGGGCACAAATAGACTGGAATATGCATCTCTGTCCGTCTAGTTGAGGATTCAAGAAGGAATAACAGTTAATAGCTTGTCACATCCACCTGCCTTCTCTGCGGCGAGTCGTCAAGCGGACCCTAATGGAGTTTTATGACCATACATTGTAAGCACTGGGCCCAGTGCGAGGGGATTATAACGCTAGTTAATTTGGTACCGATTTGGATGAAGACCCCCTGTCCGCGCTTAGCTGGAATCAGCGCCCGGGGTGAGCCAGGATAGCCATTGTTGTCTATTTCATCGTGGTCAGCATAAAAGAAAATAAATCCGTTATTTAATTGGCATTGCTCCTTGTGGACGAATTACAAGTTAGCTGTCACCGACAGGCTCGTGGGTCGGGGAGTCGTGCAGTACCCAGCGGCTCTCTCCTTGCAATCATAGCAACATGATTAGAACGTGATTGGAAATGATTAGGCCAGTTTTTGTTGGAATAGCAAGTCTCATACTCGTGATTTAGTTAAAACGCTTCAATAAATATCATTCATTTCGTAATTATGTCGTAAATGTGCTTTTTCCTTCAAAACTTCAAAACTAAACTCTTTTCTCGCTTCATATAATTCCAGATTGCTTTTCTTTACTTTCAGACCTTCCCCGCGTATTTACATTAAATCTTAACGAGGTTTAAAATATTGCAAGAAGAGCCATCAGTTTATTTTCCATGACATATTTCATCTTTCATATTCATTTTATATCATTCGTAAGTAGTAGTCTTTGTAGGCAATTGGATTTGACAAACATCAGAAATTACGATTTTCCTGAAAACAACTTCTTTTATTGTGAACATACTCGGCGTTTAGCGACACATCCTCTGAGCATATTGTTCGTGCATCAAAATCTGCATTTGCCACACCAGAACAGCCAACATTAAAGTGCTGTGGAACTAAACCAGACATGTGACGTGTTCTTATAACGTACATTCACTGTTACACCATATACATGTATATACATATATACATACACAGACAGATACTATGTATACACACACGTATGTGCTGTCTCCTTATATATATACGTTCTCTTTATATACACGTTCTCCTTACATATATATTCTATATATTTTCTTATTATATGACCGTTCTCTTTATACACACTTTCAATTTATAACGTTCACGTTGCGTATTGAAATTTAACTATGTCGTCTCCCAACAGCCTAATGTCAGGTAGCAGACATGAAATTGTTGAGAAAAAACTTACTTCACACATTATATGGATTGGATGAATGTTTTTCAAAAAAATTTTACAGAATGATTTACGTTACCTTACATGTTTTTGTCAAATAGACAAACAGCAACTTTATATATAGTATGTTTTAGTGTCACTCTAAACAAAAGAACCGCAAATGAAATCATATTATAATCATAAATACCATACACTCTGTTATCATACATCTCACGATAACTGAACCTTTAATGACAATAATTACAAAGTATCACGTAAATTTGAATAGAATTTGTTTATACGACAAGCAGAGGTTATTGTTTGTCTAATATAAACACAAGCTATATAGATATATCTAACATCAATGTATTGAGAAGAATGCTATTTAATGAATTGATGCGCGGAATAAAATATAAACTATATACATGGTAATATATATAAATCTAATCACAGAATCAATCATAGGGATTGTTATGATGATAACAGGAAAATGTCTCATCTACTGGGAAAACAATTACATGTGAATAAACATATTGTTGATAAACATTACAAGATTAATGCGATAACTTTATATAAAATTACATATCAAGTCATTGAACACATCAATTTTTTGTGTTCATTTGTTGTTCGCCATAATGCAGATATCGATTGTTATGCATGTTTATTTTGTTTAACTCATAATTTTCATTATGTTAAGCCGCAAACTAATAATGAGACAGCATATCTGTAAAAAGAAATTATCTCGACTCGTGTCAATCAAAACATAACAAGAGCCATATTAGTATTATGGAGATTTTATGTCGTAAATGTATCCTGTAAAAGCAATTTTATAAGATTCATAAATACCATGTGGTTTATGGTTAAAAAGGGCCAGTTAGACTACGATTTGATTACTCACTAAACGGTTATAAGAGTATCTTGTGGCTTCAGTGACTAGACGGACACTGGAGAGATGAATATGACGCTTCATTTGGAATGACCAAATCTCCTATAACTAACTATAAAAGCTAACAGTATAAAGTTCCGAAGACTTTTTTTTTATCGCGCCATCTGTTCTCTGCTTTTTTTAAGCTGTTGAAATGAAATAAGCCAATTAGATTTTATTACCTAGATACCGTGAGCGATCCAGCTCTGATTTACAACATTTCACAGTGTACGTCACAACAACTCTATCACATTTCACAATAGTATTATCCAATCCTACAAAGAAACAGATTATATTGATGGTTTACAGCAGCAGATAAAGACGAAAAGTGTGAAGGAAAAGTTGTAAATTTTCAACTCTTCTTCGCCTAATTCCGGGTTCACGATAAGGTATAATTTATTGATTACAGGGGCAGTAAGTGCTATAACATGTGTTACAATCATTGAAACTAGTGAATGTTTACCTATTCTATTATCTTACAAGGGATGGCCGTAATCATCAATTTAAGTGTGATGAAGAACTATAATCACTGATGTACACTGACATCCTCAATAATCTAAACCATAAACAAACCCTTGAAGGAGATAACAAAACATTTATTATTAACGTAAAATGTTTATCATTAGTAAGTATGTTGCAGAATTTCTGTGCCTCAATGACAATTTAAGTAGATACCAAATATCATTTTATAAAGTCACAATCTCAAGGAAAGAATGTATCTATGCATTTGTTTATTATGACATTATAGGAACTTTCACATGTACATACACAGTTAACTTTACAAATTCTTAAACCATATTTGCGAACTTAAAGTTTAGAACGATTGTTGGATAATAGTCCTAATTAACTGTACATACTCTCACCAAATAACACGATTTCACGTGCATAAATTAAAGAAACGCATGAGCGTACATTTTGAACATTATTACCATTTCTTCAACTCAGCTCTCTGAGGACCCCATCTCTCGTGCAGCGATTGCATACACCGAGACACTTGCCAGTCTTGACAAGGTATCTATTTACAACTGCTTCGACAGGGACACAATGTCAAGAATTTATGAATGTGCACTGCTGGTTTCTGTAAATGTAAGGTGTGTGCTTTCTGCGAAATCGTCAGTTAGATAAAATCCTTATTGAACTGTATGACGTCGATCACCGGTGACATCAGGAAACAAAAGGATGACATCATAAGATTTATCGGAGACTTCAGTTATCTTAACATTGGTTTTGGAAATATGATAAAACCTTAAGTAAACTAATAAAACTTAAGGTTTGATATTATCACGTCTAACATCATTTACATCTCATATCGAAGACGATCTGGATGCTATACGTTTTCATCATCTGTTCATTTACCATAGGAATCGTGGTTGTCGTATTAGCAAAGGATTAATACTATAATGTACTCTGGGTTTGAACGTCTTACCAACTCAGCACTCCCAAAGAGTATACAACCAAAGCTGGCGCAGATTCAAATATTTACTTCTTTACCTTCTTTTGTTATCTAAAATATCCGCACCCACTGCGCAACCGTTATTGTGTAGTTCAATCTTTAAACACGTGTTGTATCAAATCGATTAAAATGGCTTTTATCATTTTAGATGTCCATACTTAATTGAAAATAAAATGTCGATATCATTTAAAAAGATGTTAATTTCGATGTAGTAACGCATCAATGTAATAACTCCCTGATCAATCAGCACAAATTGTACAAATATACATGTAAACGCGTTTTAGAGCGTTTCATTACATCCGTCTAAATTGACTTTGAAAGATCCAAATGAAATTGTGAAATAGTAAGTAATATGTCATTGATTGCGAAACAGGTGCCAATGTACAGCTTGTCAATTTGATTTCAATTGGAGCTTTTAAACATCGTTGTTCAGTATAAAAGAACATGATAAAACTAGCATTCTTTGTAAGAAATTTTCGAATTTCGATTTGTGATTACACAAATCAACCTGTTACATTTTTTTCACTCATTTTGGCTCTGAAAGACCATAAAATCTGTTCTAACTTGATTTTTTTAATAATTTTCATGTCATATTTTAATTATTTAGATATGGTCAAAAGATATGAACTATTATATCGGATATATTCAAATTTTGCTTACAGCCAAAAGAGCGAACAGTGCAGCCGCTTTCTTTTTCTAATAACATTCCTTTTATAACATTTTTTAATGCAAAGTTACAGGATTGCTTTAATAAACAATATTTCATCCATTCTTGGTCCAGGGTTTAGCTAAAATCAAAATATGCAAATATTGTTAGTACAGCCGTTTTAAATTGTCCATATGTTTTACATTTTGTGAAAAGCTGACCATAGATTTATTATATCTCTCAGCCGACATCAATCGTATAAATTTTTACATTGTTGATTACAGGTCAATTGGAAAGAAGATTAAGTATTTCATTGCATCGATAGAAAGCTCAAGTAAGTGGCTCTATTCTCATATACCTCAAATTAGCCAATTTGAACCGTCAAAGTGTGCCATAGTGCCCTTCAGTATTAATCGTTAAAATGGGTCAAAATTTAATTTAATTATTATTGTCTGGTGAGTCATATTTCAAAGAAAGATATTTATCAGGGTATCTTTTAACTTTTTTATTTCCTTTAGATATCAAGCTCTAGAATATCGCTGGAAATCCTCGTATGATTCCAATTTTCAAGTTACAAACATATGTGTTCATTGTGCATATTTTATGTTTGCCTCTGTAAACACATGCATCTAGATTTTTTTGATTTTATCGCTTTTAATTGCGGCTTTGAGCCATGTTGATATGAATCATCGATATCTAATTATAGACATCATGTCAATAGTTGATCAATTTTGGTTTCATCCCCGAGCTGTTTCCTATGCTCGTACAATTACAAATATATTTGTATCCCTACTACACAAATATACACAACATGAATAATAGCAACCATGTATACATCACGGTTCTATAAACATGAAACTGATCTATTCTTTGGATTTTAAATGTGTTTTTTCCCCAGTGTTATCTACACACGATATGTTAAGTCGTTGTATTCCCCTGTAATATTTTGTTGAAAATTTTTAATAATTAGAATAAATATTTCATGTTACCGAAAAAAGCCACCATGAAACATCATGTATTGACTTTCATTAAGTTTGTATGTGAATACCAAATTATTGAGCTTTACACAGAAGATGAAATAAACCATGTATAAAATTGAAAATACAATGATGATCAATTCAACAACAATATCATACATAAAACATCGGCAAAAAGCTACACATTAAAACGTTACACAAATTATTACCTGAAATTATTTTTATGTTTTATTCAAATTAGTTAAGTTCATATTAGCATTTCAAAATAGTAAAACTTGCAAATGAGTCAAGGGAATGATATCCCACTCATCGTATAGGTTTAAAATAAAGGATATAAAAAGAGTTACCGTTACATTTAGGCACAAGTGCCGTAAACAAAGTATGTCATGGGCAGGAATATAATAATTTGTTTATTACATAAGTCGCGAAATTAAAGAAAAGAGTCAAAATCTGAAATCAAGCATAGACGGATCATCCAGGCATTTGTAAAGCGATGTTATAGGCAAACCGTGACGCAAAGCGTTGTTTATGAAGAGACGTTACAATGAAAAAGTGATATTTTGCAACAGAGAATAGTAAAAAAAGTCGTTATCTGCATCTTCACTTTAAAAATGTCTATATGGTTAAACACGATTCTAAGCCCTAAACGGTTTTGTGTTTATTTCTATGTATTTAACAAAGATTACATGGTAATTGTTAACCACCTTGAATATTGATAATATTTAATTATTCGAAATATTTTTCATAAAGAAATGCAATTAAAATGACACCATAATGAAAAATAATTCATTTAACTTTACATATATTTTACTTACTGACAGCTTCCTACACAGTGAAATGATTAACAGAACAGGGCCTATATTTTCGAAGCTCTCTTAGTGCTAAGTTAGTCTGAAGCCAATGTTAATGTATGGTACTTACGACTATCTTAGTGCTGAGAGAGCTACGAAAATCTGGGTCCTGATTACATTGTGATTGTGATTATATTAAAAATCTGAAAAATAGGTAGAGAAAACTGAATTATTAACCTGGTAAGCTGTAACAATTACCACAACAAATAAAGATCGCATGAATCCGAGAGCGAAAGTGTGAGCGAGAGAATTGAAATAGCAATGGGGGTGACGAATGTGGGGCTGGGTGTGGGGGTAGGGTTAATATTATGACAGTTGATGAGTTGATGTGAAATGTGATGTGCGATATCTATTATAAATTTGTTATGCATTTTATGTTACTCGTGTCTCGTAAGCCTTATGACTGGATGCTATGTTTTACCGGTTTTTATGTGACAATATTATATGAATAGCATGTGACATGTGAATAAAACATTTTTCTTCTTCTTCAAAATGTATTGTTCTTATTTTCATCGTCATTACATCACCCATTCTTGTCTCATATAGGTAAATAAGTATTTTTAAAGTAAAACGTAAAGTAAAGTAAAGTAGTTTTTCTGTTTTACAGCTTAACTGCTACTGTGTTTATCTGTGTAATTTGAACAATAAATGCAATCAAATAGAAATGTGTCTGAATATACTTATCTTCAGGTATGGTGTTCAAATGACATCGCTGATTTGTAATGGTTCATTCACTTTTACATACGCTTTGTGAGCATGTCCATAGCCATCACTTTTACTTTGATACATCAGTGTTGTGGATCTATGTAAAGTGTTGACTTGACGGGCAGTTACTCGGTCCCTCTGATATAGCAAGATCAATTCGACTAATTGGTCAGAATAATTATTTGCATATTCCTGAATGAAAACCATTAAAATACTCTAATCATACTACTTTTCTTTTTATAGATCATCAGAATAAATTTCCTAGTGGATACTGTTAGAGTAGCATACAATGTATGCGACTAGAGTGATATTTATTCGTATTGACGAGTGTTAGTAATTGTTTAGTACTAAGATACCACAAGCCTGACAAAGAAATATTATGTTAAAGCTTACTCGTGTAAAGATGATTTCATGTTCTAAATCGTATACATAACTTATTAAGGTTTTCTGAGGAAACTATTTAGACATTTCTATGGTATGTATCAGCATTATTCATAACGATCGTATCACACGCATCCGCGTGCCAAGTTCTTGTTCGCACGTGCCAGTGTAAATTGGCTGAAGTGGATGAGACAAGGCTGTTATTCTTCTCTATTTTTTATGCGAAAATCGGATATCGCTTTAAGTTTGTGTGAATTGTTCAGCGAGTTGTTTGCTCGTAACATTTTCATTTCAATTAAAATTCAGAGGTGGTATGTTTGACAGGACAGATGAAGGCTTGTCAAGAAACTTTTTACATCGTTTTTCGACATCGTCTCATGACAAAATCGGTTATAACTTCACAATGGTGGGATTCCCCTACCTGATGTGTATGATGAAGCTGAATAAAACAAAGTTTTGTAGAATGAATTGCCTCCTGTTCATATGTCTTTTTACATTAAAGAGCCACTCCGTGAGTTGTTTGAGTTATATGCCAAACTTAATCAATGGTGTCATTTGATCGCGAAGTATCGACTGTAACCAAAAAGAAACATTTAAAAGCTAATTTGTTTTGTACAGTGACAATATAAGTGACGTCGCAATTATGATCGAAAACTGGACAGTGGCGCGCGTCAAATAGTCAAACGTAATTTTGGAGACTTATCTAAAACAGCCAGGAGGGCAGTGAGGAGTTGATCGTGTTTGTTAGATTATATAACTAGTATCCATGTATGTTGGACGTGATATCTACACCTCTGTGCATTTATAAGGCTGTTTTTAGATTTTTAATGGAAAACCAGTATTTGTCATATATATGTCTTTTGGACATGAAATGTTAAGATGTTTTGATTTTATATCACCACGTATGACATTTAGGTTCGTATCAAAGATAAACAATATGTTATGACAATCACGGAGTGGCTCTTTAATCATTTTACTCAGGTGCTAAACTCGATGTTTATTTGTACATTTTACCACTCAAACAGGATATAAGCACATTTCTTTCTTACAGGGTGTAATCTATAACCTGAGAGTTCAATAAAAGTTTTGTATTCCCGACAAAACCAGATCCTGGTTGTTTATTTTCATGAGTGTCGTTGCTTCAATGAAATATAGCCCTACAATGAATAAAGCACACGAATACCATACAGGCACTAATGTCGTGTGAAAATAAGTCGAATACAATTTAAGATAAAACATTTCAAGTGTCAGATAATGATGATTGGCACAGGGGCACACTCTTCACATTTAAACACGAGTTATGTTTAATGAGGCTTGAATGGCGCAAAATATGAATCAACGTCAATGTTGCTTCCTGGTTCCAACAAGAGCAGAGGCTGATATTGCCTTGTTACTTCACATATGTGTGTCCAGTCATGTATATAATTGGGCCGAGGTCAATGGACATTGGTCACTTGACATTTCAATAGGCGTTTCATTGGTCAGTTAGTCTCGTGACCAAGGCAATGCATGGTTTGGTAGCTGATTACCGGGGTTAATATCCGTGACGTGTGGGCGATGTTGACAAATACGTTCTGATGATATGGCATGTGCG
Source organism: Phorcus lineatus (assembly GCA_921293015.1). Taxonomy (NCBI): domain Eukaryota; kingdom Metazoa; phylum Mollusca; class Gastropoda; order Trochida; family Trochidae; genus Phorcus; species Phorcus lineatus. The sequence goes on from OV121096.1 coordinate 42,180,996, forward strand.
TGGAAGGTCGTTACTGTTTCTCTGATTGAACTAGGTTAACATTTCATTGATTGAATTAAGTTAACTTTTTATCCTTCGACTTATTGTAACCTAAACACACACACACACGTTACTAATATCAATGTGATAACATATCTATGATCATTTATTTCATTGCCATTGTTGTTCCCCACGACATTTTATTAACGTTTTATAAGTACTTTTTTCAATTTTAACAATTCCTATTGTTTATCGACATATTTTCAATGAACGATTTATCTATACAAACACATGTAATCCCTAAATGGCATAATTTTTCAAAACAAGTGTATTAGGCTATTTCAGTATACTTATCTAGTATAGTACATATAGTATATTTATGAAATTGTAATACTCACATGGTTTTTATTATTGCGTATTTTGTTCAGTTTGAGAAACTAATGATTAGCTAAAAATGAAATACAGATAATATGAAACAAGAAATTTAGCAAAACTAATGAATAAATCTGTTTTACAAATGTTGTATGATTGTAACTACCTAAAATATAAGATGAATCGCTTTTTTTAAATAACAGGGACAAATCTATAATCTCTTCTTGTAAAACGATTTAACTAGGATCCTGCAAAAAGCGAAAATCTGATACGAAAAGTCGTAAAACATAGTGAAAAAGGTTTGACAACAGTGGAAAATAGAAATTTAATCTGTTAAGAAATCCTTAAGACTTATTCTATGTCAACCGTATTAAGGCAAGATAGGATTGCACACATGTCACTTACAAGACACTGGTCGATGTGTGATAACGTTTTATCAAACTCGCAAATTCTTGCGCCTTTCCATTTTAGCCTGATTATATGAATGCTCGTTGATCTAAAGTGGCGTATATTTGTGAACTAGTGTTACCATTACCGTCGTAAGTATTTAGCTGTTAACTGCATTTTTTGTCTTGTATGGAATTTAGAAAAATGTTAATAAAGAGTTGATATATACATAGACATAGACATAATATTCCAGTTTATACTGAAATTATTAAAACAATTACACACTAATGCCAACATTATGTGTGTGGGTTAAAGACAACAAAGATGTTCTTCAGCATTTCCCAATTTCGAATCTAAAATATTGACTTGAAGGAACAATATCCCACGCCTACACGAGCAGCACGTGAGATTATATATCTCTAGTTAACCGGGTCAAACTGATACAAAGACATCAGTTACCCCCAATTATAACAATCGACACAAGAATTCAACGTACTGACAAATAATTACTATATCAGCATCGTAAGTCAGCGACTTTGATAGAAATCTCCTAAACTCGGCAATAACAAGGCAGCGACATGACATCTCCTAAATGAAGATATCATTCTTAATAAGGGATTAACAATAGGTTTATAATTTGCGCATGCGTCTCTCTCTCAACAGCTCTCCAGGGATGCGACAGGGAGAAAGAGAGTTACTCGCCTTGACTGCTACTCTTTCATTGTTGAGGTAATAAATTTACAAAAGCTATCTTCTTCCGTATCAGTTTACGGTAAGAGCGGGCCGCAGCGCACAACATCAGCTCGACCGAACAAAGACTTGGGACCGTCTTCTAACTAGGGTGGGTTGCTTTAACAAGCCCAGGTGGTCAGTTCAGGGTAAGGTTTCAGGACTGTCCAGCCCCTATGAAATAGACAGACCCGAGGTAGGGCTGAGCGGTCCAGCATGAAATTCATAGTTTGTCCAATAATAGCTCCTCTGACAGTTTTCTGAATGAATGAAAACAAATGAAAAATTAACCACTTTTTCATTTCGAGTAATGTTTCGTTTTGGCGTTTATTTTGGCAGCCAAATGGCCAGTTTATACGTTTCGGACATTACAAATGACCCCGATCGCAGGGCCTTTTGTGTTCCGAGACATTTGATACAAATAAAATCGTGCGTGTAATTAAGCTCAAGTTACAACGGATTGTTTATTTCTCTTTTACCTATATCATTTCGAAAAACATTTAATCAACTCATCATATTATCAATAATTGGATATTACATGTAGCTTTATTCAAATACTCATCACTGACAATGAAAATATCATATCTTCATGATGAATATAACACATTTGTCTATTGTTAATTAGAACTTCCCTGTTACCTACCAACATACACTACATGATCAACGACAAATAATTTCTCACTGACTACAGCCTTATTTCAAAGTGTTGAGGGGAAACCATGCCAGGTTGTCTGTTTGAACGTCAAACTATTTCCCGCCATAATTTGAAGGTAAAATAGAGTTACTTCCCCCTTAATAGAGTATTTCAGTATTTTCATCTACTCGTAAAAAAAATCCGTTAATTAAAGTTTTCATTAACATAAGATTTTTCGAAAGATCGGAAAATAAATACAGTATGTTTTGATTACAGTTGTAATTCTGATTGATTATTCAATATGCAATTAGCATTATGCCGTAATAATTGATATTGTTGTCTTATCATTTAGAGATACATAAATAAAATATATATGAAATAGAAGATAACGAACAGATTAAATTCTATTCAGCAATGATTATTTTCTTAAGTAACTAACGACAATAAAACCTTTTGTGTCAAGTAATTGTTAATGTCAACCGACAGTGATTATCAAAAAACCGATTCAGAGGTACGGGAGAACCGAATTAGAAGTACTAGAGAGACAATTTGTCAAAAGTCCATTCCCTGGAAAGGTTGCACGTGAATCTGTCTCTTCACGTCATATTCTCCATACAAATAAGTTTATCAATTACACATTTTCTATATACGAAAGGAAGTTTTTCTTAACTGTTTGCATCTCGAACTAGTGAACGGTCTGTTACAATATAACGCATGTAACACAGTATCTTCATACGAGATTGGTAGGTAAATCTTGTTACATCTAAATTGTAATAACTTAAAATCTATGTATTTGAAAAAAATTCCAGAACTTGGAATCAGAAAGAAATCAGCAAGCACGGGGTGACAAGGATTTACCAGTTTTATTACAAATACACAAAACTAACTAGATCCTTTTTCACAAAAGGCGTTTTTTCAATAAGTATATACACCAACTTACAGTTACAGATATGCATAAACAGGTGCGCGCCCGGATCAAACTCCTTGGTACCTTATAGGCCGAATATGAGATGTCGTGCTAGCTCTGCGGTTTTGACTTACGAGACAACACATAAAGCATAGTCCAAAGGTTTATGTTTTTCATTTGTTATCGGTTTTTAAATCTTTTGATATCACCAATCGTTTCTACCTGTCCCCGAGACGAGATTGTATTCAGGTTATGCCTATCGGTGAAATTATCTCTGCTTTATGACCTCGCTTATGCAAATTCTCACATTCAATGGACATCGTGAATAGCTTCTCTATAGAATCAGGAAAAACTATCACTGAATACAAATTACATAATTTCACAACGATGTCATTCTGATTCTTAAAAACGTTATCTTAAATGCTATCTTTCAATTTCTGCATGCCTTTTGAAAGTGAGGTCATGATAGGCTCGCTCTCCAACAAGTTTGTTAAACTTGATCTTGGTCACAGGAAGTTAGTACGAATCACGCACTGTATTCATACATGTCCCTTGAACACCAATGAAAGTTTAAGGGTGTGTTGTAAACATGTTATTTCTTGTGTCACCAGGAAACTATATGCATCTATAGTCTGAGAGCTACCTGCCCGGCCCAGTGTCTACCATCATTGTCGCTGTCCTACACGTGTCTATAGCAAGCAAAAATGCACGTGCATGTAAATTTTAAATGCATTTGAGGCAGTTGTGCAGGCTGATTGCATGATATGCACAATAGCTCTTACGCCAATCTACATATTAACCACAGATGGATTGCTTTAAGTATAATGAAAGTTCATCATGGTTTGTACAAGTTTGACAGGGTGTTGGGTTCTGGGAGGACAGAACGCTGCCCCGAGTTAGAAAGCAATCACAACAGCTCTGTGTCGCTGCCACCAACTTGCATGTCGTTTGCCCGACGTGTGTCCAAACTCTCAAATGTGTTCACCAGTTGGCAGAATACATTTGAGAGTGTTTTTTCTTTGCGTAACATATGATTTGATTCTGTCCGTATTTGGTAAGAGCGAGTGGTGTACGAGCCAGACGACCAGCTGTCTTCAACAGCAGCAGAAGTCGCTTCAAACTCCCTGAATATGTCGTTTCAAAGTCGACATAACAGTCGGACAAAGCCTCACTTAGTTTGCATCACAATTTTCCGCCAAGACCGTAATTAAAGACGCCAAACGTGCAGCAGGTCAGTCTGGTCGAGCACAGACTTCTCCCAGAACGGCGTTTTTCAAAGCCTACCTACATTGTTTAAAAGTGCTCGGTGACGGTTTTTCCCCCGGCCTTCTGCTCAACGTTCATAATAAGCTCAAAGAGTGATTATTTATCTATTTTGAAGCATTCTCTTTATAACCTGCAGCTGCTAGTGAACCCGTTAGAAGCAAAGAAAGGATTGGGAATGTGGTGCTCTTTGCATCAAGGGTGTTAACGCTATTGAGGAAATCGCTGTTGCCAGCAGCTGCTAATTCAACCCATAAAAGAAATAAGGTTCAGAAAAACGTTATCCAGCCCAATCTAATAAACTATTGATTGCGATTGGGCTCCGATAATGCCCAAGTCTGCGCGTGCAGCAAAAACAGATAGGACAAGCAGTCAGTCTGCAGTCTGCACGTTCCTTCTGCAGGGCAGCTGTGAGGACTTTCTGCCGGTCAGTACTTCCTCTTGATATTTGTCAGCCAATGTATGACGAGGGAGAGGAAATACAACTCTTATATTAGGCTGGATTTAACTTAATGTTCTTTGTTCGCCGACGAAAGGTTTGCTCAATTGTGCAAAGAGAGTGGTAAAACTTTTTCATGTAGGCGGCGGAGGGAATTCTTTCGTTGTTTCATGGCTTTAATAAGGCAATTGACATCACCATCAGATGCTTCTTACATGCATATGCCTCGCACGACCAAACGACGACCAATTTAAGAGAGAAAGGCACGAGAAACGAGCCACCCCTCCTTTCCGGAAAAACTCAAATCGCGCGCCTTTTCGCCTTTCCACAACTTTCATTTTCAGCGCCAAGGGTTGTGCGCAGTCTCTATTCAATTACAAGGCAAGTCCCTTATAATAACGAGCAAATTGCTATTGTTGGGATAGCAGAACGCGGCTCGGCTCCGGCTTGCAGCGTGATTGGGCGGAGGGTCTATCGGAATCCCCCCCTCTCTCTCCCGGATGAGGAGGAGTATATGTATACTATGTTACGTAATTGATGGGGATTACAAGGGCCATGGTCCCCCCTGTATCTCCCTCCCCCCTTTGTGTAAACTTCCCCTCAATCACTGGTTGCTATCCGATAACGCAGCATACTCCCCCAGCGTCGTTTTCGGCCATCCTTTTTCAAGATTTTCTCCTCATTCTATCCTCGTAAACCTACTTTGTTTACTTTTTTAACATCTATCAAGAAGAAAAATATACTTTGAAATATAAAACGCCTTACCCAATGCTTTTTCTTTGTTAACATTTTCCCGTTTCTTTTACACATTTTGCATTCATTTTGGACTCGCCTCTCATGTGTTTTACAACGTCTTTCAGTGCATTGCCTTCATTTAGTCAAGACTTTTTAACGTATTTCAGACATTGTTCGGAGATAATAATATTTTTATTCAGATAATAAATAATTCTATTGTTTGCTAAAAGAGCGACGTTCCCTATGGGGCGTTTTTCGAGGATCGCGTCCCCCTCCTCCTTTATCGCTCTCTGAGCTTTTTCCGGCTATAGAAAAAAATTAATTGTGTCATTCAGAAAACCTGTACATTTATTACCAGACAAAATAACGTTATCAACTGTTTTTCTTCTAAAAGGTATGATTGAAGAGACGATTTCATAAAGGGTTCGTTCAACTTTCCTTCCCCGCCCTACTTATTATATCTGCCTATTGTCAATCGAGCGAAACAGTTACTGGCGTGTTTACCGCTAGCTACCACAGTGGCGTTAAGGGGAGCTGCATAAAAGCTCATAGTTGCACAGATATAAAAAAAAGGTTACTTCACGATGTAGCACTTCGAGCGATTTCATATTTTTATGTGTTAAGATTTTTTTCCGGCTAATTTCACTCACCTGTCGTGCAACAAAGTTGGTGTGGGAGCATTACCGTGTCGGGACGCTACGCTTGGACTGTATCTTGCCTCACTCTGGAGGGGTATGGAACAATCTATACATCTACTCTCACATATTAACTTTGTAGCAAAATGTGATTATGATTTAATACTTTACCTTTCCTGAATGAACATTTATTTAATCATAACAATTAAAGTATATTTTCAACCGTGCACAAGATAAGATTGCCTTTAAATTCTGAACATGTGATGTTTAACGAGTTATTAAAAGTGAATTCTTGCTTCAGTCTATTATATAAGTTTTAAAATGTGTTGAAGTATGTACATCTCTTCACTTTAGCTATCGGTGTTAGCTCAGCCCGACAAACAACACCAGCCTTCACCATACATATTTATCATCACATTCAACATATCAGAATTACAATAAAAAAAGATGAAAGTCTATGCCAACGTAAAGTGCAAGAACCCTGCAACGTCCCAGTCGCATCCTTAAACGAGAGCACGTAGAAGAGCATTTCAAACTAATCTAACATACTAAAAGTTATTTTTACAACTGAGATCTAACTTCTCCACGCAAATTGTCAACTACCCCGGTTCCCGATGTACATAGCTCCCCAAGGTGCACCACAGCGTACGATTCGGGGGGCGGGGCTAGCCGGGCAGCCCTCAATAAAGGGTCGTAGCATCCTCTATTGTTGCACCAGCCCACAATGACGCGCTACCCTCCGTGAGTCGGGGCCAATTGTGGGCTCTGTTGCCAACATAGGGAAATTACATAGGTTGAGAGTGATTATTAAGAGCATTGGAAACAACCTTTGAATTTAATCATAGATTTCTGATATTTGGTAATTGAATGCGCCTATTTATGAAATGAACCGTTGAAACTGACTATGAATGTAAAGATCTTTATTTGTATTTGATATTTGAATCTTATTTTAAATTCATTAAGCTATCCAAGTATTTAATATCTAATACTGCTTTTAATGAAGCTATACATCCCTAAGAACAAGTAATGGAAACCGCCACTAACTGTAGACATGTACATCCGATATTGCGCGATCAAACCTGTCAATCAATCACCTTATGCTGATACATGTAGAAATATGAAGGCAGTTTTCATGGATATACAATTTCTTTATTCTAGGAAGACACCATAAAACTGAATATAACCCTAAACATTGCCTTCATCTAATACACGTATATGTGAAGCGCTGAATTATTTATCAAGGTATTGAATACTTTTGACTGCACTAATCAGACTTCGAGTCACTAAATGTGATTACCTGTGTCTTACATTGCATATATAGAGTTGCTTTTAAAATTAATCATCCATTTGCTTCTTTAGAGAACGAAAACTATTTTGATCCGTCTCTAAAAGGGACAGTTGTGTCGAGGCATTCTTCAATATAACGGGCATGTTCATGTTTGCATATAAGGTCGAGGTTATAATTCGTATGAAAGAGGCGAAGGCACTTGAAAAAGATGAGAAATTTATTTCTTATTATCATGCACACCTTTACTGATATTATGAAGAAATTGAGAATTTTAGACAGAGTGTGACTGATATTTTTGGCTGTTATTTCATTTGTTTAGATAAACTTTACGTTCGTATGAAAAAATGTGGATAATACATCTTTATTCGTTATATGCGACGTTTCGACACAGATGTTGCTGCCGTGCATATAGGTGTGTAGAGAATATATCTTTCAAAGTCGCCTAACATGATGCAGAGAGAATATGTGTCTCAAAGTCGCATATCAAAAGGTAGAGAGAATATGTATTTTATTCGTCTATTTTTGTCATTCAAGTTACTAGATAGCACCCAAACAATCTTGATGTACCTCTGTATTGGTAAATTGTTAAAAATTACCACATTTTTATAAGTTGTTTAAAATAAGGTAATCCCGGAGCCATGAAACTGTGTTCTGCTATAACGCTGTCACGCATCGTTAGTTATGTGACTAAGACTGTACTGCGTGTCCGTGATATATTGAAATATGTCATTATGTAGAAATTGCCGGTCATATCACCACGGCCTGCTATTTAAAGTCAAGAGCATGTTATTTTCAACACTGCAACACCAATTACAACATAGTTTATTGCGTTTGTGTCTCTTCATTGTGTGACACTGTCGTCTTGTGCTTTCCGTGTTTGCATCTCTTACGATTCAGTTCGATGGAAAGCAATTCGGCTCGTTTCATGTAAGGAATTAACCAAGTAAAAAGGTATTGACATCAGTGTGATAAATAAAATATGTCATGTGGCAACGTGTTTTAATATGCATTCCCCGAGGAGTCAAGAAATTGTTAAACTGGTTCTTATGCTCAGTAACGTTTTCTAAAATCCGTAGACCGATCCCAGTTTTCAGTTCGCGGCACCTAAATCTTCTCTTACCTTCTTTACATACTATATTGGTTGGACATTGTGCACTTATTTGTATAGTAAGAGTTTCTCGCCTTTTGTTAGAAAGTAGTAATACATGAATTATGAATTGGTTTATCCAGGTATACCGTTTACCTGAATAAGAGAAAATTGCCATAAAAAAGTTGGAGAGAAAAACAATAATACATATGCATTTTAGTGAATTTCATGAAGAACAATTAACGAAGACATATACATAATGATCTAAAGATATCTAAACCAATTGCCAGCAGGCGTAAGTGTTTATCTAAACTTGACCAAATGAACTAAAGAACCGGTTCGCTATAGTGCACACGCGGTTACGGTTGACGCGAGAGTTGAACATATCCTTGATGACCTCTACTATGACGTCACACACAGGTGCACGCGCTGCCTCCCCCTCGTGCACGCATCCTCCTACGAAGCGTCTCTCGCCCCGCCTCGGTCACGGCGCTGCCTCCGATGACAGGAAGGTAATTCCTTGCATTACCGCGGCCTTAGTGAGAGCTTAGAGCTGCTGCCTTTCTTTAGGTGAATGTCTTTTACATCTTCCTTTGTATATCTGCACCGCTAATCCATGTTTTTGAACCTACTGAAAAACGGTAATTCCGTCATTGGCTGCATAATCCACGTTTGTGAATGCCGTGTAAATGTAAATTACATTTCATGCGCGTGTTAGACAGGGTGAAGTTTTTAGTCCCTTTATATTCATTTCAATTGTTAATATTGCCCAGAACAGGCACAAACACTCGTGGCATCTTATCCCATCTGTCAACTTAACATCGCGTTTTCAAGATCGGGTTACTGTCATTGAATGTTTGTATTTTTTAAGATAAGAACAGCTAAAATAATCCTTTTTTTCTTGTGATGGTGTTAGCTTAACGGTTTTGAATTATGACTTATGTCATGCCGCGTATTACAAGTGTGCTGTTTTCTAAAACTGTTATTTTGCCCATGTAGAAACCATATACGTTTATGAGAATATCACAAAGCACAAAATCCCATAACAAAAAGCATGTACACCCTCAAATATTTTTCTTTACACGTTTTGAAACCTGCTAGGATTGATCGACCCTTAACCGAACATAAAGTATAATCGCAAGAAAGAATCTGTATTAAATTCTCATTTGAATTATCGCTATTATTCTCGTCGCATGTACCCTTTTATCAATCGATCTCGGAATACGACTTAACCTTAAGCTTAGAAACGATTACTAAAGCGACTTCACAATGAATCGGGCCCCTTTAACGCTTGCTTATCAGAAATAACAGCATAAGATGTTCGAGTTATCTCTCTTTTATAGCTCTTTAAGAGGGGGACGTTTAAATCAATCCAAATATTACAGCTAAATTTTAATGCATTAGACACAAACAAAATTAACACGCTTTCAATGAAAAATGAACTAAACTCTACTTTAAAGTCATCACAAAAGACGAAATAGAGAACAAGTTCTATGGATTTACAACTTCTTTGTTGCAGGATCGCGGTGTTCGGTGTAGATACTAACACCGTTATCAAGCAAGTTATCAAGCAGATATGTGGTTCTTCTAATGATTATACCATTGTTTTTCTTCTCTCTGATCTCTTTTCTCCATCTTTTATAAAGATTTAAATAATTCCAAATGCAAATAACAGGGAGAGTGTGTTCTAAGTTGTAAAATTTATACGCAATCCATTTCTCATGAATAAAATATGTTTAAAACAAACCACCCACATGCGACCAAAACCCTCACGTCCCGGTTTACACGTTCACAACATTTTGCATACAAAGTTTCAATGCATTACCGTTAAGATGTAAGATTGGATGGGAAGAAACTGTTAGTGCTGATGCCATTTGTAAGATGTGTAATAGCAGAAGTAATGCAAAGGAAGTCCGCTTCTTAGAAATAAATATATACCTGTATGGACTACACTGACAAACAATTGTAAAATGATCAAGCTATTAACGTCATGTGATGAACGAGTTTTAACTAAGGATAAGTCAATTAGCCTTCGTCTTTTTATATTGTTCGAATCCCGCCCGGGGCTCGGCAACTTTGTCTGCAGTAGAGAACTGTTCTACGGGCAGGAAGGTTTGGGTGCAATGCTACACTGAATTTCATCGCAGTACCTCCAATGGTTCGCAAGTTTCACCGCAATGCATAACCACAATGGTTTTGCGGGCTTTCTTCCTGCAATAATACTAGCCGCAATATAAGTGAAATACTCTTGAAAGGTACTCTTCTTTTTAAAATGTTCAAAAGGTGCTGCTAGATATAATTAGCTTCATGTCCATCATAGTCATCATATATTCGAATGTTGATGATGAAGCTGAAGAGGAAGACGATGATGAGACTCCTATATTATTTTCGGTCACATATTGGTGATCCCTTCAAGTACATAACAACAAGGTTAAAACACTTGTGCATAGCACTCTTCCTTCTTGACAATGAGCACAATAAAGCAATAACGTGTACAACAAATAACATAGCTGTAAACATACACCATGCTTGCAGCAAGACGTGATCCCTTACGTCGATTAGGAACACGTTAGAGATATGTCTATTCGCATGGTTGTTATTTTTTTTATTTTTAAGACTACAATGGTATAGATAGATCGCTGTGAATGATTTCAAAATATCCATAATTCCTAAGCTTTCTGTCCAGTTTATAAAATCTCCATTAAATCATCCTAGCCCATCCTAGCCCATCCCGAATTCTCCTTCCACATCTCCCCTTACATACTCATCCTCACACCTTCACATCACCAATGCACTTTAATGCGAGGTTTTGGATTATGAAGTTACTTTCATGTCCCATTTGTATGGACTTGGATATTTTTAGAAAACATATTATTAATTTTGAATAGTCATTGAGTCACGCATACAAAAGAACTGTGTACATATGAGAGGTAAGGGCGTCAAACTCGATCCTTCAACTCTGGTCATTCGTTAAGTAAATATGAAATGTTCTTTATATGTATATGAAAACATTAAATCTGCCCGATAATTCAAGGTGTTATACCAAGGCTATACAACAGAAGTTTAATTATAGGAGATTTTGAAGTCAGTGTACAGATGCTAGAAGCATTTTAGAAATTCTTACAATCTATCAATTCAGGAACGAAAATATGAAAAATGAAATTTGAAATATGAAAGCTAAGTAAATTCGACACGATTAACCGTCTCTACTAAAGAATTGCAAACGATTGGTGTAACTAGACCGGTCTTGAATGGACAGTCTTGTCAAGGTATTTTTGTGCTAACGAAATTCCAGGGGACATTTCAGTTTATACAAGTATGTCATTTGTACATGATTATAACATAACCCATTTGAAACATTTTACTAATAGTAATAATTGGTTGATATAGTTTCAGCACTAAAGAAATGAGAGCGCACACTCAGAGTGATAAATGAGGGTTAAGAGTGTAAAAAGCTTTGCTACATCATTACAATTTAAAATTTATTTTCAGAAATCATTTGTAAATATGTGGACATTCTAATTATACATATACTAGTAGTTTATGTGTATACGTTATGTAAAAAGGCTGTGGCATGAGGACCAGAAGGAGATGAATTTCTCGTATCTACAATCAGTGTAGAGACGCTGCTTACTAACGGTGTAAGTTTCATGTAAAATTGATTTAAGGCCATTTATATGAGGCTTTTTATTATGGCATTTGCAGGTATAAATAAAGTGTTTAGTAACAATAAATAGCAATTTGAATCATTTCTCTTCTCATTGTAACCAAATATGATATGGGTTATATTCGGTTGTAGGTTGATTCCGGTTATTAATTCAATCCACGTAAGCAGGTGATGCCACAAACTTTTTACATGTACACAGTCAACTAACAGATGTTTGATAGTTTCATTGGCATATTTTGTAGAATGTACATAGAGGGGAAGTTTGTAACTTGTAAAGAAAAGCACTTCTGTTTGTTGTCAAAATTCTATGAATAATATTGAAACCATATTAATTTGCAACTGTTAAGAATCGAGATTGATTTAAGATTCCTATTTAAGACTCGTTAAATTGCATCGTCAATAACTGCCCAAAATCGCTGACATGGCAATTACATTGCCACTAAATTGTAACGTCGTACGATTTGTACGTCACGGTGCACGTGATGTTAAATTTTACAATGTAAATTAACACCGTAGATTAGTTAAACAACGATAATTTCTTAATTTCTAAAATCCTAGCGCTAATCCATTACTGATCTAATTAAAATACGTTAGAGAATTATTATTTTGTCTTGATATATGCAGGTGTTAGCACCAGCAATAAAACCCGAATCACCACGTTTTAGTGTACGACACGGTATTCATCTATAAGGGATGACCATTGTTCAGATTATGTATCGGGTGGTTAAATGTCACGTTACATCACAGCATAAGACATTACTAATGCAAGACAGTCAGAACATTTAATGAAAAAGGCACCACGTATATCTAGAAGAAGTATATGATGCGTAAGCGACAAATGTGTTCTTCGAATTATAAAGAAGAAAATATACTTATGGGAATAACTTAAGCACCAAACATTTTTTTTCAAAAGAAAACGTTGCTTGATAGATATCGTATGATATTATAGAACCATAAAATAGCCGATTCGCTTCTCTTAGATATTCGCATTTTTATTGGTATTTTAGGGTAAAAAACATTGTACCTTATACTGGGGAATGAAACTGAATATTGGTAGTTGTAATGTGAGAAATTCTATTCTTTCAATACAACTAGTGAACCTTTAGTGTCTCCCTTATAGTCAAGAGTCACTAGTTGCATTACTATGGAACGACAACAATTCTGGAAAAACAGTTTTTCAATAATAGAGAACTAATAACAAACACTTAGAGCATTTCACTTAATGTTTAATCATTTTCCATATGTATAATTTGAAAGAAAAATATGTTAGATGTACATGTCTATGAGATAAAATAGTATATATGAAATACACGCACCAAATATGTCTATGCCAACAAACATACATTCCTGTGAGAGGCATTTAGAAGTTGGTTAGAAGAATAGAGAAATATAGATTTACAACTTTTTTTATTGCGGGATTTTGTCTAATCCAACGCCGTTATCAAGCAAGTGATATTGGACATGATTTTTGGAGTGAATACACACATAAATGAGAAAAGGTTCTTATAAGTAACTTATTCTCATTTATGTAAATAGTAAGTAACATTTTAAGGTATCTTAATTTACATCGTAGAGTCATGTTATTTTTATTTTTGTTTTGTTATTATTATCATCATTATTATTTACGAATTGAAACGGACCTTATTGGTTATTGTGTACAAACAGATTATGTTTACCATTTTATCATAGTTTACCAAATTGGAAGATGTTGATATTACAATCGATAAATCATTCAATGAACAATAACTTTTAACTGAATATGGCATTGATTTAAAACACACATGTTGATAAAACGTTAAAATTGATCAAATAAATTCAAATTTAAAGTAACGCTTTCACGATTGCATTAACATAGAGACACAAACAGTTCATATGAAGCACATTACCAGCTGCTGAAGTGATGTGACAAGTCACATCTGATTGGTAATTGATAGAAACCATTGATTAGAAAATATTCAATAGATTCATTAAAATAAATAGGTTATTGTAAAACTTCTTAATTTTTTTCAAGTTTCTTTTTCAAAACAATTTAAAAATTTCTTTTCTTTGCTCTTGTAATTTTACCCATTTCATACAAATAAAATCCCAAAAAGACCAGCACAGTTTAAATCAATTCTTAATTTGAATGAAGCATGTGTGTCGTGAGCACCAACCACAGCGGATAATGGATCAATATGTGGTTGTATCATTGTAAATCCATTTCAATTATGATCAAATGAAATAAACAAAAAACAGGATTGCAACTCAATTGAACTATGAAAATATCGAAATGAAATGTTTCCTGACTGTTTTATATCTTTTGATAATTAGAACGAGTGGTGGATTATCACATTTCATTTGGGACATAAAATTTTGGGTTAACACAAACGTATTTTGTTATTAAAATAATAATTTGTTTATATCGTGATTGCCATGTCCTTAAAAACTTGTACTGACCACAAACAGGTTTATTACATTTAGTAAAATGTAGGCTTACCTTAAAACTACTTACTCAGCTTCCTGAGTGTAAATGTAGCCTATACTTGTTAACGTTGCCCCACGTTTGTTAATCAAACTCTACAGTGAGAGGAAGGGTAATTCATGTACAAAGGGTCAGAAAATAAGACATTTTTACATTGTATGAAAACACGTGTAGACAATGATCTAAAATGGCCTTTTTTGAGAATTCACAAAGAGAGACAATCCTAATAAGGAATATAGTTTTCGGGTATTTTAAAAAGAACATGTAATTTGTTAATCAAATTTCACTGATGAAACTTTCTAGGTTTGCGGGTTAGTTCAGGTATGAAGTGAGGACGGATATGTAGGAAATGTCAGCTTTATTGTGATTGGCTACTTAATCATACAGAATCCGTATTATTGACAACCATAGAAGATGTATTCTTTATTCTGATTGATGGCAAAGGGTTTGTATGTCCGCGGTGCTTTCTGTGTATTATATGAATCCATGTTTCTCTTCTTTCAGGAAAATGCATACAAATTTTCATTCTAAGAAAAACATCAAGCAATTACGGAAAATTATCGCACATGAAAAACGATGATTCATTAAAGTATCGAAAACGTGAAAACTAAACTGACATATCTATCATTATATTTACATATATTTTTCGATAGGAAATTGGCTTATTCAAAAGATTACATACTAAAATAATTTACAGAAAAACACTCTTTTACGTGCGTTGCACCCTCTATAAACACTAAATACACAGAAATTGAATACACTTTAATTGAACATTTTATAAACGCTTTTTCCAAATTTATTGACAAAACATACCTTTAAGTGACAGCTTCCCAAGGTTTCGTCTTCAGACAGGAAATTGTTTAACGTGTTTATACTTTCAATTAAAACTCGGCCAATAGAGTTGACAGATCATGTAATTATGCCCTGATATTGACTAAACGTTGACGATCCTTTATTTACTGTGACGGACTTGTTCATGAGAGATCCATATCACCTTGAAGAATCTTTTCTTACCTGTAATTACCGGACATCAAAAGCGCAGGTTTAAGTTAATACTGAGTTGATCGGCCAGGTGTTTCTTGAGTTTCTGCTAGGCGTGGGAATCCTGTTTACAATAAATTCAAAGGAAGCATAAAGCATAGAAGGTATTTTTTCTACATTATATTGGTATCTCTTTACAACAATTTAAAGAGGAAACAGCACGTTTTTTGAGAATTTTGTTTCTTCAAGTTTTCCACAATTGAAAATTGTTTATGCCAAATGTATACCATCCCGAGAGTTAAACATCTAATTACCCACCCAGGTCATCCATAGTAGAAGGAGAAATTATTAAGAATAGAACAAAAACCACCTGCCGCCATATTTGTGAGAAAACCTTTAAATCATTTATTTCTAATCATCACAAATAAGATTGTGTAAGTTTTGAATGGCCATGTGTGCGCACATTTAGTTTTTTTAGCCGATAGATGATTACGATGTCTAAAATGAAATTACATTTAGTTTCTATTCAGTGAATAAGATATTTTTTCTTCTATTATGTGCCTTCACCTAATCCTTAAGGTCGTATACGAAAAGGCTGTTGAAAAGTAAGATAACCTTCCGTTATTTCCATCCTCTCCTCTTGAGATGAAAAATTCAACATGAGATGTTCGCAAAACATAATTTATCTACAAAAAAAACACTGTCTAATAAGATGAATATGGTGAACAAATAAAAAGTTAATGAAAATTTTAAGACAATTTTATTTTGATTGTATACACTTGATAACATTGAGAATTCATTTTTCACATATCTTTTAGTAACTTCTCATCTGAAGAATATAAGTAAACCTGTACACGTTATGCCTTGAATCATCGAAAAAGAAGATCCAAAGTTTACATTTAAATGGGATATCGATGACTTTTCAAAGAAATATAATTGGTTCATTAATTTTATCATTAAACTGCTTTGATTTCAAAGAAAAGTTGGATTTCATTTCAGTGTTATTAAATCCACTTAAACAATAAAAGCCGCCAGTGTGAACAGATCCGTCATGTGTCCTATACAGTTTCCGCCAGGGGAAGATGTCCCTCTCCAACTCAATTTATTGAAAGCAGTTCTTGGAATTGCACCACAAATTAAATGCAAAGTTAAACTGAATGTAACGTCATGGAATTGCAGCTCAATCTTGTAGCACATTTAATTACTGAAGGAAGACTTGAGCCAGTTTTTGTTATTCAAACCAGGGTTATTTCAACAAGCAAAGAGCATCTCATATCAGCCAATATAACGGATGCCGAACTATATGAGAAATTCTATTAATCTTTCCTGGCCAATATTGGCTTCAAATCAAGCTATGAGAGAACATCATCGTCTGATAGTCCCGGGAAATTACTGAACAAATGGTAACATGCAGACCTCAATTGAGACAATTTCCTTTTATCGACATCCTCTCGTTTCGTTTAGTATCCGATCCGTTATTTAGTAATGCCCGTGTCAGGCTCGAGACTGGCGATATTGGATGGCGGAAAAGAGGGGAAAATCTGTGATTGATTTTGGTGTCATTTCGCCAATTTGGAAGTCATTTAGACAATATCGGCTCTTGTCGCGTCATAAACACTCGCCGATCGTTACAATAGCCCTAATAAGAAGTTAATTTTCTTAACGGCTCTTTTATCACAAGTCTGATGATCCTTTATTAAATTTCCACTCCGGTAGTCCGATCCAGAATTTGCATACAACCAGCTGCGATTCTCGGACTTCTTGCCTTGGGGTTAAATACCGTACAGCGCGAGCACTCACAGTTAATCTGTAAATGATGATGGACAATTCGAGATTGAAGCCAAACCGGCGGACGATTTCACGGCAAATATAAGGTCAGCACCCCATGCATAAATACATGACTGTGAGAGATAGAATATGCTTTATCCTCTTGAAGGCTTCTCGCGTCAGCTTGTGCCGTCATAAAAGATAATGATGACTACTGGATTTCTGAAATCGACATTCCTGAAACAGAAAGACCCTTGTCAATTTCAGATGGCCGTACATTTCTGTGGTTGCTAACGAGATGATAGCACGTGCGCTTAAAACAACGTCTCGCTACTGACAATCAATATGTATTGAAGGGGATGGAATCGTGAAGGAGCTCTCCAGCCGTTATCTTCAATTGACCTTAATTTATTCCCGGGAAGTTATTTCAAATTGAAACAAGAAAATATTTATGGTGGGGACATATTGATTTGAAGGGGTTTATTAGCCTGAGGCGTAGACGAGCCGCTTCATTAGATCAGCCCTCTTCTAGCTCGCCTATTACATTTATTCAATGTGTCAACGGGATCATATTAAAGCGACCGGAGTTGCTTAAGTAAAGCAACATCGACGAAATTGCAATTTTCTGATTCTTATGTTTGACATTCTTGTAGACCCATCAATTAATGGACCCTTCTTTTACAAATACCATTCTATAATATTTAATTTACATGTTCATTATGTCCTTGTGTACTATATACATTGTAAATCTAAATCTCTAAAAGAGCCATGTTTTTTTTATTGGAAATCGTTGCAATTTTTAAAAGAATGAATTTCCTATTTCACTAGTTGATAAAAGTCTTGAAGAATTTCAGACAGAAACGAAACAAAACAGATCGGAAACTAACCCGCACGCTTATAGTGATAGAAACTGTATAAGGCCAATTGGAAACAAAGTTTACGCAAAACAATGGAAAGCATGATAACCTTGAAGTACGGGTAAGAAACTTCCGGTAATACATGCAGGCATGGAGGGCATTCTGGGTAGATATGCTGGGGATATTTGATTTTCATGATTGTCATTGAATCAATGTGACTGTAAACTGATGATTGAGTAGGTTTAAGTAGTCATATAAGTTATATATTTTATAATATATTGATGCATATAAATAACTATGTAAATCCAGTCATGCCTATCACAAAAATGTCCATTGTAAATACTGACAATGTATGCGAAATGACTATGTACGGTACCCTCAGAAAAGAAATAAAGTGATAAAAAAGTGTCGATTTGGCTACTTGAACAGCATATTACAACGGGACACAGAGTTTTTTTAAATGAAATTTTATGTCTCTTAAATAAGAGCCAAATTACCATCTACCCTGAATTAAGTTGAAATATCCTCCCTAAACTTTCATCTTTATCTCTAAATTGTTAAAATTAGGATAGTTTCCTGTTTTCAATGATATTACAAACAGCCTCATAGATATAAATAAGTCGAAATTCTGCGTCCACTTTACATGGATATCAGTTAATTGGCCTACTTACAACGACCAACAAATATTTGTCTTTTTACCTGTTGTAGAAAAGTTTCCATAATTACGTTTGAGTCATTGGTGCGCGCCACTGTCCTATTTCCAATCACAAATTAAAATTTAAACCATGTTTATTGTGTTTATACTGAAATGATAAGCTCTAAAATTGTGATTTTCATAAACAATAAATGGTTCTGGATAAATTTAGATCAGTTTGACAAATTCGACTCCAACAGCGTACTCCTTGTCTCATTCAAATGATCCTTGTCGTGTCAATTTTCAATCTTGATCAGAAAAACAGGATATATTGAATTAAATTTTACGACGTTTCAAAGTTTAAACATGTATTTGTTTCAAAGCCGCTAAATTCCTTCAAAGAAAGAACCAGTTTAAATATAGATTGAAAACGTATAGGTAAGCCATAGTGAAAACACTGCAGCTGCATACCAAAAGTTTGTTCACATACCTGAGTACACTAGTGCAAATATAACATACTATAATATAATGTAATTTGGGATGCCTTTCAGGTATCGTAACATTGCGAAAAGAAACGCAGAATGTTGAATTCTCAATACAGATATGCAGATCCATTCTTCTTTAAGGCAAATGTTTATCATACTTTACGAGTTACTGTAACAGTTATGGAAGATCATTGAAGTGACCAGGGGTCAAAATTTCAAAAACGCTAAATTTTATTTTTCTATACAAAATTGTTTGTAAGTTTTCAACTGTTTTAACATGACGAAAGCCATTTTTTTCGAAAAATAACTACTTCAGTCTATCTAAACATAATAGAATTCGAATTGTTGAAGGAGGGACCAGATGGTCTCTTCATAAGTTCAAGAATTGATATTTAACACATGGACAATGGGTGATTCTCTGTCAGTTCTGCTGAAGTTATTGTATTGACGTCCAAACTAAACCCAAATTACATGAAATTTTCACTACGATTCAGACATGTCTCTATCATACCGAAACAGTACTTATTGTGATATTTATTATTGGGAATCCTGTCCAAAACTTAGGATACCTCTTTTATGAAATGGCAAAATGTTATTAAAATTATGAATGATGTATGAGTTTAAATAACGTAATTAACTCGTCTCGATATAGTGATCTCAACTGGGTTAATTTAAAAATACATTTTGATGTACATGGTAAATGGTTTTAAGGTCTTGCATCGTCAACTCGTGATGACAATTGTCCGGCTTAGAGGGTTTGAGTTGCAGAACTAGAATATAATAATTCGATAAGTTATGTTTGTACTTATTCTTTGAATTATGTTACTTTACAATTGATTTCTAGAAATAGAAATTGCAGAATAAGTAATATGCTCATTGTTGTCAAAATGTGATGCATTGAGGTATAGAGGTTGTTTGCTCTTCGATTCAGTCACCACGAGATAAGCCTTCATTACATAATGCACGATCTGCCTAAAACATACGTCCCGATGGTAACATGTTGAGCTACTTGCCGGGGTGTCCGTGATGTGGTTTGGTTTTGTAAAGAAATCTTTAAAAAATGTAATTGATAAAATCACCCATCCATTAAAATTTTAATGTGTGAATAGAAAAATAACTAAATATGCTTTCTTTACTGATAGAAACGGACAAAACGGTATTCATCACATTTATACATGTAATCGTAAACCTTTCTATTTAAAAGAGAATAGCACATTAAAAAATTCAAATTATAATATCGTCTCTGAATTTCTCGTTTCACTGTAATATTGAGACTATGCTAACAAATTGCATCGATAACAAAACACACGTGTTACCAAAACCTAACGGGTATGGTTTTTAATTGCGCTTAAAGTTGCTGTTATGTGCGTAGGGAACACATGTCAAAGCACTGCCCGTCATCCGGTATTGACCGGCTCATAGCCCGTGCAGAAAGAGGCGATTTCTTACATGTTTCCGATTACACAGAACCCACTTGTATTTACTCTCTCGTATTGTCTATAGATTAATTATGTTATTAATTTCCACTAGCGGCAAATTACAGCTTTTCGACCACATTGTAGGCAACAGCTGGCAGTGATTGCTCCTCTGAAAGAAAATAAATCCTACCACATTCCTTGAATGTTGCTTATAAACGATATGCGTAAGCGGTTGTGACTCGGTGAGCTTTGATGGTTCGGTTAACGACGGTTTGAGAGGGGGTTTCATTGAACAATCTCACACATGAAACGATCAACAGAATATATAAGCATGCGAATCTTGATCCGTGGCGTTTTGTAACTAAACATGTTTTGATACAAGTTTCTGCGAGCAGACCCCCGTGAGCATGCTGAAAAACTACATCGATGAATTAAACTCAGCTACATCATTATACAGCTTTAGGCATAAAGACAATATACATCGACAAGAAATTGCATCTTGTTCTCGTGTAAGGGTCCTTTACAAACTGTCATTTAGTCAATACTAAAGATTAATTGCATTTGCATGTAGCAATCGGCCACATCATTATTTTTACCCTTTACAACTTTACTTCTGGGAGTCTAGCAAAGCCATTAAACTATTTTCCGACATAAATTTCAGCTCCATCGATGTGTTCAGAGTGTTGTTCAGTCTCTGTAAAGCAAGACGCCAGTATAAAGAAAAATGAACGTCAAGAGTTGATAAAAAGAGAGTTTATCATAATTACAACCAATTTGCTACAACGGTGCTCATATATCAACAGGATCAGCTCCAGTTCAATAGATTAAAAGAACATGTTTATGTACAACATTCCTTGAACGCGTTGGACACATTTTTATGTAAAACATTTTTTTCGAACATTTGACTGCTCTTTTTAAACGATAACAACACATTAAAAGCCAAAAAAAAATAATTAAAATAATTAGAAAATGATATTTAAATTTTCCAAAATCTCGCTCTGTGTATCATGTAACTCCTTTTCCATCGAATATAAAAGTAAATAATCGTGCATATGTTTTAGATTTAGAATGGTAAATATCCCTTTTAATTTTGCTGAAACAAAATTGAACAGATTTCTTCTGTACAAATATATTGTTAATCTTTTACCCTAACGCACGAGTACTTCTATCGTTATCCAGTCACAAAGTACGGATGTTTTGTTACAAGCAGATACAAGCAAAACAGAGATATCATCTATTTTATAATTCACTTCATATGTTGGATGCATTGTCGTGTTATCTTTCATCGTAATCACAATATGAAAACGTTTCCTTTTCTGCTGAAAAACTCCCCAAACCCAGGACACTTAGCCTAGTGTACGCAGTTTGCTTTCTCTTTTACAAGTTACGCTGGAATAACTCAATTAATAGGCAAAATCGTTTCCAAATAAAAAATCCCCATATATCTGATCAGGTATAATTGGCGAAGCTTGAATTAAGATAGATGCAATCGGAAGGCTCACCTCCATATAACATTCATATTTCTATTTTTTCACAATCGCGTCTCAATCTGTTTTCATCTTATTAAATTAGTACATAATTAGGGCGCTCTTGACGGTTGGAAATACAATGTCCTTTTAAGGTTTAGTATTCTTTGTTTTGCACGCAATTTGAGCATCACTGAAAGCTGAGTCCATATGTTTGGAATCTATAAAAAGCAGTTGAAAGAAATTTGAAAAAGTAATTAGGATGTAATTAATAAGGTCTCCTGATATCATTTAATATTTTTGGTAGCGTTTGAGAGCAAATTATCCCGGATAAAATCATTTGTCTTTTTCAATTGTTTCGATACTCATTGCTTAAAATCAGTGTTGAAGTTAAATTCATTGATTATTTTATAAAGTTATATGAATACAACTCCGTGAAAAAATATATGTACTGTAGGAACAAAAGAACACGTGCAATTCATGATGTCATAAATCTCTAAACATATACAAGAGATTTCTTTATTTAGAAATACGAGAGGACGCGATAACAGATTGTCGGAACAAGATTGTGTTTTGTCACATTCGTTTGTAGTTCTTGGTGATGAAAACAGGC
This sequence comes from Phorcus lineatus, assembly GCA_921293015.1. Taxonomy (NCBI): domain Eukaryota; kingdom Metazoa; phylum Mollusca; class Gastropoda; order Trochida; family Trochidae; genus Phorcus; species Phorcus lineatus. The sequence goes on from OV121096.1 coordinate 42,203,800, forward strand.
GGAAATTTTCCTTTCAAGATCTGGCGATAAAAAACGAGATAACTTGGTCAGTTACTGATGGCCCGAGGTCACGAACTGTCCGGACAAGTGACACAGAGCCACACCCTCATTGAGTAGGGGATATTGGGAGAAATACAAGTAACGATGTCCATACAAGGATATGACATCAAGAACAACTGAACATTATGGTAATGACCAGCCACCACGCTCCCCTTGTACTCATATTGAAGAACCAGCGTCCTCTACCTGGGGCGTTCTCTAACATTAGAACACACTTCTTCCGAAAGTCAGCATTCAATGAATAAGTATTTCAAGCTTTAAAGCTCTTTGAAATCCGGAAGATTAGGATCGTAACAGCCAGCTGTCGGGAGACAACTCTTGCACGGATGTAAAGTAACACGCGAGTGGCTAGTGCTTCCTCCTCGGACACACGACTTGCATTTTGCGCTGGTCAGTCGTAATTCCGGTGTTGGATGTCAAATTAATTACACGTCCAAACAGACCGGTCATTTTCCTGGTCGGACAATTGTAATCGAAAGTCTTTCTTTGGTCTGTAACACGGAAGGATTTCAGTAGCAACTTTGATGTTAAGTAAGTTGAAAAGAGGATTGCACCCTGTCAACAAGGGCTATTTTTCCTCTGCCCAGGGCTAGCCAGGTGCCTGTTAAGCCCTATTGGCCTGCAATTCCGGCCAAATGGGCGGGTGTGGACATTTCGTAACAATAGCTCGGAAGACCAACGTGGATGAAATCTGATATCTCAGTTTTTATGGCTTCACATTATGCGCGTTTTTTAAAAAACCAACCGCCTCGTTAAAGTAATTACACTAGTTTTCAAAATTATTTTGTCCAATAAAATTTAATAAGACCATCTGTCGAGGCATAGAGAAACGTAACAAGTATAAACATATAGACGACTAGAACACGGTCCATCAATGCCGGTATACCTATGTAATTAGTTGGATTTTGTCGTGGCGTGCTGAGGTTTATGATACCACGATTCTATAAAGAACTCATATACAGTAGTGACGCCGTTTAGGTTGGAATTAAAACACTGGGCCTAGATTATTTAGGCTAAGTTAGAACTAAGATAGCCATAAGTACCTACATTAACAAAGGCCTATGACTATCTTAGCAGCTGAAAATATAGACCCAGATGTGTCTTGTTGATACTTTTGATGTAGATAATATTGAAGAAGTGTTCTGTTTCAAAATATCGAAGCGAGATATGCAATACTCCGGTGACGCTGTCATTTGGAGGAAACGGACCTCTCTAATGCACATTAGTATTTGATAAAACATTGTAAATACGTATCTTATTGATACTGTTTAGCGTATTTCCTTCATTACGCTTAACATATACCATGATGTCAATTCATTTTAATTTCTTCAGATTAGATTTAGAAGAATTACACGTGATATCGGGTATAAGAATGACAAGTTTGTTAGATAACCAGTACTGTATTGCAATGGATTCCGATTATATAGCGTAATACTCTTTATTCCATGAAATAATTTCTTATCCTTTTTTTCACAGGCAAGCAGGTGTCATTGCAGATAATTATTATAGAATTATGAATCTGAATGGTGATTAAGAATAATACGTTTTCCTTAGGCATTCTACTGAAATAAAGAATTGATTGGATTTGTAAGACCACGTGCATGACAAGATTTCTGAATAACAAAATTTTTGTGTGAATATACATGAAGTTCTGGAGTATATATATCGTTATCCTTTCCGTTCTTCTTTATCAATATCTTCAAGATTTCTTAATAAAATATTTTTTGTGTGAATATACATGAAGCTATGGAGTATATATGTCGTTATTCGTTCCGTTCTTCTTTATCAATATCTTCAATTCGTCTACAATGTCGCATATCGAGACTTTCATATGAATGCCGGTGTCATTTTATTGTCACGAAAGGGGCGCCCAGTATGTTTCTGTTTTTCTAAAAAGCTAGGAATCTGCGCATATTTTGATATTAATATTTTAAAACATGAATAATGTTGCATATAGTTCCTCAGAAAATAGTATTGCAACAGCGGCTTATTTAGAAATTGTTATGATACATTAAATTATTTTAAGGATCCAGGCCTTATTAGATAAATTGTCCTAAGTAATGCCATGTCTAGAGATAGAAAGAAACATGTTCAGTAATTATCCTAGTCAGTCAAATATGGTGCAGCAAAAGATCTCGATATCATATCAACATCCTTTGGTAATTGTCTATATGCTGCGGCACGTAGTCTTTCTAAAATGTAATTTTCTTACATTGAAATACCAAATTTTCCTCTTTTGATAAGAAAATGGCAAAACTATGAACATATATGTATATGTATGAACTTTAAAAATATTTAATTAAATATTTAATGTTGTCGTAGCTTTTTTTTTTTTATCTTTCTCCGATATAAGCATTGATAATGTTTCTATAACCCATAGAAAAAATTAAGTGGAAGACTTTCATGCATATGCTCTTACCCGGATAGGTTATTTTTTAAAACGTATGTATTGTTGGCATAATTTGAGAAAGTTGTTTTGTACACTGGTCATAAATAAATGATTGAAGTTGCTTTGAATGAATACACATTGTATGTCTTTAACCACGATTTCTTCCAAAAAGGAATGTAAATTGACATTTTTAAAACTCAGTTTTGATTCATTTATCTTGGAAGAACAGAACAACGTAAGTATATCAAGATGTATCAAATGAACACATCAAATTTAGTAGTGTTGTTAAAAAAATACATATTCATAATGGGCATCTATCAAATATGAAGAGAATTAATATTTTTTATAACTTGGGCAAAGTAATTAACAATTATCGCAATTATGATGCAAACTAACGACCCATTTGAGAAACGGTACACATCAGACACGACACATACATATATGTTGTCATAAATTGCAATTTTTTTACCAACATTTATCATGAATAACGAATGTAAATGTATGAGAGCAGATGTTTGAATCATTCTTAAACAAAACATATTTTATTCTCGCTTTGTTCCGTATGGTCATTGGAATTCAGAGAAACATTTATGAATTCATTTATAAATAAACAAAATGCAAACGACATATAAATCACACTAATATGTTTTCACACAACATTTATTTCTATCTATTTGAAACGTATTGCTATTTTAAAGTACCCTATCACATTATTGTGTTTTATGAGCAATAAACATCTTGTATATAATCGTTAATTGTCTTTTTCAATTCACATTATGGTAGATGACATATTATTTTATAATAAAAGTTATAAAATGCTATATGTTTGAACAATGTTTAAATCAATCTATAAAGTACAAGCTCTATATGTTGACAACGAAAATGATAGACTATCTTCGTCGTTTGAGTTGTAAATAAGTATTTTATGAACGCTTCTTCCAGACATTAGTCCAAACATTTTACCGTCAGGTTCAGTTCTTGTGAAATTCATCAATAGTAGCATGGTATTATACGATGCGTTGTAGTAAGTAACCATGTTGAAGATTGGGACGTATCAGTGAAATAATCTCTCAAGCTACAGTGACGATGTGATATACTTTCACCGTGACCAGTGACGACAGCAAGCTCTGTGTGCCTGTATAGAGAACGTAAGCGGTATATATCCATTTGACGTCGACCACCATATGATCAAATGGTTTAAACTATTTACGAAATACAGCTTTTTGCAGACAATGTATAGTTTTTCAAATACAGGGAATGAATATTCTATACAAACATGGTTTCGATCACGTTTCGGAAGATCCCTGTTGTATTACCGTTTTTACGTTTATATCTATCTCGTCGGTGGAGGGATTTCCTAAGTTAGATAACTTTTGCCCAGTGATTCTCTTGAATATGTTTGATACGATTGATAGATGTGGTAGGTATGTATGTAGATATGGATGGATGAATAGATGTATATATTGATGGATGGATAGAAGAATGCATATATGTATGTATCGATGGATTGGGTGATTGGATAAATGGATGGATAGATGGCTAGATAACTGGATGTATGTACATGTATGTAAATTTTCAGACGAGGGCCAAGTACGAGTCTAAATAAAGTCAATGTTCTTATCTGTAATCACATGACACCGATCAACAAGACAGATCACCGTACATGAATATAAAACAGACGTTAACTGATACAAAACCTTTAAGTTCATTATCCCAATCTGTAAAACGTCATTCTTAAATGCGTGTATGTAATCTGAATGTATCATTTTAATGTATTGTTAGTCCAGTTTAATGAAATCGTAATAGTTGTCACGCGGTTCGAGCGTGCGACCTTTTTCCCGCCTCTCCTCTAATGTACTTTTGTAAAATGTCACCGATTATTGTATATATCGAAAGTACAAATTATGTACTTTACATTCATGTATCTATTTTTATCATTCATGTCTTTATTCGCCGACTGTGGCTATTTTTATATGTTCAAATGTCATTTTCATGCTCCTTTTATCAGCCTTTTTACATGTAGCATTAATATGCCAATGCGCATGTTATATATATTTATATCTACTTGTAGAGGAGTTTGCACCCTTACAATAAGCCAATATCTATGGAGCTAGGGATAATTTAGTTTCGCAAAGAAACACAGCTTCGCGATATCCTTAAGATAAGCTACCATCTTCTCTTGGAGCACGGCCTGGTTTTCTCCGACGTCCGAACGGAGCCTATAAATAGCGGGCTAAGCTATGGTACAAGAGTCTTGACTTGATCCTTGCGGGGAGAGGTCACGGGTGGACTTGGGACGTTGGAAGTAAATTGGTGAGGTTGATATTCCTTTATTTTTGTCTGTACCTTTCTGGAGTATGTGATCAGTTCCTTTGAGAACTTACAGTTTTAACCTTACCTTCCCTCCCATTATTTTATAAGTTCTACTATACATAAACTAGTGTTCTTATTCATTTACTCACTCAAGTAGTGATTTGGGATCATCTCAAGTACTCTGTGCTTGTTGTTTATTCATCCCTATTTTTAGTCCACCCGTGTCCCGTCACTCCCCTTGTATATTCACGCCAAGTGTTGAATTGTCTTATTGATGCTATCTCGTTAAGACGGCCATTAGCTTATCTTGTTGTTACAACGTCTGGGGGTATGCTAGAGTGATTCCCTACAGTTTGTCTATTTGTATATTCATGGGTTGTTGACTTCCGTAATTAGTTGTTAACTCCTGTTGAGTGGATTACGGGTAGCTTGTTGCTGTACCCGGTTATCGTCTTGTTTAGACTGCAAATAAATCACTTGATTCACTGATTTGCTTCTCTCTAGTTATTATTGGCTTGAATATTTTTTTTTCTTATCTTTCTGTCGGATAAACGGGTCTCGTCTGAGTTTAGATATCGTTACACCGTGACAATAGTTAAAATTTGTACTTTTTTCTTTCTAAACTATCTTACGCCTTTTAACAAACAAAATTATATTACACGTGAAATGTTTCATCTTTAAGCTGTGTACTATACGAACTCGAGGGAAGTAAAAAAGAACATGCGAGATGGTTAGATTTTACGAACGCTTCACTTTAATGAATGGTGAAAATATACCCAAGCTTTGTTGTTTAATAACTGACAATATATAATATTGATATTTCATTTTAATATGAAAAGAAAATAGATTACTTAAAATTATGTATTTCATCATGGCTGATGTGCGGGAATATTTGATGATATCACTGTACCTAGATGAAAAAGTTGAACGGAACGATATAAAAACTTTAAAACCGAAACCTGAATGTAACCGTAGCAACTTTCACAAATTCACATGGAAACTCAGTAAAAAGATTAAAACACACCTTCAAACTACCGACATCAAGATGGTCACATCACAACCGAACACATTCAAATACTGAATACAAATGCTGAATGTTCAAGATAAACGTGCTTCTTATTGTAGTCTTGTAAACTATCATCTCTTACATCTAATATTCTGGACTATCTTTTGTAATTATTTTCTATAATTCATTAATTTGTCCTATATCGGATAAAAAGAACCAACGTCTCAAATAAACCAAGGTGACAGACGCTAACAGATACCGATCAAACAATATCTAGGTGCTTCGTCACGTATCCATAACAACGGTAATTAAGGGGAAACAATGTCATCCGTTTTCAACACGCTAGCCGTTCCGTGTTTTTGCGCTTGAGTAAATAACCCTTCAAATAAAAGATCGTAGACAATTCCGTTAGCTTTATGGACTTAGTTTCCCATCGATATAATCTCGGAAACATCTCGGTATTTTCTTCAAGCAGAGCTCCTACTTATGAGGGTATTGTTACAAGCAAACGGGAGTTAATAAAACTAAGACACGCCAGCAAAACAACACTATGGGGTGTGGATACCTGCTGAGGCGTAGCCGAGCGGAGACAAAGTTGACTATGAATATCGGCTCTGATTGTGCCAAGGCAATGTCTCGAAGCCAGTTTTAATGAAGCGTTTTGACAGGGCTTTGATCTCCTTATAACAGGTAGTGGTCTATTGTCAGTGATAAGTCCTTCATCAAAAGGTCAACGGGGGTCATCTACCGTTGTTGTCGCATGGAGTCTGTGATAATAATCAAAACGTGTTAATTAGATTTTCTGCCCTTTGTAGTTATTATTCAATTAATTGGGTTGGTGGTGATTTAACTAATGAATTAAATTGTGCTTCACTGATTTTTCTTTTAACAGGTAGACAATGAGACCACTTCCAGTTGAGCAGCTATATAACTGGACGATAGCCGCTCTATATAATGATTATTATATTAATAAAATATTGGTAATGTAAGATTCCCCAGTCACGCCTATCAGTTGCACTATGTACATTTTCAAATTGGCGGTACTCCATTAACAGTCTTCTTATATCTATACTTATACTTATTCTAAACACATATATTGCAACATGATTTTCCCTATTAAACTGGAAGGCCTATTCCTCTTACATTATATTTTTAAAATCCCGTCCAATTATATTAAGCATTATTTAAAAACACATGTTATAGTGTCCCAAATCCCTGTATGGGAACCCAGATCCCGGTCTTATTGAAATGAAAAATAACCATGAAAGAGCATTGAAGAACGGGTGATAGGTAAAAAGTTATTCCAGTGAAATTGCCCGAGAATAGTTTACTGACTTTTCATGTTTTCATGTACCTAAATATACGGTTACCTACTATGGATGCCTGTTTAAGTTTAAACGGCAAAATCAGCGGTGAATGCGTGCAGAACTTCTGCTTATCCTTCGTTGACTTGTACTGTACCAGTACTTTTGCTATCCAAACAACGTTCAAGATAACTGTAATTACATTTCTCGAGAACGTTTTAAATTGAAACAATAACTTCATTAAGATCATTAACGTTTATTCTACCTAACCAATAAATATTTAGTCTGCAAACAATTCATCTTATCAGTTTGCTTGTCTTACATGAAAAGGTTCACGGTCTTTGACAAGAGGAGACAACTGACAAATCCTTGTTAAATAATGCATACCTCCAATTTCCTGTCCGTTAGATTTCACTATTGACATCATTTATTTCGCTGAGTAGGCATATTGTTCCCGTACAAATGAAAAACATTTACACGCAGCTCTGTCAGTTGATTTCCCCTTGAAAGGAAATTCGTTAAAGGTTTTATGTGGCTCGTGATTGTGTCAGAAAATTTATCATGAAATGTTTTTGTATAAAATGTAATTTTGAGATAGGCATTTGAATAATGTGATAGTTTTTGTACCGTGTATATCCTTTCAAATGACACGTCAAAAACCTGTAAGTGTATCAGATTGCCAGTTGATATACAAAACTACGTGAATAACGGAAACGACGCAATTGATGCAAAGGTGCATGTACAATCAAACAGTATTGCTCAAGGCGTAATCGAACTCCCTCTATAAACATAAAAATAAAAATATGATCTCAAAAAGGACACAATCTCTATAGCAGGTGTTACTCTCATGTAAGTTGAAAATCAAGAAAAGAAAAGATTTTCTCATATGCATAATTCAATCCCCAGGGTGCCATTATATGCCACTACTAGCATTGGCCGGCACCGAGAGGGGTGGAAGTGTTGACAAAGGGACCCCGACATATCACTTACAAACCTGTTACATTCCGGACAGTCAATCTGTCACACTAGCTACATGTAATAAAGCCATTATGATCCCGTCTGTGCCGCTGTTATGATAAGAGCGAGATGATATCGCTCCACCTTGATGTTGTTATGGGCGGAATGATACTATTATACCACTGACATAGATAAGCTAACCAATGTCTGCCATATACACTGAAAACCTACACGACAGATTCTTATCATCAATAGGCTTCATATTCATGGAAACGGGGCGTAGTTATAATATTATATTTTTAAAATCATGTCCAATTTTGTTGAGAATATAAGTGTTTTGGTGAAGTTCCAGTCATATCTCATTCATTCAGACAGATGGACAGATTTCATTCATTACAGGCCTCCGGCCCAAACTATATATTCATAAATCTTCGTATGATTTTAATTTTGGTTTGTATTTCTTGTTAAAATACAGCAGTGACGTCATTGTATTGTTTCAATCGTACATTATCCTACAAGAATCTACTGCTTCTATGTGGACAATTGAGCAATAATAATTTTGAGATGGTCCCCGGAAGGGAACTGGTTTCATTATTTGATAACACAACATCATCCTCTGAAGAAATGTCTTCGAAGTGTGGATACTCGGCCATGTCTTCCCACTCAACAACAAAATTGCCATACATAATGTCTAAGTTGAATTAAGACCACCTTCCTTTTATACCAAATCCCAAGCTGATTGCGGTTTCAAACGTCTTGCACGTGAATTAAGCTTGTAACGTTGCACGTGCATTAAGAATTACTAGCTAGATGGATACATTGCACGTGCATTAAGAATGTACTGGCGAAATGGTAACGTTGCACGTGCATTAAGAATGTACCGGCAAGATGGTTACGTTGCACGTGCATTAAGAATGACCGGTGAACCAGTTGGGACCATCTCAAATTTTGTTAAAGGATTTTGTTTTATTGAAAAACGTTTTTTGTGTTATAATTATGCAATGAAATACGAATGTTATTATCATAAACCAAAGCAGGTCATACAAAAAACACTTTAAACTAGGCTGTATTTTAAGTCAGATAACATACTCGTAACCGTACATTCGTGAAAACAATGTCCTCGCCGCTTCGCGGCTCGTACATTCTTTTTCACGAATGTACGGTTACTTGTATGTTATCCTTAACGTAATACAGTATTACATTCATTCAGTTAAGGATAACATACAAGTAACCGTACATTCGTGAAAAAGAATGTACGAGCCGCGAAGCGGCGAGGACATTGTTTTCACGAATGTACGGTTACGAGTATGTTATCTGACTTAAAATACAGCCTAGTTTAAAGTGTTTTTTGTATGACCTGCTTTGGTTTATGATAATAACATTCGTATTTCATTGCATAATTATAACACAAAAAACGTTTTTCAATAAAACAAAATCCTTTAACAAAATTTGAGATGGTCCCAACTGGTTCACCGGTCATTCTTAATGCACGTGCAACGTAACCATCTTGCCGGTACATTCTTAATGCACGTGCAACGTTACCATTTCGCCAGTACATTCTTAATGCACGTGCAATGTATCCATCTAGCTAGTAATTCTTAATGCACGTGCAACGTTACAAGCTTAATTCACGTGCAAGACGTTTGAAACCGCAATCAGCTTGGGATTTGGTATAAAAGGAAGGTGGTCTTAATTCAACTTAGACATTATGTATGGCAATTTTGTTGTTGAGTGGGAAGACATGGCCGAGTATCCACACTTCGAAGACATTTCTTCAGAGGATGATGTTGTGTTATCAAATAATGAAACCAGTTCCCTTCCGGGGACCATCTCAAAATTATTATTGCTCAATTGTCCACATAGAAGCAGTAGATTCTTGTAGGATAATGTACGATTGAAACAATACAATGACGTCACTGCTGTATTTTAACCATCGATAAGAACATATTCTTGTCACTTAAGAGTAAAGCTTTACTTTTCATACACGGGCACCTGTCGCGGGGAGGGATAACTTATGTTCCAACATCAGCTTCTTATATGTACGGAGCAGGAAACTAATCCCCGTATCATTGCCTCAACTAAGATCATTGAAAAATATGTATAACAGTCAATCATGTCTGACAAGATTTCAACAACCAACCTCTATTAACTGAAGTCCAAGTTGCAGGAAAGGCTAGGTGTTTCATTTACATAGAAACGTGATTTCAATTTCACATTGTAATGACGGATTTCAAATAAGATTTTCGGTTCATGTTCTGTGAATCGGGTTGTGTGAACATTATCATCTATTTAACAATCGTCTAACAAATCCGGGTGTGGGACTCCACCATGGTAAACTTGACGAGTTAAGATCACGATGGTGCTTGAGAAGTGAGGTCTAGGTATTTTTAACATAAACAGGATACTTATCTTGCATTGATTTATCCTACGATTTTTTCTTAAAGCAAAGTGAATCACGCAAAGGACAAGTTCATCATTTCTCATTGATTGCAGAGTGTCACTTAGTGTTTTGATATATGCTATAAACGTGATTTCAAAGGGACAAAAGAGTTTCAATGACAAACTCCTATTCAGAATCAAATATCTATTAATTTACCTGACTGTTTTTATCACATACGTTTCTAAATACGAAGGTTTATATTCGGTTTCTTTTGTTACCATGTTTCATGCTGTAATTTCGCTTCCAGTCATAGGCGTGGTTACAAAGGGCAACAGTTTCAATTACAATGCCATACAACAAAGAAGTCAGACGTCGAAATTATGTGACTGCTTTTGTAAGTTTGCATGACAAGAAACAATCTAATCATACACTCACGCCATGAAGTGAGGCGTGTAATCTACCAGAAACAAATCGTTCTCCCCCTGGATCAATAGATACATGCACGTTGTTCATGTTCGGACATGAAACTCTTTTAATTTATTTCGATAACCTTCCTTTACGTTGGCCATTTTGTTTCACATTATCGGTCAAATAGGCATCTCTGCAAACATCAACTCAGCATTTGAATCAATATAAACAAAGCCTAACGTTAATGGTTTTGGAGATTCATGTCAATTACAAGCAGAAAATGCTTGCCTAAATGGTATTTGAAGTCAAACACATCCCAGAAACTTACTTTTAAGATTAAATTCTAACTGAAATAAAACAGAGGCATGACACTCCGAAATCAATTTATATTCGAAGTAATCTAGACATGTTGACCGTGTCATTAGACACTAAATATATTTTCAAACCTATTTCCATGATCCTTTAAAACGAAAATGGTTGTTTGAAGAGATTTTTTAGATATTAGAATCCACAAAAATCTGCTGACCCAAATCGGACATTTTCTCAAATTCTTTTATTCAAATCTTTTTTAAGTCCGTGCACGATTGATAATATATACAGTTTAACTAGTTAAGAATATTTTAACACCCCTACCAGTAATTTTTGCCTTAGGAATGCGTCTCGTTTCTGAGCTACCGACACACATGTAAGTATGTAAGTACTTTGAATTGTTTTTAGTAACAAAAACCTTTTGGTTGTATTGAGAGAGAGAGAGAGAGAGAGAGAGAGAGAGAGAGAGAGAGAGAGAGAGAGAGAGAGAGAGAGAGAGAGAGAGAGAGAGAGAGAGAGAGAGAGAGAGAGAGAGAGAGAGAGAGAGAGAGAGAGAGAGAGAGAGAGAGAGAGAGAGAGAGAGATGGATTTACTGGTGGTTTTACTCAACATGATGTTTGGTGACCGATCCTAAACGCTCTTTTAAAACTTCTTTGTACATGATTCGTCATAACAAATTTTGCATGTTCATTCTCCATTTTATATTCTATTTTCACATACAGCGCGGTGAGATGTAAAAGGAAAACTCAAAAAGGAAATCAGTGTTGCAAAATAATTAATTGTTGAACAACGCTATGCATGACGTACGAAGCGTTTTTGCAACCGCCATAAAAAAAAAGGTTATTGAGAAATCAGCAATAATATTTCTAAGCAAGTCGTAAAGGTAATGTTGCGGAAAAGCTCGGCAAATTAGGGAAGGTTTGCTAACATGTACATTTGTTCACTCCTTGCGGCAAAAAATCACTTTGTGTACAGCCGAATCGAGCATTAATCCAACTCAAGCGTTCCTGTAACACAAGAGAAGTGTTAAAACTCTTGTGGGGGTAACGATTAGCTATTGGAAGTTTGAGTAGGTTCATCATTCGTTTTACGTCGCTAGTTATTTCGTTTTTGATATCATTCTCGTTTTAATTTTATATAAAAGCTTCGCTTCAACAATTTCTTAATGGTTATTTTCATATTGTCCAACTCTATGACAATTTAACTGGTATAGTGTCGTGAAAATACAATGTTTATGCAGGATATCTACCATCCTAGAACATACTAGCATGTTAACCGCTTTTACTGTTTTCGAACGAAAATAATGATTTTAACGAGAGGAAGCAATAATAAATGAATATTTTGGAAGCTGATAAGATAAGTTCAATCGCAACTGCAGAAAGCGTTCCCATGCCTATATCACATCGCATATCTTCTCAAAATAGATGTTCATTGAAAACGTAATCTTATTTGAAACTCGCTGAAAGGTAGTTATGCTGGCTAAATTGCTGTCGGTATTATTCTGCCCTCCGTATCGATAAAGATAATTACCTCTTCAATAGGCTCTGAGCTAGTTATTCATAAATATTATCTGCACTCAGTAACGCCTAGCCGGGCGATTAGTCAGTTATATCTTAGATATGTGCTTCTCATAGAGCTAAATTTCACTTAATTACTCATATTGTGAAGTTTATCACCAGAAACTATTGATCATAATATAATGACATTCAGAGACCCAGCTGTCAGGTATTGGTAAGGGCCAGTAAGTGATATGAATAGGGGATTTGTCATATATAAACTTTAAACGTATTTTGTGATTTCCAGTACCAGTGAAGCAAGCCTCTGATACGACCGCATTAGATCTAGACTCAATGAGTATATCCTCAAAAAAAGCCTCGACGTCCTCAGCTGACAAATTCTGCTTTATATGAATGGTTCTTAAATGACCCACTGTGATCTAATTACTCATGTCAGCCTCAAATTACTGTGTCCTATAGTGACCCAGCAAAGCCTCAAAGACTGTGTCCTGTTATGACCAAGCACAGCCTCAAATGACTGTGTCCCAATGCGACCCAAGTAAGCCTTAAATGACCATGTCATATTATGACCCAACACAACCTCAAATGACTGTGTCCTAATGTGACCCAAGACATGTACAGCCTCAAATGACTGTGTCCCAATGTGACCCAACCCAGCCTCAAATGACTGTGTCCTAATGTGACCCAAGACAGCCTCAAATGACTGTGTCCTATTATGACCGACGACAGCCTCGAATTACTACGTCCTAACGTGACCCAAGTCAGCCTCAACAAATAATGACCCAACACAGCTACAAATGGCTGTATCTTCAAGTGACCGATGTAGTCCAAAAAGACATGTCCTCTTATATTACAATATTACCTTTTGCAAAAAAAGAGTTTCTGCGTGATGTTTTAGCAAAGATTCAAATGGCTCCCAGGAATCTCAAGTTATCTTCTTTTATTTCTCAAGTGACACACATTAGTATATATCTTTCGCCAAACATTATGTTTATAATTTACATAATAAAAAAAAGATAAACATAATGTCGATCTAAAAACTCGTTATTTCGTGTAACTCCATTTTACCTCCACGACCTCTGCGAAACCATAAAGACATTTCTAACCTCTAATGCCTCTCCAAATGATTCAAAGTAACCGTTAAAATAAGCTAAGTAATCCCTGACGTGGATTCAATTGGCTACAAACGACTCGTTTACTCACTTACAACATTCATGATAACACTTATAACATTAACTCGCTTTACCGTGTTCATGTAATTCTCTGTTCAATCTGTACGTGTCTGTTTATGTATAAGCTTTTTGTAATTGACTCTATATTTATCCAAAGTGCGCGAGTGGGATTTAGGGAATTTTCGATTTGCTTCAACACGTATGCAAATTGATTTTATATACCAACATTATGACAACATGAGGGGTTACAATTCTGTCAAAAGACACTTTAATCATTCATTTATAAACTCAAAAACATAATACACGAAATGCCGAAATTATTATCAAAAGGATTTATTGTAATCAACAGTTTATCTAGACTTCAATGACATTTTAAAAGTACGTTAGCGATTTTCGGTACTTCGGAATAGAAAACCCTTACTTTATTTACGTTTCCAAATCCCATTCGACAAACAAAGCAGAGAGAAGTTGATAAAAAGAATACGGATCACAGGATTAAAACTAAATTTTAATTTAAAAAGATTTCAACATACCCCTCAATCATTCGCTAGGTCATTGATACTTAACTGTGACTTCTCGGGTTGATGTAGCGCCTTAAGCATCAAGATTAAGACTGAAAATCGCACTATGGGTCTTATTGACTGTCGATGCAGAGACCTCATTCAACAAGACCCCTTTGCGCAAATATTTCGAAAATGAATAGAAGAGGGAAGCTCAGCAATGAGCCCTCTTCTACAGCAGTTAGACTTCTGAGCAAGGTGACCATGCTACTCTACCTTTCCGTGCTAGGCTCCTCCCATCTATGATTTTTTTATTCTCTTCACTTGCCCCGTATGCGTATCGATCGGTTACTCAAGGTTATTAAAGCATGCAAATGCTTAATTTGTTTTCTCATCCGAGCACTGCAGATGTTGGTCGGTATAGTCACTTCATTTGCTGGTTCTTTATAAGGCAAATGGTACACAGGCGCAAGACTCTGAATTCATAATATCATGTAAGTATATCTACATGTAGCTTTATAACATAAACAAGGTCTGACAGAGTCGTGTCTGCAAAAGGACCGGATATGCGAACTTGGATCTGTCTACGAAGTTTACAGAGGTTAACCGAGCCAGGAAACCATTTCCGGTCCGATTGCAGACACGACTCTGTCACTAGTGTCAGACCTTGTTTATGTTATATAGCTACATGTACATATACTGACATGATATTGTAAATTCAGAATCTGGCGCCTGTGAAATGATAATACATTCTGAGAATTGTAGACGCAGGGATGAAAAAAGCTAAATTGAGCAAAAATGTGAACTACCATATATGGTTTTAAGGGCCTATTGGTATTTCTCATGATATTTAAAACGTATGTTTTGAGTGGAAGACTAGTTGAAACTATTATTACCCCACATTTTGTCAAATATGATCTTGTGGGTTGCAGTGAACCTAATGTAGATTACTTCTCCCCCCATGCTGTATCAACAGCCGTAGCGTCGGATTACACACAAATCAAACAATCAAGCCTCTGGTAAAGAATATATTGACACAAAATGACTTCATTGAAACTCATGTCTGACACGAGAATGGTCAATTTCAAGTTAAGCCCCATCACTCACACACAGTGAATTAGAGAGAGCATTGTTCGCGATATTTGTATTGATAACGTCATTGTTAAATATACACTGGTGTCACCATACGTTTCTTGTCAATATCGTCACGAAATTGTATCTTCGATGTTCTCCAAGCACTCCCATTTGCATCATGTGAAATTTTATGTTCATTTGTTGGGAAAGAAGTGCTCCTGTTCTCTACGTCAACAAGCTCGCGAGAAGGATACACAGTCCAGTGATTGTTTTCGTCAAAGTCCAAATTTTGTCTCGGGTCAAAGCGGTCAAGACAATGATCACCTCGTCTGCCTGAGCCATAATGGTTGTGTTGTGCTGGTGGTTCAGGGTAAAGTTCCTCACAAAGAAGCACAGTATCAGTCATGGGTCCGCGTTCATCAAACTCCCGATGTCTGCTTATCCACCCCGGGTACAGCAACCCTCGCTCGACTGGTTCTTCACGCACATCTAAATGATTGAAGTTCTCTGATAATCGACTATTACACGAGTCGAACCCTTCAAAACTTTGGTTTTCGCTAATGTCACTAGGGTATATAACCCTCTCGATACAGTTATGGATGTTCCCAGTGCAGTCTGTAACAGTTATGACTGGAGCACTGTTCCATTCCTGCGTTCTGTTTCCGGATGACACCGTGCTGCTCTCTACTAGCCGCGCATGAGCAATAACCATTCCCGGATAACATCTCTTGGAATAATCTCTTTGGGAATCTTTGATACGTTTATCAGCATTTGATTTGGCTGAATCATTCGTTCTAATATCAAACTTTAAATTGTTCCTTTCTTTTGATTTCCTATTTCTCAAAGCTGACACCGGTTCAGAATTGTTAATCCACATTTTTTCATACACAGTTTCGCTGAAATGAACCGACTTCTTTAGGCTCTTATCCGGTTCACTTGAGCACTGGTCGCTATCCGAGTAGCGCCCCGAGTCGTGACTACCACACACACTCTTCACACTCGTGGCGTCACAGCTGACGTCAGCAATATGAGGTATGACGTCATTTTCATATTCTACAGTGTTTGTCAAAAGGACGTTCATATTTTCAAGCATGACAAGATTACCATCCGGGTCATTTATGAGGTAATGGTTTTCACTAATCTCAGTTAAGTTTCCCCTGAGAAGATTTTTCAAAGTGTATATGTTTCTCACCTTGAAACTGAGGTATGCACGAGTGAGTGGAAAAGGTCTTAACTGTCTGCATCGCTTCAAACACAGCATCACTTGCAGATCCTCCTCGCTTGACACAGGAAAGAGACAAAAATCAGGTTTTGTACTTTCCATTTCTGAATCAGTCACCATCCTATAAAACTCAACCATTTCAGAAAAATTGGTCACGAAGAGGCACAACCGAAGATGTTCGAATCCGGAAAGAACGGGACACACAGACCACAGCGGATACTCTCTGGATAGAGAGTAAAATTCTTGCTGTGCAATTTTCATCGTCGGGTATCGTTTCTTTTGTAGTTCCAGTTTGTGATGAACCCGCCATGGATACTTCCTGAAGTAACGTTGTACGTCTTCGCTTGTTTTGTTGCCATGGTCTTGTAGAAACGCCATGACAGCGAGTGATGGAGTCGAGAGTATATTCTTGTTGTCTTGGTAACGAGGAATATTTCCGGTATCATCACCGCATCCTTGAGGTATCCTGGTAATTGGTTCATCGTTAGAGATACGTATACAACCAGATGTAGGGTCGAAATTACGCAGAACGGGCGAAAGGAGATTCTGAAACTTATCACATCGGTGTTTTGGTGCGTGAATTGTCAAAATGCATCCTGGGTTTTTCTTTTTCGGCAGACCATCTCCACATAACTCGTTGGGTACATTGTTCAGCATTGTCAAACCAAAATTTGATACTCATCTGCCGGGCCAGTCCAATTAAGATTTGAACTCATCTGGAACACAAAATGATAAAATTGAATACCAAAATAGAATAAATTCAAATTAGAATAATTTGTTGTTTAAATTACTGGCAACCTGGCATTTCGAATTAAAAAATAATGAAATCCGTCGAAACATAATGACAGTATATATAAATAGAAATATGACAGACAGTTTGTGGTAGGATGTTGTTAATGAATTCACATTGGATGTGCATAGATCACACATCATTTTCAATAACATAACTATAACAAAGATTTTATCAAAAATTATTTAAAAAGAGCAAAGTCCTGAAATTTTAAAACTAATAAAAGTTTATTCAGATTTGTATAATAGATGTCAATAAAATAATCTACTTTCCATTTTCATGTTATGTTATAAAATGATATTATCACATGTTTACACACATCTATTATGACCAAAGGCGTCATAATAATTACTGGGTAGAAGATTCGAGGTCTCAGTTTGTTAACTGTAATTTCTAATTAGAATACCCAATGTATATTTACAGATACTTGTAATCAAGAAATAATAGTACGTCATCTTCTAGTAAAACAATTTTATTCCAACGAAAATCCGTCTAATGAAAACACACGTTTCTTGGCTACAAACTAGGTTTCTCCTTCTGTCAGCCCTCTGTAAGGTAGGTAAATAACTTGTTGGGTTTAATGCCCCTTCCAAGAGTACTTCACTTATATCATGTCTGCTAGCATTTCAGGGAGGAACACCATTAAACAATGCATTGCGGTGAAACATGGGAGCATTGGCTAAAACTAGCGAGCCATCGGTGGTGCGCTGGAATTCAATTTAGCATTGATCCAAAACTTTATTGCATGTAGAACAGTTCTGTATTGCAGAGAAAGTTGCCGAGAACCTGGCGAATTCGACCTCCGGGTCAAACGCGCAAACCACTGCGCTATTCCGCCCCTGTGTAGCACACGTTTACAATCGGAGAGTTGCATGTTCGGATCTTGAATCTCATGTTTGATAAGAATTAGATTTGTCATTCTTGAAGATTACATGTAGGATAACAGTTGGTATTATTTTAAACAGGTACAGGCACAGGCACAGGTAATGAGCAATGAATTCTCGATAATAACCCAGTGTTAACACAAACCAGCGACGTCATCACAATGGATTAAATAGATTTATTCATCAAGTACTGATGAATAAGCATGCATTTCGAACAATGTTTTTGTAAACTTATTCCAATTAATAAAACTATGATTTCCAGTCTGTTAGGTTTCATTGTGTCATACTAGGATCGCGAGGTTATATAAGTCGTACACATGTAACACAAGCCTTGGGTATTACTTGTGAATGAATGTCGGATAAAAGAACAAAACGATTTCTTATATTTCGCATTCATCAAAAGCAGGCCACTTGACATGGAGAGAAATGCATACTAGCGAATATAGTAGGCATTGAAAGTTTCATTGTTAGTTATAAAGTGGGTTATTTCATTACAAGCTGGGTTATGCGAATATATACATACTCGGGTCGCTTCTGTTATGTTAAACTGTTTAACACCTCGCTGATGTTATCAGAGCGTATTCGATACCTTTGCGGAAGATCCAGCTATAGTAATGTAAATTCCTGGTTAAATTTTTCCATCAAATTCAATTCACTGTTGAAGTTCATCAGAAAAACGAACGTGTCCTCAACATAAAATATTTGTTTAGATATTGTTGTCATCATGTACAATATTTTAACACATTCGTATGATATCCTCGTCAGAAAACATCGTATTGACATATTGTTATCAACAATAACACACCGTGTTCGTCCAAAACCATCACACCATAAGATGAAGAGAACACGATAAATCAATCTCGTCACTCCTTAAAAGATAAAAAATGTCAACTGAAAATGAAAACGAAAGAACAACAGCATATTTACATTGAGTCCCACTGTCGGTGTATATCTCTCGCCGTATCCTCCACGCGAGCCCCTAGGCTGTACATGTATCACTTCTACAGAGACCGATCCCAAGTTTTCCCACCGCTGCATATATCAGCTCGCCCCACAGTCATACTATCGCTCCTTCGATTGGGCTAGTAGAAAATGTAACTATTCGGCCGGGTGAAACCCAGTGTAGTACAGGCCGACCATCCCTGAGCGACCAGCCGATGTACAGCTTTGTGACAGGTACCTAAACCTACATCCAGTGGAGAGCTTCAGTCAAACACCCAGCCAATTGCAGCCGAGGCGACTGAACAAGACGCTAGGGGGTTCTTGTGGGAATAATGATCGCATTATCCGAGGGCGCTACGGTTAACTTATTGTGGCATCTTGATAAACTTTTCTTTTGTTCCATATAAAGCCAGTTTAAAGATGAAATGCGATCTGCAAGACGTCAAGCTGTCTATATAACGTGTTCAACTGTGTTCAACTATGTACCACTTAAGAGCTTACCAACACATTTACCTGTAATGTAGACTACAGGTAGTCCCAGTGGTTATTTCATATTGCAACGCTGCGGCAAACTGATTTGTCATGACAAGATTGATTTGTCCTTTGAAAAGTAATCAAGGATTTTAATTACTAATCATTCATTATGGATTGCAATCGAAGTCTAGTTGATAGAAATGGTTTCAAACAAACAATGAACAACATGAGGTTATCACGATATAGCGAATCCTGGATTCAAAATATAGGCAATCTTCTGAATGCCACCTGTTCACAGTGCGGCGATATTACTGTGGCCTTTAGGATGTATGGTTTATCTGGTAATTTCGTTTTTTAGAAAATGATGGAAGATTATTTATTCAGACATACTCATAAACCTAAATTTAGTATCATTTATGTATTATTTACATATATACGACTGCTTAGAAAATCGAAAGGTTGCTCATGTAACTTAGTGTTTCTGTATATTACTGGCTCGGTACTTGTTTGATCATAGTGAAAACATTGAGAGAAAGGTAATTGATTAATAATAGATAATTGCACTTATCAAGATACATAGGTCAATAAGTGGTTTGGTTATGGAATCGGTAAAAAAAATTGCACAATGCTGCATGAAATGCTAACAACATTTTAAACATATTATGTTGATATTAGCATATGAATGTCTTTCAACAATGACAACCATTGCACAATAAACAATGAAGTAACTAGGTTCATGAATACAAACAAAAAGACAAAAAAAATTGGATAAAATGAACTAGCATATGCATATGCCCTCACGGTTTGACTAAAATTATTATATATTCTTATAAAGAAACACGGAAATAACAGAACGCGGACGGATGTAAGACATCAACCTTCAAAAGACCCGCATTGACATGTCATCTGGAGTCCCGGCAATGCTTTACGACACCGAAAACTGACACATAGTTCAGTTCATTATTAACTCAGATATTTCACTCACGCTTGCTTGCCAGTGGACATTTAGGCTTCAAAGGCGCTAACTTTATGCTTGACTTTTATGCATAACTATGTTAATGGCAATTTGCGGGAGGTGAAATATTTCAGGTCGTAAAAAGCTCTCGATGAGAGCCATGGCAACACTGGAGTCTTACACAGGTGGTTCAGCTGCCATAGAAAATATTCCCATATTCACAATACAACACGTGTGGATACATTTTTTCGAGAATGAGTCTGGTACTAGGAACTTTGATCATCTTTCATTTGGAATATTCACTGATCGGTATTTGACATGGCATGTGTGAAATAATGATTTGTAAGAAAATGTCTTTGAAATCTCAATTCTTTTCTTAGGATATTATATCATATGATATAATTCTCACTTTCCTCAGCATGTGACTAAATCAGTAGGTAATGGTATACCTAACAAGAAAATATAGTCAAAAGACTTCGTTCGTAATCATGCATCCTATCTATACCAATAACTATGTACGCACGTTTTCTTGTAGTAACCGTTTGGTCATTTCAAAGAAAAGAGGTTTCTTTTATGTCATAGGATTGTTAACAGAACGCTTAATTTATAAAGATAATCTTCTTGACTGCACAACCTCTCGTGTGTACTTTTGTAATTCGAGTCAAACCACACTTGTAAGTGTAATCGTATGTTAGTTTTATATCAGCTACATTGTATTTATTGCACAGAGGTGTCTACACTTAAAAAGAAAAGTTCCACCTTTTGTCAAAGGAAAGCGGTTTAAGATCAATTACACTTATTTGAGTCCTGCCCGCTTGGAAGGTACGTTGTAAATGTGCACCAGATTTGAAGGATCTTTTGTCTTCTTACTGCTGTAGTAGGTGTTATACTCCCCGGGTGAACATACACACGTAAAGGATTACAGTGTACAAGGAGACTTCCCGTCACCTTGAATGGAGTTAAATCATGAGATACTTTGGCTATATGCTTGAATTGGTTTAAATTATGAGATACTTTTGCTATATGCTTGAATTGGTTTAAATTATTAGAATTTTTGCTATATGAAAATTAGAGTATTTGAAATAAATTTGAAAAATCTAAGACATTGAAATTTCTATTATAAGCATTATTTGGAGGAAAAGCAATAGCTTTTGTCAAGCAATCACAAAGTCAAAACAATATCGCGATTATTCACTCAAGGCGTGTAATGATAACAACCTAAATGGTTTTGAAGTACTTTCATCCACCTTCTTCACTATAATGAACACAAGGATATTTTTTGTTATAAAAAAAGTTTCTCTTAATTGATAATTCTTCAGTTAATGCTGTAAAAATGTTATTTATCCAACATACACTGTTTGATTCAAAATACATTATTTTCCAGATGATGAATAAAAGCTTAACCCACATGCGTTTTGGAATATCGTTAAAATCTCCCCCGCCCCCTTTTCCCAGCTTCAACGATTCAGTGCTGACGCATCACAAAAGCAACTTATTGTAGTAATTGAAGATCTGGGTGATTTTATCGAAATCCTGTCAAAGCGATTATCGTCAATGCCAGTTTTATAGATTTTCGTCTTCCTTCAGTCTTAAATAAACAAAGTAAGGAAATTGCAGTTCGATTACCAGCCTTTACAATGTAACAACTCAATCAATGTCAAATGATAATCACATAGTCGACAATACCACTTAGACAATGACGAGAATAAACCCATCACGCCGTCCTCATCTGGAATTATTTCAGGAATCTCTACACTTTTACAACAAAACTACAGCGAAAAAAAAGAAATGATCCCAGATAATCATCAGGAATATAAGCAACTAAAATGGCTATGCATTACATCTTGGAACATCGATATATGGAGAAGATGACGATAGTAACTGGCGTATAACTAACTGAGTGATTGAAGTAACTGATAGTTGAGTTAACCAGATTGGTCTAGCGTGCTATACTGAAAGATGAACTCTCATAGATAGTGCTGTTAATTCAGTTATCAGGATAAATGTAAACTAAATATGGAATCTATTTTGTATACAGGAAATACAACTTTGAATTCGTTTTACAAATTAAGTGGAACACAATTCGACATCTGAAAGCTTGACAATGCATTAAATATTTAACATTGACATTAAAGCTTCATTGTAAATATTAATAGTTGCCTTTTAATTCATCATAACTTTAAGACATAATTAAAAAACTTAAAGGAAATACGTGTTTTACTCTACCTTCGCGGTGCAAAACTCTCGAAATGTAGACTTTATCCTGTACAAACTGCAAATGCATGTCTATCACACGACTTCGCCACCAATGATCATAACGGATTCTCGAGTGTTATTATTTACTTTAGCAGATACTCACTCTATGATGTCTCAGTTTTGTGACCAGTTCCCCATACCAACTTGTGAGGCAAGGCATTTAGTGAACTCAACAATAACACATGGTCCGAGCACTAAACAGAGTTCATACACCGTTGTACACTGTCGTCACCAAGTAGCGCGTCCAACAATCCCGCCCTTCAACTATTCTTGTTGATTATAACGACATCAAAGAAGCTTCTCTCTACCTTCAAAGCTTTCCAAATCTCGTAAACGATCCTTATATGTTCCGGGTCGAGAAGACATCTCACCCAAACACAACGTTTCCTGGTTAATTGTCATAAAACACGAACTTTTCATTGGGTTAGGCCAAAAGGTTACTTGTCGTCGTAATTACTGAGTGCATTGCAATTTTCAGCGTACATATATATACACATGTTACACTATATTTTCATTGAGAAAACATGAATGCTTTTCGTGAACTAAAAACATCCCGCAATTTGCGAAAAAGATCGTTCATGATTAAACCCCCAAGATGAATTTTGTCAGGACATAGTTCAAGTTCTCATGAACTTGTAGACCAACCCAGGTTATTTACATTTACGAGTATATGCATACGAGCGTAGAGTAGGATAACTGGTATATTTACAAACGAGCAGGCTCATATCTACAAGCTAACATGGATACAATTGAATTCAGGATTCCTAGAGAAGAATTTAATTGAGTATAATTCGTCCTTCGTCTTGCTTTCTAAAGGATCAATGTGTGCTGAGAAAGAAGAATAATGTTTTGCCCCGGGGAAAAAGTGTATGTGAAAAGGAGCTAGACGACATTGAACGAATGAAAGAGCTTATTGAAAATCCTAAAACTAAGGTAAATAATGTGTGTGAATATAATAAGCTGCAAGGAAGATGACACTTCATGGTTATAAAGAAGTTATGTAAATCAATGGTTTCTGTATAACTCCAGTTTGCAACGCGATTCCAAGAATGTTTTGAGTGTTTTATAATGTATAGAGAAGCTGGTACAACAAATATCTTAATGTAATCTTTGTTTTGTTTAGTGACCGTGATAATATATGGTCCGTGTTCAGTGTACAACAAATGGTAACAGCCTGCTCTGTTCAACTAAGTTGCAGTGTACGAACATCACAGACACTTTCCAGTAGCATTTGTTGCTTCAATTGTTAATACAATATTTGCCTACGGTGTGAACGGGCCAATATACTTGATATCATTCAAGATTTAAGACTTGGTTTTAATTTCCAAGATTCACACAAACTATAATTAAACCTGCGGGGATCCCTTCATCTGTTGAGGTATAATATCTAGCATATGTTCAACACTGTCCACGGTTTTATACTAACGCACACCCATAGAGATGGGGACTTTTCTCCATCTCTAAACCTTGTCCCTCTATGGTAAAATCATAATTCCTCCAAACAGTTGTTAGGTATATACACCAAACAATCGTTTTTACCATATATATATTGCGAACAACAGATGATTTCGAATGGGTGCTTGATACTTTGTTATTGAAAGGTAGATTGTTTCCCCTTTACCGATTTAATCTTGGATTGCAACTCCAGTTCTTGGTCTTAAAAGACGCCTTAAAACAACATTGCTGAAAGTATTTCAAATGGTAATAAATGATTCATACCGAAATCTCTATGCCAGTTTGGGTACCATTAGTTCTCAGCACATGTCACAATCTATACAGTACAAATTGCCTCTACGTATGATGTTGTAGGTGTCCGAATGCATCCAGGAGCTCAATCTCTATCTTCTGGCTTTCTTGCAGCTGTTGCTTGTTTCTCGCCAGTCTGTTGTAGATCTCACGATAGATTCTTTTTCTGGGTTTTTGGGCAACCAACTAGTTCAACTGGGACAGTTTGGCTCTATAAGCCATATCACATTAATGACTAAATCTTTATTTCAGGTAATTCGATTAATAACAGACTGAGTTACATAAAACAGTTACACATAATTCGTTGTTTTATCAAGAGAGATTATCAAAAGAGAAAAAAAGTAGACCAATAATAAAGATAGTTATTAGTTATAATTACTTCAAAGATGAAGATATTTTCAAATGAAAACACGTCATGCAATTCTCAGAGGTAGAAAGACTGACACTAATAATAAGGTGTGGGCCTTTGTCCTGGTTGGATTTTATCAGGGTGGGCTCTTGTCTGTACATCGAAAGCTTTTCTTCAAACTGAACAAGGAGTACGTATGTGGACTCCTCCATATCAGCAATGGGTGTTTCGTTTATTAATGCTGTCCATAATCTGACTGTGTAACTTTCATCTGTCTCAGTGTGGGGACACAAGCATCAAATTATCTTTTAGAGATGTGTGATTGCATTGTGACCTCTAAACCATTGGATCTACTGATTAAGTGTTCTGTAGAAACAATGTTGTTTTCGTCGATTTGATTTTTTCGACACTTCTATTCATGTGAAAACAGTTATACTAGTACATTTCATTCCGTTTTCTACCATAATGGGGGCATATGAATAAAGTAAATGATTTGTGAAAATGGCAAAACTGCTTTTCTGTCACTTTATTTTGTGGAATTGGTTCCACGTTTCATAACTAGTTATCGTAATATAATGACAATATACCTAAAAAAAATACCATTTTCTACTTATCTCTTTTCTCATTGTTGAACAACTAAGTCGATCCATGATAATTTCTTAAAGTTATTGTTTCATAAGAATGGGTCTTTGCTCTTAAAAAAACTTTAGATTGTTCGTGCCGTTTCTACTCATATAGCGGAAATGCCTCAAGCAAAGTCACACATGAGTTATCACCCCTTCGACACGCTACTAAAACTAAGAATGTGAATAATACGAACTAAGATCAACACTCATAAAAAGCATCAGACAATATGATAAGATCAGAGCGGAGAATCCCGCAGATAATGAGATGTGATAACATTGTTGCAATTTCCATGCAGGATTATCTTCCGCGAAACCAGATATCCGAGACACCGATTATGTCACCTCGAATTGTTACGTTGCCGTTGTATCGACAATATGTGTGTCATATTCCCTCAGACCGGGGATTACATGGTCACGTGTGTTATCTATTCTCATAGTGGAAGACGAAGTATCTAGAGTAGGATTTCATTTCATTTTGCAATTGTTAGGTCATTCGACATTAGTTTCGCAGTTCATAAAATTTTGCAGCTTTTGTCACCCGTTTGTGAGGAACCGTAGATCCTGAACGCTGGCTGTTGACCTTCACATTGAAAGTCCAACCTTGACATACGCCATATCTAATGGTCACGGCCTTACATATTCAGGCACATCACCTATATCACCTACATACAAAAACCTAGTAACATTATCGTTGCTGCAATGTTTCACCTAGTCTTGTCCATGTTTTACTTAACAATACTATAAACTAAACATCAACCTATCCCGTAACAACACCTCTTGAAACACGTGTCCAGGTTTTGGTATGGGGAGGAACTTCAAGATTATCGATTGATGAAGCTTTATGTCTGAGGCTAAGGTTGGTATCTAAACAATCCGCTTGTCAAATCTCATCGAAGAGCAACTGTGGTTGATGGTGGACAAAACGACCAGGCCAGAATTGGTTATGGACATGAGATAGAACAGTTCAATAAGAAGGCTCAAATGACGCAGGGAATTTGTGAAAATTAAATGTAACAAATGATTGTTATTATTAAATTTGATTTAAGTTGTGTTCTTTTTTTCTGTTGATTTACTTACACGTGGATGATTGTAAGGTAATTAGCTTCAACAGACTAGAATATAT
Source organism: Phorcus lineatus (assembly GCA_921293015.1). Classification (NCBI taxonomy): domain Eukaryota; kingdom Metazoa; phylum Mollusca; class Gastropoda; order Trochida; family Trochidae; genus Phorcus; species Phorcus lineatus. Next base: position 42,230,556 of record OV121096.1, read on the forward strand.
TTTTTTAATTTCGCCGAAGTTACCGCTGTAATGGATAAGATTTGATTTTATAAAATGAGTGGATGTGTCCTCATATGTCCAAAAAGCCAATTTGACCTCAGAAATGCGTGATTTCGAACCCTAAAGCATCTTTAGTTATGCATGTTCTATGATACGATCTGTAACTCTATAGATATTGAATGTGATTGAGCATTCATGAGTATCATTAAAATAACATAGCATTTACGAAGTCACAATTCTAGATTATCCACGAAAAATTTGTCATGTCATTGAATTACATCAATACGAAGCCGTGGGAACTGATCAAAATAATTGTCAAATGACTAACTAACCACCTCGGTTAACTGAGTTCAAACAGATAAATCATAATCACCACATGGCCAATCAAACGAAGCGACAGGCAAATATGTTTGGATAAATATCCCCGGCAATTTCACAGACCACCAGGTGAGATAAACAGGTGAGACACCTCATCATGGGAAGATGTACATTACAGTCCTCACCTCTTGTCCCTGTCGCCCTTCAGTTCACAGTCTACATCACAGTGACAGTCTACTGGGAGGCGGTGGACTATCACATGTAATTTACAACACAGTGTGTCACTCCCTGATAGGATATTGGGTACGGATTATTGATATCATAACGAAAAGGTTCGAAATCCCTCATTAAATCGCCAATCCTCAAATGAAACATAAATTTTGATTACATATTTTAGAAAAATTTACAATAATATAAAAATATTCAACTCAACAAATCCGCTTTCAAGTAGATTAGTTTTTGTTTTCCTATCCTCATCATCGATTAGACCTTTGACAAAAAATGATGAATAACATCATTACCAACGGATAATTATGAATTAATATAGTGACAATCATTGGAAATACAGGTGTTGCGATACTTATTTCCAGTTGTATAAAAGGAAGTATATATTTCGTTTAAATGATCTTCGTCGGTGCATTATAGCAATCTCCATTATCTATAGAAAGACGACCCTCAGTATCACGTTATCCAATTTTTTTGTCTTCACTTAGTCGTCTTTGAGTGTAATTCATGGGGAACACTTTACCTATTTCAGAAATTCAGTCGTTATTTAATGATGATGCCAATTGGTATTTACATAACGCTTTATCAAAACACAAAAGGCATCTTCAAATTCTTTCAAATCTCAAATATATCATGAATTACAAAGTCTCTCTGTTTAAAAGGGCTATTGTCATTATAAAATATTCACACAAATAAGATATATCTAACTTAAAATCGATCTGGAGTACAAATCAAAGATATCAACTAATAACATAGCTTCTCAGTGGCAGTGAACGGGAAGACAGCGGTCTAAAATTGAAGATAGAGCCAGAGCCATATCAAGTAAAACAACATATACGTTTAGGTTTTCTGTATTCTAATGCCATGATCAAATTCTAAATTCGCATACATACAACAGCTGTCATCATGTAACTCATAAGTTTCAAACCATGAGATCTGAAAAAATTACTTCTTCAGTCAAGAAATCAAAATAACGAAATATTTAGTTTGGTTGGGAACTTTTCATCTTAGTAAGATGATGAACCAAATAATAATCTCTGCAGAAGGCATATCTATTTATGTCATATCAGAAATACAATTCCAAAATAAAGCATTTATCTGAAAACGTTAAAGCCGATTTTTCATGCTGAAATATTCATTTCTAAAACAAAAATAATGACACATAAGAATTTGCATTCTCATATTTTGATGCTTAAATTTCAATTCTTCACGGTACATTATATGCATATAAGTTTATACTGTCCTTGTCACTGTTAAGATATAATTCTTCTGTAACTTTGTAACAGTTGAGAATAAATAAAACAAACAACAACAAAAGTTTCAAGCTGTCAGCTCATGGTAAGTAAGAGAAGTTTCAAAGTAACCATACAACGTATATGTCACTTTAACATCACACTGTTCTTCTACTTCTTAAAGTTAACGTCCATCAATATGTTTTAGAAACCCCTTAACAGAACAATTTGAAAAATACATTGAATTTGCTAAAATACAAATATGTAGGACTACAAGTTTTTTTTCCATCTGAATCTAGTGGAATTGCAAATATTTCCATTATTTGTCACACAATGCATGAATGTACATCCAAAGTTCTCACGGTCCAACTTTAATGTATGTATAACTTACTGCCTCGTAGCAAAAAGCCACCCGATACATAGTAAAATATCGTATTTAAAAGACCCGAGGCATTTTTTCATTAAGTTTATGAACATCATATTTTCAATTGAAAATGAGGTAGACTTCTGTTACTTGGAGAATTCAATTCAACCGCTGTATAAAAATCATGTGAACCGAATGATATTTCACTCCAGGGGGGTAAAAGTTTCCAGAAGCTCCAGATAAATATTGCGTGTGAAAAAGACTCATCAACCTCTTGCACAGTGAGATATTCGTGACACTGTTTTCCAGTCGACTAGTTACAAGTTAAGCTTTCCCAGCGATGCTAAGCGACGTGAAAAAGAACGATTTGTGCTGCTTCACTGAAGCTTAGTGCAATGAATAAACAGCTTTGAAGACGGAAACACTCTCGTCAGAGCTTCTCAAGATTGAATATTGTGGAAATAAAAAAAGATTATCTTGTTTAATGACTGCATGCTCTTTTTTAAAGAGTCTGTCAGTGAAGCACGTACAATTCTGTTAAATGTATTCCAGCACAATATCAAATACCTTGTAACATCAAACTATTTTTATCGTTATGAATATTTGCTACAATGAATATCCATATTTCCAAAAATTGTCTCAACAAAATTTGTTTGTTATTCCGGCTATTGGCTTATACATATGTGAACATCACAGATGCTTTATTCCATCAAAGAGTTATACGACTTTTAAACTTTATTCTATCAAAAACAAACACACGTTATGCGAGCCATGTCCGCTCTAATGGTGATATTATTTCAGCTATCTACAAATAGTGCAGTGTAACAATGAACATATTTTTTAATATCTAAAAGTTTTCAAAGATGTGCATAGGCTAATGACTTTCAACCAAGCTAATTGGTTTAAAAAATCAAGGGTAATGTTTCAACTAATCATAATATTTTCTAAAAGCCGCACGTGAAATAAATACATTTTTTACAGCATTGAGTCATGAGTGACTTGATGTACAAAAAAGTACATATAAGGGTAAACTACAGGTATATGATAAGAAAATATGTACACAACTAAACATTCCGAAATACTAGAGAACATATTAGTAACCCTTACCAAAAATTGAAATTGCCTTGCACCTTGTACTTGTCCAACTTGATGGCTGACCAGACTTAAACAAAATGTAACATTTTGGTGATAAAAGGTAAATTATTTTTGTTAGTTATAAGATTTCTACGAACATCATTATAAACTGGACAATGAAACTGTATCATTTTCCACACCACCGATACAGATACAGATAAAAGATAGTCTTTCATTAACATGAAGGGGAACGGAGGAATGGGTTTGTTCAAAAAGAGAAATTACTTATTAAAGCAAACCTTTGGACAGACAATCTATAAAAAATGTCTTGAATGTGTAATAAGTAACGTTTAGAAAATCAAACAATGTCTATATAATATATCTTTCTACATTATTTTCTTTTCGTTATTTTCCCACAACGCATATTCCAAAATGAACTCCATTCACACCTGCATGTATCGTCAACCAACTGGAAATAATAAATTCCACCTATATAACCAAAACTGCTAATCCTAGGTTTAAAGATAGCAGATAGCGCATCTAATAAGGGGTGTGTTTCGGGTGTATTACGGGTGCACTGGGGGGAGACGAGATGTAGGCGCCCGGGTGCATAGTGAATTAGACTTAAGTGACATCGATGGCTACAAGACTGTTATTAAGCTCATGAATAGATTACACAGCTTCTCGGGTTAATGTACAGAGGAGATGTAAAGGATCGAGGTGCTGAAGTGATTCATCGCTTATGTGAATGTCGGGTTCTTAAAGCTATAGTCCCACTGCGCTATGGGTTATCCAACAATTTGAAACATTTTTTTTATTGTTTAGATATAGAGAGAGAGAGAGAAAGAGAGAGGCAGACAAGAAAGACAGACAGAGAGAGAGACAGAGACAAAGAGGCAGAGACAGAGACAGAGACAGAGAGAGACACAGAGAAAGAAGGGAGACAGAAAGACAGAGACTCTCTCTCTCTCTCTCTCTCTCTCTCTCTCTTTCTCTCTCTCTCTCTCTCTCTCTCTCTCTCTCTCTCTCTCTCTCTCTCCTAAACAATAAAAAATATGTTTCAAATTGTTGGATAACCCATACCGCACTAGGACTGTTGATTTAAGAACTCGACATTCACATAAACGACAGAGAAAGAGAGAGAGAGGGGGGGGGGGAAGAGAGGGTGAGATTGAGAGAAAGAGTTGAGAGAAGAAAATTACAACGTTCACACGTTTTTCATTAAGAAACGTGTCACATCTTTCATTGAAAATCACTTGACGATCCCGTGCAAAGTTTTTCAGATTCTTTATAATGGAGCTTACATCTCCAGAATTTTTTCTCGTGTGTCCTAGTCTGCAAAAGAACGCTAGAGCTAAATATGTCATCATAAGTGACTGAACTTAAGTCGTGTCCTTGGAGTCCTTTCTCCAAAAACATATACAGTTCTTGTATTCATATTTTCAATATGCAGGTCACAATCCCTAAGCATATTCAGCCTTCCTCATTATGAACACCGGTATGTCGTTATCTACACCCTTAATAGTGGCTCACTGTTCGTGCACAGCTTAGCACCCGGATGTCACACAGCGATCAATTTCATAACTTCATAATTTTGCAATTAATGTGGTCATTAAACGAACTTACACAAGGGAAATTCAAATGAGAGGCTTAACTTGTCACATGATTTATCTGAGCAAGAATTAGAAATAGTTTATCTTGTTGACAGATATTGTATTCAAATTTTAATTCTCTGTCAATCGAGTGTTGAGTGCTCATATTAAGTTTGATACATTGGTCTGACATACTTATATCAATTCTGTACATTTTATAATTGTATGAACCAATGCATATTTAGGGATTTATAACAGATATCAGTGTATCAAAATTAAAGGGGATCCTGCATGTGAAAAGCACTTATGATCGAGATAGTTTGTTCTGTATTATACGTATTTATTATCTTTTATTACTTAACTTTTACGACAAGTGGTGTTGATAATTGAAAAAAAAACTTCAAGTGTTCTATCAAAGTTTCAATTTTGTTATTAGTGCAACTTATAGAAAAAGTTGTTTGTTAAACATTTTGTTTATAATATATTTTCAACATTGGTATCATAAATTGCATCAATAGTAAATACTGCTCGAAAATCGTTTCCGCATATATTAATAGATCTAACTGTAACATTTCATTCTGGATTGTTCTTTACCCTTCAGGTATTTCAGACATTACAAATGAGACGAATAGAGAAGAAATATCTACACGACAATAACAATCTAGTAATTTTAAAGTGACACTTTTTTGTTGATGTCACAATTGCTACTCGTCATCAATGATATAACGACGCTTGGTGGTAATTATCGCTTCAATGTTGATAGGTTCAGTTTGATAACGGTATAGAATTTATAGCGATCGCATCACGAAAACTGGACAATGTACCGTGACGCCAATTTTTCAAGCGTAAATTTGGAAATTTATCTTTAACTGGCAGAAAGACAGATTGGAGTTAAAAGTGTATGACAGTGTCACTGAAAACTAGAATTCATGTAAATGTGGCATGTGATTTCGGCTTCTGATTTTTTTTTACACTTAGGTACTAAATCTTTGTGCGGGGGATTTTGCAAAAACAAGTGATATATTTTAAACTGAATCAGACTGTGCTGTATATGTATTTTACCAAAGAAATGTAAAATTTCCTGTAGTAAACTCCGTTATATAGTTTAAAAGGGCATTTAAAAGCCGAATACACTAGAGTAATGCAAATTTGACAGATAACAATGTGTTGATCACAACAGTAATGTAAGTAATAATATTTGCGTTTAATCATATGCACTTTGTCTTAATGATTAACACACGATCCCTCATCTAGCGATAAAAACAAGATGATGTAGGATGAAATAATATGAGCTCTACCAAATCTGTGCTAAGTTACAGTATAACCGGTCTTAGTCAATCCATTCCACTCACAGTGATGCATCCAGCGATATATTATACTTGTCACAATATTGCGTTACCGTTTGGGTTTGTTATTTGATACAAGAGAGAAAACCCTATGCTCAACTTTATGAAAAGGTTTCTAAGGAAGAAGACGTTTCAGTATATTTCATCCTGAATGAAAAGATGGAAACTGAAGTTTATCATTTAAACAGTGTTCCATGAGACATCGCTTGTGTGATGTAAACTGTATGGATACTAAACAACCCGCTATGTAAAAATATTTTCAGCTGATTTTTCCAATGAGTCCGGTACAGGTTACTAACATTGGGACTGCACATCGCAAATTGGTGTTCGTCAGTGGTATTCAGCAGAATATTTCCGTATGAATACAACAGTGTGTAACAGTCTCTTCATGGGCGAGTAATAACAAACGATATCGCTTATGAGCTATCGTTTTGTCAATAGATTTTTTCATCTTCAAATTTAAGACATTAAAACGCTTTTGTATAATCGAGTAATGAAATCAAAATACAATTACGTCATGATCATGAAGACGTCACAATGCTTTGATATGAAAAAAAAATAATTTCATATTGAAACGTGATCAAGAATGGTATTAAAGTGATACGTTGAACCTCATGCTCGTGTCCTCAACGATTGAACATAACAATACATGTTGATAAAAGTAAGGCAACCGTTGCGAAGACTCTGATATTTGTAACTTTATCAACTTGTGTTGTTATGTTTGATAACAGGAGATACTTGGGTGATATACTATTAGACACGGCATTGTGATGTCATATTGTTTTGACGTCAGGGATTCTTGAGTCATTACTTGTTGATAGATAAACTTTTTGATGTCATGTAGCTCACGGTGGCAGGGATATTGCTCATATTTTAATGAATATTTTCCAAGGAGTTCACACGAGCAATATTTCCTGTAGAAAAGTTTCGTGTGATAAATAGATTACAAAAGTTGATACATGACCAATATTGCATATTGAAAGGTATTAAGTATCTTTACATTAAGGACAAAAAATGAGTGTGTTGTGTGTGTGTGTGTGGGGGGGGGGGGGGGGGGGGGGGGGGGGGGGGGGTTCGAAACATGGAGGGTCTTTAATTTTCCATTGATATTGGGTTGTCATAATATTCGTAATTCTAATCTTACAGATTTACTTTATCTTGTCTTATGTCTTATGAAACCGTATAAATCTTTCCTGAAAGAGTTCTGTTAAGTAAAAGTTCATTGGGAAGATAAATTCATTTTATACTAGCCCACATGGAGAAGGTTAGTCAAATAAGTGAAGATGATTTTCCTTGTTTACTCTTGCTGAAAGCAAAACATAACTTGGGGTACGAAGTATTGAATCAAGAACTTAAATTTGTCCTTGGTTACATTATGAAAATGAAGGCCAATAATACAGTGTATATGTTTATGTTTTGAAACATTGTGGTTGTCATCACCTGTGAAACAAGTGATAGCAAACCATATACACAAAAGAGCCATGAATAAAATCAAATGAAACAAATCAGAAGTGTTAATTCACATTCGACATTTATAAGGTTCTTAGATGTTCAATCACCTGTTCTCTCAACATCTTCAGTCTTCGTTGACAGTTTCTCTAAAACGTGTCCATCTGAAAACATCATTTGTTGTATAACACATTATTTCTGAAATCGGTATCCCTTGAAGTGCATTGTGATATTTCTAGAGGTAATGCAATAGACATACAGGTACTGATAGGGGGGACTTTCAGATTTCAGAAAATGTTCTATGGTCTCGTGACACTCTAAGAATTAAAATCGCCAATTGTGGATTATGAATATGTTCCACTGAGATATTAAAACATTACACGGTACCCATCTCTTTACAAAGTGCAAACAAGAAGAATCGAAATCGACGGTTCAGTTCTCACGTTGACGATTAACTCGGCAGTCGTAAAAAGAAATGCATTATTTGCAAAGAAACTATTAACAGCATAATTCATGCCTACATACAATGCGTTATTATTTCATCGCCCGCCCTCGAATTCATATCTATGAGATTGACTAAATCATCAAAGTATAAACTAGCTTGTACAAACTCATAATTGAATTAACTTATTCGGGTGAAAGATCTAATGTTAATAATTTTAATTTTATTATATCGTTGTACATAATAACCCTCTGTTAAAGACCCATAAAAAGCTAACATGTTATAAACATGCCTTCAAAATGCCTCGTAATATAGGTCGACAAGCTCGACCGATATTGATGATAATCTCGCAATGTGATATTTTATGACAATGCCGGTATATCAAACTGGTAAAGTTTGCCTGCCAATTGGCTGGATCGGCTTCAGAGCGGGGATTATAACAGCTAATATGATCGTATATTCGGTGCATAACTGATCGCTAACATGTCAACCGCCCCATATTGACAATAGCTATTGATCATAGGTTGTCACTAGATGGGTGTTGTTTCCAGTCACATTAACAAACGTATCCACCATGGATTTGCAGTTTTAGAAGACTAATGTGGGTGATCAGACAAATACACGAAAGACTTTTGTATCGAGTTTCTTATTTTTGTTATAACGTCGACAGTGGAATCGACTTACCCGTGAACATTAATAAAGATTATGTCAGTGCAAATATTTTCAATCGTACATGAGCGAATAGATCGAATTTTTAAATTAAGATTTGTTTTTTTTAGATGAATAAGGGATACAAATAAACAGTTACATATAAATGCATGTAATGATAAATTCAGATTAAAAACCGTATATCTAATTTAATGTGGCAATTTGCATTGACTTTGAAACAGACAGAGAGTTTCATCAGCGAACACGAAGTGTATTTTGCAAATAGGACGGACGTTAGGTTTTACAAGATCAGGTAATTTTTTTATTCATTCTAAATGCTGACACGTTTTGATACACGATAACTATTGAGATGATCTATTTGTAAAATCATGTAGTATAAAGCATTAAACAACACTGCTATGCCTAAAAATATGGGACAGATGTACTTATGCAGGGTACAAGAAGACGAAATCGTACGATCAGTTTTTATTTGGGTAAATCTGTAACTACACCTATTTCTTAAACACACAAATGGTACCGCCGGTGCATTTATTACACCGTCTGCCACTTTTGGCTTTTGCTGTAATTTTCAAAATGTTGGTGCAATTTCCCTATAAAGAACGCTTTGGCTGACGAAAAATGACATGACATAGAGTGAAGCCAGATTCAAGCATTCATCCTGCTTCATCAGCGTATTTGTCTCCGCCTAGCTCCATCAAATATCGTGATATCCTTCGGCCTAAAACGCTCGTATCGCTAAATATAGGAAGCCAATGAAATGACTCGCATTCGGCACCCGGATGAGAGTTCAAACAAATGTCAATGTAGGCTATAAATAGCCATGAGTAACCAGCCGTAAGCGATACGAGCGTTTTAGGCCGATATCAGGATATCATGGTATATGATGGAGATGGGCGGAGACAAATACGCTGATGTAGCAGGATGTCAAGCATTCAGAATCTACCAAACTACTCTGAAGTTAGCCACGTCTAAGACGTTGAGGAGACATTGTTAGCGCTAAAAGTAATGAAAAATATTTGTTTTAATCATGGAACAACACACATTACTACGAAGCTCCAGAAGGGACATGGTAAAAAAATATTTTTTTTACGTACGTACGTGTTATTATTATGTACGTACGTGATATCATCACGTACGTACGTAATAAATATTACGTACGTACGTAATGATAACACGTACGTACGTAGTAAGCTAATACGTACGTACGTGATAATAACACGTACGTACGTGGTAATAACACGTACGTACGTGATACTTTAGGATTTAAGGAGGAAGTAGATCTAAACATGGAGAGGGACATAATTGTTCGACTCTACTTCGATCTGGGTTTTAACAAGACTGAAATGCTAAATTTCCTAGTTGCAAAACACCGGATAGTAGTAAGCAATAGACATCTGAAACGCATTTTGAAAGGACTACGTCTGTATCGACGTAAGCATTCAGATGACAGAAATGCTATTGCACAAATCGAAAAAACCCTTCAGCTGAACCTAGAGATTTTTGATAGAGTAGTATCGAGAAAGTTTATGTAACTCATAGCAGAAATGAGAAGATCCCGATTGAAGATAAATTGAGTGATGGGCGTATGTCTAGTGATGGACAAACTGTTCTGGGACCCTGGAAAGATGCTTTGTCGAATCTTTTGAGTTGTAATTGTAATACGACTTGAAAATGCGTAAATTGTGATATGGAAAGTGAAGATAATAATCTCAACAAAATGTCCTTGACGATTTAATTCAACAGTCGAATAGCTTTCTCATTTCTCCACATGATTAATACTTTGTTCATTTAGTTCATTTGAGTGAAATCCAATTTAATTTGTAAATTGTTTATTGATGTCAATATATTATACAATGAACTAATCTTTTCTCGTATAAAAGTTTTGACACAAGGATTTACAATAGTCAATGTTGGTATGAAATCACCACCATTACAAATTTAGTCGTAATAAATGTGGACTTGACACTTTCCTTTTTTTAGAAACAAATGTCGAATAATAACGTTTAATATTGTTTAGAATAGTTGCTTTAGTCAAATCATAATTTGCGAGTCAACTGAAAAGAATGATAAGTATTTTTCTGCAAGAATACGAAGCTTATGTGACTACATGTGCTCTTAAATTAGCTAATTTTTCAGCAACAATCATTACACTATAAGTAAACTAATAGTGAAACTTAAATTTTCACTTATAGTGTGATGCAAACAAATAAATTTACAATATTTGTTGTAACAACAAATATTTGACTGTATTATATCTGTCTAAATAATGTTATTTTTAAAAGATAAACCCGTTTTTTACTTATCATCCTTGAAGACATACTACGAAATAAAAATATAGTTTCTTTTATATGAAGAGTTTCCTTCCTTGGATGTGACAGTGTGACTGACTACTGTTGCTCGAATGTGACTACATTTGTTATCCCCTGGCGAAAATATATTTTTTCTTTTTGATTTCACATCGTGAAGTTACTTTAAATGGGTCATATTCGAACAAATCAAAATATACTTATCTAAACAAATTCTAGTTTTTACTGAAAGCTTATAATATTTATGTGCCCTTCATTTTGTTCTATATTTCTCTGCTAAAATCAATATTTAAAAAATGCAATGCCTCGATAAAAAATATGATATGGTGATGAAAAGTGAAGGTTTAATTAAGGTGATGCTTATACCATCCTTTGCATTATTTAGAGGCCATATTTTAACAAATGCTGTTGCAAATGCTTGTTAGGTGATATGATAAGGAGCATAATCTTGGTAAAATATATCTAATTTAATTTAATTTCTTCTTTCTTCAATTAGAGTAATGTAATCTTTAGGAAGTTACCGACAAATTCAAACACTTATTATAGACGGCGATCAATCAACGTAGCCGGTTCTTCAATTACGACATACCGTAAATCCTTGAATAATCGCCTGTCGTTAATAATCGCCTGCTTTCAGTATAGGCATCGCCTGCCTTGCCTTGCTTGGTTTGCTAGAGCATTGTGAAAAACATTTTGAATATCACCTTTTTCTATGTTTTCTGGCTTTTTATAATATATGCATATTTTGAGAACAGTAAGAGAGTATATTTTAGTGATTCAATATAAAATTCGCGATGATGATGATGTTTTTGTTTCATTATTTTGCCTGCCTCTTAAAAGTCAAATCGGTGGTTGAAATTAATAAGCGCTTGATAATTATTCAAGGATCTACGGTATATGTTATTTTCCTATTTAACAAAGTGAGTGTTTTAATAGATATTGTTATTTTGTTATAAAACGTCTTTTTTCAAATATTCTTTAAGTCAGAAGTATTTTAAAGAAAGAGAAATTAACAAGTGATTACATAGCTGATTAGACATAATTCATTTTAGGCGACATTTTGTTAATGTAGCCGGCAATTCAAGAATTGTCGATACATCAATTCTTGCCCATGACCGCTTAGAAGGCTAGTTACTAGCTTGAGTTTGAATGACTTTCACTAAAGACTCTTGTTGTATACTGTTTGCTGAAGAAAATAAGATGCCTTTGTTTATGTCCAATGTCTGTCTCATGAACATTCTTTACGTCTTGAAGTGCAATAACCGTACAACGGGAGATCACTCCAAAAAAAGTTAAACCGAGCCATACTCTATAGCTATTTCTTGTATATATATATATCCAAGATTATTGATAGATAGAGTATTTATAGGTTTTGCAAAAAGACCACTGCTACTCGATCGCCTTCTAATGAGATTGCAAGATAAGAATATAAATGTTCATAGCAGCTTAGTGAGGCTGTGTTCAACATTTACCTACCACGTGGTTTGTGTTTGTCACTTGCTACACACGCTGTGTGGTGACTGCTTATAATATTGTATGTTATTTCTTATCTGACCTCTCAATTATCAATCAAAATAAACATTTTCTGAATCCATGACAGAACTGAGTTGACTCAAATAAGTTTCTGCTTACTAGCGCTTTCTATCGACAGCTCCTAAGCTTACAACATTCAAATTTAGTTATTACGTACGTACGTAATAACATTACGTACGCACGTGGTATTTTACTACGTACGTACGTAATATTATCACGTACGTACGTGATAATATTACGTACGTACGTAAACAAAAAATTTTTTACCATGTCCCTTCTGGAGCTTCGTACATTACCGAGTTGAAAATATGTTGTTAAGAAGAAAAGAAAGAATGCACGTGCTTATGTGTTTTGTTTTTGACTGCATGTAATTTGTACACTATAGTGTGCATTAGTGACTAGCTACCATATTTGCGTATCATTTCATAAAGAGTTTGTGTTCCTATCAACGAGACATTCACATTTCTATAATCAATACTTTCTTCCATATCAAGAATGCCTTTTGACATTAGATTAGAAGTTCCATTTGAAACAGCGTCCTCTATCACTTTCACCGGCGAACGACTGTTTCTTCTAACAGCTACCGACTAGATATCGAGATTTTATGAATGCTTCAGATAGTTGTATCTTTTATCAGGAGGAAATCAAATATTTACGAACGCTACTTACAAATGAACATTAAATGTTCTTAAATAGCGAGAGTAATGGTGCGGAAACGAGGTTGAAGCTCTCAGTATATCTAACACTTGTTCAGCTCAACACTATTAATCAACCTCAAATGGAATTCAATGAATACAATCTTATTTTGAGAATATCATTACTCTGCTTTGATGTTTTCTGAATGAAAACGAAATGATATAAAATTAGCATATCTTTTTCGCTGAAATTCAAAATTACATCATTGAATATTTGTCCGTGGTTGAGCGACAAAAGAACGCGACTGGATGCCCAAAGCGGAAACTCCCGATCTGTTCCGATTGAACGATTCCTTCGCAACAAAATGGCGGATGAAAATTCTGGACCAGGCAGAAAGTTGCCTCCAATTTCTCCAAGACCGAAGAATTCCAACGACGATGGCGATGTTAAACCAGTCAGAAAGAAGAAAAAGAAGCCTATTGTCGAGTCCGAGCCTGTTTCAGGTACAGAAGACGCAAAACCGACGCCGAGAAGACGGCGGCGAGCGGCAAGTGCGAGTCGAGACACGGATACTGAAAAACAAGAAGAAACATTAACAGAGTCGAAACCAACGCCTAAAAAGAAGAAAAAGAAGACTAAACCAAAAGAAACACCTGCCGAAGAAGAAGAAGAAGCACCGATTTCTGGCAGGAGTGCAGCTACACCAACCGAAGTAAGACTCCGTTAAATTTGGTGTTGAGTAATTTGTCCTGTTTTCGATCATAAACAAAGTTGTCCAGTTTCAAGCTAATACAATGTTGTCGGGTAAAGCTACGCACCTAAGAGATACATATGATCATTCATCCGAGAAAAAATATAGTACATGATATATAAACTACGTCACTGTTAAAGTTTAGAGCTCGATTGATAATATTAATGTAAAATATACATGTTCAAATGTTGTTGTCAGTGACACTGAATGTTTTCAAACGACTACCCCGCTTCAATAGGTTGGCATGTGTTGGCTAAAGATACACTGGCAGGGCTTGAATGCACCTAACACTTGCATTATTATTATGATTTTGATAGATTTTAATACTGTTTTCTGAAGTTAAGGTAAGGACAATCCGATAGTTGGATCAATATTTTGATTTCCAATGACGATTGTTATGTGGGAAGGCAAATTGTTTGATGAAGACATGTTTGCTAAGAATTTTGTCAGTTTTTTACCAATTTTTTGCCACTAATCAATGTTAAAGTTCTTTTTATCTTTTCAAAAACTTCATGAGATCTTCCAAATTGCCTAGAGATGCAAAGACATAAATTTTTTTAACAAGCTAAAACTCATCCTGATTTACTAGGTTAAGTTTTGTGCGAGTGGGTATCTTTACCCTCCACCAGTCTTTACCCGACATGGCTGTATACAGTCACATGAGGTTTGTAAGTGGTAAAAATCACTTTTAAGTTTCCATTTAGAAGGATATTTATGTGAACTCATCAGCATTATTTATTTGCTTAATGAATTTACGAAGTATGTTTGTCCTATTTGTGACTAACTTTGTTTGAACCAGGTTAGACTGCATTTTACCAGGCACACATCCAAAGTGTGTTAATTTTGCACTATTTCTTTATCTATCCTTTGCATTCCCATTAGACTATCTTATTTAGCCTTGGATATTTGTTGACTATTTTTTTAGCCCTATGATCCCTTTTGACAATATTTTAGGGTTAGCCTAGTTTTTTTAAACTGTAATGTGGGTAATGTGTTGCAGATGATAATCACTAGTGCCTGGTAAAGTGCAGTACTCCCAGTTGCCATACTGTTTTCTTCATAGCATGATGTTTTGATTTTATTTCCTCGAACATACCCCTCCCAACTGATTAAAAAATCTTGAATGAATATTTTGCTTGAAACCCTAAAAAGATTGCCACTTGTCTACACTATTTTAGTTATGATATTCACTACAAAATCAAGTGGTTTTGTTGTCAGATTAGTAGATTACATTCATTGTCGTTCTTGATTGTTCAAATGATGTTAAAATTTCATATTTCATAAACATCTTGTATGTTCTAATTGATTATAGGATGTCACTGGCAGTAAAGCAAGTCTTATCACAAAGGAAAGCAAAGATGGAACACCAAGGAAGAAAGGCAAAAAGAAGAAAGTTGTGAAGAAGACCGCTAAGTCAGCAGATGATGAGTATGCCGACAGTGGGTTTGCAGCTGATCTGACAAGTATTGAGGACGATATCGTAAAAGATGATGATGATGATAAAGAAGATATTGAACTTCCTCAGACAACAAATGTCGGAGTATTGAGAAGTCAACCAACTCAGAAGATATATGTTGAAACAATAAGTATGCATGTTCATGTGAAAATATATTTTATCTAGAATTTTTCCGTATAAGATTTAATCATGTAGTCATATGAATGTAGCCTATACACCATATATATAAATCTTCAAGGTGAATTTTCTTCATATGAAATAATTATAAAAATTCAGTCACAAATTGTACCAGTTGAATTTATGTTAAATATTATTTTGAATTTTGATTTTCTGAATGAAGAAAAAAACTTCACCTCATAATTATGTTCATAATACTTTGTTATTGCCATATTTATTTAAAGTAAATATTTTCAGTCACCAATATATATTGTCCGTTACTTTGAGTTGAATTAGAATAATATTTACTTTTGGCGAATAACTAATAGATTCAAGATCAATCTCATTAAATAAAATCTAACATTGTCGCACTACGTTACGCAGATTTTAGATCTCACAAGGCTCCCTTACTCAAGCCGTCAGATTAACCTTTGCTTCAGTTTGACCTCAAAATCTCATTGGCTTGCCGCAGATACCTTCAAGCAGTCACAATGTAGTGGAGCATGTAGATTTCATTTCAATGAGATTTATTCAAGATGTGGTTATGTCAAATCTTACCATATATTTCATCAGCTATTATTTACTCCAGGTGGTTTCAAGAAGGAGAACAGAGCAAAAATGGCAAAACGGATTGCCGCTGAAGAGGCTGAACGACAAATAGCACCAGAAGAAAGGAGCAAAACAACAATAGAGTTAGCTCTTACAACATACCACATCCTAAAGACAATCTCTCTGTTTATTCACGGAGTGACAGCAGGACTCGCCTTGTGGCAGATCATTGTTGTGTATACACTGAGTTCATTTGGAAACGAGGACTTTCTGGAGCACTACCAGTCTCTATCACTGCCGGTCCAGTGTACCGCCTATTTGCTGCTGGCTCTCTGTCTAGTGTCTGTTTGTGATAGGTGAGTTTTCTCTCTTCTTTAGTTCTCTTAATTTTTCAATTTGATGAAAAGGAAATAATACAACGATAGTTTTGCAACTTCTTTGATTTGTATATCCTAATAATAATAACTTATTATGAACTTCTAAATGAAGACTTTCTATTTACATTAGCTTTCTTTTTGAGAAATTGCTGGTTGCATTCATGGTTTAGGTCTGAGGGTATTCAGATTTTATTTAAATCTTTGAATATTGTATTTTTTATTATCACTTTTTTTATATCACTTCAATTTGTACAGTCTGAATTGGCTCACTCTAAAGTAGCATGATGTTTGGAGTAATATGACATTTTTGTATTGTCACATCTATTAGAGTCTCTATGAGAAATTTCATAATCTCTTTTATGAAATTTTTTTTGACATCATATGAACATTATGATTTCAGTTCAATGGTATAACCCTTGGAAACAACAAATGTTCAAAGGGCCCTTTTAAATTTCATACAAAGTATGGGCAAATATCATTGCCTATATAACATTTTAATCTCTTCATTATTACCGTTAATAACATTTACCCATTTTTAATGCCAGGCGCGTATAGGTCATCTGTTGGCTGAAACGTTGCCTTTGAATCCCACCTACCTACCAACCTACCAAATATGTATAGAATGCAAAGAACATCAGAATTTATAACGTTGTTTATAACAATGTTCTTATTCCACCATTACAGATTTGATATTGGTTGTATCAACCGGCGGTTCCTGCTACGTGCCTTCACCCTTCAGAACGGAGCAGTCTCCATCGTGTTCTACCTCGTCGCAATCACCCTCAGTGTCTCCATCGTCTCCACGGAGGATCGGATACATCTGTACTCCAAGAACTCTGACCTGTGGGCTTCACCCGAGGTAGTTATGGAAAACAGTTTTTATTATATGATCTATCAATGAAAATAAACTATGAATCACTAGCGAAAATAACATTGGAACTAAACAACTTCTCAGACATTCAGACATCATTGAACAATGGTTTGATGTAAAGACAAGCTATGATGTCATGAAGTTGCTGTTACTTATTCTGGAGGCAACTCAATATAAATTTTTTAAAAGAATTTATAATTATATAATATAGAAATAAAGTTTTTCTTAGCTTTACACATACATTTTTGGGTCATCTCATGAGGTAGCAAAGTAAAATGATAGACATTCGTCTCTATCACGGTATGTTCATCCTTGATATTCTGACTTCCCTCTGATTTCCTTCTCTAGATTTCCCTCAAGTTGCCAATGAATTACCAGCCAATGAGATTTCACAGAATCAGTACTGATAAGGGTCTTTATTGTACAAATCAATATGAGTCGATAGTGCCTCAAATGGTGAGAAAACAATCAATGAAAGTACGATCCGTGTGTGGGTACACTAATGTCCGAACATCTTTCCCTTCTAGAAAACGTCGGAAGAGTTGACAACATGGAAGGCGATCAACACGGCGCGTGGAGTGTTTGCAGTGCTGGGCTGGGTTGTTCTCTCCATCACACCTAAAGCAGACCGACTCAGCAAAAACTTGAAGGAAGGGGATGATGACGACTTGCTGGGCAATGATGAGGGCCTTCCTGGGGTGTCCGCTGCTTGAAGGATTAATTTGGTCACTGATGTGTCCAATGTGAGCCTTTCTGATTTTAGAAATTGAACTTGGGAAAGTTAGGGAATGGCTGATAACATTAAGACAGAAGTCCTATGCACCATGGTCCATTTGCACAAGCTGGTTACTTAAGGTCACTTTATTCTGAGATGACTTTGTGGAAGTTGGCTCTTGCAAGAGATTCTTAAAACATTTATACCTAAGATTTCTTTTATGGCAAGAATCATGTAATTTTAGAGATCATAAATGTTTAAACACCATTATTGCATTTTTTCTCAACTGCAGGGTTAATCAAGTGAGCTGTGTTAAAATTGTGAAGACTAAGCAAATTGTTATTTAAATGTTTAAAAGTACAGGAGATTATGAATTTTAAAATAGGGCGAGTATTCCAGAAAGGACTAAAGAGTAATTGTTGACTATTCAACTAATGAATAGTTCTTCATTTATTTCACCATATGACACACTTTAATAGTATAACCGTAATAGTATAATCGTAATCATGTGTTATCATTTTACTCAATCTTCTATGACATGAATTTGAGATATTTTTTACGTCATACCATAGTGATTATAAATGTTGGTAATCACATATACTCATACTGAATAATGATTGAAGCTTGAATATAGTGGTTATCATGTTATTGATGTATAAATATTTGCCTGATGATATTGGATATATGACATAAGCTTTCCCTTATTAGGTTGTGTTTTACCGTATGTTATGCTCCTTAGTCTCACAGTTGTTACATTATAGCTATTAACATATTGATTTGTCTTGTACTTTGTAGCTTTCATTTTGGTGCTGCAAATGTATCTTACTTTATTTATTCACATATTTTATCCCAAATTGTTCAGGATGACCCAGTTTTTGGAATTAATCTCTTCTTTTTATGTTTGTTGATCAATGCATACAGCAGATAATATTTGGTATTGATAACTGCCAACTCCACACTATTTTATTACATGTTTTTGTACAGTAATCTGTATATTTGAATAATAAATAAATCTATATAATATGCTTTATGTTTGTTTAATTTGAAAATCCACACCAAAATGTGTCACCCCTTTAATGTGACTCTTTCACTCTCGCCTGTCATCAGTAGCAGGTCACAGGAGTGTGAGGAAATCCACTAGCTTAGTACTAGTACCATATAACTCATTTATGAAGTAAGCCCTTCGATGATATATCCGACCTTACAATATTTCATACTTTATTTTATAGATGAATGGTATACTGAAACTCCCACAGAGACCTTACAACTCTCATCATTTCTTGCCTGTAAGGCAAGTGGGCAACATTTCTAGTTTTTTTTTAATCCCTTAACATTAACAATTGTAAACACAGACAAATTTATTGTTATTCAATCATATAGACTGGATAATTAGGGATATTTAGAAATTGAGAAACTATTAGTAATGACATATATCTACATTGACCACCTGAAGAATTATTTCTCATAAAATTAACCTTTCCCTTACTTATTTTGTCCAGTTTGTATATGACCCAATTCTGTCCTGTAAGAGATGTGTGTATTCACATCAGTTAAGGCATAGTTTAAGTGCTTAGTTTAAAACAATGCTGTTGTATAATATTGTTTGATGTTTACCAATCAAGTATTCTTGCCTGAACAGTAAGGTATAAAGAATGACTGAGTGGACTGTTGCCAGAGGATTATAGGTCGGTTAGATACATGAAACTTCGCCGCTAAGGGCTGAAATATTGCCCAATCAGCGTTAAACAATAACTCACTCACTCAATACATGAAACATTCACAGAAAGAATCAATGAAGGAGACATAAAGGAAGAAAGACTTTTGATCAAGTTTGACAACTATAACTATCTAACCACAGAGAATAGTTCAAACTAAATCTGCCATTGCTCTAAAACGCACTATACATTCTCACTCTCACAAGCAGGCTTTATTATAGAATATTTGAACCTCTTGTCTTATAGTAGCAAAGATATCAGGATAGCAAGTTCCTTGTTGTGAAACGTTTATCTTTTCTCCTTAATTCTGTGGACGGTAGGGAACGCCAACATTGACGGTACATATGTTAGTCAGTCGTGGATGGGGAAGATACGGTAAAAAATTATTGGGAAACGTGGTGTTGGATCACGATGATGAAGTGGAGGAATCACCTGTATTCAACATGAAGACCTGACATCAGACAGGATAACAGGAAGTACTTTCTTCTTCGAGTGTCATTTAGAAGTTGGTGAGATGAATTAAGAACAAAATCTTTGGATTTACAACTTCTTTATTGCAGGATTATAGGAATCCAGCAATTAAAAAGTTGTAAATCCATAGAATTTGTTCTCTATTCAAGTGGGAGTATGAAGAGAAGCGTTCCACATGTAGGTTCCTGTGGTATAGCTGAGAACAATATGTACAAGATAAAAGATCGCCACTGACTACTGTTAGATTGATATATATATAGCTTTATAAGTATCAGGTAAGATGAAGTAAGACAACATTTGCACAATTAATATAATTAGTTCCATTTATTTCATAGAGGGCTCAAAAAAAGCTTTAAAACGATTTCATTACACGTAAACAAAATAACGTTTTTCGTATTCAAAGCGCCAGTAAAATATCGTGTATTGGCTTATGATCATTGAGACATCTGACACCGAACCTTCATCAATGGACATTTCATCTGTGTTGTGTTTGAAGCTTAGAGCACAATTGGATTGCATATTATGCATGTATCATCTCAACTGCACAAATGCGATGGGTTATATGCAGATATAGATAACAACTCTATAAATAAATAAAATTAGTGTGAATTAATGTTTCGTTTTGGATATAAATGTTAATATGAAAGATTGTATAATAGAAAAGTTCAACCTGCTACATCAGCGTATTTGTCTCCTCCTAGATATGATGGAGCTAGGCGGAGACAAATACGTTGATGAGACAAATACGCTGATATATGATGGAGCTAAGCGGAGACAAATACTCTGATGTAGCGGGATGAGAAAAGTTAGGAGTGGCAAACGAAGGAAAAGCAAGTTTGCTTTTCTCATCTACAATGGCATTGTGAAGGATGATAATTATGTTTTGAGTCTAAAATTTGATCTATCACCTTTCACGTAATGAAGGATAAAGCATAAACTCGGAAACAATTTTGCGCAATAAGTTTTTATTTCTATTTTGCAAAAAAACGCTTTTATCTACAAACTCTTTCTTGTCTGACATGTCAGTTCTCCATTTATTCGAACGGTTAGAAAACCCTTTTCTCTATTTAGAAATCAATTATCAATTGAGTTGAGATCATTTAAACCATGCCATGTTATATTCAGCTTATTGTTAAGAAACTTTCCCGGCGTAGCGTCAATTTAATTCTTTAGGTGCTTTGCAGAGTGTAGTGTACTAGCTCCAGATTTGTAATTGGACAAATATAGGTGCAAAACGCAGACGAGCCGGCACGGAGAAGGTTACGAAATGTATCAAGCTTCATTTACTCAGTGATTGAGAATGACGCATTTATGCTTTGCTGAGAATTTGTCTCAGAGGAAATTTGAAAACATCAACTTTCTAAATTGCTTGAAATTTAAAATATTCACGGTTTTAGAATCGAAAGCTAACGAAAAGTATTTTCATTCATTTCATTTCATTGATGTTGAGAATAATGTTCTGTTATTATTCTTCAATTCAATGCAATTACGTGGAGGGCAACAGTTTCCTGAGTGTTTCAGACCTCAGCGATAAAGTGCTGAGAGCTGTTGACGACACGCTTGATAGGAGCGGCACACGTTTCCGTTTAAGTGGATTTTAATGCCATTTTACAGCTCCCTTTTAAGAAAAAGGTCATAATTCAGAGAAACTTCATGGCGTTTTTCAGAAGTCAGCAATTGCCCCTGTCCCACGCTGTTTCTCGTTTAGAGTCCAATCATTTATTTTTAAAACCAATTTCAAATAACGTAAGCAATTAAT
This sequence comes from Phorcus lineatus, assembly GCA_921293015.1. Taxonomy (NCBI): domain Eukaryota; kingdom Metazoa; phylum Mollusca; class Gastropoda; order Trochida; family Trochidae; genus Phorcus; species Phorcus lineatus. The sequence continues at coordinate 42,252,562 of OV121096.1, forward strand.
AATTTTTGTTACAAAGATGTGATTTCGCCACAATCTTACTTATGAGGGGTGTTCATTAAGTTTTGCAAGCTGGGCATTTATGTTGACATAAACAGTGTCAGCTTATAGCAGGTGTTACTTTAGTCGAAATATAATATCGACCCTTGTCAAAACAATTTCTAGACATAACAGTTATTTAGTTATTTAGCTGGACTGACCGAGCGGTCTCCTAAATCATGGATTCTCTCAAATGAACAATGCAAAGCTAGAGAAATACATAGTCGCATTCAAAAGCTATCATCTTCAGTGTCAAAGGGGCAGGGAGTCCTTAGACGATGACCCACGGTCAGGCAATCCCTCAGAAGTCACCTAACCGCAAATTATTGCCGCTATCGAAAGAAGAATTATAGCTGACCGCAGTGTGAAAGTGTCTGAACTGTCTTTGGAATTCCAGATATCAGTTGGAAGTGTTGAAAAAATCATTCATGGTCATCTTTGTATGTCCAAGGTATCTGCAAGATAGGTACCCAGAAACCTCAGAGCACAAGATCGCCATCAAAGAACTGTGAACATTTTGATTGGTCTGTTGACAGGTAACGGAACCTGGATTCACCACTGGTTCCCTGAAACTAAACTGGAATCCAATGCAAGCACATAAGTTCTCCGCCTCCACTGAAGTTTCGCACTCAACCATCAGATAGCAAGGTTAAGGCCTCGACCTTTTGGGATGCAAGAGGCATATCATTAATTAATGACGTGCCACCCAAAACTACAATGATTGGTCATTGATATACCAACCTAATGCAAGAATTGCGAAAAACAATTGCATACAAACGCCGTGTAATGCTGTTCCATGGTGTTCTGCTTTTGCGTGACAATGCTCGAGGTCACAAGTCTAAAGGTGCACATGACGCGTAAATGTGGATTTGAACAGCACCCTACAGCCCAGAGGCGTGTTTAGGGGGGCAACCCGAAGACCTCTACAAAAGTGGCATTAAAAGTCTTAAATAGAAGTGGAATAAGCGTATTCAGTTGAAGGGTTATTGTATTTAAAAATAAAAGTAAACAATTGCTTATGCGAGTTTGTTTTATATTGAAGTTGGAAAATTTATAGAACCCCCCTCATGGCATTCCCTACGTTTCAAAGGTAGCACAAGCTTTTCAGTACTCATTTTAAATACAGGTTATATCTTTTGCAATGAAACTTTAATCAGTGATTAAGGTTCATTTATAACATTGATTGAGATTTAAAAGTTTGAGCGATGAAGATGGAAAATTATTATTATAATGTAATAATAATAATAATAATCAATTTTTATAGCGCCGAGTTTCAGCTGGGCTGTTCACATGCGCTTTACAATCATTATTACCCTGTACTAACTCAAGCTGCCGATTACAGCGCTTAAAGGTCACCTCCAACACAATCTACACCAGGTACCCAATTAGTACTGCTGGGTGAACAGAAGCACATTTTGAATAAAGTTCCTTGCCTAAGGGGACACCACTAGTTTCTCAACATGTGGGGCAGGGAATAACCCTTGAACTCTCAGCTAATACAGCAATGATCGGGTAACCCACCCATCCGGCGAGCCACGCCATATGGTGCTGAACTTTACTGATAGCAGTGAAGTGAGCTACGCACAGGACCACGTGCCACCACGGATACAATACAATCCTATATTCTGTATAAGAGATGTTTTGACATAGAATCTCCTTGTTGACAACGACATTGTAACAAACATCGCCAATACAGAACACTGAATCTGCAAAGCCATGAAGATAACATTCATTCTTGATTTACAACACGCAGCTTTGTTTTAGATACGTCCTTCTTAGAACGTGGGTGTCAGTTGATTCTTGTAGAATGCACCCAGCTACGGGTTGTAACCCCATCAGCATACTGCCCGCAGGAAGTCCATTTCCTGCAGATTGCCGGAGTGAAGTGATAAACTCTGTTACTTGAATGCAGTTCCGAGCTTTGTGTGATAATCCTTCCTGGAATACTCCTTATCTGGTCCAATATCGTCCTTATCAGAAGATAACAAATCTGCACAAGATCTGTCAGTCAACAAAACTGGATCAGTACCCATCCACGGACAGCCAGGGCTAGATAATCCGATAATCCGAAACGGTTCACCCTTTTATTAGTAAAATGTGTACTCAAATAACAGAAATTGAGTTTTGTTATGAAACAATACCCCCAAAAACGACTTGAGAGTGCTTGTCTCAAAACACCAGGCTTATTATCCCGGGTCGATAACGATGAGTCTTATTTCCATCGTATACTCAGTCTCACTTTTAGATAGCAGTTAAATGTGGCGTTTTCCCATGTTCAATCAGCCACAAACAAGAAGTCGAAAAAGAACAGTACGCGTTTTCATTTGATTGTGCGTTGCGTGTACATTCTCTAGCTCAGTCTATCTTCAGTCAGTCGTCAAAACTGGGATCAACCCCTTTAAAGAGTCTGGCGCCATCTTGTCATGGGTAAAACGGTATGAAAAAGGCGCTGTTCTTTTATTAATTTTACAACACTAACGAAACAAGCTATATTTATGGATAGAATGTTTACATATTGAAAACACTTTGTTCTAGTATTCCAACTTAGATCGATAAAATATTTTTTTGGATATATTTCAAGTATACACATGGCAATTAACTTTACGACACCTGTTTCCTACTTCCTCACAACAAAACACGTATGAGTTTACTACATGAACTGTGCCCTAAATGCTTAACGTATTGAGAAAGTTATATCATGCAAATTTATTTGGTGATAACAAATTCTATTCTTTCTTGAAACATAGAATTTAAAATTAGGACCATTTTATCAACCATAAAATTTGTTGCTGTGGAGATCGATTTGGGTACATGATGGAAGTTCCTTTGTCTTCGCAATTGTTATTTTCTTTAAAACAACTCTACCGACAAAATCCCCTTTTCTGTACCCTATTTGAATGCATCAGAAAATGTCCGAACCATTTTTAACGCGGAATTCAAACACTGGAACCTCTTCTTCATATTAATGCTGGCTTAGATGCTTTAAGCAGCGTGAGTAATAGTCTAGATAAGAATAAGTATTAAAAGAAATGATGCCTTATAGATTTAAACTGACAGTTTGAACTGGATAGTTTTTTTTCAAAATGAATATGTGAAAGATGTAGGTTTGCAGAATTGTTTCAGAGAAATACCCTATTTCCTTTAATATACGCCCCGGCGTCTATTTTTCACACCAACTTAAATCCTGGGGGTCATTTGAGATCCGGCGTCAATTCGAGACCGGCTACTATTTATATTTTGCAAGATTAAATCATAAAGGAATACGAACATTTAGGTATTCACACATGAATTATCTCTTCTGGATGAATACCTATTTATAATTGAAATGAACATATTAAGCCATGAGGTGTTTTATAGTTTTGTGACAGAAACGATATTTTTATCTCAGAATATTTGAGTCAATAAGTCATCTTACCATCAAGCGTCTAATCAAGCCCGGTGTCTATTTATTTTAAACGGTCGCGCCCCCGGCGACAATTCGAGACCCGGCCTCAATTCCTGGAAATACGATACTAAACATTTTGATAACTCTTTCAAAGGAAACACTGACATAGGAAAACTAGGGAGGAAAAACAGCTGTTGATTTTATCATGTAACAACAGAGGAATGTCCTGAACAGTTTGGACCTGAAGTCATAAGGTTTGACCCGGAGCAGTTAACGCCTAACTCGACCTTACTCCTGTAAAAAGAATTGATCGGACAAGGCCCCGTAAAGATGTATGAACAAATGGAATAGGAAACCAACTGACTGAGCATTTAGGACCGGAAGCAATAACTGGATGCTTTTAGCTTTACATGTATCAAAAGTCTGTTAGAATTGGAATTACCCTCTACTAAACATAGGACTAATATGATGAAGGGATAGCTAGGTTTCTGATATAAATGTTTTTAATTTTGATAACATATAAAGAAAATAAGATTTTTGGCCGAAAAGTTAAAAGATAAATTCGTTTTGGTAATAAAATAATTATAAAATAAATGACCTTATCGCAGCCAAGTCTCAATTTACACGGTTATCTCCCTTTTATCAAAGCCACCTTATGCTGCTCTCTTGGCCATAAAGTGGTTATTTCCGGTTTGCCTCGCTCGAGTGTCGTGTCGTGACCGGAAGTTCATACAGCATTGATCTCTGGTCGTGTCACTGCATGATGGGAAGGGTTTCACAGGAAGTACTGCACACATGGCGCTGGAAATCTCACGGTTAGATTATGTTTCCCGGAAGAGCAATTGAGTCGCACCTGTTTCGTATTTGAACTGAGCAGTCATTGTCCATTTGTCGTTAATGGGTTTATGCGATTATTTGCAATACCTTGAATGATTTGAGGGACGTTTTCACTGTTATGAGTAAGAAACAGTTTAATGTTGAAAGATTGCCTAAGCAAAAATCACAGAGAGATACTGTCAGCTAAACGCCTTCATTCCTTGTATCACTATATTCCTATCTAGACTATTACTCACGATACTAATAATACTTCGGTGAAGTAATTCTTATAGTCAGCCATTGCTTCGTATTAATCTTACTTTATTGAGGTTATCTATAATTTAGAATTGTTGTTTTGATAGGAATTAAATGTAATTATGATATATATACTAAACCGACAAGAACAAATTAATGTTATTACTTAAATTGCATGTTTTTTCACTTCTTTTGTTCAATGTCTTCACAGTATAGTTATTCATAATCGATTATTTCATTCTTTTTTACTTTTTGTCAGTCATGAATAAAACAATGCAAAGTAAAAACTTCAATCACTTGTTTTAGACTACCTATGATCGAACTTCTGCAAGGTTATAGACGTAGAATTTTATTGCTACAGTAATGGGATCGTCCGTTTGAAATATAGATGGAAAACCACCCTCACCCATCGACCTTCTCCCTATGATCGAAATGACTTGAAATGACTTTTATGAAACTTGTGCAGATTGTGTTTAACTCTCATTTCCGCCAGGGTATTACAAACATTCACACTCGTTTTGTGAGCGTCATATGACACACTTCCAGGTTAATATCTATACAGAAAAACTGTTAGGAGTCATATTTGGTTACAATGCATCTTTTGCAACATCTCAGTACCATCCTAGCCATTGTACCCACTTTTGCTTCAAGGTTCCATGTTAATGTATTGCCGAAATTTTCACTTTTTCCTCCAGATACAGAAATTCGACTATTTTAACTTTCACTAATATTTTAGGATTAAAAAAACATTTGCTTCCTTTCCGAGAATATGAAGTTATCATTTTTTTCTCCCACCGTTATAGTCGCAAGCTTCAGATTGTCAATCATATGTCATATTTGAACATCGACCTCCTTATCATTCATACTGCAACTGCTACATCCCGGAGGTTCGCTAACCTTCTCATGAATCTCAGAACAAACGCCATCTAACTTGATTTTTTCCTGAACGTCAGTTCCATGACTCCAGTTGCACTGGAAAAATGAGTACCATTTCTACATATTGAGAATTAAACTGCTTACAAACTATTACAAGTTAGTTAGAAGAGTTAAGATGGGTAAAGAATAGGTACTGAATGAAAGAATTGAACTGGGTGGACTCTTGAAGTACTATCTATTTACAGAGATGTGTCCACACATATGTCAGTGAAGAAAATCTGACGTGGCGTGAAGCACTATAAGACGAGAAACCTTTCTTACCACGCGTCAAAACTAATCAGTCTTTGTCACTACTGAGTTATAGTTACCCAAGCCCTTCAACCGCGACGAGACAACGAGACAACACATTCAGTTAGTAGACAAAGACAAACTTGCTATTGCACACACGAAATTCATACTTCTGGTTACATCTTATTGCATGATCAATTTATAGACTTCCATGGTCACTGCCACGGCTGTCGAACTGAAATACAGGTTCATGGTGGACATACCTAAAAGTTACTGCATCAAACCGAGTAGGTTGTAGACCATGATGCAATGGACTGCAGAATGAGTAACATTTTGTAAAGCACAATCAATGTAATTAATTCAAGCTATAGAATGACACTGAATACACATAGACGTGGATATTTTCTCCACAAAGGTTTCCTAAACCATTTCTTCCAACTGTAAATTGTCATAGTTTTGTTATATATTCGGTTCTCGGAAAATTAGTCGTGCTCTTTTGCGGCAGGGATACCATTCCAGTTTCTATCAAATTAAAAATTGCCTTAACGGGAAGGCTTTATAGTCTCCTTAACGGTAACTGGACAGTATGAATCCTCTTTTCTAATTGAACAACTTAAGTTGATAGCAACCTACTAAAGTCAAGGATTTTCACCAGAAAGGTAAACGATTTCATTTTCATTTTATTTAATCTTTTAGGCAACTTTTAGACTTGCCTTTAAGTATAAGAAACTCTAAATAAACATAAAACGTGACATACCTTAAGATTCTAAAAAAACGTCATAAGAGGTCAGACATACGTTGAAAATGTTCAAGTGACTGAAGAAAAATCCACTCGTCCAGCCGTTTAAAAATTTGAGGTCACATGATATAAGTTCAGTCTTCTTGATAAGCACCAGGTGGATTGATGTGGTCGGTGTTAAAAACTGATAGGCTGGTATGTTGGACTAATTAAAACTATTTTTTGGAAAGGAATGCACTTCAAGAAACTTTCAGTTATAGAGTATAATTTTTTAATTCACTTCATCTCCACGAACCTGAGTTATACGATATCTGAAGTAAATTCATCGGCAATACTTATCACAAATTGTTATGATTCTTATGGAGCAATAAAGTTCGTTAAACCTCGTTCGTTTACATGGAAATGCACATGACATAACAGGAATAAAAAAACCACTAGGGGTCAAAAGCTCAATCTTTATGTTCCCATTTAAAACTGTCTAACTGTTTACACTCTCAAATCTATATGTTGTCATTCTTATTACATCAGGTCCAATTATATCTAAGTCGAGTGTCAACACATAAGAATACGCTATCTTGACTAGGAGCCTGTTATGACGTCATCAGTATGTTGTTTCAGAATTCGTGCTAAACTACCATTTACGATTTGTCAAAAGTGGGTGGATGGGGTCTGACTCTTACGTGTTTTAGAAATACTAAGAGTGGTTCAATCAGTGACAAGCCATACTAGACTTTAGAATCACTCTTAAGTTTAACGTCGAAGAATATCTTAGTTCTATGACATTAGCCATTTTGAAAGTCTAGTTGTCAGTATGTGTCCATTGAGCAACTGAAACACTAATACTCCATCTGTCAATGTTCATCTGTGCATAAAGCTACACAGACCTGTAGCATTTGGCGACCATGACGTCACTTCAAGAGCGTTTACGGTGGTTTAAAGCAAGCTGATATCAGCGGTAAAAATACCATTGTTTTTGCTGTTTTGGCTTGTCCAATATATCATCCATCCTGTCTGTTTTGGGAAAACACAATTCCATAGGAATACAGGAACCACGACAATTTCTCTGAGGATGGTATCAGTTTTGTCAATTTTAGGAGGACATTCACGGTTTTGGTTTCCTTTTACTCATTTTAGACTACTTAATGTGTTGTAAAGTTACTATTGCTATTTGATATGCTTGATAGTGTCCAGATCCAAAATCAGACATGAATCACGAATTAACAACATGTAGGATGTAATTCTAAGGAACCAGTTAACGTTATATTTATGCATGGTCTTCTGCCATTGTTTCACTCCTTCAGTACAAAAGATCCACTTAAACACAAAAGTATTTACAGAGTGACCGAGTGGACAAAGGCGTGAAGCTAGTAAGCTTTAAGTACCGTTTCGAGCTCACCTGTGCTACAGCTTTAAAAATACTAGTGCAGATTGGTGTCATAACCCCTAGTTAGAACCACACAACCATGTTAAATTAATGTAGTCCAAAAGTCCGTAGATAAAAGGTGACTAGTTAGTTGCGACTGCGGGTACAGCAACGTGCAGTATACTTATACAAAATGCTGCCAAAGTCCCAGTCAACCGAGGTGTGTTTGGTACCTCATCACGATTGGCAGCTGGTACTAACTTGGTGTGTCTCATTGCTGAGCATGTGTATGGTCCTCAAGGAGTTGAGACTGCAGAGATAAGTGTAAGGGAAAAGCGGATACAGTAACTTCGCTGATACTGGCTCGATGCAAGTGTTTTAAAATGTTTACCTTTTCCTGTGGTATGATAATAATTTTGTTTTCGTTATCTTCTTTCGGTTGCATGATTAAGTTTACCCTTAAACGTACCATAATATTCCAGCTTACTAAAGTTCTATCAAAACCCGTTTGTTAATCACCTGCCACAATAGATAATCTGTCATCGGTAAAAAATCTAGTTCTCATTGGTTCTCAATTTCAGGATAGTAAGTATTTATAACGAACCGATTGAGTTCATAAATGACACATTTAATCTTTATCTAAGGTTTCTCCACTCTCGCCATCAGAGGACGCACGTGCAGGTGGAGGAATGGTCAGCTCGGCACTCATGGGGTCAAGTAGCTTGTCTAGTCTGCGTCTCAACCTCACTGCCAGGACCAGGCACAGAAATGCCGACCCACCGAACACCCCGGCGGCAGAGAAGAAGACTATCTTGTACGACTTGGTTCGGTCATAGATGTAGCCTGGAACGATTAGAATGTTTGATACAGAAATAATGCCTCCTTATAATCATTGAATTTAAACAATGGAAAAAATTATAGGCTACCTTGAACTGAGAATTGGACTATCTAGTGTACCTGGTCGGGTCATCGATGTAACCTTCAACAAACAGGGTAGTTAAAGGGCATCATACAAGTGTCCTATTTATAAGGAAAAGCGGAAATAGGACAGGACTTTGATTATTTAGTAAGCAAGGTACACTCTATGTTAAGAAGAATGAAATATTGTATGACATTGTTCGGACATAGATGATGCCTCGACATTACAGGACTGTGTGATATGAGCATCGTGTGTTATGTCCTATTTATTGTCGGGTCCGGAAACTTGATTTTAACACAAGATACTCAGATTCATGCCATTGAGAAGAATATAATCTTTGTGTCCATGGCTTCCTTCATAACCATATAAGCAACATTTAATATCTCAAAAAAGAAACAGATATCGTAAGACATTTCTTCCCTTATCGGATGTATGAGACAATAATTCTGAACGAAATTTCACACGGCAAAAGTAAAAGTATCCCTTCATAATGAGAGTTTGAGAAAAGTAGGAACACACGTAGGCGTCTGGCTGTCACAGTCCCACCCGTCTATCCAGGACATCCAAAAGGTGTTCAATTGGGTGCAAGTCAGGGGATCTATTGGACCATGGCAGCACATTAATGTTCTGATTATGCCAGAAGTCTTTTGTTACTCTGGCGGCGGAGAGTAGAGGTAAATGTGGTTGAATTAGCGTTTTGCTGTCAGGTTGCATTGGATCTGTCACGGTGTAACGGAATCTAACTCATTTATCCGGCGGAGAGGTAAGAAAATAAAAATCAAGCCAATAAAAGTAAGAGAGAAGCAAATGAGTGAATCAAGAGATTTATTTCCAGTCTAAACAAGACGAGTACAACAACAAGCTACCCGTAGTCAACTCAACAGGAGTAAACAACTAATGAAAGAAGTCCCGTGAATAAACAAATAGTCAAGCTGTAGGGAATCACTCTAGCATACCCCCAGGCATTGTAACAGCAGGATACGCTAATGGCCGTCTTAACGGGATAGCATCAATCAGACAAATCAACACTTGGCGTGAACTAACGGGACGAGGCTAAATAGGGACATCCTGTCTCAGGGTAAGACGTATAGCAAACGCTCCACTCTTCTTACCCTGGGTGTACACCCCAGCAAAACCTTCGCGCCGTGTCCTTTTCCCTACAAACTTTCTAAAAATAATCAACCAATGACTGCGCTTGAAATGCAAGTCGGCAAGTTAATATGGCAGCGCTCATCCCTTCAAATTAAAACCGAGTGAGTGAGTGAGTTTGGATTTAACGTGTTTTGAACAATATTTCAGTTATTAAACACGTGGATGACAAGCATCCAAAAGGGGATCGAAATGATGAGGGAAAAGACGGAATGAAAGGCATTGTGAGAGATAGACAAACAGGTTTTAGAACGACTAAAATTTGATCTGACTTCTACCCGACGACCTATCAAGCTTGGGTGCCCCTGCAAGGAGCAAGTAAGCTCCGGTTGGCATAGCTCTAGGGGCCTCTGGATCACTCAAACCACCACGATAAGGTATTGAGTTAAGTTGTGAAAAATCAAATCGATCTCTAAAAACTAAATGTATGATCTGTTGTAATAAACTAACCAGAATCACAAAATTGGACTCGGGACATTATCACCATGGTCGAACGGTTAAAAGTCTTTCGATTCCTGTTTGTTTATACAATTGTTTTAAGTTAACGTACGAGCGAAAGCCAACTCCTGTGCGAGAGGCTCTCTTTGGTTGGCTGAAATTTTATCGCACACCATCGCGATAAAAGTATTTGATTGGCTGAATCATGGATTGCGGCGTGAAGGTTTTGCTGGGGTTAACCCCCAGGGTTCAGAAGAGTGGAGCGTCAGCTACACGTCTTACCCTGAGACAGAATAGGGATGAATAACCAAACAAGTACACATTACTCTAAACAATCCCTAATCACTACTTGAGTGAGTAAATAAATGAGGCTACTAGTTAGGTTTAGTAGGACTTATAAACATAAAGGGATGGTAAGGGAAAAACTGTAAGCCTTATAAGGAAGTGATCACATACTCCAGAAAGGTTCAGAGAAATAAAGGTCTATTGACCTCACCAATCAACTTCCAACGTCCAAGAGCCCCGTGTTGTCCCGAAGTTCAGCCTTGTCCTTGCCCCAAACAGGACAGAGAGAGTCCTTTCGCAAGACCAGCCCAGCTCGAACTACCGTAAGCTAGGCAATCTTTCGCTTATAAAGGCCCAGTGTGGACGTCGGAGAAACCACTTAGCACTGGCTTAAATTATTCCTGGGGCGTAACTCGAGTTGTGTTTCTTTGTTGAGCTAAAATAGCCCTAGATCCATAAATATTTTGGTTACGGCGCCATACGTTGGCTTATAGTGAAGGGCAAAAACCCCCCTACAAGTAGATATACAAATATATAACATGAGCATTGCATATTAATGCTACATGGAAAAAGGCTGGTAACTGGAAATTGAAAATGACATTTGAACACATAAAAATAGCCACAGTCGGCGAATAAAGACATGAATGATGAAAAATTATACATGAATGTAAAGTAAATAATATGTACTATCAATATATATACAATAATTGGTGATATTTGATAAAGTACATTAGATGAGAGGCGGGAAAAGGACGCTCGCTCGAACCGCGTGACAGATCAACGGCAAATCACTCCATCAGGTATAGGATACGTCTATCATGTGTCAAATTCTGCTGGTGATACGTATCACAGAGACATGAAATCGTGCTATGATTGGGGTGCATACAACGGGCAACTCCTAGCTGCGTTTGTCCTGCTCCCAGCATGCCTACGGCGATATTTCAATTGACAGTACTCAGACGAGGCATTTTTCTTTCACCAAAATCACATAGTGAACATAACATGGAATGTTATTGACCTTTATCTCGACTTGGACAGCAATGTCGGCTACTCATTGGCCAAAAGTGGTCACGTGCCGTAGGTATATTTTTCTATGTTAAACTGGGTCACGCGCAACCCTAGTAACAGAGACGACGTACTGCCAAGAGTTATCTCCCTTGTTCTACTGATAGGCTGATCTACTGAACTGCGTTCTCGTTTGATATTTAACTCGAACACATGATATATCTCCATATCAAACTCGTGGACACATGGTAACTTATAATATACCCATTGCACGTGAATTGTGTGATACCTTAGATCACATGATGCCTACTTTCTACACGAAAACTGAATCAAATTCAATCTAGCATAAGCAAACAGAGCGTACCTTAAAGGGAATATGTTCAAGTTGGAACGGCTCCTGTAATGAAATGGAATAAACAGATGCTGTACAGCTGCGATTATACTGCCTTGCTTCAACATTTGGATAATACGACACAACGCAATTCTTACACAAACAAGCAATATCCCGTCCATTGTACTAATTGTAGATATAACGTTTAAATGGTTATTATAAGATGTAATAAATCATACATAAAGGAATGTATGTAGGTGACTATTAAATACGATGTAAGTCTGATGTTCCAAATATCCAACAATATATCGACGAAGATGAATTTTTAAAACATGATATGAAACTGATAAAGTATAATTTCATGGCGAGTCTGTCTAGACACTCAGCCTTGAATCTTTGAAAAGCTGAAACCATTCTCAAGGATCTTATCAGATATATAATAAAAACAAAGGATGAAAAACCCGAGCTCTTAGTGCTCAGTTCATTTGTATGTACGGCCGTATGAAGAGAATAATTTCACTAATCAAAAATAAGCACTCGAACAGGCGAAGAGACGTATTACGCATACAGGTAAACATCCTTTTTATGATATGAATTTGAAATAAGAACGCATTGTTCTTGATACTCTTCAATGATTGCCGTGTTTTGAAACATTTTCCATTTTCATGATATCAACCCTAATTTGAAATCGTAAATTGTTAAATGGACCGAAATATATTATGCAGCTATGACATTTAAGATATCTTTCTTGTCATTCCTTGTTTTATGATCATGTTAGTATAGGAATTCTTCTGTTGATAATGTCAAAGAAAATGACGTTTTCAGCAAGAAAAATTTCAACTGCAATATCTTTGTTTTCTTTATATTATCTTTCATTCTAGCTATAAACTATTTTATATCCTCATTAAAAGGTTTTCTGTCTGTAATCAGCAAGAACATGCCTTTTACTTGTTATAAGAATTATGTTATTATAAAAATCCCATCGTATGTATTCCTGATTTAAAAATGTAAATTAGTTTCACACAAAAATGTTTTCTGTTTCGATATATATAAGACCAAACCTTTTAATTCTTTGAATGGTACATCATCTGTCAACATTAAGGGGGCAGTAGCAAGATCTTTGAAATAATATTTCTTTTGATTTTTCAAATTAATATCAGTGTAATGCCAAACGCATAATATTCAAAGGGTCAAGGATGTCATTAATCAAACCACTTCTCCGTGGTCGTGACTTATTACGTATCAGGCAGAACTTCAGGCGGCTATTCTAGTGTGAACACCTTTTAATCACTTAGTCATAAAACGTTCGTTTATGAACTGCAATTTTTGTGTAAACAAAAGTTGTCTCTATGTTGGAAGCTTTTTTTTCTTTTTCGCGAATTTATCAATTAGAACATGCGATTGCCCATTGATATTTTGAGATAAAGGATTATTCGGGATATCGTTATCATTAACATCACACAGCGATTTTCATAGTGAATTTCTTAAGTGATAGAACTAGGAGTAAAACAGGTAATTAACTTCAACGGATCACTTAACTAATTAACTTAAACAGTCACGGAAAGAAACTCGAATTCTCAAAACATTGATGACTGCAGAGACTTTATTAATCTCAGAGGAAAAGTACATCGCTCTTAACAAGGCAATGACATGTAGATTACAAAGTAACGTTTATATATCCAATTAGCGACAATATGTTTATTACAGAGTATGCTGTATAAAAAAAACACAAAACATAAGAAAATGATAACCACTCTCAAAGTCTGTTTCCAATAGCAACGAGGTGGAAAACTTTGCAATGAATTTGAAGTTGTATCACACTAGAAACAAAGTTCTTGAAGAAACTTTTCATGTCAGAATCGACATGTTATCAAATAATTTAATTACACAAGTCTGTCCTGGAAGGATGCAGATCCAATGATATCAAGACTAGGTCAGCTGTCTCTTGTTTGTCTAAAGGTCCAGTTTAGGACGTAATGTAGGACCTGCTTCACATGCTTTCGTTGGTCAATGAACACAAGCATACGTCTACGGTTATACATCGTCAAAGCTCTGATGATTTTGGAGGTAATGCGTTGCCTTTCATCCAGACAAAATTCAGCCCAAAAGGTTCACCAACTATAGACTATTCCATAAATCTAACATGGGCAGTGTCTCACATGCACTTTCACGACTTGACGAGTCCTTCGTTGACACCTATAGACCCTCACTAAATAAACAACTAACTAAACTAAACTAAACTAAACTCCAACTACAATGCAGCTGTTTAAAAACAAAAGAGATTATGTCACTTTAACATATTGTTCAAGGGGCAAACTCATAAGAGAGTGATTGTGTTAATCGGAAGACCAACATGGAAGAACCATGATGAACCTTACACGTATATTTCGTTATAAATACGATTGTAATGCGATGTTAACGATCATATCTATACTGTTGACGAAATACTAGTATTGGATTAAAATGATTCTGCAAACGAATACGTGAAGTATGTTACATTTAATCTACACATAGAGAACAAAGTTAAGCACCCCCCTACTTTCATAATTGCAAAATGCATCTGTGGGGTAAAATACGACAATATGACTAAATGGATACCCTTGACAAAGAAACTAAAGTTTTCGTGACTTAGTATCTTTAAAATCATCATACATGATGACATTGATAACTTAAGATAAAAAACGTAATGGTACTGATTTTTCACCCAAAATAACTATCGTCCGTTTGTCAAAAGTATGCGATGGATTCTGATGTTAGTTGTCATTAACAACAATTTTGTTAACAAGTACAATTGTACACTTTAAAACATCAGGTATCCTTCAAAATAAGGACATAATTGGGTTTTGAAATTTGAAAAGAATTTCCCATAATTTTTAGAAAAAGGCCATAATCAGACGATTTTGGAATAAATGTGGTCTTCTTTAACTTTGATTCAGTAACCGTATACTTGTTTTGCTTTATAGTCGTTGTTACGGTTAAAACGCCCCATTTAGTCCCTTTTAATGAATGGGTCATTTTCCAAAAAATGAGATTTTGGAGGTCCATAATGCTGTAACTAGAGACTTTTGCTTAAGAGATCCATAATACAGTTTGATCAGTGGAATAGGAATAATGGAATAATACAAACCAAAAAAATTGACTTTCTGAACATATTGAACTTTTGATCTCAAAATTACCAATTTGTATAATTGCAATTATTCAAAATATCCGAAATGATATCTTAATGAAATTACGTTCTTAAATTGCAAAATGATGATTCTAGTACAATTACTTTTACTGCAATGTGGTCCTCTTTATTCCCAGACAAAACTTACTGGTGAAAAACTTGGAGGTGCTTAACTTTTTTCCTTATGTATATATGTGACCTTGCGTTTGAACCAATTCAACTTTACAAGAGTCTGGAAACCATTTATGGTTATTCCTGGCTTTTTATGACGTCACAAACGAAAAACATTTAATGCCTTAATCACACGTCCCTTGCACTTTTTGTCTACAAAGAGGATGTATACAAGCCACCAAGCATTAGTTGGCGAGCATTGATCCATGTTTGACCTTGTTTTGTTCATACAGCTCCTAATTGGCAGACAACAAGATTCCAATTCACCACAATATTAAGCCGTGACATGTAGAGCTTTACTTACATAACATTATAGATAACAGCCTGTGTTCATTTATCCCAGTTTTAGATAGTACAGTTGTTATTGACAAGGGGTTTTCCAGTGATAGGCACATGTCAGATCGGTAGAATTGAGAGCAGTTAAGTCAAACTGAGGATGATCGAAAATTTCAAACTCTTTGAATCAATTTCCAAAGTGCAAAGAAAACGTAGTTTAAAGTAGGGATTTAATTTGGAATATGCTTAACAAAATATATTAAACACATATATCTGTAGTTGTTTTTTCGAAAAGAAAAGACATGGTCCTCATTACTGACGGCACCAGCTAATAACAAAACACAAACCATCTTCTTGTCTAGTTCACTATTTATCTGAAATGGATCATTCCATCCTGCTAAATCAGCGTATATAAATCCGCTCTCACTCCTTCCATATCTCCTGATCTCCTTCAAGCCAAAAGGCTCGTATCGCTAGCTTTCGAACTAGCCAATGAGACTACTCGCATTCAGCAACAGCGGCACCTCCCGGATGGAAATTCCGTTAAGTTTCAAGACAGCAGCTGCAGGCTCCTTGAATAACGACATTCCATGGGCTGAAGTGATAAAAGGTTAACTATGCCACGAATATCAATCCGATCCAGCCGTACGAGGCTTTTGGCTTGAAAGAGATCAGGGTATAGGAAGGAGCGAGGGCGGATTTTATATGCTGATTTAACAGGATGGGATCATTCATGTTACGAAGAATTCAAGGTTAAGAAAAAGTGAAGTTACCTGCTAAGGGTATTCCCAATATCTGTCCGAACCCGTTGACGAAGAAGGTACCGGACCAGATGTACTTCTTGACGGGTCCAGTGGGTGCGAGCGGCATGATGGCGGAGAAGAGGAGCGTCATCGTCACCCCGTCTGCAGCTCCGTGCACTGGGCATAGCAGTCAGTGATATTTGGTATTTATCAGTAAAATTATTTATCAAAATGGCAAAAATGTTGTACCAGGTGAATCTATTCCTCGTTTTCCGACCTAACCAATGATACTCGATTAAATCGTTGGAATCGGGTACTTGGTATGAGGCAACGTTATTTGTCTCCTAATAAGGAAGCAATATGAGGGTGAGAGGACACTAGTACTCGAAATAATGAAGTTGATGAAAGAAAGCAGCTGGGGAAAAATCAAAATATCGTCTTCCTCGAACGTTCAACAGGAAAGGTAGGTTTTATCCCAAAAATATTTTATAGCCGTCATTTGACATTTAAACTGTTCTTCAAAGACTTTTCGTCTTCCTGGACCAGTAAGCAATATATACATAGAAATTACTATCACAGTTTGATATTATAACGAACATCGTCTCACCTACACAGTACACAATCACGTACACGTGAGAGGGAGATAGCACGAGTACGGCTGATGCTACTGCCACCACGACGCAGCTGACAGCGTACACGAACATCAGGTGTCGGTTTAGAACATCACCTGGGGATTTCAGAGGTCACTCTTGGTAAGGTGACTATTGACCCACAAGGGGCTATTGCGATAGTCTATTGTGCCCAATTTTATGACAAAAATAGTCAATATTGCGACCTACTATTGCGATACCTATTGCAAAAGTTAAAACATGAATGAAACAAAACATTTCAAGAATAAACAGTGTTTTAGTGCCCCTAAGATGATATACTGAACTTCCCCAAGGCTGAGCAGAAAAAAAGAATAATTCTTGCCTTTTCCGGTTGAATCATCCAGCTATCAGGGCATTGCCCAAGCATTTCATCAAACTAAAAGCTGCAGTTGTTACTTGAAAGTTTCCTAGCGAATTTCACTCACAGATTAAAAAAACATCTTAATTGACTAGACTACCTAACTATCAATAGTTAGTCTTGTATTCAATACTATCGATAGTCTATTTTGAATTACTATCGATAAATAACTATAACAGTGAAGAAACTATTGCGATAAGTCGAACGTTTGATCTATCGTTACACTCCTATGGCAACAGTATCGGTGTCCAATTCCTTCTTGGTCGCCTTTAAACTCATCAGGAGCCTTTCTGTGAACGATGTATAAGTAGTTATTAGTGTTTATTGATATTTTAAATTAATATATTTAGTTCATTCAATATATTATTTATTCACTCACTCAATCAATAACTTATTCATTTTTAACTCAGTCACTCATTCATTCATTCATTCATTCATTCATTTATTTATTTATTTATTTATTTATTTATTTATTTATTTATTCATTTATTTATTTATTTATTTATTTATTTATTTATTATCTTTTAATTATTTAATTATTTATTTAATTGGCTAAGCGTAACGAAGCTCTATTGATTTGGTGGTCGATATTTTCAATTCATCCATTAGTCACAAAATCCTTGTGAGACAAAAAAGACATGATTTTTTCCATCGACCTCACAATTGCCAGTTATTTTGTAGGTTAGTGTCAATTAGGATGCGTTTAAAGATATTATCAAGCCGACAAGGAAGTGAAACGAAAGACACTTCGATACAGCTAATGATATATAAATCCCTGTCAAAGGCAATGAGCAAAATTGCGTTAATCTTGTGTTAGCATGGATTTTAATATCATCTTTGATGTTGAGACGATTGTCACTTCATTGTGCGCATACTTTGATAAAAACTGAAATTATGTTTAAATTCTCCTTAAAAGTTTAGTTTAGTTGGTCATTAGATAACATCTGATCATTTCACGTAAATGAGAAAATCTTTGCGGTTTTAGATAATCAAATATTTTTCTTTGAGATTTTGATTATATGTAAAGTAAATATACCTGTACAGAGTCATTCATATACGTAAAGGTCCCTACTCGTCCCGTAACTAGTAATGATCTAACTATGAACATGGCGGCAAACCAAAATGCAGATTTCGTCTTATTATCGTCTTTGCCAATGATAAAACGTAATAATAATAATAATAATAATAATAATAATAATGATAATAACTTTAATACGTATTAATAACAATAATACGTAATAATAATAATTACAATTATTATCCGTAGTACTTATAATACTAATAATAATAATATTAATACGTAGTAGTAAGTCTAATAATGCGCAATAATAATAATGATAATGATAATACGTAGTAATGATAATGATAACAATAATAATTATAATGACGATGATGATGATGATGACGATGATGATGATGATAATAATAATAATAATAATAATAATAATAATAATAATAATAATAATAATAATAATAATAATAATGCCAATAGATGACTCTGAAAATAGCAAAGTTGAGGGAAATAATTTCATTCAGGCTGCGCAACTTCAGTCCGGTAGAAAGGTTAATGACAGTGTTGTTATCATCTTAAACGATTATGAATTTTTCTTTATTAATGTCAGATGTTTTCAGACGAATAAGAGGCGGTTAACCAGAAGACACATTGGTGCTCTTTGAAGATTTTTCTTTATGTAACCATTATCATGTTAAGAATTTTGCCATTCTTTAAATTTGTTAGCAGTTTTTCATCTTTAATAGTAAACAGCTGTAATCAGTTATGATCAGAAGGTTCATTTTGAATTTGCTCAGTAGCTTCAAAAGAGAAGATACTAAATATCAAACATAAAAATGATAACGATGTCATTTTGGAGGAGAAAGTATTGCTTTATCTAGATTTTGAACGTATTAAACAGAAAGGTTCACATTCAAAATCACTCATCAAAATAAGTTTGGGACCATCATTATTTCAAATACACAGGTATTCGCAAATTTAAACAATGATGTAAATGGCAATTAATATTGAAAAGTAAGACGATTTTTAATTCATCTTAGACGCGGATATATGTTTTACATAAAAGTCATATATATGTCTATCAATTGCTAAAAAATCAAATTTATTGGCACGTGTTATAATTGGTTCTTGATGTTTCATTCAATTCAGGCTCTACATGCTGTCGTCGTTGACACAGACAAGAATCAACATCATATCTACGGAAAAATACATCGAGTGAAAAGCTTATGAGATCCCTTGCTGCAACTGATAACTTTTCAAATTATGCTTTGTAGAAGGAACTTCTTGGGAATGTAGTAACCCTATCGATGGTATCTAATGTATGTAATCGTAGCGATGATTTCCTAACCTCTTCGCTGATTGGTCTTCGAGAAAATATCCTCTGACAAAGCTCTTACGGATCAGGTAAGACGCGAGTGGTATGTTCTAACTGATTTTAATGAGATTTGTAGGTACCTAGAAGCGCTACAGTGAGACTCAGCACGGCCTCTGCAGCTCCAGAGTAACTCATACATCTTGCTCCTTCTTCCAGGTCGAAGTGGATGCTTTCCATGTATTGAATCTATGAGAAAAGGGAACATAAACAAAATGCTCACAAATGACCATCTTGTCTGAAAACACATACGTGGTAGATAGAGAGTATCAAGTAAGGATTTCTTGAAATCCAAAGTCTTAAACGATTAATAAAAAAGAAAATCCAAATGCGTGTCCAGAATGTATAACTGTATGACTATACATTCATATAATTGTAATGAAAAGACACGATGGTTCTGCTAGGTAAAAGAGAACTCTAAGAGAATTGATTCTCTAAAACATGCAGCTGATGCTTTTGATTCTTTTATGATTCAACTGAAAACCTTACAAATACTAACTTGAAAATAATAATTTGGAATTAGTGCACAAAATGGGGTACTGGTGTCCTCGCTTTCACTAGACAAGTTAAGGTGATTAAGTCCCCCTACAGGTCATCTATAGCACGAACAATGCTAAATGACCTTTGCTGTTTGCCTTTAAAAGAGACTGGTCATTTCATTCACCTTACCTGCCTAGATTCTAAGAATATGAATTTTTATTCTACATTATTTTGAAAAATGCAAATTTAATATGTGTGGTCAAAAGCACTGAAATGAATGAACGGTCGAAGATTGTCGACGTATTTCTGAATCATTAGCCTTCATCAAAGAGCTCCATGGCCACTAAAATCAAAGAATGATATTAGAACATAACAATGAAAGCAACATACAAAATGAATCTTTGGTATATAGATAGCGAATGACAGCAGAAGGATGGCAGTGATCCACAGGTGCACATCCACAACCAGAGCTGATGTACAGCCCAAGTATTGCGACTTGGAGGATTCCTCTGTTGGTGTCTCCAAATCTTCGTAAGAGTCTTGAGTTTTCTCTGTATCGCTATCCGTCTCTGTCTTCCCCTTCCTGATGAGTATATTACACAGCAAACCGACGATGAGGATGGTGATGGAGTATATCTTCATGGTGTCCCGCCAGGTGTGACTCTCTACCTTGTCCAGGTGTGCACTCAGGGGGTTCATTAGGACCGCCCCTGTGGATATGAACAGGTATGGCAATGAATATAATTTGATCATTTTCTACTGTTTATCCTGAGTAAGTTAACAGTGAGGAATCCAACAATTTTCAAAAGAGGATTTACATGTTGAAACATATTGCACCTTTTTACGGTAGTTATCGTATTTTCGGAAAAGAAACAGAACACTATATATAAATTCAAACCCAATGTCAGATCTTCTGTCATACCTATTCAATCACATGAACACTTATATTTCCATCATATTCTTCAAATGTGTCTGACATTGCTAACGGAATTCAAAGTAAATGATGTCGATACTTTAGATCGATGAACAATTTCATAAACGCTGTTATAGTGACACAGAGTATGTTTCAAATTGTTTATGTTGCTTAATCATTAACTAGTACACCATATCTCCTTCGTAAAGTTCAATTCATATAGAAAATTACATTTTCAACTCTTAAATGATATTTATGATATTTTCTTGGTTTCAATAATAATCAGGAAACGGCCATATAAATGTTTCGAGATTGAATTTTATGTCCCATTTTCTTGTACACTAGTTAGGAATATGCTTAACACAACACAATCTCATTGAAATCAGTCGAAACTTGTCCCTCGTGGCTCGCTGCGTTTCTTGATTTGGTCATTTGTAATTTTTTTAACGGCAAGTATTTCTGTTTATGCTACAGTTGATTTATCTTTCTGCCCGTTTTCAAACGTTTACTTTGAATTTTAAAAATATAAATGAATTCCAAAAGATCCTTTGCCAAGTGAGTGTCGACCAAACTTTGAGAAAATGCTTTGTAGGTCTATTAAAAATGTGTCGTAGTTTTGTTTTGGTAGATTTCTTTACTATGACTTCCCAAATTTCTTAAAACTTTTTTTGAACGAAGTTAAACTCAAATCAAACGCAATAGTACATCCACCTCACAGACATGGCTTAATTTTCCACCAAACATAAGAGAATAGTAAAAAACACACGACTATTTTGCGTTCATTACAGCTCGTTTTTTTCTCGGGTACATTCAGAAAAAAGCTCATATTTCGTGATGTTTTGAAAGTTAGTTCAAAAGTTGCCGATGTCACACAGTCTAGAGTTCAAGGCCGTCGAACACGGCTCTAAAGGAGCCGTGGTCAGATCAAGAAACGCAGCGAGGTACGAGGGACAAGTTTCGAGCTGATTTCAATAAAATTCAACACTACAGTGCCTTATTTGTCGTTGTGTCTGCTATAAATAATAAATAGGTTCCCGAAATTACCGGTTTTCGTTCACAAATCGTGGCTTAAATTAGTTTATTCTCACTATTCTGAACTTTTAAGCAGCTGGATGGTAATTTTTAGATACAAGTCTTTCACAACTTGATATCGCCAATTTCAAAGTTTGACATATTTGACTCTTACACTATACTCTGTGCCTTTTGTACCTACATCTTTTCGTATATATTAAAAAACGAAGAAGAACAGGTTTTTATTGACAGTTAACATTTTTCTTTATTGCACGAATTGCGACGTTTCGGTATAGATACTAACACCGTTATCATGCAAGATATCAAAACATGTTTGACATTTTCGTTGTTCTTCAATTCTCTATATTGAGATTCTATGGTTGTATTCACTTCACTTCTAAACTAAATTTCAGAGGGAAAATGATATACGAAAATACCTTTTTAACAAATAACGTTCCTTCTTACCAAGCGGGCTTCCAACATTCATAACACTAGTCGCAAGAACGTAGTATTTGTGCGAGGAGGGGAAGTAACTCTCAATGAGCTCGTAGGGCGAGTTCATAACGAGGCTTGACCCGACCCCGAAGAGGACACAATACGTCAGAAAGAGCCAACTGAGGTCGTGAACGTAGGACGAGAAGAACAGCGCACCAGATGACAGCAAGACTCCGATAAAGAAAAGCAGTTCAGTGGGAAGTAGTTTTTGCAGTGACACAATTATCCAACAGAAGAGACGGTTGATACCGAATGATAGGGCGCCGATCCATGCTGAAACATTGAAATTAATGGTGTCGCTGTTATAGAACTGGTACACTGCAGTGATATATTTAAAGGAACTTTAGCATGCTATTTCGATTCAAATTGGCATTGGATTCAATAAGGCATACTTTTACGAGGCCAGAGCCACTCACCTCAGCTTTCTGTGAAATGTAATATTTTTTATTCCTAACCAATTACCATCTAATTAACCATGCAAATGTTAAGAAGTCGGCATAGAAAAATCGATGGTCAACTGTGAATTGATAAAATAAGAGAATTTAAATTTAAACTAAATGATAGTTAAAACGGCTGAACTAGTATTGTATGCAGCTTTTGTAGGTACCTAAGATCGGCTGAAAGCAATTAATGAAATACTGTTTTCATGAACATATTATCAGCATTTTAACTATGGCAACGTTTAAGGTTTTCTAGCAGAAAGCAAAATTTTGAAATGAAACTGTATTTCATGTGGACATGCTAAAATTCTGCATTAAATTCTTCCGGTCTTTTATAATCAACTGAATGCGTAAATTTAGAACTTTAAAGATGGATTATCTGAGTAGGGGGCGAGAGATGCATTATCTGTGAATTCGTTGTATTTACGCAATATTAAAGTGTGCCCTAGTGCCTTTAACGCAAATATTACTGTTGAAATTTTAAAGTTTGGCGTTAGGATTCCCCTTGTCAAACATATATATGATTTTAAAAAAGATTCATTATTCCATAAAAAACGGTTCGAAATTTTGAGGGGAAGAAGAAATATTTCTTGTTACAGATATGATGTTCACATTATACGTGGACACCTCAATTCTTCGACCAAAACGTTCAAAACTTTTAATTTCTTAATTATTTAATCAAAGTGTGATTCCGAAAGTAAAGAAATAACACGTCATGGCCCATATTAAGTTCTTCTTATGCCGACATGTCGAAGAGCATTTGATAATTTTTCAAGAGAATAAAAGAAAATTAAAACCTTTCTACCTTCTTCCGTTTGGTTATGCTGGTTTCTGTCGTGCTACAGTGCTGACACTTGCGTATATAGTTTATACAACCATCTCAATGAGAGTTAAAAAATTGCTTTTATTCTTTAACAGTTAAAAAAAGCTGCCCAGCACCTGTAGGCCCAGTATCATTTTCAAAAAGTATAATTTCAAAGTTCTCTTTGACAGAAATTTTAAAAAAGATACAACGATTTCAATACAGAAAAATGGTACATATCATTATTATTAACATCATCATCATCATCATCATCATCATCGCCGTCGTCGTTATTATTATCATCGTCGTCATCATCATCATCATCATCATCATCATCATCATCATCATCATCATCATCATTATTATTATTATTATTATTATTATTATGCGGTCAGGAGCTCATTAGGATTACTTGAAACAATTTACCATCAAACTTATTTTAATAATGTTTTTTGTTTAAATTTGTTTTTGCTTAATCGAAGATGAATAGGTATATTTTTCAAGTTAAGCTGATATTTTATCAAGTGCAAGATTTCACAATCTTTGAAAACTTTTATGATAACTTATCAAAAATATATGAATAACCTTTTGAACCTTTTCATTCTTTTCCAAACAACTAGTAATAACGTTTTTAAAAGAAATCTTTTGACACTCATTTTTGCAATGATTGCAATGCATAGAACTCATTCGCTTTCATCTTCCCCAACTTTGGCCTCTCTTAAAAAGTTTTGTTCAACTAATCAGTCATTTGGATCTAGGGTTTCCTTATGAATTTTCTTCTGATGACTTTGATACAAACACAAAACTTTTTACAAAGTACCATTTTATTTTTTTCATTGACACTGCCATGTCAGCAACTTTGCGTTGATAGCAATTTTTTTGTACAAATAGTTAATAAAATAACAATATTCTACGATTTATCATGTTGGTCAGCTCCATGGTGACGAATTGAAATAACAATAACTTTTAAAAGTAGTTTAAAGACAGTTGACCATTAGAAAAATATTAAATTCAGATCAATAGCAGAATGTAGGATCATTATCTGAACAACGTCAGATCAACAAAATCAGTACATTTTCAGATCAATACCAGAATGTAGGATCAATATCTGAACAACATCAGGTCAACAAAATCAGAACATGTTCACATCAATACCAGAATGTAGGAAAAAAATCTGAACAACTTCAGGTCAACAACATCAGAATATTTTCACATCAAAAACAGAATGTAGGACCAAAACCTGAAATATATCAGATCAACAAAATCAGAACATTTTCACATCAACAACAGTTAAGTGTCAGATAAAACTTAAGATCGAAAGTAATTCAATGTCGAACTGAACAGCTTGAAATCAATATTAAAACAATATGGGATGACTATCAGATAACAAAATATCAGTCTCAGAACATAAAATCGATATCAGAAGAAGAAGAAGTTTATTCAGTATTTGAGTCCTCATGGCCAAATTTACAATCATTTGAAATTATACATATTCATTGCGGATGGACAGGTTAACAAATGATTATAGAAGTCTTTTGGATTTCTTTACACAGGCAGGTTACGTTATAGAAATATCGCAACCGATTTAAATACCTTTACATTTCATGTTGCTAAAAGTTTGAATTTTATTTCTGATGGAAAAGTATGATAATAGCTGGGTTTATTTATAAAAAAATTTTTGCACAGCATAAAAGGGACCTACAAGTAGAAAATGAAATTAATCTTGTTGAACATAAAATCACATTTGTCACAAATAAGTGTATCGCTATATATATCAACATTATATCTATATCTTTGTTGTTGAATGTTCAACATATGGTTTTGCCATCGAAATTTGCATAAAATACGTATAAGATCTGTATTGGGATTAAGTTTTAAGATGTATTTCTCTGGTTCCAGGGCAGACTTGATTGATCCATAGTATATAAGAAAAGATCAGTATGAAAACAAAATCAGATAAATATCTATTTCATAACATTTGAACTTGATAGATAATTATATTAAACGATAGAGTCAAATTTATATGTCAGTTTTGATGTCCCCATTGTTGATATGATTATGGCATATGTATGTAGCATATTGAATATATTATACAACTTGGTCTTCTTATTCTTTATGTTTTCAAAACGTATTTTATGGAGTATTCCACAAGAGAATCCGAAGAAAAGAAAACTACATGTTCATCTTTATGAGCCCTTATCGTGGCAAAAACAAGTAGAGAATCATAGATAAAAGACTTGGTATGTTTCACTCCTTTATAGAGGCCGATAGTGGCCCAAATAAACCCACCAATTAGAAGTATCAATTAGAACTTAAGTAGTATTCAGTGAACACTAATTTCAATATTAACAGATGCAGTTAGTTTAAAAGTCATAAAAAGTATTTTAAAAGATGCTGAATAAGTTGAAAATTGGCTAAAGCTGAGCTTTTGAACGTGGATCGTTTCATTTCTTAAAAACATAAAACGAGCTTTCTTGCTTCTATAAGCTCTCACGCACCGATCCACTCCTCAAAGAAAGGTCCACTTGACAACGGGTTACTTGAGTTAATAGTTACTCTATTTCATTGGCTGAAAGATAACAAGCCATATATATCGTTAATTAACCAGCCGTCAGCGGAACGAGGATGGGACCCAAATCAGGTATCTCTAGGGGTTAGGTATTACAAATCGCAGATGTAGCTAAATTACAAACATTTAAAATAATATTAAACGGCCGCAGTGCGCTGTCCATCAACAATTTATGATTTGAGATCGGAATGAAGAGGACATACGGAGCTCAGTCTCGTAAGGCCGGGTAGTTATTGATGATATCGAAATACACCAAAACTTTCTTGATCATCGGACTTTTAAAATTCTAACAAGGCTTCCTTCAAAGATTTCAAATATTTTACTTTTACATGCAATGTATGTACATTCGGGTGAAGATACGCTTTTGTTTGTTTTTGTATTTGCTACATAGATATCAGTAGAAGACCATAGAAAGGTTAAGTCTGATATTCACAGCTACTTACTTTCAGTGGAAATAAACTATCAAGAAGGTGTTAAAGTGTTTTCTTGAATACCATAACGAGAACAGAGAAGGGTAGTATTACCAATCCTTTCAAAGAACGCTTCAATGAGCCCGCAATATTAAAGCTATGAAAGTGAATGCTGTTCATTAAAAACTCATAAATCAGTCACTCATTATACATTAACTCCTTTGATGTCACAGTTTGTCGAAAAGATGCTCGTTAACTCTATGAAGTCTATGAGTCTTCTTAAGCTCCTGTTTCAGCTTGACTTTTGAGACTGCCAACTAATTTGGTTTGTCACTTTATCTTTGATAAAAACAAATTTCTTTGAAGAAGATTTCAATACCTTGAAGAATTTTGAAGTATGTACTTGCAACTATCTAATTGCAATTATTTCATCTTTATTGTACAGCTTATGTTGAAGAAGTTGATTTCAAAAGACATTTAAGTGGTATTCTTTATTTCTACTCCCATTCACTTTTTTCCTATTATTTCTGTTCAGAATACCTAAAACCAGGATTTAAATGGGCGCCTTTGCTTTCCATTTATAATTTTCGACTGTTCTAAGAAGAAACATCTGTTTCATTAACAATAGTTTCTTCTAAAAAGGTACACGTCAATTGAATCGATAGACGATCCAATATTTTAAATTTCATCAAATAGTTGTATTAATAACTTCTTCTTTCTAAAACGTTTGCCTTTTGTTAGTAACATTATTAATACTTTCTTTAATTCGTCGTGTTATACGACAACTAGACATTGTATAGTACTAGACAAGAGCACATGTACTAATATTTGGAATTATTCGTCGTCATCGTGGCGATAATGAAAGTCAGTCTAGCAATACCATTCAAGGCCAGAGAAAGCTTCGACTTGGGGTTCAGCATTTCTTTGTAACTATTGACACTTTGCGCTATTGGCGCTAAAAGCTCCCATGGCATTATATCCATTATACATACGGTCAATACAATGCAAATGACACCAATAACATGTGCTTCAGAACCAGGCACTTAAGAAGACGGCAACATGTTCTTTATAGATAGAAAATGATGTTTAGCTCCTGATTTTATTATAGGGATAAAATCCTCCTTCATTGAATTCACAATGCAGATACAGGAACCAAAACGCTGTAGTCAAACCTTATTATGATATAGGTTACTCCTGTAGAGACATAAGATTTTCCTAGAGATAGCGTGCTTCGTACAAAGACATATCAACAGATGACACTGTTTGTGAAGTTATGATCATCTTTATCACCTAACGTCTATACGTATGCTTTCTAAAGAAGTTTTGTTTCAAGCAATATCGAGAAGATGACAACCGTCCATTTCAACTCTAAAATCGTTCGTGCATGTTCAATTGAATACATGTAAATAAAACTGAAAATGAAAATGTTTCAATATAAGCAAACATAAAAAAAGCATGACGTTATTGAGATTGGATACCAGAGTGATAATGAGATACATTTATTGGAGTAATAAAACAGAATCGTACATACAGTGGACAGCGTTCTTGAAGGGATACAAGTCCTTGTAATCACATTACATCAGGGTTGGTAAAACAAGGCTCAATAGTCAAGCCTTACGTTCAGTAACACATTGTGCGCGGCGTATATCCCTATTCTCATATTGCGTTCTGTGTTACTGAAAGCAGTGCCGGTCATATCATTGCTGCATTATGAAGCACTGATAATGTTGTGTTGATGGAAATAAAAACATTCCACTTACATACCCTGGGATAAAGCCTCACTCAAAGCTGCGCCCTGTGATTTGTGACCTATGAACCATTTTAACCAATAGCAGAGCGAGTCTGCAATAGCAAGATTGCACCGCCTTGTTTGTTTTCGCCTGCGTTCTTTTTCACCTACAGGTTTCTCAAAACAGTGTTTCTAAACATTTACAGCATCTTCTCTGCGCATTTATTATATTGGGCAGATTGTAAACTGGGGATTTGAATTAGTTGCGCATTTATCTATGTCACACTAAGGGGGGAACATCTATAATTTGGAGATTTGATTTGTTGTTTATGAACCAGCACTCTTGCACTAAGTACATCTTCCGTTTCGTCTATAAATATTCTCCACAACCAGTACATTTTATAACATATTAAATGCCTTGAGGCGCAAGAAATGTTTTCAATTATTTTTAATTCTGAGTTATTTATATGTGTAAATATATGACTGTGGATGGACTTTGTGTGCCACATTAAATATGTCATCTCTACAGTGTATATCAGCAAACTATTTTACTTTCCAGAAAGGCCATTTCACCATTTGTGAGAACAGTTGATATATGAAAACGGCATTGTTTCCGACTACTCCATGAAATCCCCGAAGAATAATGTGTTCTGCTTATGTATCCCTAAGTTGTTCTTCCAGTAGAATTCAGTGAGGTGTCTTCATTCATCAAATGATAAGCCAAAATGCCTAAAATGATTGAAATATTTTGACATGTATGTCACATTTGTCATTGCAACGCTATTAAATGAAGTAGGAATTTGTCAGTAATTTCAAAATGAGTGATAGTGCTATTCAAAGAAACTTGAGAACAATTTAGTGACATTGTCAGTGAGGGTGTGTTCTGTATCATTCAGTGTCAGGAATCAGAAATCTAGACAGACTGTAGTCTGAGGCGCGACTCTTTTCACGTAGGGCAAACTGACCGAGGCTTGGATAGTTTGCCCTATAGATTTTTTTTATCACATTAGCGATAGTGACGTACTCTTTTTTTGTCTGCGGCACTAGTGAAGTACCTACTTTTCTACCTCACTCGAAGAGATAAACATGGCTTTTGTCAAGGAAAGACAGATATCCTCTGTTTATTGGTGCCATGCACAGTTTCTTAGTAGTTGATAGCTGTCTTTTATTTTATTTTTTATTTTTATTTTGTTCATTTGATACAAGGGTAAATAAAAATGTTCGAAGAATAAGCATGATGTAACAATCCAGTACTTCTTAATTATCTATAAACTTGAAAAGCAATCCTTTCTGAAACTAGAGACAAAATATTACAATCATCCGTAGAGAAGTTTTCGAGATGTCATATTCCAAAGTGGAAAGAGGTGAAGAATGAATGATGCTGAAAAGCGTGCAATCAACAGGCATTTCTTCAGAAAATGAATTTATTCAAAAGAAATCCTGAAGTTGTGGTCGATTTATTGGGCGGTGCATTTTCCACAGTTTTCAAGTGGATTGCTGAATTTGAACGTTGCCGGAGAAGTGTTTTGAAATGATGCCAGGTCTTGTCCGCTAAATATTTTTTCAAGTTTTTTCAAGTTGATGCTGTTTACACCATGGTGATTGCAGAAAGACGTTTGACCATGCAACACATAGCTGAGACACTGATAATTCGTTATGTGTCGGTATACACAATACTGACAGATGTTCTTTACAAGCTCTCTGAAACATGGGCGCCAAGAATGTCAACTGGTGACCAGAAACAGAAACGCCTGGACATTTCAAATTAACTTCAGGCTCGCCAGGGGAGACAGGGAGCATTTCCTGAAATGATTAGTGACCAAGGATGAGACGTGGGTAGATCACTTTGACCCTGAAACCACAAACCAATTCAAACAGTGGAAGAATGCCAATTCCCTATATCCATCCTACTCCCCATATTTGTCACCATCGGACTTCTTCTTCCCCAATCTGTTGAACCATTTACGTGTTCGTGTTTTGCTGATAACAACAGACTGATTGCTGCCGTGGAGAGATTTCTTGAGACCCAGGATGTTCTACAAGAATGGCATAATGAAGTTGGAGCATCGATAGTCTAAATGAATTGATGTCAGTGGAGACTATACATGTATTGAAAATTAAAATGCAAATAGTGATACTTTGATCTTATTTTCTGTGTCCTTCTAGGAACTTTTTTTATTACCCTCTCATGTGGCATTCTTTGGTTGGGTAATCACAAAATGTATATTGAAATTTGTATTGAAATACAATGATTAAGAAGTTGGCATACATTAAACCTTGCGGTGCCTTTTTCTAAATGTATGTGAACATCTGCAGACAAAGACATATAACTAGTCGGGAGTCACTGCTTACATACACCATCCTCTTTCCATACATTTTTAACATGAGAATATTGTTCTTGAAAGGGACTGCCACTAGGTTAGGGTATCCTGATCAACTACAGTTGACATTAAATATTCATTTAGTTTTGTTTGTCCTATATTTGGTTCTCTACGTCACAAGAGAAATTCTTTAACATTCCCTTTGCATATCAATTCTATGGAGGTTATGCTAATGATTTTAGTTTGTTATTATGGAACAAAGTTTACTTTTCCAATACGCTGCATGTGTAATTATTGTTAGTGCTTTATTGGTAATCAACATCGTATTTCAATTCAGGATATTATATTTTGATATACCGATAATGAACATGTGGTCGATTTTTGCAGCATATGCAGAACGTGAATAGGCAGGTAAATGCATAAAGCACCTGTTACCTGTTTCATTACTCCTAGACATATGATATTCTCGTTATGTTTATATAATGTGTTCTACACACCGATGTCGAATAGTCATTAACCCTTTATCGTTAGGTATTTACGATTCTATTCATACTCATTGCCTTTGTTTCAACTTATATCACGACTTTGTTCGTCATGTTTTGAATAGCAAATATTAATTCTGTTCACCTACCCATCAGAAGATCTAAAATATGTCAGTTAACAATTGATACTGACCAAATTATTCTGTTGAGTGTGAACTTTGAATTTAACGAAGTTTTACCTTTAGGAGTATTCCAAGTTTTTTGTATTCAAAAGAGGATATTCAAAGCATTAGATATGAAAGACATTCTATCAAATACGAAAGTACTAAGATATACAGGCATCAAAAGTTAACGATATTACATTTTGTTCTTATTAATAAGGTATCTTTAACCATGAAAAAACTAAGCATTTAAAGTGGTAACAATCATACATGAAGCAATGATTGAAACATCCATTTGAGAACGGATCGATACGTTAAATACCGTTTGCATTGTTAAAGGATGGTACTAAAGAAAATCTTAGTGATATGGTTGTTTTGTGCAACAACGCCCAAAAACAGTTTCTCTAAATATTATTAATGAATAATCCAAACTTTGTCATGCTATGGTGTTTGCTCATAATCGTTCATGCATGGATTTTAAACGCGTATCTGAAAACATGCCCTCGATAATTGCATTAATGATGTAAGTACAATGGTAATGCTTGTCTATCGAGATAGAGTCAAACTGTTTCTACTGGTGTGGTCGTTTTTGGAATCTTATTGCAGATAGAATCATAACCATCATCTTTTACCTTCATTTCTAGTAGGAGCAACAGAGTGAGTTAATAGTTTGGATCATAATTACTGCAACTTTTCTTACCCATTTCGTTAAGAATACAGCTGTACACCTTGAAAAAAGTATTGCAACACCTGCCTTTTCAATGACTTGGACACTAAAATAGCAGAAAGGCTTTAATCTACAAAACGAATCTTTTAGAATATTGGGAAAAGACAGATGGTTATGTAAAGCAAATTTAATTAAAAAGATAATATAAATATATAGTTTCTTGAATAAGGAAAAATAGCCATTATTAATAACGAACTACAACAAATGTCATGTAAATGTCATGGATCCACAAAAATATCTTTACATGTACACAGAAAATGAAAAGAACTATCATTGCACCTTTCATTTATTTACTCTAAATGTATCCAAGGAGCTCTTTCGCCGACCCTTGCGGGAAGCCATACCTGAAATGTATAGTGGGGGGCCCAGGGAGTAAACGTCCCAACTCAGCCCCTTCCCTCCCTTTGAAAAATCCTGATCCGCCACTGTCTGTTGACAGAACGTCATTAAAATGCTAACTTAAGACCAAACTGCAATCGATTACTCACAAACGACAGCCATACTCATTCAGTTCGTCTTAAAAATTCCAAAAGTTTCCCAAAGTACAACAACAGGTACAAATGTCAATAAAGGAACCAAATGTAATCATGTACTTACATAGGAAGAGGATGCAGTCATCAGGACAGAAATCCTCGTTCAGTTTCTCCACAAATATCCCGAAGCTCTGCAGTTGACCACCCACGGGTATGTAAACTAGGAGGGTAGCCAACACCACTGCCACCCCCCTGAACCTGGGCGGGGGGAGCATGAAGGAGGCCGTACACTCCCATCCCATGTTATCATCACATCTATATTGAAAAGAATCTCTGATAAACGGCAAGATTTTCAAAATGCTCTGGGGCCCTGTTTGGGTTAGTAGTTGTTTATGAATATATCATTCTGACAATGCCTTTGCTTCTGCGATATTTTAGGTGTAATCTTGTATTTGTAGGTTTTCGGTTATTGTAATATTTCATCAAGTGGTGACACAGAAACCTATGAAGGTTATACGTCCTTCGTTGGCTATAACACGTGGAATATATCTCCATCAGACCTGTCTCACGGTTAAAGGGGCCCTTCTATCGGCCACAAGGGGATCTGTCATCCTTTTGCAGGTCGCTGAATGTTCGGTTTTCTTTTGTCGAATCAAACGATTTAAAAATGTAGTCATTGATAGAGGTATTGATATTAAGATTGTTCATAAAAACTGAAAATCAAAATCATATATTGTGTCCCTCATGTTTGAACTATCCAATATTAATTGCATGTCACTTCATCCGTTGGTGTATGTCCATACCAACAGATTACAATTAAGGTCATGAAAATTCTCAAAACAGTTTAGACAATCAACAACTGTATTTCCTCTTTGATAAGATTATGTAGATACGTTGGATTTCTTAACTGAAACTTTTGTCAATAATATAACTTCTTCGGCACGTTTAAAAACGTCTCAAAAGAATTTGATTTTGGAATTTAGCCTATTAAATTGTTTCAAGAAATACGAGCATTGTTTGTCTAATGTATGATACACAACAAAGATCCAACTATGAATACGTCTATGTCAAGGACGAGAAACAGTTTAGATGATTAGTGTTTTTATTAATTATCTACACAAAAAATAACTGCTATTTGTATATCTATTATGTTATGTTGTAGAAAACGGAATGCGTAGGCATAATCAAGTTATCCGTGTTTACTTCTTGATCCACGTAATGTGTATCATTGACTGGTTTTGCTGTCAAAATAACAATCAATTAGCACAACCAATTAACGTGACTTTCAATTCATCTGTAAAGAAAACATATGCATTTCATCCTGACAAATATATGTATATGATGAATTGGGATTTAAGGTTTATATTCATAGTTCACAGAGCAGTTTGTCAATGAAGAAACAGATTCATTTTGAAATCTCAAAATTAACATATACCCCATTTTGTGTTGTCCATTGTCCTTCCAGATGAAGCGCGTCTTACATCTATTGCTTATTCAAACGTTTTCATTGCAAATACGGAAACACTTGAAACGATCGAACAAGTTTCCGTAGCACATGTATTGCAGCACCTTATCTTAAAACTGATAAGTGCTTATATTAGCAATAGTAGGATAATTTGACAGATTCTATCCTGACATCAAACTGATCAATCAAGTGACAAACTTATTTTTCTAAATATAATGTCAACAATTAGAGAAAATGTAAAAACCGTTCAGCAATATTTGAAAAAAATTTAATGAGTAGAATATACTCTGAAACGTGGCGATGTTCATGATGAAGACCATGTTGTCCACAAACTATCTTCTGATGTTACGTATGTCACTTCTAAATCTCCTTCAAGGACGTAAAAAATTATTGGTGGTATTTACTAAAGGTAACCATACCAAAAACTATTTTCTTTAGACTAGAATTAATTGATAACTTAATGATTTCAAATGTCAAAACCACGATCTGTTTTTACAACGTTGTATTTTCTGCTGCTTTTAAGAAATACTGACTATTAGATTTCATGGACTATATTTGCATACTTCACTATCCAATCTTTTTTATTGAATGTTCTTTTATTGTGAATATGGTTGATAATAAGTGATTATCTATCTTCAAAATGATTATACCTGCACCTCATTTCGTTGCCTGTGACGTCACAAAACCATAGTTCGTGACGTCACTGTAGCCGTTTGTCGCAATATGACTATGTCCATGCGATCTAATGGAATAGATGGATTAGAATAACATAAATCGGAAACATTTCATATGACTTTTACGAAACCCTTGTTCTCGCGCGAATGATACCACAATATACACTCGTTTAGTAAATGTCATATGAGACAGATTCCCAGGTAATAATATGCATCTTTAACAGCAATTATAAGGATTATATATTTCAGTTAAGTTTAATTTCATTAAATTTTAAAATAGCTTTGGTCTGTTTTTAAAGAGACGTCACTAATCAGTAATCAGTTCACATGAACAAATAATAGTAATGATGTTTAAAAGGAAACATCATTTGAGTAAAGCAAAACGTATTCTTAGACTTTATACATACTTATACATACTTAAAACATCAAATATCCGAGAGTGAAACGTTATTCGAATGACTTTCTTTTTACTGAAATGCTGAAGTTCAGTATGCAATACTACGTCTTTTCTGGTATATTGCTATCTCTGTTATAGAACACATTCAATGGCAAATACTGTCGATGTACTGTTTCTCCACTATTCACAAAAACGTGTTTTGCGAGTCATGAAAATAAGTTATTACGAAAAACACTAGTTTAAAAAAAAAAAGGTTAGTCTATTTGTTTTGAAAAGCAAAAACTTGAAACTATAAAACCCATAAAGAGCCCCTATGTTGAACAGCTTGTGTGGATTTGATGCGTAGATATATTCATGTTGATAGACTCGTTCTATCATCTAAGCACATGTTACACAAAATAATTGACTAGCGCTTGCTATATATGAGGACATGTTCATAGGCGTGAGTCAATATAATAAATATCTTTCTCATCGTGTACAACACTTCATAATGAGTTATAGGCTAGGTACAATAAGTATGTTGCCAAACCCAGCAAAGTAGTTAAGATATTAGTCCTATGACACGACAACATTGCTATATTTCACAAATGCCAATGAATTGTAATCAAGCACCACAGCAGTGAACCAGTATATGCTCAGTAATGTCAAATTAGATAATCATGTGTTACAACATAATATAAATATGGAATATTAAGTGTTATGATTGGTTCATCTTAAAAGGATCATTCAAAACACTAACGGGTACACCTTGAACGTCAAAATGTCCACAGAGTCATCTCCCCTGGTGCTGTACAAGGGCTACTAAATTGAATATTTGTAAAAGCCTTTCCGTAATCCACTCTTTCTCTTATTGTTTGTCACTCAAATCCTCTCTTAAATATCTCGCAAAATGAGAGCGATGAATAGGCATATGAACCCATAAAGGAATGAGTCTGCTAGGACGTTTCATTCATCTCAACTTTCAAGGGTTTCAAAAGATTGTCGGGAGAAAATGGCATTGGAAATAGACTAAAATACATTTCTAAATATTAAAATTTTCAATTGAAAATTAATGTTTGAAATGAAATAGTAATTGAAAATCGAAAACAATGTCAAAGATATAATGATATTGAATCTTTAACAATTGTCATTGAAGGGCATTCAGAAATTATACACATAAGGAAGACAAAATTTTCTAAATTACAACTTCTTTATTGATACATTCACGTTTTCAAACTTATCAACCTGTCGGTAAACTAATAAACTAGAAACTGCTATCATAAAAAGTATGATTTAAGGCTCCATTACAGGAGTTTTTTAGAAATAAAGTTGATGATGCGAGTAACGACTATGGCAACTGAACATATTTTCCACCATAGAAGTTGAAATTTAAATGATTATAATGACTATAAGGCGTTTTGAATTGAATTACGAGAAAACATACTGTGTATGGGAATCAACGACAGATAAAGGAATTATATTCGCTTTAAATGTAAAGGTAAATGTATGATTTAGTTCATACCAAAACACTGCCCGGTTGAACTTTTTCAAGACCATTTATGTAGCCCTATATACTAATTTCACATGGCGTGACAATTGAATTGTCGTTCATTAAAAAATGTAAAGAGACGGGCTGTTGCTTTGTTGCATACTTTTGTTAAATGTTATTGATGTCATGCCGTGTTAATCACAAAACTCACTTATTTTGTGAAACTGTCCAGCATGCAAGCATTCAAGAACCCTTGCTGCTAGGCAACCAGTGAATTAACGTTAAACAAAGCGCCGTATAACCAAATTATATACCCTCTGCTTTTTCACAGAGGTCAGTCAGAAACGAGTTGTCCGTACACTAATGGCAGGTTTCGGAATGCAATTAATTCCTTTTTTTAGATTATTATCTTTACAAAAATCCCTTTTCAAAGATCATTTGAATTACTTTTAACGGATACAAAAGATAAGGACATTCCATTCACTCAAACATTTCCTCTTTTTACATATAATGAAAGGTTGGACATTATGGCTCTTCCGTTTCAAAGATGCCAAAAAAGCTTTGACGTAACATGAGTACCAACACTGTCAACAGTGGAGTTTTTCACGCATCCTAATCTTGACCAAGTAGTAATAACTTGGTAGCAGACGATAAAGTGAACTGGAAAAAACGATCGCGAGTGCCTGTATTAGTTTTAAAAAATCAATGCTACTCATTAATATCAGCGTAAAAAATTGGCATTTCAAATTTAAAATGATCAAAGCTCACCCTTGTTGTTATATCTACCAGTTCAAATAGAGCAAAATGCTGTAATTAGAAAGAGAAAAAAGGCAAATAAGCAACTATACGAATCAATAACAATATAAAACATTTATGCAATGATAATCTCCCAGGCAAAAGAAAGTTTTGATTCAAAGCAGGAATTAATAGTATTACTGCATCGTTTCCTCTACACGAACGCATTGCATCGAACGCAGACACTGGAATTGGGCATTCACAAACACATGCATAAATACCCTTGATGGAAAGAGCAGACATTCTGTAACATAAAGAACACCAAAAGTATGCAAAGACTTACGCAAGCACAAAGTGAGAAAGCGATGTGCACTATGGGGGATTTCCAACTTCACATGGTGCGAGCCTTCAACTGCAGCAAAAACTGCAGCAAAACCACCATCGGGATGCTGTAAATACCTACCAGCAGACAGGCCAGACACAGGACAGACCAAAATCTGGAAGACCGAAAGTAACAACTGTGGCCGGAAATAGCTACCTCAGGTAGATTCACCTCCAAAACCGATTCGTAACGGCGACATCAACAGTGGCGACGGCACTCGGTCACGTTATCAGCAAATGAACAACCCTTCGTCGACTTCGTTTAGCTTGTATACAGGTTTACCGCCTCTGCCGTGGAATGGATTTGTCTCGTTTACACCGTCAACGCAGATTACGATGGACACGTGCTGTACGCCGGTGGCAGCGACGTAACAGGGAGAGGGTGCTGTTTACAGACGAGAGCTGGTTTTGCCAAGTCAGGAACGATGGCAGGGTTCAACGAACGGGAGAGCGCCAAACTGCATTACAGAGGCTCAACCATTTGGAGGCGGAGGCATCATGGTATGGGAGGGATTTGTGGCCAAATGACGACGCCGCTAGTTGAAAAGCGAGGGAATCTGACTGGCAAGCGATACATTGATAAGGTCCTGAGACCTATCGTCGTTTTTTCTGATCCAACAACAGCCAAGAAGATTGATATTCCAACACGACATCGCAAGGCCGTGGCCAGCCAACACACCAGATATCAAACCTATTGAACACCTTTGGGATCACCTTGACCGCTATGCGAGTCGGCTGGTGCCATCTCCAAACAACCAGCAGGAACTTGGGCAAGCTCTGTTAAACATAATGAACTGAATCCCTGCTGACGTCATCCGACGCCTGACGAGTTAAAGAGGAGGCGTGTACTTGCTTGCATTGATGCCCAGGATGGTCACACTAGCTACTGATGACAGACTCCGTGATTCCTGTGACTACTTAGAGTTTCTGTGCACTTGTCTTTTAACTCCACATCTGTGTTATTTCTAATATTGACCCCCCCTGTCTCCTTCTTTGTGTATTATGGCAAAACAAAAGCCGATATTTGGATGCTTTTTAAGAGAATATTTGAAAATGATTTCTTTTAAAAAAACAACTTTCTGCGTTTGTTTTTTATTTATAAACTTGAAAAATGAGTGAAACCTATCTTTTGCCTGGTAGTTTAGTAGTACAGGAGTTTAGATGTTGAGCGATATAAAATACGTTGTCACTTTGTGTCACTAGAGTGGTTAAATACAAACACATAAGGAGATATATGCTCCATGTTGTAGAGCATTTTATGAATGCTCATTTGTAAGATATATTATGACCAGTAAGTTGTAGATGACCTATTCGATCATTTGTTGTTAAATTCATCGAACTCATTGGCCACTATTATTTGGTTATTGAATGTTATTCAAAATGTATGTGAAAAATATAAAAAAAAGCTTGAATAAAAATAAATATGTAACGTCTTCATGTTGTGCCGTGTGGTCACGATATGATAATGATGATGATCAATGGAGTGGCGACAATATTGGAATAGCGATGACAAAATGTATGCAAAACTGAACTTTAACGAATTTAATTACACGATGGACATGATCATAATTATAATTATTAAATATAATACATTCACATTCACAGTAACAACATTTCATATTCACGGAAGTTATACCAGGCTTAGGTGAAACGTAGTGCAGATTCATGAAAGAAGGCTTTTCTCTTTTAAAACATTTAATCAACGTTAGTCATCGTTAATACAGTGTCACCAGTGTTACGGTGGTACGTTTTGCCATGTTGCCTCACAATCTAATGGGCTGTGTCTGCTCGCAATGCAACCTTTACTTTCGCTCTTGAATGACAAGAAATTTAAAATATGGATTCTATCATTAACGGATTTAAACACGTTGTTTTTTATTCTACCTGAGAGAATTAAAAGCATGTCTTCATCTCAATTATAGTGCTTAAAATTAATTTTAAAAACAATTTTTGTACTGGAATAATTTGCTAACTATAATATGATGAATATATTGTATGTTTTGAAATACGTTGATATTGGGCAATGTGTTATGGCGGTATTAGATGTGAGAATATTTGATTAAATATGATAAGAGAAAATGACATATTATGAAATATAACATGCACTGTAAAATTTATAAATATTGTACCTGCTAAATGTAATACAGTAATTTGGCCTGAAAGTATTGAATACAGATATTATA
This sequence comes from Phorcus lineatus, assembly GCA_921293015.1. Classification (NCBI taxonomy): domain Eukaryota; kingdom Metazoa; phylum Mollusca; class Gastropoda; order Trochida; family Trochidae; genus Phorcus; species Phorcus lineatus. Next base: position 42,292,511 of record OV121096.1, read on the forward strand.
TACACATTCCCGTACTTTAAAGTACTTCAAAACGGCTTTTAGTACAAATATAAGACACTACAGTACAGCAATAAAGAAACATACCCCGTATCTAGAAACACACTAGAAACACACTAGATACGCACTAGATACGCACTAGAAACTTTCTAGAACGTATCTAGAAACTTTCTAGAACGTAACTAGAAACTTTCTAGAACGTATCTAGAAACTTTCTAGAAATTTCTAGAAATTTCGAGTTTTTACTCTTTTCAAAATATTCAAAAATTATAACCTGATTCAAAATCCCCATGTTTACTTTGCCTATTGTGAAATTTTGAACAAGATTGCATCAATAGAAAGAGAGATATTTAATATTGAACTTTAAATTTTCCTCGTTTTAACGCTCCTCTTACCGCTGCACAAGGGGCAGTCTATATATAGCGCACGTCGTATATTAGCACCTCACTGATCAGCACTAATTCGATCGCTCGTCTTCAAGATGTTCCGACGCATGTTGTTGGTTTTTGTTGTCGTTCAATATAAAACTTACATGTAATATATAACTTTGCAATAAAGCATTAATAAAATAAGTAATTATAGTTGACATAACTTATATACAATGCGATTGCCTTTTTATAAATAATGTATGCGAGCTTATAAAGGAAGAGGCATTGGGGACATGTGTAAATCTGTCACTACATGAATTCTATCATGGTTTAAACATATTTTATTTCATTATATAAATATCCCTTCTTAACAAATATACTATTACATAAAAAGTGACGTACATATGGACGAATGAATACATACATACAGTAAGCAGGACACTATAGATGCATGATTATATTAGACACTTTTCAATGAAACAATACAAATTTACAAACTTATTTTATACCGCTGATAACTACATAACTACATGTTGTTTGATTGTTTCAGCAAGGCAGGGCACATAGGAAAACGTTTGTTGAATTCCGAAAATCTTTTTGATAAAGTTATACAGTTATTAACAGATTTCAAAAGTCCTTGGTTAGCCTCTTGTGATGAGCCCGGGTGACCAACTAGAATTGACGACAGATTAAACCCTTTTTGAAAGAAATATGTCTTTAGTCTTATGTCATCAACATTTGGACAGGTGATGAAGAAATGTAAGGCGTTTTCAAAGTGATAGCCACTGTCACCTATAAATCTAGGATAATCTATTAAGGTCACCACACCCAAGTCGAATATGAAAAGATTATATTATGATAGAGAATCCTAGTTGTGATTACTTCTATGCAATCCTTAAAAGGTCCTAAAGCCTTTAAAAATGCGAGGTTTTGTAAAAGAAGCATGAAATGCAAGTGTGCCTACATAAATTGGTTTTTTATATAATGCGCGAAGTAGAACAATTGTTCCGCAATATAACATTATCACTTGATGGATAAACTTTTTATTACATATAAAAACGGCATAGGAATGGTGAACAAGCTTGTTAATAAATCAAAACATCTCTCAAGACAATGTACTGCAAGTGGCCAAATTAAAATAGTGATTACGCTAAATTAATAATGTGTATGTTATGTTTAGAACATAAAGTCATACATATATACAAAGTTATCTTTAACATGTTTTAAAGACAGCTGTTATGAAAGGTCTGGTTCAGTGTTTCTTACATTACTGTGTATAAAATCGCATTTGAATTAACTATTTATCAGTGAAATTTTTAAGGGCAATCTCATGATGATACAATCGAAGATTGATTTAAAATTGTCATTATTTCATTACTATCGACAGGGGATTCACCCCGAGCGTCATGCGTTCCGATATGGGTTTCTGATCATCAATGGATAAGAATCAGAAATACTTAAAAATGATATTTACAAACCTGGCAGTGCCGGTTAACGTATTTACCATTATTACAGAGAAAGGGGCACCAACGTTCTGTGCCATCATTAATGATAGATTCAATTCAGTAAAAGTACAATAAACATTATCTCGTCCTAATGCTGGATTGACTTATCGTTATTTATTTTTTCGTCAATTCAACGTAGATGGATACATGCTTTTGACATTTATAAGATAATGAAATTAAATATATTGTTGGTTTAAAATTAACATAATAAAAACCGCATAATTTACATTTTGTCATAGGTACGGTATCGTATTCCACCTAGTTTATCAGACGCTATACCATGCATGAACGAACCGGTTAAGCTTCATTCAACAATGATGTTATCTAATTAATCAACCAGCCAGCGAGGCGTACAGCAATAAAACACAGCTGTCTCGGAACGGGAAATGATAATAAAGATATTATGTAAGAGATCGCCGACATACGTAGTTTATAGCACTTCAAGGAAGTTATATAGTACTTGGAAAGTCTGGACAAAACATTAACTGTAATCTCGCTCTTCTCCCGTGTCTTCAGTTGACGAGCTGGAATAAACATTGTCAATTCACTTCCTCTCTAAGACTGTTTTATTTGTTTACGAGTGTATGAGGTGAACTTTTAGGTGCCCAGTTAAAAAATAACATCTTCTCACAACCCGCTTAACGCTCGTTATTGAACTAAGCTTTTCCCAGTGTATATATATTCTACCGATCGGCACAAAATCACACAAGTGCAATTCGATGGATCGCCAAACAGTATTTATGAACAACCTGTCGGAACGTTGACATGTCTAAATTGACAACGTTCTTCAAAAGGAAGAATAATACCGCGCCTACATATCTATGTAACCTTCTACCTACAACACCTAACAATAACGACAAACTCAGAGAAAATTAATCCGTTCGAACAGTAAATGTAGGACACCGTTAAATGCAAGAACATTTTTCCTGACACAAAAGTATGGAATTATTTAACTCCTGGCAGTAAAATTGTTAATTTAAATGAATTTGCTAGATTATCCACTCTCGGCCGCTGTGGTGACTTGAACGCTGATAAATATAACAGACATATCATAGAAAGCCAGACCTGTTCCTGCATGTGGTCACCCAGTCGAAAACGCTGTTCACTATTTCTTCACATGCCAAAAGTACATAGATTAAAGACAGAAATCTTTCTTTTATCTGAAAGAATTAAGTATACAAACTGTACTACGGGGATGTACATCGCTCTTATTACTAGATTGTTGAATTCTATTCATCATACGTAATGAAATATGATCGATTTGACATTTCATAATGACTGCCAAACAAGCGAAATGTTATTTATGCATAACCACTTTATTTGAACCTATGATCGCAATTAGATGCGTGTGACTATCACAAAATTTTATATTCTTTCTCATATGTAATTGCTTCGGAGTGGCTTGTAACAACAGGGGTCTAGAGGAACGGGGGCTAGGGGAATGATGCCAAAATAAGCACCTTGGAGCTTGTTGGACAATCAATTCATGAATTGTACATTTTCACAAATAAAAATGTTTCAATAAAAACAAGCATCTCATCTTCAACACAGTCGGTACAGTTAAAACACTCTCTCATTAAACGAGATTTACATAACGCTAACGTTGTTTCAAGATTTGTCGGTGCAACACCGCTGATGACAAAAAATAACAGTCGTTTTTATCGGTAACGGCTTTTGGATATATATTCCATGCTTTAGTCTTTCATGATTTTGTTTAGGCTCAATTTATCAACTCCGCTGCCACTCACGCTGACACTCTCTTATATCGTCCACCCCGTTACATGCAACACCATTTGACGCTAGATCACTGTTCATTCATCGTTCCAAGTAACTTTGTATGGTTTGATTCTGCAGAAAGTCAAATACGCCGTGTGTTCGTTAATTTTGATTTTATATATCACGAATTATATTACTTTGAATATGATTAATGTGTTTAAAACTGCAGCCTCTACCGTCCAATGGTAAAAGATATGTCCCCTGTCGTAGACTGAATTGCGTAACATGATTAGGCGTTTTAGTCTGCAGAAAAAGATGAGCATTCACGTCTATGTCTCGGCAGCCCGTTTGTGTATTGTAGAATACACTGTTAATTCAAACTGAATCCTTTGAAATTACGGCATATTCTTTCCAGGTTACGCTTCTCCGTACACTTGCCTGTTAGGGAGATACGGTTCACTGAGTACATTGCACGTAAAACAATAATTATTATTGCAGTTACTCGTCATCATTCCTTTAAAAATCTTTCGTATTTGAAAGAGTGAAAGAGATAGTAAGGCTTGATAAATCCCGTTAGGTATTTGACGACTTTATATGTTTGTTTTTCGCCATAACTTACACAGTCGAACAAACTTAAACTTAAACTCACAAGTTACATGATAGTACTGACGCTATGCCTTGTTGATTTCCTTTTTGGTTAAAGGGGCACATAAAAAGTTATATGTCAAACTTTATAAATGGTGTTAATTGTATCGATAAGTAGTGGTGGATTATGAAATTCAGCAACCCGATGTTTATCAGTTAAGTATAGCGACAATAAGCAGTTTTCAGTCGTAAGGTGTGATGAAAAACGGACAATGGCGTGCGACATTGAGCAAAACGTTTTTTGGGAAACTTATTTACAACAGACAAAAATACAAATATGGGTTTGTAGTGTTTAATAAGTGTTGAGTAATGAACATGTAAATGTGACCAAAAAGTCATATTGCCGTTTCCAAATTTAAAAACAGGAAAACATTCCTTGATTTTGGCGTTTTAGAGATAAAAATGAACGTTTAGGGAGACGATTAGAACCGCACGAAGGACCCATGGTCTTTCAGCTATTATCTGTGTTATGAAAAATCATAAAACATACTCTGTGTCACTTTAAAATGACTGTTTGAAAACTTACAAAACATGTCATATTCTTATGTAGATAACTAACACCGACGTTACCAGTAAAGTGGTTATACATCTGAATCCATTGTTCTACATGAAATCGTAAGGGGAAAAGGAATGTAATTTCTACTTTGTTCCTATCAATACGCAGAAACCATCGACAGTAAAATGATTATCTCTATGTTGTTTTCTTATATAATTAAATGCATATAAATATGTGAATAACATAAAACTGCGTACATGTCAATATGACTGAGTTGTTATTAAATTATAATACAAACTGATATATATCTTTAAACACATGGACATAAAATGCCGTTATAGTTGAAAACATTATTGATTTGTAACATATTAAATAGTAATTGTGGGGATGAGAAACGAACGGAAATTTTCTAGCAATGTCAAGAACTATAAAGTCTTCATAGTTTTCTTGTTACATAAAGGTCAAGTAGGAAATGAAGGTGATCATTTACAGTACGTTATATAAGCAGACTTGCCTACCCTTACGATTTTGGCGTAAGGCTTACTATTTTTGGTGCTTAATTACGACCTTACGATAACACTGAAATTCCTTACGACTTACCAATTAAATGGTAAAATATTATGGAAATACTATATTTAGGCATATCCACGATATTTACATAAGTACTATCGATACTTCAAGCAATGGAAAACAAAAGACATATGTTAAACATTAAAAATAAATCATCTTTGCATCATACAGGACTGAAGATGCGAGAAAAATCAGAAAATAAAATACCCTTTTCTCGGACAATTTGTGGCTGTTCTATTTTGCCATATCGATATCTGAGGAAATGAGCTTGCTGATTGGTTAAGAGATGATATCGAGGGAGGAACATGGAACAGCCTCTGTTTACGCGAAACTAAATCTGCTGGATATAATTTCGAATGCGACTTTTTAAATTATACTTCCTGTTTATTTTTCACAAATCAATAAAACAAGAAATAATTAATATGCATTTATAAAATAATTCTGTTATGAACATGGATGATAAAATCTTTTGTAACAGCGATAGCTAATTTTAATGATTCAGAATTGAAAAACTCAAACGTACACGTGCTATGCTATTTATAACTTTGAAACCCCAATGAGAACTCGCGATGTTAAAAGTTTAATAATTACGGCCAAACTATTGTGAAAAAACATTTTTGCACCTCACAAAATAAAATATGGATGAAGTATTAGAATAAATGAAACTCAAACTCGCAACGGCATCGACTCGTTAAATTCGAGTTACGTCCGATTAGATCGATGTTCTACTTGATTTAGTAGCCTAATCATATCAATTAATGGTGATGTCAGAAATCATTAATATTTTGTAAATATTTGATAACATGAATAACGAATATTACTTTTGACCATAGATATTCCAAATTATTATTCACGATGATCAGTCCAGTAAGCTGTTGACACTTAATTAAAAATTACCGGCACCAGGTCTGGTTATTTTTTTCAACCGGTTATTCCAATCGATTGCGATAGACAAAAGATGGCGGAAAAACGAAGTCTAGACGATCTTGGGGATGAACCTCCCAACAAAAAACGTGTCAATCAATGGGCCCAGAAATTCAAAGATGACTATTTATCTGTATTTCCAAGTGTTCGTCGATCATCTAAAGGTGACTATTTTGCGTATTGTACAATATGTGACAGCCATTTCAACATCGCCCACATTGGGGAAAAATGACTGCAGAAAACACGTGCAAACTATAAACAACACAAGGATTTGTGTGTCATGGTTCAATCTACCAGCAAACATAACATGCCTTACTATCAAGGACCCCTGCCTTACTATTTTATTTTGCTGATCTTACTATTTTCTTCATAAGGGGGTAGGCAAGTCTGTATAAGTGATTTGTTTCGTTCAGTTTTGTATCTCTCTGTTTGGCATAGCTCCAAATGCAGAACTGTAAAACGTTGAACAGTTAAAGGACCACACAGTATGTTGTTAGAGTCAAATATGCCAAACTTCATATATAGTGTTATTTTATCAAGAAGGGATGGTTGTTTCCAAAAATTAGCATCTTAGTGCTTATGAGTTAAGTATAGTGACAATAAAATAGGTTAAATCTTTGACTTGTGATCGATAACTGGACAGTGACGCGCGTCAATGATTCAAACGTAATTTTTAAAACCTATTTACATCAAACACCAATGTAAATATTGATTGGCATGATTAATTAGGACTTTTAACTACAACACTTGTAAAATGTATGCAGAATGTCGACGTCCTGACATTTATATGGCCGTTTTTCATATATCAATGAAAACATAAAAATAGCAAAATTTGGGAATTTGGGAGATTTACTGCATTTATAGAATATAAACACCCCACGACGAACTTAAAACAGCAAAAGATATTGTTCGCTATTTAAACTAGTTTGATAATTGATAAAAGTTTACACATAAATATATAGTTTTCATACTAAAGATCAATTGTTTTATCCAAATTTTTGTTGTTCCAATCCGTTACTACTCAGTATTACTAACAAGCTTATAGCATGGAGGAAATCTGATATACCGTCTCTCAAGAAAAAGTTTATGAAGCAAACACACTCTTGGAATAAAAATATGTTTAAACCTTTACACCATACCATGGATAATGAAACAATTCTACATTATTTTGATCGAATCTTGAATATGTTGTCACAGTGTTTCACTACTCAGTATATAAACATACACCTTGGAGAATTACTGTGACGCTCTACTCACTGTGTGAGTGGACATCGGCATGGCTCTTATAATTATGTTGTCAGATAATACGACGCGACAAGGATGAGCGTACCTTCATCTTCTACAAATTAAAATATACTTCCTAAGATTATCCGTAGAAAGACATGCACATAATTTGTTTGTAATTTAGTCAACCCCAATTGAGCCGATAAATTGAACAAATTAGTAACGGTGTTTCAACAGTCTGAATATAGTTCGAGTTTACTATTGTCAGGCCCAAAGCATTGTAGTCGTACATGTACAGTAAGCGCGCACACTATAAACAAAGATGACGGCGAGGGAAAAGAAAAGCTTAAGACAAACTAGAAGGGCGACAAGTTGATGTGACCGACGACAATTGCTTAGTTAAAACTGCGAATGCTTTCATGATTGAATAAAACGTCAAAAGCGCATGCGTGCTTAGACCTAGAAAACACTTTTTTCTCAACATTCCGATAAGTCATTATAACGTGTAAATGTTGCCTTCATATTTTCATGTAGAGATAGAGAACTAACTCTTACAATCTTTTCATTTCCTGGAGAGCAAGCAGAGGTTCTTTGCATTAGTCAATCCCCCTATAACCAATTCAATTATAATATGTAAGTCTTTGAAGAAACAAGTATTTTTTATTTGCATATTTACTTCAAATATGTCCTTTATTAAACCAACAAGAATGGTTTTTTGAATTTTTTTTTATCTCATTCACCTATTTATTTAAAACGTTTCTTTGCACTTATGTTAAGTTTACAGATTGAATATTACGAACTGAGAGAGAAACGTAATTTACTAATTCCTTTTGCATATAAGAAAGATCAATGCATTTGACGTAAATGAAATAAAAATAGAAGACTTAGATAGATAGTACGTACGTTTTCATTGAGGTGATAAAGGGCTTTGATTATAAACCTAATCAAAACCATTTTGAAGGCAAAGCTGTACGCTGACTTAAGTTGTTGACATGAGTTAACGATCAATATTAACAGCAGGGGTTTACTATCTCAGATATACCAACTTTAATATCAAGATATGAGATAAACAATAAGCAATAAACAATCAATTACAACCATAGAAATTGTCAAACACATTGCAAATGCCAATGCAACCAATTCTTAATGCAAGACCAGACGCGTTACAGCTCAATAGCGCGTAAGCAATGGGTAGCGTTATAATGAGGATGCGTTGTAGAGGAGGGAAACTTTAACACTGAATATCTTCTTTCCTAATTAACATAAGCAGTTCATCTTTTCAAATTGTGCAAAAGTTAACATACAGTTTCAGAAAAAATTAAAATTATTTGAATATCTCTCAAAAAATAAAAACTCGAAATTTCTAGAAATTTCTAGAAATTTTCTAGATACGTTCTAGAAAGTTTCTAGAAAGTTTCTAGATCCGTTCTAGAAAGTTTCTAGATCCGTTCTAGAAAGTTTCTAGATACGTTCTAGATACGTTCTAGAAATTTCTAGAAAGGGGGTAGTTTGTTTATGGTTGTAGTGTATGTATTTTGTGGATGTATCTAGATGTGATTAAAGTGAAAGTTGTCCTAGTATATTGAACATTTATACCTTAAAATTAATAGAATAATTTATGATAGCAGATTAACGACATTAATGATATATTTGTGCCGACTATAGTTGCTTTAATAACAAATTGGTTGTACCTGAAATCAATCTAAACCACTTCCATTCTTGTTAAAACATATCTCAAGTCCATGATTTCATAGTTTCCTCTAAAGGATTTTCAGATTTGTCTTAATCAACTTACATTACCTTCTTCAATTGCCTTGCGAAATTGTAAAAGAATTTATCTTTAAATCGTAGTATGTAAGCCTGCAAATGTACATGCATATCTGATCTGTTCTTCAATGTTTTGTGAACGTCATCATTTCATGAAAGTTTATATTTGTATATTGTCGGGAGAGGCATTCATATAAGCAAAGATTTTGCTTGTTTGCCAATCCCATCTGTTTTTCTCTGAATAAATATGTTTACACCATATGTCAAGTCTAAACGACAAAACAATCAAGATCGAGCAGTTACATTGTTTGGTATCATATAAGGAAAACATGTTTGCACACTTTTCTTTCTCTCATAATAATATGGAGCTGAATAAAGTTTTGCTACATTCGGCTTTTCTATCATTTGTAGTTTTATCTGATACGAATGAAAATTATAGGTGAGAAAATGAAGTATGAAATAACAAAATAACTGCACTTTTAATCATTTTCCTGAGACTAGGGAGATTGTTCAATCTGTTCCACAGAACGTAGTTATCCACAGGTTCATGCTTTAACCCTTTCGCCCATGAGGAAATAGTGACAAGTACGTTTCAGAGCCCGATTAAAGGTCTGTAGTGTTAGAAAAGTTTGCGAATAAATTATTTGCATATCTTATACAGGAAAACATTTTATTAGGCCTACGATAGAAAAAACAAGGCAGAAAACCTTTTTACATTAGGTATAGTTAATAGCGGTAACAATTTTTATTTTCATCATACTATCTTTAAGAGTAAAAGTTCTTATTCTGAAATCTAAACTAAGTCTGCAAATAGTCTTCATAGAAAGACTGCATGGTGGTTAAGCTGTAAGGGTAGTCAGTGCTGACGATTGGTATGTCTTTTCTGTGGTTCTGAGTCTCTTGGTTTGATTTGCATACGATTACGCGAATTCATAAGAAACAATTTATAATAATGAGTAATTTGTGTGTCGTTATCTCCAGGTACTATTACCTGCTCAAAGCGCTACTGTGGTTACAGCATTATGAAGGACTTTGACTTTAGAAGTAGCCAGCAAGCACTAAGAGCGATCATTTAGGTCCTACATCCTGTACGTTCAGATGTTGTGCATATGTAACCCAACTGCACCAGTAGGGTTGACACTTAAACATAGTTATCCGGATATGAGACAACGTATTGTCACGTGAGAATTTCAAACACGAAATTCTGTTCATGAGATCTCGTTATTCCAATGGAGTACAGTTTTCCTAATAAAGCAAAGAAAAATATCATTGAAAAAAATTAGTTCAATTGAAATATACTCATGTCATTGTCTGAATATTACGATCGGTGCGTGAAATTAACTCTGAATAGGAATTTTTAAAATCTTTTTTTCATCTTACTTTTATTCAGTTTTGAAATCAAAATATTTTGTTGTATACAAAAACGTTATATGTTACATGAAAGATAAAGAAAAAGTGTATTGAAACTTAGTGGATTTGGGTGAGGTAAATGTATTCCAACATTCAGGTTCAATGTTCGATAAATTGATATAGTCTGGTTATAGTCAGATCGCAAATATTCCAGTCGATCAAGAGAAACACCTACACTTACTATCTATTAGATCTATTTGACATTGAGGCCTACTTTCATATTTCTATACCAGAAATGTCGAAAGGTTTACTGCTGAACAAGGAGATTTTTAAATTGACGTTAAACGCTACTAATAAGAATTAGATTGACCTTTACAGAGAAAAGAGTCATGCTATCCATCCAAATATCTCAGTTCCATAAAATAAATGTCCGTCAGTTGCCCCCATTAATGATTATGTATGAGAGAGTTCCCAAAAGAGAGTTGTCACCTAGTGTTATCCTTTTTATCTGGACCCTGCTACTATCACAAAGTGTAACATCATTTTACCTTTAAAGTCATAGTCTCAATTTTTTAAGGCAACCAATTGGGCTAATTATTCTTCACGAGCAAAAAATCAGATCACTTACACCAGTATGTCTTTCGCGTCTGCAAAGATTTTCATTTCTAAACCCGTTTCAAAGTTTAGGTTAACGCTGCCGTTTCAGAATCAAGTGCAATCCCATAGCGAGTACGAAATTGCAGCGCCGATACTTATGACAGACGCATTCTTTATTGAGTTTACCACCTTTTTGTTATTTCTGTATTTGAAAAAGGTAAGTTATTGGCTATTTTCATTGGATATTTAGCTTGGAAATTGCATGTGTTCCACGTCATGGACTTAGCGAAATTGAAATCTATTGAATCACATGCGTTATGCTACTTAATTATTAGTATAGACAAAACGCTTTTCTTCTAGTTCTACAATTTTACGACGCAAAATGTATGTGTCGACTATATTATCATCAATGAAACCTTCGTTTTATTTTTGTCAATTTATCAAATGCAAACCAAACATGACGTAACCATTCGTGCCATCTTTCAACTGATTGGTGTTACATGTATATTCATGCATCAATAGCGTATATTTCTGAACAGGAATGTAAACTGGAGTGTGAAATAATCGTTAATTTATAAAGTATATGAATAAACAGGAATCTACTTTATGATTTGCGACCCAAAAAATAATAGAACAGTCAATTTAAAGGATATTTCTTCTTCAAGCAGTCTTATCACATAATTACAGAAATAAAATTTATCACTTCATTCTCAACACCTGCAGGAAATGGACTTCCTGTGGGCACCACGCTATGGAGAGATCAAAATCTATAGCTTGATATTTGGAGACGTGGAACATATCAAAGCCCAAACTAGGTTTTCTTATGTAGTTTTGCAACAACTATTTTCAAATGGTTTTGGCAGAATGGGTTCAGGTCAGCTCGTCCAGTGTAAACCAGTCCACAGTCATTTCGTGCAACGGTCAAATGTTGACATTCAGCTTAATTCATGGTCAATATTTGTCAACCTTATTCTTACCAACACAGTTTTCAGTTAGAGAGAAGGCCGGAACTACATCATTTGTGAGAATGAAAATCTACAGTATTCAAAATTCAAAAAAAATGCATTTAAATACATAAAAGCTCTGAAGTTACCCAATCATGTTGTGTTGCTATTCCTGATTGTACTGTATCATTAACATCATTCATCCACTTGTCTAATCTCTCTGCTTGAGCTTTCTCGCCATTTTCTTAACAAGGCGTTGTGTGTTTTCAGTAGGCGTTTGGAAGTCTGATGTCAGCAGGGGAGCAAATATTTTGTGGAAGATCATTCCATTCTTTTTAGCGACAAAGGAAAATTAGCCTTGTTCATATTTTGCACGTCTCATTTTTGGAATGATAAAGAGGTGTTACCATAACACTGAGCAGAGTTACGTTAAAAAAAGCTCCTCTTGCTTGGTGCAGAGGGAGTTGAATTCGCCATGAGTGAATCAGTACATAGCTGGATCTGTTGTCACGTAACGCATGAATAAGTGACGGAGTCACTCAACAAATGACGAAGACGCTAGCTTTGTCTCCTTCTATACAATAGTACTCTCAAGCAATGACAATGACGGAGAGAGAAAAACTCATTGATGAAGAGCTTGGCATTGAATTGGAAAGAACGACTATCGATTTGAGGACACGCAAAGTTATGGGTTTGAATTGTGTTATGCACTTGTTTACTATTTTACTTATTATACATAGAGACCAGATAGCATGATAGTTAATGCTTGAGACAATCTATCAAGACAATTTCCATCATATTTTCTTAAAATAATAGACAAATTTGTACTGAAGCTGAAAGATTCGTTTGCCGTACATACATTCTATACTATACTATAAAATACATAGAGCATGCATACATATAATTATTTATACAGTCAGTTGATTACCCTCATTGAAAAATCAAAACTTTACACAAAGAATATGTACTAAAATCATAGATTTTGAAGCGTGAATATTTCAATTATTCATTCACAGACTCAATAATAATAAAACGAGGTGACAACAGTAAAAACGCTTTCTATGCAGTGATTTGTGTCCACAATGTTAATTCTTACTTTGTATCATGGGGCCTGAGAGGCCCGGATGACTCTTTTTATTTCCATGTCTCAGAAACAAATTAGAAGTTTTAGCTGAAGTTTTATGTTTTCCTCAAGTGCTATGATTAGTTGTCTAAAAAACTTAAGTCTCACATTTGTAATCTATCAACGTTTTATTTCTATTTTTAATTTTAATCGGCGGTAAGTGCATGCATGGGCTTGAAAGGCACGGGACATTGCTAAAATATTGAATTCAAGATCACAACAGGTACCCAGGTGACTGCAATTTCTTGTCACATCAAAATGAATAAACATAGGAAGAGACATGGTGATTTTAACGGGATTTCGGCCACAGAACCACTATTCTCAGAAGATAGTGGATCAGACAGCGATGTTATTGCGCGCAGTTCAAGTGATGACACATCATCCAGTGCTGAAGCTAATGAACATGTGCAAGGCTTTATGTTTGGAAAAGATGGCAGTAGATGGTCAACAACCCTTTTGACACCAGCTACGACTCCTACCCAAAACATCTAACGAGGTCCACTTCAACTGGTGGTCAATGCAAATCATGTCCTCTCTGAGAAGTCTATGACTTTTTATGATTGATGAGATGGAGTGAGGTGATATGGAGTTTAACACCGCTTTCAAGAGAATTTCACTTGTATCACGGCTCCTAGTATTATTGCAGTGAGAAAGTCCGCAACACCATTGTGACTATGCATTGCGGTGAAATTGGTGATATTGCACTGACATTCAGTGTAGTACTGTTGTAGAACAGTAATACCAAGAGATTTCCAAAGGTGATTTTTACCAACATGTTGAATATTGCGGGCATCGCCTCATACACTGCGTGGAAGCCGACAAAACCCCAGTTTGTAATACAAAAAGACAGAACTTTCTCTTAACAGTTGCAAAAACTTTTGATGATACATCTCTACAGAAAGAGAGATACATCTACGATTCCTCAACGACTACAACGTGAAATCACCGAGGTCTTGGCAGATCAACATCAACATCAGAACCGGATAAGAGGCGTGGTTGTTATTGTATATTTATCAATGTACTTTAAGGAAAATAACACCAAAAGTACCTAATTTTCTAAAGGTTTTGAAAAACATTTTCATTGTTGAAAAGTACATATCCAAAAGGAATAATAAAATGGATACATTTGAAAACAAATGGCTTTCATTATTCCCAATATTCATTCATTAGGCCAAGAAATATAATTTGCTGGATAACATTGTTCAAAGGCTAGAGACTGTATGTTAGATATCCATTTGATTGCCGACTGACCTACATATGTTTATGAATTCAATGTTACATACTGTATCTATTGGAACAAGTGTTGTCCACCAAAGAAGTCTAATCAGACATTCTGTGAATGCACAAGAGGCACATGCAGCGAATCAAGCAGCAAAGTCATCATCTGAATGAAGACTTATAGAAGTGTGCATATTTCATGTTTCAAGTTGTTTTGCAGTTTGTCTTTGTCATTTCCCAGATGTGCACGTTATATGACATACTGGTTGATTTTCAGTAGTAATCTTAAGAGCCAGATGAACATAGTTATAACAAAAGAGAAAACTGTTTTCATTTGTATAGGAGACCTTTTTATTTTCATTGAAGTACAGGAACTAAAAATTAACAATTGAGTTTGTATTTATTCAGTAAGGGCATGTTGACCTTCCGCTGCATCTGCCTTGTGTCCTGTTTAGGGAAGGCTACACACCCTGTGACAACATGTTTCAGCTATTCAACAGATGTTTATTCAACAGTGCACTTACTCTTGTAGTTTTTCTACTTACTACAGGTTGTACATAGAAACATTTGAAAACCTCCTTTCTGCAAGTGTAATGTTGCAAAAGGATATGCTGTGGTCCTGAAGGGATACTCTGCTTTAAAGAACCTATGGAGGAGTAATTTCTATGAAATGTAAATATGGAGGAGCAATTTCTATGAAATTAAAAATCTATTAATTTCCTAGCGTGATCTAAAATAAGAACAGTGTTGACCTAACACATCCAAATCGATAGCTCAAAGAAAAAACAAAGTTGCGTCAAAGCACTTGACAGAAGGCCAGACTTGCGTACTATGACCTTATGTTATCGTTGATTGTAAAATAAAGGAAAAGATCAATCAATTATTTTCATTTTCGGACAAAAACATATCAGTGAAACATTATTTCATTTCATAGTGACCAGTGCTTTCTCAGACCAGATCTGCCAGGTCGGTTCCTCCTCAATGTCCTGTTGTCTTGGTTTCTCCGCAGTCAGGTGGCAGGTGCTCGAGGGGGGAATGGTAGTTCACGGTCTTGCACGCCCTGGTGAACTGACACAACTTTACACATTCCCACAGAGATGCTGCCGTGTTGGTGGAGATCCTGGGTCTGGTGGTTATTCCTGCTGGGATGATGTTTTCGTAGTAGTTCCCTCCTGGTCCAACTAAAAAGACATGAATCATGAATTAATATGTTTACACGAGATGATATGTATTGTATAAAATGAAAATCCATTATCATACTAAAGAAACAAAACCTGAACCTGTACCATGCACACACAGACTTGAATAGATCAGTGAATGGCGCCTCATCAAGAACGTTCCCTATAGAACAAGGTTCATGACAAGAGGAGTCTTGTCCACCATTCTCTACCTGATATTCACAGTTGAACTTCTTCGACAGCTCCAATAATATTCTAACTGAGGTGTGATTGTCACGGATCTCTATCTTAGCAATCTAACCCTAGCCGATGACGTCAGATTGTTAGCCTTAAACCCAAGAAACCTCCGACCCTGCTAGACATTGTCCCCATTTACGCGAAAAAAATGGAGGAATTTACTTCACTCATCAAAAATTCATGCTGTTGGTTTTGGAGATAAACCTGGATGATATACTAATTGGCAACTCACAGAGGAAAATATAACAACAGCAATTTACGTGAATTACGTATACAAGTGAATAGTCTGACTAACTCTAGTCTGATAATCATTGCTTCAAAAACGTGTTGGCCATGCTGTGATGGAAATAGGATTGAAACGTATAGTGAGTGAATACTCTGATATCAGCAGATACTGTTCACATGACCAAAATGCCGAACAGGTTGTACGGATGTGAACTTTGGACCCAACTGTCAGGGCAAACCGTCAGACAACTATCTTCAACGTTGACTTACATGACATGAAATGGCCAAAGCACTTTTGGGGTTCCACAGCAACAGCAACAAACAAGAAATGACCAAAAATGGTATTTATGTAACATTGCTGCACGTGCATTACAAATCATGCCTCAATTACACGTTTTTCACGTGTTTGTGAATGCACAATTCCGGTGGCTGCGTTCGATGCGATGCGTTCGTGTAGAGGAAACGATGCAGTAATACTATCATTTCATGCTTAAAATCAAACCCGCACCAGCCCTCTTAATGTTTTCATAAAAAAAATAGAAGTGAAACCTTTCTTTTGCCTAGGAGTTTATATATGATACAAATAAAGATGTTTGGTAATACATAGGAAATAACTTGAACAATATGAAGTCGTTATAAAGGTATAAGATAAAGTATAAGTAAAGTATTGTTGCGATTTTTGGGAAAGACAATAAACAAATAATGTCACGAACATAGGACGTGAGTTTATGAAGTTTATGAAAAAACAGGATTGGTCAAAAAAAGTACTTTTAGTTGGTTTAAAATCAAATAGTTTTATCAGCTGAACAAGACTTCAAGATTGAGTTTCATGCTAACTTACAAAATTGCCAAACACACACAGTGTTCCAGCTTGATGAGACAGTCAAATAGTTCACATCAAATCTGTCAATTTTGGATGACATGAAAGTGTTTTCTCCGACATATGAACCGATTCCAATGCTCAGCGTGTTGTCAGTCCAGTTCAACCACATTGACCTGTACTCGTCACAGCTGAGGAAAGGGTGCTCCTCTGATTCAGTGCGGACGAGTGAGTGAAAGTCACAAAGGTATAATTAGTTCATGTATATATAAAATCTATTCTATAAGTTCTTGGATTTCGGAAAATAAGCTGACAAAATTTGCCTCAAAAGAGTTGTTCTATTAAATGATGTCAAAAGATGTAAGTGCACCCAGATCTGCCGACCACGGGACGAATGTCACTTTTGACTCGACAACTTTGTCTTTTGAGTCGGGCGTATTTCCGTATTTTCCGTAATTCCTCTGCCCAGTGCCCGTGGACTTTAAACAAACATAAACATTAAACAGCTCTTAGAGTAGAATAACTTGCGTCTAATAAAAACATTACCATATAAAAAGTATAGATCACGTCTAAATCAGCAACAATCATATAGACGTTTATTTGGTACATTTGAAAATTTAGATTTTTTATAAATATGATGTTTTTTTATAAAACCTCTTTTGATTTCCTTTTCTTTGACAAAGATATTACCTTCAGAGATTTAGTGGAGTTGTTAAGCAAACTATTCAAAAACAGCATGGTGATATACATTCAGGACATTATTTATATGGAATAAGTTTTTCTCTTTCAACCACATATTGAATTGAACAATTGCCATTCTGGCTGATCACGATAAAAGTGACATTATTTCAAAGGTTTCCAATAAATTTCATACAAAAATATATTATTCTTTCTTTTGAATTTATAAATTGCTGTATTGAAAATGTATATTTGTAAAAGGTGAACAAAGGAAGTAAAGTGATTATCTGAGGACAAGCAGCGATGTTTGGTTGACATTTTACCCCCTTCCCTCATCTCGACGGCCTATGCTTATGAAATGAAATGAGCTCAAATCCCTTATGATTTTAACTAGATTGATTCAAGTAAACTTACAAAATTGCCAAACAAAAGCAGCGTTCCAGTTTGATGAGAGAGCCAGATAATTGACATCAAAGGACCTGTCCTCTCTGGACGCCATGAAGGTGTTTTCCCCGACATATGAACCGGTTCCAATGCTCAGCGTGTTGTCAGTCCAGTTCAGCCACATTGGCCTGTACTCGTCACAGCTGAGAAAAGGGTATAGCTCTGAGTACGTTTGGGCACAACCATTGCACGGGCTCATCACACACTTTTCATTGTTCCAGCCTCCCAGCACAATGTTGGCGTTATCAGACCCCTCAAATTCAGCAGTTGGAAATAGTTTGATGATGCCATCATTGCAACCTCTGACCCGTAAGTGAATCCATGGTGTGGTCTTCACGTCAACTCCAAATTGGTGTATATTGTGCAGTATGCCATCTCCGTTTGTTATCAAC
The DNA here is from genome assembly GCA_921293015.1 of Phorcus lineatus. Lineage (NCBI taxonomy): Eukaryota > Metazoa > Mollusca > Gastropoda > Trochida > Trochidae > Phorcus > Phorcus lineatus. The sequence goes on from OV121096.1 coordinate 42,310,929, forward strand.
TCAATATATTCAGCTGAGACGTAGGATGAGAACACTGAAATGAACAATGTTTACACTTGACATGATAAATCTGACAATCAGACAACAATTTATCTGAAACGAAGAAAGATAGAATACTGAATTTTAAACTGCTCCGGGTTTTTCGTTCTCTCCTAACAGAGATAGCTCCCTCATTAATCCCTATACAGCCCCTCTCGTAATCGGAGCGTTTCTCGGACTAGAAACGTTAAAGCATGATTGGATGCAATCATAGTTAGTTAATTGTTTATTACAGTAAACTTCCACTAGACTTCTTAAAAGATTTAATGATTATCAATTTTATTTATAACACTTTGTGACACAGCTGCATAATATCATGCTGAATATCTTGCCATTAGATATACTTGCTTTCCTTGATGTATTTGGAATTTGAACACACTTTTTAATCTGCGTTGGTGTATATATATTATTTTACTAAAAAATTATGAATACTATTTTAGGCAAATACTCGAAACGATAAAGCTGATAAATGAAAATGATAAATGAAAAGTAGGAATTTTTAGTATTTGCAATTATTTCTAACGGTTTGTATTACCAGTAAATAAAACACTTTTACCTTTTAATAAGAGAACCCAAAAAATACGCATGTTGCAGACTTGGGGAAAAATATGAAACAATAATTTTCCTCAGCACAAATGTATTAAGCATACAGATTGATTGTTCATCGTAAGAAACAGGATAGAAAGTATTAGCATAATCAGCTATAAATATCGAGGATAATTGTAACTTAAGTATATAAACCTTTCATATCGGATACTGGTATAATTCTTTAGAAAATGGGACTATGGTTAAATTATTTCTGACTTATGAATGTAAAGAATTAAGAAAAAGAACAGAAATATTTAACATATTTCCATTTGAACAAAGATGCACTCACCACTCTGAAGAAAGTTGGCCTATCTGAAGCAATTTGGCCTATCTGAAGCAAGTCGGCCTATCTGAAGCAAGTCGGCCTATTTGAACAGATAGAAAGAGGCAATAGAGTTATGAATTCCTCCCTGTGAGATAACTGTTCTACAGCTGCATGCCAAAAGTATGTTCACATACCTGAATATACTAGTGCAAATATCATGTAATTAAAGATGCCTTTGAGGTATCGTTGCGATAAAGAAACGTATGATATTGAATTTTCCATACACATATGCAGATCCATTCTTCTTTGAGGCAAAGGTTTATCGTACCCCACAATTATCCGTAACAGTTTTGGCAGTTCATGAAGTGACCGGGGGTCAAAATTCCCAAAACACTAATTTCTATTTTTCTCCATACAATCCTTTATAAGTTATCGACTTCTTTAAAAATTAGTCACGTTTGTTTCTTAGCCCAAAGTCATGTCATGTGATTATGTTGGTTTTAATCCCAGGGGGTCGATATGGAACATTTTATTCGACATTAAACGAAATCGAAATTTAAAAAATGTGACCCCTTCTGTCTATATCAATATGCCAATATTCGAACTTTTGCACGAGTGATCTGACGATGCCATCATGAGTTCAAAGAATGGCTATTTCAAACATGGAAAGTGGGTGATCCATTGTCAGTCTTGTTAAAGTTATTCTATTGACGTTAAAACGAAACTCAAATTCCATGATATTTGCACTACGATTCAGTGGTATGTGAACAAACTTTCGGTATGCAGCTGTAATGTATCAGTATCTGGAACTGATTCCCTAGTTTGTATCCATTCCTTTGTGCACATCATGTAGACTATTAGAGATTATCCATTATAAATGATACAAGCCGGATTTATCTATGATCAGCTATTTTTAAGATACAACTATTTCAAACTGCAGTGAAGGAAGTTGGTGAATATATTTAGATAGCTTCACTCATTTAATTATGTATTATGTATTTGTATTAGCCGAAATTGTAACCTTACACAATCACTCTACTTTTGCATAAACTTCATATTCAGTTGTTTGTCTTATTTTGCTGATTTGATATTTTTCTGATTTTTAAAATATTAGGCTAGTCCGGGATAGAAATGATATGACATATGGGACTTTTTGTTTCCAAAAATACAGTTTTAACTGGCATATTAAGTGTTAAACCATCAGCATGGTGTTTAAACTTGAGCTATACCCAATGATTCAATCGTTGCCTTGCGCAAATCAGATTTACTTAAAATGTTTGATTTGCTTCGAGGAAAAGCGTTAAGGCAAACTCTGCTATAAGAATTCTAAATTTGAGAATTAAAATCATTTCAAAGTCTTCGGCCAAATATTTTGGTATGTTCAAAGAGGACCCTCCATACCAGTGGGTATATAGAAACTTGAAATTCCAAGGGAACTGAATGATTCATATTGAAATTAGAACAAAAAAGACACAAGCACGGGAGACATCGATACAGGTCATATACAATATATAACAAGGTAATCCACATAGACATATCAAGCTCCGATATATGTGCTGTTATAACCATACTCATAAAGTGACATCGGTAAGTATCACTCGTAACGTTTTTTGAATGACCAACCTCCAATTTAAAAGTTGAATTACGTCTATGTCACCTTCTTAATTAGAGCTACGTTACTTCAATTAGGGAAAAGCGAGTTTTATTGCGTGTCATGTCATACAGTTGATCTTACATTGATTGATAATAACGGCCGACCTGATGAACTTTAACATTTTGCGCTAAGTCAGAAAAGATGCCTGATCTCGCCTGAGCCTTTTTGAGAAATATTATTTGGCGCAGATGGAGCTTAGCTTCATTCGGAGAGCCGCGAGCGACCAAAATTAGCATGTCGAGGGTTAGTCCGAATGAGATTTATTTATAGATATGAACTCGGGAGTTGCTTTTGAGTAGGTTCTATACGTCAATGGCTGATATCGCCCAATAACTCACGTTAACTGATGATAATCTCGTAGTTATAGTCAAAACGCCCCATGTTTAGGTTCAATACTTACAATTGCTTGTAAGGAATGATAACTCTCAACTGAAAAAATTCCTTTCTAGCGATTCTTTCATTTTTATCTAAGAGTAAAAATTCCGGGAGAAAATATTCTTTACCCATAACATAAATATCATTTAATACAACCAAAATAGCATCCTTAAATTAAAAATCATTTATAGATATCTTTTTTGAAACGATGTTAATTAAATATGTAAAAAATAGACTAACTCTCGTTTTGTTCGGAGAGCGAGCTGAAATCGTTGAGCTTGTAATCAATGCTCTTTATTTTGCTTTAAACGCCATCTCCTACAGACCAATAATCCACGATGATAACTTGACATATATAATTGTACATCTAGAGATGTGTACAGATTGATGTTATTACAAACTGTCGAAAGGTACATTTTTTACTTGTAGAGTTTGCTAGGGAGAAGGAAACTTTGTGTGATAAGTGGAGGGGTTCCAAGGAGGCTGTATATTTTTCTAGTTTTGGACAGTAAGGTTTGTTGGAGGATTTCAAGCAGTGTGTTCATACTGATCAAAACACGTATTTGGATGAACAAAAGGTTGATGCTCTCTTGAATCTCTAGCAGTTCCGGGTGTTGATTTGTTGTATGTTTGCTATAAGATACACTGTTGCTCAAAAAATAAAAGAATCCATCAAATGTCACCCCTCACCTTCAAGCCTCAACTCAAGCGTCATAAAGATCAAAGTAACGGCCTCGATAATGATTAATTAGGTATGTGGTATCAGGTCGTTATGTTCGCTACTTAGTACAAACCCTAAATGACCTAAGCATAACACAAAGATGATGGTTTATGTATATGTCATGAATTGGTCTGCAAAATAAAATTTCATGTGTGATTTTGAACGATATGTGTGCAGCGAGTTCTTCCATAACACGTCCCTTATGCAAAAGCACACGTCTCACGATCAATGCTGTTCAAACTTCCGGTCACGATACGACACTCGAGCGAGGCAAACCGGAAGTGACTACTTCATAACAAAGAGTGCAGCATAAGGTGACTAAAAGGAAAAATTCGTTTGAAAATATTATTCGAGTCACCTATCATGAATATTTGCTTTAGAGATCTTATCAAATTACAAAATAGGGAGTTTAAATATTTTTTTTAAAATTAAGTAGATAATGCAGCAAATACTGTGACAATCAGTAGAGTAGGAAATACTTAGTTTTCTTCGGATGAAACCAATTTGTAGGCCATCCTTTCTTAAAACCCTAAAGTCTATTTATATCCTTGTATTTTTCAATCAAATATCTTGTTTACATAATTGGTAAAGCAAGTTCTTATAATAAATACCTTGAATTATCAGTAATCTTCAACCGTTTAGAATATTCCTGTTAATAAAATCATTCAAGGTTGATATTCAAGCTAATAAGATTTTAAGCAGAGGTATCACTTAATTTTGTACGATTCTATATTTTTATTAAGCTTACAGCCTCACTCTTGCAGGAAATTTATTTCTTGTTTCGAATCTACCATAAATATTGTGAATGTGTATCTGAATTCTTGAATTGTCTGTCTGCTCAAAGAAATGCCAGATTGATGTCAGACTGATATGGAAAGATCTATATTGAAATACTTTGACCAATATAAAAAAAGTTTTGAAAAACTTAACAAGAAAGCTGATACATTCATCAAAAGCCAGTCTTCATAACAAATTGACACTGTTGACGTCATAGGAAACATGTTTTACGATAAATATCTGAAGAAGAGGAGTTGTTTTTAAGTAACAAAAGTGGATGACATATTACGATGTGTGATGGTTTAGATCTTGATTATAAAAGGAAGCCATTCACTCTATTGTAAAAATAAGCAAGGACTTTCCTGCTCGCAAAGTATCCAGTTGTTAGTCTATGGAAATGAATAGGCCAGGAAAATATTTCTTCCACGTTTTAAACTCTTAAATCATATATACTGATCTTATCAAGAAAGAATTATTCATCACGTGTGATGCTATCGTACGCGTGATGGTGACATTCACAGGTTTATGACAAAACCGTTTTTGTTGTTTTTTTGTTGGTTTTTCGTTGTTTTGTTGTTTTTTTAAAAATTGTTCTCATTAGTTACGAAGTTACAGCATAATGTAAAGACAAAAGAAAAAATAGGTAAGAGATATATTCAAAATGAAAACATCGATGTGAATGTAGAGATTGTTACAGAAATATCATAATAATGTATGGAAGCACTCATACAACGAATTCCTTTTTTGTTGTTTGTTGATACGACTTTGCATGGATACTCACAGGTCAAATATAAGACATTAAATTGTTTTTAATAACACGCGACAATAAAAGCCTGATATAATGATAAGAAGTCGAAAATCCACGTCTTACATACAAATATGCTAGTTATTTCAGGTTCTAGCGCTTGTGAAAAATTGAAGTCAAAACTTGTTGGTGAACGTACAGGGAAACCATTTCTATATATGAATGAACGAGGAAGTATGATAAAACCTCATATAAAATAGTCAAAGGTCAAATGTATTATAAATATTAAAATGCCTTATTCAATAATGCAAACGAAACGCATCATAACTGTTCCATATTTCAACAAATTTTATTGGTGGAATAGGCATGCCTGAGTTCTTGAACCATTGGTTTTAACAAATATTTCCAAAAGGAATCATATTGGCAAACAAGCAATAGCATTTTGAATACCGCTCAATGGTTATACATTAATACATATTGTAGAAAGGCACGGTGATTTCAAAATCACAATGGGTTTTCAGTCAATAATAATGCAATTGCAAGTTATGATAACAATATTTGAGAGTACAATGTTTCTGATATGTTAATAGATACCATTAGAGTGCGTCATTACAAAAGATACATTATCAACATTATCCCTTGATTAAATCTCGTTGATAATTCTAAAATATTGTGCACTGAAATTAAAACTTCACCAGTAGAGTAGCAGATTTGATTACAAGCAAAACAGATATCACATCAAATCCTCGTACTATGAGATATAGTTTTCCACAAAGCAATAATAAGTGAAATTGAAAACAATCTAATTGGAAATCCATTATTATTGCCACAAAAACATACAAAAGTATATATACTAAATATATACAAAAATAATTCTATCCATACACATTGTTTTACATATAACTTTGTTCATCTATGTCGAAATGTGATAGTTTGGTAGGTGTTCTTCATGAGATTAGAAATCATCTAAGCGACAAATAAAATACATCCATTTAAAACAAGCATGGTCATGGAGAAATAAGTTGCAACGAAGTTGTGTGTTGCGTTTTCACTGGTCATTTAACAACTAATCAACGGAAAGTTAAAAGGTAATTATGAACGTTGTGCTATATTTGTGATGAAAAGTTCAACTGAATTTATTTCTCTGCACAAAAGTAAACGATTATTCTTGGAAATGTTCATTAACATGTCAGTATACGGGAATTCAACGAGTGATAAGTCCGTTCTGACCAGGTAATGTACCTTAAACGATGTAATACTTATACCAATGAGTATATGCTAATTCATCTTGATTATGTTTGTTTGTTATTTGCTCTGATACAAAAGTAAAGCTAGATTACAATTTTATTGTGTGTGTCCTGTAAAACTTCAGCTTCAGTAATTATTCTATTTGTCTCTCAGACCAGATCTGCCAGGTCGGTTCCTCCTCAATGTCCTGTTGTCTTGGTTTCTCCGCAGTCAGGTGGCAAGTGCTCGAGGTGGGATGGTAGTTCAAAGTCTTGCACGCCCTGGTGACCCGACACAGTTCTATACAGTCCCACAGAGATGCTGCCGTGTTGGTGGAGATCCTTGGTCTGGTGGATATTCCTGTGGGGACGATTCTTTTGTAGTAGTTCCCTCCTGGTCCAACTAAACAGATACGACTCGTACATATATTCTACATACATATCGTCTAAAGTAAAATTACTATTATTTCTAAAGAAAAAATAGCTCTTGATACCATGGGACATGGGAAAGAGTGTGTGTGTGTTGGGGGGGGGGGGGGGTGTCAATGGATTATCCTTCTTACTGACCCCTCCCCCCCTCCCCTTTTCAAAATGTGAAATGGATCCGCCACTGATTCTGACCTAGATAAATGGATCCTACAAAAACGAATACAGATTACAGTGTTTTTAATGAGATATTTTCCTATATTTTTATTACAGTTCATAAAGGAAAATCAAAAGTGTATAATGTATTGAAGATGACATATAAAACAACAAGTAATGTAAGTAACGATAGACCTTTGCTTCACTATCAATTCACTGGGAAATGGTAGGCCGGCAACAATGGTTAAATGAGTGCGTCTCGACCATCCTTTTGTTTTGGTGACAATAGAGAACATACATCATGCATGCGTTGAGACCATTTCTCAAGAGAAATCGGCATCTCTTAAAGGTCGTGAAGCACGTGTTTTAATGCAAATAAAAGGATCTCATGTAAATGAAAACGATAGTAACCATTTGCTAAGCAATCTTTTTTAATGATAAAATAAAACTATCAGAAGAGATTGTAAAGCATCTTAAATGTTTTTAAGATATTTATACTAAAACGTGTCCTTCTACGACTACGGTCGATTAGCAAGATGTTTTTTACCTGAATACTTTATTTTCAAAAAACATATATATATCAAGGAACAAGCCTTAGCTACAATAAACACACGACAAAGCTTTCAAGTCGAAGTGAGTGGCAGACAAACAAACAATGGCTCTGAGTTTTGTTCAGCAGTGAAGGGAGAATTCATATAACAAAAGTGTTTACTTTTTTCATGACAATCTAGATTAACTTTAATTCAATTATAGAAAACTGTTTAAAAAAATATTATCAAAACATTTCTTCAAAGACAAAATAATAAAATAGTAATGAATCTTGATATGAAGTGTAGCAAGTTTTCCTTTCACCAAAAATAACCACGTCAGTTTTATCTTCAAATCATTGTACACCCAACATCTAAGATTTCTACAGATCTCTAGAAATAAATTATTGTATCTAGAATCATTTCTCGTCAAATCAGAATCTCCTGAGAAAGAATGTGGTAAAACGACTTTAGGTTTAAGCTTATTTTCCTTTTACCGTTGTGTTGGAAACACTATTGTAACACGTGGCGGCTATTACTGTAATGTCTTCTGACAACTTATTGAATAAATCTACGTCATGTTTGATGTACAACTAGTCATATTTATCAAAAGTAACCGCGATTCTCTGCTAATCCCACCAAATAATTACAACATTTCATTAATATAGCATATATATGAAGTCACAATGTCATAAAATGTAACAGATTTATAACATGTACCGTCAATGCAGTTCCAATTTCTCTCTTTGAATAAATACACACCAAAACTGTTTCCATCAGCTGTACATCCAATAATGAAAATAAAACTCTCCTCGCATGCGAACAATATGTGATTCATGTTACCTCCTGACATGGTTCAGCCATTGATAAATAAACATTGATATTTCGTACCAAATCTGTTTGTTAGCAATTAAACGAGTGAAAGTCACAAAGGTATAATTTGTTCATATATATACAAAAATAAAAAAAAGTTCTTGGATTTCTGGAAATAAGCTGACAGAGTTTGCCTCAAAAGAGTTGTTCTATTAAATGATGTGCACTCAGATCTATCGACCACGGGACGAATGTAACTTTGGACTCGACAACTTTGTCTTTTGAGTCGGGCGTATTTCCGTATTTTCCGTAATTCCTCTGCACAGTGCCCGTGGACTTTAAACAAACATAAACATTAAACAGCTCTAAGAGTAGAATAACTTGCGTCTATTAAAAACATTATCATATAAAAAGTATAGATCACGTCTAAATCAGCAACAATCATATAGACATTTATTTGGTACATTTGAAAATTTAGATTTTTTATAAATATGATGTTTTTTATAAAACCTCTTTTGATTTCCTTTTCTTTGACATACATTTTTAGATATTACCTTCAGAGATTTAGTGGAGTTGTTAAGCAAACAAAAACAGCATGGTGATATACATTCAGGACATAATTTATATGGAATAAGTTTTTCTCTTTCAAGCACATATTAAATTGAACAATTGCCATTCTGGCTGACCACGATAAAAGTGTTATTATTTCAAAGGTTTCCAATAAATCCAATAATTTTGATTTTATAAATTGCTGTATTGAATATGTATATTTGTAAAAGGTGAACAAAGGAAGTAAAGTGATAATCTGAGGACAAGCAGCGATGTTTGGTTGACACTTTACCCCCTTCCCTCAACTCGACAGCCTATGCTTACCAAATGAAATGAGCTCAAATCCCTTACGATTTTAACTAGATTGATTTAAGTAAACTTACAAAATTGCCAAACAAAAGCAGCGTTCCAGTTTGATGAGAGAGCCAGATAATTGACATCAAAGGACCTGTCCTCTCTGGACGCCATGAAGGTGTTTTCCCCGACATATGAACCGGTTCCAATGCTCAGCGTGTTGTCAGTCCAGTTCAGCCACATTGGCCTGTACTCGTCGCAGCTGAGAAAAGGGTATCGCTCTGAATACGTTTGGGCACAACCATTGCACGGGGTCATCACACACTTGTCATTACCCCAGCCTCCCAGTACCATATTGGCTTTATCAGACCCCTCAAATTCAGCAGTTGGAAACAGCCTAACGATGCCATCATTGCAACCCTTGACCCGGAAGTGAATCCATGAAACGGCCTTCACGTCAACACCAGATTCGTGTGTTTTCTGCATTACGCCATCTCCGTTTGTTAACACCTCAATGTATTCAGCTGAGATAAAGGTTGAGAACACTGAAATAAAACATTTTACACACATATGAAATCATACATTTGAAAAACAAATTGTCAAAAACAAAATATATGTGCTCGTGTATCTTGAGGTAAAGGCATTCTACTGACCAAATTGCTTATTTTGCATTAATTGAGGATTCCGGGTATATCATGGTATTTATCAAACTTTTTACACTTTAATGATATTCTTTCTAAACAGCTAACAATTAATCAAACATTGTCAAATATATGACAAATTGTAAGTACACAATAAAAATAAATCGAGGGCTTTTTGTTTTGTTTTTTGTTTAAACATATTTTATTTCATGAAAAGATACATGAAATGGATTGGTCAACAAGCTCGTGTGAGCTTATGTGAAGACCGCTCCAGCAACATAAATATATGAGCATGAACATGACAAGAACAACATATAGTAAACATGTCTAAGAATAGTAATACAAGTAGTATAATGGAAATAAATTCATTAGAGATGATGGCTAAATACATTTTGATATCTGCAGTCAGTATCATATTTGCTTAGTCAAAACGTTTAGTTTCAATTATAAATTGATGTACTGATTTTAGAATTTCAGATTGGGTAACAGTGTTCAAAGATGGGTGGCCATATAAGATTGTTTCTAATGAAAAGCCATTTGTATAATAGAATTTGTTCGATCTAATTGAATCGAATTTTGAACAGACGAAAAAGTAATGAAGTGCGTCCTCGGTGGCATGGCCACAAGAACAATCTGCTTTGTCAAATATATGTCTGTTAAACTTATCAGCATTGAGATCGCTACACTCCAACCGCAGACGACAGTGAAGGATTTGACAACACCTCGAGCCTAAATTTAGATCAAAGTGAATATTCTTAGTTTTTGAGATTAATGCAGATTTGAAATCATTGACGTTAGTTAGTGATTTAACATGTTCGGGTAAAGCATTCCAAAGGGTTACAGAATCGGGTAAAAATGAGTTTTTATATAAAACTGTACGGCATTGTATATTTTGCAAATGCGATGCATTTCTTAATGGGTAACTGCTAGCTTGAGAGACGAGGGGAGGGATGAGTTCGTTTAGATAGATGGGTAATCTGTTATTGTACATTTTAAAAAAAATAACTAGTTTTGCAAGTCTTCTTCTTTCGGAAAGCGAAATGGTTGAGGTTTCGTTGTAAAGTTTAGTATGACTGGTGCCGCGGACAGCCCCGCATATCGTCCGCAAAGCGTCTAATTGAAGTTTTTCCAAGATATTTGCCTGCGTTTTGGAACAATTATCATATATATGGCTACAGTAGTCGAATATTGGAAGAATAAATGATGTATACATACGATTTAAAGTGTTTCTGGTTAACCTATATTTAAAACTTCTTAAACAATTGATCATAGGGCTTACCTTTTTAACGATATCGTCTATATGGTTATCCCATGAACAGTTAGTTTGAAGAGTGATACCTAAGTGTTTATGACATGAAGTTTCTTCTATTCCAACGTCATTAAAGAACAAGCCTGGATGTGGATTTTGATTAGATTTTCTACTAAATAGGATTGTTTTGGTTTTGGATGGGTTAAAATCAACTTTCCATGTTTTTGCCCAATTGGCAATTTTTATCAAGTCGTTGTTAAGACAATTTGCTGCTGCGTCAGGATCATCAATTATTACATAGATGGAAGTATCATCGGCAAATAATCTTATGTTGCTATCAATGCCTTCAACAATATCATTTATGTAAACCAAAATTAAAAGTGGTCCTAAAACAGAGCCCTGCGGGACGCCCGCCATTACTGACATTGCATTTGAGCTGTAGCCATTTATGACTACACGCTGGGATCTATTTTCTAAATAACTTTTAAACCATTGTAATAATGGGCCATTAATTCCACAAGAATTTAATTTATGCAAGAGACCTTTGTGCCACACACGATCAAAGGCTTTGCTGATATCGCAGAATACAGCGCGTATTTCCTTACCTTCGTCCGCTGCCTTCGCAATGAAATTATACAAATAAGTCAGTTGATTAACACACGAATCACCAGGTATAAACCCAGATTGTAAGTTGGATAAGATATCATTATCTCTTAGATAATTAAAAACATGTTTAAAGATACATCGCTCAAATATTTTAGCTACGCAACTTGTAAGGGCAACTGGTCGGTAGTTTGAACAGTCATTGACACTACCCTTTTTATGAATTGGCACAACATTTGCCTCTTTCCACGATGCCGGAAATGTCATTCGTTGAAGTGAAAAATTAAAGAGTCGTGTTAAAACGGGGGAAATACTGCGCGCGATTAATTTCAGGATTCTATTACCTATTCCATCTGGGCCGGAAGCTTTTGTAGTGTTAACACACATTAATACGTCGTATACTTCGATGTTATCAAGGATAATTTCCGATAGACTGTTAACTGACTTTTGTTTGATATTAGAGGGTTGTGAATCGGGATTTTCTACTTGCGATTGCCGAGTGAAATAATCATTTAAAGTTTCAGTTATGTCTTGTAAGTCATCACTGACTACATTATCATGGATTAGAGGAGGAAACGTAAACGTGTTTTTATTTCTCTTCATATGATTATTAACTAATTTCCACCAATTTTTGTCAGAAGTTGATTGATTAATCATTTTGTCTAGTTTATTCGTATACTCTCTTTTTGCCGATCTGACTGCTGAAATAACTTTATTTCTACTTTGACGAAATCGAGTCCAACAGGTAGCTGAATTTTTTAACTTAGCTTGTTTATGATGTCTATTACGTGAACGTATCAATGATCGAATTTGATTGTTCATCCAGAGTGGATCTGATGGTCGAATAGTAACAGTTTTGTTAGGAATATTCTTGTTGCATGCATTCTTTATTGTGGTCGTTAACTTATTTGCAATATCATCCACGTTGTTGCTAGAGAACATATCTTCAGTATCAATGTTATCTATATCCCAAAATATACCATCAATGTCCATTTGTTGATAATCATATATTTTACGTTTAAAGGTTTTACACTTTGGTCTATTGAATTTGATATCAACATAGGTCGGACAATGGTCACTGCAAACAGGATCTAACACCCCGCTATCGCGTACATTCTGAAAAGAGGACACAAATATAAGATCAATTAGTGTACTTGATTGCGGGGTGGTTCGAGTCGGTTTATTTATTATTTGAGTTAGCCCATGAACAGATTCTAGCAGTTCAATTTTACGCTTTCTTTCATTTAAAACATCTTCATTAAAATCACCGGAAACAATAGTGAACAAGTTAAGATCGATAGCGTTTCCAATTGACTGGTCAATTAAATCCCAATAAGCAACACTACGGTCAGCTCTATAGAAAGTACCGATCAGGTAAGTACGATATTTACATATTACTCGAACCCATACAGCTTCAAGTCCAGCTATGTCCAGTTGAGGCATGTTCTCGGCAAGCAAACTGTCTTTGATATAAATAGCTACTCCGCCCCCGCGGCTACCACGATCTTTACGAAATGGAGGTTGAAATCCTGGTATGAGAATGTCATTGTTTGAAATGTGTATATGTAACCACGTTTCCGAAATACAGATTATATCATATGAGCTAAATTCAGCTTCTAAGACGTCGATTTTTTCTCTTAGACTGCAAACATTTAAGTGTACTATCTTTAACGTATTTACTACTGGGCCAGGGTTGGGTTGTACGTCTCCGCAACATAGTATAAGAAGTGATACAATGATACTGACAGATAAGTTATAAATACAAAGATGTCGGAAAAGAAACATGTAAAATTTTAGCTTACAAGCTGCAAAGGAATGAAGCCTGACTGCAAATACCCCCACTGCCAGTCTGTACTGACTAATATCAACCGGCATCTATACCTTCAAATAATACAATATATGCAGTGGGTAAATGTACATCACAACCATCATAGAAGAATTGTACATCATCACAACTTAGCAATGCATCAAGTATGTAAAAGTGTAGGAAAAGTAACAAAGATAAGCCATATATGGTTCTCATTTGAGTAAAGAAATAATGTGATCCTTCATCAGAACGTACCCGTGGGAAACTGTATTTACAAACTTGAAGAAAAGAGAAAAAATAGATAAAAAAGAAAATTAGAGAAATCCATGACATCATTTCGATGAGATGGTGGGAAAATGCCATGGTGGAAGTCCAAATTTGATGATAAAACATGTTAACATTTTGTAGAAAAATAGTGTTTTTTGAGTGCGATTGTAAAAAGGAAATGCTATAAACAAACAAATAAAACAACAACAAAACAAAACAAATAAGACAGCCCAAAAGTTGAAAGAAAAATGAGTAAGTTTTTGAAAAATGAATTTTTGTATAGTAGCAGCCGGAACTTTACGCTTAGAATGTAAAAGATAAAAAAGATAAGTGTGAAGACGATAAGTGTGACGAGTCGACTCGAAGTGTATACAGCACACACTACTCATCAGCTACATGCTTAGAGCGTTACATGACAATTGCGTGCAGCACGGTAAATGGGGTCACGTGATCAAAGCCTCATGGCTTGTGGATACCTGTTTGTACTATGAAGATAAATATAACAAAAAAATGGATAAAAACAAAACCCAGACAACTAAAGTCGCCTACAGTGTTCTATATGACGACAGAAGAAATCGTCAGGTGAGTTATACCTTGACTTATAATAAGTGTACTTAGTAAATCTGCTGATTGACCTGTTCGTTGGTAATTTACAATAGCGAGAAATGGATTGAACATAAACTGTCACTTATTCCGCTTAATGACAAAGCAGCATAGAATGGAAGAAAAGTAATCAAACGAAATTTGAAAGTATTTTCAGAAACTTCGAAAAATTTCATAACGGGTTTGAAAGCAAAACAAAACAGGGCAAAAAAAACAACAACAAAAACAAAAAACAAAAAACAAAAAAACAAAACCCAAACCCTTCTTAAAACAAAACTTGACTATTCAAAACTAGAAGTTTTTTGTTGATACTCTATGAACATTATATCAAATATACTAGTCATGTGTTCACTTGCAGAACACAAACGTCATATACAACCATTGTTGTTTCTGTTATGAACAATCATAAATCGTCACAGTACGAGCTCTACTTCTAATTTTTTAAATCAAGTGATAAGGATAAGGGATATTTTACAAAGTCTGGATAAAAAATTTACAAAATGTTTAAGATATTTATTTACAATTCAAATGTAAGTTGTATAGTGTTCACGACAAAGATTGAAACTTACTCACCGTTTCTATTTCATTCATGACAATTTATCCGTAAAGCTGTCTTCAATATGACAATTCCGTTGTTTTACAAAAACACAATCAGCATTGGTATGGGGTCACGTGATCAAAGCCTCATGGCTTGTGGATACCTGTTTATGCTATGAAGATAAATATAACAAAAATGGATAAAAACAAAACCCAGACAACTAAAGTCGCCTACAGTGTTCTATATGACGACAGAAGAAATCGTCAGGTGAGTTATACCTTGACTTATAATAACTTTAAGTGTACTTAGTAAATCTGCTGATTGACCTGTTCGTTGGTAATTTACAATAGCGAGAAATGGATTGAACATAAACTGTCACTTATTCCGCTTAATGACAAAGCAGCATAGAATGGAAGAAAAGTAATCAAACCAAAATTTGAAAGTATTTTCAGAAACTTCGAAAAACTTTCATAATGGTTTAGAAAGCAAAACAAAACAGGGGGGAAAAAAACAAAAAAACAAAACCCAAACCCTTCTTAAAACAAAACTTGACTATTCAAAACTAGAAGTTTTTTGTTGATACTCCATGAACATTATGTCAAATATACTAGTCGTGTGTTCACTTGCAGAACACAAACGTCATATACAACCATTGTTGTTTCTGTTATGAACAATCATAAATCGTCATAGTACGAGCTCTACTACTAATTTTTTTTTAATCAAATGATAAGGATAAGGTATATTTTACAAAGTCTGGATAAAAAATTCACAAAATGTTTAAAATATTTATTTACCATTCAAATGTAAGTTGTATAGTGTTCACGACAAAGATTGAAACTTACTCACCGTTTCTATTTCATTCATGACAATTTATCCGTAAAGCTATCTTCAATATGACAATTCCGTTGTTTTACAAAAACACAATCAGCATTGGTATTTATTTAACAGCAGAATATCCGATAATTGAAAATACAATTTTGTTGATATATGGGCCATTTATCAAGTCTGTGACAGTGTTCATTCCCTGTTACATGAAACACAAGTGATTAGTTTTGTGAAGGTGTCTGGGCACCCTGGGACAAGTTTATTTTCATTTTAAGTCTAGTGCTCTCGACCACTTCTTCAAAATGAGTATGGTTAGCAACTTTGGTGACTGACCCATCCTTTAACTTGATAAGTATCACCCCCTGAGTGACCCATGAAGATTCAGCCTTCTTCTCGGACACCAGAGCTCGGGCTTTACTAGCAAGCACTGCCCGTGTCCTGGTCAGATCCTCGTTGATGTAGATCCGTGGCGCGTTCGGACGACGTAGGTCTTTCAGTTTAGATCTTAGTTTCACAAACAGGCGTTTCGTGGAGTTACTGACGAAGCGGACAATGATAGTACGAGGAGGCTTCTGAGGCGTAATTGGGCGTTTCGGCATCCTGTGGCTGATGTCAATATCAGCCGGGGTGATGTTGATCCCGATAGACTTAGCTAGATCCACCACTTTTGCGTCAGTATCCTCGCCATCTTCTTCTAAAATTCCAGAGATTCTGACGTTATTACGTCGAGAGTACTGTTCCGTTCTGTCCAGTCGGTAAGTTAGTTCTCTGATTTCTTCATCCTTTTCTTTAATTTTGTCTGTAAGATTCGATACTGAAAGTTCAAGTTGTTTATTTTGTTCCGTTAGTTTGGCCATCTCCTCCCTGAACATTGGCCTTATTTGTTCAGAAACCGTCGAACAGAGCACTGTAAGAACTTGTTTGTTTTGAAACAACATGAGTAATTTATCAAGAAACACATCCGTACCTGGCATAACGTCAGTGTTACGACCTGTGTCGGCCTGTTCAATCGTTTCTTCTGTTATTAAGTTTTCATTATTCGACGCCATATTACAGTGTCTCTTGGAATCAGTCTCTAAGTCTGATTCGGGGGACGAAACAACTTGACGGTTACGTTTAATTGTGGGAGTATTTTCCATAAGAAAACGTAATATTTAGATGTAATTATTTCTTTACCAGATACGAGTTTGCACAACGTGGTAAAGCACTGGACTCTGGGAAAAATAGAGTGTAAGAGGCGTGCGTTAGCAATATCGCCACAGAATGTTCTAAATCGTCAATTATCAGAAAAGGTAACAGCCATCAGTTCACAAATTTCAATCACTTCCTCAAGAAACACATTAAAGCTTACATTGATACTGTTGTCGGTTGTAGAAATGTAATGGTTTCCACCACAGCAT
Organism: Phorcus lineatus; assembly: GCA_921293015.1. Lineage (NCBI taxonomy): Eukaryota > Metazoa > Mollusca > Gastropoda > Trochida > Trochidae > Phorcus > Phorcus lineatus. Next base: position 42,328,017 of record OV121096.1, read on the forward strand.
ATAAAATTCACTCGGACTCAGCAGAGCTCGTGAAACCACGTCTTGCCATGGTGACGTCACCGGAAGTAAATAGCTATTCAACATCAACTTGCCAATTTCAGGTATTATGTATAAAATGTTGGCTCTAATTTCAGGTATTATGTATAATACCTGAAAATTTCAGGTATTATATATAATACCTGAGTGAATCAGGTATTATGTATAATACCTGAAAATTTCAGGTATTATACATAATACCTGATTATACGTTTTAACTGTAACATATATATCTCAACATTTTTCTTTTTATCGAAATCGTTAAGATGCTATTCCCTATGCGATAACAAGATCATTGCAATCTTGAAATATCTTATCTTCTTAGGAAGTGTTCATACAAATGGATCTAACAAATCCAGTCTGGCAAGTGAATAAATAATCATATTTTTTCGACAATCAAGTTAAGCAAAACCGAATTTTTTTTGGAGATTTTATTAACAGCTACAGGACCATTTTGTACATGAGTTATGAATAATTTCCTCACAACGATTAATCTAATTTGTGGAAAGATAATTTCATAAATTTGCAATTATCTCAGTTTATAAGCATTTCATCAGTAAAGAAAACACTTTTACCTTTCAACAAGAGAACCGCAAAACCACGCATGTCGCAATTCTGTAGAAAAAAAAATCATAAATTTTCCCGACCACATATATACTTATAATGTATAGTAGTTTATTATTCATCTCGAGTAAAAGAGTACAACATATCTAATTAGCATAATCAGCTACAAACACGAATTATAAGTACACGTTAGTATAGAAACCTTTCGTATCTGGTATAATCATTTTAACATTCGAACTAAAGTTATTTTAATCTATGTATGTAAAGAATAAAGACACAATCAGAAAATCGAGACAGGTGTTATGCTGTACAAAGATGTACCTGTTCGTTCCACTTTTAAGCAAGTTGTCCTATCCTGAAGCAAGTTATCCTATCCTGAAACAGGTTGTCCTATCCTGAAGAAAGTTGTCCTATCCTGAAACAGGTTGTCCTATTCTGAAACAGGTTGTCCTATTCTGAAGCAGGTTGTCCTATCTGAACGAAGAGGGAGAAGCTATACAGAAGCAATGGGTTAATGAATTTCTCCCCGTGAGATGACTGCTGTATTGTATCTTTATTTGCAACTGATTCCCTAGTTTCTATCTATTCCTTGGTGAATAGTTTATGGTAAAGGGCTTATTGGTCCATTTCATGCAGACTAGGAAGAGCTCATCAATTACAGATGATACATTGACATATGTCACTTTCCTTGTGTTGTTTATTTCTTTATCATAAATTATGCAGAAGATCAAATGTAGAGATGTAATGTTTAATCAATGTGAACAAAGCTAGTTTACCATTGTTGAAATCACAAACATAGCAACCCTTATTTAGTATTCGAGTCATAAAGTACAGGAATATTATCATGTTGCCAGTTGATCAATACAAAACAACTTGGTCTAAACGAAAATAGCTTATTTTGCTCTTAATGACCTACATCTCAAAGACTTCACTATTCCATACAATCTGGAAAGTGTGATTAATCTAGGAATTCGTTTGTTAAGTAGTTTATCATTAACGAAACACGGCTTTGTATTTGTGTAATGTCACGAGCCTTTGATTATTCCTTATCAAGTAAGCATTGTATAACATTCTTATACAATTATTATTTTATAGAATTTGTGTAATAATATCCAATGGTTGTCATATATTGCCGGTTTTACTTGGGACAGTTTTCTTATTTCTAAATTCACAAATAACAGTAATCAAGTGATAAAGTGTTCTTGTTCCTTCTTAAATTGTGAAGGGTTGTCAACAAGTGTATATGTTCAAAATATGGATTATTGGGCACAGGCCCTCGAATCATTAAAAAAATATATATATAATTTTTTTTTAAATTTTGAGAACACCCCCTGAATAGAATTGTTCCTCTGTTAATAGTATATGGAAAGGCCAGACACTCCATTCGCCCACACCCGCTTTTTTGACCGAATGCTACAATAAATACGCACGCAATCAATATAAAATCTATGCAGACATGATGTCAAATGATTTGCCTTTCTACTCAAACTCACTTAAACAAATAAATCTTTGGGGTTATTTAATGAGGACGGCCGAAAGACGATTTCCACGCCCAACTTAATGCTGATGGGACAAATGGCCGCCCGTCACCTTGACCTTACGGGGTGTGTGGCCGCAGCGACAGATCTCATTGGTTGCAAGAACGGAGAATTAGCGTTATCTGTTCCTAACTTTGCATCAAACCAATCAGATCTGTCGCTGCTGCCATTTTCCCATCTAACATTTGTGGGATCATATTGACAGGCTAATAGGGGAGATGTCGTTCCTTGTCAACTCGGGAAACGACCAATGAAATTGAAGAATGGCCATCACTTATAGCGTCATTAGGCGACTTTGAACACTATGTGCGTCGACGAATCGAGGCCCGTTTTAAGAGTGGAAGAGGCTGCACCAGATATTGGCAGTCTTCAAAGGCTCCATTGATGACTGAAAGCGTTTTCTGTGGTCTCTAAAAAGACATGTTTGTTTTTTGTGAGTTGACATTAAACCCTAGTATCATTTGTTATATTCTACAGCCTGAACTACATGTGGTACCATTTTCAAAACTTGACCGAAACAAGGTCAATCAAATTCATTTTCAAACAAGCATACCTTCTTATTTGACAATGTAAATAACAACAAAGCACGGTTTCTCTTCATTATCAAAATTTATTCCAAAATATGAAATTTAGATTTTTTATTTTATTAAAAAATAAAATGTTGAGTTCTTGATTATTGTCCCACCAACATGAAGTACTCTTATTCATCTACTTCAATTATACCTTTTCATCAATTTTCATATAATTATCCAACAATTGACATGGCTAAGATTCCTACTCTCCTAAATGGTAATTAAAACAAAAGCAATCGAAAATCTATTTTCTAAAATCTTAACAGGTATTAAAAAGATCCATCATGTCATAAATCCAGGTATGCAAGATGCTTGGTTCTTTCTGTGCCGGGTATTACTTCGTTCTGGTGTACATGAATACACCGGGATTAAATTATTTGAAGACGAGTAACACTATCTACAATGTACAGACCATCTATATTGCTTGTTCTGGACTCCCTGGATTCATACACTAGATACTGAGCAAATGATCATTACAACGTTGATAAAGAAGATATCTCTACAAAGATATATTAAAGATATTGTAAAGATGTTCAGACTTGAATGACCACCAGCAGTTTTCAATTGATGTTTGGTCATTCATTCTACGACTAAGGGTACTGGGATTGAGGTGGGAGATGGTGGACCTTCTGAACGTAATATATTCGGCATAAACTAATATTTGATGATGGAAATTTGAAGATATGTCATTATTAAACTACGTTGGTGCCAATTAAAGACATTCATAACGCAAATATGAACAAGTATTAAAAGAATAGTTACACTAAGAGATGTTTCTGAGGCCATTAGTTGCCCGTGGGTTTTTATCATTGAATTATTGAATTAATATTTCGAAACGTTTGCCAACAGAAATATTATGAACATCACGGAGTGGATATTTATGTCCGATTTCCTGTATAATTCTGCCTATGTTCTTCATATTAACTTTTCCTAGTTCCAACTGAACTGGGAGAAGTGATGTCACCGGCGAAACCAAGCTAATTTACAGTTTCAATGTAAAAAGTTAACATGTTTGAATGTGCATGATGATTGACAGTTTTGACATATGCTAAAGGTTGAAGATACATTCTTAAAGTTGCACATGTGTCTGTTTTCGTGTCCGTTGAATCAACCCATTGTCTGATGTCTGAATGTAGGGCACATTGTTCATTGATTTGCATTAAACATTTAAAAGTATTTCATAACAGCGAAGACTTATTTTTGTGTGACTCAAAATTGTGACAAAATGCAAACAGAAAAAAAGCTTTTTAAAAATGTCATTTTTAAGATAAACCTCTCTCCTTACTGGTTTTAGTAAAATCTTGTGAAATGTTAAGGTTATGGCGTATGCAGAATGTATAACATGGTACCTGAATTGGGGGAAAATTAAAATATCAATTTTTTGTCCTTGTTAGCAAATGTCTTTAAACAAAGAATGTCAACATATTGTGGTGATTCAAGCTGATCAGTATGTGGTCACTGTTGCAAGAGCCTTAAATTCTTCACGACAAACAATTACATCCTACTAATACTTCGTTTTCCATGGCAACCATGGTGTCCACTTCATTACCGATACCAGGGATGTTTTTCCAAAAGAGTCTTGATGTCTTATACAATGACTCTTTGGAAAACCGTTTCTTTCTGTTTAGTTTCAATTAGCGAAATTATTGGCGCTATAAAACAAACTTAAATATTTTAATCTATATACAACATAAACTGAAACTCGCGCTTAAATTCCGATAAAAACAAATAACTTATCTGAGTGTTTACACTGTTCCACACCTCTGCCATGTTATGAATAGAATTTAAGAAAATACATTTTTTAAAAATAATTTCCGTTTTAGATAATCATTTTTGCAAATATGAGGTGAGCTGAGTACACGAATGTTTTGCCTCATTACCTCAGTTAAAGGAATTAAAGAAAAATATTCCAATTTCCATTCTCGACGTTTAACTGTCTTCCAAATACCGAAAAAGAATGAACGACTTGTATAACAGTTTGTTTCGAAGAAGCAGAACAAGGAGGGTGCTTTCAGACCATTGTGAAGGGGAAAACCCCAATATTCTCGCTCTATTGCTACGACATATTTCAGTCAGTGCACGAAGCCATCCACTGTTTTGTTTATGTTTCTCCGTCCGCTGCAAAACCATATTATATTTAGCAAAAGCCCATTGCAACAACAAAATATAAATTACGAAATTCCTATTTCTAATTTTAGTGGGATTCTAGAAAGATGCTTAACTTCAATAGAGCAAGAATGAAGTATATTTGAGACCGCTACGCATAACATTGCCGTGTCCGCCATCTTGAATCACTGCCCTACACAGCCAATGCTGTGGTCTCACTGTAGCGCAAGCGGAATGAGGCCAGGGAACCAGGTTGACGAGAGTTCCAACAATGCCCTGATGTCTATCGAGGCACATTCATTGAGTGTCAGTAGCCGTATGACAGGGCTGTTTTTTTCGACATTGCCTTGATTGATGCTAACATTATACATAGCAGTGATACTACGCTTTCGCTTTTAGTAATAGCTCAGGGTATTTAGGAGCTTTTCTGACACAAATATGATGATGTAACGAATTGACTTCATTGACGAATCCTTTCATTTCCTAGAGGACGTCAAGAAACATTTCTGCAAATGGTAGACGTACAATTTACTGAATCTAAGGCCATCTGGTTGACTGATGAAACAGAAATATAAATTGAAACAGTTTCTACAGAATACACCATAATGTTACAATCATGACAGGAACACGAGAAGATTGTAGTTCATTTTGAGTAAAGTATAGGTATGTCGATACAGAGTTATAGATGGTCGAAAACGGCCATCAACATTCTCTTGACCATGACTCGATCAAACAAGAGGTCCAAGTAATTATTACATTTTTCTCTCACACCAGATCTCCCAGGTCGGTTCCACCTCAATGTCTTGTTGTCTTGGTTTCTCCGCAGTCAGGTGGCAGGTGCTCGAGGGGGGATGGTAGTTCACGGTCTTGCACGCCCTGGTGACCAGACATAACCTTGTACATTCCCAAAGAGATGCTGCCATGTTGGTCGAGATCCTTGGTCTGGAGGATATTCCTGAAGGGCTGATTCTTTTATAGTAGTTCCCTCCTGGTCCAACTAAATAAACAAGGATCATACATATATTCATAATGAGAATACCTAATCAAGCAGAGCTGTTTTTAAAGAACCATGAATCTTGATATTGTTTTCTCAAGAGAAGCCTTCAAGACTTAAAGGCAGTGAAGCATGTATTCTGAGGATCCTGCATGACACCAAGCAAGAATCCATGCAATGGAAGCATTATCATTCTCCTGCAATAGCACAACCAATGGTGTCTGTTTTATATCTACTTCTCTGAACTAAATGACTTTCCATCGTACTTAACTTGATACTATTTTCTCAGATAATTCGTCACGTCGATGAAGTAAAAGGATCTCATGAAAAGGAAGACGATCCTGACCATTTACAAGAAATAAATTAATTCTTAAAAGATTTGTAAAGCAACGTGAATCGATATGTTTAGGGGGTATTCTTACCAAAACGGTCACCTAAAGTTATCGTTTTAAAGATGACCAGTCATTCTACGATGTGAGGAAACTATGTTTTTTTTTATAAATGTTAGCATAGGGGCATGTTTTAACATGTGTAAGCATTAATAACTACAGGCCAATACTTTCAAGTGGAAGTTACGTGACACATAAACTATGGCTCCGAGTTTTGTTCAGTTGTAAAGAGAATGGGGAAAACAAAAGAGCTTTCATTTTTTCAAAACAATCCAGATTCATTTTTATCCTACCGGAGAACAGTATAATCATTACATGCATATCAAAAGATGCATACTCTTCAATTGCATATAATAGCCGGTCATTCAAAGGTACACTCACATTTTAACCGAAATGAAGAAAAGTGAATGTAGGGCTGTTATCAAATATCTGAGTTTAAAAAAATACACTCCAAAGGAAATTCATGGGGATATGTTACAAACATTAGGTGACTCTGCTCCTTCATATAGCACCATTAAACATCGGTGTGCTGAATTTAAACAACGGGGTAAAGTAAGCACTAAAGTCGAGTCCCGTCTTGGTTGTCCACCTGATGTCACCACAGGTGAAAACATTGAGGTTTTTCTTAACACAATAATGCAAGACAGGCGAGTGACTATCAGATACTTAGCTGATACTAACCACATCAGTTCAACACCAGTTGAACGAATTATACATATGAACATAAACCACCTCAAATGTAACAGATTTAAAACATAAAGCGCCAATACCAATCTTATTCCATTCTTAGAATAAATGCACACCAAACTATCCAACAGCTGTGTATCCGATTAAGACTATAACTATATAGCTGGAATATTGTTACTTGTACTTGGACTTCGGGAAACAGGCTGTCAGATTTGTCAAAAAAATACAGACTTCTTCAAGATCTGTTTAATAAACTGATGTCAAAAGATGTAAACGCATTCAAATCTACCGTCCTTGGGACGGATGTCACTTTTGACTCGTCAACTTTGTCTATTACAATGACCGGGCGTACATACGGGTTTCCTCTGATAACTGCCTGGGTCTTTGTCAACATAAGTTAGCTCTAGGAGTGGAACACCATGCGTCTATTGTGATTACATTAGAAAAATAGGTCATATATAAATCAGCAACACTCATTTAGAGGTTTAATGGATACAATCGAAAATTTAGATTTTATCTAGATTTACAGTAAAATGTTGATATAAAACCTCTTTTGATTTCCTTTTCTTTTCCATAGAAATTACCTTCAGAGATGTGTTGATTTGTTTAGCATACGATTTATGAGTAGCGTGATGGTACACATCCAGTACATATAAACCAGTCATGAATTGCTGATATTTACTTGTTTAACCAAGTATCAATTCGAAACTTTCGCCATTCTGATTGACCAAGATCAAAAAGTTAATATTTCTAAAAGTTTCCGATTAATTTCATACAAAAACTTATTATTCTTACATTGAATCTGAAATATCTGTATTGTTTAAGTATTTTTGTAAAAGGAGATAAATAAACAAGTGATGAACGTTTATAAACATAAATCTAAAAATCTAAAGACAAGCAGCGGTGTAAGGTTGACATTTTACCTCTCCCTCCCTCCTCATCTATACGGTCAGTACGTATCAAATGAAAATGACCTCAACTTTCTAATGATTTTAACTCGGTTGATTTAAGTAAACTTACAAAATTGCCAAACACAGTGAGCGTTCCACTTTGATGAGAGAGCCAGGTAATTGACACCAAAGGACCTGTCCTCTCTGGACGACATGAAGGTGTTTTCCCCGACATATGAACCGGTTCCAATGCTCAGCGTGTTGTCAGTCCAGTTCAGCCACATTGGCCTGTACTCGTCACAGCTGAGAAAAGGGTATAGCTCTGAGTACGTTTGGGCACAACCATTGCACGGGCTCATCACACACTTGTCATTGTTCCAGCCTCCCAGGACAATATTTGCGTTATCAGCCCCCTCAAAATCAGAAGTTGAAAATAGTTTGATGATGCAATCATGGCAACCTCTGACCCGGAAGTGAATCCATTGAGCGGCTTTCACGTCAACACCAGATTTGTGGGTATTGTGCAGTACACCATCTCCTTTCGTTGACAACTCAATGTATTCAGCTGCGATGTAAGTTGAGAACACTGAAATGAAACATTTTACACTTGTGTGACAGGATATAAATATTCAACTTATGCTAATATATTTATTATGTTATTTTTCACTTATTCTTCCTAGCATCCTTGTTGTATTTCAAGTACATTTAGTATGCTATAAATCTATCTTAACCTTAGTTTAATGCTTACAAACTCAAACTTCAATGTAATAAATGCACACTTGTTCAGACTATACTATTCGGTTATGCAACAGGCTTCATTGTTTTGCGATCAGGCCTCTCTAATCTCAGCTTTGGTTTTTGTTTTTGGCTGGTCAGCTTCTTTGCTTGGCCATGCTTTTCACTCTTTTGTCAAAACACTTTTATCTATAAAAGTAGCTACATTCCTCTATCTGCACATCTTCCGGCACAGTCCGAACGGGAAGGGATCTTCATTGGGGTAAGAAATATCCTTTAGTGTCATGTTGTTTATATGTTTATTTTATGGAATAGATTAATCTATTCCTATTCTAATTGCATTTTTATGGATACGTTATTTATGTATTAAGTTTATTGCGCTGAAGTTAGCAGTTACTAGGAAGTTCTATGACTATTTTTACGGGAACAGCTTCACTGTCTACACAGATAACAACCCTCTCAGTTATGTGTTAACATCTGGCCTGCTCAACGCAACCGGACATCTTAGCTGCACTGTCATCATTCAACTTTAACATCAAGTACTAGCCAGGTAAAATCAATACGGACACAGACGCTCTTTATGTCAGATGTCAGTATCGGGTATGGCCACCATTGGCATTAAATATTGTTTGGCACCGACGACCCATTGATGCAATCAAGTTGTCAATCACAGCCTGTGAAATGTTCTGCCATTCGTGCTGAAGTGCTGCAAGAAGTCCTGGAAGTGTTTGGGGTGGTGGATTCCTACTGCGCACGCGTCGATCCAGTTCGTCCCAGAGATGCTCAATTGGTGACAAATCTGATGACCTGGCTGGCCATGGCAATGTCTGGACATTGTTACGCTGTAAAAAGTCTTGACAAACACGTGCAACATGTGGTCGAGCATTGTCCTACTGAAAGAGACCACCATGGACGTTGACGTGAGGAATAACGTATGGCTGTAGGATCAAGTCCCTATACCGTACTCCTGTGAGGTTACCCACAACATGCACAAGGGCTGGCTTAACACCGTGACGAATCCCGGCCCACGCCATGACACTCCCACCTACAAATGGGACAACCTCCTGAACACAGTTGGCAGCATAACGTTCTCCACGACGTCGGTATACACGTGCTTGTCCATCACTTCGTCGAAGCAGAAAACGGGACTCATCATTGAAGACAACGGTTCTCCACCTTGCACGTACCCATCTCATCCTCTGTTGACACCAATGGAGACGTTCCGCCAGATGACGTTGCGTTAAAACGGGACGTCGAACCGGTGGTCGTGGAAAAAGTCCAGCCTCTCTCAGCCTGTTGTTCCTGCTTGCAGTCTGCCAATAGCTTTATTGCGTTGCGCTCTGTTCAGTCTTGACAGTCTTCAGGTCGCTGTACCGATGTTGTTTAGTCTGAATGAACAGCGGCTGATATGGCTTTTTATACCCCTAAAGCAGACGTGTCTGCATGTAAACCTTCATGATTCCATGCTGCACGTGCTTTGGCAGAAAATGCATTTGGACGAATCACTCGTTTTTGTCCCTGAACACACCGTAAACTTTTTGGGCCATTGTTTTTGGTAAATTTACACTTTTGAGCAAGCCTTTCTTTAAAGTACAGGTATGTATCATGAAAAAAATTGACCCGTTTCAAAAAAATCAATTTCGCATGAATGTCAAGTTTCTTTTTTTGAAGAGTTTACATACGATTCAACACACGATCACCGGTATCGGACAGAAGTACATTTTACTTACCAGTATGAGTTTGATCGATTCAGACTACTTCAAGGAGTACTTTACCTATGTACGAGTGCTAACGGAGAGGAGAAACAACAACTAGTTCTACCAACAGAATACAGAAACAAGCCTTTAAGAGGACTTCATGATGATGTCGGCAATCTTGGAAGGGGTAGAGCTGTTTCACTCTGTAGGGAGCGCTTCTACTGGTCTGGAATGTTTCATGACGTTGACTTGTGTATAAAGCGATGTGACAGATGTATCAGGAGGATGATACCAACTAATACCAGAGCTCATCACTGCAACGTCGTCACCATCTGCATCGACTTTTTTACCTAGGAAACATCAAAAGGCGGTTACCAGAACAAATTGGTACTCATAGACCATTTTACCCGCTATGCTCAGGCCAAGGCGACTAAGAACCAGACATCACATACCAAAGCAGAGATATTGTGTAACAACTTCCACAGAGAATCCATTCGGATCAAGGCGGCAACTTTGAGAGCAAGGTCATCAAAGAACTCAGCCAAGTCGATCCAAGAAGAAAGACGGGAAGTCCCATATTGGAGCACTCGTCAATGCCTACAACAGCACTCAACGGGAGAGCCTATTATTTCTTAGGTTTGGAAGACAATCTCGACTTCTCAATAGACCTTGCGTTTGAAATCGACTCACAGAAGAATAGATTAGCAGCCTTTTTTACTTCAGCAGCAATGGTGTTTAAAAGGGAAAGGGAACATCAGAAGAAGCACGACGACTTCAAAGTACGTGGGACTACTATTCAACAAGGAGATCGTGTTCTTGTAAGATTGTGGCATTTGAGGGAAAGCAAAAGATCGCAGATAGATGGGAAGAAGACACCTATATTGTTCAGAGTCAACCGAACACTGGCATACCCGTCTATGTTGTGGTTAAGGAGAATGGTGAAGGTAAGAAATGGACTCTTCACAGAATCTCTTGCTACCTATCGGCTCCCTTATCCCTGAAGAACCGAAACCACAACCAGTACCGGCGACACGGCCAACACCACAATCAAGAGCAAGGCGAAGGCGGCATGGAGATGAAGTCATCACTGGTACCACATGTACAGAAGAGCCTCACTCTACTGACGTCATCGCAGCCTGCAGACTGGGAGAAGAGAGCTAATTACCTGGCTGCCAATGGTACCCTCAGATCCCTTCCACCAGACGCATACAGGGCCATCCTCTCACTTGTTACCAATGCAGCACCATGAGCTATGACTAATGATATTTTATTTTTCAGCACTGTCTATATATTTTTACAAATTGCTTTGTTTCCTATTCTCTTTTAGGATATGTCGACGCGCCATTTCACGAGGTAGGGGAGAATGCGACGGGATATAAATATTTAACTTATGCTTATAAATGCATTATTATGTTAGTTTTAATTTATTCTTCATAGTATCCTTAGGGTATTTCAGCAATTGTATTTGGCATTTTATAAATCTACTTTAACCTTAATTTAAGGCTCTTAAGCTCAGTCTTCATTAAAGATGTACTAAATGCACACTTTTCTATTCTTATTCATCTCTTTGCATACGTAATGTATGTATCTTGTGTATTTGTGATATTCAAGATAGTACTTTACTGTTTGTTAAATGCCTATAACTTAACTTGTAGCTAAACATGGGTTGATTAAACCGAGAGCGCATCATATTTTACCATGTTTGTAAATATATCCAACCGCTTTTATCTGTCTTTTAAATATATATAAATATACCGCACGGTATCACTACACTAATACAAATCGTTATCATTTATCATGCAGGTTACTCTGCTTGTATATATACGTTGGTAATCTCTGATTTGCATGTTTATGCCTGCCATCCCTTCACGAGGTAAGGGAGCCTTTATTTATTTATGCGATGTATTTGTATGCGATATGTATGTGTATGCGCTACGCATTTCATATTGTATGCTATGAATCTTAACGTGTATTGTAATGCTCTCAGTATTTAAAGAGTTTTGTATAATACCATTCATAATGTACTAATTGTTTGCGCTAACAATCAATGTAACGTTATTAAAACTGCGGTGTGTACCCACAAATGTAGTAAATAATCTATTGTAATCATAGCAACTTATTCATGCATAAACTTGTATACACTTTCGGTACATCCGTCAATTTTTATTTATTATGTTTTATCCTTATTGCACACATACCCTTTGATGGACATTCTTCTATCCGGACATTGTGCTGAGCGTGCACATTATTATTACATGACTCTTGGTCTTGGGAGTATAAGTATATATATATATATATATATATATATGAAAAAAGTTCACCAATTTGAAATTGATCTTCAGCTCCCAGGCGTTATATATTGAAAAATACGAAGTCAGAAGTAAAAACAATCCATTTTAATGGGTTAGGGTTAACCCTAACCCTATATATATATATATCTCAACATTTTTCTTTCTATCGTAAGCGTTAAGATTTGGTTCCTCATGCGACACTTCTATAAATTTTATAACAAGATCATTGCAATTATGTAATTTCTTATTTTCGTAGGAATTGTTCAAACAATTAGGAGACAGATCCATTCTGGGTTTTTATTTTGGGGGTGTATGTAGTGCATTCTCTACCCCTGAACTTAATTTCAAAGTGAGCTTGCGAGGTTTGCAATGTTTCTTTAGAGGTAAAGAATGCACTACAGACAACCACAAAATAAAAAATAGAATGAAGTTATCTCCATTCTATCATGACTAATTAGAAAAATAATGAGGAGCTTATTTGCCTTGCGCAACAGCATTACTAGGTCCAACTAGCACGGACCGGTTCTACTTGCTTGTGAAACTACGGTACAGTTCAATTTTCAAAGAACACACTTCAATAAAGTAAACAAACAGGTTATAAATAAATACAACTCTTTTTCCTTTTTATTGAGGATAATAGCAATAAAAGACAGATATTTTATACGGTCAAAGTTACGTTTTTCACTTAAAATACGTTGGTCGATCTATCACCCCTATAATACCGACAGGGACTGACCCACTCAAGGGACGTTACTCTAAAAGTAGTGTCCACTGCAAGTGCAAACTCCTCACGCTACAAGTGAACTTTAAGAAAGAACGATCAAGAAAGCTTTATATTTTGACATGGTTGAATACACCGTGTCTGAAAATGTGGTCACTTATAAAGGAGATGCGGGGGAAAGGGAAGCAATTTGTAAAATTGAAGAATAACGGAGGTCGCATTTGTTCATTCGACGAACGCTAAGACGCGTTACGGTACTAAATTGAAACTAAATTTTGTGATCAGTAAATTAAATGCGTCGACCAAAAATAACCCACAGAATGGATTTATCCCCTTAATTTCATGAAAAATATGGGTTTTCCAATGTCTGTACTGTAATGTTTTGCTAAACGCGCATTCCCCATTCCGACATTGAGTTGTAGTTTTACTGACAACCGCGATATTCGTTCTCCGCTTTATGTAACCGGAGGGGGGGGACTTTTGGAAAAAGTAAAGAAGACCACATGGCGTGGTGCTTGACGGAACAAATTGTTTTGTGATTTATTCGGCATACACAACATATTTTGGCGACGAGGATGGCGGCATACAGTTTGTCGGAACCTCCGCCGTTTCTTGCAACCCCAGGTGAGCCGCCCATACCTTGGAGTAGATGGATAGAGATGTTTGATAACTTCGCACTTGCTAGCGGTATAACGGGGGAGAAAGGGAAGCAGACCCGAAAACGTGCTATATTGATACATTGTCTTGGAACTGAAGGGCAGCGTATCTTTCGAACTCTTGAGGAAAGTTATACTTATGAACATACTGTAACTGTGCTACAGCACCATTTTGTTCCACAACGAAGTGTTATGTTGGAAAGATGGCATTTTCGTCACCGCGAACAACGTTCTGGGGAAAGGATTCGTCAGTTTGTATTGGCTCTTACTGAACTCGCGTCAACATGTAAGTTTGGTGTTTTGACGGACGAACTAATTCGTGACCAGCTTATTGAGAAGACGACTGTTCAGAGAATAAGGGAATGTTTGTTAATGGAACCTGACACTTTAACGCTTGAGAAGGCTGTGTCTTTAGCTTCACAGATAGAAGAGGCTATGGCTGAGGCGAAGGTGATCGAAAACAGAACAACGCCATTGATCGAAAACCGGACAAATGTGCAGGTTGTGAGGAAAACACAGTCTAGAAACCAGGGTAAGAGAAATTTCAAACAGTCACAAGATAAAAGTGGACATTGCTTTTGTTGTGGATCTTCCTCTCATTATGCCAAAGATAAAAACTGTCCTGCTAAGGGGAAGAAATGTGGCATTTGTGGTAAAATTGGACATTTTGCTAGGATGTGTAAATCCAAAGGCTCAGTGAAAATGGTGTCTACAAATAGTGATTCTGAAATCAGGGATTATCCTAACACTGAAGTGTACTCTGTAAAAACCAAGGATGGTCAGTTCAAAACTTGCCAAGTGAACATTGATGATAAACCAGTCACATTGTTAATTGACCTTGGATCTAAGGTGTCTATCCTAAATGAAACTCTGTATAACTCACTGTTTGTTCAGCACAAATTGCAGCCTGCGAACCAAACCCTTCTTGGATATGATGACTCTACTCTGCCCATGCTAGGTATGATCTTCCTGGATGTAGAATTTGAAGGTCAACTGGTTCAAGGTCATCGCTTCTTTGTGTCAAGGAAAGGTTCGTGTTTGTTAGGTGTCGATCTCTTCGACAAGCTCAACTTTGAAATACATCGACAAGGAGTGAAGGTTCAAACAGTTGGAAATGTGCCCAGTGGTATTTATGACAAATATCCAATTGTCTTCTCTGGATTTGGTGTCATTAAGGGGTATGTGCATAAGCCCAGTGTAAATCCAAATGTTGCACCTGTGTCACAGAAGTTGCGCAGGATTCCTTTCTCTGTGAGGGAGGAAGTTGCTACTGAACTGAGGAGACTCGAAAGTCAAGGGATCATTGAGAGGATTGATTCTTCACCCTGGATTTCCAACCTTGTGATTGCTAGACGTAAAACCGGGGAAATACGTCTATGTGTTGACCTGAAAGAGGTGAACAAATGTGTAATTCCGGACAAATTCCCATTACCTACGATGGAGGAACTTGCTTCAGAATTTCATGGTTCTACAGTGTTTTCCAAGCTTGATCTCCGCCGCAGCTATTTTCAAGTGAACTTGAAAGAGGAATGTCGCTACCTGACAGCGTTCATCACTCATGAAGGGGTATACCAGTACTGCCGCATGCCATATGGACTTTCGTCAAGCCCAAGTGCTTGTCAGAAAATTTTGTCAAGTATTCTCTCAGGAATAAAAGGTGCCCCAAACCAGATTGATGACATTGTAGTACATGGCAGAGATCAGAAGGAGCATGATGAGAGACTTGACATGGTACTACAGAGACTTGCTCAACATAATGTCACTGTCAACGCAGAGAAATGCACATTTTCTGCCAGTGAGATTGACTTTCTTGAATACAAGGTATCATCAAGTGGCGTACTGCCTACGGTCTCTAATGTCAAGGCAATTGTGGACCTGAAGACACCAGAGAACCGTGCTGAGGTGTTGTCATTTCTTGGAGCTGCAAACTTTTACCTTAAGTTTGTACCAAACTTTGCGGACAAAGCTGAACCACTTCGTAAATTGTTACGTAAGGGTGTGCCTTGGGAATGGGGTGAAGCTCAAACAGCGTCATTTGAAAACCTGAAACGTGACATTGCATCTCCGCCCATTCTTGCTCACTTTGACCCTGATGCGGAGACGTTTGTGTCCACTGATGCTTCTGGTATTGCAGTTGGAGCTGTGCTGAGCCAGGTGATACATGGAGAAGAGCGTCCTGTCTCCTTTTGCTCTAGAACTCTGACCGAAACAGAAAGAAAGTACTCAACAGGAGAGCGTGAAGCCCTTGCTTGCATATATGCTTGTGAACACTGGCATATTTACCTGTTTGGAAGGAAGTTTGTCCTACGCACCGATCACCAAGCTCTAACTACCCTACTTGCGACGTCTGGATCAGGTCATCGCCCATTGAGGATCTACAGATGGTCTGATCGCCTTCACCAGTACAACTTTGAAGTGCAGTACATAAATGGAAAGAACAACCAAGTGCCTGATATGCTAAGTAGACTGGTTAAAGACAATATTTCCACAGAGGCAGAAAATCTTTCTCAGGAAGAGGAGAAACGAGTGATGTCAATTCTGACTGATGTTCTTGACCAGCTTGTCACCCCTGCAGAGCTCAAGACGTGCTCAAGGTCTGACGACACTTTGATTAGTGTACGTAAATTCATTGAACAAGGCTGGCCAAAACAATGCCCAGAGAAGTTTGCTGTTTACTTCAAAATGAAAGACGAACTGTTCATTTTTGACTCCTACTGTGTTGGACGAGGACAGCGTGCGGTGATTCCAGAGTCTCTGAGAGAGAGAGTGTTGAACATGGCCCATGAGGGTCATCCCGGCATTGTGAGAACTTAACAGAGGTGCAGAGAATCTGTTTGGTGGCCTGGCATTGATCGCCAAATAGAACAGTTCGTTAGGGATTGCGAGCCATGTATAATCAGTGAGAAGTCTGTGAAACCAGTGAGCCCACCAGCTCAATCCATTCCTTGGCCAAAACAGCCATGGCAACATGTACAAATTGACATATTTGGGGAAGTGCAAATTGCTCCACTGAACAAGAAGTTCTTAGTCGTGGTACATGATCTACACTCTAAGTGGCCAGAGATTGCAGCTACAGGGACTGTTACGTCAGAAGTAATGATAGATATTCTCACCAATCTCTTCACACGTTGGGGAATACCAGAAGTGATCATCTCTGACAACGGTCCGCAATTTACTTCTTATGTCTTCAAGGAATTTCTGGAAAACTTGGGCATAGAGCAACGCTTGACATCTCGATATAACCCTCAAAGCAACGGAGGGGTTGAGAGGTTCAACAGAGTGATCAAGGAAGGCCTTAAAGCAAACATGGCTGCCGGAAAGTCCTTCAGTCAAGCAATCAAATCAATCCTGATAAACTACAGAGCCACTGCTCATGGACTGACTCAGGTTACACCCTCAGAGCTGATGATTGGAAGAAATATCAAGTTGCCACTTGACCGACTCCGTCCACGTGAATCACCAACCAACTCTGACCGACTCCGTCCACGTGAATCACCAACCAACTCTGACAAACTTGCACACGATATCCACAGGAGGCAAAAGAAGTCAGACAGGTACACTGACACGGTACGGAAATCTAAAACCCCAAAGTTCAAACCAGGTGATTGGATTCGAACCTCCAGACCAGTCCGAAGTCACAAACTAAGCACAAGTCTGTCACAACCGAGACAGATAAGTCGCCAGCTTGGGAAGTACTCCTACCAGTTACACGATGGTACCTGTTGGAATGCCCGACGTCTGATTCCGTCTTCAGCCCAGCAGTCTCCTCTCGACCCTGCGGTTGATGTGCTTCCAGCTGAGGTGACCCGACCCCAGAGAACACGCAGAATCCCGGGCCACTTGTCTGCGTACGATTGTTCTTGAACTTTTAAATTAAAGGGGGGGAAATATGTTGTGTTTTGCTAAACGCGCATTCCCCATTCCGACATTGAGTTGTAGTTTTACTGACAACCGCGATATTCGTTCTCCGCTTTATGTAACCGGAAGGGGGGACTTTTGGAAAAAGTAAAGAAGACCACATGGCGTGGTGCTTGACGGAACAAATTGTTTTGTGATTTATTCGGCATACACAACATGTACAAAATGGTAAGTTCAGCGAATGGAATTTGTAAACGTGCGCGGATGAATGTGAATCGGTCGTAAATATCTAGAGGTAACCTATTAGCGAAATAATCACTCTAAAATTGATTTAAGTTACCAATAAGAAAGCAGTATTTTCATTCTAGTTTTCGTGTCATATTAAAATCGAGATTTTTTTTTCTGTAAATCATATCTAAGATCTAAGATTGTCACAACCCAGTCTACTAAAACCCGGTAGATCAGGGGTGAGCGGGAGAGCGTTAACGCGAGTTCGTGTCGGCTGGTGTGCGAGAAAAGCACGTAGCATGTGCGCGATGGCTATTTAGCGTAGAGTTGTGCACAGCTAGGAGAGCGTTAGTTTGTTTTACGTGGTATTTGGTCGCTCGGACGTAAGTACAGATTTACATTGATTTTGCAATATTGTACATACTTTGTGGGATAGTTTTGGTTGTGGTTTGATAATATAGAAGTTTTAGAATTATAATTATTCTACCGCTAATCATGATGCATGAATCGTTGAGTTGTTGTCAATGACATTTAGTGTGTCTGTGTGTGTGATATTATTCATAATTTGTGTACGGATAAGAAAAGTAAGTTAGTGTCTTAGGATTTAGCGGAAGAAGCTACAATAAAAACCTTAGCAATATGTAATATATACTGTTGCAGTTTAGAGTAATGGTGTTTGGTGTGCTTACAGCTATTTACATGGAGACATGATGCATGAGGACATGTAACAGCCATTGACGCGAGGACGTCTTCCTAAGGACGGAGGACCTCAGGATTGTGGACTTGTGACTGACTGTATGGACGACATCTTTGGAACAAACTTTGGCCAGGTCTGTGACGGAAATACGTCGTGTGTGACTCCAGGATGACCCGAGCAAGTTGCCGCCTGTGAGGGAGAGTGTTCCGTGTGCATGTGGGTGAACGTGTCTGTATCGTGTCTGTATCGTGTCTGTATCCTGAACGACACACTGATTTGATAAAAAACTGAACTTTCATATCATTTAATGTTTCCTATTAATGCACTGTTATGCTATTTTTGTTTAAAAAGTTTAATATCTTCACTATTCCTTGTGATGTTGATGTAGGACTACACCTTGACAAAGATATATCTAATGCAATCGGGCACATGAATAAATACTCTTGTTTTTAAAAACTTGATTAAAAATTAAACAAGATTTTCGAGATTTTGTTTACAACTACAGGACCATTTCGTGCACAATGTCTGAAAGATGTCGTTAAATTGGTATATTTGTGGAAACGAAATTTCTTATATTTGCAATTATCTTAGTGGATTAGTATTTCATCAGAAAAGAAAATACTTTACCTTTCAACAAGAGAACGGCGAGAAGCAGCATGTCGAAGTCCTGAAAATTATGAATTATGATTTAAGATATGACCATTAATTATAAATTTTCTTGATCACAAATGTATTGATCATTTTAGATTTATTGTTCATCACGATTAACAGATTATAAAATAGATACGGGATATGAAAGTTTTCTATGCTAAGACTATACTATAGACTTATGTATCTAGTATAATCCCTTGCACACAAGGACTAAAGTAATCTATGTAAAGAAAATAACCCCAGAATTATTCGAGATGGGTATTATGCTGTACAAATATGCACCTGTTCTTACCACCAATTGGCCAATCTGAACGAATAGAGGAGCAATAAGTTTATAACGCCTACCCTTGAGATGATTGCTGTATTATTCTTTACCTGGAGCTGATTCCCTAAATTCTATCTATTCCTGAATAAATGATAACATTGGTTCTTTGTCCATTTCATGAAGACTATGAAGAGATTATCAATTTTAAATGATACACTGGAATAGGTCACATTCCTTGTGTTATTAATTTCATGAAGTATGCAAAAGATTAAATGTACAGATTTAATGTATCGTTATTTGAACAAAACTTGATTACCATAGTTGTACTCAGAAACATATATTCCTTATTTAACATTTTTCAGTTGTGTTCAACTCAAAATGTACATGGGCATTGTCATATTTCTAGTCGATCATTACGGAACTCCTTACTCTATACAATAGCTTATTTGCTCTTAATGACCAAATCTGTTAAGTAGTTTATCATTAACTTAACAATGCTTCGTATTTGTGTATGTAATGTCATGAGCCTTTTTTCGGATATCAATGAACATTGTATTGTATAACTGGCCACTGAATTGTTTTTGGTTATTTCACCTAGTCTAGAGCATTCCATCTAAAACATGCCATGTACGTAACTCTTTGTTTACCTGAGACAAATACGGTTTCTTTGATTCTTGTCTAGAACATACTAAATCTATTAAAAGGCTGGCTAAGAAAACATTGTGCACATATTCGGTTTCTATCTTCGACTTTTTTCAATCTGCTCAAAATCTGCTCTTGCAAATCATATAATTCATATGAACTTACAATTAAAAGATAGTTCAATCATTTCAAGATCACCCTCTTGAACAAGCTTAAAAGCACACATTTGATTTTATCAGATTTTCGCTTCAAAGAATTTGAAAAATATCTCTAATCAGAATGGTCTCATGTGGTGTCAATAAAAACTCGTCATCAAATGTATAACTTGGTTTATTTATTGATAGAGAGAATTGCCTTGACTACAAACCAGATTAAAAATAAACCAATCTGACACCTACATATATAAACAAGATGTAACATCGTACTATAATCAAAACATTAAAAAACACCGAATTCATTGAATTAAAGTCCTAACGCAACTCCGCTTCCTATTTGTAAAGTGATCCACTATATCTATTCTTCAGCCACATGTTTCAGCAGTATTGTTTAATAATCATAAATTATTTACATTGATGCATAGACCGTTATTACCCATATGGTTATTCATAAGCGGTGACATATTTTCAATGTGAGCACATATCACTTTTGCCTAGCAACGATTGTCTAAGCGAGTTACCGTATTTCATCGTCTATGACGTCTTAAAACCATTGTTCGTGACGTCACTGTAGGAGGCCGTCGAAAGGGATTGAGGGCGAATTCTGAATATTCCCATGCTTCTTAAACGGAATAAAATCGGTAATAAAGAAATTATTGTCCTCGGAAGTGTGGCATATGACTTTTACGAAACTCGTGTGAAATTGTGTATAATCCTCGCTCTCGCTCGGTTAATACAAAAAATCACACTCGTTTCGTAAAATTCATATGACGCACTTCCTCGGGTAATAATCCCTATATATGTCCTCCCTTCTTGATAATAAATAAAACCACCCCTCCGGTAGATTATCATATTCCTCTCTGTAAAGGAGGCGCTTATCTGTTAAATACCACTTGTGCATGTACTTACCGTCGTCAAACACAAAACGTGCTGTTTAATATTATATTACATCCAAATATCATTACCTTTTAATAGCAATATAAAGGGTATTTTTATCTGAAATAGCAGTTATCAACACAGGATTATTTTATCTGTTGACCGAATGTTTTCACACATTTTTTATGTAAGCTGGATTCTGATCATTTTCCATGAGAGTTGGTGAACCGATAGCTGACAAAAGAGATAATTTCTTTGATAAAATTATCTAGAATGAATTTTTCGCAAAAATCCTTATTAAAAATTTACAGGACCGGTCACCGACGTCTAATTAAGTTTAAGTGGAACAATGGAAGTAAACGTGAACCCTGCAGTTGATGACTTTGTACAGATATTACTTGACTCTGCGGATTGTACGAAGAAAATATTTTACCCAATACAAATAACAGGAAAAGTCAGTTCAGGACTATTGAATGTTACGGGTTACGATATTTGCAAAACCGAGAAAAGATACGTACATCTACATGTATATCTAAGTCTATGGCTTATTAAATTCAATTGCAAATGCTGATATTGAACAACGCTACGATAATAGAAGGTGATGCCTCGTATCCCAATTACTGTGTAATGTTGATAAACATGCGTTAAATTCTCAAATTACAGCAATTGTAATAAGTGGAGCTACAGGACGCCTAAAGCGGGGTAAAGCGGCTTGACCGGATAATATGTTTTAGAAATGCTACAATGCTCGCAGAATGAAATTATGCCTTTTCTTATAAAATGTTTCAATTTCCTTTAAACAGTGGCACTTTTCCGTCTTGCTGGTCAACTTCCATCATTATTCCTCTTCACAAAAAGGGAGACTCTAATGACCCGGATAATTACAGGGGTATATCTTGATGAGCGTACTCGGAAAATGTATATGTAGCATTTGTGGACTTTAAAAAAGCATTCGATACCGTTGATAGAAAGAAGCTCTAGGGTGCTTGAGAAATACTGGTTTGACGGGTAAAGTGTACTGTAACTTAAAGGAAATGTATTCGAATATAAAATCCTGCGTCCGTTGCGAGAGTAGTTTAATAGACTATTTGACTGTCCTTTTGGTTTACGGCAAGGTTGCATTCTCAGTCCTATTCTATTTTCCTTTTTTTTATAAGTGAGCTATGTCATCAAATTGTATGTAATGGAAAATATGCTATACAGTTATTCCCTGACTATATGGAAACATTCTTGCTTCTTTTCGCTGCCGATGTTATTTTTGTATCAGATACATTGGCGGGTTTACGAAGAAACTTGGAACTTTAGATGATTATACTACAGAATGGAAACTTTCAGTAAATCTTGATAAAGCTTATGTCGTTATATTTCGTAAGGGTGGTCGAATGTCTAAAAAAAGAAATAGTTTTTAGGAAATCAACTTGTTAAAACATATTTTTGCGCTTTTATCCGTCTGTTGATATGAAGAAAAAGGTGCATGATCTTGCCCCGCGAGCTAAAAAACACCCTATCAATAGATATGGATAATATACATAATTGGAATGTTAACACCTGTTCTGTTCTTCAAACCTTTTGATGCCCAAACACAACCAATTCTGTTACATGGGTCACAGAAATGGGGTTCAAACGTTTTGACTGTGTTGAAAAAGTTCATTTATCAGCATGGGAGTTTTGGAAGTGAGACCGTCAACACCAAATACCATGGTATATGGAGAGTGTGGTAGATACCCCCTCTACATTAACTCACTGATAAGATGTCTGAAATACTGGTCAAAATACATTCACATGCTATATCATCGTACTCAAAAGTTGTCTTATAATATGATGGTTTATTTAGATACTATTGGAAAAATAACTTGGTAATCAAACGTTATATGACTATATGACTATAGTTTCGTCTTGTTGAACAAAAACCGTTGGGAATATTGATGATTTCATAAAAATAAATTTCGTAATGTATCCTTAAAAATGTTTCATGAGGAATGGCAATCGCGTATGAATAAAATCACACGCTATGGTTATTATAGGACATTATAAAGTCTACTTCAGCCAGAAACCTATCTATAGATACTTACAGCTAGAGATTTAAGAGGGAGTTTAAACTAAGACTTGGTTTACTTAATTTAACGATAAGTAAAGAGAAGAATGCTCGAAAGAAACCAGAAGACTTGTCAATTATGTAAAGACGCATGTAAAGACGAAATCCATTTTGGTTTTACCTGTAAATCACATGATGAATTAAGAAAAATTTACCTGATATAGCAAAGATCCCAGAAGTAGCGTTTAAACCATTATTATCATCTGGCGATAAAAAAAATATTAAAAACTTTTTTCTTTTTTTTTCTTTTTTTTTATTTGCTCCCCATGGTTACAGAGTGAATATACATTGCAAATAAATCATGGAAGATTCAGATCAATATACAAAATTTTGGAGTTTTTTGTACAAAAATGGGTGAAAATCAGTTGTTGAATATTGGGATGAGTGGCTGCCATTTAATATAAAAATTCTCAATTTCATTATTTCTTTTTGAAATAAATTTTTCTACCAAGAAAATCTCTTTTAATTGTTTTTTGTAATTAGTGAATTTGGGAATTGAAGTTTTAATATTGCATAAATGGATATATTTTTTGGCAGAGATAATGATTTGATTCAGTAACACATTTTTGTGGAATGTAACAAACCAAATCAAGTATTTCGAAAAAATTATCTTTTGCGTAAAAAAGTGATTGATCCAAAGTTCAAGATCATTCCAAAATTTCATGGTTTCACAACAATCCCAATAAACATGACATATGCTCTCAGAAACATCCTTGCAAAAGCTACATAGATCATTGTCAATGAGGTTCATTTTCAAAAGTTCCTTTTTCGTATATATAACTCTTTGCAAAAATTTGTACTGGAAGTTTAGAAGTTTAACATCTTTTATACCATATCTATAAAAGTTGAAAGTGTTGTGCCAGTCAAAGTTGCAGTCATCAAACACTTGTTCCCATTTATTACAAATCTGAAGTTTATCATGTTTCGATATAAGCTTGTCATAAAACAATCTTGAGGCTTTAGCAGGTTTCAACATATTTTTTTGATAAACACTGAAATATAAATTAATTAGATTGATATTTCTTGTCTGTTTAATAGTATCTTTCCACTTATCAGGCAAAATGTGAAGAAGATAGTTAAAATCAAGTATTGTCCCTCTTATTTTGTATTTTGCCTTTATCTCATCAAAAAGCATGAATCCATGTTAATCACATATGTCTTTAATGGTCAGAATACCTTTATTAGCCCAGTGTTTAATAATATGGTTGGGGTTCTTAAGATTGTGGTTAAGCCATAATGGTTCGCTGAGAATGTGATCAGTGCTGTCCTCTTTAATATTTAACTTTCTACAATACATTTTCCAAGCTTCGAAAACATCTGTCCAAAAAGGGTTTTTAATGTTAAATAATTTGTTTATATTTGCTCCGTAATTAAAGATATTATTGTAAGGTACATTACTAGGGTTATTATCAAAGGATTTTTTATAGTAAAGTTTAAGAGTGGATAATTTTAAAGCTTCAATAAATGTTTTTATGTCAGCCATACCCAATCCTCCTTCCGTCTTCAATCTTTTAAGAGTGCTCCTTTTTATCTTATCTCTCTTATCATTCCAAATAAAGTTAAAGAATATTTGTTCAGAAAGATATAATAAAGTCTTCTGGAGGGTTGGGCAATGTGCTGAATATATGTACTAATTTGGAGAGGGCTAATGTCTTTATAACTGTAATTTTTCCAATCAATGTCAAATTTCTTTTTCTCCACACTGCCAGTAATCTGTTTATTTCTTCCAGTTTTTTCTTGTATTGATCACCCATAAATCTACAAGGTTTTGTGTAAATTTAATTCCTAAAACTTCAAACTCTCCATTAAACCATTCAATTTTCAAATTTGTGCACAATGTTTGCTTACTACCTGCCATTGAACCAATCCAAATTGCTTTAGTCTTGTCAATATTTATATTTAAGCCTGACATCTTATAAAATGTGTTAATTGTTTCAATGGCTGCAAGTAAACTCTCAGGTGTGCCATCCAGAAATAATTCTGTATCATCAGCATATTGCCCTAGCTTGTATTCTTTGTCATCAATAACTATACCTTTTATTTTGTCATTATCTCTTATCATACAACCCAAGATTTCAGCAACAAAAAGGAATAAATATGGGGATAAGGGATCACCCTGTCTACAACCCCTTTCATTAACAAAAAATTCAGATAAGTGACCATTTTGTGTCACACATGAAGTTGTTTGATAGGTGAGTACATTAATCCATTGTATCATTTGTGGACCAAACCCAAATTTATTTAACACTAAGGTAATAAAATCCTTTGAAACTGTGTCAAAAGCATTTTCAAAGTCAATAAGAATTAGCAATCTTTTATATTTCTAGCTTTAGTTTCATACATGATGTCATATAATAGTCTTGTATTTTCACTTATAGTTCTGCCTGGAATAAAACCTGTTTGATTTCCATGAATAAGTAAGTCCAATGTCTTCTTTAAACGGTTTGTTATGCATGCGCTAATTATCTTATAAACAGCATTCAGAAGAGTAATTGGTCGCCAATTTTTAAGCAGGGTTCTATTTTTATTTGCTTTAGGTATGCAAGTAATAACCCCTCTCTTCATTGTTAAGGATAATTTATTCTCAGAGGAAGCCTCCTTGATAAATCTGAATATCCATACTTTGAGGTCTTTCCAGAAAAATTTAAAAAAGTCTATAGGGAATCCATCAATACCAGGGCTTTTGTTATTTTTCATATTTTTTACTGCAAAAGTAATTTCATCAATATCAATGTTTCTTTCAAGTTCTTCTCTAAGGTCATCATCTAATTTTGGAGTTTTAATATTTTCTAGTTTAACATTTTTATCAAGATCCTCATTTGATGAATAAAGTTTCTGATAAAATGTTTTAACCTCTTGTAAGATGGAGGTGCTGTTGGTGATCTCTTCATTTTTGGAAGTAATAATCTTATTTATTGAATTTGAGACAAAAGACCTCTTTTCTAAGTTGCAAAAGTATTTTGTTGGTTTTTCTCCTTCTTCATACCACTGAGTTCTATTTCTAATCTGGATGCCTTTGAATTCCTCTTCCTTTATCTGTTCCAGTTCTAATTTATATTTGGAAAGTTCAGAAAGCTTAGTCTCATCTATGTTTTGAAAATTTTGTCTTATGTTGTCTTCACAAATCTTTATTCTATTTTCCAATTCAATAGTCTTATTGTTTCTATTCTTTTTTAGGAAGGATGCAAAAGATATGGATTTTCCTCTTACTTTCATTAAAAATGTTTCCAAGAATAAGCTATCACTTATTGTAAGTTTTACTTTATCATGATTCTGGTCAATATAATTATGGTTAGACAAATCATTTTCAGAATATTCTTGTACAGTTTCTTTCAAAATTTTCTTAATCAATTCACTATATTCGGGTTGAAGGAGTAATGAAGTATTAAATTTCCAATATCCCTTACCTCTTTCTTGGTTTATGGTATTTGAGAGAGTTAATGATATCGCTGAATGGTCAGTTTTATAACCTGGTAAAATATCCGCATTCAAAGTAATGTCAAATAGATCTTGGGAAATCAGAAAAAAATCAAGTCTAGCTTGTTTTCTGGGATTCTTTTTCCACCATGTATACTTTCTAGTATGTTTATTCAGATCTCTCCATACATCTAATAAGTCAAATTTTTCTATGTTATTTATGACAACATCTCTTGATTTTGGATTATTTAAATGTTTATAGTTCTCTAGATCAATTGATGGATCCAAAACAAGGTTCCAGTCTCCAACTATCACTAATGAGTCATTGTCAAAAGAAAATATACTCTCAAAAAGTTTAATATAGAAGTTAGGGTCATCAGTGTTAGGTCCATATAAGTTTGTTAATGTAAACCTTTTCTCTTCCACAGTAACATCAGCAATAATATAGTTTCCATCATCATCTTCTATAGTTCTGTGAATAGTAAGATCAACATCAGTGTTAAAAAGGATTGCCACTCCCCTTGCGTTTGATTTGAAGGCTGCGATAATAGATTGTACTCCCCATTCATTTCTCATAGTGTTAACATCCTCTTTCGCTAAATGGATATCTTGAAGACAAATAATTGAATAAGCTTTTCTTCTATAAATATTCATTACCTCCCTTCTTTTGTTCTTATCCCGTAATCCTCTACAATTTGATGAAATCATCTTTATCTTTTTTATATTACCTGCAGTCATTTAGTGAAAAATATATGTAAAGGAATATGAATTTTAGTTACAAGATACTGTCTTAATGATGGCTTGTATTTGGATTTCTTTGAAACATTGAACACGGTTTGATAAACTTTATGGTTGGTAGAAACGAAAACTAGCCAATCAGATAGATTCAATGTTTCTTTGGCTAAGTATAAAAATATAGAAGGTACCAGGTGGGAACATTTTTGGTCATAAGAGAAAAAGAAATGAATAAAAAGGAAGGTTAAAAGGAAAAAAGAAAAGAGTAGAAAAGAGGCAAAAAAAAGGAAAAGTGGGCTAATGTAAAAGAAAGAAAAAAAGTTAAACGAAATAGTTTGGTTACGAAATGAATCTAGGTCACTAGGAAGACTTCGAGAGAAAAAAATAACCAAACAAAAATACGCATTGACAAAGTAAGGGTCGTGCAAACATTGAAGTTACATCATCAAATCTAATGACAAAAGCTAAATGATAGTACTAAATTATTATTGTGCTGTAAGCTCTTTAGATTAAGCGTAAATAAACACGATCGTTACTCTCATGACTATATCTCCGGCAATCATGAAAGCTTCCGTTCTCACTTATGACATGCGCATTTGATACGAACTAAGAATAGCAAAGCACGTGTGCTTTGTTTATAAATACAGCACGACGATATCAATGAACAGATTCTTCACATTCACTCTAACAAAGCATTTTCTACTCACAATTGTCCACAAATGTCCGGTTATAGGTCCGGATTTCAGTTCTTGCATCGTCTTGGTGATTGATATAAACGAAAAACGAAATGCTTACATTAAATTTAAAGGGAAAAAACAAAAAATGTTCATTTGAAAACATCCACACTTTGTTTTCATCCCGGAATATACAGTCTCTTTACAGGTTCTCATCCAGTCCAATAGTTCTCCAGCTTTCTTGTGCGTTCTTCCTGATCTGGAGGAAAATGTCCGTCCCTCTCTCCTGGATTCTTGTCTGTACTTTATGTGAATTTCGAAGTTTGAACGCCTTATTTGCCAGTCTGCCTCTTTGTTTCTTCAATGTTACTGGTAGATCAGTACGGACGCTGATTCTTTTCGGTTTAAGCGTTGCCCATCCTTTGATTGCCGCATTGAATGCTGCTTGTCGGTCAGAAAATCTCACAAATTTGACAACCACAGGTTTTGGCATATCAGCTCGGAAGTTTGCTGGGTCTGTACTTGTTCTTGGTAGGCGATGTATATTGACAAATTGCATTTCCCTGATTTCCGACACTCCGAGAGAAGAGAAAAGATCTTTTACGGCTTCTTCTGGGTCTTTCCCATCGGGAATACCATAAATAAGCAGATTGTTTTTTCTTGAGTAAAGCTCTTGCAACAACAATTTCTGATCAAAGTCTTTCTTCATGGTTGACATCTCCCGTTTCAAATTGTCGATTTCGGCTGAGTTCGTCTCAGTCTGTTCCGCGTTATATGTTATAGCTGCGAGAATGTCGGATGTTTTATTTTGCAAGTCTTTAATATCATTGTTCATGCTGTCGACTTTACTCACAATTTGCTCTGTTTGAGCAGTAAGCGCCTCCATAATGAAAGCCTTCATTTCTTCCCTACCCGAGTCGGCCGTGTTTGTAATGGCTGCCGGCGTGGTCTGTGTGGTCATGGCTTGTTCAGTTGATTTCTCAGTTGAGTTTGTTCGGGCTCTGGTCTGAATACCGTCTTCTGCATTGACAGCATGAGCAACATTGGGAATGTCTTCAGTGTGTTTACTCCTGTTTCCCTTTCTACCGGACATTTTCTTAGTTAATTTTGTCTGAGTTTGCAGAGAGCATGTTTCTAGCGTCCACCCATGCAGACAGCGCCACCGGAAGTATTAAAAACTTGTCATTGTTTTTAAAACATACAAACAAGGTAAGAGAGGAATTGTTAAAAAAACAATTTTACACTGGCAAATCCTGTGTAATATTAAATTCTGAAACTCTGTAAACTGTATACGCAAAGAACTTAATCAAGCACCACCTTACGGGTTTACTGGTAAATCAATCGCAGAAACACGACCCAGCATGCATGTGAAGCACACCTTACACGAGTGTCTCAAACGTTTTTAATGATTCTGCATTCCCTTTCACAATACTGTTCTTAGCCGCCTTGTCCAGAAACATCGCCAACCAACCATGTAAAGGACCCACCAAGACCAAGACTTCTCGAGTTGAAAACCGTAGTTAAGTACGTCTTGTTTGTCGAAAACCGTTTGCGATAAGTGTTGTTCTAAGATGCTATGGCTCGCCCACAAATCCCTATGCGATAGAACAGTGTGGTGAGAGGCCTGTTCTGGTGCCTCATTTTGACAATCATCCATTGGCCATTTGTCCTGTGTTCATGGACGATAACGCCCGACCTCGCCGTTCTCGACTTGAGAATGCTTTATTGCTGAACAACGCTATAACGAAACTGCGATGGTCTGCGTGAATCCGCTGGAACACATTTTGGACATAATTGGCGTCGACTGCAAGCATTGAACCCTCCTATGCGAGACTTAGCCGGTTTGGAAGCAGCTTTACATCGTGAGTGGCAGCAACTACCCTGGGAACGCATCAGAAGAATCACCTCAAGCATGTTGAAGCAGTCGCCCGCACACGTGGCGGATACAGCCGTTATTGACGGTATCAGTCTTGTCTCGTTTTTCTTGTTTGATTTAGATGGCAGAAAACATTTTCCAACTGCTACACAATCGCTGTCACCAGTTTTGAAGTTGGTAACCGAATAGTTGTTAGAGAGTGATTTTTTTTATGCAAAACCACTGGTAACTTCCATCTTGAATTATAACGAGTTTCAGACTGTTTTCAAATTGTTTTTATATTCAGCCGTGTGAATAGACTCAAAGGAAATAACAACATTTCACCTATAACGTATACGAATTTTTCACAATATTTGGAAAATCTGGGCATATATGGGCCGGAGGCCTTGAATACACTAAGCTTCTTTTATTCTTCCCTCTTCTCTCTCATTGTCAAATGAAAATCTCCGGTTCCTATTTTTAAAGTGATCCAATATATTTATTCAAAAGCCACATGTTACAGCAGTATTATTTCATAATAATGGAGTATTTACATAATTTATAAACATATATGTCCTCCTGGAGATGGTCGTATTCCTCTCATTATTCACCAGGCGTTTTTCTCAGAATAGGCATTACATGTATATATGTAATACCAAATCCTGAGTTTAACATACAAAGGAGTCGCTCATGTGTTAACCATCGCTAATAGTTAATGTTTTAAAACACATAACGTGCTGTGTATTATTACATGACATCCAAAAAATGACAATATAACGGAAAGTCCTATCTAAAATTGGATATTTAAAGTGACACAGAGTATATTTCATGAATTTTTCTGGGGCTTGAATAAGAGCCAAATATCAAATATCCTCCCTAATCGTGCAACTTTATCTCTAAATTGCCAAGATTAGGATATTTTCATGTTTTCAATGATAGAACAAGAACAGCTATATAAATGTTAATAAGTCGAAATTCTGCGTCCACTTTGCATGAATATCAGTTAAATGACCTACTTTAAGCACTACCAACCAATATTTGTCTTTTCGCCTGCTGAAGAAAACTTTCCAAAATTACGTTTGAGTCATTGGTACACGCCAATGTCCGGTTTTCGATCACAAATTACAACTTTATTGTCTCAATTCTAAACTGATAAGCACTAAGATTGTGATTTTAAGAAACAACCAATGCTCCTCGATGAATTAATATCAGTAATAAAATTTGACAAATTTGACTCTGTAGCCCTTTAAGGACCAGAGAACCCTACCAGCCCACACACACATAGCGGAGAAGACAAGTTGTTCACGGAGGATTGATTTAACAGTTTCGAAATAAAAGCAGAATCGCTATCTTCATGTTTTACATCTATTTAGTGCTTATTTAATTTTGTCATATGATTGTTGTTGGTTAGCGAAACAATAGTTTATGCACTTATTGTAATGAACGTATCTTTTCAATGTTTTTTATATTTTTATCTTTCGTTTCAGGCACTTTGTAACTTCAATCAGTCAGTAAAAACCTGTGTTGTCAGTGTCTATTGTTTGACTCCTGTAAGAAACTAAGTGCACGTGCCATTAAAATGCATTGAGGTTCAATATATATCTTTCACCTGATTAGAACTCTAGATATTTGGAAGTGACATCATCTATATAAGTTCCAGTTTTAAAAAATCTTTTGACATTTGAAGATTAAAAATCAATTAACATGGTGTCTTCAGATGAAGCCAGCCGTAACGTTGTCCGTTGAGACCAACACAAGAAAGTAATTGGATAATGGATCAACATAGGTGTATCTAACGTCTCACGGTTTAATGAGTGTTCTTCTTATGTTCTGTAGTTGCATTGATATAGATTGAGACAGTTATCTCCCAATTCTCCGATAGTCAATGACTAGACAGTCTCAAAGTAGACACTTACCCAGGACACCCATTGTAATATTTGAACAGTCCATTTGACTAGTGAGGGAAGTAGGGTGGGAGAACAGTCCATTCAAATGGTGAGCCGAAGGCAGTTACGCAACTGAGAAAAATCCCAGATCAAAATCAACTTTACTATGTGCTACTAAGCCTAGGAAGGTTGTGAGGTTGGCTACTGATAGATATTGAGAATAGGCAGGATAAGTAAGAATCCAGAACCCACAGTCCTGTACCGCACTGACTGCAATCTGGCAATGGGCAAGGAGTGGAGTTTATAGCCACACACATTCGCGTAGTTTACGCCCTTCGTTTATCTTTGTTCTTTGCCTGTTGTTGTTTGTTTGTATAATATTCTGAATTATTATCCATATGGTTGATGATAAGCGAGTTAATATTTTCGATACGAGCACATGTGCACATATCACTTTTGGCGTATCTGATTGGTTGAAATATGAACTTGACCTCTGTGAACGAGACGAGGGACTACTTTCTCCATTCATAAATGTTTTCTACGTAGCGTGAACTTCATCCACGGTTTTCAGTAACGATGAGACGAGATTACAAGTCGGGAATCATAACAACAATGAACGCTTTCTTTATTCATAACTTGTCACTAAATAAATCAACATCAACAAATTTGTAACTTTGCATACGTTTTTTCCAGTTTGCCTGCAAAATTTTGTTGTAAAATTTTCGTACGTAGCAGCTAGCAAACAATATGGCGACGTTTTTGCCTGTCAACTCTCTTGTTAAAATAGATTGTTGTTAAAATTATTGACATAATTCAGCCACTTGGAAGTTTTAATGTGTTTGTGATTCGTAAGGAAGCATGTACAATCGAACAAATCCTCGTTATCGTTTGATATTTTTACTCCACAGTCAACGTCACTATCGGGTCGGGTGTCGGTGTGACTGAGCGCATGTCGCCTACATCGCCTCAAGCCAACGGAGAATCTAACGTCCCCTCGACCTCTCGTCAGATGACGAATAAAACCTTCGAACGTAAACACTAACGTTTTATCGATTATGCCATAATAATATTCAAAGTTATTAAACATGTTAAGTTGAATATCAACTCTTTCTGTCATTTATCTTCAGCTGAATAACTCATTCTAGCGGTCTTGCTTGAACGTCGATCAACACGTTACAATGGCCGCGTCACAACTATGGTAACTTTTATCTTTCCACAGCGATGTAATAGTTTCGCTATTTGTGAAAGCAGTGTCGATATATTACTTACATAACGTAAACGAGTAAAGTAAATGGTCATAAACTTCCGTTATTTTCCCAGTATGTTTCGCTCTATTAGACGAAGCTAGAAACTAAACTGTGCGCTATTTCCTGTCACTGACCTCCCCGTAAAGTATCAGTGCGCAATGACCTAGTTTCTACTTCATGCGTTTCGTATGCTAAATTTATCGTTTTCGGGGGAATTCTTACAAAACTTAAATGGATAAACTGTTTGTTTGTATGATATTCGGAATCATTAAACCTTTTGAATCCTTGAAAACGGATGCAACAACATTACGTATACCACTGATGTTTTACTCACTCAGCTGAGTATATACTGGTCACATGCTTGTCTTTGAATATTGTACCCGGTACAGTGTCAATGTTTCTCTCTGAGGTGACATCACATGGACGACAATGGCGTAGCTCGGTGAAGTCTTCGGTGTTTAATGATATCTTAGTAATAAATAACAAGATACTGGAATAAAGCTAAATTTAATGAATTTGAAGATAAATGGGCAATGTATGCTAAACTTGTTACTGATTACACTGATTACTATCAGTATAGAGTATATTTAAGATAATGCTATAGGAATTACAAGGGTATGAATGAGTCAGTGATTGATATGTCTTTTCGTTTTAATTTTCTCATACTTGCTAAGTGTAAATTCCGTTATCAATATTATGTTTACAAGTGTATTTATGTTAACACAAACTTCTTCATAGTTCATAGAATAAATAGATAAACAACAAAAGTCTTGAAATGAGTATATAATCATTGCCAGACTTAAGGTAGGTATATAAACATAGGTAAATATATATTTCTGTATGTTTATATCAGGAATTTAAAAGAAAATGAAATAAATAATAAAATTAATTCTGCACGTCACTGTACAAAGCAGCTATGATAATGGAGCTCTAAATTCAGTTTTGTCCATTCGGTAGACGAGTTTGGGGTACCATTGAAGAAAAGGCTCTTTCAGGCAATAGTGCATGAATCTCGTGATTGTTTGTGTTTGTGAAAACCCTCGTACCTGTTTAAACTGTTTGCTCTTAAGAATGTTAAGCATCAAAATGTTAAGACACCTCTTGATTATAATTTTGCATTATGTAATTTCTTGATATTTGTTTTTATTGATATGATACAACCGTTATCACAGTCATTAAAGCAGATGGCGTGGTCGTAATTCTCAGGACAAAAGAAGATCAGGCATCTCTATAATTTGATAACAATATAATCTATAATATAATTGACCTGAGAAATATTTAAATAATTGTATACACATATATGTTATCTACTGTTGGATTCAGTATAGTGTTTCTCATAGGGCTGAATATAACCAATCTTAGATGATAGATATAATTTATTTTCTTGTACAAATACTCCTTCATGTATTTATTAGCAAAAATTTTAACGACTATATGTTTTACGAGACACTAGCCAATTTTGAACGAAATTTTTTAACCGTTCTCTTATTTCAAAACCTTTGAAGAAAGTCTTTGTACACATTTCCTGTTGTCGTTTTGTCTGGTAAAAAAAATCCTCAATCTTAACGGACATATATTGGATGTAGGTTTGTCTCACCAAGGTTTTTCGACTCGTTTTCAAATACATCTGTGTTGGGGTATTTATTTCCCTATTATAAAAACCAATATGAGTGCCCTGAGAAAGATTTAAATGTTTATGATTTAACAAAGACAGAGGCGTAAATGTGTGAACATTTAAAAAGAAAAAGGTCAATAATTATGAGTTTCACAGCTTCTTTAAGCTTGCTCTCTTTATCTGAATTACTAATGATGTATTATTTGCTAAAAGGGAAAATTACAAAAAATATCCCCATAGCAACGTTATTCTGTTGAACACATCTTTAAATTTAACGGAAGTTCCATTTCCGTTTTCTGTCATGTGCATACTGTCAGATACTCCCTTGCGAAACGATCGGTGACTGGTTCTGAAACTAAATAAAAAAATCATATCTTGAATTAGATTCAAAACATGCCAACTATTTTGAGAATTATGTCGAAAATGCGATGTTTCTGTATCTATTTTGAATAAACAATAGTCCAACGGATATACAAGGTTTATGATTATGACGTATCTCATGTCAATAAGTGGGGGCAAAAGTTTATATACGAAATAATATATGAAAATTACTATAAAAAAAACGTTAAGATGATGTTCAGATGTATGCCTATTGTCTTGATGAAGTGTGACATTTGAGGATGGCTGTTGAGATGTATCTATTTCTGAGATTGTTTTCATACAGAGTGCTCGCTACATGCTGTTTACCGTAAGCGTTAACGGCTTTTAAAAGCTTTAATACCGTTCATACAAATCCTTTACTACCTATAACGCCAGAAAAATCCAGCGTGTCCGTACAAAAACATCAATTTTGTATATCAAAGTACCATTGTTACAAAAAGACCATTTTAATTCATTATGTTCGTCGCAAAGAAGTTGAGATGACACATTCAAGTAACTTATTCATGCATTTCTGTTGATGAACGTTGGTTGTTACCAATGGTTTGTATGTCAAAATTAATTTCTAAAAAGTTATTTTTGACAATGAAATTTAATATAGTAAGTCGCTTTAATAAACTTTTTAAAAAACCCATTCAAAAATTTTTGTTATGAATAGTGACGATAAAAATTTAAAAAGTAGTAACTGATTTTAAAATATTTATTCAAATTAATGAATAGATCAGTAAACAGAATTCATAATAATAATAATACAATAATAAGCATAACAAAGTAAAACAAGACTAAAGACAATACATATAAATTTACAATAATATACTGATTTCATGATAATCACACTAATATTTCAACGAACGATAGTATATTGAGGACAAACTAAAAACAAGCACTTCTCCACATACAATAATGTACTGATGACATACTGATAACAAGCCCGTTTAAACATACAATAATGTACTGATAACATACTGATAACAAGCCCGTTTCAGCATACAGTAATGTTCTGATGACATACTGATAACAAGCCCATTTCAACATACAATAATGTACTGATGACATACTGATAACAAGCCCATTTCAACATACAATAATGTACTGATGACATACTGATAACAAGCCCATTTCAACATACAGTAATGTACTGATGACATACTGATAACAAGCCCATTTCAACATACAATAATGTACTGATGACATACCGATAACAAGCCCATTTCAACATACAGTAATGTACTGATGACATACTGATAACAAGCCCGTTTAAACATACAATAATGTACTAATGACAAACTGATAAAAATAATGTTTCAACATACAATAATATACGGATAACATACTGATAATAAGCATGTTTCAATAATAATAATAATAATAATAATAATGATAATAATAATAACATACTGATGACATACTGATAACCAGCATGTTTCAACATACAATAATACACTGATAACAAGAATGTTTCAACATACAGTAATGTACTAATGACATACTGATAAAAAGTATGTTTCAACATACAATAATATACGGATAATATACTGATAACAAGAATGTTTCAATAATAATAATAACATACTGATGACATACTGATAACAAGCATGTTTCATTAACAATAACATATTATATTTCTTTTACAATTATATACTGATAACATACTGATAACAAGCACATTTCCATGCTTTATGATTATGATTGCAAAATTGTAATCATCTCAAAAACCATTTAGTTAGTGTAAAAGTTTCATTTATTCAAATGAGTGTATTTTCATTACAATTATACTCATCAGACATTTGCATGAAAACTCACTGTGATCCAACCTCAGAAATGTTAGTCATATGAAAGATAATAAATGGTGCTTCATAGTGCTAGCCGCAGTCTCAAAAGGAAGTATATTTGTGAAAACGATCAAATGTATTAGCGTATCAATAACCATAAGGTCTTAATCTTTTGTTGGATCTTGTACCGTTGTTTCAAATGATATGATGCAATGTCGGGTTCGAATATCATGTTTCTTAATCAATTTATGAGAATCAATAATTCTTACGTTTTCATCCAAGTTTGTCCACTTTTCACAGATTACGTAAGTAATAGGTTTATGGAAGTTTATGTAAGTAGAAGCCTTGGTTCGCTAGTTCTAGTCTTTGTGGGTATAATATTAAACTTCTCTTCAGGAAAAGATCTTGACGTCAATCAAGTATTGTTCAAGATTGTCAAACAGATCTGTTAAATGGAGTATAAACCTCATTACTTACAACGTGACATTTTTTTTTTTTTTTTTTTATTCACTTCCTATCGATACAGTAATATAGTCACAAAAGGCATGGAAACAAATACTTATATGCATCAATAAAACATGGCAAAAGGCGTAGTTGTTACAACGTGACATTGTAAGCAGACAAAACGATCACAGCGATCACTGGTTTGGTCGGTTTTCTTATATAGATGTAGATGTGTACCGATCTGCCGTTTACTAGTGCAAGAGTATATTCTGTAATATTTTATAATCACTGTGGAAAAAAATATAAGAACAGCATTTTAACACAAGAATGGATTGTTGCTGTCATTTAGGTACGTAGTAAATACACAGGATACAATGTAATTTCATTTTGAATTAAAATGTTCACCTGCATACTTTTCGTATGGATTATGGAAAGTGAAATTACTACACCAACGATTTAAGATTATCATCAGCTCACTTAATTTTGGTTTTAGTGTAATAAACGTTGGAAATGATACATGTTGTCGCTTTGGGCAAAATTTGTCGCAATTTTCTAATGCCCTTTTCAAAGAAAAACTATTTGAATCACTAGAAGCGATAATTAGAAACAGACAACGTATTAAAACTAAGCTTATCTTATTTTGCAAAGCAGGTAACACAATTTATGAAAATCAAAATATTTCAAAACCTGTTCACGGTTATATCACCCTAAACGCGTTCACCTA
This sequence comes from Phorcus lineatus, assembly GCA_921293015.1. NCBI lineage: Eukaryota > Metazoa > Mollusca > Gastropoda > Trochida > Trochidae > Phorcus > Phorcus lineatus. Next base: position 42,366,107 of record OV121096.1, read on the forward strand.
CTTCTCTTGTAACATCTCCTATTACTCTCTGTCCGTCACCTGTTGTACATTATTGTGAATGCTGTAAATATCTGGAGGTGGCTTTTCTAATTTGGATACCTTGTGTCCAATCAATTTATCGTTCGAATAAACTTTAAGTCCATAAGATAACTACAAATAGGAAGCATTTCCTCAAATACACCTTGTACCTTAATGTAAAATGTTTCATTATCATTATCATTCAAAATTGCGTGCGCAGAATTCACTAGGACATTACACAACAATTCCATTATATGTTACCTTGTTAACAATTTGGGTTTTTCTAATAAAAAAAAATTAACAAAAGATGGAGCCAAATGTTCCCAAATAGTTGTGAAAATAAGTTGCCGAACTAAACTTAATCTATTAAACTGTATATAGGATCTTTTGTTACACCATTCTTTTTGGATTCTTTTAATTTATCACAGTGCCTTAAAGGAGCAGTCCAACATATTTTGAGCTTTTTTTTTGTTGTCCAAATGAAAATCATGGGTTTATCAATTTATGGGTTTTGGCAAATTACACCATATTAGAAACAAAACCGTTCATTAATTTTCGAGAAAATCACCTCCAAAAATCGTCGTCTTAATTATGGAAACGTTTCCATAAATATGGCGGCTAAACCGGAAATGCGTGACTCGCGTGTACACGACTTTCAGTAAATAAACGTGTTACAACTGAGCGGCAAGGGATATAATTCACAAAATATACATCTGAAAGATTAACAAACAGAGATCGTCGATGATGACAGAAGTATATTCACCTGTAACACACTAGAAATCTAGTTCACTTGAGATAAGGGTTCCGCTTCCTTGATGACAGTCGATCCGATGGGTGAGTGAGAAGTTTTCACGGTTCTTTCAAACCCAAAGCATGATTAGCAAAAATAATGCTTTAACCTTTCATTGTTTCAAGTCAAGCTCGGTTGGTTATGCTTAGGATTTGATTTGTTCAAACTTAAAAAAATAGACAAGCCTCACTCTATCGTGATGTTTCCTATTTTCGACTGATCTTGGGCCTCTATAAATCACTAATTTGACTTTGCGATGTTGGTCTCAAGGAATTTTCAGCTTCACAAGTTAATGATCTTATTACGAACTTATAGAAATATTTTTAAAATATTATTCATTGCTTACATAATTTTTTTGTTTTAATTTATGAATTAAAATAATAACGTGAGGTTATGTAGATTCTATACAGTTTGAAAACAATTTTTTTTTTGTGTGTCCTATTATTTGTAGTGGAAGACGATAATTAGCAGTATTAATACATTTTCAATGTCAAAATTTTTCAAATATAAATCAAGAAATATTTGTTGAAGTCACAAGTATTTTCATACATCATCATTAGTTTTTCTGTCATTGATTGGACTATCTTTCAGTTATCAAAAGAAATTAGGATACTGCACATTTTATGTGAAAAAAAGAAATATTTACATAGTGATTTTTAAGAAATCTGTAAATTTTCAATCTTTGCAAGGATTTAACTATCTTTGATTTGAAAATTTTAACAGTTCTTCCAAAGCTCAGCCTTAAAAATACTTTAGAATAATATTTTAAGTTATTCTGATAACAAAATCATGATTCCAAATTAATCCCTGTGTGTGACATTGAGTTTTTCTGTTTTCTGATGACAAAAACACAATTATTAAGTTTTTTAACTGCATGACGAGAGAACGATATAAATTGCTTTATCATTTGGTCAGTGAATTAGGAAAATGTAAGAGGATTAGAAATACTTTTTTTCAGTTTGAACATTTCATCTACTGATTTTTTAATCAAATAATTTAGCAGCCAAAGTAAACAAGGTTTTGTGTTTTGCAAAAGGAAAATCTTAAATATTTTTTTAGAATACTTGTAATTGCTTTGAAAGGTCATATATGTGCCAAAACATGACATTGTATTAGGTAATTGTGAATTTGTTGCAGAACATGAATGGTGAAGGAGAAAATTGGCCACAAGATGAAAATATGACTGAAGACAAAGGTAAACTTTACCTTCTCATGACAAACTTCCTCTCAAATTTCATATCTCTCGGCCAATGAGAGGATAATTAAATGTGTGTGATTGTGTTTTCTAGGTATTTTTCTAATAAACTATTTATAATATAAGATACCATCAAAAAGCTTGACTATTGAATAATCAAGATATTTAAAATTCCAAATTTTTATCTAGAATCTTGATCAATAACAAATTCCTAAATATTAGTGCATATATCTTATTAGCTTATCAGGCTGTAAAATTTGTTATCATAGTTGGACTGGGTCAGTAGTATCATAATCCCACTTTGCTGTGTGGTTATATATACTAATTAAGGATTCAGCAATTTTGCTGAATCCTTATTGTTATTGGCGTGTTTTATTATTTTTTTTTCCACCGATTTTGTGTACGCGATTTAGCCCAAACCGCTACAGCTACAACAGCCAAACTTCGCAGTCTGGTAGAACTTCATGAGAAGGGGTTCTAATAAGCTTTTGGGCTTAATCGGATTAAGCGTTAAAGGCACAGTACCACTCAAATTTTCAAAAATTAACATGGGATTTTTTTTCAAAATGCACTTAGAGACCTGAAACTTTTTTTAAACGATAGGCAATTACAGTTGGAGCAAAAAAGTAAATCATGGCGACTTCGTAGGATGCATACTTACGCCGCCATATTACTTTTTTTGACTTTTTGAAATTTTCGGACCCCACGCACCTTTGAGAATCTTCTCTTCCGAAGATACTAGCATCTCAGAGCTGAAAGTTACATATGTTGTAGCTGAAGTACTGAGGAGAAAAAGTTAGTGAAATTTTTGCTTAAACTTTAATACTTTTTACTCAGCAACCCTTCGAAGTCGGGCGACTTAGCACATGTGAGCATGTTCAAGGGGCGATAACTCAAAAAGTTAGACTCACAACTGCACCATTTTTACAGGAATGTGAAACCACTATAAGCACTTTACAAATCAATAAAAACATTGGTCGCGAACAGTCATTTCCGTTCACAATAATCGATCAAAATCGGGAAAAATACCTTTTTCAAAATTAACATGGGGTAATTTTTCAAAATTGCCTTAAAGACTTGAAACTTGTTTTGAAAGAAGCGTAATATCAATTCAAACAAAAAAGTAAATCATGACGAATTCGTATGTGTCATGGTTTTTTTAGCATTATCAACTTCTTTGCAATAATCGCAGTTTGGTTACGAAACTTGGTCACATAAAACATGCTGCTGTGGACTAATGCGTGAGCCAATCTTCATGAAACTTTCAGGGTTGATTGCTAACATGACTATGTTTGTATTGAGTGTGCTTTTACAGCGCTGAATCCTGTCGTCGTCGCTTGCGAATATATTTTTAGCTTTCTTTTCCCTCTTAGGCAGGGGTCACAGGTTGACCAAATCTATAAATCATTATCAACATCCCTTAGCTATGGAGACTATAAACACAATTCAGCGGTCTAGATCCCATGCTTTTGAAAAAATAATGAAAATATATTATTTGTCATGGCCTTGGTGATCTTTGTTAGGGACCACAAGGTCACTTAATCTATTAATTATAATCCTCACTAGTAAAAGAGACTGTATGCAAGAACTAAGATTTTTAGATATTTAATTCTGTAGAAAAAAAAATTTAAAAAAGATTTTCAGGGTGTGGCCACTGTGACCAAATCCATAAATTATAATCCTCACTAGTCAGTGTGTTTGTACACAAACTATAAGGTTCTTAGAATTATTGGTAAACAAAGTCAAAAAAGCCAGGTAGAATATCATGTCAAAAGCCCTCTGGAATTTTTAGGTCTGATGAGGTAATATACTCTTGCTATAAAATTTGATAATTTGATTTTCTTTGATTATTATTAAATTTTATTCGACCACATGTCACCTTTCTAAAAGATGATTCAAAATTTCTGTTTTAATCTTTATTCTGTTTATTTGTTTTAACTGATACTTATTCATGTTAAGCGGTCAATATGATTATTCAGAACTTTCTTTTCAGGAAGCCATCAGAGTTGAATCAAATCCAGGGTTGTCAATTTGTGGTCAGTGTTTGACTTTTGACAACCTACTATCCTACATGCAGCTAGGTGCTTGATGAACCATCTCTGAAGAATTTTTCAACTTGAGCCAACACAAGTATCAACCTAATAAAGACTGGACATATCTGTTTGAAAGCAGTACAGTATGATTGCTTCAATTAATATGTTTAAAATTATAGCCATGTGCTCTGTAGTTCAACAGACTATTTCTAAATATTTTTAGCATACTTAGTTCAATAGTCTGGCTTTACACCCAAGGGAGGTAATTTGAAAAGGTGTTGAATTTGAAGATAATTGCTTAAGTTCATCTGTTGATTCCTTGAAAACATTTTGTGTGTTCTTTTTTTACCAAAGATATCAATGAATATCTGGCATGCACTACAGTACTACAATTTAGTACAAAGTCTGCAATGTACAATCTAGCTATTTCATTGTTTACAAAAACAAAACACAGCTGATTTTATCAAGAATCTTATAACTCGAGCAGAAACAATTTGAAAAAAGAACAACCTTCGAGAGCCTTGTACCAATGATTTTGGCTAAAGATTAATCGGAAGGGACTCAAATTATGTGATCTACGTATCACATTTGCTGTTGTTGACAGACCCTAGCTCGATAGATCAGATGAAAAAAAATTGTTTCGGAATTACATTGTTCACATATTGAGAATTGTTATTAACTTGTTTTTTTCCACGGCATAATTCCATTTCATATGTACATGTATTTATAATATTTCTCCAAAACTAAGGCACTTGGCGTTATCTTTTTTCCTAAATTTAAAGGATAATAAAAAAAAACGTGTAGGCCTAGATATCTCTTTGGTTCTAAACGAAATGCCAAGCAATGCATGATGAATTAGTGAATATATTGCGAGATAATAATTATTTCTATATGCTACCGACACGAATATTCCAAGCATAAATAGATATCTAAAAACATTTATCATTCTAATATTATTTATTTCACTTAACTAATCACGAAACAAATCATCTACTTACCAGATCAACCTCGCCAGATAAAATACACGTGACATGACGGCATCTTGTTATAAGAAATGACGGTGTCGTGTTACACGCGAGAAGCGGAAGTCGTGTGACGTAACGTTCTAGAATTATTAGTATGCGGACCACTAAACGACGAGAAAAAAACTTTTTTCAAAAATAACTTAAAACTTCGTAATTTCGGTTCTTATGATTTCAAACCATTTGGTAAGATATATCTTTAAGGATTTCAAACAGTCATTAGTGAAAAATGTCAAAAATATGCCGCACTGCTCCTTTAACGTAATCATTTAAAAACAATAAAGTTGGATGAATATGTGGTATGCCAGAAATAAGGTTAGCATTAAACACAGTATATAGTCGAAACATTTTTACATCTTGTCCCTGTATTAGTAGGAGCGTCACTTTATTTTTTCTATTTGTTTAAATGATCATAATTTTGGTAGTAAAATGTTTAAATGGATCAAACACCAAATAACGTGATATATGAAAAACGTTTGAAGGTAACGAACCAAACGTTGTTAAGTATTTGTTCATCCTCTCCAAAACTCAATGAAAACTATCATGGAAAATTTTCCGAAATTTTCACGTACCCTGTACATGTGTATTATAGCTTTTAAATGTCCAAACTTATTCAAATTCATATGCATACTTTTGAAAGGTAAATGTTGTTTAATCCATTCATTTTGACAAATGCTTTTAAATCTATTGAACCGTTTTGAGGATAACAGTGTTTGATTTTTTAAATATTTAACAAGAACAACGATATAAGTAGAAAATGCATCAATATTCAGACTCTTACATTGATACGTTTTACACCTAAATTTATTCTTATTATAAATCGTAGAACAGAGGAACCATATATGCTCAAGTGGAAGGGGATCAAAAAACCGTTATCTTACTAATACTGAAAGTTTGAAACGTCTTACGATGTTACCATATGGCTGGATCAGTATGCATGTTCACCTGCATCGAAGTTTGTTCAGGAATGGGAGGATCTAGTTTTACACTTGAAACGATCTGGAGTTGTTCAATCAGTGAAACGTCATGTGTGCTTTACAATCACTCAAAATTTAAATCTTGGGGGTCAATGTTTGGTGGTCAGTATATGTCAATTGAGATTCGAATTCAACCTGTCCCTTATACTAGTACTAAGTCATATACCAACATTGTTTTCATTGTTTTTGCTCAATATCTCCCCATCTTGTTTGTATTTTGAAAGAAAGAATGTTAAGAAGCAATATTAATGGAAATAAAGGAACTATGTATATTTCTATAAGCATGATATCCTTTGACATTTTTTGTGAATTTTCAAAGGTGACTCACGTTTTCATAGTGAAGTATTTTTTTCGAACTGATGATATATATCTAAGATGAAAAGTCAAACAAGTGCACAGTCCTCACGGTTAAACGTGTTGTTAAAAAACAACAGCACACAACGTCTTATCCTACATGTTTCGAGTTACTCTTCAGGGATTACAGGGAAACGTGAAAGAGATATTTTTGATATTTTTTATCAACGCATATATATTCAAAGACAAAAAATGACAAATATCCAACATTACTCCAACATGTTAATAATACTGTATACTTGTGAACTCTTTTTTCCAAATATTATGTGTATATATATATCGCATTTCGACTTGTTCACAAGTCTTTTCAACAGTCTGTTGCGACGAAATGAAATGCGACGCATCCAGTCTACATTAAAATGATATCTACAGCAAGTGTCGTCTGAAGTATTTCAATTTTTCAAATATACATTTACTTCACGTGCGACCTTTCACCTTTTTACCTATATATATACAAATCACGATATGTCGATATGAGTATGACAAGTGCCTAAAGTACGCCATCTCCTCAAATGTAAATGTTTTCCATATAACATTTTAAAGGCAGCATATGCTTTCGAGAACTTACTTGAAATACATTAGACATTAAGTAACGATAATTTGTTCTTGTGTTAAAAGGAATATGAATTATTTAACTTGACATATTATGCGTAGCGGAATGAACTCTCACACGTTTTGTTGATTAGAGTTCCTTTTATTGTTTTCATTGTTGTGAACGAGATTACATGTATACATTACGCTAACGGCACTTGTATGTCTGTCCTGAAGACAGAAACTGAAAATATGTGATACAATTAGAGTATATATCTGACTCGTCAAAAAGTAGATAATGTCTAAGTAAGAGATTGCCTGAGTGACTTAATGTAGACATTTACAACAATATCTCAAAGTAAATGTCTTTCCAAAAACAGCAGTCGTTATTCAACAATGGTACATAAGAACACTTTAAGAGAACGTCATCAATATATACCTGATTTCTTCCTTTGTTTTTAAGTCCCTCGATCTCAAGCTCAAGTAACCGTTTTGCTCTTCGGCAAAGTCAAAAATGAAGTAAAATTTAAAAACCTTTCGGTTACTTCGGATTCTGACTTACTTCAGGGGGTCAAAGACAATTTAAGTTAAAAGAGTCTAGTATCACACCCACCTTGTCTACCGGTCACGTTTGTGTTTTTGACGCGCGTTACATATTGATGCACGTGAATCTATCATGGCATATTTGTGTCAATGCTTAAACGGAACGTTAACAATTACCTATCACAACATTGTTTAACTTCGTATGACACTATCTGCAGATAGTGTGTTCCCTAATATAACATTGTTTAACTTCGTATGACACTTTCTGCAGATAGTGTGGTCCCAAATATAACATTGTTTAACTTCGTATGACACTTTCTGCAGATAGTGTAGTCCCAAATATAACATTGTTTAACTTCGTATGACACTTTCTGCAGATAGTGTAGTCCCAAATATAACATTGTTTAACTTCGTATGACACTATCTGCAGATAGTGTGGTCCTAAATATAGCATTGTTTAACTTCGTATGACACTTTCTGCAGATAGTGTGGTCCCTAATATAACATTGTTTAACTTCGTATGACACTATCTGCAGATAGTGTTGTCCCTAATATAACAATCTTAAATCTCCAAATCATGTATATTGTAATCACTTATTGGTTTGTCAAAGGAATTGAGTAATACAGACCTGTTTTTCAAATATCATATCGAAAAGTGCTCTTTTTCCAATCTTCAAACATAAGATTGCACGTCAGCTTTTTACTTCGTAGGCGGAAGCAGCTCTAAATGACTCTATTACTTATCGAAACAACTTCCTCAGTGAGTGATTGAGTTGTTCCCTGATAGGCCACTCATTTAAAGGTTGTTGGTAATAATGGCACCTTGATGGATCACAGCCTTGTCAAATGAGTTATCTATTTGTGTCTGTGAATGTCGTGGTCGAGTAATAGCGATACACCTATTTTCTAGAAATGTATGAAAGTTACATGTGGCGAGATCGATGTATCATTAACCCAATATAACATTGTAAACAATGTATACTACACGTCACCATACGTCGTTTTGACATGAATACAAGGTCCCTTACACTGTATATCAGGTCACGTGGATTACACTTTAATGTTGAAATCTTTCTTAAAATGACTTCATATAAAAAACAAGAAATTATTGATAACTTTTATGTTATTCTAATGAACAATATGATTAAAATCTCTTTTCTCGCATTATGTTATATTTTTCGGAGTATTCACTGTAATGATATCCTACGATTTGAGGCATAGGGTTCGGAGAGTCGGAAATCTCTACCAGCGTGCTCTCTATGTTGTTTAAGTTTGCATCTCTGATCGCAAACTATCGGTTTAGAATCAAAGTAAAAACATCATGTATTTTTTCAAAGATGATAAAATTTGTATGCCAGGTAAATCCTCCCTTTTTGTAGTAACTGTCGGCGTTGTGATCGCCTATCTGTAACCTAATTGCCAATGCAAATAATTTACCTTTTCTATCTCTCATTTTTATACCGTCTTCGTAAAAAGTTAATTTTGAAGGTGGTCACAAATGCGATGATATTTCGATTGCAGCTGACAAACATGCACGACTACTTGTTTTTTGTAAATATTATGATGATTTTATAGTATTAACGTCAACTTTTTCATTTATATTTATTAACAATTACCATCCAATAGGTTTTCCAAAATGATTGATTTATGCTGCGAAATATCAATTTAGTTTGATCATAAAATGTCATAAACTCTACTTGTTTTGGATTTTGGAAATGCAAAAATTTTCCATTGATAAATGGTATGATTAAATGTATTTTGCAGTTTTTCTGGTAAGGATAGTATAGCAAATGATCTTCCAAAATCTGATGTTTTATCAAATGAGCTAATGATTTCTTATGATAATAGCAAAAGAGGGTTTGGTGCCAAGTCAGGTCCATAGAAATTACATCATTTATGGGGGGTTTATATTCTGAAAAGTACACGCCTTTATCTATTACATCAAAGTTGCCCAAGTGTGTTTGGACGGACTAAAACCATCTCTGAATTCCTTTATTTTCATAAATGCAAGTTTACGATGTTTTTTTAAGTAAAAAAGTAAAATTTTGGGGTAACCGAACGATTTAAAAAATTTGGTGCCTTAATTAATTAATTACTTTTGACCATGACTAAATTTGGAAACGTTTTAGATACATTTTATTCACATACGGGGATGCAAAGCACGTCTCCTTATATAATATCAGTGCTGAAAGAAATTATATTATGCACATTTTGACGAAAAACGGTATTTATATAACCTGTTTTTACAAATTCGCCAGGATTTTCACTTACGTAAACATTTGAGATGCTTCTTAAACTGTTATATGATGTGCGCAGTTGAATAGGAAAACGATTTTGGGAATAATAATAGGGGGTAAACGAATGTTTTTCAACACTTTAACGTCTTTTTCTAAAACGCCAACTTTAACGTACAATCCGACGTCAAGTTAATTGACATGAGTTAATATTTAACTTTGAGGGCTTACCGTGTGATCATTCATTGTTGTTTTCTTACACTTGTTTAAATTGCCGAATACGTAGTTCATTTCTGTGTCTAATAGTAGTCATGAAAAGCAGAACTACTTCTTTTATGTATGACGTCACATAACATGTGATTATGTGACGTCATGTATTCTTGCGCTGTTCAGTGTTGATATGTTTCATATTTGTATATGCCCTTATGATAGCCTCCTACCTATGATTGCCTGCAAATGTGAACAATGCAAGATAAGGCTAACTGTTATCAATAATAATATTCATAATTTTATTTCATTATTATGTTCTGCTTTACTATGACAGATACTTGATAAAACATGTCTAACATGTGTTCGAAACGTCCATTCTATCTTAAGTCATTCTCAAAATGCTGAGCATCTTGCCATTAAACCAACAAGGAAGATTTACACAAGACCCCGTCGTTTTTTTGTATTTTGCTTTGGGAAGGATATGCTTATACCTTGCATTATAGCAGTTTACCGGGAAATCAAATAGTATGTCCAGCATCTCTGTAGTTTTACACGCCCGACAAACGGCGTTTCAATTGACCAACTACGCAGTAGCGGAAGTTGATGATTGTCAAGCAGATTCTCGCCATTTCACTGATGAATTCACGCCTAACGTGACGAGATCTCGTGCTAATGTGAGACTGCTTGATGCAAGGAAACTCATTATTTGCAGCAATGGCCGCTTTCTGACGGAGAAGCGCCGAGGCGTATCTGATATTCTCCTCAAACGTCAAGTTAATTGTCTGATTTGGGTTGACAATGGGAGCTTGATTATGTTGATGGCAAGTCCATTTCAATTTGATGTCGAATAAATCTAGTCAATGCTTGATTCACGGGTAGCAGTCTATCGTATATCCAATTCGAACCTCCCTCAATAACTCACAATGGCAGATTCTCGTGCTCGTGTCATCATGGAAATCTAGATGGTTTTGTTGTGAGTTGTTTGCTCTGGTCGCGGCCGAGTGGTTTGGAATAATGTTGCATTGAATAGAAACTACTACGTCTGATTAAAAGGTCAATAGGCTGCTACCAAATATTTTCATCAACATCCGAAATACGTGATGCTTTTCAAATAATTATCTGTTCCGTGAATAACAAATTGTGTACATTGTTCAGGCTCTGTATATGCACATGTGTACACACACGTATCATTTTTGAAAGGCAGCAATGTTGTCTGTGGCCTAAAATATCCGTGGTTCGAGAAGTCCATCAAAGAGGATAATACATGTACTGAAATAATCTACGATACAAAAGACGGAATGCACAAATAAGCAGAAAACCGCTTGACTGTTTCCGAATAATCCAACTGAGTCGACTTGTCACTTTATTACTTGTTCGATAGTGGGAGACTCTGATAAAGTTTTCTCTCCACTCGAGTAATTTTATCATAACAATGTTATGACGTTATTCAGATTTCTGGTACCAGCCTTCCTGGGTAGCAAATACACAGCAACATAAAACTCAAATAAAATCGTACAATAAATATCATATCTGCTTTCCTTTGACAAATACCATGTTTGTCTCATCTCGTGAGGTAGAAAAGTTAATAATTCCTTCTCTTCTAACTCAATCGATGAGACAATAATGGTATTTGTCAAAGAAAGACATATAAGCTCTATATTTTTCGACAATAGGGATAACATTGCATACTGACTACTAAGTGAACTTGAAATGGAATTTCATGTACTCACTGCATTGTTCTTTACGACGTACGATGGATATCAAAAAGTTTCAATTATCACAGACACATATCAAAGGTACAAACTTTATTTTATTCTCATGTTTTATGACTTCTCTTCATAGTCCAGAGATACACATGTTTCCCCATCGATTCTTGACATTGCGCAGACCGTCTGAATAGAAGACCCCTGATTTCATGGAAAACCAAGCCTCCACCTTTCGAATGATGTCATTTATGTCTTCAAACGTCGTCCACGAAGTGAATTTTTCATCTCGGAGAACAAGAAGAAGTCACTTGGTGCACGATCGGGTGAATATGGGGGATGCGGTAAGATTTCAAAGCCACATCGCCGTGCCTCCACAGCAGCTGCTTGACAAGTGTGAGCTGGGGCATTGTCAGCTAACAGGCGTACACTTTTGCTGATCATACCGCAGCGCTTCTGTTTAATGGCATCTCGTAACTTGCTCAGCAGGTTGCAGTAATAAGCTCCAGTAATGGTCTGAATCTTGGCTAGATAATCCGTCAAGATGACTCCACGACAATCCCAAAAAACAGACACCATGACCTTACCTGCAGACTTTTGCACCTCGGCCTTTTTTGGGAGGTGGTGACGACGTAGCATGCTTCCACTCTTTGCTTATCTCTTTTATCTCAGGATCATATTAATAGACCCAGCATTCATCCATGGTAACAAGACGTTTTAAGAAATCCTCTTCGTCTTGTCACTCCAATGCCTGCAGTGACATGTCCGTTCGATTCTGTTTTTGCAATCGGAGTCGGTAAGCGAGGAACCCATCGTGCGGACACTTTGGACATAGGCAACTGGTTATGGAGTATGTTTCATGCACTGCCATAACTCAGACCTCTGTCATGCATTATCATTTGAAGAGTTACGCGGCGATCTTCTTGAACCAGCGTCCCAACTTTCTTGATGACATCCATATCATCATTAAGTGAGGGGCGTCCACTTCTTGGCTCATCTGCGAGGGACATGTGGCCTGTTTGGAAATTCCTTTTCCATCTCACAACAGTGTCATAGAATGGGCTGTCATTGTCATAAACAGATTTCATCTCATCATGAATTTGTCGTGCAGTATAGACCTTCAAATCTAAAAACTTAATTACACTGCCCGCCTCTATTTTCTCCATAATAGGGGACACTGTGCTATTTGGTCAACAGACGTAAAACTGGCTGTCGCGAAAAAGACTATTGTTGACCCAGGAACTAGACAAGGATCACTTATGCTACAGTGACTATTTGGTCCGTATTCACTAGTACATTCTTTGTGATCATTGAAACTTTTTGATATCCCCTCGTAGTTGTGTAAACTAAGTTGTGGGTGTTTTGTTATCGATCGTCAATATGGTTTGTCAGTATTTAAGTGTATTTGAAGTTATTTTAAAAACATATGCGTAAATCAATTACCTTACCATACTTATCGTTAACTTTATCTTATATGTAAACCCATTTGATTTCAAAGGTTCATTTCCAAGTATATATTTATTGACAATGAATGTCAATCCTTGTGAATGTCAATCCTATGTTTGTGTATATAAATGTCTCATGGTGTCCTAAACGCGCTTTAAATCTTCAAATTTCCAACCATAAAACTTTGAATTCATATGACTATTTTTCATGCTTTTGCAAACGTTGATCATCGAATGGGGTTTAACGATTGATATATAATTTATAGACACCGTTTACATCAGTGAAATTTCTGACGGTGTATTCTTCTGAAAAAGTAATAGAATATTCCTGTGAAAATGATTGCAACGAAGATAATCTATCCGTCACCAATTAGTGATAGCAAATACTCGCTGATTATGATAATTTGATAGAAATCAGCTTGATTATGACATTCTCAGCGCATCACTGACCAAACTTTGCAGTGCCATTTCCACGCGTTCTTTCTCTCATTTGTGAATCTTTTTATATCTATATATATTTAAGGTGAAAGTTCAATCAAGTGTACAGTCTTCATAGTTAAAAGCGTTGATAGAAAAACAACAGCACACAACATTTTCTCCTACATGTTTCGATTTACTCTCCTTTTAAGATATACGACATTTATATGCCTCGCACTTAAAGAATAACCAATGAATTTATTTTAGTATGTATAAAGAGTATCCGAACATATCTAGATGATCATGACAACATAGATTCAAAGTCCAGTAAATCAGGAAAGGTACAATGTAGTCTCAGTAATCAATAAATCATTGATTTGTCCCCTCTAAGTAATCTTGAAAGACCGTATGCCCCTTATTGGCCTCCGAATACATTTACATGTATCCGGTGTCCGATTTCCTTCTCCAAAGCACTTTTTCTAATCAAAATATAATTGTTAAAATTCATATAGATAAGAATCACCGATTTATATCCATAGACGCATTATTGTTGATATTTTGAGGTTTATATGTTTTAACAAAAAACTAATTAACGGTTCATGTGTTTAAATGTTTCTCTGTTTGAATAAATGATATGCATGAACCCAGATATTCATGTATAGGTAACATTTTGGGCTCTGAGCAAAAAGGCTGAACAGATATGTCGATTCTAAATGGAAAGCATAGAACTTAATGATTACTTGATAACTATTCTTCATATCCCGTGTTTTCAATTAAATGAATACAATAAGACTTATAACCCTTCGACATATTCTCCAGTAGATAAATCGGCATAGCTACGAAGCGAATAATCCGGTAACGGATTTGATAACTCCTCGATGCATACCTTAGACATTAATTCTGCATAGACAATAAAGCAAATACATGTTAGACTAATAGAGTACTCCTACATATTCCTAACAAATATGCATACTCATGAAGCGAATAGCTATAATAAGAGCCCAATGTGTAAAACTAACAAACATCCCTTGGTTAACAAATTTATAGATATGGGGCAAATTCATAATCAAACTGATTTGTTTTTACTAAGTATTCCTAAGTTAACAAATCTGCATGTTCATAAAGTGCATAAATACAACAAATACATGATGACACTAACATCTAATGTGCTTGTAAATGGCAAAGTTATACACGTCATTATAGTGTGGTTTCCACCTGACAAGACTCATTACTCGTGTCCACACCTCCAGTGTACACGTTCTTTAATTCAATAAACACCCAAGAGAAACACTAGAAACACTAAGGAACGTGAGTTGTCGTCTTCAATCAGTATCGTCAGTCCAACTAGCGTCTTAGGGAAGCTATAAACATCATAATATTCAGCATGAATTGCCACTTCACATGCAGGGGATGAAATATACATGGAATTAATGACTGTTGTGATGCAATAGATTTTCATTGAGCATTATAATTGCTGGAGCAAGATAGTAATTGAGGGTGAGCCATTAAAGTGATGGTTTCCATGACTGTCTGCATCATGCATATTGAATATCGACAAGGCACCGGGAGCTATCCACACAGTTGCGATGAGCTGTAGCTGTCATTTGATAATCTGATGTGTCAATAGTTCCTGGCTTTTCTTCATGTGACTCTTCGATTGATCTGCGACATATGTTCATCGTCAAGAGCGCCCTCTGATTGGCTGATTTTTGTCGCGGTAGTATCACCCCCGCACGACCACCACCTCGCCGGCAGCCATACGCCCTCTGAGCGCAGATAAAAAGGAAGACAGACCCCCATTCGTTCATTCTGTGAGACCAGCCCTCTGTGCGCTGCGGAACGAGACAGACAGGTAGGGAGCTTGAATTATTTCACATTAGATATTTACAGCAAACTTTTAGATTTGAATCACGGACTATTGATGATATATATGATCGAGATTTACCTGCGATAATTATTAAAATTATTTCACCTTTGCTACCAAGTTTTTTAAATTCATCTTTTATCATTAATCGTTTTTTTCCCTTAGTATATTTTTGCAATTTTAAAGTATTCCGGATAATATTCTTTTGGACAATAGTATTATCATCCAGAGAATAGTGTATATGTCTTTTAAGAGAGGGTATAATATATATTTCAAGATCTGGTTTCAATATCTTGAGGACGGTAATGTATTTCAATCCGTTTACACGATGTTTAGTGGAGAACAATTGCTGTGGTTAGTGAACTTCTTTAACGCCTTCCCTATAATCGCTTGATATCGTCACTTTATACTTCATTTAATTTTGTCTACCTTTGTAACCTAACAATAACCTAACCTGCAACAATCGTAATATCTATTTAATATAGTGACATAGGAGATGATCTAACACTGAGACCTACTTGGGTGGATACTTTCGCTCTCTTGACTGCTGTGATGTATTTCAATTCAAGTTATTTGCAATTTTCAACCACTGACTAATATTTTTAAGTGATCTAAGTCATATGATTTCTCCCTCTTTACATTTGTCAAGGTCTTCAATATTTGTACCACTGACCAATTATTAAAAACGATTTAAGGTTGATTATACCACTTCTATCACTTGATATAATCTTCACACTCTCTAAAGCCATTATGGGAATATCTAACATTATTTCGGTTCCATACTTCTAATCAATGAAATAAGATAGTACCCAAAAGAGGTGAGTAATTAGGTATTTTTACATTAATCGAACCTGTTTGTATAAAGTTTGTAATAACTGTTAAGATTCAATTTTAATGAAATGTGTACGCATGCTTCTGTTTGCTGTCTAAAATAACATATACAATCTGATATTCCTTACGGTCTTGTGTTGTTAGTTTTGCTCTTAAGGAAACTAGGCATACTAGCTTGAAACCTCTTTTCATTTCTGTAGGTTAATCAATGATATATTTCAAACTATATAACACTTAGGCTTCATCGTGAATATTTCAGTATTTTACCTAGTTAAGTTTCAAAATTTGTTTTACACGGTTTTGTTTTCATAAGTCTTAGATCTTGATTTGACCTGCAAAAGTGAGGTGTAATATTCACATTGTCGAGATAGACACTTAACATAAGTGATATCAAAAGAACAGCGATCCAACATTTGATCAACGGCGTAGAATACTAGTGTCTTTAAGGCAACCTTACTTAGAATTACAACTTTTACTTATGATAGTTGAAATCAAAATCAGGTCTTTTTCAGATAGATTCTGATTTGGCTTTTTGTGAAGTACGATATCGGATAAATCTTGATTAAAAAACTAAAGATGAAGAAAATGATATAATTTTAATGCCAAAAGGTTCAAATACTTGGTGGTATACAAATCAAATGATGAATTGAATTGTCATTTTCTTTATGTCTGAAGATTTAAACGATAGTTCTGTTAGGCCTTTAAAATAAAATCCTTTCCGCGAGAAGTGACTGCAACTGAAGTAGAAGGCAGGTTGCACGTTGTGTTACACCATCAGCTCTTCTTCTGTGAACCTCCTTACTTTCCAAAGGGAAATTCATTCTGAACACAATCCAATTAATAATGAAAAAGTGACAGCTAGGTTTAAACGAGAAGTGTATTTTACATGAAATGTCTAAAGACATTGTAACCATTAAAACGACCACCTGAGATTTCTGAAGCATTGTAAGATAAAGCATTGGTAACGTCTTTACACGTATGGTTAATAACGAGACCACAGAAACATTGGAATATCTATATGTAAAGGTATATGTGTAGCTAAGCTGTATGAGTGACTCTTTCAGATTGTCGGTCTAACAGTTTCCTTTCAAAGCTGATCACTCTAAACTCTTTTGAATTAATAATTTTCATTTTGAAAGACAGCTGGAATAAGATATCATTGTCTATCCAAATCAATGTTTCTTAATTGAGAGTCTTTCGTTATCCTTTCTGTTATGGTTTCAAGAATTCGGTATATTTATTCCCTAATATGATTAAAAACTGTTTGTTTGTGTAATGGTATATCAAGGAGGCCATGTTTAAGGTTGAATTGATATTCGGTAGTTTTTATGCCATTTCTTAACGCGAGGAGAAGCAGTTAATTTCTTCAAAGGCGTAAACAGTTCTTTGAAATTAAAACTGTTTTTCTATTTTGAATGTCAACTGTCTGCTCAGTAGTACAGTTATGTCTGTGTTTAACTAGTATATCGAGTGTATTAATGTTTCAAAATGTATTAACAATTTCTTCACTATGTGGAAATATGAAAACACGAATCTCCTCACAGACATTGAGGACTAACATGAAAACATCTGATATTTATTAAACGACCTTTCAAAATTTCATATGACATAAAAACATTCTCGAAGAATGATTCTATAGACTTTGCTGCAATTGCTATTTCATGATGTATTGCGAAATTGAAATTAGCTTTTCCTACGTCTCCCCTAGTTCAATGTTTTTCAGTCTTTCAACACTTTCTTTATGTTGCAATCATTAATGTCGATGTTGATGACTCAGTTTCAATATTCAGCGTCATAGAGTATTAAGACATACAACTGTATTACTCATAAATGATCTAAACTTTATCTCCCATTCTCATTATATCCAAGACAAGACAGGGTTTTTTAAAATAATAAAATCATAAATATCGTATACGGTTTTTTTATTCATTAACCAATAAAATCCTACATTTTGTATTAATCAATGGCAGAAAATACCTAATATTTCAAGATTTATTTAAACAAAACACGATTGAAATACCTGTATGTGCAAACCCAAGAAATGATATGTAGTCCTGAGTGACAGTCTGGATGAGGATTTCTAGTCAAGGTTAAACTCCAAGCAAGGCACATGTAGGACAGGGTTTACTCCCTATTTTCTTCGGCATGTTTTAAAACTGATTTTCATTAAATGAACATATATATCTATATCTGTAAATGTCAAACTTCTTATTGGTCTCACATGGTAACACTATTAACGTCAGTGAAATCATTAATTCGAAATGTGAAGGTTTAAGGATATTCTCAGGATCTTTAAACTGATGATACTCTGCAACACTAGCCGTTGATCAGACACTTTATGAGAAGAGAACAATTGTTCCAAGATTTCCGAATTGAAAGGGCATCATGAATATGAGCATTTTAATAAGCGCTCTCATTGGCATACACAGGTGGTCAAGATAAAATGGTAGTATTTTTCTTCTGCGTGAGATTTGAGTTTTATTACAGACAATCTTCTACATTAGCAATTGTTTTATGCGCAAGCTCCGCCGGTACCTCGATATCTATAGAGGCAAATGACTGGGAGTTGGTTCCCGATGACAGTGCAGACCATGGAATTTTCTCAACAAATAAAATGTCGTTATGAGAGGAGGGTGAAATACAATTTGCCGAACTCATGTCATCTGTGCATTGACGCCATAATGTTGGTCCAGGCCAAGTCATTAATGGACTGCATAGCGAGACGAGGCATTGCAGCGATAGATATCAGGGTATTGGGAGGTTCGTGGGGGCAAATATGCTAAGGCAATATATAAAGACGATTCTGTTAACTCCTCACAACTTTCTTGCAATTTGGTATGAAAACTGACGCTGAAAGTGATCCCGAAAATTACAGGATAAAACATATATGCATGTTTAGAGGTATATTCCCCTTTTATTATTTGTTTCCACACTTTACCTATTTTTCAAATTTTCCGAAGTCATATCGTAAAAGACGTACCAGACTGTTTCTTCCTAATCTATTTTCGAATCCTTTGCTTTTAAAACAAATGTTAAAATTCATTTGACTTCGTGTTAGATTAATACTAGGCTCCCGGGTCATGTAGACTAGATTCATGTTTAAATGCATTACCTTCTTGTAAGCAGTACGCTATAGGCTACTCACAAAAGTAGGTCGAGGGTAAGTGTGAGATGTAGCGTATGGCGTATTTGGTGTGCGTTCGTTGTCCAGTTTCTGACGTATTATATGTTCGTGCGAGACCTCACTATACTCAATCAATCCGTTACGAAAGTTTGAAACAATGTAAATTGGTAATCTTCGAATTCGGTAAAATACCAATTTGAAATAGATGGCCCTCAATCGGCGTTTTCATTTTATTGCGTGTCTCCCTCACATACGTCTTCTCACCATGCATCAGAGAGACCTTTGTTCATCTCAAGCCCACGATTGTTTCATTGCGTGAAGTATAAGTTGTAATACGTTTCAAGAAATAATAGGTCGATTTGATATGTCAAAATATTCTTCCTTTTATCCACAAAATAAAAGTTTCTCAACATAACTGTTAGAATAATTTTTTTATGTGTTTTGTTTCAGATTTTGCTCAGTATTAATGGCATTTACACATAATGCATGTTTATAATGGTATGAGTTATATATTTCAAAGATTATTCTAAACAGTATTACAATTATTCATAATGCGTTTTGTGAATTACAACGTATGCCTGCGTCGTGTGGTTCTCATTACTGTGATAAGCTCATATGAAAATCGCCACAAGTAAAACAACTGACCACTAATTACAGATACACAATTACAGATACACTGTATTTCATAATCGCATCAGCATTATCAGTTACATAATCTAAGATCATCGATCATAGCATCGTCATACCGTCAATTCCCGAATATATATACAAATGAATCCTTAACAAAAAGATATCGATGTTGAACTGTTTGAGTGGCATTCTAGAAGTTGTCGGTACAAGGACAAGCATTGCTTGAAAACGGTATAAGAATCTATACCGAAACGTCGCTACCAGTACAATAAAGAAGTTGATTATCCATAAAATTCCTTGTTGTCCGGGAGAGGGCGTCATTGTTTATTATCCCGTGAAGGATATGAAATATCTGTTATGTCACTGAAGCCTTTTCCAGTTAGTAATTGTACTAAAACTTCACATGAACTTCAGGCGAATATTGCATGCATACGAGACTCGGGTAAAACTGAATTAGTTTTGTTTGGTTAACGTACTTGTCTTCTCGTTCATCTTTAAAATGACAACTTAAATGGTTGGAACAGAGATGAAAACAGATATAAGTTTACAATATTTCCATTCCTTCGGGTTCGAGTCCCGGTGGAGACACAAAAATTTGTGACTTGGATCTCATCCTGTGTTGTGTCCCTGGGCAAGACACTTCATCTACTTTGCACTCAGTTCACCCAGCTGTACAAATGGGTACCTGAACAAGGGGGAAGTACGGACCTTAATAAGAGGTCACATTACGGAGAGTGTGTCTTATCCTATATGTTTAGTAACAGAACAGTGCAGAACTTCCATGTCTTATCCTAGATGTTTAGTAACAGAACGGTGCAGAACTTCCTTGTCTTATTCTAGATGTTTAGTAACAGAACAGTGCAGAACTTCCATCAAGGGTTTGGTTAATTTCTCCACATGAATAAATGTGACAGTTTCAGATTTAAACATGACATGTGTTACTGTCGAATCGATTTATGCGAAAAGGCTATCGTCGTGTTTAGGAAAATGATTGGTAAATAGCAAGCAATGCCTTTGTGTATTGTATTTTAATTGTTATCAGTTGACTGTTTATTGATGTTAGATCTTAAAGGGTAACCATTTGCATTAAAATATAGAAAAGTAAAGGTTTGAAATCAAAATGGTTCTCAGTAGGGCCACTATTCAACATATCGCTGCAGCTAGTTATTCCTGACAATATGCGGAACTTATTTTCTCAGCCAAAGAATTCAAATTATGAAAAGGGGTCTAAAGCAAAATACCCCTTCCCCAAAAATGATTGGTTACTGCCGCTATTGCTTCCATGCCTGGCATTTCATTGGCTGGTTATTTACAACGAAACAAAGCATTTAGTGTAACGGTACCAGGGTATTGTAGTGGCTTCGCAGATACAGATACGCTGTTGTAGCAGAGGGAAATGATAGAAGAGCCATCTTGGTATATTTGTATGAAGAACACTGCACGAAAGTTCAAAACAAATGAAGACGTGATTTCTACATGTGGTAAGCAACTGACATAAGTGATCAATAACGAAAGGGGAAGTATTTCAAGCCATGTACTATCACACAAAAAAGATCTATTGATATCTTCTTGAGAGTGCCGAGAGCACTTCAGAATGTCAGAGTGACTTGCAAATCTCCCGTGACTTCATTATTGACTTCAGAAAATGGTAGGCTTGTCAATCCTTAAACATCTCGACAATTTCAATTTCATTTTTTCTTGTGTAATTAGGGGCATATTATTTGTGTCATACAGACATAATGATCTAAAACATTCTGTAATAATAAAGGTCATACCATGTTTATACGGTGGGTTAGAAGAACATATACACTCCCAGCATGAACCATAGGTATTAAAGAAACATCATTAAAATTATATGTTTTATCAACCAGTGAATTTTTACCTTATGAGTTCCTTTATATACCGATAAGTCAAGGACAGTGAAATGGTATGTTAATAAGTTTGATATAATCTTTTAATGATTTCGTAATAATTAACGAATATCAGATTTCACTCTAAGCTGTCACTTGGCCATTAAAGTACTTCAAATGATATTAAGTTTTGATTATTAGCGACTTAAACTACATATCGGTAACGCTATTTTAGTTCAACTTCATTTTCTCCCCGAAGAGATAGCTCCGTCATAATTCTATAGAAACTTATGACGGAGCTCCCACTTTGGGAAGAGAATGGTTCTTCCTTCTGTGTTTTAAAATTTTCCTTTACTTGCAGCCATCTTTTAACAACAGATTAAAGTTTAGTTATGAATTTCTAAACTAATCTTTGTCGTTATACGAGCTGTTCTCGGGCTTCCAGCAGAATCCCTTAGCGACAAAATATTGCAATACAAAATATTTTCAATATTTCAGCATTTCAAGATATATAATAACATAAATTTGAAAAATAAAATAATGTCACCAAGTCAACTTCCTGTTCCGTTACCACAGGAATGGAGTTCGGTACCCATAGGAAGCGCATATATTTCTTGCAGGACAGAAATCATTTGAAAATTCAACGTGATGTTTAATTTGCCAATTAAGTGCGATATTCTTATTGTCAATTTCTTTCACTCGGGTATTTTTGAGGGAGCGGAAATGTGAACCATTTGTAAAAGCGGCTAGATGGGTAAAGATTCGTCCAAGTGAAAAAGTCGGCTCGAGAGATTATGTACGTGTAAATTATCTAAAGGCATGATTGTTACGCGAAACTCGTGTTCATAAAAACTACGTAATCAGAGATCATGTTATATATATTGGACATAATGAGCAAAAGGGGATTACGGAATTTCTAAAAGATACAAGTACAGAAATACTGCCAGGCATTGCGAATTTCTTCGTAATTGTCTTAGACTGTACAAATACAACTACCGTTGCTCCATTCAGTTTCCTCAAATAAAGGATAAATTTCTGATATAAAAAATCAAGCACAGTTTGTATTTTTGGAGATTTTAACATTAAAACCGCGGCATTTCTATTTAATCATTCTCATAATGCAATGCATCAGTGATTTGAGATGAGACCGGAAATCTCGTTCGATTTATCGCATTATGCGACTTCGGAAGTCACGTCATTTCGCGCGAGAAAGCTTAGTTCTTTTATTTTGCATCATATTTTAACTTATAAGTCAAATTTATCAGACGAATACGACTTTAACAAAGAACATACTTGCTTTAAAATGTTAGACACATTTCGGTTTTAAAGATGAGATATATTCTGATTTGTATCGATTTTACGCCAGATTATACATCAAATAGAGATTTAAAATGTAGCCATAGAAGGTAAAACAGTAAAAAAGAGAGGAAATTAATATGATTGAATATTCGTACAAGAAAGTATTTTCTAATTTGAGATTTCATTTTTTTGGTTTAGAGACAGAAAAATAACTCACTCTTATCACAAGTCAATTTTAAAACTTTTTTATACATATCATATGGGTTTTTTTGCATTTTACATTTTCAGAGCTTTAAAGGGACCGTAGCACATTTATTTTAGATTAATAAAATGAAACCAGGAAAATGAAAAAGGTTACAAAATTCTAGGAAGTTTTGTTAAGCGTAAGAAGCAGTTGTTAGATAAACATAGACTGTTGGTACGCTAGTACATTTCTATACATGTACCTTATATTATTATTATTATTATTATTATTATTATTATTATTATTATTATTACTATCCTTTCCTCTACGACAACGGATAATCGGGTTGAGAAATCAGATGTTTGGCCTTCTAGGGATCATGCAATGGTGTGTATATATATATATATATATATATGGGAAAATTTGAAGAATTATAATTTCCAAAAACGTGCTACTGCCCCTTTAAGATTAAAAAAGTTTATATTAGTGTTGAAATGGTAATATTTATTGAAATAACATTTAAAAATGAGTGCAATGTAATACGTATCGTGACTCTTGTATAGACGGTCAATATAACTATTAGAAAAGAAATCATTGTGACCATTCCAGCTTGTCTATATATGCTTTTAATATCAGAGCAGTCAAAGACCACATACTATGTCGTTAATGTTATGATGGAAAATGACTATCGCCTCAATTTAGTTATATTAATACTAAAATATGTATAGTTCTACTGGTTGGACTGTGCCTTTAATAAGACTAGAGTGCGAGCACTGTGTAACAAGTAATAAACTGTGTTTATTTAGTATGGTACTCATCAAATGAATGATCGAATGCAACCTAATATTTTAATTTTTGAACTTTTTAGAAAATAGTGCAGGGCATCATAGACATTTTCTTGAAAAAGTAATAATTGTCTACATTCTGTAACTACGGCAAACTATACGGAAAAGGCCAGGATCTGATTTGTTTCCATAATGCGATAGGTACCGCTTTGACGCCTGAACTTTAAACCAAATGAACAGCATTATATATATAACCTGCAAATTGAAGAATTTATATATTTTTGGAAATAATGTAAGGCAACGTAGACATTTTCAAGGCAAAAAGAATTATGGTTTTTCCTTTTCTTACTCGAACTTTGAAGTTAGTTTTACCTTGATGGCGACTCACTGGAGAAATCATGAAATGAAATTGAAACCACTAGCTAGACATTTACAGTGCACTTGAAACATATGCAGATTCACCTTAATGTAGAAGCCATTCACACGGATAGAACGAATAAACACTTATTTTCGCTTCCTTGCGCCCCTGTAGGATTGCATGTGCTTAAGTCATCACTTTACCCTTGCTTTTTTATTGATTAAGCATTAACACAGCTTTTCCTGGAAATATAACTTCAGTGGAAAGTAGCATATTTCATCTGTGTTTACGTCTTTAAATGGAAGATAAAATTGTTTGTTGACTACGTGTAAATTGGAGTTAAAACTGTTTCTTTCTCTTGACATTTATTGTTTTAAAAGGATAAGTTTAACATGTTTAACATTAAATGATGTTTGAATTAAAGGTCATGTTTTTGTCGTATTGTTATTTAACTGATTCCTGCTGTTCAGCTGGCCGGAGGTTTTGCCAACTGAACTGAAGGGGAATCCCAGTGATCGAAGTCAGTTGCGATACATTCTGGCATCCTGTCAAATTCAACATAAAAAGATATCGGAATTATCGATCATACTTTAAGAATAAGCTTATCAATTATATAAATTGTATTCAAATTGAAAAGTTTTTAAAATTCAGCAAACCAAGATCTATGTTATCTACCAAACGACACAATCTCTTATCTCCATTGCGTTCGCTTCCACATTGATGACTGGTATACAGTTTCGCCTCTAATGTATGGCTCTGTCTTAATTTCTAATTGAATGGAATGGCAGAATTGAAGATAAATGGTAAATCAGTTTGAACCGGAAGATTTCCATTTTCACTTACATTTTAAAACGACAATATATTTTACGTCAATTGCCTTCAAAATAGTCTAGACGCTTTTTTAATTCATTGAAGCATCTCTCAAAGTGAAATATCAGCTTTCCGTATCTTTTTTTCTCATTTTGTATACTGAATACATTTGAAAAGTACATATTATTCGCATTTGCATGGATCCGCACCTTCGAAGGAACGATAACTTGTAAAGGCAATTTATTAGCTTTGGGATTAAAACTTTCGCTTTTGCTCGGATAATACCAACATTTGGGCACTCATGCCAGATGACATGGCCACTGATATAATATCATATTGAATATCAATAAAAACAATGCTCAAAAACCTTTCTATTGATGGAAGCCATACAATCAAACGTCATGTCACTTGTACATAGCACAACAGAAACGATTATTATCCTAAGAACGAATTTCAACGTTGGTCAACTTTATGGTACCACTGGCGAAAATCTCTAAACCACCTTGCAATGTCGTACCTTTTTATATGACATATTAACAAGGTACAACAGTGGCGCTATTTGATTCCCCTCCTTTGCCCGGAAACCGGATTTGACATTGACGTTCATCAACTCTGTCGTGACTCTAGTGGCATTAGGTACAAGTGTAATGTAAGGTATTCAAAGATATTAACATAATAGCAAGTCATCGATTCAATATTTTAGCTACACATTTTTTAAATTCATATTCTGATATTGATTGACTCACGTTTTTGTAAAAAAAAACTAATGTAGTCAAAAAGAATTGAGATTTTGACTGAATTATAGAAGTCATGATTTTAGGTAATCTTTGTTAAATATGACCATGTAACCTAATAAGAGTACAACTCAGTGAAGTTAACGACCTACCCAACATTCTTTGCGACCGTACATTCAAAACTTCAAATAGAACAAAAATCACTTTTCGGAGTCTATCGTTTACTTATATTTTAAAAATTCCATTTATGTCAATTATTAACTGCTGGAGTTTCAAAGTATACTAGCTGCTCGACCCGAATCACCACTGCAATCAGCAATATGTATATGATGGTATTATAATCACCAAAGGTTTCAATAAAAATCGCCGTGAATTCTTTGTGTATAGAAAAAATTGGTTTATAAATTCAAATCTCTCTTTTATTCACAGCTGCACCACAAGAGAAATTATTAAATTGCGGCTGAAAACCTGAATCATAAGGAAGAACTATTTTTCAGTTCATTTTAGACGACTTATCTATATTTGATATGTGACTGTTATATATGGAAACAATACAACTTATCAGCTATACCATTTGTAATAATCCAAAATAACACAATTGTCTGTCCTAATGTTGTTTACTTACTTTGCAGACGATATGAACAGCACACAAATTTCGATTCTCGTCGTGGTGCTCTCCCTTGTTTTAGTAGCAGTGACTGACGCCAGAGGGATACCGGATGCTAAAAATAGGTATGACAAGAACTAGATGCGTTTAGGTGATTTAGCTAGTACATTTTCATATCATAATGGCATAATGTATTCATAAATCATCTATATATTTCTGTCGATAAAGTTTTATTTTCATAAAATAGCCTTTAGAAAAAGTAAAAATTTGGTCAAAAGCAAAATATACATATCCACATCGTTTCGATGAACTGATTTCATTATTTTTCATGTATATTAGAATTTGAAATCATTTTCATATTGTTGAATATTACCATGAACTTATTTGTTCAATGTTCCAAAACGAAAGACATATTTCATTATCATCGATTACAATCATATCTAGCATCGGATTTCTGTTTGAAGCGTCTGCATTTAACTATTTTCTTCTTGCTATTTATAAATGACACGTATTTACCAATCAAATGTTACGAAAGTCTTCACTGCTGCGACTCGACTCTTCTGATTGGTTGCAGAATAAAACGCCAGTCAGCTGACGTACAGGCGGCAGAATATTTGGCGTGGATAGCACTCGGTGGAAAGTACCCAAATAACGGTTGTGCTAACGTAGCCTGCGGCGTAGTCGATATATACGACAGGTTTGTGGCGAGGCGCGGAGCGAGACATGAAAAGTAGTTCTATTTGCGTCCACGTTTAAGCGTCGTATTTAATCTGATGCAATCCAAAACTTCCCCAATATTTGTTAAATGTCATTTTGATGTCAAAAATTCAAATATTGAGTGCATTGATTCTTATTGAAGATTGCTATTTAGAGAGCTTGCCCCACATCAGAGAAAATGCCGTTTAAACAGAGAAGGGACTGTTTTGTAATAGGAATGGCCCTGCATGTCCTTCAAAGACTATTTTCCCATATCACTTATTATTCGTGCACGAAATGTTGCATGAGTACTTACTTTATGTGTACATGTAACCCTGTCCAACTTTTTACTGGTATTTAGCATCTGCCGATTTTCAAGAGACTTAATTAAAGGACAACTTAGATATATTTATTTCATTTAGAATTCATTTAAATATTGTTAAAAATATTCTGTAAAAAGCCAATATTCATGAAAGAGACTTATTTTGTCGATGTGTTCACCATTAAACGTTTATCTCGCACTGCAGCAAGTTGCACTTTTACAACTAAGCTGGGTTTATGTGAGTATAGGTACATATACTGAAGTTCAATGGGCGGAGGGCAACCTGGTTATATATGGCCATCCTCTTCATAGTTGTATAGTAAATGAAACACGTTCTCATGTCTCTGGTATCATGGTATAACTCCAATAACGTGGTGTCTGTGAAACTAGTCAATTGTGTATTGCATGTTGAACGACACAGTCCTTTATTTCAGGCATTTACTCCAGGGTCGTGAAAAGTGACGTCATAACTTCAGACCAAGGCGAGGGTATATAGAGTTTATATTCACAGCTGATTAACTGTTGCCATGTTCTGTTTAGAATAAGGCGGTCATCTTCAGACCAGAGGATCGCTGAACTGCAAGCTCTGATGGCTCTAATGCAAAGTGGAGGAAGAGTTGCGCATGGGCAGTACGATCCTCTCAGGATGTAGGTATACGTGTTCGTCTCACGCTGGTCAAGCAGTGCGTCTGAATCCTTGTTGGATTCCGTTGAGACCTCGTCGAGGTCACGAGTCTATGTGTCAAGGACGCCTAGGTCCATTGTCAAGGACGTCTACCGTCCAGTGTCAAGGGCGTATAGATCCACTGTCAAGGACGTCTACGTTCAATGTCAAGGATGTGAAAGGTCATGTGTCAAGGACGTTCAAGATTCCTCATTGTCAAAGGCGTGTATGTTTTGTACAGAGGATTACCTCATGTCATGACCAGAACAGTCAAATGGACGAAGGGTGTTTGTCAAGAAAGTCACATCTATGGTGTGCCATGTTATATAATCTACATCAGTAATCTGTCGTCTTGCTTTCAGGCTGGCTTCATTCATTCTTTGTCTCTCCTTCCTGCAAACAAATTCTCAAATTTGATTAGTCCATGATTGTCACGTGTTATATCATGACTTCACATCTAATTTTAGTGTCTTAAGTGTTTGTGTGTTTGAGAATTATTTTAACAGATCGGTAGAATTAGCCTTGATATTTTTATTTTCACGTTTTATATCTATTAAAGTGATACTCTTCAGATACCCCTCTATTCAAGTGGCAAATGAAAACGTAAGAGCACACAATCCTGTCAGGCAAGGTTTAACATAAAACGCTAACAATATCTTATTTTTTCGTATACGAATGTTTGGTTGGGCTTCATTTTGCTCAAGAAAGAGCAACTCTTACTCTTCCAGATAGACAACATGGTAATATGAATTCAAATGAGAAACGTATAGGTTCTGTTGGTCGCACTGATCTCATTTTGTGCTAGACACTTCTCTCTTTCGTGTTTCTTGAATTACCAGCTAAGTTCTTTTTCCATTTGTTCCAATGAATTCAGCGGTTTATAAAACATATAAACACTTAAAGAAATTTTCTTGTTAAAACTTATTTTCCATATATGATGAGCTTCAAGTCCCATGAATTATCCCTCACAATGGATTTCTCTTGAGGTATTCTGTACTTGTATTGTTCGTGATGTCTAATTCCTTTTATCTGCAAGTTATAAACAGTTATCAAAGCAGAACCGTCAATTCCTCCAGGGCTTATCAATCAAACCATTAAGGAGAAGTTTTAAAACGGAGTTTTTGTTCATGCTTGGTAAAATTCACTCGTGTAACGATAAATCATAGAGTTGAGGGAGAGTGGAGAGACATCACATGAGACACGCTGACAATAACTTTGACCTAAATGGTGTATCGTTTTCTCGACAGATTTCAGAATGTGTCAATTTGTCTTTTTGTGTTGTTTTGGTAACATTTGTAAATGTGCAGGATAAAATACGACATAGATGTTTTGGTTGAAATTATGAGATACGAGTAATGAAAGCAAATCGAAGTTTATGGTTTTCGTAGAGTTCAAATAAGTTCATGAATAATTATTGCTTAGAGAGTATGATTTCTGTTAATCTATAGCTAACAGTCTGATAAAGGCTTTATATCAACATGTGATTAGTCATCGGATCTCAAGGAACCCATTACAATCAAAACGTATTTGTTAAAGACATGCTTGATATTGAGTTTCTGAAGTTTGTTCTTCAATTATGCCGGATCGAAATATTGTATTAATTTGACCGTATTCCTTATTGTTTTAACATATTTATTCATCAGTTTAAGCGAAGATTGTCGTTCGAAAACATAACTTTAGGAAAGCCAAATCTTGATTTCGATACACAGACTCTATTGAAGTAATAAATAAATACATTCTTTTTATGGATACAATAAGTCTATGTATTCACAATCGTCCTCAACATGAAACTATTTATTTCCTGTTCACCCGTCCATAGTTGTAAAAATATTTGGTTCTCTCACATTTATCTGACAGCCAAACTCAAACAGGTTTCCACCACGCAGTAGGTTGAACTAAACTTGCCACATGGGCAGTCTCTATGTTTATCTTCTTTGAATGCTTACCTATTACTTATTGTCCGCATGACGTTTCCATATATATTTTATCATTATCATGTAAAATGTGATTCGAAAACCCAAGAGTCCGTTAGTGGTATTTTTCAACCCCTGATTTACATTTTTCTTATTGTTTTATATATATGACACGTATTATGTGTATGAATGTTTACATGCATGTTACACGTGGGAATCTCTATGTTGGTATCTGTATTTCTATGTGCATTTATGTATGTACGTATATATATATATATATATATATATATATATATATATGTCAAAGTGATCTCCTTTTAGCATGTTTGTCAAATTGAGATTTAGAGAATTCTTTAAACCATTAAATATTATCTACGTTTGTCTTACCTCATTTAGAGGTGTGTAGGAAGTTGGTATGTTTGAGGCAAACGATGTAAAGAACAGTCATGTATAAGAAGCACTTATTGAGTATAGAAATAGAACATGTTCTCATTCGTGGTCCTCTACTTTTGAAAATAACTTTAAACGTCGGATTAAGATATGTCAATTATTCAACTTCAATGCTACTTTTAGCATGCTTATTCTAGTTTTTAATTTACTTAATTTACGTAAACAACCTTCAGTAATATTAAATGTGTTTTTCCTTCATTGGCATTACAAACTATTATGCCAAAGTTTAAAGTCAAAAGTTTTATGATTGTTTCGAAATTCTTTGATTAGCAGTGACAAACATGCATCAATTAACGTGTTAGCGTACTGAGTAAAAGGAGGCTAAAAAAATTCTCAGATATCAGTCAAGTTTTCCAAATTTTAGAGACTATTACGAAAATGTTAAGAACAGATAAAAACGAGTAAATATTTTTGGAAAAATATTAAAGTCTGTCTTAAACAATTAAATCTTAATGAGAATAATGAATCGATTCTGAGGAGCAATATGTCAATTATTTCAGACAAGATTTTTATTGTAAATCTGTTTGAAGGGGTTAAGATGATTTTGCTTAAATTCAAAAGATGTTCGACATTTTGTTGATGAAAACTTTGGCTCTCGTTCGATCTAAAACTTGTGGAAATGGGAAGGTAGACATAATAACAGCCTAAATACGAAGTGGATAGATCATATCTATTATGTCAAGATGTTTAGTAGAAAATAGAGGAGCTTATAAACGTTCAGCTAGACGTTTGCAGTTATAATTGATCAGAAACCAGGGGTTCGGACTAATCTTTAATGCTATATTGTTTAGATATTTGGGGGGTAAATTGAAACAAAATTTACTTAAAGGATAGGACGTGTCCATATAAAGTTAATGTTAGATTTGTCAAGTTTTAATGGAATAGTTTTCAAATGTGAGCCTATAAGACATCTTTGTAGAATGTTTTCCACATAAATTTTAATTTAAGCTTAATTGTGTCAATATTTACGGTAGATGGAACATATGCAATATGATCGTAAACAAGATTTTTCAAATGGTAATGTGATCAATTTTACATGTGTCTAGTGGCAAGAGGAAACGGTCGGGCTTCATGCCTCCCATCCAGTCGGCTGAAGACGAGAAGAGGTGGGAGCTAGTCAAGGCAATAGTCAACAGAGAGGCTCAGCAAATAGCTCGTGAGGAGAACTGAGCGATACCAACACCGGGAGAATAAAATACAGGTATATCATAAGTTATAATATTCTTTCAAAGGTCATATACCGATATATTGGCTTTGTCGATCAGCTGAAGACGAGTTTCTGAAACCTTACAAGGGGCTGATTTTCAACAAACATGATGCGTTACATTAATCTTCATTGCTCGATCTACATCTTAATGAGGCTAGTATAAGTGACATACAAAGACATCATAAAGAAAACTTTAAACGCAAGACTCAAAGGAAGAAAAAAAATCACGTTAAGTCCGATTGTTACAACAGTTTTTATGTGTTTTTATGTGGATTTTATTGCGTCTGGTGGTAAATACGATTTGAAAGTAGTATTTCTTACCTTTTGTGCTACAGTCATCCGATGACGTAAATACAGCAAAGGGCAAGTGCAAGCAGACAGTAAACAGTATGGTATTTGAAATGTGACATCCATAAACTGCTTTCTGTAAATGTTTGCAAAATACTTATTTATTGACATAGACACATGGACAAAAGTATTGCAACACGAAAATGAATAATATTTTGGCTATCTTGTGAATCCTTTATTAGAAAATAATAACTTTCAATGTTAGGAGCTTATCTTACTAATCAATTCATATGGACGGATCTAATGCCACAGGGACTCATACGAGTATAGTCGGCGACTTTTTCAAACCATGAGGTGACGTGTTGCGGTTCTCGTTCGTGAAGAGGGTTTTCATCAAATACAGATTCTTTTTTATCTTTTACATTGTGTAGTGTGCTATGGGACTAATTCAGTTCTAATCCCCTTCTTTTAGAGACATCTTTTACACTAAAACATTTTCGACTATCAAGTGACAAGTGGTAAATTAGTATAGAGTCAGTTCCCTACCTCAAGAGGTAGTTTAACTGAAACATTAATCTTGATGTGGATTGGAAGTTTATCAATCAAATCTAATTAGTTCTTATCTCTTATCACAGTGATGAAAAGAGCAGCTGTCTTACATAATGCCTTTTTTCAGAGCAGCATTTAGTATTAGTTTGTTGATAAGTTATCTTAGAATACAACATCAAAGGAGGGACCTCTTTGTAATGTAGCCAATAAATGTAAATCATAAAATAATTCTTTTGAAAATAGCGATTAATGTTCCCGTAAAAGTAAAGAAAGTCTCTCAAATGTCTTAAAAAGCTAACATGTCTAGGAAAATGACTTCAAAGCAGTGATTGTCAAAACGTCATCCACTTCTCTTTGTCTTATAAAGATAAAACTTATTCATTAAAGCTAGGGGCAGAGAATATGTTGCTGAAGTCAAATATGTCAAATTAAAAGAGGGGAGTCAATAAGTTCATAGAAGTGGATATAAAAGAGAAGCCAATGGTTGTGAATTTGTTTTTCAATATAAGCTCCCTTTGTCTCCTTTGAGTCTTTGAAACTGTCTATGCCACTGCGGTAGAAGTCTTCTGACTGGTCGCTCGGCCTCAGCTGTATTTAGTTCATCATCATCGTTAAATCTTGTACAACGCAAGTGTGATTTCAAATTGCGAAACAGAAAGAACTTTCATGGGGTCAGATCTGGACTGTAGGGTGATGGTTAAGTTGTTCAAAGACTCATTGTTGCAGTTCA
This sequence comes from Phorcus lineatus, assembly GCA_921293015.1. Classification (NCBI taxonomy): domain Eukaryota; kingdom Metazoa; phylum Mollusca; class Gastropoda; order Trochida; family Trochidae; genus Phorcus; species Phorcus lineatus. The sequence continues at coordinate 42,399,474 of OV121096.1, forward strand.
GTTTGTGCAACACGACTCTTGTGCACTGGAGCGTTGTCCAGTGGCTGAGTTCAGAACTTCTTGGATGCAGGAGAGTGCTTATACTTCCATTGTACCGATTCTTGCTTAATGTCAGGATCCCAGTGATGAATCCAGTGTAACCAGACGGGCATGAAAGTTATCGGGATCAGCATTGTAGATGTCCAATTGGATTCAACACTCTGGTGTCAATCTTGGGCATTTAAGTTTCGTGACACCCATCTTGCAGACACCTTTTATATGTGCATGCACTAAAAAATTATTTTGCAAACACTTCCATGAGAAATGCCAAACTCTGAAAATCTGATTGGACATGATTAAGCCCGTGCAACCATATCATCTATAATGGCTTCGACCGTGGGTCATCGAACCCGCTTAAACAAATTTATCCATTTTGCAACACTAGAATATTGAGGGGCTTCTTTCCCATACCCATTGGTCATACGTTTATGTATTTTGGTCGCATTCACCTTTCTTTTTCGTGAGAAACTTAATAACGGCACGATGCTCGCACTTTAGAACTTTCCATGATTACAGGAGGGTACCTGTGTTCCAAAGGCTGTAGATCTCAAGTAAATGATCAGGAAGGGTTCTGTGTGTCTGTAAAGTGTCGTCAGAGGGCCTATCTCAATAATTACATTAACGATGATGTCTTCGGGGTGTATCAATACGCACTTTTATGAACTTATTGACGCCCCCCTGCAATGTGATATCAAGAACTACTTGCTGTATCTGAATGTTACCACTTTAATGCTTATCAGTTCAGTATAGTGAGAACGAACAACTTAAAGTAGTGGTTTGTGGTCGAAAGTCGGACAGTGGCTCCGACGTAATTTTGGAAAATTATGAATCTCATTTAAATAATTGATGCTGCACTGAATCGGTTACAATATCGCATTCTTTGACGCAACATGGGAAAACCTAATTGGCATATGTCCTTCAAATATGACTGATACATAATTAACAAGAAAATCGTTATCAGAATTTGTGTTTGTTTTGGTGTTCTTCTTTCATCAACATGTTTATGGTTACTTCAAATAACGAATATGAATTGTATTCGACGAATATTACAAGTTAATAGACGAAACGTTTATTCAACATAACTGTTTCCAAAAATAGCAATTTTGATTGGTGCCGTCTATTCAAGATTTAGTAGCGTTTTCTAGGATTGCTTTGTGAACTATAGATCCATAGGTTGCGATTTGACTTTTTCGACCAACCGACCGAATTAGGGGGAAGGCAGCTCTGTTTTTAGATAACACTCGGAAATTTTCGTTTTCCGAGGGCTGAAGATCATTGTTGTTCAAGCGAGTTTGGATGCTCTCTAGCACACGGGACGGACTAGGTCATTGTCTGATTTGAATGATCTCACAGGTCAACCTGATGGCTCGAATTACGGAGCCTGGTGAGGTCTATACGCGTTACGTCGTGAAGCAATTTAGATTTCATTTTAATGACACTGGAAACTTATTTACAGCAGAATTATAGACAAATACGGCTTGGTAGTGATAGGTATGTCACATAAGTAGTATGCAAACATAAGGGACGTAGAATTTCGACCTCGTAACATTTCCGATTATCATTAAAACAAGTGAATGTCATGGCATTTCAGTTATGAGTATGCCAGTTTTACGGCTTGATTTGAACTTTACGCTGAACTTTTGGTATTTTGGCTATTATGTAACATTTTATATTCTCCGTGTTACTTTGACTTCAGATGTCTTACTGAAACGTTGTTTTATATTTTTTACAGCCAAAAAACATAACAAGGAACATCACTTTTGAAGAAACGGAGAAGAAAATGCGTTGTAGAAGATGGATTCGCATGAATATGCATGACAGGACCACGTGACCTGATTGACCCAATCACAGTGCCCTCGTGACAAGGACTTCTACATATGTTTATACCAGGAGTTATATGTGTGTAATTATAGACCATCAGAGCGTGCCCCCATCTTTCAATAAAACACTTGTTTAAAGTTCCTTGTTGAGTTTTGGACGTGTGATATCACTAACTATATAACGGTATGATATAACATTCACATCTCAGAAGTCAAAGTCTTTTTCCAAAATAACCTCGGTTACAATTGCAATCAGCGACGTTGTCTACGACCAGACTAGAGTTCCTTCATCCATGCGATACGAACATATATTTCTCAAAGACACAATTAAACTTTTATCAAAATACAAACCTTAATAAGAAAGTAATAATGACGTATCGCTGTTGCAATACGTCTGATGAAGATGACCCACTTGTAAGAGACGCTACGTGAGAAGAAATGACTTGACTAACATCGGTCGGGAAGTATTTGGTAAAGCATTTCATCAAGAACGTGACATCCACCTAAGCCTTCAGAGAATAACAAGGTAGATCGATAGTTTGACTGGTTAGTACAGCAGGATAATGAGAATGTCATTGTAGCCTAGCTACATGTAGACTGGTTTGATTAGTTTGAATGCACTTCTTGTAAGGTGCGTGCTCGTTAATAATATATATACCATATGCATAGAGACAGTAAAGTTGGACAACTTTTTTTTCGTTATTAGATTTTTTAACGGTTCTTGTCCTATTAGATTATGGAAGATCTAAAAGTTCAATTTTTCATTACCCCTTGGCCATTTCAGCCCCGTCTGACCGTTACCTGATTGTGATGCCTTTTATTCATGACAGAGTATCCTGCCATGTACCCAGATAGACTTCTGAAACTGATTAGAATGGAAATTTTCAAAATTTCTCCATTACTTAGATAAGCTGCTAGTCTAATATGACTCAATTTTACTGTCTCCCCTATGCTAGTACAACAGAAGTGATTGTGAGATCGCCTCCAGCGGGAATCGAACCCGGGAGCTCCGGGTGAGAGTCCTATACTCTACCGATTCAGCCAAATAGATATCCCTCTGGCCAAAGCCAGTAGGAATGCTTTTACTTCACCCTGCCACATACACCCCCTCCACAAATTGACTCGTCCTCGAGTCCAGCCATTAGGAGTTATCAAATACCTCAGTTCGACGTACTCAGGGTGCAGTGTGCACCAGGGAGTTGCCCCGGCCCCACGTTGGGCGCTAAATGCAACAGGAGTGAACCCGGAACCTCCGGGTGAAAGTCCTACACTCTACCGATTCAGACAAAGAGATATCCCTCTGGCCAAAGCCAGTAGGGATGCTTTCACTTCACCTTGCCACACTAGTGTAAATGACATCTACTTAAAGAAAGATCCGTAACAAACTGAGGAACGAAAAATACGTCACCATACAAACTACGAGATATTTCAGGCAAAGAGTAATAAATAAGATCGAAACTGTGTAATAGCATGTCTTCAGAGCCAACTAAACTAATTTCAAAATGAAAAAAACACTTTCTGTTCATGTTTCTAAAAAATGTGCCTTTACCGAAAGAAAGAAACTAGACGTGAAAGGACCGTCAAAAATGTATTTTTTGCTCGTTGTATAGCGTGCCACATTTATGATGCGTTAATAGATTAATGTCAAAGAAGGTCACTCTAAGTGTAAGTGAACAGATATGAAATAAAATTTATTATACTCTTAGTTATGAAATTGTGAGTATTTCTTGACAAAATATGTGCCTATCACAAACATTCAAAGTCACCTTTCTCTGGCAGCAGTGTTTTCTTTTCTACTCCGTTGAAATGTGGTCGCCGTTTCTTTTGTTATTCAGTTTACAAGATGTGGAGTAAAGTAAAAAGGTACTCACGGTTAAAGTATAAAGTTTGTGTTTTCACATTCTTCTAAGTTAAAAGCAAATCAAAAGTTGCACTTGATAATTGACTCGAACAAATTCCAGTCAAACTGTTAACTGTTCAGCATAAAACCACTACTTATATTTCAGTCAATTAACAAATACATACACCACACATTACATGTATCGTCCTCCCGTACCTTCTAGGTACAACATTAGGTGGTGTCGGTGGACACAGAACTCGAATGGAAGGAACATTGTCAACGTGTTGCCCCGATCATGCACACACGTGGAGTATATATCCAACGTATGTAAAACCATATACGCTGCCAACCCACGAGATAAAAGTTTGACCGAATTTTAGTACAATCCCTTTAGTGGCGTGTGATGAGGTAGTCATTTACACGTCATAACGTGATCACGTGATAGCGATGAATATATAAATCTCCGATCCGAAGTTCAAATAAAACGAATCCCACACGTGAGCTTTGCCCACACATCAATATAGTGGTGCCCCATTGTGGTTTTGTCGCCTCAAAAAATATGATGTATGACACAACTCTTATACTAGAATACGATCAAGAAACGCCAGAGGCGCTCAAATTTGCCTGACTCATATACAATAGAGGACCGGGGGCTACCTTGTACACTTGCAGTGCCAGCAAACGTTTGATGTCTGCGAGTCGGGATTGACGTGGAACACTCATCCAGCTGTTGGTGTCACAGCAAGATTCAAACAATTCCAGAATTCCAAGAATCTCTTCTGTCGACAAACCTTTGACCCTAAGTGACAACACTAAGGTTGAATTTATTGATAACATTTTTGATATACGCAAATCTAAATATCAAAGATATCAACAATTCGATGCATCTACATTTACTTAATCCTCCTATTTTCAAAAGTAATGTTATCTAGTTCCAGTCAATAGAATGGACGTCTTATAGGATTATAACTTACATATAGTGTTTTAGTTTAACGCTGTACATTCAAATGACCTGACACATTATGTTGGCATGTCAAACGTGTCAACAACACTCACAGCACAGCTATAGTGACACGTATATATATATATCGCCAGGATTTAAAATCTTTACTTAGCTTACACTCCTATGGAACCATCCCGCAATGTTTTCAAAGTTTTAGGGTAAATGATCATTTCAAATATATAATAACAGAGATATACTGGTGTAACGTCATAACGAGATAAAAACTCTTGTGATAGAATTAAAAGGCACTATAGCGCCTTTATTGGTTACAATTGGCTATGCACACATACATAGGGATAAAGGAACTGACTTAAGCTTTCTATCGATGTAATGAAATAGTTATCATTCTTTACATAATTGTATGTAGGCTAGCTGTTTATTCATGAATGTTCTCTCTGGATATTTCCTTCCTTTCAATAGTATTTCTAGAAAAGGCAGTGTCTGGAATCTTATGATCCATATACAAAGGCCTGATATTAGACAGCACTCACTCTCACATTTGGTCAACCTGCTTTTCTACTTTTGGCTTTGCAATCATTCTGCTGTGCAATTGTTCTCCACTTTTGGAAACTGTTTACAACTAGATTCATCAAGAAATTTCCATAGGTGAATATTACTTTTTCAGCTAGTCTTTTGACTCACTTGATGTTTTATAACTTATTTGTATTAGTCTATATTGTAACTTCAAACCTCTTGTTTATTATCAGTAACTTAAACTGTTATTATTACTGTATTCAATTGTTTGTAATATTTTGCTGGTTTGACTGAGGAAAATGTCATATTTATAAATTCACACGTAACAGTGTTTATAGATGAGCGCACACGTGAAGCTTGACAAAACATCACATTTTATAAAGTAAACAGTGATGCGGGAATACCACCGTCAACACCGATGGTTGAATTGATGACAAACATGACGACATCAATGACATAAAAAAAGGACCAACACAGTTAAACCGGAAGACGACCTTAATAAGATTATGACGACGACAACGACGATGATGGTAATGATGATGATGACGATGAAAATGGCGATGACAGTAATGATGATGATGGCGACGATGGAGACGACGATGATGATGATGATGATGATGATGATGATGATGATGATGATGATGACGATGATGATGATTTGGGTTTAACAATGTATGACCATGATGGTAATGATGACATCGATCATCTTCGGTTCTGCTGTGTTTGAAAGCATACGGCTACAGAAACAAAGTAAACTGGTAATAATATTCTGCCCTCTCTAGGTGCATAAGAGACAAAAAGTGTTGACTATCGCCTTGCATTCCAGTAATGACATAACAAGATAGCCAAGAGTGTCATGGCATTTCATTTGTGCTTGCAGAATGGGACTCGAATAGCTCAGGACACTCCTGGTGAAGACTTACAAACAACGTATTACACGACTGCAGTTATAATTGCCTCACATACTCAGCTGGCCACACGACAAAGCAATGGTGGCGCACAGAAAGTATTACGAAAGCAAGAACTCTTGTCACGTGACCATTGTAACGTTTCAGTTTTAGGATCACATTAAGTAGGCCTATATCTCTGGTAAAACAAAGTCCTGTACTTAGCTTGATCCCCCTCACGGGATTCGACCCAACACCCAAGAGTCAGGCAAAATCCATTTAAATCACTTCGACAAATGCTTATCCTTGAAAAGAATGGAATAAATAAAAGAAGTAGACAATAAACGTTTCCGTGTATATTGCGTTTGATGAATATTTAAGATTCACCTCATTTTCACAATATCCCCAATTCAGAACTTGCTTAGAAATAGGAATAAGTGTGAGTGTCTGATTTGATTGACTTCTCCTTAACCTAAAAAATGTCAAATCTTAAGAGACGCAGGTGCAATCCGACACTACACAGACGTCACAAAAGTTGGTCAGTGTCTTTCGATTGTCAATCACGGACATAACTGATAAGGGAGTCGAGAAAACGTGAATCTAAATGAATAAATTTCTTCTTTTTGTTAATATTTTGTATTATATCTGTGTATGAGAATGAGTACCGTTTCGATAGAAAGTTGATAATACAAGAGACCATCACCGCTATATATGTTCAAGGAACAGGATCTGTTGTCTATTTTCCCCAATCTTTCTCTTGTAAGAGCATGTATTCCAAGATCTGTATAAAGTAAGGGTATTTAAGACAGAATTATGAAATTTTACTTAGGTAAACAAAATGTTGCAAAACTCCTTGTGAAAATAGGCCTTAGTTTATTTCATTAAGCGCTAGCGTTATAAAGGCTTTAATCAGCCAGCGATTAAGACTGAGGCGAGTGTTGCCTTGTAGGAGGAGTCCGTGTTTTGGTAGCGATGTGAAATACACCAAAGAGACTAGGACGGGACATGATGAACTGAGTTAAAGTGTATTATCAGTTATAACGAATTTATCATACCGAATGTCTTAATGTATTATTAAAAACTTGCTCTCTATTAGTAAAAAGACAAACACCTATGACCTGATCACGTGACTTTGATTGATTGACGTGGAAGCACGCTTTACTCATGTAGCGGGGTATAAGGGATTTATCATCCCTCGGCGGCGGTGAATATGGATATTTGTTTAGGGTCACGTGGACCAATCAGAGATCGGCATTCTTACATGAGGTATGATAAACAGTTATGTTGAAGGCAAATATAGATTAGTGCAATGAGAACGAAATATCTTCCACTTCTTAGGGATGTCTATTCATAAGCACGCTTTCATTTGTATTATAAAGGATAGGCTACTGCTACAAAGTTAAAAGTTTCGGGTAGTCCCTGGTGTAGAATGGGTTTCTTCCTATGAGAACTCTGGAATTGATTACTGAGAGTACAGGCCTATGTGTGTTTTCTAGAAGAAACAACTACCTACATTCTAGTTATTACGTTGGGTTCAAATAAAACTGCTAATTCGTTACAAGGGTCTAGCTAATCTAAATATTTTCGGCATGGCAATTGTTTTTTTGATAATTCAATCGCTATGATTTGAGCTCGCTTTCGAAGCGTTAGTAAAATATGCAATTCGAGCGTCAAAGATAGAGTTGATTGCAAATTCTGTTTCAGTTATATCAAATATTTCAATTTGCTTAAACAGGGGCGTAGGAACATTTTCATTTGACTATTTTCCCCTTTCTACTACATATTTCCCAATAACTGGTCTAGTATTGTTACAAAACAGTTACTATGCACTACTTTGAGGGTAGTTCTAAAACTACTCTGAGGGTAGAACTAAAACATCCAATCAAACAAGGAATTAAACTGACTTCAGTATTATATATGACCTAATTGATGATAAGATGGGATAAGCAGCCAGGAAGTTTCCTTTTTTTTTTTTTGGTTAGAAAATTTCAATTCAAGCCCCCCCCCCCCCCCCCCCCCCCTTTCAAATTCGCTCCTACGCCCCTGTTAAATGTGCACAGAGTATGTTGTTGAAGTCATATATGCCAAAATTCATAAATGGTGTTATATCATCGACAGGTTTTTGTTGTTTCTGAAACTTAACATCTCACTGCTTATCAGTTAGTATAACAATAAATAGGAAAAGTCGAGATTTATGATGACAATGGCGTGCGCCAATGACTCAAACGTAATTTTTTGGAATCTTATTTATCACAGACACAACGAAAAAATATAGTTTCGTATAGCTTAGTAGATCATTTATGTAATATACATGTAAATGGGACGCAGAATTTTGTCTTCTAAACATTTATATGGCCGTTTTATATTTACAATCGAAAACAAGAAAATGTAATTGTTTTGGCATTTAAGGGATATATATGCAACTTTAAAGGCGATTTGAACTAACTCAGTTCAAATATTATTTTGGCTCTATTTAAGCAATATACAAAATTCATGAAACAATGTCTGTGTCACAATCAACAGTATTGAATTAACGATAGTCAAATGAAGCCAGATTGTTGGTGCCTAGACTAGCATATCAATCTGGCACATTTTAACGTAGACTTATTGTCAGTTTCTGGGAACTAACTCAAGAAAACCATCATTTTATTTATCATAAGAAGAGGCCGTAGCAATCTATATAAATTTATATCAACAGTTTTTTTTATCGAATGTCATACTATAATAATATGATTTATAAAATTGTCGATCTAGATTTATTTAGATTGGAGCCGTGGAGAAATGCTTCTGACCTTAGATCTAGGCTTGTTGTTTCAGAAGGTTATGTTTAGTTCAAAATAACATTAACTACTGTCTGGGTTTAAGAGCACTTTCAACGTGGAGGCTTATATTTTATACAGTTCAATTGCCTACACGATTTTAAAAATGATCAAATGTATCATTTTTTAGAAAAAATGAAGGCATGATTACAGCTTTAACGCTATTTTTTGCGGGAAACATTTTTCCACGTTTAAAACTTGAAAATGTGTAACGCTTCAATATTTTTCACGGCATTTTCAAGTACAAGTAGATTTGCAAAGTAATACTGTAAATGTAAAAAAGTATCTGCACATCTAGTAAGAAACTGTTGGAATAATTGATTTGTTTCAATATTTTTTACATATCTAGCATTAGCAGTTTATATTATGACTACTATGTGTTAGTCTCCTTATTCACCAAGTCTAATAAGATAATACTCAACCTATGAAACGCATGATCAAAACGGAGTAGTTTTTCAAATGAAAAAGGACCCTCAAAGAAACAGGCATTTCAGATTAGTGGAACGTAAAAGTGTAGCTGAAACCTGAGCTGAGTCCTCCAACATCTTCTAGATACCAAAACTTTCCACAGCTTAAAACATCAAAGTTTATTTTCCTCTGAACCACCAATCTCCTGTCTCTAATTTTGCTTAAGAACTCTTCAATGACAAATACGAATCATGTACATCATAAATATTTGAAATGCAAGGTTAATGTAAAGTGACATCTATCTTCAAAATTTCTTACACTTTATCTTTGAATATATAATACCTTTCGTCATAGATGGTCTTATCTTTAATTGACATTGATATCAAATCTTAGTCTTGAAATGCAAATTTATTTAATTAAATGCCTTGATGATTATATAGAGCTAATAAGTTCGATTTGGCCGTTTATGCCTCCCCTCACCACATATTCCCCCGAATGGCTTTAAATTGGATCAGTTTCTATCCCTGGCTCATCTAAACCTTTCTGTCAATCCGTCAAATTTGTGTTTTAGTGGAGCACCCTCTCAGGCAAAAAAGTGCAATTCTCATGTGATTTCTCATGGCCTATCGCGATCCGTTGCAGCAGCCTGGACAACAAGCACAGAAAAGATGCGACAAGGCCATCTTAGAAAGTCATTTGGATAATTGGCCATGAGTGTAAACAATCTGGTTAAAATCAGATGGAATTCCTCTTGTATAATTTTGTTTCATATTATTTCCGTTTCGTTTCGTTTCAGTTTTACAAGCTATGTTAGTGTCGCATATATTTGTTGACAAGTGTTAGACGCGCGTGATGAATGTTCATCTGATTTTAATCAGATTTTGAGTGAATAATACCTTAAAGAATTATATTATGTCCCTCCCGCAAGACATAAATCTTTATCAAACTGTAAACTTTTTGTTGTACTTCAGAATCTAGCAATGTTTATATAATATGCATTTAAAATCAGACAGTGACAGTAAAACACATTTTATCATTTTTGTTTAAAAACACATCATTATTTGTATGCATTGAATTGTTTTATTTTATTTTTTCTTTCAAATTGTACTATATGGCGTGGCCTTTAAGTATTGAGTAAAGATTGATTGATATCCTCAAATTTTTTAGACTAGTGTCTAAAAAAGACGACAGAATTCCAGGGTCTATACCCTGACACGCCCAGATCGGAAGGGCGGTCAAGACTAAATCTAATGTTCGTGGAACAAAGATGTACACTCCCATGCCTACAAGTTTTGGTTTTGGTAAACTACCACGCCCATGTTATTTGGGGTATGACAATGAAAGTTACACGTCTTATTCTCCATCCTACAAGTAAAATAAATTTTCAGGTCCGATCGATGAGCTAAAAATTTAGTGTATTCATCAATGTTTTTCTCCCTCTCCCTCTTCCTCTCCAAGACAGTGCCTGTGTCTGTCTGCATGTCCGTCTCTCTCTTTTTCTGTCTGTCAAGCTGTCTGTCTGTCTCTGTCTCACTCTGTGTCCCTATCTCTATGTCCGGCTCAATCGCCCTCGCTATCTATAAGGGATATCCCCCCTAAATACCCTAGCGTTTGTAAGGTAATTGACACTCGCACTTCACCTCAGTTCATTCACAGCCTTTATGTGGTTCAAGGTCCTCCAGTGAAGCTCGTCGGTTCGAAGTCCACTTCTCACGAGATCCCATTACGGGTGTTCATGCTCGGGGTAACGGGTATGAATTGCATCACCAATCTAGACTCCACTGATCACACATATATACTGACTCCACAGGCATATAATGGTTGATGGGTTTAAATTTGAAACATAAGAGCGAAATTTTCTTTCTGTGTTTCCACATATATTAGGTGCAACTGTTTTAGATGCATTTTGCGTATGGCCTTTAACATTTGTATATTTATTTGTATTTTTATTAGCCTAGTCGCAGCATATATGCTCGCATATTCCACCACAATGAAGTGTCACGCCAAGGTTCTTTAACTATGAAGGAGGTCCCTTCATCGTGGGCTTCATTATTGTACATGTATACTTTCATCAAAATGAGTACAATTTATATATTGTTGATTTTTGATAAACAACAGCACAATTATCCTAAAAAATAAGTGAAAATTAATTCTATAAGGGGAAAATATATGTTTAGACATAAAATACAATACAATAACAGTTTACTGTCTATGCACTATGTCTATGTGTTTTAACACCGGTGTCCCTATTAACGCGGCAATTCGGATTTCATTGATAAATCAATATCTGTGAACGAAATAAAAAAAGAAATATTATCATAAAGAAACCAAATGTTATTTGAGTTTTTATAAATATTTGATAAAATCATTTGCAAAACAAAGACTGACGGCAACCATTTTTTAGAGGGTAAGCTTTGACACTATGTCACCAAACTGGTATTTTTTTTACAATAAATCTTTTGACAACATTAAAGTTTAAAATTGATTATTTCGGAATGATATGAACTTTGTATTCATCAATGTTCTATCTTTATGACGTTTTAAATACATTTTATGTCCTCATTATATTTTGCGTAAAGGTTAATTTTTTTTATTTGGTTTTTATTTTTGTAGTAAATATATTGTATGTTACATTCAACACAAGTGAAACCTTCAATGCATTTTCCATGTCCACATGTCTCATCAGTGACTATCCAACTGTTTATAAACAAAAGAATAAGTCAAACAGGCAATATTTGATGTAGAAAGATTTATTTTTCAATTAAAGAATTTGATATAGATTAATATTTCCAAATTGAAAATAACGCTAAAGGCTTCTAATCAATGAAAATGGAAGAAATTATAACTTGATATTAATTTTTTTTGCCTTTTTTTATTTAGATACCCCTGCATCTGGATAATCAACTATTACGACTTTTGCAAATATAGATATTCGTGGTCAGCACTGAAGACTAGCTGAAATTATTTTGCCACTTTATATCGGGTTATATAGATAATAGGGACACTAGTCATACACAGCTGCTATTTTAATTGTTTATAAAAGGAATATACGAAATGTTTTCATGAAGCAAATAAACATAAACTAAAACAACCTGTAGTTGAACCTCTATATCATAGACTTAATAATAAATAGGGTTCGCGTTTCGCGATATTTTCTGTTGCGGCAATCAAAATGACTCGGTACAACAGAATTACCCCCCTTGGCCCTGTGGTGGAACGAGGATTGTGCCGGTTTTGAGTTCGTAGTCTTAGCTCGGACAGTTGATAACGAAAAGCATGGCTTAAGGTGAAAATATCGAGTGGATTTACAACATTTTTAATTCAACGACGCCTTATTTTGCAGGTAAAATTCGACCAAACTCCAATTGTGCATGGTTAATAACCTTTTAAAAAGATAGTTGCCATAATGACTAGCTAAAGTGGGCGTGGTTATTGGGATACGGTATATCAGACGATGCTATTTTCATATCTACACTGTTGAATACACCTGTGCAGTAGACAGCACGTGAACGCGTTCTTATCGTTTGCCATCGATTGATTCTTTCCTTGTTTATCAACTGCTTAAAACGTTGCTAAGTCAATAAGGTTTGACAAAATTACATCCTGTTCTCGACCAATATTCTTGAGAACCTTTTTGAAGTAAGACAAACTCCTGCAAGATAGCACAAATTCAGGTAGTACAATGATATTTTAATTTTGTTATTGTAGATATATGTGTTGGAAAGGCAAACTGACTGCTTGGTTACCAACTTGTTTATCAATTTCAACATTGGCAAGTTGCACAAGTGTTCATTTTGGAACTGATTAGGTAAGGTTGATTGAAGTCTCTTAAAGCATATTTGTCACATATTTTTTCAAGGCTAACCAATTCAAATAAATCCTATGTATAAGCGTTAACGTCCATATTGATTTGCCTCACTATATATAAAAATTTTTAATTGTTTAGCTGTGAGCACTACATAGCTAGAGAATGACAATAGAGACATTGCTACAGTCTAGGTCCTGCGTTGTAGTCTGGATCAAATATCAGCCTGCTGTGTTGACAAATTATGACATTCAGAGGTTCTTCTACCTTGTTGCTTATATGAATGACAATAACTATTCTTTTGATATATATATGTCCATATGGAGAATATTTGTACTATTTTTAAATATTGACAATTGAAAATCCCACTTTTCTAAAGCTTTTTATCCTTTACTGGATTACATAATAAATTTTTAAGTTTTTAATTTTCAGACAGTGTTAGTCTAGTCCACAATTCTATTTCATTCTATTCCATTCACTAAGAACATTGTATCAAAATTATGATTCAGGGTTCCATGTGCCAAACTTCTTTCCAGTTTACTATCCTAAGTTTATGTGGGTATAAAATATTACCGTTTTCATCCTATTATCAGTGTATGAACTAGCCTGTAACCTGGTAACTTTTAGGCCAGGCTTTTCTTCAATTTTGCCCCAAAAGTGACAAAATTATACTTCTTGGATGGTAACTTTTCAGGCTAATTTCATACACTGCTGTAATCCTAAATCTTTCATTCTATCTGCACTAGATATGTTTCAGTGATTAACATGCACTTAACATTTTCAAGTTTTCGATCACAAATCACCACTTTAACCTGTATATTTTCAGAAAGCCTTTTGATGAGTATTAGTAAAAGCCATAACTGTTAGGGGAAATAACTCAATCACTGATACCAGCATCATGTTGAGTGTCACTTTAATGAAAGCACTGCAGTTTGAAACTTGACACCCATGTGTTGTATTGTTTTATAGATTCGTGACACTGTCACACTGATGGTGTGGATTATAAATGCACTGAAACACCAGGACTCTAGTGTTGTCAATAAACATTCTCCATATCGTGTGGTGTGTGTTCACTTGGCAGAGGCTTCAGTTATAAAAGATTGATTCAAGTATTCACATGTAAAATATTTGAATTTTTTTTTTTTTCGTTTCACGGGAAAGAAGATAAGAATATCAAAGAGAAAGAGATATATGTTAAGAAGAGGAAAGGATTAAACCACAGATGTTGAGAATAATTTCAAACAACCCTGGACTTGTAAGTACAGTTTGATTATGATATTAGTTAAAAAGAATTATAGAGCATCGAGTACAAATGAAATAATTTTGAAGATGTTGAAATAAGTCGGAATAAATTGAAATAAGTTAGCAGATTTGAAATAAGTTGGAATAGGTTGAAATAAATTAAAGAGGCTGAAATAAGTTGGTAGAGTTGAAATAAGTTTGCAAAGATTGAAGTACCAGTAAGTTAACAGAGATTTAAGCAGAGGTTGAAATTATTTAGACTCTCATTCTCTCATCATCGTTGGTAATTCTGACTGAGTCACAGTCAATGCTAAACTGCTGTCTTGAAGTAAGTGCTCTAAACTCGGACATAGAAAATCTTGATAGTAGCAGTACATGCTTATTTATGCTGATGAAATGTGTTCCAGAGGAGCCTATGCAGCCATGCTTTACGGATGTCAACTAGGGCAACCCAGACACAAGTGATTCCTGCTTTTGTCTCTGAGTGCCCTGACATGAACTCGCAACTGGATCCCTCCTTCTTCCATCAATGTGTGACCGACATTGGCGTCAACTTCTTCACGGGGGTGCCTGACTCTCTTCTCAGTGGTAGGCAAAATCCCATCATCCTCTCTCACTTCCTGCAACATATATGTACCCGCAAATCTCCTACAGTACACTGATATCTATAAAGGCAACGACTTTGGGTGAAACATAAGAAGTGACAAATTTTCAATTTGAGCAAATGTACATTTATCTCTACCAAGCAACGATTGTTCAACGCAAGTTGCCATATTTCATCAACTGTGACGGTATGAGCTATTGTTTGTGACGACACTGAAGTGTCTGTCACAAGGAAACAGGTCTGTTTTCTGGATATTTTTGAGCAATTCAAATGGAATAGAATCAATAACTACACCTGGAAATATCTCTAGACTTTTGTATAATCTTCACTCTTGCATGGGTATATGAAAATTAACTCTCATTTCCTCAAAGTCATAAGAAAATCATACACGGGTAACAATATTTATGTATATATCAAAACGATGAATGACTGCTTTGAGTACTTGGAGGACAGGACCCTTTGGACATTTTAATTTGCTTCTGACTTTACATAAGGAAAGATGTTTCATTCCAAGTTGTACACAACACTGATTAAGCAGCTGTCAGTGGTATCAGATATCAATTTTCCCCGGGGAAATTCTCGCATAGGCCATATTTTCATATTCTTTTAATAGTATCCTTGGCTATTTTCTCCCGGGGGAAAGTTGGGATTTGGTAGGAAATGGCCTGCTACACCAGGTTTTTAAACTGCTTGGGAAATTTATTTCATTCTGATTTCATCGTTCAAATTCAACTGACTTTAAAGCCTACTTTAACTGAATGTTATGGTAGAACTCATCTATGCATCAAGATGTGCCGTAATAGGTTTCATTTCCTCCTGACTTCAATGTTTTGTTATTGTCCCCCGCCACAACCTGGAACGGGGGACTATGAATTCTGCGGTGTCTGTCCGTCCGTCCGTTCGTTCGATTTCTTGTTGACGAGATAACTCATGAAGCTTGGCACCTAGAGTGTTCATATATGGTGACAGCTTTCAATGGAGAAAAACTCAGAAGCCAGTCAACTTTGGTGACCTTGACGTCATTTTCAAGGTCACCACGACACTTTTAGCGATTTAATCATTTTTCATGGTTTGAGTTCATAACCAAACTTATTAAACTTGTTCTGCTTTGATGAGTGTGCATAATGTTTCACATTGTTTCACTGGTAGAATGAGTTGATCCAGTCAGAATGTTGATAGATTGTAAACTAACAAGTCCAAGCCAGAGAGAGCTGACAGTATTTACCTACACAAATCACTTAGAGTTGAGAACTTACATAAACCAAATACAAGTGTTGTATGACCTACATTTAAGTGACACATTTCCAAACAATCATATCTGTGTGTCCTAAACCTCTCTGAAAAGAATGCTTTTGTAAACAGTAGCGTTTGTGAACTGCTTTTATCTCCTTTGGGTGTGTTTAGTTATAGTGTCTCATACTGCTGACTGCAGAAATGTATTCAATTTCATTTCCACACGTCAATGAACCCAAGGGCATTAAGTATATTATAATGATAATGTGGTTACACATAAAAAGATATTTTAACAAAACATGATATAAAATTTCCTCTTGGAATTTTGAACATGATTTTGTAATGTATTTCAATTTGTACTGCACATTAGCTTACAGAATTTAACAACATTGAAGGGCGTAGAAGTATCGATATATTGGACAAACATCAAAAGAAAGTGGTATTCAAAAGTCGATTTAATTTTGATTGATTAAGGATTGTGCATATATCTTCCTTTTTCAATTATCAAATTGTGTGAAGGACAACCAGGTTTTATGTTTGTGGGGAGAGTTTGGGTTTAATGTCGCTTCTAAGAGTACTTCACCTATATGATGACTGCTAGTTTAAGGCAGGGAGAAAGCCCAGAGCATTAGTTTGGCTGTGTGTTGTGTTGAAACCTGCAAGCCTCGGATTGATCTTGCAAACCATCAGTGAAGATTTTATGCATAGTCATGTTAATAGTGATAAAAAACAGCAATGCATATATAACTCTTATATTTCATGTATCACCAGCTTGATAACAGTAAAGTAGAAAACCGAAAACCAAATAATATTTGTATATATATATATATATATATATATATATATGTTGCCATAGTGAAAACATCACTTGATAAGTATGAAACACTAGATATCTACTTGGAAGCCTACAGAGTATTTCACCTTGATAACCTGGGTGGATCTAGAGAAGGGGAACTAGGTGAGTCATTGACAGGACAGATTTGACCACAAGCAACAAGAGGTGATGCCTTTCTTTGTGACACAGATTTCACCAAGACTTAGCAACCCAGGTATTTGAGGCAACCAGGGTATTTGTGTGCTGCGTATTGATTAGCTGTATCTTATCGCAGGGTGTGGCGGGAGACTTTATCTTGAATTACACACTAGGCCTGCTGTAATTATATTTTGTTCCTCATCTCCTTAGCTGTATCTTATCACAGGTCGTGGCGGGAGACTTTATCTTATATCACTAGGCCTTCCATAATTATATTTTGTTCATCATTACACTGTCTGCAAACAGGGTTGGAAATATTGCCCTTATTCCTGTAACTGGTAACTTCAGGTGTCAGTTTTGAGTTTTCCTTCATTTTTTACATATTAATTGATAACATTACTTATTTTTGCCGACCGTTTTTCCAGCAATTGAAAAATACAAACACAAATACGAATACAATGTGTATCAGGTATTTGGAATGGGTCATTTTTGGGGCTTTTCCTTATTTTCAGATTTTTTAATGGGCCATTCCCCTTTGTAACAATAATAAATTTTCACACAAATCTAGAATCACTACCAACCATCAAAATAAAAAAGTCTTCTTATGCATTTTATCTATCTACACAATAAAATCATAAACAAAAGTGAGCGACACAGTGGTAGATCGAGGCATTTTGAAAATATAAATGTCAATATAAGGGTTTTAGTGTAATGTCAATAAATAAGATTTCAGTTTAAATTTATCAATATAAGGTTTTAAAGAGGAGACGTAACGCATAATTGTGATTATTAAAAAATTATTATCTGTATTCACTTCACTTTTAAGAATCAATATGGCCAAAAATGAGAAAATATACGCTTTAATATGATTACTAGGAGACCTTTTATAACCCTGTTTTGTTGATGACTGGCGAACGCTTAGACAAAATCACCGAAGCATGACTCGAAGCCACGCCCAGTGTGTGATGTGCTAGTCGTCAGCTGAAACTTCAGCCCTTTCATTTTCTCTGTATTTTTAAGCTAATTCAACAGCAAAATAGAGGCAGTAGCATGACCGAAAGAATTCCAAAATATGATATGTATCTGTTTCATGATATCAACTTTCCTTTTCTGTCGTCACATCCATTTTGATTGGACTGTGACAAACCTTGGACGCGGTTTTCTTGGGTGGGTTTACATCAAAAAGATTAAGAACTTGGTCGGTGAGATATCAACCACTATGGGATAACAGGTAGTGCTATATCATGTATTTATCAATATGAAGTTCTTAATTGTCTTTGTAATAAACGGGAGACAATGTTAAAAAAATTAAATGTTTACTGTAGAAAAAATTATTTTGTTTCACTTTCATGACAACTTAGTACTTAGTGGATGATTCATTTGTATATTTAGTTAAGCCAAACATTTCAGATGTTACCAAAAGCTTAGTTAGAATTGCTCAGTTCACAAACAAACAATTCTAGGCTCATGTCACCAAACGTTTTTCATCACTCTTTTTTGCCTACATAATGTAATTTTGATCCTGATATGAAGACAGCTTTAATCAATTTAAACCTAACTCATAACTTTAAATCATGTAATAATTAGAGAAGATGCTATCAGAAATATACAAAAACAATCCAAGGTATGTTTTAGAGTAACATTTATTGCAATTAATGATGTCACATGTTATGTTGTTACATGACTGCAATTGTTTCCATTACATCTGTGTGCTCCCTATCAATGGGACATACCTGTATTCATGCAAAAGTATTGCATATTATTAAGACGTTATTCAGAGCAATAACAAAATGTTATTGTGGGTGAAGGTTTTGACTGTTCCGTACTAAAAACTAAGTTCACTAGACTGATGAAGAGTCCCCTGAACATATTGTAAATTAAATGAAAAAATTAAGAACATTGTTATCAAAGTAAAAGAATTTTAAAATCTTTAATGTGCAGATCTTAATTTTCGCACTAAAGGAACTGGACCCAAAAACCCCTAAAATGCCATTTTAAGAACTAATGATGTTTTGAGAATGAACATGATATACCTGGTCTGTCACTGATTATAAGTAATATAATGAACATTTTAAAGAGGAACTTCGACAACTTTCAAAACTTTCAAAACATGATATATTATCATGAACAAATTCACCTATAGTATTCAAATGTGGTAAGAGCCTTTATTGAGACATTACGCAGACTTCAGTCGATAATGGTGACCTTGAATTGTTTTTCAACCCATCAAGTTTGTGACAACAAATTTTCACACAACTCTTTAGCTAACCATGCCTCCTACCAAAACTAGTAAATTTATCTTGTTCAATTCAATGTCAGCAGTAGGGGTCATTGCCAAAATAGTGGCAAACCCTTTTTTTTCTTGAATTGAAATTGTTCTGAGGGGTCGCTTGATCAAAAGGATGCTTGTTACATCAAAATCAATACGCTCAGACACTATAAATCTAAAAGACAGATCTACTGCCTTCATAGTGACAGTGCTAGCGGGTCTCAGGATTCCCATCTTATCGTAGTTCGAAAAAAACTCTAGCGGTAATAATTTAACAATTTGATAAAAGAGAAAATAATTGTGTAATAATGTATCAACAAAATTCAACAGCAAAATAGTCACACGTTATGTTGTTACATGACTGCAATTGTTTCCATTACATCTGTGTGCTCCCTATCAATGGGACATACCTGTATTCATGCAAAAGTATTGTAGAAGATGTATCAAGGTTGTCCTTTGTGTAAATAGTATGATACAAAATTATTACTATCTAATGTTTTTTGCTGACTGTTTGATTGTTTTTGCGCAATCGGTAGCAGGTATGATGCAGTCACTGTCGACATTCACCTATACATACCTCTGTTGTTGCACTTAAAAACCTTAGTTTGGTTTCTTTCCTGTCTTGTTTAACTGTTTTTAAATAAAAAACCAGACAATTATAACAGAGCTTGTTGATTTTGCTGTTGTAAACCGTAGACAATTAATATATACCCGGTAATCTTTTTCATCCTCATTAATCAAACATCATTAATTCATATCATGACAGTCATTGAAAAGCATGTACTGCAATACTCTTTGGACTCAATATTTCCTTTGTCAGTTCCTTTATGAAGAAGGCTGTCACTAGAGTATCTTTGATTGAGGTTAGTTTATCTGGTTTAAGTATGTAATCTTTCAATGTATTATAAGCACATAAATCAGTTACTGCAAAGGAGAAGGTTCTCAAGTGTTCAAAGATTCCGTATTTTGAGGCAGAGGCTGTGACATGTTGTTTATGCTGTAGATTGCTCTGAATTATCTCTTTTTTCATCTTGTTGTTATTCCTGTAAACTGACCATTCAGAATGGACACAGTATATGTTGTTGTATATATGGTGTTTTTGTTATCATCATTGAAAAAGACAAAATATCCTAATTTTGTCATTTAGAGATAAAGATGCAAGTTAAGGGACTATATTTGTATTGAACTCAAGACAGATAATATCTTGGCTCTTATTTCAACCAAATGAGTTCACATATTATGAAGCATACTCTGTGTCACTAAGTAATTTAGCAGCTCAACTCTTCCGTGAAGATGATACCCTGAAATCAAGCTAGCACACATTAACATTTCGACGATGTTTTATTGTTGAAAAGATCCCTAGGAATAAATCCATTTCATTTGTTTGAGTAAAGGTTTATGCTTGCACTGACGTAAGTCCTTAACGTCATGCTCTGTTTGTTTTCTCAATTACGTAAATACCAAGTAAGTGCAATGTATGAAAAAAGTCTGAAACCAACCAGTCCGAAACTAAAATTTTTCAATAGAGTAAACAGAGTGAAAAAATTTCAAAATTGCCAGCCCCGCCCAAAATTAAACAGGTTATGGGCTGGCAGTCAGCTTTTATTTCAGACAATGGTATTTGATAAACAATTTTTTTAAATATTCAACTGATAATTGTTCTTCTATATTTCAGTCTGAGTTTGATAGTGTTGTTGTCTGTGATGACATGGTAGGACATCAAAGTAATTCTTAGAGTGATCAAAACATTGAGTTTATACATTTAAACATGTACTTGTGTGTTAAAAATCATTCATTGATCCCCTTTTATCATTCCTGAAATTATTTTCTTATCTAACTGAGCACTTTATATTAAATATCTAAAATGTTTTAAGTCAGTGAAAGCCTTGGACCTGTTTTTGAAACTCTCTTAGCAGTCTCTAGGAAAGTTGTAAGTTAGTGTTAATATATGGCATTCATGACTATCTTAGCACTAAGAAAGCTTAAAAAATACAGGTCAAGGTAAACTTCCTTAAAAAGGTGATAACAAAATTATTTTTTTTCAGAAAGTGCTTAGGTTAATTATATTTCTTCAACCTGTGTGATTGATTTTCTAAAAGTATGTGTACATGCTTTTCGGCTTTGTATGTGATTAGGATATATATGGACTCTTAGTTTCTTCATGTAAAGTGCGCACCTTATTTTAAACACTAGTCAATTAAAAATAGCATAATTTGCCGAAGGCAATAATGTTATTAATGCTGATAACTTTAAAGTTATTTGGTTAACCCCATTTTTTACTTCAATGTCTCCAACTCTCCTGTCCTAATTCTGCCTCTCTGCTTCAGTCTCTGTCCAACTCTGTGTATCAGTCTTATCAAGTCCTCTGTATCTCATAGCCCTTGTCTCCTGTCCTAATTCTGCTTCTCTGATTCAGTCTCTGTCCAACTCTGTGTATCAGTCTTATCAAGTCCTCTGTATCTCATAGCCCTTGTCTCCTGTCCTAATTCTGCCTCTCTGCTTCAGTCTCTGTCCAACTCTGTGTATCAGTCTTATCAAGTCCTCTGTATCTCATAACCCTTGTCTCCTGTCCTAATTCTGCCTCTCTGCTTCAGTCTCTGTCCAACTCTGTGTATCAGTCTTATCAAGTCCTCTGTATCTCATAGCCCTTGTCTCCTGTCCTAATTCTGTTTCTCTGCTTCAGTCTCTGTCCAACTCTGTGTATCAGTCTTATCAAGTCCTCTGTATCTCATAGCCCTTGTCTCCTGTCCTAATTCTGCTTCTCTGATTCAGTCTCTGTCCAACTCTGTGTATCAGTCTTATCAAGTCCTCTGTATCTCATAACCCTTGTCTCCTGTCCTAATTCTGCTTCTCTGATTGTCTGCCTAAATAAGACTCAATCAGTCTTTCTGCCTCGTCTCTATGATGATGATGATGAGATTGGAGATTTTACAAGCGCTTCCAGCACAGCTGATTTCGCACTTGTGTCCGTTAGGACCTTTTGTAAAGTTCCGAAATTGTTTAAAGAGTGGTAAATTTTGAGCCAAGTGCCAAAAGGGGTAATTTTGAAATTTTGAAATTTGGAATGATATATTTAGTAGAGAGGGGTAGAAGGAAGGGGGCTGGGGATGGGGGAGGGTGCAGGAGGGTGGGGGGTTAATTTATGGTATATGATTGTGAGGTATTTAGATATGAGCCAGAAGGCCCGCGTCTTTGATGTATTTGCCTAGAACATGGAATATTTGTGGTTTGTTGTGTGGGTTGAGGATGTGTTGGATGTTGTGTTGGTTGATGTTGTGTTGTGAGAGAGTGGTGTTTAGGGTTTTGCGATGTGTATTGTAATGTGCACATTGTGTGAGTATATGGGTGATTGTTTCTGTTTGTTTGCAGTGTGGACATGTGGGATGCTTGTGTCTGGTCTTTTGTGTTTTTGTGTTTAGTTGTATGTGTCCTGTTTGTAGTTTAGTGATTGCCCTATCTATGTTGGTGTTTTTGCTGTATGTTTTGAATTTAGTGAGTGGTTTGGGGAGAAGGGTTTTGGTGTGTTTAGCAATAGTAGAATTAGTGTATTGTTTATGCCATACGGCTCTGATGTGTAGTTTAGCGAGGCTTTTAACCTCTTGTTTAGAGTGTGGGAGTGGATGTGTAATGGTATTTAGTTTTAGGCCCTCTTTTGCTGCTCTGTCGGCTATTTCGTTGCCGAAAACGCCGACGTGAGCAGGAACCCAGAGCAGTTTTATGGTTTTACCCTGATGGTTAAGTAGTTGTATAGTGTGTAGTATTTGGGATATTATGCCAGCGCGGTTTGTGGTAGATTTAGATTTAAGTGCTTCCAGCCCACTAAGTGAGTCTGAAAGGATTAAAATTTTAGGATGGTTGAGTATTATTGTCCCCCGCCGCAACGCGGAACGGGGGACTATGAATTCAGCGGCGTCTGTCCGTACGTCTGTACGTACGTACGTACGTACGTCCGGATTCTTGTTAACGCGATAACTCATGAGCTAAGCACCTAGAGTGTTCATATTTGGTGACAGCTTTCAATTGAGGAAGACTCAGACGCCAGTCGACTTTCTGTCTTTCTGCCTCATCTCTATGTCTGATTGTCTGCCTTAATGAGACTCAGTCTGTCCGTCTTTCTGTCATAACTAGTGTCATCCAGTGAAGACTCATAACAGTTATCTTCTCACCTGCAGACTACTGTGCCTACGTACAAGCTAACGAACCAGCCGGGAAGCACGTGATCACAGCTAACGAGGGATGTGCCGTCGGTCTGGCGTCCGGGTACTACCTGGCAACCGGTAATCCGGCTCTCGTCTATCTCCAGGTATGGAGCATTATAATAGAACTTCTTTTGCATAGCTGATAGAATTATTTTTCACTGGAAAATTAAATAAAGTTTGTATTCTGAGTGCATTTACATTGAGTCAACTTCACAAGGAGCCTGTTAAATCGGTAATTGCATTAGATTATGAGCATGTCATTATGTAGGACATTTATAAATAATGTCACATTTCAATGTTATTTTATTAGTATCTAATCTTTCTATTACTGTGTATAGTTACATCAGTGAACATTACACTGAAGTTGACTCTCAGTGAGATTGGATTTCTTTGATCATCTCAAGGTATTCAGTGTTTCTGTTATCTGATAAATGACGGTTTTAGTTCTGTGAAAAATATGACTGTCTGGGTTTTTTTTGAAAGACTGTCGGACATGCGCAAGATATGACCCTTTGGATACATTAACCTGAATTTATTGTTCTTGGAGCCACATTAACTGTCTTTGGAAAAACGGATTATTCAAATTAAAAAATGTATTCATTATATCTCCCCCCGAAGGGTCGGGAGACATATTGGTTTTGGCTGAGTTCCCGTCCGTGTCCGCTTTGGCGTTCATAAGCGTTTCCGGAGCATAACTCTGAAAGTACTTGACCAATCTTCACCAAATTTGGTATACATCCTCCTCATATCATGTAGATGTGCCTTTTAGGTGTTTCAACTTCTTTTTCATTTTTTTTTTCCCCATAGCAACAGTTTGGACTTAGTCAATTTGAAGAGTAGTGTTAGTTTCTGGAGCGCAACTCTGAAACTACATGACCAATCTTCACCAAATTTGGTACACATCCCCTTCATATTATATAGATGTGCCTTTTTGGGGTTTCAACTTCTTTTTCAATTCTATATTTTCTTAATCTTAAATTGAATCATATGTAGTTAATATTTTGTCAAAACTGTGGAGATGTTCATTAACCAAAACTTAAAGTTTATGTTGTTGTATAGAAAAATTCTTAAATTTTATTTGAGTTTTTAAAAAAAACTGTTAAGAATTTTCAAAAAAACCCAAATATGCTGAAAAGGTGTACGGCGGAGACATCTGTTTTTGAGAGTAAAAACACTTTCTAGTTCTGATTGCAATGGTTGCATTATTTGTCTAGGGAAATTCATAGAAATGAAGAAACACACAAATCATTCAACCTACTTTGAAGTGAAAAAAACTACCGTAAGTTTGATTTATTGGTTAAATTTAATGAACCGGAAAATATGGGAATGTCCAATATTTTGTAAAGCCCTCAGACATGATGACGGCTGTACAAAATGTCAGCTTACATCATGGATGAGTTGAAGTGAGTTAAGGAGGTAGATTTTTTTTTACCCATTAACAAATGATAACTAGATTTGTGAGAGAGTAGGCTTCAGAGGGTAATATGCCTCATTACTCAATATCTGAGTATCAAGTATCAAGGAAGAACTTCAGCTTGCCATTTTAGTGTGAACACCTTTCAATCATTTCAGGTAGGAAAATGGATGAGCCAAACATGTTATGTTCATTTGAGAACTGCTTCTTTTGACTATAAAAGGTTGCCTTGCAATTTGTAACATTTTTTTTTGTTTTTATGTGATCAGGATTACCTATTATAACTTGCTAAAGCTCTTTTGTTTTCAAATTACTTGATTACATTACATAATCTCAAATGATCCATAAATATGCTATTTGCTTTATAGAACTCTGGCCTGGGCAACACAATAAACCCGCTGATGTCGCTGACGTCCCCCCAGGTGTACAGCATCCCGCTGCTGCTTCTGATTGGCTGGCGGGGTGAACCAGGGATCAAGGACGAACCTCAACACAGCACGCAGGGAATGGTCACTCAGGACATGCTCAGTAAGTCCTTCTAGACTAGTGGTTCGCAAGTTAGTAACCAGCTTACTGCTTCAAGATTTTACGAGTTATTTTCAATGGCAATGAAATAAACACTTGCAGGAGACATATTGTCAATGAAAACAAGGAATGCCAAATAATTTTATAATGTCTTTTTTTTTAGGAGTTATGGATATTCCTTATAAAATTCTGCCAACGGAGGAAGAATCTGTCAAAGAGGTAAGAAATTCCTTAATTCTTTTTATTTGAAAGAAATAATTTCACCTGTAAGAATTTAAGCTGGTTTTTTTTTTATAGAATAACAAAAATGTATGTTTATAGAACATCTGGCATGTGCGTCTGTCCGTATACTTCTAAGTTATTTCATCTTCTTCTCCAGAACCATTGACTCAGGAAATCTAAAATGTTATGACAGACTCCCTGACTTATGAGGACTTTAATTTATAGATTTGGTGACTCTGTGACCCTAATGAGGGCGACAGTCCCCATGCCCTTAAACCCCTTTGACCATTTATGAAATGAATTATAGATAGTTAGGTGAGCTACAGAGCCAATGGCTCTCATGTTTATGATTCATAGAACATAGTCAATATGTTGTTATTACATATGTTATATTGGTTGACATTTACGATCTATATGTTTAGGAACCAATTACATTACTCTTCTTTTACAGAGAAATTTTAAGGAAACCAATTTTTTTCTTAGACTCTTCACTGTACAAAAATTCCTTCATTGTCCTATCTTATACACAAGAATAACTATTTCTTCAAGTTCACAAAACCTATTTTTGGCTTGCAAGTTTTTAAAGGAAATTATGGAAATCCCTTTAAAAGTTAAGTTTTTCCATTTCAGGTCTTGCAAGAAGCAAATGACCACTTTGTAAAAAATAAATCTCCATATGGTGTGCTTGTTAAAAAGTCTACATTTTCATCTTATAAACTCCCAGCTTTAGAACCAAAGTAAGTATCTTACTTTCAAACTTTCGTAAAAAATTTCTTCCGTTTCCTTTCTAAAAATATGTTCTTAGATAAAGAGTTTCTGAAGAAGAAATTATAAATGTATTTGATATTCAAATAAATGTTATTATATATATATATATGATACATCCTTATCTGGCATGAGGTATATAAGCTGCTTATGAGATTAATGAAAATGTTTTAATAATCATGCTCAATTTTGCTAATGTCTACATCCCACGTGATGCAAGGGACTCAGTAAGCATGTATAAAACATTGTGGGTTTTTGTTACAATAAAGAAGTTGCTGTCCAAACTATGTAAAAATGCGTTTGAAAAAAAAAAAATTATAAAAAAAAAAAAAAAATCTTGATGTTCGTACTCTTCTTAATGCGCTTGAAAACATAATCATGCTTTTAAGTTCTTTACCATAAAGTTTCAATTCTTTTTTGTAGATTTTCACTGAACAGAGAAGAAGCATTGAAATTGGTTATAGAAAATATCCGTGACACAGACATCATTGTCAGTACAACTGGCATGCTGTCAAGAGAGCTGTTCGAATACAGGTGCGTCGTCACATATCATTCCATAATGGAAGGAACCTATTAATCATAGTTTGTTAATTATTCTGTTATGGTCACATAGGAATAAAAATTGTTATCAAAGAACTTTCATTTTACAGATTATTTTTCTTTTTGATGCTTGATAGAAAATTGAAGGTTGCTAATACATGTATAAATTGCTGTTAAGTGACAGGTATCATTGACTCATTTTATGATTTGGAAGTTGGCTGTTGACATTCAAACTTTGTGTCCATTCCTCACACGAATAGGGTGATGGTTTGAGTGGTCAGATTGGTCATTTAACATCATATCTTGTCATTAGATATAACTGCACATTCTAATTCTATTTTCTAACAAATTTTAAAAATTTATTTATTCTTATGTTAATATGAGTAGCACAAGACTCTCGGTCGGATTGAGATGTCAGAAATATTTCATGACACAAAATATTACAATATCCTAGATTGATGCGATTCATTATGAACCATTTCATAATTTCATAGAAAAATACATTAGTTTTTGTCGAAAACCGTAAGCAAACCAGCACGTGCAGCAGTGGAGGAAGGGGGCTGTTGCGGAGGGTAGGACGTGTACCCATTTGTCGAAAACCAAAATAAGATGAAATAAATGGTCAATCAAAACAATACAGACAGCTGATCACAATACCATTACTGTCACATTAAAAAACGTGATTCTTGTTACGTGTCCATCAGGGAAGCCAAGGGTCAGAGCCATGAGAAGGAGTTCCTGACCGTCGGCTCCATGGGTCACGCCTCCTCCATCGCTCTCGGCATCGCCAAACAGAAGACTTACAGACAGGTGAGACAGTCACATTGACTTATTGGCTGTTCAGGTCAGACTCCATTCCGATTCATTTAATTCTCAACTTTCAGCTTAACAGAAGTGTAACACAATAACACCATAGTAATTTACCCGAAAATTAGGTGAATTTGAATCTTCACCTATTGTCCCTACTTCTGATGATACAACAGTTAATCCAAGTTATTCCATGTCTTCATGGTGTTCCATCTCCCTCGTTTAATGGTAACAAAATGCCATGATGATAGCTTCAAGTCAGTAGAGAAGTCTTGAAAGATAAGGTTCTACTCCCCTGATTCACAACTGTTGAGGTTTTCTTTCTCATCAAAGACACTGCTAGTTTGAATACTGCTTGCAAGGCACATTGTTGATTATTTGGCAAAAAGGATACAGTAATCCTTTAAATACTATAAATAAACGTGATTGGTACATACTTTATTTGAAGAGCCTGTTGCTATCCCAGAATCCAATTAGTGAAAGCAAAGAGAGTTAATACATATGGCTGGTTGAAATGTCAAATCCTACTGCTATGTAAACAAAATTTTCCAAAATTTGATTTATGAGTTCTTTTATTACACACTTTATCTAATTGAAAAGGCTCATATGTACCATAATTAAGTAAATTTTTAAATATTCATAATGTAAATACAAAACATCTGTTACATTAGAATTCATTAAATTCTCATAATATTATACTTCATTTGGATAAGGTGATCTACTTAATAAAGAATTTCATTACTCCTGGAAAAGGTATTGCAACATCTGT
Organism: Phorcus lineatus; assembly: GCA_921293015.1. Taxonomy (NCBI): domain Eukaryota; kingdom Metazoa; phylum Mollusca; class Gastropoda; order Trochida; family Trochidae; genus Phorcus; species Phorcus lineatus. The sequence continues at coordinate 42,428,131 of OV121096.1, forward strand.
TTGATAAATAAATGAGATGATGAAAATAAATGACATTCAATTGATAAAGTGCTAGTTGATATTACGCATTTTTTCAAATTAGATCATGTCTCAAGATATATTGTATCAATAAACTTTTAAGTTATTATCGATTTTATAATCATGAAAAGAAACCCAAATGTTTAAGTAAACACTGTTAAAACAGTTTTGAAGTAAAAAATGTATTTTTGTCATGGCAAATGCTGTTATTCAGAGCTGTATGTTGATATTTATTGACTAAGACTGGTAGCTTAAAACACAAGAAGAATTAAGAAAGCAATGAGCACAAACAGCCTGTTTTGGTAATGCAATTGTCAGAAGAGCTCAGAATGAAACTGAGAAACTCTCATGTGTTGATATGGTTGGAGAACACAGGAATAAATCAAGAAGAAATTAGTGTTGCAATACTTTCTTCCATCTGTAGAAATGACTTTATTCCTGCAAATGACTTTATACCAAACTATAATCATACCAGTTATGGACAGAAATCATTCGGTATTGTTGCTCCTTGACTTTAGAATCAACTTCCTCACGTCATCAAGGTATCACCTTCATTATCTGTTTTTAAATCAAAACTCAAAACGTATCTTTTTTCAAGGTATTGACACAGATAATATTTAATGATATTTTCCCACTGACTATATTATCAGACTTATGTTCTGTATTTATTCATATGCTTTAATTCATACTCTTATCTTAGATTTTATTTCATGCCAATACTTCACACCATTACCTTTTGTTCTCACATGTATATGTGCTTTGAGCATGCACCTTGTGTATGGATAAAGCGCTCTGTAAATACTCATTATTATCATTATTATTATATCAGAGCACATAACGCTTAGCTGTAGAATCAATAAATCTGTACTGACGTGGATCTTTGCCTTGCGTAAGAGCTTGCGTCATACAACAAGATTGAGTGTTTATGTAAATATGGTTAACTGTTCTTTATTGATTGGGAACTGTTTTGCAAATAAAATGCTTTCATAAAATATGAAAGGCGGATGAAATTCTTTTGAGACATAATTCTAAGATATATCTTTATTTTTTTACTCTGCATAAGGGATGTGATTAATGCATCGGTGCATTGTCTCGGTTCAGTTGACGATACAATACATGATACAATAACTTCATTATGATCAAATTCAAATGAATATTGAACCTAATTACAGTGAATTCTACCAAGGAACTCAGAGTTTGTGAAAACACTCGTTAAGACAGATTTTCTGTTAATGTTCAAGTTGAACAAAATACAAAGATATAAGATTAATGAATTTAATGAATTTAGGCTTGGTTTTTTGGTTTAACTTGTTCTTTTGTTAAAATATTGAACTAAGATAGATAAACTAGTGTCATTCCACAAGAATGTTGCATTTATTGTATCGTGATTCGTATCATATCGTGCGTTATGTATTGTGGTACATAAAGTATCGTGACATACTCGACACTCAGTGTGCATCAGTTGAGTTTCAATCTTTGATTTTTGTGTAATATCAAGATAAGATAATGACTATATGCAAAGGGGAAATTTCTTTTTCTTATAAAACAGCGTGAAGTGTGTAATCATTTAATAAAGTGTGCAGTCTAATTGAAATCGACCGTGTTATGAGGAATAAAACTTTTTAAAATTTACTTTAGCGGGATTCAAACTTACAATGTACTTTATCAGGGGCTTTCCTCTCCACAACGGTCTGAAAGCAACTTGGTAGCTTTCTTATAATGCAATCACAATGACTCCGGAAAAAGCCTTTGGTATCAGTATTTAGGGGTAAATAACTCTCGTTAACCATTCGTTAAACTTGACCGTGGGTATCCTTATTTTAAACTCGACGACATGATTGATCCGCTAATGACTAGGTTTGGTCTGTGCTAAACTGGCGTCCTCACGTGCGAGCATGTAGGCTGCTTTTAGACTGTTGTGTAGAGGAAACAGAGCGTAAACCGAACTGGTATTTTTAGTGTACGTAAGCCACACTGGAATTTGATCCAAAATTTTTTTTATTCCCTTGTATGAAACTTAGCAGTCAACATACAACTTGTATTAATGTCATTAGTCCTGCCATTAACCAATACGACAATGGCAATCAAGTTTAAGTAGATAGAGTTCAGTATGAATCCTTTATTTAAGGTGATATGCCTGGATGGAGATGGAGCAGCTCTCATGCATATGGGTGCCATGGCAACTATAGGTCAAAGAGCACCTGATAACTTCAAACACGTCATCTTCAACAACGGAGGTCACGACTCAGTGGGAGGTCAGCCAACAGAAGCAAGCTGCCATGACACATTTTCCTTTGGTGCTGTTGCTCTCGGGTGTGGATACAAGAAGGTATAAATCATATCTATATAGTTGGCATTATTCGTATGCATTCACTCCCCAAAGAAGTTTATCAAGCTATTAATTCTTTCCACATAACCTCTGTTAAGAGTGGCTTCTTTGCTAGAAATAAAAAGTCCTGGTTATTCCTTATCAAAATTAGTCGTGCATGTACTAATGTTTCAACGTGAGTATTCAGTCATCTGCAGTCATTTACCATATATGATGTAATCGTTAAGCTTCGTGCTTGAGTACATACGAGGGTTGTCCCAAAAGTTTCTAGCCTGAATATGAACAATTGTCCAAACATAACCTTACTGTACATTCATTACAAACATCCCTATGGTTGAATGAATTGTGCATGACAACTTACATATGAATAAAATATCTTTGTTGAATGTTATCTGAAGACCAAAAGTGAAAACATGTCATGGTTAGTCCACAACTTCTAGACGAATGCGACATAGACACAAAATCATTTTTGTTCCAAGTCGTTTTGCCCATAAAATCTAGTTGACCATCTTGATCAAGAGACAAAAAGCCAAAGTTGTTTAAAGGTCGGTTAGTGATTTTAGAAAAAGCTGGACCAAATGCTTTGAGTTCAGGGGTTATGATGTCAAAATTGTTTTAATCATTTTAAAGTTTCTTCTGTTTTCATGGTCAGACCACAAACTTTTAGCATGCCACTTTATCAGTTTTTACCGAGGCACTTTCATTCAGCTGAATTTTCAGAATAGTAAGAATAATCAGGCATTGGTTTACCAATCCAAGGATTTAAAACATTTAGAGAAACCCTGAGGTATTGAAGCCCTAAACTTTTAAAGCAGCTTTAGGTCACCCATCTATAAGTACTCTGTAACCAATAATATTTAACTGCGTTTGATGGTAATTTTACATTAGATTTTAATTTATACTTAGAATCATCTGGCATCATATTATTTATATATTGCTAAATAAATTTATTGTACGTGATGCAATCATTCAGTTATCGATTATTATGAAAGGTGCACTTGAAATCAGCTAAATACATATTTGCCTCCTTCCAGAGCATGGTTGCTGTCAACCCTGAGGAGATAAACAGCTGTATGACACAGCTGATGAACACAGCTGGACCAGCTGTGCTGGAAATAAAGCTAAACCTCGGATCTCGCAAAGATCTTGGCCGACCGACACGTACACCACTCGAAAACAAACAGGACTTTATGGGCTATCTTGAACGATTTTGATGTGTTCCAATGTTTTAGTCACCATTATGCCTCAAATCTTTGGGATATCCGGAACGATTTTTGATGAGATCACATATAGGCCACATTAGATAACTTATATGGCTGTCTCTAGCGACTTTGATGAGAGTAATGTTTTATTCTGCATCAGGAAACATTGTATCGAAAGCAATTTTGATTTGATTTAACATTTAAATCACAAATTGGGAAACATTAAAACAAATTTTGTTTCTTATTTCTTTCCATTCACTCACAATTATAAACATGGATTCTTATTGAAATATTTTTTTGTTCCATGTCCTTTAGATCTGTAGAAATTCCAAAAAAGAACAGATTCAAGACTTGGAGGTGTGAAAATAAAAAGAGACAACTTGAGATCAAAAGTTGTACAAAATGTTTAAAATGTAAAATATCCATGGCTCAAGTTTAGGGTTTGGCCAGAGAGACACAGTGAGACTTTAACCTTTGACCTCATGTCTCCTTGCATACTTATGTCCCTGTATGAAATCAACATTCTACGCTCCAAGTGCTAGTGGACTTCATGTTTTTAGCTGTTGTTGCTGTTGCTTGTGTTTATCATATAGTATTATGCGCTTGATCATATTATTTGTTATTGTTACTCCAATCCATCTAATCATGTGTGTTTATTGTTATCTTTTTTTATTATGAAATGAGGCCAAAGCTATAAAACTGGGCTAAATTGCTGTAGAATTGTAACAAATTTCCAAAATGTATTTTTTAATTTGTTGATGTGTCTGCTTTTAGTCTTCCAACTGGCATTTGTACTGTTTTAGGACAACAAACAAAAACCAAATCTGCATATTGTCTTAGATATGATAATGTTTATCAAAATACAGAACTCAAATTAATTTTTTGTGGAGGTAAGAATGTGCACAAACACTTCATTGATAATAAAACTCAGTTTACTGTCATTGCTTATTCACAGTATTTATCACTTGTCACCAGCTGACATTGTATTTTCATGACTTATAGTAACACCAAAGATTAGGGGAAAACATACAATCCTGAAAGGTATTCTGTTGTTAATGTTATGTCCCTGTCTTTGTGATGAAGCTGTGTTTATGTAGACATCTCCCACCAGATATAAAGAGGCGGAGTTAAGTGTAGACAATGACTTCTCATAAGATGAAAGAACAAGGCTTATATATATATAATATATATATAGCCTGAAGAGGCTCGTTGAGCTGAACGTGCTAGCCATTAAAATGGATTGTTTTTACTTCTAACTTCATATTTTTCTATATCTAATACGTGGGAGCTGAAGATCAATCTCAAGATTGTGAACTTTTTTCATATAGATATATATATATATATGTATAGAACATTGGAGATGCTGCTTCCCTGCCTTGCACTTTGCATTATCAGAACACATGAACTCCAGCTCCAGTCACTGCAGGGTTTATTTAGTACAAATGAAGAATTGTATTAGAACAATATTATTTTTGTTCCATTGTTTAATTGTTTTGTATCTCTAAATATTTAAAAATGCCTGTTAAATATGGTGGAAAAAATTGAGCTACGCTAACAAAATAGTTGTAAGCAAATAGAATCTGATCTGAAAACATTTCATGAGTGTTGTGATTTTACTTGGTATCAGTGATTATTTCCCTTATATGTTTTACCAGTAGTTTTAGAATTTTAATATTTGTAAAAAAAAAATTGATTTCATACCTTATGTTGTAGCCAGAGCTTTCAATTATGTCATATTTACGACAGACTGCACATGGTTTCACTCTACTGGGTTTTAATGAGATAAACATTTTCAGCATAATTGGAACAAGATAAGTCTTGTGTTCATACTTGTCCATGACACTCTCTTGTATTCCTTGACCATAATCAACTAAGGGCATCGCAATCGGCGTCGGGTTGTAGCACTTGGACTAATTGTATGATAGCATTAGATGAAGCCAACAAACACCCATGAAATAGAATAAGGAAATAAACCTAGTGTGTTTGAAAATCAGAGACATGTAATACTGGATTGAAAGCAAGTAAATTTTAAATTGAAACTGAACGCGCAGCATTGTAAACTGATTTCGGGTAAACAGAGCAACTTCAATTGTAAATTGATACCATGTGAATTGGACAAAACAACCAATCAGAATCGAGTGTCCAGCACTTTCATGGTAGAATAGTGCTTATATTTAATTTGCTAAATTGGTTTTGAAGATTTGTTTAAAGGCTTACCTGCCCTGTAAATCCCAGAGGCGCTTATTACATTGGATACAGTTATGTGTTTTCCTTTATGATTTCTGAACTGCCAATATGGTTTTCAAACTAACAAGAGACAAATGAGCGCAGTGTCTTCAAATCTTTTTATCTGATATGTTAGTCATTGTCCTTAGAATTTATTGAATCTTCAATTCTTGATAGCTGTGGAGCCAATCTTCAAAGCCAGTGGCTAATTTTAGAAGTGTTTTGTTTTGATTTGTTTGCAATTAAATGTGCCATAAGATAGGTTACTTTTAGTCTTATTAAGTACTTAACTGATAGTTAGTTTTATATCTTTAGTTTGCAAGGTTTTGTGAAGAAAAAGTTCTGATTAAAGCATTTTATTCCATCTGAATTTGATATATGATTATATGAAATAATTCTGTGTTATCACAACAATAAAAAATAGATTAATGCGATCACAATGAATAAATTGTCAATTCTGTGTTAACCAATTAGAAGATGCTTTTTATGTTATTTTATACTAGAATAAAATTTTATTTGTTTGTTGTAATTTTATGCCAATATCTTCATAATGAGAATACATTTATTTTGATTGAACATTTATTCTTACAGAGAAATTGTTTCACAAAATCTTTCCACCTTCATACTTAAATCAACCCACCCTTCGTGTTTGTGTGGAGGTTTGCGTAGTGAAAATTAGGTCTTTATTCACACCTGCTTCCAATTAAAAGTTAAAAAATCTCCTAATAAAACTCCAAGAGCCTTAAATTTCATCTCCTATCACTGAACATGTAATGTATATCCAACCAGTGATAAATATGAATATTTTGTTGAAAGATCTTTTCTTGAAACTTATTTTCATATAATACGTTTGTTTAATGTTTTCTTTGTGTTTAGTAAAGTTTGCATAATTCTATCATCTTGTAAAGGCAAAATTCTGAATAAAATGTGCATTTCCAAGAAATGTTTTTATTGAAAAATGTCTTCATATTGACATGTTCAATAAGATTCATTCATTCTGCTTCCTCTGAATATTGTACTTAATTGAATCCTACATTTAATCTCTCTAGTATGACCTTTCATATTGACTGTGAACAGCAAGAAGGGGATATACAAATTTATCATCTCAAACTTTGTTCCACTTGCTTGGGAGATCAAGCGATGTTTTCTAGATTTAATCTTGACAGGTTTTGCTAAAGTTTCAACTCTTTCTATTGACAGCTTCATGACATCATTATGCTATTAAATCAGCATGTAATGACATCACAAAGCAATGCTGTCATAAGCAGCATGTTACATCACAAAGCAATGCTGTCATAAGCAGCATGTTACATCACAGCATTGTATGATTTCAGGGCACTGTTGTATTCCGGGATTTCATGGAAATGTATTCAAGATTTATTTTGGATGATGAATAGAATCTTACCGTTGTGTCTTCTGATATAAAATATATTAACTCTTGTTATTTGTAACATTAATAAACTTGTGTTTATTTATTTGATGTAAGAAAACAATTCGCCAAGATTCTCTTAATTAACCGAAAGTAACAGTGTAAAATCTGCCCATAACCATGTTGAAACTTAAGTGAGAAAGGCAGTCTTATTCTTTGTAGCTGTTGAGGGTATTTTCTTGTCACTTAAATCAAACTGATTTAGCTTTTGGAGGTTTATCATGCGACATCAAATTTGGAATTTTTTTGATGAACAGTTTATTTATAATTTGCCTTTTTTGTGTGCAATCAAACTGGGAACATTTTTGTTGTTGACGATTTTTGTGACAAGAAATATTGCTTACTAATTCTTTCCTTTTGAGCAAGGTTTTTCCTACAAGTCAACAATTCTTTGAGCGTCTTTCATGAATAAAATTATGTTCTTTCTTTTGTGTGAAATCTCTTGGTGTTGAACGTACCTAGTTGTGTAACGTACCTAGTTGTGTAACGTACCTAGTTGTGTAACGTACCTAGTTGTGTAACGTACCTAGTTGTGTAACGTACCTAGTTGTGTCAACTAGGTGAGGTGAGGCTAGTTGGTGTTTAACGCCGCTTTCAAGATTATTTCACTTATATCAGGCTGCTAGTATTATTGTAGGGAGAAAGTCTGCAACACCATGGTGGCTATGCATTGTGGTGAAACCTGAAAACAGGGTTGTACGGACCTATACGGTCGCGGTTAGTAGCAGCTTTGAAATTACACTTCCCTCAGGTTAATGATGTAGGTAGCACCTTGAGCATGTCATAGGACGTGGAAAAGGCGCCATTTAAATATCCATATTATTTTTATCATTATTAACCTGCGAGCATCGGCTGGAACTAGCGAATCATGGGTGGTACTACGCTGAACTTCAGTGTAGCATTGCACCCAAACCTGACTGCGTGTTGAACAGTTCTCTACTGCAGAAAAAGTTGCCGAGCCCCTGGCGGGATTTTGGTGTTGAAGTTAGAGAATAAAGTGTTTTTTTATGATGTGGTCTTACTAAACTTCAGCATTCATTAATGTGATTCTTGAGTATGTAAAAACAGTTATTGATCAAACAAGTGAACTATTGGACTATTAATGCGACTCAGGTTATTCGAGGCACAGCGCAAGAAAAAATCTTTAAAAACACCTCAAACACAAGTGAAGGAAAAGGACAATTGGACTTTTAATGCATTGTCCCTCAAATAACCAATGAGTAGCAAGTGAACATCTTTAATTAATACCACTTCAGCACATCTTAACAACAGTTAAACATATTCCCTCACAATGAATAAAATATGTTATTCATAAAAATGCTAATTTTACTCTTGCCGCAATTAGTAGCCTTGTTAGTCAGCATACAAATTTGATAGTCCAATCATAACATCGTTAAAGGTCAGGAATGTCTTGCTTTCCATATTGTACAGAGTCGACGATTGCCTAGAACAAGGGAGGTAACTTGAGATAATTTTATATTGTGCTTTCAACGGATGTGACAAGGCCAGTCTGATCAACTGAATAATAAGGTGAGGAAAGTTGATTCAAGTTTTTACAAAATATACTCAAGTAGGATTCAAACCTATCACTTGCTTCTTCTCCACAAGGGTCTAAAGGCAGCCTCACTGCTCTCATATACTGACACCAGTATAGTGCAGACAAGACCTAGTCATAAGCAGACTAATCACATCACTGCATTTAAATGTAGCTAGTGATGTCAAGGAGTTACTTGCCCCTGATACTGAAGTTCAATTTTGTAAAACAAGGTTTCCTGTGAAGACCAAACAGGTTTTTTCAGGAGTGGTCCATGTGACCTTTCTTAAGGGTCACCAAAATTAGAATCACCATCAGCTAAGATGTTTCAGCTTTCTGGACCTTTTGCTCCTGGAGCAGAAGATGAAACTAGATGAGTGTTTGCGGAACACCGCAAAAGCAGAGTAACCCTGAAACTTAAAGGGGAAGGTAAATCCCTATACACAGAATGGGTGGAGTCAATTTTCCCAGTAAAGAGTGTCTTTTCAGTTGAGATATAGTTGGGTACACTCTTGTCTAGCCAATTATCAAAACAATTACCGTATTCGACGTGATAAGCGCCTGGGGCGCTTAAAAAATTGGCAAAAGGGGGCGCTAATTAAAACGATAAAAATTGTCCTCAAGTTTAGTCTTGAAAGTGTTTTCTTACGGTACACAGGTCTTTGAAATATGGTTTTGTAACTTTTATCATTTCAATGGTGGCTGGGGGTCTTGAAATACTCTGTATTCTTCACTTTAGTGGGAGTAAAAGACTTATTGCAAGACTGAAAAACCTTCTTCAATGAATCAGCATGCAAGGTAAGCAATGTTGAGAGGTGGGTGCTAAATCAGGACGCATATTGTTCAGTCAAAAACGTGGTGGGTGGGCGCTTATAGGGGAGTGGGCGGTTATTAAGTCGAATACGGTACGTGTAATTTAAGAATGATTTTTTGCATCCATGTACACCAGTATTTGAAGAGCACAAAGCTGTAATTTCTGAAAAAATACATTTACTCTGTAAAAAGAATTTTAAAAATAATATTCAAATACTCCTACCAAGATTCAAATTTGCCTCTGTATGTCATATGATCAGATAAGTGAATGTTGCCATGGCAGCAGTCTCTGAGTGGCTAAGAACTTTCCATTCATGATATCAATTTCACCCCAGTAGTCCTCTCTTTCCCATGTAAAACAACCCCCCCTCCCCACTCCAAGACAGCTGTGACCCCAGCCTGTCCACTGCTGCCTGTGGGAATGGGCCTTTAGCACTAGAGTAGAGATTATGCTGTACCTAATTTTGTATTGCCACCAATGATATGACAAAACTAGGCACATAGATGTACTTTGTATTGGCTAACAATTATTAAAGGATCATAAGGCCTAACAGTGTAAAAATCTGATGCATACATAGCTTGAGAATCCACAACAAACACCAAACATATATCAAGGGACTAATAAAGGCAAAAAACATTTCACTATCCGAACGTTTTTGATGAAAAACGGAAGTGTTCGGATTATCGAGGTCTGACTGTATTTAAAATGGGGAATCTTTTTTAAAAATTTTTTTATAGGGAAATACAATATCATTCAAGTCATTCTAAGAAAATATCTACCAGCACATTCATTCACTTATTTGATTTTTGCCGTGAAATCTCATTTTACTGTAGTATATGTGTAGATCTCTCATAGTAAAATTCCCATAACCTTTGACCTCCCTGACTCCAGCGACCGTTAGAAGGTGTGGCACATTGGGTGATAAGATCTCCCCCAGTCTGCTAGTAGCCAATCACTGCTCTTGGAGCCTTAATTGCTTACCCATGGGTAAATTGGGCCTGTTTTACCTTCCCCTTTAAGACTTCCACCTTCCCCTCTTCCTCCTTCACAGCCATCATGGAATTTTTTTACAAATATACCACAAAAGACAATTGAGCACTAAAGACAAGGATTCGCACTTACAACTTGTAGCATTAGGATGTCTTGACTTCCTTTCTAAATCTTGGTATTTTTCCAAAGTTGTTAACTACCAAATAAGAGTCTCATAGTATGAAACCTTTTAAGTAACTGTATTTACATCTACTTCCAGCTAATTAGCTCGGGTCGATTACAATGAGTCATTTCTATTGTAAATGCAGTCTTGCCTTAAGTGTCTTGATAATAATTTTTCTAAGATGCCTAGCGGTTAGAACAATCGAAAAAAAAGTACTTTATCAGACAATAAAGGTATAGCTTTTTCATGACGTAACAATTGAATGACGTTATATCCGCTCTTCCCCGCTGCCCCCTCGTGATCACGCGTCCATGGTAACCTTTGATCTTGGTTCTTTTGATCAACATGGCTTATCCCTGTCAATGTCTATCATATTGGCGATTTTGCCGATAATGTTTCTTTTAATGGAGACTTGTTTTGAATCATCTAGTTCTATTTACCGGAAAGAAGAATGCAAATCAAATGCTTGTCGACTGTCGAGTGACCGCGTTGTTTCACGTCAGGTCACGGCGCCCCGTGGGACTGTGACGTAGGTTCACGTCAACTGTCTCTACCAGGTTTAATGTGAACCTAATAATTAAGTAATTCTGGGTGTATAGCCCCAACAGTTTGCTTATATAAGAGATAAAAGCATCACCTTCAAAGTTTATGACAACAGCAAAAAAAATAGACATCCGGATTCAGTCCGCCATCACCATCACGCTTCCACAACAAACAATACCCACAATTCTCTGTGGAATGTTAACCACGTGATAAGCCTTATATGGTCAATGTGGCCCGCTCTGCATAATCGCACGACATGAGTTTGTAAAAGTAAAGTTTGTTTTAAAAACAAGAGGTGTTAATTTGTTTAAGTTTTTCAAGAAAAAATTAAGAAAATATAATTCAAAATTGAATAAATGAAAAAGTTAAAGTGCAAAACTGCAGTAATCAAAGCTTTAACCAACTAAATATCGTTTTAAACTAGGGGTTGGGTTCCATACTTGGAATAGCCAACAGTTAGCCCTGTTCATGGATTATTAATGTGAGCAGTGTAAACACTATATTTTATTTCGATTATTAAAACCAGAGTGGTCCCCGTATAGATTATTTTAGCATCTTAGAAAAGAAATAAAGTTCGCTCTACCCCAATGTGTTTTGTAATAAAGTATAGTTTTTCCCTGAACTATTCTAACGTTAAAGCACTCGGACTACCGTCCTCGTGCTTTTACTATAATAGTTCAGGGCAAAACTATACTTTATTACAAAACACATTGGGGTAGAGGGAACTTTATTTCTTAAATAATGAAAGTTGTGTTTTATAAAAACAGCACAAAAAATAATCATTTCAATATTTTATACAAGATATTTTTCACATAAGCAATGTCAAGACAATTGGTCAAATACAATGTAGGACACTGAAAATGATTCAAGTTCAACAATTGTATCACACATTTCACACCAATATGGCTTCATTCTCTCCACTCTTAACCAGCCGCACTGAACTGAGATATTTAAACCAACTAAATGCACTTGACTGTTACAAAACTCTTAGAGTGAAGACAACACCGATGAATTCTTACAAATGGTCACTTCAGTTGGTAAACCATTCAGCCATGCCTAAGTGTTGTTAAGTTTGATCACTGTTTAACAGGACTTGACTGACGAGGCATACGGTAAGCTGTGTAAATGTGTGATAATAAATACAATCTGCAGATGGAAGGGGATGATAGCCCACTGAATGTTGTAGCACTTGGTATGAGATGATTCCTTCACTCTTTGTAGTCTGGGTTCTTCTTGAGAATGACAAAACCTTCCATGATTGGCGTCAGGGGCAGATCTTCATCCAGTTAAGGAAGACAAGTGAAAAGCTCTGGTATTATGGTAGAAACTATGTAGACAAGTGAAAAGCATAGAAAAATTGGAAAATGAAAGTAAAAGAGAGAGAAACAATGGAGTATAAGTAGAACTAATCACATAAAACTCTTAAAATAAACTTCATTTTATTTCCTAATAATTCCTCTTACTTTAATTTTCATTAGAAGGATCGTTGCCAGTTACAATTTAAAAACTCAAATACATAACTTAAATTGATTAATCTCAGATCTTTTTACTGACCAACATTGATATCAGATTTCTCAATGTGAAAACCTAACATAATTGTTGTTCATTGTTCATACAAAATGGAGAAATCTGGTTATTGATGAAACTATGGTGATCACAAGGATACATTCTTCAGTAGCCAACTCGGCTCGTTCTCCATAGGCCAGCAAAACAGGGGTGGTGTGTGTCTGGAAGCCCGTGATCGTCTTGGGTTTACCTGCCTGACCAACCACATCTACAGCCTGCAGAGAGAAATAGATATGCCTAAAACAGTGCCAATAAAAAAGCTTATTATTTACAAGTTAAACACAGTAAAATCCAGACTAGATTGACGCTTTTGCAAATTTAAATAACTTTCCCCATTCCTACAGTTTTGATTATGAAAATTCCACTATTTGAATAATGTGCATTACGTAAATAATTGGTAATATTTCTACATTGCTTTGAGCCAATTAATTTCATAATTGATAGGCATCAAATAATGTACTCTAAAATACAAGCTATATCAATATAAAATTTGACTTGATTTTTTAAAGTCCACAAATTTCGGTCCCAAAATTCAGAAGAAGAGATCGAGGTACAATAAGTACCATGGCACGAGTACAAGAATACGTTACCTGTCCAACTCTGACGGAGACAGGGAGGGGTCTCAGATCTTCATCGAAGGTGACCAACATCCTTGGCTGCATCGCGGCAACCAGGTGGTACAACACATAATGGGACTTGCCCAGAATCACTGAAACAGTTCTTAGTCAGATGAGTGGGTAGACAAATGTTACATCATAAACTCTTCTATACAAACTGTGATTTGTTTACAACATGATGCCAGTAAAGTGCATTCTAAACACGTATGAATACAGCGAAACATAGACTGTTCTGACAGCAAAAAGAGAAGACTTAAATCCAAAGTAAAATAACACTTCTTTATTTATCTATTGAATAGCATAGGACCCTATCACATGACTGGAATGACATAATAAAGTTTCAAAAGCATGATAAATGTTGGCTTATAAATTTGGCTTCTTCAAGTCAGATTTCTGGTAGATACAGTCACTTTGCCAAAAAAGGTTATAACAACTTGCCATTTGAATACTTTAACTTCAACGGAAATTCGTTTTTATAACTTAAATAAAAAGATCAAAATCAAATTTGTCAATTTTATTCCATGTACTTACATGTCTTGACGTCCAGTGCCGACACAAGCACAGCAAGAAGTCCGGCCACGGCTACTGGACTCATGAGAGCACGGTCACTGTGGTAGGGGCAGAGAGTCAGTGTTCCCTTGCCAAGGTGAGTCAGACCCTGGGCTAGTCGCACCATGAACAGGTTGTTGGGATCCTTGGCGTGGTAAACAGCCAACTGCCGCAGCATGGCAGCCAGACGGGCATTGTTTGTTCCTGAACATTCAAATGAAATTTATGAATTTGTGTCATAGATAAATCAACAAACAAAACTATGACAAAACTGGATCATAAATAACTGTGCATAAAGTGTCATTAATAATGCGGAAGCTTCAGTAAAACTAAATAACACAGGATGATGGAGGATTTCACATCTTCACATCTTTACTGATTGACATTTTTTTATACAGAATATCTTACTATCTTAGGAATATATAGTTAGGTTAAACTTTAGAATATGCAAAAGTTAGTATGTTTAAGATTGGGTACAACAGACAAATGAGTAAAGTAATAAACCATATGCAATCAATGCATATTCAGGGAATCATGTCAAGAGCTAAACCTTGATAATTGTGGGAACAAGATCAGCTTTCAAAGAAATAGAACAGCACAAATAACAGAAAATATCTATCTTACCTGCTCCAGTGACTCCCATAGCAAGGATTGAGTTGTGAGCCACCTCCTGATCATTATCATGAGAGAACTTGCTGAGGGTGTCCAGAATCTGTAGTTTGGGGTTGGACACCGAGATGAGGGACAGGGCGAGGGGGACTGCCCGCTTGATACCCATCTCCCCATAGCGCAACTGAAATACCAAACAGGGGTGTCCTTAAATTAAGAGATTCACACTTAACGGTCAAACCATTTACTTCACTTTCATATCCAACCACTAGGAATGATATATGGCAGTAGATTTTCAATATATATGTGATCTTGGACAGTTGGTGTCAATTAATTATAACTGAGGGTAACACTTTCAAGATGATACAATATACTATTATGCAGCAGCAGCAAAGCTTATTAGTGGATTTCTTCATTATTATCTAGTCATTATTTCCTTATATATTTCCAAAAGCTTATATCTAACATACAAATACATATCATAAAATATAATGAAAGTAATCTGAACTGTTTCAACCCACCAGATGACCAAAAGTACGGAATGACATTTCTGCTCCAATCTCTTCACCCATTGATATCAAACCAATACCCAGCACAGCAATACCTGCAACATTATCAAGGAAACACATTACCAACAGATAAAAAAAAACAAGTAACTATCACTGAATTTGACAAAGGTAAACTGATGTTTCAACATAATTTCAACATAATGTATCAAAATATTTTCTCTCCCCACAGCATTTCCTCAACACTATCTTCCATATAACGTGTTAGAATTGGGCATTTTTCTAGTTGGTTAGTACAATGATAAACTGCAGCTCTCAGCATAAAAGCAGTTGTAAATCCATAGTTATCATATTGTGAAGTGAGAGGTAAGCCACCTTGCTGTATGGAGAGATCTGGGCCTGCTGGTTCCTCCTTCTTCTTCTCTTCCTTCTTCTTGTTCTTGTCTTCCTTCTTCTCGTTGTTATCCTGAAAATATTTTTCTCATGTATGCAACTTTTTAATACTCTTCAAAGACTATCAGCCATTAGGCTCAATTGTATCCATTATCCAAATTGAATAAGCATTTTCAATGCAAGATTTTCAACACCAACATGCATGTATTAGAAATGTCCATACTTAAAATAAAATTTATCATATCGCGAGAATGACAAATGGAAAAAATTGATTTGAAAAAAGTTGAGTGAATTATATTGCAATGAAAGTCCTGTTTACCTGGTCTTTTGAGTCGTCATGCTCAGAACAGATGTGTAATAAATGTTGGATCTTCAAGACATTACCGGTACCTAGAACAAAAAGAGGTATCCATATTCATTTCAAATTATGGCAGAATCTAAAATCAGCAGGATAGTAAGTGTGCAGTTAATTTTACGTTCATCACCAATGATTTTGAATATCAAATTACATTATCAGACTTAAACATTTTACCCATAGTTAACTTAAAATTTTACATCTTCACTTCATGTAAAACAGTTGATTTAAGATTTTTAACCCTCATCTCAACCTCCACCACAAGGCCTATCTTGTGCCAGTCGCAAACACTGGCTATTCTAAGCATTGCTGCCGACCACAAATATGCAGTGTCCCATATGGCAAACCCTCCTGTTGCTGTGGAGGCTGGAGGCTGGAGGCTGGAGGCTCGGCACAGAAAAGTTTGAGAATTGAAGACTTAAATTGGCTGTTTATGGATGCTTGCTCAAGTTAGGTCTTGCAGAGGAAGTTGGATCCTATCTGGGGTCCTAGGTCATGTCCTATTGAATTGTTGAAATGTCGCATTTTTGTTGAGGGTAATTGTACCAAGGTGAAAACCTACCTGCATAAGCACAGACATCAACCAACATGGTAGCCATGGACTTGAGGGGTTCCCCTACAACTTCTAGCGCTACCAGCGTGGCATCTACTGAATCTTGTTTACCTGGTAAGACAAGAGAGACATAGTCAAGTCATCAGCATTTCAATCAAGTTACTTTTAAAATTGGTTTTGAAAGACCGTTTGTTTGTCAATGAAAAATATCATTTGGTTTTAAAATGGATCACTTGAGTTCGAAATAGAGATAGATTAGGTTGAGAGTAAAGAAGATTTGCTTTGAAATGAGAATTAATTGATGTTAATGAGGTCAACCCTTACAATATATTGAACAGCCAAAGATACAATATTCATGTTCATCAGTTCTCATATTGAGTATTAACGCTACATTCTGATATGCGATACTGAAAGTAATTCACACATATTTAAAGATAATATTATAAGTTAATTCACACATATTTAAAGATAATATTATAAGTTGAACAAAATTCAATGAAACCATACACATGACTAGCAACATATCAGTCACTAAATCATGAAAAGTTTTGGATGTAGCTAAAAGGAAAGTCACCTACCAAGATATGTTAAAGCCAGGCCAAGAGCAAGATATCTGGAGTAAGTGTCCTTCAGGTCTGCTTCTGATCGTTCCATCATAGTCTGCAGTATCGTGGACGTCACCTCGCCGTTACAGCTGCCTACGGCAATCATACCACATGCTAGTGCAGCCATACCTACAACCTACAAGCAAAACAGTTAAACATATCATTAGTAAGAAGTGTTCACAGTGTCTTCATGAATACCTTTAGCATTATGTTGAAACCAACAGGTGAGTAACAGTCCTTTTTCTCTCTCTTTTTTTAAGACATTTTATAATTATGAAGTGTAATAAAAGATCTATTCAAAAGTTCAAATCATGTGAGACATTAATTTAGTCAACATAAATAAAGAACTATTTCACAAGACGCATCTCTGATAATTTTCGTCCTCTTTGAGGAACTATTTGCTCTTGGTTCTTGCAGTGCACAAAAAAAATTTCATGGTAGTCAAAACAGCTTAGCATGAGCATGTAAATCTAAAATGCAAATAAAAATAAAAAAAGGACCCATTTTAAAAAAAGGTAAAGAATAGATGAAATATAAGTTGATCTTAGTTTGCAAAATGCATAGGGACAAGATGCAAGTGGATTGTCAACGTTTAATCTCTGCCCAATTTGACACCATGGAAACAGATAAGTTACCATGTTAACACTTATGGGCAGGTACAACAGACTGATAAGGCTCTTACCTCCATTGATGACTTGGTTTCTCCGAGAACTGGCAGGATAAGAGTAAGAACATCCTCTCTATTGGACCCTGCATAGGCTAGACCAAGTCTGCAACATAATTACAATTGTACATTGTAATATTGATGACCGGGATAAGATATTTATCAGTGTCAGCAATTCACCGACTGGTTTTTGAGGCAATAGGTCACAGGCATCTGTTTTAAAGTCAGGTGAATTTGGCCCTTTTAATAAAGAGGAAAACAACCTTATGTTTGGGAAATCTGTTTGATCATTTCTCAATCTCAAACCAATATTTTTCAAACCTTGAATGATAACTACAAAGAAATGAAAATTTTGATTGCCACTCATCTGTGCTAGTTACAAAAACAAATCATTACAAATAAAACATTTGCTGAGAGGTGTGTTGAAGCACAACTCAGATTTCTCACCCGACAATGGCTCCAATCCTCATGACAACTGTGGTGTGAACAACATAGTCTGTCAGCAAAGCTAGGGCAGGATCACAGTCATTCCGAACTCCCGAGTTGACGATACCACAAGCTAGCAGCGCACCGGCCTAGAGAACAAAATATCTGAATTCAAAATTTATCTCAACGAAACAGAGGCTACATATTTCCTAAACTTGATATTTCAATTATCAAAAATTTCATCATACTTCATGGACAGAAATATCAGCTTAAGTTTTCTTTCATCATCTGGTTAGTTAGAAGTGAACTTCAATCAGTTACTTCCTTATAATGTTCTCTTTGGGAAAAAGCTCCTTTGGATCAGTAGTAGTTCTTGTTACAAAACTACTTGAAATCAATAATCATCTGATCATAACTGAATTTATAAGTCAATAATAACTGCTTTAATAAGTCCACCTTTATATGGTCTTCTGATGAGTAGAGATATTTATCAATCTGAGTCAGTCCACCGTCAACATCCCACAGGAGGATAAGACCCAAGGATGCAGTTGCACTCAACATACCTGTCAGAATCAAAATTTCAATTACTGGACAAATCAGGTAACAAAAATATGTAGCAAATTGAGTTTACATTTTGCTGCAACATTAATAGCTAGATATTTCAAAGTTGGTTGAATTTCAGAAAAGTAACTCATTATCAGAAGCGTATTGGGCCTTGACAGCGGTAAAAATATGAGTTACCTGAAAAATTCATCCATAAACAATGGAAAGTAACACACCTTACTATTAAAATATGAAATTTCAAAGCATAATTAAGGTTAAATATATATATACAAACCATGGTCTTTGTTTTTGTAGAGCCACTTATTGCCATCCTCCATTAGAAGTTTGTCCTGACCAAATGCAGCATTTACAAATCCATTCACGAAGGAAGAAGCTAAGTTTTGTCGAGCAGAATCTACATTTGAAGGACCTATTGATGAACCTGAAACAAGGAGAGAAAGCCTTTCACTTCAGACTGAATATGTGGTGACATGGATTTCAAAAGTATTCAGGATGATTTACTCTAGTAGATTCTATTGCAGAGGTTGCTAAACAAAATGTTTAAGATAAACAGTAAGACGTAAACAGACTGAGCAATGGTCATGGTTAACACTTGTCAAAGTTGGATAACCAATCCATTTCTTAAATGAATAAAATATGTTTCAATCAAAAAACACTCTTGGAACACAAAGCAGTTGTTTTTGGTAAGTAACAAACTACTTCATAAATATGAAGGATTTCTTTTATAAATACAAATAGAAGCTATGGTACTTTTAAGCTAATGGGATGAAAAGTACAAACATGAAAACTGAATAGCCTCTGTAAAATGACAAACGTAACCTTCAACAGCGAAAAGTAAATTTCACTAAATAAATAGCCTTAAAACTTCAACAGAAATACAAACTTCTTTCAAACTTGCTGGATTATCACAGAAGTTGCGTACCGTACAAATCCAGAACAGTAACTAACAAACAAAATACTACCTTTCTTTTTCTTGACTGGAAATGAAATAGGGTACAGACAATTAATGATTAATAAAGAATATGACCACCAAACTCTCAAAACAGAAACTAGAAAAACATGCAATTGATCCTTTAAAAAGACCAGAAATTTATCAAGTTTTTAACATTTGATGATAAGTGGAATAGAGAAATTGCCCTCTAGATTGTAACCAGGAATGCTGACAACACAATGACAGTAATCTTTGGGCTCAGTTATTTATCAACACTACTGTATTTTTCATGAAGAACTTACGGCTTGGTTCCAGATGACTCTTGTATATATCTTCAGGTATCTTTGCCTCTATAATGTCCAACTGATGAGAAAGAAGAAGCATTAAGTTAAATCCTGTCATTTCAGAGACATAAAGAGAGCTTTAAATGATGAGTGACAATTCCATGTTATTCTGTAGGACTTTTGAAACTTGATCATTGTTCGATATTTGATGAGCTTAGTTTGCAGCGCACTGTACACATGATACGATGCATGTGGAATATCATCAAATTATTCTATGCTCAACATGACAACAGAGAAACTTAATTCATGTAACTATGTTCCCCCATTATGAGCAAAACAAGAGGAAAAACAATAGGAACATCAAAACAACCTTTAAACCTAAAGTCAGGACGTTTAGCTGCCTCTAACGTACAATTCCTTTAAGGTAATAATTTACCAATAATGAGCAGTTGAGTTCATAATGAGCTCATTAGGTACTAGGGTTTAAATTATAATCTGTTACAATATTACCTCTCTTCCTAAAGCCAAGAAATTGTTATTTAGGTGGGCATTTGACATTATTTCCATGAGGTCGTCATATTCCTCCATGTCATCATTCAACTCCAGGAAGATTTGTTGTCGACCAAGCATGTATGCAAGTTGTTTCTGTACTGTCCTGAAAATAAATAACCATAAAAATTTACTTTTGATGACTTTGAAATATTGTGTTGCAATAGTTAAGATGAAAGATGCAACACTAGGTTTTGGTTATCTTTGCAAATAATTGGTAAATCAATCAATCTTTATTACATTGCATGAGGGGTTGAAACTCTTTAGGTGTTAGTTAAGCAAAAGGTTGGGTTTTCCCCCAGCCGTAGAATAAATCACAGAGCCAGACTTAAAGGTCATGACACTTAGGCAGTAATTGTTTTGAAAAAGAGACAAGCCACTGACTTCTTAGCGATTACAAGTCACTTGTAAAATTCAGTGATTTAATTCAAACATTGACCTCAGACTTGAAGTTGTTATAATCAATGTATATTGTTTTAAGATGAAGTTTTGCGGTTGGATACTCACAAGTCTTTGCAAGAGTTGAAGATTTCCTCCACCATCTTGAGATCATTGAGCTGCATGGCAAACCTCATAGCCATCGGATACTGGTTAAACTTGCGGTACAGAGACACAGCTGTCTTCAGTAGCACCATGTTTTCTGGGTCAGGTACATACGGTATGCAGCTGCCAATAGAAGTATGGGGTTATCTTCATTACCGTTATGGAATGTAAAATGATAAGTAGAAAATTGTCAACTCTTTAAGTTCCTGTGTTTCCACAGTTTTCCCTATTTTTTTTGTAGTTCAACAAATTAAACAACTAAGTCAACTCAATGCCATATTTTATCAACTGAATCAATTAGTGCAAAACATCATAATTATCACTTGCTTGAAAACGCTGTTAGTATTTACAACTAACATCGCCCACATTTCAATAAAGAAGTTGACTATCCATAAAACATGGTTTTCTTTTAACTCGATAACTTCTAGAAAGACAAAAATTAACTTTAAATTCAGTTAAAATCAAGAGACTTATTCAATACATAGACAGGTTATGTAACTGCTGCATGATAAATGTAAAACCATTCATAGTTCTTAGTTTACAGAGACCACAACTCTTCAACAATGGAAACAATCAAGGCCTGACTAAAGATACAATACACACACAAAACATTACTGCATCAACCAGTTCCTGGATTGCCATCAAAATATCAAAGAGTACTGAAGTGAAGGTTTCATAAAGTGGATATGCTCACCTAGTGAGATAAAGGCAAACCCTGGGGTAAGCATTCTCATCCACATAGTTCTGCAGCAAGTCCAGCCTTTCGAGCTCCATGAGTACATCACAAGCCTCTGCCTCTGCGTTGTGATCCATGTGGTAGGGTACAATCGCCTTCGCTAGGTTCACCAGACTTTCTCTCATCTCAGTGTTGCTCTCTTCCGTCTCTTGCCACTCTTGGGCCACTTGACCAGCCAAATGTCTGCACAAATGTATAAAATTCAATGTACAAAGTTGATTATTTTCCCCATGAAGATTTTAAATTGAGTTTAAGTTACAGATTTTTCTTGAACTTCTGTAAAATGATTAAAATCTAAAAGTTAGTCAAATTTAGTACCTTAAAATGACCTAATTTTGAAAATTAAATCTACTTACCTTACATATTCATGCCCCCATGAGCCGATTTCCTCTTTTGAACCAATAAGGCGATATTTCAAACTATCACGACCTTCACTCATTGTCATTCCAAGAACAGAGACAATATCAGCACAAAATTTCTGAAACAATAACAAAAGCCTTTTACATCAGTTTAATTTCCCATATTCACAATACCAGACATCATTCAACTTTCAGCTCTAGTCTTATCAACAAAACTATTGTATTTTCACTACAAAGTGCTTCATTGCTTTAACAAAAAGTGACTTTTTTCAATTACTTCTCTTAATTTATTTCCTTAGAATATTGAAATCATATGATGTTTTCAAAATTCTTACAATCCAGCTCTTCTAAATATTTTACTTCAACTTATCAATTGACATCACAAAGCCACAAAATATATCTCATGGGTACAAAGTTGTCACTTGTATACTAGGTGGACATAATTGTTGGGTTTTTTTTCACGTGTTTACCTTTGTTTCTGGATCTTTGATTTTTTCATGAATTCCCTTCATTGTGTCATAGTGTTGACGGAGAAACTTCAACGGTTTAGGAACTGAAGTCATTGATGTGGTTGATGCCCTTATCAGAGTTCGTAAACTTTCAAGGGCAGGACGATAAAGTTTCTGGTCAGGTTCCTGATAAAATAAATATACTCATCATGTAAAAATTAACGTAGCAATTAAATTACACACATAATGCATACAAGGAAAGATATATTGACTCATCTACATAATTTATCAGTTGAAATATTATTCCTGAAAGAAATTACAGGGAAAGTTATAGATAAAGGCTGCTATGATTTGTTTTTCAAAACTATTATCCATACATTGCCACCCAGCAAGGCATGATTCTCGGGCATTTCATTTTTTTTTTAAATCGTGTTACTGGTAAATGGCAAGAAAGATAATTCCAATGTTTCCTAGTTATTTATAATGAAACTCTGAACCAGATTGCATCCAAACAAAAGTGAAGAATTTCAAAAAATACTAATGACTTTTGCCAGAAGGAATAATGTTTTGAGTAAAATTGACATAACAAACATTGACCAAAATATTCATTGTTTACACATTACCTGTAATCTTTCAACAAGCATGTTGAGTTCTTCACTAAGCTGTTTGTCCTCTTCAGACTGAAACAGACAATTCACGTATCAATACAATATCTCCTTACATTTAACACGAAAACAGGTGACACCGTATGAACATTCGATGTTGGTAAAAATGGAAATCCATTTAATGAAGTGAAATATTGTGTTAAACAATTTACATGTCACGCTTTCCTTTAATGTATGTTGTTTGAAAGTCTTAAGGGTGAGCGTTTTTTATATTTGAAGTAAATTTGATAACATTTGATCTCGTTCCGTTCATGACGATGCAAATTTGAATGATACACATGCCGGCCGAACAACATAGCGAACTTTTCGTCTAATTCATAAAGAAATTTCAAGCAAAACTTTTTACTTGGTACAGGATTTTATTCCTAACATCATACCATTTCAATATGCTCTTCTTTTTGCTCATCATTTTTCTTTTCATCCTTTTTGTCAACTGCAGATGACTCCTTCTTTTCTTTCTTGTCCGCCATGTTGGTTGAATAACGTTATGACGAGAAAATTCGTTAACTTAAGAAAACTTTATTCATTTTCACAAATATTGTTTTATCATTTATTTCTTAGAATAAAAAAGCAAAACCATATTTTATGGATCATTTAATTATATGATTAAAATATTTGAATAGAAACCAACGTATCAACCTACAAACTAATTATATAACTAAAGAAACTTTATGTTCCATATCTAGTAGAAATGGCTTTTTTGGTAAATCATCAATAATTTTAACTTATAGACAAATGTTATGTTTTATTTGATATTTGGTAAGAAAAGATGTTGAATTTTTAAATACCTCAATCTTGGTATATCCCACTTAAATAATTGGTCATTGGGAAATAGTACATCCCATAAGTCAGTTGGACAAATATTTTCGGAAATTATTTCGCCGGACGCCAAGAAGAACTCATCTGGTGAGAAAAAAAACGTAAGATATTAAGTTTTTCAATTTCATGGTTATTTTTCTTCCCTCATTTGAGATAAGTTTTGTGATTAAAGGCATACGTTAAGATGAATTTATTTGGTATATTTTGAAATACGCTTCAGTGGCAGATCGTTTACACGTTTCCAAGACAACACTGATGGGTGGAGTAAAACTTGTTCATCTTTCGAGGAGCATTGTAATCATCATCATGATTAGTTAATGATATTTATGACCTTTTATGACCGAATATATATGATTTTTGCAAACCAAAGTAAAGTCATGTCCACAAATTGCGGTGAATTCATTCCAGGGACTAAAATGGGTCCCCATCTTTTTGATTTATTGGTATAAAATATACTGTTTGTAATAAATTCCTTTTTGATTTATACTCTGATATTTTCATTGTCATATTTTTACTACTTTCAGATCATGTGATAGCTCTTGGCTTATAATTTAAGCAGTTTATGCATAATATATAAAATATAGAAATGAAATCATAAAATTGTGGGCGTTATCATTAGCCTAGTCATGAAGTGGAGGCTCAGTGGTTTTAAGATTTAAGATTTTAAGATAACACTTTATTACCCAGAAGGGAATTCTTCTTACATCCGACAGAGCATGACAAGATACATGTAAAACTTAACAATAAGAATTCAATACTATGGAAGGATAATACTATGCAATGCAATATAGATGTACACAAAAAAACAACAACACACATACATATTTATATAATTACACAAGCCGCACAAAGCAGTTTTGATATCATTAACAATGTTCAGAACTCTTGTTTAAAATTGTAATACTCGAGGGTATGAATGATTTCCTGGTTCGATTTGACCTATGGTAAGGAACATTAAAACGTTTTCCAGATGGCAAAAGAGAATATTCTGAGTGTAAGACATGTGTTTGGGCTTGTATGTTTACATTAAATATTTCCTTTAACAGCTGCAAGCAATGTTATATGAACATGAATTCATATAACAGATGTGTGTTGCAAATATGCCCTCAACTACATGTTTTCAAGATTAATTGTTGAAAATATTAAACTTATCAGTCATATTTTTGTGATATATTGCCAGTCAAAGTAGAACATTACAAGCCCCATAAAGAAAAGTGCAATATATTATTGAAATGTTAATCTTCCATAATCACATTTATGTGTCAATATACAGAATGATTTGAATATATAGTAATTTTGTGTTGTATATATTATCTAAATAAATTTTGAGTTATCATTTAGCTTTCTGTATCTCAAGAATTGCGAGTCATCATTAACATCAAAACAAAACAACTTTTGTAAATCCTGTAAAAGTAATTTAGAAAAACAGTAACCACAGTAAACTGTTCATCCAAAGTAGACCTGTGTATCATGGCCTTGGTGAAATAACAATAAATCCTGATTCCAGTTGTATACGGCTGGACATATATGTACATGTATATATCATGGAAGTATTTCTAAGGAAGCTGAGAGACGATTATCAGCAAGATACCATGTTTGCAATTCAGTTCGTATCCCGATGCTCTACATTTTTAGAAAGCAGAATGAATATCACATAAAAACTGATTTTATATGTTACCTTGTATTCTCAATTCTGATTGGTTGATTTAAAAAATAACCCTATGCTGAATGACAATGAATACCTGCAAATTAGCTAAGACAATCACCGCAAATTGATACAAATTGTTAACTAGTTCCGGTCTCAACATTTAATATTCCAGTTTCTTTAGTAATTCATGCCATACTCCAATTTGACAGTTATCTTTGTAATTTTTTAGATTGTGTCTACCGGTAGATATTACAAATTAATGTTAATATGATTTATATTTAAAGAGCGAAAATATTTTCAACTGGCTTACTTAGTCCAAGTTGCTGCTTTGTTTCATGCGGCCACCTTCTTTCGAATACTGTTTCTATGGTATGGCGTTATGAAGGCCAACCTCTTTGATGTCACAATGTTTGCTTCGCTGTCACAATGGTCTTGGGCTAGTATAAAACTTTTGGTCTATGGGTTTTACATTATTTTTCTATGAGCTGTATAATTGTTGATTTTGGTCTCAAATTAAGCAAGTATGTTGTTAGATTTCGCTCTAACGAATGTCACTGTCTGGTATTATCAGTACAATGTTTGAAAATTTGAATTGTGCCGGGGATTTACATTAGGTCAACCCTTAACACACCCCTTACGGATATAGAACAGTCGCAAAATCCTTTCCACACAAAGATACGTATGCAAAAGCAGAGTTAGCTCTTAAACTTCTAATGATTAACGGAAATGTTACAATAATGATAAATAGTTACGTTTGTAAAATTTCCGGGATTTATTGTTATTCTGAAGCGCCCTCAAATTTAAGCATTGAAATTTTTGGCATTTAGAAAAATAAAATTACAGAAATCAAAATTAATTTTGCGTCATGTTAGTCAATATGTCTGAAGGTAGGGTAACCTGGAGCAGTGTACAAACCTTGGTCAGTTTGCTAGCAATGACCACATCTGGTAGCAGTGAGTCATAACATTTTACCAGTCTTTTTTGTTTTCCCTAGCCGCAAGGGCTACCAAACTTTGGTTGTAATTTCAAACCCTGCTTTCGGATTATAAAACCATGTGGTATTATATATCACAAACATGAATTTGTGGAAACAAAAGTAGACATGTTATAATAATTTCAGATGGTAAAAATTAAATACTGGGTTTTTTTTTATTGCTTTGGTTGGAAACCAAAATCAGATAAAAGTCATACATTTATTTGTAGGCTCATTTACAACTATGACTGAAATTTACTGTGAAAGTACTGTGTGCAAATTAACTATCTGGCTACCCCTTTCTTTCTCTAATTTATTTTTCATGTTGAAATTTCAGAACAAAGAAACAAGATGTCAGGGGAGTGTGTAAAAGTCATCGTAAGATGTCGGCCAATGAACGAAAGAGAAAAGAACTTGAACTGCAAATGTGTTTTAGCAATGGACCGAAATAAAGGATCCTGCCAAATAACAAATCCATCTGATGGAAAAGCACCTCCCAAGGCATTCACATTTGACGGATCATACTTCACAGACTCTACAACAGAGCAGATATATAATGACATAGCATATCCTTTGGTTGAAGTAAGATCATCATTAATATCAGATCAATAATTAGAAATCAATGATTAAATAACATTTAATATAGTTCATATTTGGTTTTGTGTTTCCTTTGATACAAACTTAATGAAGGATTCTTAATAGTCCCTGTAACTTCCTTACAATTACATTGTAAAATTGTCTAACTATAGTAAATGGTAAGATGAATTTTCTATTGGAAATAAAGCCTGTTGGACAATTTTGTTGATGAATCAAATGGTAGACACAGCCTTTGTTTTGAAAACTAAAATGTTTTTGTTCAAACTCTTTTTTCTAAAGGGAGTTACTGAGGGATACAATGGCACAATATTTGCTTATGGACAAACAGGTTGTGGGAAATCTTTCACTATGCAAGGAATCACCGATCCTGCATCACAGAGAGGAATCATACCTAGGTAGTTTACACAGAGTTTCATCCAAATGGATATTATTTCAATAACATTAAAAAAGAATTCAAAAGAAAAAAAATTTAGTGCTTACATTAATAAGTGTAGCACAGCCCTAAAAGGTGAGTTGTTGCACAAGCTGTGTTTAACAGTAACTCACTCTCTCGCTCTATGATAAGTCCAGCATAAACTAGTTACAATATGCAGACCATTAGGAACAGATGAACGTGTTTATCTATAAACACCAAAGATAAATGAGTCAAAGTCTGTCAAATTATTTTATCTTAACTAAAACTGGATTTAAGATACTCAAGACTCATCTCACATTAACTTTTTCTCTTTCTTTGATTTCAGAGCTTTTGACCACGTGTTTGAGACTGTATCTGTATCAGACTCAACAAAGTTTCTCATACATGCATCCTATCTGGAAATTTACAACGAAGAAATCCGAGACTTGCTTGGTAAAGATGCAAAAGCAAAACTTGAGCTCAAAGAACATCCTGAAAAGGGTGTCTATGTAAATGGTAGGTGCAATCTTAAAAATCTATATTTTGATATTTTATATTTATTATCAATATTGCAATTTCAATGGAAACGTTTTGTGAAGTTTTGAGATAATTCTTTTCACAATTCATATGCTATTGTCAAGAGGTTGTTGATACATCTCATTCACTGTTACTTCATATGTTTTAATGGATCTTAAAACCATAATGTCCCCTTTAACATTACGCCTATGGGAAAAAAATTGTATGTCTTCAATTGAAAGAGCGGACTTCGTACGATATATTTAGCGCGATTTTACGGTCAGATTGTATACAGAAAGAGCGATTTCAACGGATTTAAAAATCCCGCTGGTGGCCAGCGGAAATTCGCTGTTGACATAATCTAGGTCAAAGCCCAGTGCGCATGTCCGGACATAAGGGAATCACCAACGTAACTGGTTCGCGCGTTTGTATGCGCACAGTGACAGCATAAACAACATGGCTGCACTTGCTGAGTTTGTCTGCGGGCGAATTTTGAGCGATGTAATTTCCCGAGGAGGACGGCTGGGCTTTATTCACGAGATGCCGAGGAAACAACTGCTAAATGCCTGGTAAGAATTCCAAAGATAATCTTGCTGTGAACGTCGCAAAATTTAGATTTTCATAGCGATTGACACTAGAATATGACCGAGTCAGTTTGAGTAACTTACCATGTCGTCATATGGTCATCATTCATTCAAAGTAGTTGATTTATTCAAATAATAATGACAGGCTACACACTGATAGTTCACAAGTACTTCTCTCCTCAGGTGTCGGCATGGGCATATGCGTGTAAAAACTCGATAGTTTTCTGTATCCATAATCCAATACAATAATAATAATAATAAATACTTTATTGCCTTTTCTTGGTTGTGTTACATCACCACAGTGCTTAAATTCAAATATACAGGCACATGCAATATTCATGTATATGAAATTAATTATTTCAACATTTATATAAAGGATATATTGTGTTAGGAACTAAAGATATTGGACAGATTATGATTAGATTCTATTATGAAAAGTATCATATGATGTTGTTTAAATCTCATGTCTATTTCACTCTTAATTGTTAAAAAAGGTCCCCTTCATTTCAGTTATTAATCATAACGTACATAACAAAATCATTATTTAATCATTGATTTTTACAGGTCTAAATCCTTTCACGTGGACAGATGGGCTACTTGCTTCAGGGATGAGAACACACTGGATGAATGATTATTTTTATCTGCTTCAGATGTGCGTATACATTACATAATGAGGTCCGAATATTAACATTAGTTTTCTCAATTAAAACTAATAAAATTATTTATCTAGTATTCATTAAATTTGTATCAAATTAGTAGAAAAGTAAAAATATTTTTATGAAACATATTTTTCAAGAGAATTCTGTTTAGTAAATAAGTATAAATTACTATTTGTTGTAATTATTCATCGAAATGTATGATGCTTTTGTGTATATAATTCTCAGTGATATGTGTTGATTTAACTTTATCTCGATTATATAAAAATTAATGAGGTGAGCCTTTATAAAAATAATATAATATGAATAATCATAAATGTAAAACATTCTTGTCTTTATCTTATTGTGATTTGATTTTGTATGCTCTTGAGTCAGCAGAATTTCAAATTAATAATAATCATTAAATCTCTGCAAATAGATGTGTGAGGGAATTAGAGAAAGTGCCACAGATGTCCACAGATGTCCATATACACTACCAGGATTCAGAGTCTGTGGCCTTCTTTTTGGATGGCCTGAAGCAAAGCTTGGGTGAGTTTTGCAATTGGCAAGTACAAATGTGTAGTAAATTATTGGACTGTGCAATAAATATTGCAAGAATAAAGACTGAAATTGAAATAATCTCAAATAGCCTTTGTAAACTATTGAATTTAAAGGCATATTATGTTTATGAACATTGAGTATGCTCAAATGTTTTGACTGTATTGGCAATTAATGAAATTGCAAAACATTTACTGTACTTTCAGGCATAGTTACTTTTGAGATGACATCTCATTTATATTAGGATCATGTCTTGACAATAGCATTTGAAAATTTGTCAAAGTTGATACTGCATTCAATCATGTTTATTGACAGTCTTGAGGGAAATTTACCCCCAATTGAAAAGTCCAAAAATAAGTGTTGTAGTTTTAGAAAGTAAGAATTGAAGTGTCTTCTGTCATATTTGTAACTACTTTCTAATCATTTGTCAAGCAAAGTAATTTTGTTTTGATCATTTAAAATTTTTTCAATTTATTTTCCAGATGTTCATCATGTGTAGCAGTTTTAATTTACATTTATCCCTCCTGAAAAGTGGCAATCATAGTATCATCAAGGTAAATAATTAATTAAATTTAATTTAATTCAGTTAACCGTGTTTTATTAACCTACATTCTCTTGCGTGGTTTATATTTTTATCATTATAAACTGAAATTGAAGGTGATTTTGGTAATCTAAACATATAAGTTACACATATATTCTTGACAAATATCATTGGCTATTCATTGCATGTTTCTTTTTATCTTGTCAGTACTGAACATGACTCATGATGGCTCAAGACTATAAAACTCAAGAAAATCAAAATAAAATTGAATTTAGCGGGTGTTTTTTATTTATCATTTTTTATATATTTAAAACCGATGTTCAAATAACTAAGTTTTTCACAACTAGGCCTTTTTAAAGGTAAAAAAATTTTTTTAGCAATAGTGTGATTTCTTATAATTTCTTGTTTGTGTACCATATCACCCATGACAGTTCTGTATTTCTCCACAAAATTGTAATGATTGATACTGACTAAATATATTTGAACATTGACCTTTGATAAAGTCACCTTTTAATGAAATCTCAAGTCTCTATTCTGAATATATTGAATAATTATAGGCTTGTAATCAAAGATACAAATCAAGGGTGCCAGTTTTCTTATAAGGTAGAATCAGTCTTCGAAAAAAAATGTGTTTTTTCAGTGTTGAATTTATATCAAAACTTGTTTTTTAATAGTTTAAGATGAGGTATTAACTTCAATTTGTAAGTTGAGACAAAGGTAGATTTTATATTAAAATTACATTGAGTTTGTTCATATTCTGCCCTGATTCTGAAATCAGCATGCTTATGGTAGTCAGTGTCTAACTTTTCTTGTTTTTGTTTCAGAAAGTTTGAAGAAAGCTCTTAGTAGCAGATCACCACTGTTCTGCAACAAGTTTTCATCAAGAAATGTATTGAAGAAGGAGATAGATTGTTATTTTCTTTCATCCTATAGCAGACCCATCATGTGCTTTTGGGACTATCATGGAGACCAAAATGAACTTCTTTATGTGTAATTTGATCAAGTGACATTTAAATAGTAATGTGATGAGTAACTTTACCTAGAGTTTATTTGAAAATCAATGGGAGACCAAGGTTCGAAGCTTATCAACTCTGTTATGGTCATGTCATTGTCATCTTAACCTGCTTATGTCATTAAAGTGTATATTATTTTTTAAATCAGTAAAATAATGTTTTCAGCAGTAAATAAATAAATTCACTGTCAGGCCTATGAAACCAGATGGGTTAATGGCATAGCCCATTATCCATTATCAGTGAACTTATTTTTTTCTTCTCAACTGGGGGGCTGGATAGCGCAGCAGTTAGCGTGTTGGGCTTCAGAATAAGCGGTCTGTGGTGTCAATACTGCCACAGACTCAGAAACTTTGTCTGAAGTACAGGTCTGGGTGCAATGCTACACTGGTTCTCAGCGCAGTTTCACTCATGGTTCACTTGTTCCAGCGGTTGCTCGTTTCACTGCAATGCATAGCCACAATGATACTAGAAGTTGTTTTATATATAAGTGAAATTTTCTTGCAACCGGCTTAAAAAAAACCCATATCACCTCACGTCGCCTACTACTGCACCCCCAAAGCTAGAGATGTGACATTTTTGGTGAATAAGTTTCATGTCAATTGACAATATTTTCAAAGCTGAATATATGTATTGATGAAGTGGGAAAATTTACTGATTTGAATTTTGAAATAAAATAGATGTAATCAATTAACCATCCATGTTATTTTTTATGTGATATTATATATATATATATATATATATATTGAAAAATACGAAGTCAGAAGTAAAAACAATCCATTTTAATGGCTAGCGCTTTCAGCTCAACGAGCCTCTTCAGGCCATACATACAACGGATAATGCGTTGCCGAGCAACGTCATCGTGTACAACATGACGTCATTACATTAATACGTCACAATATAGGTTACAATAGGATACATGTACAGCAAAACATTTAAGTTCTAGAATTTAACCTTGGTGAAAACATTTTGATAAATCTGCTTTCTTTTGTTTCTAAAAGTTTACTGTTATCAAAATTTAATTTATACATTGGGAAAACTGAAAAATGACCGTTTCCACACTCAGCTAAATGTTTACTCAATGGAATTGTACGGTTTTTTGGATGATTAATCTGAGATCTGTGTAAATTCATGCGTAATTTTAACTTCATTTCAGTTTTTCCAATGTATTTTTCATTGCACCCAGAGCATGTGATGACATAAACAACATTTTTACTGTTACAATTAAGATTTTGTCTTACAGAAAATACTTTACTTTCATTTATATGTACAGAAGAGCCTATTATGATATTTTTACATGTAAGACAGCGTGAATCACCGCATTTAGATACAGTTGGTTCTAACTCACTTGAATCAAACTTGGATGAAGTTAATAACTTACGAAGATTTTTAGGTTGTTTAAGACTGTTAACAATTTTTGATTTACACAAAACTTTTTCCATTTCTTTACTTTGATGTAAAATAGGTAAGTTTTTGTCAATTATTGCAGCAGCGCTCTGATGGTTAGGGTTAAAGGTGGAAACCAACGGGACAATGTTTTTATCACACAGTTTATTAGATTTAGCATCTCTGAGGCGACTTTGATCTAACACAGCGGCTTTCTGTACACTGTCTTGTACTAGACTTTCAGGATAGTTTTGTATCAACAAAAACTCCTTGAGTTCTTTTAAACGTTCCCTCTTTTGTGTGTCATCTGTTACAATAGCACACATTCTTTTAATACATCTTTCAATGAACTTTTGAAAGAACTTGTTGAACTAAAACGGAAACAGGTTGTTACTGTAAGCTCTGACGAAATTTCATTTAAAGACGATGAAGAGACAAATCCGAAGTTTGTGTTGTCAAGAAGTGGTTCGCAGACGAATCCATTCTTTGAACAGATGGAACGCATTACTTTAGAGAATGAGGCTTACAGAAGAAGGAAGTCCATGATGCGGCAGTGGAAAGAATACCGTAAGTCCCGCTCTGCTGCTTACTGGAATTTTCTGAATGTTGAGAATCATAGCATCACCTATGAGATCTGGAAATGTGCTGACAATATACTTCTCCCACTAAAGTTTAGGTTAAAACCTATAGCTGGAGAAAGTGATGAAGCCAAAGACATCCGAGTACGACTCGCAGTTCAAAAATTCGAAGCGCACATAGAATTGTTGAAAATAAATGCTGACAAATACAGAAGACAGTATGAAAAGGTCGATGTTTCATTCCAAGAGATACTTTCAAGGAAATTTAACGGGAAAATGTTCGACACTATCATCAAAATTTGGAAATCGGAATGTGTCCAGGATGAAGAAAAAGCCCGTGATAGGTGGAATAAAAAAGATCAGTGGTTTGCTAACTACAAAGACAATTATGGAGATAGTTTCTTCAAAGAGCAAACACAGAAAACCGGTAGACTTTCTCAGGAACTCCACAGACATCATTTTAAGCCTAGTGGTTACCCGACTATGAAGAAGGCAAGATCAAACCAGTCTAAAACAAAGCCGTCCGATAGCTTTGCTGACGCTGTGAAGAAAAACACATCTTCAAGTGAATTCATCCCACTCTCTACCGAGAGCATTCGAACACGCATTGCCAAAGGTTTCCGACAACAAACAGGGAGATCTTACCGTGCCAATCCGAAAACAAATCAGAAGATGAAGAAAAGTGTGAACGAAAAAAACCGAAATGTTAAGATAGGACACGGCGATAACCGTCCCGGACGCCATCAATTACCCCAGGACGATGGGAATACTACCTATATTGGGAGAGCTGTGAACAAATATTTTTTAGGAAAAGGCAAGTATCAAAATGTTCACAGGACTCAAGTAAGAGGGCGATCCCACATAACATAACTCACCCAAAAATCATCAATCTCAGCAGTCATCATCTATCTGCCGACGAAATCAAGCTCCTAAAAAGAGGATTAAAATTTACCCCGACACCTCCTAGAAATGAGGATACTTTAAAATCTGAATTAAAAGATTTTACCAGAAAAGTACGTTTGACAGAATATTTCACAGATAAAGATGATGATAGTGATAGTGACGATTCAGAAGAGCCGGTACATTCTGTGAATGAAAGTTTAGTGAGAAATAAGTCAAAATTCACTCCTAAACCGGGAAGAAATAAATATCTGGATGACTTTGTAGAAGCTGTGGAATCAACCCCTGTGCAAACTACACAAATTAAACACAATTTATCTGCTGGTGAAAAGAGAGCTTTACAGCAATTGAAGAATAATTGTGACTTAATAATCAAAGAAGCGGACAAAGGTGGAGCCGTTGTGTTAATGAACAGAGAGTTTTACCAGAATAAAATTACAGAAATGTTAGAGAACCAAAGTTATTACAACACCTCAAATCAAACAGAAGAGAATCGCATTAGGCGGAAAATAACTTCTTTATTGAAACAACATTGCACGGAGCTTACGGAGCAGGAGCAAAATTATCTCTGTGATTATGAATCAAAAACAGCCTATTTTTGCGGACTCCCCAAAATACATAAAAGCAAAATTATCCAAAAGGAAATTGAAGAACAGAATAACATTGTAATAACATGTGTAGATCCTGAAGATTTATCTTTCCGACCTATAGTCGGTGGCCCGGAGAGTCCCACACAACGCTTAAGTAATTTCATTGATATCATTCTGAAGCCTCTGTGTATAAATGTTAAAAGTTATCTAAGAGATGGTTTGGATTTCTTATGTAAACTACCGAAAAATGTTGCGCCAGGTACAAGTTTAGTTAGTTTTGATATTGTTAACATGTATAATAACATTGATAAACAATTGGGTTTAGAAGCTATACAATATTGGTTAAACAAATGCAGATGTGACTTAGCCGACAGGTTTTCAGACAGATTTATTCTAGATGCTCTTGATCTTGTAATATCCAATAATGTATTTTATTTTAATAGTGCATTCTATACTCAAATTAAAGGCGTCGCTATGGGAACTAAAGTTGCTCCCACATATACAACCCTGGTGTTGGGATACCTTGAAACTTTCCTATATGAGAAAGTTGGACAATCACTCGGACAAAATATGCAGGAGCATGTTGAACAGCATTGGAAAAGATTCTTGGATGACTGTTTCATGCCATTTATGGGAACAAAAGAGGAACTGTGTAAGTTGCATTGTATCCTGAACTCTTTAAGTCCATCTTTGAAATTCACTATGGAAACAAGTGACTCTAATTTGAATTTTCTTGACGTGACCGTGGTTGTAAAAGAGGACGGTCGATTAGAGACGGATTTGTACTATAAACCTACAGATACGCATCAATATCTGGACTTTCAATCATGTCATCCAAGTCATACTAAGCGTAACATCCCGTACTGTCTCGCGAGAAGAATTTGTGCTATTGTAACAGATGACACACAAAAGAGGGAACGTTTAAAAGAACTCAAGGAGTTTTTGTTGATACAAAACTATCCTGAAAGTCTAGTACAAGACAGTGTACAGAAAGCCGCTGTGTTAGATCAAAGTCGCCTCAGAGATGCTAAATCTAATAAACTGTGTGATAAAAACATTGTCCCGTTGGTTTCCACCTTTAACCCTAACCATCAGAGCGCTGCTGCAATAATTGACAAAAACTTACCTATTTTACATCAAAGTAAAGAAATGGAAAAAGTTTTGTGTAAATCAAAAATTGTTAACAGTCTTAAACAACCTAAAAATCTTCGTAAGTTATTAACTTCATCCAAGTTTGATTCAAGTGAGTTAGAACCAACTGTATCTAAATGCGGTGATTCACGCTGTCTTACATGTAAAAATATCATAATAGGCTCTTCTGTACATATAAATGAAAGTAAAGTATTTTCTGTAAGACAAAATCTTAATTGTAACAGTAAAAATGTTGTTTATGTCATCACATGCTCTGGGTGCAATGAAAAATACATTGGAAAAACTGAAATGAAGTTAAAATTACGCATGAATTTACACAGATCTCAGATTAATCATCCAAAAAACCGTACAATTCCATTGAGTAAACATTTAGCTGAGTGTGGAAACGGGCATTTTTCAGTTTTCCCAATGTATAAATTAAATTTTGATAACAGTAAACTTTTAGAAACAAAAGAAAGCAGATTTATCAAAATGTTTTCACCAAGGTTAAATTCTAGAACTTAAATGTTTTGCTGTACATGTATCCTATTGTAACCTATATTGTGACGTATTAATGTAATGACGTCATGTTGTACACGATGACGTTGCTCGGCAACGCATTATCCGTTGTATGTATGGCCTGAAGAGGCTCGTTGAGCTGAAAGCGCTAGCCATTAAAATGGATTGTTTTTACTTCTGACTTCGTATTTTTCAATATATAACGCCTGGGAGCTGAAGATCAATTTCAAATTGGTGAACTTTTTTCATATATATATATATATATATATATATATATATATATATATATATGTCTATTGTTAACCCATATTTGTAATGCCATATAGGCAGAAATCTGTTAAGTCATAAACAATTCCCAGAACAAAAGAGCATTTTTGGATCAAGAGAAACATGAAAACAATGTTGTAAAGAATTTTCAACCTGCTTCAGTCACTGTAATAAGCACTGGTAATTTTTTGTTGCAGATGTATTCAATTCCATGCAACAATGATGTCATAGTCTTTATCCCTGTGATTATTTAGTTTGGTTTTTGTAGATAATATTTAAAATTTGATTTACAATTGATTTGAATTGGGTCTTCATATAGTATTTACATGGAAAAGAATAGGTTACACATGTATCAACTAAAAAAACTCTCCTCTAATAATGTTCAAAATTTATTTAAATATTTGAAGACAGAACGTGAACAAGTAGAGAGAGGTTTAAAAAATAACATAAACATAAAATAAATAATTAAATCTATAAATTTCATTTACATAAGTTAGATGCACTTGAAGGAATAGCCACACCTTTTTTTTATTTTGATTATATCTCACTATCATGAGTCATGAACAGTAATTTGTCGGTATTATTTAACATAAACATTTTATTATTTATTTTATTTTATTTGGATAACAACTATTGTATGTTTTCGTATAGGTCTAGTTGAAAAAAGAATATCGATTCGCTCTAGTCTGCGTTGGGTATGAATTTTCAAAGGTCTCAATTTCGCACGGCACTAGAATACAAGGGAAGCAACTCTTTTATTTCATTACTAACTACGAATTCAAGGACAATTTAAGTGTAGATACGAAAAAAATAAGTTTATTTACTGGTTTGTTGTTTCTTTCTTTTATCTCAAATATGATTTTCGACAACATAAAATGTGAGTTTGGTGCAAAAGTCCTTTAATAGTCACAGGCAAGAAACTGACATCTCACCGGTCACTCGG
The DNA here is from genome assembly GCA_921293015.1 of Phorcus lineatus. Taxonomy (NCBI): domain Eukaryota; kingdom Metazoa; phylum Mollusca; class Gastropoda; order Trochida; family Trochidae; genus Phorcus; species Phorcus lineatus. Next base: position 42,465,891 of record OV121096.1, read on the forward strand.
ACGAAAGTTTTTCTCCCAAACAAAACAAAATCTTCCTGTTGCAGGTGTGTGAAAATCCCTAATATTAGCAATACATTTCACACGTAAGGACTTACGAGTGGAAAGGAGCACCCTAGATTTACGACTGATATCGCTACTAGCACTTTTTTGTGAAACGCATCCAAATTGTAGATCTACGTTACGTGTGAAAAACACTCGTAAACTAGGTTAAGATTTTTTGTGAAACGGGGTCCAGATTTGTTAGTATGCATTAATTCTCTATCCCATCTCTATAACAACATCTCTTTACATGCATATGCTTAACTTACCTTTGTTTCGGCGTGTTGTTTTATTTGATTGAGAAAAAAACGCGAGGTCGTGTGATCTGTCAGAAGTTACAGACTTGATTCCGTATTCACTTTTTCTAAGGTCAAGGTCGGTTTGTGCTCTCCTTATATGGGCACGGTGTCAAATATCTAAAAATAGCGCGGGGAAGTCCTTTCCGTTAACGGAAGAAATTTCCGATAATTCCTTAATTTCATTGCAGGCGAGAAAAATGTTTCTTGGTTTTAATTATGATTTGCATTTACTTTAAATTGAAATCAGGTCAAAATTGGGACAGTATGGTTTTAAGTAATTTATTGAATGGACCACTGTTATTTGTATTGAAACTGATGAACATTACCAGGTTTGTCTATGCATCCTGTTCACAATGTGACTGAATGTGAGCGTATAATGGACAAGGGGTGGAAGAACCGATCGACGGGGGCGACCCTGATGAACGCAGACTCGTCCCGTAGTCACTCCATCTTCACCATCAGTATGGAGATGATCACACAGGACGAGGAGGGAGAGGACCATATCAGAGCGGGCAAACTCAATCTAGTCGACTTGGCTGGTAGTGAGAGGCAGTCTAAAACAGGTAAATTTCATTGTTCAATACCTTATGTAAATAGTTACATAATTTTTAAAGTAGAGAAACCACATCAGAGCTGGCAAACTCAGCTTTCCACTTGGTTTGTTGCTTGAGTCATTCATATAAAATACTTTATTATTACTCAGCCAATGAAGATAATACACATTGTGTCATAAAATCGCAGTGACACACACTTTGAATTGTGTACTGTTGCATCATGGAACTAGAGGAAACTTTATTCATAATCAATATTTCAATAATTCAATAATTTGCATTAAAAAAGGGACCTTATTCATAGAATGCCAAAAGATAAGTGTTTTCAATTCAGATATCTTAATAATCTGTCATTGCCCTGAATGAATCACATGTTTCTAAACACATAAAACTTTTACCCAGGGGCAACCGGTAGTCGTCTTAAAGAGGCAACCAAGATCAACTTGTCCCTGTCTGCGTTGGGTAACGTGATCTCGGCATTAGTGGACGGCAAGTCTAAGCACATACCGTACAGAGACTCCAAGCTGACACGTCTCCTGCAGGACTCCCTCGGAGGCAACACAAAGACAATGATGGTGGCCTGTCTCTCTCCAGCCGACAACAACTACGAAGAAAGTTTGAGTACGCTGAGGTACGCCAACAGAGCCAAGAACATCAAGAACAAGCCGAAGATCAACGAGGACCCGAAGGACGCCCTGTTGAGACAGTATCAGGAGGAGATAGAGAAGCTGAAGGCTATGCTCATGGGACAGATACCGCTACCTGCTGGAGGGTTCTCAGGTATTGTCCACTTATTAGACTTACCAGTGCCATACTAAACCATCTTGTTGTAGGTAATCACATTATGCTCTATAAAAGTGAGTGATATTGAAATTTAATGATTGATATTTTATCAGTGTGTCATTAAATAAATAGATATTTATCTGTAACATGAAAACTTACATATGCCACTAATTTTTGTTCAAAATTTATTAATCATGAGGTTAGGTCAGAATATAATCAATTAATTGTTTTTCAAAATTTCCAATGAACTTTAACATTTTTTTTGTTTCAACTATTTTTTTGAGTTAAGATACTTTGTATTAGGCAGATTGATCCCCAAACATCTATCAATAAGAATGTGAGACATTGTTTTACTCTGCACACTGCCCTTTGTTGTAGATGTGGATCTGCAGAAGCTAGGGCTTCCCCAAGGGACAGTGGCCGCCCCGCGCCCCAGAGAGTCCCCTGAGGGGGTGACGAGACAGGAACTGGAGGCAGAGAAGGAGAGGCTGAGGGAGGTGGGTAGCAGTTGGGAGTCTAGGAATTTTGAAGGGGAAGGGGGATCATATTTGTGAAAGGGATTTTTATCTCATCCTATGCAGGGAAATGAAAATAGATTGAATAATAAACATAAAATATGACATGACAGATACAATGTTATATCGACTTCTTGGATAAAAAGTTCAGCAGCCATGTCAAATATTTGCCCATCTCACTCAGGAGATTAACTTGCTTTTTGTCATGTAAAAGAAATAACCTATTTTTTTAATTCTTATTGTGAAGTATGATTGTCGTTTAGAATTAACTAAGTGATTTTATTGAGTGACATAGCTTTCAATTCTACTCTGTGAACAAAGAGTTTCAATCAAAAGATAGATCACTGTCATCATGAAGCAATATAAAGACTCTTTATGACAATGATAAAGTAAATCTGTCTGGAACATTTTATTAATAAAATGCACTTTTGCATTGTGGGGGATAAATATGATGGACATATCTAGAAGAACATCTCAATTCTTGAACTAGAAAATTATATATTTCACTCTTGGCTTTGCTAATTGTAACATTCTTCTCCTTGTAGGGATCAACATACTATTAGTTCTCTGAATATCCATTTGCCTATTCTGACAGATTATTCTGTTATTTTAGCTGGACACTGACAAAATTCATTCTAACAATCAGTTTATTGTGAAAACCTTTAAAGCATTTATATTCAAGAGAGTACTTTTTTTGTGTTCAGGAATATGAAAGTCATATGGAAGAAATGAACAAGAAGTATGAAGAAGAAAAGGTTGGGAAAGCAAAACTTGAGGATGATATGTCTAAACTGCGGAGTTTCTATGACGAGAAATTGCGTTCAGTGGACGGACAGCTCGCCCATCTCCCAACGTCAGCCCAAGGTAATGTTCCTGTCATTATTGTCACTCCTTTCAAGGTAACTTCTAGTTCTTGCTAGTTAGTTATTAGTTTATATTTACTTCAGGCTTTTGCTTTTAGTTAGAAAACTAAGTTTTTCTTATTTTTTCAATTCTGTTACCATTATTGGTATGAAATGTTTAATTGCATGATAATAGTTTCTTTTTAAAAACCTTGTCTATTATTATATTCTCTATACAACCAAAAATTGATCTGATCAATTCATTGCCTTTTTATCAAGCATCACCATTAGCTTATGCAGTAGGGTAATTGAAATATGAACGATACAACACCAATTGATGTTTTTTTTAAAAATTATTATTGTTAATGGTTGACCTTCTAAAATATGATTAATTTTTAGCATGCACCTAATGCTTATTTGTACATTTTTTAGATTCTTTGACATAGAAGCGTTCTTAACTTTTTCTTATTTTCTAATTTTTCTGAGAAAATGACAATCTCATCTTTGATACATATAAATACTTTTTAAAAATTCCACTTTTGAAATAAAAGTTACCCATCGTTTTTAGTGGTTTATAGAAAATCTAGCCATATTAACTTGGTATCACATGAATGGACATTTGTCAATGATTATTGACTCCATTGTTTAGGAAACCTTTCAAATCATCTATAATATTTATAAATAAATAATGACAGTTGTGTACTAATCTGACACAGCCACCTAAGCACCAGAGTGAAGTGATGTTTGATGCAGTGGTGAACCAAATCCAGTACCTAAAAGTCAATTTTGAAACCATTCTTGTAGTTCAATACTATTTTATGTTATCTGTCAAAATTTATGACTAAAGCAGGGATCACTTTGGGCCGCGATTTTGCGATAATATCGCATTAAAATTATAAATATCCCATTTAAAAATATGCAGTGCGATAAAAATCGCATTAATAAAATGCAATCGGATCTTTCTTTCATTTTCAATCTTCAGAAAACTTTTTATTAAATGTCAATTCATATTAGTGTACTTCGTATTTGGATCGGTAAAGAGCGCCCGTAATATCGCATTGACCGACTTATTCTAGAACACTTTATTTCATTGGACGTTGAGAAGCTTTCGTTCACTACTGCGCCAATCACAATTGGCGTTACATTATATATTCAAGGGAAGTAATTCTACTGACTCTCAAATTGGGCGTGAAAAAGCAGACGCTTTTCGCGATGTTTCCATGAAATATATAAGTTATCATACGTTTTATAAGTTTGTATTAGGAACAAAAAATATTTATTTGAATGCGTAAATATTCATCACATAATCATAGACCTATTAATTGTTTGGAATTAATTATTTTGATATATTTTGGTTACAGAAACGAATCAATAATCATCGACATTGCCAACTTCTCAGACGCGAAGCGTGATTTATATTTCGTTTTGTTTTACTATTCCTTCCATCATGTTACCTATTTATGTCTAAAAAAAAAGCTGTGATAAAATATCGTTCACTTTTTTGTGTTAAGAGATGACGTACTGACAATAGTAATAAAACATTTTCAATTGCATTTTACCTCACAGATGACTTGCTTGGGAAATCATTTTCTTCAAAATTGAAAAAATACTGTAATTTTGATAAAATTTATTTTAATAATTAATTGGACAGAAATTTATAAAGTTTATAGTAGAAATAAATGGCTGAGTGACAGTCACTATCATTAAGATTTTTCTCTCTCGAGGAAAAGAAAGAACATGTTGCTGTTTATTATTTTTACATGAAACATGATAGAGATGTGTTAGCTGCAAACAAAAAGGTTATTTTTTTAATATATTATATATTTTAAAACATCATATTAATCATTTGTTGAACTCTGATTAAAGTAATGTAAATACAAGCAAAATAAATAATTTTGTATAGAGTGATTTTAGATTTGATTTTTACTTGCAACTGACTTGACCTGTACCCAGTAAAAGTTGACCCCATTTTTTTTTCTGAAGTGGGGAAATTGGTCCCAAATGCTTGGCAGAACACGGGCACATAAAACTAAAATGTGATCAAGACATCAATAATTTTTTCAAATTAAGTTCACAAGTGTTGAACTGTTCCAAATTCCAATATTGAATAAAGAAGTTCAATTCATTTTTTAAAATATATTATAACATTTGTAATAAACGATTCTTAAAAATATCTTGTTATATCCCATTACCTCTCCTAAAAATCCCATTGCTTTAACTATGAAGGGGATTTTTTCCCATAGACACATTTTACCAGGGTGATCCCTGCTAAAGAGTAAGTTTGGTATCAAATTTATTAATTTATTTTTCCTTATAAGTACCTTTTCTAGTTACTAGTCAAAAGTTCTATGAAATGTTAAGCACAGTTGTTCAAACTCTACACCTAGCTATTGGGTCATACCCACCTGATCTTTTAAAAATGTTGATGTATTCGATTACATCATGCTAATATTTCAATTACAATCCAATATCTTGGCCATCATTGCTTTGTTGGAGAAGTTTCAGGCGCCTTCTTACTAGGTCTAGAGTTTGTGCAGGTAGATATAACTAGATGTTGATACCTGGGTCGACCTTCTCTAATTATTACCACTCATCACTGACAGTTCTTGGAGAAATAGAGTGGTCTGAGACAGGGCGCAAGGACAGTGAGTGACAGTTTGTATATTTCAGAGTGATGTGCATGTTGTTCATTACATTAGTTTCTTCCTCACGCAATTCACCGTTCTCACCGTTCATTCACAGTTTGTGGCCTTTTGCATCATTCTCACCATCACCCTGGACAACCTGCACTTTGCGATCTTCATGAAGTTCTTCTCAGACTTTTGTTTTCAGTGTATGACCGTGTGTAGTTTTAGATTACTTCACAATTTTATATGATTTGTTGCTGTTAAACATTGGTACAGGCACAGAACATGTAAACAGTTTTCTCAAGGTTACTCACAAATCTTCCATTGAAGTCTATGGTTCTAGTTCGTCATGTACACTTATATGTTCACAAATTAGAAGTCAGTTGATGTAATATGAGTCATTGCCTCAGTCCTCATCTCTTGCCTATTGGCAATTCCCTGTAATTCTCCATCTAGTATATGTTCCTAAACAAAATCTCCCAGTTTTGTTTCTTCACAACAAATGCTTAGCTGTTTAAGTTAATTAATCAACACATGTTGTATTGTCTTTATCTGTTCTGATGCTAAGCAAGATTTGGCCACGTAATTTGTTAGTTTAGTGTGGAGACTCATCCAAGGTGATCAAGTGTAAGTAGGGCATGTTGGTGTTTCATACATGCAAAAGGCGAATTCCTATTTTTCAGGATTTAACGCAAGTTAAACAATGTTGTTGTTAAGTCAGATATGATTGGCACTGAATGAATGTAATGGTTTCAATACCAGTCGCAAAAGACAGTCATTCAATAATATACAAATCATTGAAATATATTGAAAATTCCATAGATCATAATGTGACTAGAAGAATATCTCAAAATAAATACAAAATACATAAAGCCAGATATGTTATGAGCCAACTGTCACTACAGATGCTGTGTCTTACTATTACATTTGCTAAGCTATGAAAACTAACAAGTTAGATTTCATGGGTCCCCAAAATATTACATTGTTCACAAAGTTGTGTTTCACATCAGTTGCACAGTTAATTTTAGATGATATATATATACATGATTTAAATAAAAAGAATGTCCCAAAAATTTGACTTTGCTTGAAATTTCTTATCGAAAACACTTAACCAATTTAGCAATGCAAACTTTGAAACAGAGTAAATGGAAGAGGTAGTGTAATGAAATTGAGTAAATTGAAGAGTTAGTGATGTGCAGGTTGTCCAGGAGCTGATCCCACCTTCCAGGCTTCTGCAGCCTGCTTCTCCACTACAGTTGTCAGCAGTGCTTGTGTTACCTTGTTTAATCACTTTTATTTCAGCTCGCCTCGTAACATAAGAGTGTTAGACATCCCAGTTAGCTTTCATACGTTATCGAGGGTTTGCAGTTTGGAGCACAGATCCTGAAAACACTTTGTGTCACTTCATGAATTTTATGAGAAACTATAAGCACTTGTCTTTGACAAGTTAAAGGAGATTTGTGATTGAACATTCTTATGATATAGCTCAAATCTTGATCGTAGAAATTGAGAAAACTGTCATGACTAGGAGAAGGCTCACTTGAATTATGTGCCATTTATCTATTAAATGTTCTACAGCGGGTTCTAGCAAATCTTGGATCGTCTATTTCTTTGTTCTTGCAGCCATTCTCTGATGAAACTCCAAAGTAACCTTAGTGCAATGTTAATGAATGAGATTGAGGTTGTTTTCTTTTAGATGCCCCTCACAGCAAATGCATTGTTATTCTGAAGAACTAACTTATGAAACATAGATGCTTTACAATATAACCCTTTTCTGGAAGTAATCATCATGAAGATGTTTGACAAAAATAGTCAGGAATGTATACATGTAAAAAGTCAATTGTCCCTCACCTCTTTTGGCTAATTAAGCAAACATTGGCTATGATTGTAACCCTACAATTGTCAGTAAATAGGTTATCTTGTATCAGCAAGGTGTATGGTGCTTAACATTTAGTCTATAATTCATTCATACTTTATTTTCGATGCTGTACAATTTTCTGTATATACCTTTTTTCGACAATGTGAGGGATTAAACAATTGGGAGACAAGTTATGGTTTGTGTCTAGATCATACCAGTGAGTTCTACGTGATCGGAACACAAACTCTTTGTCTATTGTAACCGAGTGCTGACTAACATTGTGTTTTTGGGATCTGTTTTCATGTGGATTCAGGGTTTTTACAACAGGTGCATTTTGTCCTCAGCTGTATACATGTTGCTTCCCTCTGTTCAATGACAACACAGAGGTTATCATGTATTCCAGAACATGTTGATTTTCAATATGGTTAGATGAAAGTTTGTTGTCAGAAAAAGATCAGAAATTAAGATAGATGTTAAAATCAATTTGTCAATTCACATGAAAACAGAATTTGCAATAACTAATGTTTCAATATGAAACTAGAAGGACATATTTCTAGGAGGGAACTACCACATGACGATTGTTTTATTGCTTTTGATGGCTTGGTATGCAGAATGCTATGAAAGTTTGCGAACAATATTAACATCTGTACATAATATGTCTATAGTGTTTTATGATTATTATGGTTGTTCTCATTTACAAATTGTAAGCAGAAACTGACCAAGGTGACCAATGATGGACTTGTTCTATTTCACTTTATGAATGTGTAAATTTATTTATAGGAAAGGAAGATCAAAATCAGATTTGATTGCATGATTCATTTAGGTTTATTCTTTTGCTTGGTAAGTTCAAATTTAAAGTAAGGAATGGAGTAAATCCAAATGCAGATACTTTGATCTAAATGCTGAATTCAAATACTGTATTATTGGCATTGAGATGCTAGCTCTGTAAGTTAATGTTAACCTTGGCTAACTTTACACATGATGAGTGATGTTTAAATAAACATGTTTGAATGTATTTCATTGAACCTAACATCACTGTGATGATAGTCAAACAATAAATCACATCGTAACATATCTGTTGTCAGTATGATCCTCTTCTAACAAATCTATTAACAGAGATTTCATTAACATTTCATCAAAGTACAAATATTAAGATTACAAAATTACCCCTGGCTTTCAGAATCAGTGGTACAAGAGACTGAATATGAGGATGAATATGAGGAGGAGGAGGAGGAGCTGGGAAAAGAGAAACCGCGGAAACCTGGCAAGAAGAAGACGCGAGCTCCAGCAGGAAGAGCTGCAGCGTCACAAGAACGTCCATCTTCTGTGATGGGAGGAGAACGACTGCCTCCTGGTCCAGGTGAACTTAATTAACTAATTTCAAGTGTATTTCAGGCACATATTTTGATGGATACATAGTATTTCTATCATGTTTGTGGTCAATCAATATTAAGTGTAGAGTTTTCAAAGTTAATAAGTAATGAAATATGAAATTATTAAACAAATAGAATTGTAAAGATTTTTTATATCAGTGCACTACAATTTTGTCTCTGGGAAAGAATCTACTGCTTATGACATAAAACTTATACTTAAAACAGGATTATTTATTAATGGAGAAAAGAGCTTTAATTACTTGAGGAAAATGGCCCGATGTGATTTAATTGTTGAAATTTCATTCTTGAAGTTGTCAGTGAATACTTGCAAATAATCCAATGGACTAAAGTATGATAAAAAAACATTTCTTGGACTTTCGACAGTCTCAAGGCTGGGCATAGGTTTCGAATGCAAACAGCGATTTCACTGGCTGCAGGTTAGCAGCTACTAAAGGGGGGTAACTCGTGATCACGTTAGGTGTCACTGTTTTGTTTCACAGTTTTTGTTAATGATGGAGGCAAGGTAGAAAATGGATAGAGTCTATCTCGTACATTTTCACCTTGCAGTGGGAAGATGTACCCTTTCAGAATGGGCCAAAATGTCCCCCTCATTTGATCAACAAGGAACAAAACAAGGTCTCTTAAATGATGAGAATGAAAAGATTACCAGACATGTTTAATTAAGAATATGCCAGCATTGGTAGACTGGTAGGCAACTTTTTTTAAAAACAGCCATTACCGCAATTGATGTAACATGAAAATGGATTAGATAAAACTATTGAAATAACTAGTGAAATCTATTTCCTTTTATAGATGAAATTTCTTGTTTAATATGTATATGATTAAATTAAGCCATAGCATCAAAATAGGGCAACATGCAAATGTATATACCAGGTATGACCAGTGTTTTCGCTACTTGATTGTTTTTGCACCTTGTATGGGACAGTTTGTAACTAATGTACTACACCCACTGAACATTTCTTTTGCATTGGACATTCTCAATAAACAGTATATATAAGATGAAATTCATTGTTTACCACTATATGAGACTGTCCTTGTTCCAGACATGGATGACATTCAGTCTGGACAATACATTGATGACGCAGGCGGAGCAGCTACAGTGAGTACTGAATGTGTATCAAGATGTCCATAAAAATCATGTTTGGATCCCATTTGTTCAATTACAAATGTATCAATGTGTGCATAGTGATATACCCAATTGAATTTTTGTTAGACAGACAATCTTGTTTATATATATCCTTTTAGAGACTGGCTTGCATGCTGGTCTGATTAATATGGCTAAAATATATGTTGATACATTCAATCTTTAAGTAATGGATCATACCATATCAAGACCGTTGACCATTAACTTATCTAGGTATCTGTCTGTAATAGAAACGTCACATAACAAACTCCTCCCATTTCTTTTAGCCAATTTTCGCAGGTTCTACCACATTACGTAACAAGAATCAACAGGTGTTTCTCCTTCAACCATGACATGTATGTAGTATCCTTGAAAGTTTTTCATAAACCATAAATCAGCTTACTTCATTCAGACCACTTGACTGTTTTCCAGGCTGAAGGTGAGCCAGTGGGTGTGGAGGGTGACTCGCGGCTCTCTCATGTGGCCGACCCCAGTGTGATGCAGGCAGTGACTAGTAACGGAGAAATACCACTAATGCCTCGCCAGTCGGAGGAGGCCGTCAGGAAGTAAGGCTTCATTTGTACCTCACTGAATCAGAAACATTTTGAAATTTATGCACAGTTATCGTGATGATTTGTGATATTTACACTTGAAATCAATATACTTTGAGATTTATGATTTCTGTTTATTTGTAAAAATTACAATACTTAAGAAAGCTGTTGCCCACCACATGAATCCTTCGACATTGAGAAAAAAATCAATTGACAATCATTAATGATCATAATTATTCTTAAGAAGGCGAGGTGAAAATCTTGTTTCATATTAGAAATACCACAAAGTAAATAGGGGTACCAAGATGAATTAATGGCAAGTTACTGGTGTTGTCATTATATGTTGAGGGACCCTTTGTGTTTGCCTTTATTTTTTCCAACTCGATGAAACGTAGGATAAAGTTTACAATTGAAGGAAGGGTAATGCATTCTGTGTTCTGATGACTGTTTGCCCTGTACAGACGTCTGGAGGAGCTCCAGCACCAGATGGTTGGCGGAGAGAACAAGAACAACCGCGAGGTGAAGGAGCGCCACAAGAAGAGACTCACTTACGCAGAGGAGCGGCGCCAGAAACTCGCAGGTCAGTCAGTGAACCATCTCCAAGACCAGGGTCTCCTTTAACCAAAAACCGATACGGTGATTAACCCTTAAGATGCGGGTCCCGGGCCTGTCCGGGTTGAAATTTGCTTTGACCGCATGTCCTCTGGGCGAGATGCGACATCCAAACTCTATTTTTCTCACGCTAGCTCATTAACGCCGAGGTTCACAGTAGCGAAGGACGGGCAATTGTTGCACGGCAGTAGTGTCAGTTCAACGCTAGTACTTTCCGTCCGTGTGTCGCTAAGCTACCGAATTTTGTTTCGTTGGTGTTCTAAATAATGCGCGTACATGTTCCGAAAATTATGCAACGATTGATAACGTTTATCGTACCGAATAATAAGCTTTAAAATCACTTAATTTTCCCCCACTCCCCGCCGCACGTGCTAATAGCCTGTGGGCACTTTCTACCCTCTCGCACGAGCTTACCGCCCCGCGCGTGCTATCGTTTGCTTACAAGCCTGCACTCACACCAAACGTACAACCTTATATCGCACGCCCTATGCTCTGAACCCTTGGGCGGATTTCAATACCGGTTGGATCATTTGAAAGAGCAGAAAATTGTCTTCAATTCAATATAAAATACGTAACTACGCTACCTGAATTGAAGATACAGCATGTGCCGCAAAAAAGGTGATTTTTACATATTTTTAGTTTTTCACCATTTTGTCACACCAATTTTTACATGATGTGCTCAACGTATTTTGACAATTTTTATATCAAAAGACAGAGAGAAAGATTGTCTTTCTTTCCATGTAAAATATGTACATGCGCGATAATAAATAAAGACACAGCAAGCGCCGCACAAAAAGCTAAATTCTCGATTCAAATCATGTAAACTGAACGGCGATTTTGACATGTGCCTTTCTTTCGCTCATATCTTCTCAACAGCTAGGCGTATTTTGAAATTGATTACATCGTGATAAAGAAGGAATAATTGTCTTCGATTTGATATAAAAAAATTATATACACCATATAGAATAAAGATACAGCAAGTTCCGCAAAATTGTGACTTTTGTTTATTCTTTACGTTTTTACCATTTTCTCGCACTTTATATCACATAAACTTCTCGGTAAATTTTGCAATTTCATATATCAAAATATAGAGAAAAGGATAATCTTTATTGCCATGTAAAATTGGTATGTACAAGAAAATCAGAAAGGACCCGGCGCGCATCGCACAAACAGGCAATTTCTCTATTCATATTTTGTTTACCGAGAAGCGATTTATTTTCAACTGCTTTTTACACTTCCTATCCATTTAACGGCAGAGCGCATTATCGACATTTTTATATCACAATAAAGAGGAAAGGATCATCTTCAATTCTATATAAAATTTGCAAATTACAATTAGACAATAAAGGAGCGGTTAGTGATGTCGCAATTATCAAAATCTGTTCTAAAATACCCGAGGGTACCATCTTTGCAAACTTTATATATTCCAAACCAAGTGGTACATATTTATTATTTTCATATCATCGTAAAGCAGAAAGAAATACCTTCATTTTCATGTGTAATTTGCCCATATTTGCATCAAAATAAAACGTGTGGAAACGATGCGACATATGTTGCGGTAAGGCGATTATCAAAGAATTTATTACTAGCTATACCCACGTTTCGTTGGTAATAACTTCTAATTACAGTGCAAAAGATTGTTATGATTTATTTCTTCGTAAAGAAGAATAAATTGCCTTCGATTCCATATATAATTTGCATGTATACAAAGCGAATAACATGATTTATAAAGTTGGAAATAAAGACAATTTATATTGGGTGTGAGTGTATGTTTCAACGGGGATACCCCGCCTGCACGCGCTGAGCGCGTGCGTTTGCCCGGGGCTATTAGCTTAGTAATATTACTGTGGGGGTCAGAGCGTTATCGGGATTTATCACTACCCTGTTTTCGTAATTTATATCTTTCGTTTAGGATGGCGTATCGTAATAAAATTTATCGTGAAATATAGAGCAAAAAATTAGCTTCAATTCCGTATATAATTTGCATGTGTGCACTCAGTGATTAATGATTATATAATGTTTGAAGTGAAGACAATTTTTAAAATTTTGTAAAATTCGTTCTAAACATATTATAAAAATAATTTTTATATCGATGTGAAGAGGAACTATTCATCTTTAGTTTCGTTTTGATTTCGCGCATGCGCTCTTGGAATTTATTGAGTTACGGCGCCCGAATTGAAAACAAGTTTACTTCAGTTGTAGAAACCATTCCAGGGGTGATAGAAATTTCATTCAAAGTGTCAAGTAAGTATCATCCATTTGTAACACGGGATTCGCCGACTAGCTTTGTATAAAACGACGATAATGTCCGTATTTCGCCATGTAAACACGCCATATGTTGTTAAAACGGCCGCATCTGGCGGCGCTGGAAAATTCGGCCACAGGGGCTAATTGCGCTGTAACGGTAGCGAGGCGAGTGCTAGAAAATTCAGCCACGGGGGCAAAACTGGTCAAAATAATATTCAGCAACGTAAGAGTTAAGATCACTAAGGTAGCCTTAGTGCATTTGTAAAAGATTGGAGATGAGGATGTGAAAGGATGTCTTTTGTTCTTGCATCACTTGCTTTACTGTGCACTGGAATCATACCCTTTATTTATTTGATAGGTTGGTATTTGAGAAAGCAATCTTAGGCTAACTTTCAAATATGGCCTGTTATGTAAACATAGGTTTCCATCAATTGTAGTGCTGCTATCAACCCTGTTTTGAGTTTCAACACGAAGGTATTTCTTTTTTGTTAGCTTTTCTTTTGCAGTCATGACCCCCTATACAACTGACTTTCAAAATCTGGAACAGGTGTGAATGCTGTTGCTTGTCCATTTTGGCAATCATAATGCTGCATGTCCCTTTTCTAATGTGGATTGATATACTGACCTGTTTAAATCATTATTCAGCGTATGAATGCTTTATATATAATGAACTATCGTCATAAATGGCGTGGGAAAAACAGTATTTTGGTTTCCAGAATGGCATGATTTTGTGATGTTCAATTTATCTTCCGATTCTTTGAATTCATCTATTTTGTTATGTGTACCCTCCTTGTCCTCCTTCAACTTAAGGACAAATGCTGTCATTTTGCTGGAAGACTTCTAGTCGCACAAAACTAATAAATCAGAGTTAAAAGGTTTTGTCAAAAAATTTGTCAAAGAATTAGGATTTTGTTTGAGCAATGCTAATGAAATATTTTAATGTGCTTTTCTCAATATTTCAGAGGCTATTGCCAATATGGACGATGACATGATAATGCTCAACATATATGACAATATTCATGATGAACTGAAGGCAAAGAATAAATTGCTTGAAAAGGGAAAGAAGAAGGTATTTGTTCATATTATCTTTTTCCTTTGGTATCCGATAAACCTTATTCGTGCTAGATTTCAAGATAATTACCTTCTGAAATGGAGAAATAATAGCCATGGAGGGCTTTGACAATCGCCAACTAATCCTTAAACTTGATGATTTTTGGCCATAGTGTTTCCATGTTTTGTTGCTAATTTATGCTCAGAATATATGAAATCCTCAAACCTGAGATAAAAATTTGAGTTTTTGGAGCCTGAAATCAAGAAAGAGAGTTATATTAGACTACGTAGCAATCATCCTTCATCATAGCATCAGTGAGCTTTGGAAATATTCAACCGTATGCTTACACAACAGATAGAATCTCTGGAGATGGAGCTGAAGGACCAACGGTCAGAGTTTGAGATTGACCGCATGGATTACCTGGACACCATCCGCAAACAGGAGAAGCAGATGAAGCTGATGGAGTCTCTGATCGACAGACTCCAGCCGCTTGTTCGTCGTGACTGTAACTATAGCAACCTGGACCGCATCAGGCGTGAATGCAAGTGGGACGAGGAGAATCAAAAGTGGGTTCTCCCCAAGACAACTGTCGAGAGGACATCACTCCCAGGCTCCGGCTCAAGTGAGTCGATCAGTTTTTTACCTTTGCTAATATCACTGGGTTTTTTTCGAAGAGATATATTTGGAAATATTCATGACAATTCTTTTGCAACAATTAATTTATGCACAAATTCATCCTGTAGTGCTTCATTTTGAATACAGGAAAATGGTATTACTTGATTTGTATTAATTGATTATATACGGATAACATTTTTAAAGAACTGAATTCTTTGTCATTTACCAAGAAACAGACTCCACCAACATTTCAATCTCTTAGTATTTATAGTGACATTCTTTTTGGATTAAATTCTTTTTTTTTACATTTAGTAATTTGGCAGAATTTCTGTGATTTCTTGTTTATGATTTAACACTTGTCTCTGTGTTATGTTATTGACTTTTAATCAGGAATGACAGCATACTGATGTACTCATTTGGACTTTGAATATGTATTTTCTAAATTGTCCTGCTGGAAATGCTAGTAATGATGGGCTGATACACTAACTTCCCTTATTATCCAAGGTACTAAATGAAAGGAATATCACACAATGTTAATATCTCTTTTTGTTCAAGAATGTGATAAATGATATTATTTCAGGCACCAGTCTTGGAAGTGTGAAGAGTTCAGACAGTCGTGCATATAATGGTGAAATGAGCAACAGTGTGGAGGACGATAGACTCAGACAGGTCTGTAGTTGAACATGTCTCAACATAAATCTTGTATTAACATGATTACCTTTAATATATTTGAAGTCTTAATACCCCTTACTCACTCAGATACACTTGTATCAGAAATTTTTCTCCTAACTTTTCCTGCATGATGGTTACTGTAATTTCTAGATTTCTAAATTACGAGAATGAAAAGTACCTTGTGTACAAGGCAGCCATCAAGATTTCAAGTTTAGGACATGTGTGCAGAATTCTAAATTCTATATAATTCTTAAATAGAGCAAGTGTTTTCATTACAAAGTTTGATATGATATTTTTAGGATATGTTATGTTGTTTTACTCATGTATTGGTAAATGAAACAAGTGCAATTGGAATTACCAACCTGCTTAGCCTGAAACATATACAAAAACTTGCTTGAGTTTTTGTCTTGTCAATAGTGTTTGGCTAGCGTAAAAAAACTCAACATTACAATGTACTTTGTTACAATATTTCAGAAACTTCGACAGAGTGAAGACTTTTCCAACAGCTACTTTGCCCCTCGGCGAGCCAATCAGCTAAGAGGGTCACCCGACAACAAAATAAGTAGGTCCTTTCTGCGAAGGGTGCTGATGTTTTTCAGATTTTATCTAGTAACATTTTGAAAAGTTTTTCCTTCGCAAGATTTTTATGAAATCTATTGGATATATTTGAATCATTGTATTGCTGAGTCCTTGAATTAAAGTAAAGAACTAAGGAATCCTGCTTGAGGTGATCTCACAACCCCTTTTGTTACACAAGTAAACTGTTTTTCAGACATGAGAGAGCTGAAAGAGTCATATGCACAAAGCAGCAGCCCATTACAGCAGCAGGACGAACCAATGAGTGGGACACTGCGAGCCGCGCAGGTACATGGTCAGCTCCACAACGACGAGGGGATCATGAGGAGACCCACACGTCTCGACGCACTGCCCTCTGTTGGTGGGAAGAAGTCGCGCAAGAAGAAGGGAGATTTCAACTAGAGATTGTATTGTCAGTTAGGATGGAGGGTTAGATATACCATGGTGCACCAGATCTTTTCAAATCTGTTCATATTTGTATTGAGAATTAATCAACTATTTCAACAATAATGAAATATGTTGATAAGTTAAAAATGGTGCAAGAAATGATTACTATGAGTATCATTTAAATACTGAATGAAACATCTTTTTCACACTGGTATGCAACTTCTTTAACAATTGCAAGTATACATAATAATATGTTGACAAGATAAAAGTGGTGAAACCATTGATATAAGTATTGTTGTTAGCACTGTAAAAATAAGCTGGGAGTATTGCCAGTTTGAAAGTGCTAGTTTTTAAATGGAATTTGTAATAGGTACATATGACAGGAGAATAAGCTCTCGTACACTTTAAATAAGGATGCCTATTGGTGCATTGGACAAAGAAATATTGTCTCATTTCATCAAGCAATGAAATATTGCCTCTTTTTTATATAATTTCTAGAGACAAGTTTTGCTGGATATGATAGGTTTTTGAAAATATTCACATAGATATCACCTAATGAAGTTAGTGAATGTACTGACTGACATATTGGCACTTGGCACAATTGGGTCACAGTTGAACATAGTACATAAACACGCCTTCACAGGTTCATTCTTGATGACTTTATCATAATCAAGAGTAAATAACTACTGCTTTTCACTTTCACAATCAGTAAATTGTAATTGGAGTTATATCTGTATGGGATACTTTGGTTCCAACATATATTGCCAAAGATGGCTGCAGTCTTGTTTGATTAGAAAATAAAGACAAAAGTGAATGATAGAAGTATTCATGAACAGATTTATTACTCAAACCTAGTAATAAGTTTTTGATTGTTAATGAAGGAAAATTTAGTTGCAACTGGTGTGCTCAAGTTTGAAACAGATATTTTCTGTCAAAAGCTGGTTCTGTGAAATTCAAGTATTTTGTAAAATATTTAAACTATTTCCGTCCATCAGAATTTTTTGAATAATTTGACTTCAAAATCTGTGCTTTTAAACAAAATCCGTCCGTTGACAATTAACAGTACATACTCAGTTAAGAAGAAAACGGGTTTTAATATAATTCACCTGTTTTTCGCTTGAAGTGATGCTTTATGTACTTCATTATTTAAATTTCAATATCTTTGAATGTTCATAAGTTACATACACATTTCATTTATCATTTCTTCTTAAGACGATTTTTTAACAATTTCATAGCTGAAATTCCTGTTTCATAAAGAATACAAAAGTACAAACAGTAAGAATCATTCGAAAGACAACTGCTTCTTAGATGTTGATATCCTGATGTCTGCTGGTTAAAAAATGGGTCCAATCATCTGCTTAGGTATTGAAATTCACCTTCATTTCTCTGAACGGGTGACCTGCACTTTCACATTAAAAAAATAGTCCATTCTCCATTAGGAATTGTTACTGTATTTAGCTTTGAATTGATTTTTTGAATGACATGTTTTTGCAGGGTCATTTTGTTTAATTACTTGTTTTTATTTTAATCCTTTTCAATATTTCAAACTGATTCCAAAACTGTTAGGGTATTTTTTCAAAATCGAATCCATTCCAACTGAGATGAGACATTTTTTCATTCATAAATGTAGACTATTTAAGAAATAGAAGACGAGTTGGTGTGCATCTATCGTTGAATAAAACATAGCAGGGAGCATAAAACACAAAGGGTATCGTTGAATAAAACATAGCAGGGAGCATAAAACAAGAGGCCGCAGCCCTGAGTGTTTTATGCTCCCTGCTATGTTTTATTCAACGATAGATGCACAACGAGTTTTCTATTTCTTATATGAGATACCCTTAACAATAACTTGCTTTATATATGTAAACAGTTGAAAGATTATGGTATTTTTAACAAAAACATTTTTAAAACAATGATGCCTCCCGCCGTAGAACATATTCGGACGAGAACATTATCATGATAGGGGTGGGCGCTCCAATATAAATAGAATCAAATTTATTGAACGATCAATATGAATTTGAAAATGTCCCCAGGGGATACGTTACGTCTCTAATCCGTGCTTTTCTTTTTCTGCAAACCCACATCTCTCCTTCTTTTGGTTTCGAATCGACAGACGCCGAGTCAGCCATGATGGACAATAGCCCCCTCAAGTTTGAGCAATGGACTTGGCAAAAATGACATCATTTGTAACGTTACTTGAAATGACGTCATTAACCTCGCGCATGGTTTATCGTCAAATAAAGCACATCGTCGGTCCCATTGTTCTCCATTGTTTTAATGCCGTGGGTATCTTAAATTTAATGATCAATTACAGCTTCTATTAATAAACAATAAGGAGAATTATTATAAATGCAAAGTCTTTTTGTCAAAAATCCTATAATTTGCAGATGAAAGGGTGGATTGCCCTGTTCATAATCACTTTGTGCCAAAGTAGATTTAGTATGCTAGTTTTAGATATAATCAAACAAAAAAAATGTTACATACATTAAGGGAAAACTTTTTCATTTGAGATATTTTTGTTACAACCCCCACTACTACGTATCCTGGGGTATGTAGCGCTCTGCGTGTCCGTCTGTTTGTCCAAAATTTTCAGAATATTTTTCGAAAAACTATGTCTTGGAAACTTTATATTTGGTATGAATGTTTATTTATTTATTAGGGTTAAAACTCCAGGATGCCAATAATTTAGAAATTGTGAATGAAAACGGCCTAATTTTATTTCTTTGTTTCTTTCCCAGAGCATTTCTCAAAGAATATATGACATGGATACTTCTAATTTTGTCTAATGGAACCTATAGGTATAGGTGTTACTTTGCTTTTCAGGGGTTCCAATGATTTTTTATAATTTAACCTGAAACAGCCAATTTAAGAACTTTGTTTCTTTTCTGTAGCATAACTGGAACTATATGACTTCAGAGCTTCAAATTTGGTATGAATGTTACCAATTTGGTGCAGATGTGTCTTAGTTGTTACAGCTCCTAGGTGCAAAGTTTCTTCAAAATCCAGATCAGAACGGCAAAACAACAGGTTTGTGAGGTATGTGTATACCTTTAACTTTCCAAATATGTAACATCACCTTCTTCCTTTGAATGTGTTCCTCAGTCATTGATATGATTGACTTCAGATGTTTTTCAAATAACTAATATTGCAAAATGGCGGTCAAACTATAGGCGGAGCTATGTGAGCTGTGCTCTTTTTTCCCTTGTTTATACTTGGCCTCAATCCATTAAATGCACTGAAATGATACTTTTGAAACTTCTGTTCATTATTTATGGCTCTGTCATTAATTCCGCCCTTAGAACATTGTTGAGCAAATACATTTTAGCTAAACATTTATCAATGTTTTCAAATCTTGTTATATTGTCATAAGACATTTTTTTACCGTCCATGAAATGTGATATGCATTGTTTATTATGTTGTTTCATTAACAATGAACTACAAAGCAAATTCTCTTTTATTGCATTATTGCATAAACAGATCATGTCTTTTTGTGATACACCAATGTTTGTTTCATGTTTAGGTACATAAAAATTATTGTCTCTTGAAACAAGTTCTCACCGACCACTCATAGGATCTTTACTTTTTTAACAAATACTTGACAGGGGTCATGACCTTTCAAAATAACCAATCATTGACAAGGGTTAGAAACCATCATCTTCCAACGCATGGCCTATACTTTCGCAAGCACCAAGGACTTTCTAAAATAGGCCCTTCCACATTATCCGGGGGAAGATGAGAAACCATGTGTTTCAATATGATTTAAAACCTGTGAATTTTTAGAAATTGATTGTCATAGAAAAGGTCACCAGATGAGGCATGACCCCTGCCCAACAATGGCCAGATCTTAAAAACAGGGGCATGAGTGTTATGTGAGATCTTATGATTATTTAATTCATGAATGTTTACGTGTTATCTGTGATATTTTTAATATATTTTGTGTTATCTTTTCCACACAATGGTGATAGGGGTACATTACTTTTAATAATCATGCACCATCTCTTAACATTCCAATACAACAATGTTTCATTATTTTTACATTCACAAAACTTTAGTCATTTACATCAATGTTTGTTTGTATGCTTGTTATGTAAACTGATGTTAAGGAAAAGGAACATGTGATGTTTGAGTGAGAACATTCCACAGTTATAAGTATTTCATGTCTCGTCCTGCAACATCAAGGTAAGTTGATCAGTCAGGCTCCTACAGTCCCTGATATCCTTCACTGCATTTCTCTCTTATACCCACCAGTTGGTTACTCATAGCTATTTATATATATAAATACCATAATAATTCATTCTTTCATTGATTATCTCATCTGGCGACTGCCACCATTGTTGTGTTTTAGGTTATTCCATTGGATGGTTATTTAGTGGCCATGCGAGTTGTCCAGTGAAGGCATTCAGGGCATTGTAGAAGTTTTTCAGATAAAGATACCTTGAAGAAGCAGGATGTGAGTGGATGTGGGTGTAGTGGTCACTATAGTGATGGTCACTGAATAGCTGGACGGGTATCCATCTAGGCCAGTAGAAATCATGAAAAACCCGGACATTTTCGATAACAGACAAATTTGGTTTTTAAATGGTCCCTTTAGCAGTGCTGATGAACCATGAAAAACCCAACCAAAATCAACCATGGGCAACATGTATTTTTGGGGCAAAAACCTTAAAAAATAAGGGAAATTAGGAATTATTTATTTAAAAATATATGTATTGCAGGAAAAACTTTTGAATTGGCTAGAATGATAGATGGTGCAACATTACATGATTCCCAAGTTCATTTCTGTTGTAGATTTAACGCCATGTCTGTTTTGGGGTGAAAAAGCATAAAAAATGAAAGAAAATTGGAATATTTTATGAGAAGTATTCATGTTGAAAAATAAAATGTTGTAGTGATTAGAATGATAGATCATGCAATATATTACATACTTTTTAGGTCATTTATGCTCATGGTTTAACATCATGTCTTTTTTTTTTGGTAAAAAATATGAAACATCAAAGAAAATTGGAACATTTATAAAAACGTTTATCTATTGAACAAAACACTTATGTGCAATTAATTTAAGATCTAGCAACAGGACATACCTCCAAAGGCTATTATTACTATTGACTGAATAACATGTCTTTTTTAGAGGGGTTGATATAAAAAAATAGGAATCCTTTTACAAAAAATATACATTTGTATTTGTTGAAAAATATACTCTTTATTGACATTTCTAGATTACTTTGCATCAGAAATAAATATTCTTGAATTCACTGCCCCTGACTGATCTTCAAAAATGTCTGAATTTCAGATTTATATGAATCAGTCTTCACAATCTCTAGGTATCTCTTATCAAATATTTTTTTAATTTTCAAAATGGAATTAAAGCTCTTCATATGCACATTTTATATTGAGGCACTGAAAAATGTGATTATCCTTCTAAAACCACCAGCATGACAGTTTTCCAGTTCAGATTTCTAAGGCTTTTCCTGAACTTGAATCTGTAAACTATTCTTAGATATTGTAAATAACTGATGATAAGTATATAGCAATATAGATATACTTGTTATCTACCCCATGCTACAAATAGAGAATCTCACCCAAGTGTTTTCTGATATCGGATATATCAACACGTTTCTATAAAAGTTGCCTCGGATATTTTTACTTTTATAGACTCGTGTTGATATATTTGATATCAGAAGACACGAAGGTAAGATTATGTTTATCATCCAAAATCATTTTTCATTTCGATTCCGTGTAAAATGTATATTTCTGAACACTGCATTCCTCTTAGACTCTCATTGCGGTGAAGTCATATCACTGACGTCGGCATGCTTATGAGGTCATAGCATTGTCATGTCATTACTTGATGATGCAAAACAATTGTGATGTCATGAATTTGACTGTAACAGGGCTTTGTTCAAAATCTACTGTCAAAACAATATCTACTAGGAGATATCCCTTGATTTTTCAATGAGCGATATCTCCTGTAGAACACAAGTTTTGGATGATAAAATACAGTTTTTGACAGAGGGTACATTGTCACTTGTCTTTCACAAAGCATACAAAACAGTTTCATCAGATACAGATTATTCATTATTCTAACAGGGTTAATAACATTGCACTTGTGATAATGTTTTTCGAAGAATGAAATATTCTAACTTTTTTCCTGGATCCATTAAAATTTCATATAATGGTAAAGACATTGATGATTGTCCAGAATCTGCAGAGAATCGTGTGCATAAAGGTACTATAGCACGCTTTTTCGCTTCAAATTGGCTCTTTTAAGGCAAATGATTATATAGGCACTTACTTATGCTTTCAATCGAAGCAGTAAAATACTTATTATTCTTTACAACTGACCTGTAATCAACAATGAAAACATTTAAGACAGCTGAAGTCGGCTTATAGAGATATTTGAATCTATGGTCAGCTGTGCAATAAAAAATATGAAAAGTTGAACAGCTGAAAACGGCTAAACTAGTAATGTGTGTAGCTTTTGAAATTATTTAAACTCTGAACTGAGAATAAGGGATGAAATATTGTATATTAAAGCAATCTTATAACATAATCAATTTAAAAAATGTAGTATAAGCATTGTAAATGGATTATGATCGTTAGTAATCGAGAGATATTCATTATCTGTGCATTTGTTGTTTATACGAAATATTGGCGTGCACTTATGCCTTTAATACTCCATTAGATGCGAAGCACTGAGCACACCGGAGGGAATATCTCCCTGCTTGTTAGATTCACAAATGATGCTGAGAGACGTATGCCTTTCACAGGATTAACAAATTATCAATTTCTCTAAACTATCATACCTTTTCAAATTATTTGAGTGATACTCAGTCAACCATGCATGCTTTGAGTTAAAAAAAATTGAGTTCAGCTGTAAGGTCTCATTTAATGATAAATGGGGTTCAACCGTTGAAAGACGCTTTGAGATTCATGGTTCTGTAAAAAGCAATTAAAATTTAAGAACATTTGATATGGGGAAAATTATTGACATTTTTGTAGTTTTATTAATCTAAACAATATGTTCAACATAGAATATTTAATCGTAAATTCTTAGTGTTAGATAAATACTGATAGCATTTTTATTATATGTCAGAGCTGATTTGTGCATTTATTAGCAGATCCTAATTAACTTTTGAGATGACGAAGGCCCTGGGCCCATGAGTTATGAAATTAGTGGGACATTAAATTTTGTCAATGTAGGTTGGTCATTATAAAATACAAGCCTAGGGAGATAAATTTACAGTTAAATGAAAATCATTAAATTTCTGTTTATATTTTAATATACATATTTTTTTGTAACTTCGCATGAATAACCCAAATTGGTATTGTCTAAAGCCGAAATTGACTGACAGAAATATCTATAGTTATAACTTATTTATTCTCTAGTTACTATTTTAAGCATTGGAAAGATTAATATATTCAATATAATATTCAAATTTGAGTTGATGTTAACTTCAAATGATCGTAAAAAAGTATCAATCAACAGACGCTTCTTCATTAGAAATAAGTCAGCGAGAAAGTAGTATCAGTAGGATGGCATGCTTAGCCTTTTTAGAGGTGTGTGAACTTTGCCCCAATTTATCTATTCAATGTTTCAAAGGAAATTGAATAGATAATTCATATGCTTTAACTTTTTTCTTATAATTACATTAGTAGTTCATAATAATTTCTCGTAGAAAAGGCTTTTATGAAGATGAAGTAGTCAATTTACAAAGTTAAAATATAGATAATTTAAGCACCAAAAATATGATTATTTGATGGTATCTGCATAGACAAAAGCATTTAGCTAACTGTCAAAATACTTTTCCATAAAAAATATTCACAATTTTCATTTTAAAAGTCATAAAATACCGCTTCTAAACTTTTGTTGTCAACAACAATGTCGGCCATTTTGGCAGTTGCCATGAAGGGAGATAACTCTGGCGATACTAGTCACACAACTTATCTTTTATGGAGAGGCTTTTGCACAACTTTTAGGTACATTTTCAAGTGGCCATAACTATTTTTGCCCATGGTTGATTTTGGTTGGGTTTTTTTCAGAGGGTAAGGGACATGTAATCTTTCATTTTTTCAAGTCATTTGTCTGTTATCGAAAATGTCCGGGTTCACTTAAATTTTGGGAAATTTCGACTGGCCTAATCATCACAGACATTGATCCTAACTAACCGGCATTGTTGGTCAAGAGGATTAGACAAACTTCGTATGTCATGGTATAAGCTTCAGGATTACGATGAGGATTAACATGGAAGAGAGAAACATTCATCTGCTGATTGATTTCTTCTTGTCATTGTATTTGATTCTATGTTATTAATGCGTCTGTTTTGTATGGTTATGTGGTTATGCCAAAAAAAATTTTTTTATTGATAATTGATAATGAATATCAGTAACTGTTAAGAAACAGGACATCGTTTTTACACATTTTTGTGGTGTATTATCAAATATTGTTTTAAGTGTGGTATCCTTTATCTATTCAGCATTTTAGTTTGACTTTTGTTGTGCAATACAAGCACTTTAATCCTTTCTTAAGTTGAGAAGGAAAGTTTCTCATAAGACTTCTAACACATAGTTACTTCATAGTTATCCTTTGTTGATCATATTTTTGTTATGGAATCTTACCTTGAATCACATCCAGAAGTTTCTACAACTAGAGGTACAGTATGAGACACTGGTATCCATATCGACAACCTATAAGGGAAGGACAGCATAGTATGCCCATATGTTTCATTTTAAAAGTGATGAATGAAATACAAAACTCATGCCTGTTTAGTTACATAGTTATGAAACTTGAGAATGTTGTCCGTATCTAACTTGCTTTCACTCGTTAAATAACAAACCACTCACTTGTTTTATAAAAGTATATAAAACGAGATTTCGTTCAGTAGTCTCTATTTCTTACATGTGCTGATGCAAAAAAGTCTCAGACGTCTTTCAAACTGCCTGAAAATCTGCTGTTTGCCCCCTTTCCTTAAGTTTTTGGGACTTGTGATAACAAGAAAGATTACAATTTCATAAATACTTGTAATGACAGTTATGAAGACTTTCAAATAGCACAATTTTCTTTTGCATTAGGTATTTAAGTGTCATGTAGTGGGAAGTAAACCCACATCTTGTGGCTTGATGATAACAAATTCATAAAACTGTCACGAGTTATTTATTGTTGAAGTATTTTTGTTGCCTATTCTAAGTCATTAATTATTTCAGCACCATTATGACAATAGTACAATAAAAGACAATAAAATGTTGTTGTTCTTGTAAAAGAATACTAGTGTAATCTTATATTTGGGATCTTGCAATAAAACTTTAAATTAATCAATTATGTAAAAGAATGTGGCAATTGGAGATTTATTGAACATTTTATTACTTCCATATTCATATTACCTGTGTTGCTGTGTGTGTACATGTAAATACATCATTGTCTTTCATCCACATAGATATGCTGAATGAAATCGACAAACTAAATATAAAGAAGTATCTATTCAATTATTGTGTTTGTTAAAAAATAGGAAAGAAATGTTAAAAGTTTAATGTTTTGAAAACAAAATTTCATTCTCAAATACTTTTCAAGCATTTATAAGTGTCTTTTGATTGTCAGATAAGTTATTACCTCAGTCAAGTAGATTTTTATTTTCAGAATTGATTTGCTATATTTATTTGTTACAATTATTTCCTTTAAGATAGTCTTTTATTAGCAAAATTCATGTGTGAAAATGAGATGTAATGAAGATTGTTAAACTTGTTACACAAATATTTATGATGTTGTTGATCACTATAAGATTATTTATATATATAACAAATAGTGTTTGTCGCTATGAATAAAGTGAGCAATTGTTTCACAATAAAATGTTGGATGTGATGGCTAGCGATTTATTTTTATCCTTTCGTTTTCCAAGAAATTGGCTGCTATCAATTTTGTTCAGCTACAGAGTCATTAACTCTTTTTGTTTGGTATGTTGTATCCTGTCTGCTTGAGGTGACAGAAAGAAGTATTTGGACATATGCAATGTAACAAATGATGATTCTTCTCAGCACAGAATCATCATTTCAATTGTAGAATGTGACTGATTTTACTTGAGGCAATGATTCTCCTGTTTGGAAATGTCTGATTTCTCCTGCAAGATATGACCTGCACCAGTCTACACAACTAGCTAATTTAAAGCTTGCTGCTTAGTGCCCAACTTCCCTTGTAGGGCATGACTTGCTTCAGGTCACTTGCTAATTGAGGCTTTATTGCTAAGAATATCCAATTATGGTTTGGGTGCATTGATCCTTGATACAGAAAGGAAATACTTGCTTGGAAAGTTGGGAGTATGTTTTTCGTTCAGTCGTTCAGGATAACAACTGATTCCAGAGAGCAGGTACAGAAAGGAAATAACAACTCTTAAAGTTTGAGCATGTTTTTGGTCAAGTCATCCAGGATTATAACTGATTCCGAAGGCTTTCCATCGAAAGACAGCCCGCTATCCGAGGGATCGGCCAAGAGGGAGGACTTATGCCCGACCCTACGGCCGATCAAGAGGGCAAGGGGTTTTTCTGACGGAAAACCCATGCGAGAGATAAATTATATCGATTCAAGTCAAAGGTATTCTTTCGAAACAAACGCCGCTAATGGCTGTAATATAAGTGGCGTTAAACAACTCACTCACTCACTCTTTCGAAACAAAGCTCATTCAGATCCATTATGGTATGTACACCGGCATGACCGTTGGCTTTAATGAGTAGCAAATATTAAAGATTCGGGTACGAGGCACTCTCTTAAAACAATTGCAGTTTTTTTTTAAGAATAAGTCATTACTCATAGTAAGATCCAAAGTAAGTGTAACATTACCGTGTTAAGACATTATATTTTAAAAGGGGCATTCAATTACTTGTAGAATACCCAAGGCGTCCCAGGGATGTTGTATATGTCCCTTACAATATTGCACTCGGGGTTCATATATATATATAGAGATTATTACCCGAGGAAGTGTGTCATATGACTTTTACGAAACGAGTGTGAATTTTTGTATTACCCGAGCGAGAGCGAGGGTTATACACAAATTCGCATGAGTTTCGTTAAAGTCATATGACACACTTCCTCGGGTAATAATTTCTTTATTACCGTTTCTATTTCATTTCAAACTCGTGGAAATATTCAGAAAACAGCCTCCTTCCCTTGCGACGGCGCGCTACAGTGACGTCATGAACAATGGTTTTATGACGTCACAGACGACTTAATACGGTCACTTGCGCTGAAACAATCGTGTGCTCATATTGAAAAAATGTCACAGCTTATGATTAACCATATGGGTAATAAAATTGAATAAATACACTTGCTTTGAAATATGTTGCTCAAGAAATTATTTTCAAGGTTATGCTGATAAAAGCACAATACCTATAATATATATATATATGAATAAAATTACAGAAATGTTAGAGAACCAAAGTTATTACAACACCTCAAATCAAACAGAAGAGAATCGCATTAGGCGGAAAATAACTTCTTTATTGAAACAACATTGCACGGAGCTTACGGAGCAGGAGCAAAATTATCTCTGTGATTATGAATCAAAAACAGCCTATTTTTACGGACTCCCCAAAATACATAAAAGCAAAATTATCCAAAAGGAAATTGAAGAACAGAATAACATTGTAATAACATGTGTAGATCCTGAAGATTTATCTTTCCGACCTATAGTCGGTGGCCCGGAGAGTCCCACACAACGCTTAAGTAATTTCATTGATATCATTCTGAAGCCTCTGTGTATAAATGTTAAAAGTTATCTAAGAGATGGTTTGGATTTCTTATGTAAACTACCGAAAAATGTTGCGCCAGGTACAAGTTTAGTTAGTTTTGATATTGTTAACATGTATAATAACATTGATAAACAATTGGGTTTAGAAGCTATACAATATTGGTTAAACAAATGCAGATGTGACTTAGCCGACAGGTTTTCAGACAGATTTATTCTAGATGCTCTTGATCTTGTAATATCCAATAATGTATTTTATTTTAATAGTGCATTCTATACTCAAATTAAAGGCGTCGCTATGGGAACTAAAGTTGCTCCCACATATACAACCCTGGTGTTGGGATACCTTGAAACTTTCCTATATGAGAAAGTTGGACAATCACTCGGACAAAATATGCAGGAGCATGTTGAACAGCATTGGAAAAGATTCTTGGATGACTGTTTCATGCCATTTATGGGAACAAAAGAGGAACTGTGTAAGTTGCATTGTATCCTGAACTCTTTAAGTCCATCTTTGAAATTCACTATGGAAACAAGTGACTCTAATTTGAATTTTCTTGACGTGACCGTGGTTGTAAAAGAGGACGGTCGATTAGAGACGGATTTGTACTATAAACCTACAGATACGCATCAATATCTGGACTTTCAATCATGTCATCCAAGTCATACTAAGCGTAACATCCCGTACTGTCTCGCGAGAAGAATTTGTGCTATTGTAACAGATGACACACAAAAGAGGGAACGTTTAAAAGAACTCAAGGAGTTTTTGTTGATACAAAACTATCCTGAAAGTCTAGTACAAGACAGTGTACAGAAAGCCGCTGTGTTTGATCAAAGTCGCCTCAGAGATGCTAAATCTAATAAACTGTGTGATAAAAACATTGTCCCGTTGGTTTCCACCTTTAACCCTAACCATCAGAGCGCTGCTGCAATAATTGACAAAAACTTACCTATTTTACATCAAAGTAAAGAAATGGAAAAAGTTTTGTGTAAATCAAAAATTGTTAACAGTCTTAAACAACCTAAAAATCTTCGTAAGTTATTAACTTCATCCAAGTTTGATTCAAGTGAGTTAGAACCAACTGTATCTAAATGCGGTGATTCACGCTGTCTTACATGTAAAAATATCATAATAGGCTCTTCTGTACATATAAATGAAAGTAAAGTATTTTCTGTAAGACAAAATCTTAATTGTAACAGTAAAAATGTTGTTTATGTCATCACATGCTCTGGGTGCAATGAAAAATACATTGGAAAAACTGAAATGAAGTTAAAATTACGCATGAATTTACACAGATCTCAGATTAATCATCCAAAAAACCGTACAATTCCATTGAGTAAACATTTAGCTGAGTGTGGAAACGGGCATTTTTCAGTTTTCCCAATGTATAAATTAAATTTTGATAACAGTAAACTTTTAGAAACAAAAGAAAGCAGATTTATCAAAATGTTTTCACCAAGGTTAAATTCTAGAACTTAAATGTTTTGCTGTACATGTATCCTATTGTAACCTATATTGTGACGTATTAATGTAATGACGTCATGTTGTACACGATGACGTTGCTCGGCAACGCATTATCCGTTGTATGTATGGCCTGAAGAGGCTCGTTGAGCTGAAAGCGCTAGCCATTAAAATGGATTGTTTTTACTTCTGACTTCGTATTTTTCAATATATAACGCCTGGGAGCTGAAGATCAATTTCAAATTGGTGAACTTTTTTCATATATATATATATATATATATATATCTGTACCGGCGATTATTCTAAAGTAGTTAAAATGGGACAGTAGAGGAGCGCTCATAAAATGTCCAATTTGACTGAGGGTTAACATTTCCTCTCATCTTTGGTCCATTTATTGACATCGTCATATATTTGTTATAGCGGTTCTGTAATGTTGAGCTCAAAGCAAGAATACAACTGCATCCCAAGACCCTACGAGTGGTCAGCGGACGCTCTACCGCCTAAGCATCATTGCCTGTTGCAGGGTTAGGTTTTAATACACAAACAACAACATATATCTGAATGATAACTGAGAACCCGTTTCTATTTACGCATTGCAGTCGTGTCATGTATGACGACCGTATTTCATTGAGGATTTGCTACCCCACATATCACGGGATTATCATCTGGTACAGGCCAAGAGTGTTGCAGACTTATGTGATCTAGATACAAGACTCTCACTTCCGTGATTAATTACAGGAAAAGTTGAAGTCGTCTTTCATTTCAATACGTTTGACCATGATTCTATTTTTTCTCATTCACTAGAAACGGAATTGTTATTTTTGCTATTTCCGAATAAAGAATTACTATTTTAGGAAGAACTATGTAATACGCAATAAATTTATAAATTGGATCTTTGCCTTTTGATTTAAAGAGCCACTCCGTTATTTTCATAACATATTATTTACCGTTGATGCGAACCTAAATGTCATTGTGTGGTTATAAAATCAAAACATCTTAACTTTTCATGGCCAAAAGACAATTTTGTATGACAAATACTGGTTTTCCATTAAAATCTAAAAACAGCCTTATAAATGCACAGAGGTGTAAATATCACGTCCAATATACATGGATACTAGTTATATAACCTAACTAACACTATCAACTCCTAACTGCCCTCCTGGCTATTTTAAATAAGTCTCCAAAATATCGTTTGACGCGCGCCACTGTCTGGTTTTCGATCATAATTGCGACGTTCTACCTTCATATTGTCACTGTAAAATACTAATAAGCTTTAAAATGTGTCTTTTTGGTAACAGTCGATACTTCGCGATCAAATGACACCATTGATTAAGTTTGGCATATATGACTCCAACAACTCACGGAGTGGCTCTTTAAGATCTACTACTTTTTACAGATCGTAAACGAGCTAACTGATAATAACTTTATGTTATTGCAGATATGTGTTACATTGTACCTTCAAATTTTTTCTCTATTGCTAACTGAATGATTTACGCAATGCTTTTTAATTTTCTATTTGTGCAATATGCACACTGATGCAAAATAAGTGTTTGGATGTTCTCTACCAAATAAGCCCCATGGTAAAATATTAACTTTGAAGCAGCTTTGATTTTAAAAACTGCTTCAAAACTGAATATTTCACCTGAAAGTGAAGTGATCGGCTTAGTTGTATGGATATTGGGTGTTTAAGATCGGTGTGTCGTTCGCTCGAAGCTCAGTAGGAGTAACATATCAGCATTACAAAAACCCTAACGTTACCAACTTACCATGCCTATTCATAGAAAGCTTTATAAGCTGCTAGTCAAGCAGGGAGACAGTTATCAGAGATTATTGGCAGAAAAAATTGTTGGTTTCTTTTAGTATGACAAATTCGATGTTTCTATCCTACCGCGTTTTACTTTTCTTTTCTTGATTTACTAATCATGAAAAATATTTGCTTCTTTGAAAAGTTGAAGACATTCAAGTGATGATAAAAAGGAGTTATCTAACAGACTTTATGAACTTTTATATTCAGTGATACGATTGCAGAGGTATCACTTTAATATCACTTTAGGCCCATTTTAGGAATATTAAGCACACAACTATTTTGAATAACATTAACAAAATCCTTCTCTCCCAACAGAGGTAGCTCCGTCAAAAATTCCTATGCAACCTCTGTTCTAAAACGACCTCTAATCGGGCTTACGGCAGATTCCCCTGCCGGCAAAATATTGCATAAACTACCTTGCAGTATTTCAACCAATGAATACACCGCATTTATGGATAACACATTTGTTGTCACACAGGAATATACAATGATGCAGTTGCTAAATAAGACAAAAGTGTTCTATAAAGATGACTCAAAGTACATATTCAAATAAGATTTACCTTTCCGAAAGCGTACAGAAATAACGACGCGTTTTGAATGAAACTTTTGAAACGGTGTCGCTGTTTGCTTAACTAACTTTGATTGCATCCCATCAGACTTTCTATACTTATAAACCGAGAAACGTTCGTATTAGCACAGAGATTGTAGGTATTAATGAAGGAGCTAGGTTGGATATATTTCGATTTCTTTTTCAGTGTTTCACGTCAAAGCAGTAATTTAAGCCCTGAAATTTAATATTATTGTGCTATTACGTACATATGTATACTTAAATAACTTGTAATATTGTACAATTACCGACTATATTGATAATATAAGATAATCCTGATATTTGAAAATTAATGAGCCAATTATTTCTTCCTTTTATACATGCAAATATTGCGCGCATCATGTTGACATTTACAATATAATATTTACTGATTGGTAAAAATAACGCTAGCATTTTAAATTGACATTACCAAAATAAACAAAAAAGATTCAAAGACGCACGAGAACGCAACGCTAAAGGCCAAACATGAGAGTTTTCTACGGATGAATAGGAGTCCAAGGCATGATTTCCCTAACTTTTGCAAAATTATGGTTTTAACGTTTTTCCTGCAAAACAAACCACATGCACATGAAATTTATAACCAGACACCCAATCTGTAAAAAAAACCCACATTAAGTATAATAACAATAACATTGAGCGCGAGCATTAGGAAAGATTGAAATGTCATTTTCCTCAAACCCAGGATGCTTGAACACTTGGTTGTCCCCGCATTGTTGTCATCAGACTAGTGCAACGATTTTCTTAGACAGACCAAAATCACTAATAACGTTATATCGTTTTCAGCAACACATGTTTCGAATCACCAATCAAGCAGATAGACAGTGGCAATACGACTCAGATCCAATGGTTACAATCCGGGGCTTACAGACCTTAACGGGGACAGATGCTGACAGTCAAACAACATCGCATTAAAACTTCCGTAGCGTTTCTATTGTTCGTCAGTTTCTAAGTTACTCCTAAGAAGGTTAAAAAATGAATTTCGAAACAATGGTCTATGATGTAAATTGTCAGGTGTTACGTAAATATTGGCGTTTCTTTGTCAACATTTAATATTTCACTTTCCAATTGTTTTTTAGATTATAAATACATGCCATTTAGATCGTGACTAAAAGTAACACTGTTGATTATTTTAAAAACATCACTGTTTAAGAATGTATCAACTAAGACATTTGCTACGTACATATTGGTATTCTTCAGCGGTGAAGAAGAATGTATAAAATGTTTAGAAAACATTTCAGTTTATGTTCACAAAGCTGTTATTCTCGGATGGAATGTGACCTTTAAATCAAATATGCTTTCCAAGTAAGAAATTCTTAGCTTTCAGCAGTGTGATATTAAGAAGAAATAAAACAGCATTAATTCTACATTTGATATTTGAAATGAAATCAAAGAATAATGATATATTGATATGCAACGTATGATTTGAGAAATTAATGTTTTATTTTTATGAAAATTAATTCGAGGTTTCGTAATTGTGGGAATTAATCGTGATTTGTAAAGAATTGGTTTGACATCTTCATGGGTTTGTGTGCCATCTGAGGCGCTGAATTAGTCCATAGTCGCCTACAATAAGGAGCGAGGGGTAAGTGATAGGGATGGGGCTAGGGCTAGGGTTACACTAAGGGTTGGGCTAGGACTAGGGTTACACTAAGGATTAGGCTAGGGTTAGGGTTGCAGTAAGAGTTAACGTAAGGTTAGGGTATTGATACTAATTGTTGTTATGCTGAGGGTTTTGTTAGGGTTAAGGTGAGGGTGTGAATAGGATAAGAAAGGGTTAGAGTAAGGGTTCTGTTAAGGTTGGGGTAAGAGTTGTGTTGGAGAAAGTCAAGGATATTGTTAGGGTAAGGGTAAGGGTTTTATTAAGGTAAGGGTAAGAGAGGGTTTGATAGTGGAAAGGGTTAGTTAGGGTAGGGGTAACGGTTGTGTTCAGATAAGGGAAATGGTTTAACAATGTTAAGGGAAAGGGTTTATTAAGTGTAAGGGTTAGTGTGGGGTTAAGGGAAATGGTTTATTTTGTGTGTATGTTAGGGTGAGGGAAATAGTAATGAGTGGCGTCAGAGAAAGCGTTTTGTTGGGGTAGGGTAATGGTTTAGATAGGTTAAGGGTAATGGTTTTGGCAGGTTAACGGAAAGGGTTTTGTTAAAGTAAGAGAAAGAGTCTATTTAGTGTGTGGCTACTGTGAGGGTAAAATTATCAGTGTTGTTAGAGTAAAGGTTTTGTTAGGTGAAGACAGAGGGTTTTCTTAGGGTTTGGTAAAGGTTTTGGTAGCTTAAGGGTTTTGTTAGGGAAAGGGTTTTGTAAGAGTAAAGGTTTTGTAAGGGTAGGGTAAGGCTTTTGGTAGGATAAGGGAAAGCGTTTTGTTAGGGAAGGAGTTTTGTAAGAGTAAATGTTTTGTAAGGGTCGGTTAAGGCTTTTGTTAGGATAAAGAAAAGTGTTTTGTTATGGAGAGACTTTTGTAAGGGTTTAGTAAAGGTTTTGTTAGCTTTTAGGGCCAGGGTTAGCTTACAGTTTGGGTTAAGGTAAGATTATTGTCAGAGTAAGGGTTTTATTTGGGTTTCGTAAAGGTGAGAGATTAGTCAGAGTAAGGGTTTTCTTAGGGTTTCGTAAAAATAAGAGTATTGCCAGAGTGAGGGTTTTATTCGTGTTTCGTAAAGGTAAGATTGTTGTCAGAGTAAGGGTTTTATTCGTGTTTCGTAAAGGAAAGAGTATTGTCAGAGTAAGGGTTTTATTAGGGTTTCGTAAAGGTAAGAGATTTGGTAGAGTAAGGATTTTATTAGGGTTTTGTTGCTGATGACATTAAAAATCAATAGTCTTGTTTTAGTTTTAGTATAGCCATACAACATTGTTCATAGAGTGACGACAATTTTTGTTTTTCAATCTCTCGATTTAAAATGATTTCATGTGATTTCATATGAATGAAACTTATTCATCGAGATTATTTCAAAAATTAAAATATTGCAAAAACAATTCCTAATATCAATATATGTAACAGTGCTATTAAATCCTCTATGGTGTCATAATATCGTATAAGCAACTTTAAACGAAGTGTATAGTTATATATCATAAACATTTATTTCCGGTTAGTGCAATTTTAAAATTGTACAGCAAATATTATTGGTTGGAGATCAAGGCATCCAACATTTTTGCCCTGTTGAAAGTTTTATTCATATTACTTGATTACTTGGAGTTTTCAAAAATAAACTTCATCCTTTGCCTCTTTGTCTTAAAACAGAATTTAACCAATAAACACAGCTGTATCCAATCTGGAGCAATGTGGGTAAGCCTAAATCAAGGAAAAGAATGTCTAAACACCTAAGATTGAAGGGCTTCAGTGGTTTTAAGGAGGAAAAACAATTCTTCATTTTCAGTTCAAGACAATTTCATAGGTAGTTGACTGAAACATAGCGCGTCATTTCGCCAGCAGTTTAGTTGACATACTCATAAACCTCTTAGGAAACCCATGAACTTCCTTACCAAATGAGGTGCCACCAACTTTCCTATCGGGGTATTGTTTTTACCTAAACGAAATTCAAGGGACATTCCCGTTTATACAAGTTTGTTATCAGTACACGATTGTAATATAACCCAGATGAAACATGGTACTGAGAATAATGAGAGCGCACATTCAATAAAATAAAACAAAGATGAGAAGTGAAGCCATTCATAGACGCAACGGGCGTGAAAAGCGTTGACACACAAGGCAAAATTTTATAATCATAAATCATTTGTTTATTTGTTGTTTTATTTCTTTAATGTTGTGTAATTATTTAAAGTACAGCGCCTTTTTCACATCATTTCCCCCAAAGCAACATGGCGGACCGTAGCCGATAGATAGGCCTCTTTAAATGCGTTTCCTGTTTACTGGGGATTCAAGAAATTCCCCCACTTCATCATTAGGGGCATTTTATGGGCATTTATAAGCACATAGGCCTTCACATTACGGGACAACTTCATTTGAACAAAACTCGCCGAATAATGTCTCATTTTCTTGGCTAAGTGTTTTAATACGTATGTATTCACGTATTAAGCCTAGTGTATGTGTGTTTGTTATAACTGAATTGACCCGAAATACGAGGTTGCCTGGATTACTTTTAACCATTTGACTTTTAATTGTAAAATTTAATTCCAAATTTCTCCGCTAAATTGATATTTTACGATGAGGAAAGACAGAACATTTGTAATTTACCATCCTAAACAGTCCATTAGTTGTAATTGAAAACTACTCTGCCAGATTGGATAACAAAATTAAATTGTCATCAACAGTTATTTTCCTTGTTGAAGGTATTCACGACAACACTTAAAGCTTACTTTTATATTGATGGTCAAATATTTGTGGAAAGTAATTATGTTTGCTTTTAGCAAAATAAATTGAGAAATGACACCACAATTAAGTGTTTTGAGGAGTTGACTATGGATGGCAAACATTGATTTCCACGCCATTTTCATTTAATATTTTCTCTTTATATCAAGTTAACTCCTACCACGCATGTGAACTAGTGACAGGTGCCCCCTTAAACAGAGTAATACCGTCAGCTCACAACAGTTTGTTTTGTTGCAGTAAATATGCGGGGATGCGAGAAATGACTGGATAGACTTAACAGCTATTGGAATTGAAACATCGACTGTGCTATGCACATATCGGGCCACTTTGATTGGTAGCCATCAGATGGCGACCCAAAACAACAGACCACCTACAACGGGGGAATAGTTGACTGATAGTTGACTGATGGCAATACCGATGTTTCGCGAACGTCGATGAGTTTTGACAATGTTTTTACACACCCAAAGATTTTGACTGGAAACAAGCAATGTAAAAGGCTGGAAAAAAATATACATAACTTCAGTTTACGTCAGGTGAATTTTGAATAAAACGCCTTGAGGTGAACGTTCGCAAGCTCTTGAAGATGCGACGAAGAGCGCCACTGTTGGTTTCCACATTAAGATTTTCAGAGGAGAAGAGCTTCATTCAGTACACGCTATATGAGAACGAGTTCAATATTATAAATACACAATATCACATGGACAGGCTGGGAAACGGCGAAATCCATCAAAGTTTAGTTACACTTTGATAGGAGTATCAATAATTGTATTAGTAAAATGTTCCGAGCTTCCGGGAAGAGACTTTGAGCACCGTAAGGAAGAGGTGGTTGCTTTCGCCAAGTCACGTTCGTCTTTCGTTAATCTTTTTCGATCAGTTGATTGATATTAAAATTTCTTTTGTTAGTTATTATCAAAGTACTGGTAAATAAAGAAAACTAGAATTGTTGTTGATGGGTAATTAAATGCCCGTTGAAGGCACTGTAGCAAGTGTTTATGAAATAACGTGATCTTAGGTTAAAGAGGCATTTACACGTTATTTCGGTAAAAAAATGTATTTCACTCAAAGGCTACCAACAGCAAACGACAAAGTTTTTTTTAATTAAGAGAAGCAGTTCTAAAACCATAGTCTCATGTTCAGTTGAGCTATGCCAATCCATTTCCTTTACGCAAAATATTTAAGGGTGTTCACATCAACATAACAGCCAGTGTTTTGCTTTATAATTGACTACGTGTGACAGTCGAGTAATGACAGGTTTTACCCTCTGAGAATAATACGTTTGGCATAAACTTATGTTTATTGGGAAATATTAAAAGAAACAGAATTTTGAAATAAAATGCTACTGCTCTTTTAAGCAAGACAATTGTTACCAATTGCCGAATAAACGTTTTAAACCAATGAAATGAGTCCTTTAACGAAGGTACAAGGTTCGGTTAAGCTATAAAGATTTATTTCCATGATTCAAATGAGTAATATATTCTGGCTGTTCAAGAGGACAGTAGAACGTTTCCTTAGGTAAACAAAGAGATCTCACGAAAACGAAAATAAATGTTACCAGTTGACAGTCAGTCATTTTTAATTAACAGAAACATTTCTAAAAAAACGAAACATGTTCGATTAAACTACACGATTCCATTTCAGATCGAAAGGTGTTCACGCTATAATGATCGCAGGCAGTTTCAGCTCGATAATTTCGGGATAATATCTTCAACGAGTACGGTTAATTAGGTTGATTGATGAGGTTTTGGACCCTCGTGAGATAACACATTTTGCATTTCGTACTCATGTCTGTTAGGGTAAAGCAAATAAGAAAATAAAGAAATTACAAATATCAGATATCTTGATTTTCTCCAAATTTATTGAAACTTAATTGCTGTAATTGTCATGAATATTTCTATAAACGTTATTTGATGGTAGATTATCATTCAATTATTGTACGTTAAATAATAATCATCGAACATTAGAACATTAACAATCATTTGATTTTGTGCTAATTTTGGCTGTTAACATTCAAGTCGGCAATAAAAGTAGAATTCGTCAAACATTTAACAAATTGATTCAAAACAAATAGAAAAGACATTAGCTTGAAAATTTCATGTTGGTTACATGTTGTAAAAGGTTTTATTTCAGACAAATATTCTTAGACAGCGAATACTAAACGACGTCTTTATGACATTTTCTGAAACGAGGGAATTTCTATTAAGATACAAATACCATTCATAAGTTTCCGAAAAGTAGTATGTATCGAGACTTAGTAAGTCGAAGACGTCTTATGACAGTATTCCTGCCGATATTGTGCCCTTACACCGCCGATGCCGTTGGCGTTATGGTGACGAATCTGTTGCGCAGATGCAGTGTGCGCAGGTATCCGTCTTCTGCGGGAGTTGTCACCCTCGGTCTTCCGCTTCATCTCAGACGGTCAGATGTCTGTATTCTGCTTTTAACGTAACACGACTAGTGAATGATCAGGTTCACCACTTTTTATACTCTTAGCGTGTCCAATTCATTTGGGCGTTTGGGCGATATGCTTTCGTTGTTTCCATTCGTTACATTAGAATAAAACATTAAAAAATTATATTTTGTGTACTGGTTGGAAAGTATCTAGAGAGTAACAAAATATATTTTATTAATTGTCTGGTACACCAATTGGTATTATTGGGGGCATGCATCAACGGAGATCAAATGGTTTGCGTTATCCATCTTTGTATGATCTTAATTAGGTCGTGATTTGTGGTCCAAAACTACACTAAATTTATGTGTCAGTGATTCTCAAGAAAGTGATATGTCAAAGCACGTGTTCCGTAAATCCATCATGCAAAGCCAGTGCATTTGATTACACGTGCTGGATGAAGCAATGAAGAACTCAAGCTTCAAAATCTGGAGCAAATCCATTCATGGAGGGTGTAACTTTGTGTCCCGTATACGATAGATGAGCTTCGGGGCTCGTTGATTGATTATTACGAATCCACCCCTCCCCCTGCTATTCAATTACTTGGCCTTTTGATATCAAACATAACAAAACATTACACCCCCTTTGAACAAAACCATCAATTAACTGTGTATTCATTAAAAATATCCAATACTGACACAACGAAGTGACGGCATCACCATTGATTTGATGAAGAGATACTAAACATCGGACATTTCTGTCTGCTATAATTTAAAAAAAAAAAATTAGAAAATATTTTGGTGTCGATCCAAAATTGCAACTTCAACCATTAATTTTAATAATACTGATCTGATAGTGATAGACATTTAAGACATGTAATTAAAACTAGTTGAGATATCATACGTCCCGAGTTTCGTTATTCGTGACATCTACGTTCACTTTTTGACAACAGTAAATGTTGCTCAACACGCCGATGCCAAAATGGTTAAGTTCAATTAGAACTCATGTGACAGAAGTCGTATTACCGCGCATTAAGTGAATAATATAACAGCCTCTATATAAAATATCTATGACAAGAGTGATTATCAAATTTATTTTGGACGACAACAACCGTTTTTGTCATAAGTATTGTAAGCTCTGCTCACAACCCACCGTGCTTATACGATTTTTAAGAGCAGCCTAGCTTGTATTGAGACTGCACTATGAGTGTTACGGGACGTGATTGGATATGCTCCTTGATATTCATATCCCAGTGTGATACGATTACCTTATCAATGTGGATATTGCTTGATGACATCATGGCAACAAGAAAAAACCCAGCAAATTCAATGAATTGTAATACAGAAAACCTAAACATGATTTGAACACGACATTTAAAGAATAAGATCATTACAGTACTCGTAGGTGGCCATAAATATCTTTTGCGTTTATGGTTTTGATAGTTTCTGTTATATCCCCGAGAAAGAAGAGTATATTAATACAAGAAAGTCGTTTCATTCAGTAGTACATGTTGTAAAAAAAGCTTAACTAGCGCCAAAAATGGACAGCTCGAGACTGGCGATGGTAAAGCTTTGCGTGGGATGATGAATCTACACTTTTTGTAACGTTTCGGTCGAATTTTTGTTCTAAATTTTATTTTGAGCATTCAAGTTTTTGTCAAATGTACAGATGCAGCCACCTCCCGTCACTGAACATTGAAGGTGTGTCCTGTCTGCCTATAATAGCTACCTTGTACCTAAAAAGTATTCATTTTGGCGATATTTGGCAACTAAGGCTCAATTATATTTCAGAATGGGATCTGAAATCACTTTTAATGTTAAAATGTAAGTATATATTCCCTTTTTGAAAGTAATATAATGCTTAAGGCAGTACACATTGATGTCCTGGGTGCAATGTGATTACAGCTGCAGATCACTAGACACTCAATGTACATTCAATTGCGAAGGTACATACACAATTGAACTTATAGTTTCTTCATGTATGATGTAATGCTATATCGACAATGAAATGAGTGTGGCTAGTTCTAATATAGCAAATTAAATGTTCGTCTAACTTATAGGTCAAGAGGCAACCATGAACGTTGATTCTGCTTATAGTTAATGTATTAAAAAGGTTTCCATTCGTAAGGATGTTTAGATTTCCAACATGCTTTATGGCAAACAATTCTAACAAATTCCATTTTCTTGTATCATTCCTTGCTTTTGGAAATAAATACACTGTATATATTTAATTCGCTTAATATCGAAAATTGCACTCTATTTTTAGAAGATCAAATGTAAAAATTATTCTGTCCAAATAACAACAATGATATTCTGGATATATGTTTGGTTAAACAATTTATAAATGCACTCCTTCGAGATCTTTTTTTTTTGGTAGGCCACTGGAATTTATACATTTGTTACGATCTGTTGACAATCTAAATAAATTCAGATCGAACATTGTACAAAATAGTATTACAGTTACTATAACATTAACCACTCGTGAGCAAAATAAAGAACTTCGATTCAACCCAATCACTGTACATGTTTGCGTCTTAAACATGCAAAGCAATGGACGTCTTCACGTTAAGAATAATGAAACATGTATAAACTTATTTCGAGTTTTAAGTAACAGTGTATCGACTAGACAACTAAATAAATGAGGTTCACTAGAAATGATTTTCCAGTGAATGGTCATCTCTCCTCAGATGCATTTGTAGTAAATATTGGACTACAGCATGTATCATTTTAATCTAAGATCGTCAATATTATTTTGTGCACTGTTTAGTCATTGCCTAGATACTACATAAAACATTTACAAATCAAAAATTAACATCTATGAATATATTTCAGAAATCGGATTATTCGTCGTGATGCTAATTTTTGTTGCTCTTAACTAAAATCAATGCTCCATCGACCCTTTTTGGGTCTCAAAACAGCACAGGCGACTTTAGCTATAGGCATCAAAGTTTCAATTTGTGCGAGACAGTTATCGGTCGATGTTAGATCAACAGTATAACCCAAAATTGGAAAACTGTTGAACTAAATTTCTGATATTCTCAAAGCTTGAGATTCCTAGAATTAAACATTTCTGCTGTGATTTGATGGTTGACATCCTGTCATGCTCATATTTTAACTTCCTAAGTCAAATGCTTTCTGAAGACAAGTCGTTTAGGACCATAAATGGTTCTTTGCGACATGAAGGTCTTTATGTTCCTGCTTCACACCACCGTTAACGCTTCCAGACATCAAATATTCCATTGGTCATGTCGACATACATACCTTCACCTGAAGACCAGAAGAAGGTGAAATCAAAGCCATTAGATTGCTCAGCTGACCTCTTCTATCACGTACATTATCACATATCTAAAACACACATGGTTATGACAATATCGACAATTTTCAAGCCTTTTAGTGATTGTAAACATATCTAGGTTTGACAAAAATGAATAAATCGTAAGTGCTTCATAAATAGTGCAAGAGTTCAACTGCACATTACTGGAGATGTACATGCGTCGATTCACGTACAATTCATGTTGATTCAAACGGATGTAATAAAATGCTTTCAACTTTAGGAGTGACTGCGCGTTCTTATTGAAGCAGGAGTTGGCATTCTTAGTACTCATGTTGTAAATCATTCTCTCCGTACAGCGGCACAATATTGCAACTTAAACTACCTGGCAATATTTCAGCCAATGAAAACACCGAATGCATGAATAAAATACTTGTTGTCAGCCAGGCCTATGCAATGATGCTTTCGCAAATTGAGGCGTTTGTGTTCTGTAAAGACGATTCAAAGTGCAAGGTGCATTTTCGAATAAAGTTTAGCTTTTTGAATGCTTACGTAAATAACTTAGGCGATTTGAATTACAGTTTTTGAAACGTTATCGCTGATTGCACAATTAGCTTTGATTGCATCCAATCAGCGTTCTATATTTCTAGACCGAGAAACCTTCCATTAAGAGAGACGTTGTATTTATGACGGAGCTACTTCTGTGGGGAAAGAATGGTTATAAGTTCAAAGACTTCAGAAACTGTTCACCTTGAGAACCACAAGTTGCAACGTCACACTTCAGAGCTTCATTATTTATGAGTGTACTTGTAAGAGGAAGTATTATCTTTTGTTTCTACGGTTCATAATCATAAAGTGACAAGTTTCCATAGATCTTCTTCTTCTTAACTGTCGTTGAAATAAAGACAGGGTATGTTATTGCAGCGTGAGTTCAATTTCATTTTTATTCATTTTCTTAAAAACATAATTCATCTCAGGCACAGTACTTATTTAGGTTCTTAAAACGATATTTAGTTAAACGTCATTAAATATTCTTTCTCCGAAAAAAAAAGGCATCTAAAATATTTTGATCAATCCAAACACATAAAACAGAAATGATACAAATGAATGAATGGTACATCCAAACACCTATGAACATTTTTGATAGGTTCACTTTAAATGAAATTCAAAACAAGAAAACTGTCATTTTCATAAGGAAATTCCCTTCAGCTGCAAATGTTCAATCGCCTTGCACCCATAATGCTATCCATTTTCGGTTCCTCACGCATTCGCAATGTGAATCGTGTTCAATAAAAGCTTTGAGAAGCACGAGAATTTGTCCCTGGCGTTTTTACACGTGTGGATTGAGGGCTTCACCCACTCCCGCTTGCCTATATTCCTCATTGAAACGTGGTCCGTTTCCCGTGATGCTTTCCGGAGCCTTGCGTACAATCTGAGATAGGTGTAGAAACAATCCATCTGCTCCATGTCCGGAGGACACAGTGACCAGGCGTCCACTGTCTCATGGCCACGCTTCCACGGGGGGTGAGTCAGGTAGGGCACTTGAGGGAACTCTGAAATATATAAAACGTTATTAAGTTTTTTGTAATGAAATTACCTCTGGTAATGTTATTATTGTAACAACATAAACAAGTCATATAATAGACTATCAATATATCATATGTATTTAAAATACTATTTATTTACTGGACGATAAAAAAGATAAAATCAAAAGTAAAAAACTATAACGACCTTAGAAAGATGAATAATTATAAATCATAATTCCATATTTTATCATTACATTTAAAAGTTTATCTTCGGGTTAAGAGATTATTACAAGAGGAAGTGTTTGAAATGGCGAACACTGACGAATGTTGGCGCCACTAGAGAGAGAAAGCGAATGTATAAACATTTGTGCACGTGTTCCATACTTTCGACGTATTTTATAATTTTTTGTGTAACTAATTTCATTATTACTTCGAATTGCATATAATTGATCTTGAAACAACTAGGTTATCTTAAGACGGTCTATTTCAGTTGCATTACGAACATTCCAGCGCTGTGAGAAATATGACAATGAATAAGTTTCACTACAAAGTTTCACTTTAAAAGGCACTAGTGCACGC
Organism: Phorcus lineatus; assembly: GCA_921293015.1. NCBI lineage: Eukaryota > Metazoa > Mollusca > Gastropoda > Trochida > Trochidae > Phorcus > Phorcus lineatus. Next base: position 42,510,320 of record OV121096.1, read on the forward strand.
CATCATGTCGGATATACATCGATTGCACAGATGAACATATCAATCGATATGACTAACGATCCGCAATCAGGTTATCTTCCTCGTAAGTTATTTTGCATGTGTACGTACTCAGGTCATAAATTTGATTCTAAAAGACCGGTAGTATCTAGTGCAACGTTGCAACAATCAGAAGAGCGAAAGGCTATCGTAATCTATTAATAGTTCTCATAACGTAATACTAAAACTGAAAAATAAACTCTGTATGATTTCGTAAACTTTTGATTAGTATGTTGTTATCATTTATTCATGTCATGTATGTGCAAAATATGACCGTGTTTGTATAGAACCTGAACATATTATTATCTGACAACCTTTTTGATATATTTTATGACATATGAGTTTTTATGTTTTTGCATAGATTGATAACGAAAAAGAAAGAGAAAATAGTAATTCAGAGTAAAGTTAAAAAATGCTTCCAACATTCTTATTCCACCGATAGTATCTGTATGTCAGATCTTCGACAACATCTAATGAAAGAAAGGCAGTCGGACAGATATATTGTTACTATCTAAATACATTTCCTGTAACCCAACCAACCTAGGTAAATACGGAACCCACTTCAATAAGGTCATACAAGGAAAATAGGCACATGGAGCACGCGGAGGTGGCGAGGGCGTGTATTTGTCACTGTTTTATTTTTTCTCTCATCTATTATGATGGATTAATGTTTAATTAAATTCATGTATTAAATTGATTCAAGGTTTGTCCCATGAAACAAAACATAAAACATATCATACTTGATAATACACACATGCGTATAGAAATAATTTTCAGACAGACAGACAGATTTTATTTCTATAAAGTGGCTCTGAGATCAATAGTACATAGGTAAAACACATATATAAGTTCCTAACATTAACGGCTTTATCGTCAGATTTCACCCACTCAGCCTATTGAAATTTCTGTAGTGTTTGAATAATGGCTGTAAATCAACAAGACGACTTATGTATTGGATTGAATATAAAATATTCATTTCATTTTCGATTAATTTTCACAATGACCATTTAGAGTGGATACTTACAAAAATGATTTAAAAAATACATTACATTCCTTGTTGTTACAGCTTCTGAAAATGATCGGTTGGATGTACTTCAGTCACAACATATTATCTTTCAATATCTACGCCCACATATAAATGTACTTCTGAGTAAATCCCTTATTATCTATGTCGATTTGGATATAGATATGAATAGTATTTGGAAAACATAATCAACAACTTATTAAATTATTTCATGTTATCATTATTATCAACATATCCACATATAACTACGGGTTAATGCCATCAAAACGACCTTGTCATTTCAATAGCATTTACTGACCAGTAATGGAGAATAAAGTCCATAAGTGACGTTTAAGACATGTATGAACGAGTTTAATGAACAAACTAGACAGAGGCCACGTTTCCATTTGGGAGATTTCATATCCTCTGGTGACCCCAAAACCGCTACACTTAGAAATGTCGTTCTATTCAATTGCCTACAACAGAAAGCGACTCTAAGAACTCCCATTTGCGAAATCACTTTTACATTCTATCCTAATAAGAATCAGTTACTGCCATAAACGCACTTACATCCCGTCAATATGAAGCCTAAAATAGATTTGGGGAGAAGGAGCCCGACAGGGCAGTTGATCCGAGTGGATACAGACAAGGATTGAAGGTTTAACTTGGATTTGTCCACAGAAGTTGTTGGCAATATTGACGTGTTGGATAAAATGCTACGGCATTGTTGATGTTAACCTGAGTTGACAAAGGTTGATGTTACTTTCTCATTGAATCCCCATTATTGGTTCCAGATGGGCGTTGTAAGAGCTAGTGATACTGCGTGGTCGGAGCAAAATTAATAGAGACATATAGAGTAGAAAATGGAGACGGGTAGGCTAGAAACGCAGAAGGACTGTTGCGATACAGGGTAAAAAAGACTTGTGTTGAAAAGCGAACGAAACTAGTGGAAGCCGATTCGAGTCTGATCGCGTGGTAGGTTGATATGTTCGATATTGCAGTCGAAAGTATTCGAAATATTTTGAATTCTGTAAAAGATCGACAGAGGGAAAGGAAGGTAAATTTTGTAGAGCTTGTGAGGGGGAATTGTAGATACATTAAGGAATTCTGGGTGAGGGGAGGGTAAAGCGAAATGGATTTAATGGGGAACTCTATGGAAACCGAAAGTAGGAAAGTCGGATATATTGATGAATTCTTACCTAAGAACGCACGAAGATCCCGGGTATTAAAGTTTTCATAATAGGTTACGGTTATTAGAGTTTTCTTGAAATAACTCGGGATCTGATTGGCTGCCAGAACTATTTTTTTTATTCAATCCATTTACTTGAAGTATTATAGCATACACGTGTCAACGAGATTTCAAAACAAACATTGTTTTTCATTCGTATAGAGTAACAGGAAACGTTATGTTTTTATTTTGGGTTAGTATACTATTCCTTTCGTATCAGATTGGTTTGCTTAATTTATAAACATTAAAAACGTTGCGAATTGTTGGGACTGTATGCGCGAATGAAGACCATGACATAATCATTGTTCGTCGCCTTTGACTACAATGGCTCAATTCACTTGCAACTCGCCGCAAGGAAAGTATTTTGAAAAAAACACCTCAAAGCTAAAAGCGGTTTATGAGTCACTTGTGAATGATTGTGATAAATTCCTCGCTAAAGATATCAGATTTGTTAAATTAATTCTTTAGAAACTCGGAGAAGGAAAGGCAAATTTAAAGGAAATCAAAGGAAAGGAAATCGAGGTATTCATTCGAGACTGGCTGAGGTATATTGTGTATCACGTTTGAGACAGGGAAATGAAAAATACAGGGACTGCGATATGTGCGAAGAAGGAATTAAAATGTCAATTCAGCCATCTATAACAAATGTAAGAAAGATTACACATGGCAGTTTTATCAATTGTTTGAGTTATCAATTTCAATCAAACCATTAATTTCATGGGCAGCTCTGTCTAATTGACAACCACATACGAGTATCTCAATATAATCTTTCAATTTTGGACAATTTCAAGACGGATAGTTTTTTACGCATAGCTAATTAAAGGCGTTCTTTTCGAAAGGTAGCCAAACGTTCCCATTTACTTGAATAATTTACAAGTGTGTACAGCTAGAGTTAGTAAAGATTAATTATCATATCAATTCGAGTAGCATAGAAGCTCATTACTGCTTGAAAACTGATTCCAGGATGGTCCCAAGGGTGCTACCGTTCCTAATTAGCTCTGATTAATCACAGAGCATTAGATGGGTGTGGGAGGGAGTTCTTTAGGAATTGCTACCATATATAGCTTACTAAATGACGACACATGCAAGTCAATGATTAAGACCTATCTGCATACACTGCAGACAATGTAGAGAGACATATTAAGCGTCGACTATGTCACGGTTAGTCACCAAGAAATGTAACCTCGATACGAGGGAGAATGTGAATGAATGAATAGATGAATAAATTATTAGATACATTAATAAAATGAATGAGGGAATGAAAAATATGCTTGAATTTATTAATAACAATTGATTTACATTTCTTTTCTAAACCCTATTTCACATGAATAATTCTTGAAAGTTATATTCTGCTTTTAGAAGTTATTCATTGTTCTAAGTTAATAACCACAACCTTCAAAGTGTGTTAATAGGAACACCTTCAAACCCAATAATGTTCAATCAGGGATATACGATCCCTGGTTCAATATAATAGTTTAGTTCCTCTTTAAAAATTCCACCATTCCAGATCAATAATGTCGTGAAAACGAAACTGCATAAGAAATATTCATAACCATCATGATAGAAGTACCATCATTCGATTACTAGTGTACTTTACTTCACTGGTGTATCCGCTTGTGAAGTGTTGATAAAGGCTTGGGTTTGATTTAAGTGTGTTTCATGAGTTCTACTTGAACATCAAACATTTGGAATTCGATTTTATCGAGGTTTTAATATACCCAGTTTAGATTTGATATAGACTATATTGCAACAGTCGATGACTCGTTTCCGTTTGATATCAATATTTGTATCATGGATGCCTACAGACAACAATTCGCCAGCACTTTGCTTCAAGACTTACACTTATGTGTAAAGAGGTCCGTAATTAATAACTGTGCAGTTATTCATGGGAGAGAATACATCTTGTAACCAGTAAACAAAGTTAGTTTTATTACATCGAAATACAGCCAACGTGACAGATTATCATTGTATATTCATTCTTAAACAAGATTTTATTTCATTTTTAATTTGGTAACGATCGAATATCCATTAATACCGGTTACTGACAACTGACAACGTGATTGTATATCCTAATATTTTGGGGAAATAAATATGGACCTATCTAATTTTTAAAGGAATTCACTTTTCTCATTTATATTCCATAACATGCTTCCATGTTTAACCCAATGATTGGTCTATATACCGATTCGTTCATATGTTACAATTGAGATCAAGTTGTTCAAGCTCATATAATCAATATTGCCACTCAGTCAAAAAGTATTGATTTACAAAAACAATACTTTAAAACACTTTTTAGAGCGTGTAAGTTTGTCATCTCTGATGTTTAATTAAAGAGGACGCAGAAATTTTGCCGAGAATGAAAGCTCGTAGTATTCTTTATGTTACCGGGGTAATAAATCTCATAATCCCTCCATGTTGATACGTTCTTCTAATCTGTATATATAGGCATATATACAGATTATAAACCAGTCCAAGTTTCATGCAAACAACATTATCTTGCTATAATTAGAACATGATAATGATAAACATTTTAACTGTCTTTTAAACACTATTACGAAGACACATGCACTTTATAAAGAAATTTATATTTACTAAAATATTTATGTCATCAGTGTCCTTGCTCTTATGGGCCGGAGCCTACTTGACACAACGCACCTTTGGACGTTCCCTCAACAACTAATGTACGGATACCAGAATACACGTGCATGTTTCTCTTCCTCCAAGCCAAGCAATCAGGTGTTTTCGGAATAAACAAGAAAAATTACATGTTTCCCTTCATTTCAAGCAACATTGACACGGTGAAACCTTCCTGTAAGCCGCTGTTTCCCAAACTAGAAAACCTCTCTGTGCCCTCGCTATTGCAATGCTTTGATGATTCTTAAATTGTCCTTAATTGACTTGAAGTACTCCCTACCAAGCATGCTGTTTATTTGCATATATGAAGCTTTTTCTTCTTAGCGAAGCTATTTCATTCTACTAAGTCGTAGCTATTCAATATTGTCTTATCATGTTTCCTTGTTTATAAAGTGGGATGATAGTGGCTTTTGTCCAATCTTCAGGAAATGATCCCGTATGAAAGTGTTTATTAAACAATGAGACTAAAAAGGCATGTTTTCACAACATTTTAGCATTTCACATAAAACAGCATCATTACCAGGCGATTTACCATTCTTTAAGTGGTTCAGAGCTGCATTAATTTCCCTGTCAGTAATAGTTGACTCCAACACTAATTCATCAATGTCAACTGGTGTAATAGTTTCATCAAGAATGACGTCATCATCTGTGCGTGTTGTATTACTCTCTGCCGAAGACGTATCAAAAACATTATTAAAATGCTAAAACCAAAAGTCGGGACTGTTATTAGTCGTTGCACTTCTCCTTGGAGAGACGCTCCTGAGAACTTTCCAGAACACACTGGAGTTGGACAAACTTGATTTCAAGTTTTTTTTAGTCTGTTTTTTTTTGGTAGGTAAATATTGCAAAGGCTTTTTCCATTGGCTGTTAATATCTTTCTCACCAACCATTCTAATGTTCGCAAATCACACTGAGGAGTATGTCAGCATAAGTACTGAAGCAAGAGGACGCCCATATTTTACTGCTGCATTGCAAGGCTGTCAAGAGATAATGTTGGATAACCTGACAAACACGTTCCGTAGGTGTGAGGTCATCTTCTGCTTCCAAACTGACACATTGCCCATCATCTCCATTATAATGTTGTTCCAACTCACGAGAAACACGAGTAATAAATCAGCGGAACTAGTGTCCGTCTAATAGCTAATTCCTGTTATGCCCTTGCCAATTCCCTCGATAGCGCAGGCGGAACGAAACCAAATATCCAGACTGATCTATATTTAGTTTTTCCGTTATGGAACACCACGTGATATCCGTTGAGGTAATGCTCTTTGCAAATATTCCATTTCCTTACTCTTACCATATTCTGAAGATAATTGTTCGAGTGAAGTTAGTTGATGCAAGACGACAGTGAATTCATTGGTTTCAAACATGATTACATAGGCATAAGTAACGAGTGCCGGCAACTGCGAGCATTGTCGTCGCTAAAATTGTCCGCCAATTTGAACACTGAAAAATTAGTCACGTGATATCTACAAGAAGAATGTCACACCGGATGTGCTGTACTCCCTACGGAGATATCATTTCCGAGAGGGAAAACATGACCTTAGAGATCAGAGGGAACGTGGGGATCTACTCATTCTTCTTCGTCACAAAGGAATTCTGGTCAGATGACAATTTGATATATAATTATATACGAAGACGAGAGGGCTTGTTTAAATATGATCTATAGTGATGAAAACATATTAACCATCCAATCTTTAAATAGATGGTTTTGTAATGATGAAAATAAAATGACAATGTTATACTGTTGTCAGGATAGCGTGGAATAGTCCGTCCACTCTTGCTCAACCTGCTAAGTTCATTCAATGGATTATTTATAAAATGATTTAAATAGACCGACTGAGCCATTGAAATGTAACTATTAGCGCAACCATACATACTGAAATGTAACTATTAGCGCAACCATACATAACAAAAACGTTCCACGGAAGTTAACACACGAATTGTTCATAAAATTATATACTTCGTTCACAATAGTGAACTGAAAAGCCTACAAATTAGTCTAACATTGAATCAAAGTGCAATTTTTAACGCACAGCCACGAGATAGATAAAGGTTAAACATATGATCATTGATATGAATCTTCTTTCTGTACAAACGCACTGTCATTCCTCGCGTAACACATATCATACGATATTCCACTCTAAAGGAATACAAGGGAAAAAAGCATGTTTGATATTTCATATTGATAATTAAAGTATAATGTTATACTTTATCATATTATTAATGTATTATACTTGACCTGTTAACAAACAAATGCTGAACAAACGTTTGGTACACTGTTCATAATTTCCTATGTAAAATAATCATTTTTGGAAATTTTGAAAATGTCAGCAATTCTTAAAAGACAATTAAAGGACCGTACTTTTTGATCAATATGTTATGGGGTTATATCTAAACTACAAAATATGGGACATTTGCCGGAAACATTTCTGGGATTACCAAAAAGAGGCAAGGGGTGAAATGAAATAATTCAGATTTTCATATTTCTTCAGTAAAATATTAATTAAACAGATTTCCGTTAAATTTAATGATATATATGATATTTATATGATATATATTGCATTATTTCAAAGTGTTTTGAAATAAACAAATTATGAGACATTAATAATGATTTTATTTCTCAATCGAATTATCTTCTCAAAATCTTCTGGCTGAAAGGTGATTGCATGAGTCGAACCCCTTGATACATAATATCAATTTTGCACTAAGTTTGCAATGTAAAAAAGTTTTGTTCAGCAGCTGTAGCGATCAGGGTTAAATCAACCCAATGTATGAATGTATAGCTGCTCTGAGAAAGTCTCTTTTGATAAGAGGTTTTGGAGGAGAAGCTTTGCCCATTTAAAGCAGGGGAGTGTATTCATTCGGTGAACAACCAGAACAACTGACTGTAATATGGGGTGAGATGGTTTAGCACCGCTTTCAAGCGTATTTCACTTATATCACGGCTGCTAGTATATTTGGAGAGAACGCCCGAAACACCACTGTGGCTCTGCATTGCGGTGACACCTTCGAGCATTGGTTGGAACTAACGAACCATGGGTGGTACTACGCTGAAATGCAGTGTAGCATTGCACCCAAACCTTACTGCATGTGAAATAGTTCTAAACTGCAGAAAAAGTTGCCGAGCCCCTTGACCTCGTGATTCGAAGCTGAACGCGCTAACCCCTGCGCTATCTAGCCCCAAAATGGGGTGGAAATAGTTGACAACAAGGTCGGTGTTCCTGTAGCCATAAGTGCCATTCAAACTATCTCACAGTCTGATCGGTAACGCTTCACTTATTCGATCAAACACCTCGCAGTCCCTACACTATGTTGCTTTCAGACAAGTGCCAGACCATGGATTTCTGTTCATTTGGAACCTGCGTTCAGTGACGGAGTCAGCTCAATGTCAATATCTAGCCGGCCAGATTACAACGTCCTTTTTTCAAATGTCAACGTCATGCCATCAAACAATAAGTGGGTGCACGTGCACTTAACCAAAGAAGTTTCATTGTTGTTAATTTGTAACGCGTGACCAATCTGCTTTTATCACAGGTCATGATTCTTTCAACATGAAAATTTGTAGCTACCGTTTTCAGCAAACATGTTTTCATTTTCTTTGCACATGTTTTAATCAGGGCACGTTTTCTCTACTAAAGGGGCGTATATGATGGCAGATATGATATAAATAATGACGAGGAACCGGCTGTTGATAAAATACCATCAGATCTCATGTGACTAGGTGAAGGTTCTCAAAGCATTATATCAATTTTACAACTATTTGAATAGGTACATTTTGTATACTATGTTGGTCCAGAACTGCTTATCCCTCCGAAGTTGCTCGAGTTTACAGTGATTTAATGTTCAGGAGGGATTCTCAATCGGTTAATCATCAGTAACAGGGAGGCAGTAACGCGTAATAAATCAACGACGTAAAACGTTCTGTTACGTTCTGTTCTTTGTATATCAGTCGCAGCTGGTTCGTCTCCAGAAATACGAGATGTACACACAATCCTAACTGGCACAACTGATAAATATCATAAATGTACTTCAGTCCTTCATCTAATTATTCATCGACGGGCCGACGAGTTGCTTGTTATAATGTGATTTGATAGCTTGTTTTATAACCCATGGAATCCCCTAGGGTGTAATGGAGGAGATACATGCCAATCCCGTTCTCTTAACAAGGCTTTTAACCAGGTTTTCCTTAATTCCCATTTACATGTTCATGCTTGGTTTGACGATAAATGATAGGACAACGTGTTCCTGATCAGTAAAGAGTTCATTTGATTCTGAGTGAGCAGTTTTTATCAACGATAAGCTATATCGCGTGTTTTTCCACTTAGTCTTGAATAAAAGATATTTCAACAATGTGTTCTCGTGTTTCATGCAGAGTAAATCACAACAGTTAGTCAAGAATCGTTATATGTTATATCACAGCTACTTAGCATGTCATTAAATGAATTAGTTTTTAGAAATCGTGTTAAACAGTAAAAACAAAAGACATATTGTTCGTTTCAGCTGAAACCCCTCGAGTAAAATACATTTAAAAACTATTACTCTACTAATTGAACTATTTAAGCTATAATTAAAGTATGGATTATCTATTTATGTACTTGCGCACCTAGATCCAGTAGAAAGACAATGGGAGGCGAAGTCCTTCATCAGCGCATTGTTGATCTGTCCCATGATTATTTGTCAAATGCGTGGACATTCCATCAAAACATGCATTACCATTACAACTAAACAAATAAATGCTCGAGAAGGACATTAAATATACAGTGAGTTGCATGAGAGACATCAAGGCCGCATGTAACGACAAAAGTTTGATGTTCTCGAGCAGCTCGTTACGTTACATGATGTCGTTAACAACACCGTACCTTTCCAACTAAAATCCATTATAAGTTCTGATAGAGGACCGGCATGAGTATTAATACTTATATAGCATTTTGCGTGTTATAATAGTTTATATCTATGTACTAATATAATATCTCCTTCGGGTGTTTTAATTGTAGCAGCCTAGATAAGAAGCAGAGAGCTTGTACATTTCAAGCTTGTAACCATGCACCTTGCTGTCTCTCTATTGTTCTTTGCTCTGACCTCTCAGCCACTTCATCTTTCTATCCTTTGTGCTCTATTGTTAGGTAAGCTTACTTCTCTATAGGCGAGACTGACAAATCGCAAGGTTAAGCCGGAGAGAGATCGCAGATCTACCTGTACAGGTTGACGCCATTTGCTGTTGGTTATAAAACACGTCATTTAAGTGGAAACCCTTTGGCAGATAGCTATCCAAAACCTAAAAAAATTTAAATCTTCGTCTTATACCTTTAATACTAGTTTTATCGTTTGCTGCTGAAAGTAATGAGACGAAATTGGAAGGGTTTTTTTTGAGAAATTTCTTTTTAATTTCTCTTTATAGTATTCCGTATTACTTAGGTTACTTTACCATGAATTCAGCTAAACATATATATATATAAAATTATGTGGAATTCAGCTACATAACTACTTATTGGGAATTCAGCTGTATATCTAATAATTTCGATTTCAGCAATATTTATACTTATACAAATTCAATTTTATTTTTTTGCAAACAAATATATAATCTTAGATCGGATTCCATTTCATTCGAAAATCACAATTCAAATTACGTAAATTACACATCTACCATGATAAACATTCTATTTTCTTTGATAGATCACGAGTTAAAGCTATTATGTTTAAAAAGATGAAATAAATCGCATATCCATTACCATGAAAGTAAAGTAATGCGTTTTGTAAGAAAAACAAGATAATCTATATATATAGAACTTTTACATGTAGACATAAACGGCATCCCAGGATAGATACGTTCTCTTTGGGAAAATAAATGTATTCCTTACATAATGCCATACTGCATAGAAAATCAAACTTTATTTATGTTTAGGAAAGTTTTAAAAAGTTTTTCGTATATACTACGGAGCATATTCTCTCCATTTTGAATTTCACCGTATTGAAATTCAACTTGTGTTGAATTCTCCTTCAATACCTAATGATAATTCAATAATATTCCTTTGCATTTTCTTATATTTTCTCTTTTATAGAGGCACTACGTTTTTAAGATAGAGAAATTGATGCTAAACCGTGAAAAACCTGTCTTTTTCAACAGCAATAGTAAAGAGGTATCACCGACGTCCTGTATTACATAGACAAGGAAGAGATAAATGTTTTTATTTCCAGACGCCGCCTTGGGTAACCTGTAATTGGTCAATTACTCCTCTGGATAGCGCTCAGTGTCTAACGTCCTATCTTCTCACTTACCTATGTCTATCACCTCTTGGATATTACCTCCAGGAATGAGTGGCTTGTGGCATCACTAAGGTTACAGTCAAAGAGCCAACAATAGCTCAATTACTAGCGGACACATGATAAATTGGAGTCAAACCTTCGACAGTGTATTTATCACTTTTTGGTATCCGACCTAGGTTGGAAATTAAAGTTTCATTTTGCTGGATTCACATACGAGTGTGTAAAAACTTATCGATACTGTTATTGTATCTAGAAGTACTGGTTCTTGTAAAAATACCATTTCAAAGCTAATCGGTTCAGTATAGTGGCAAAATAGAGGTGCCATATAAGTCTTACAACTTACATGTCAAAAGATTTTCATTGAATAGCAAATTACTGCCATACATTTTGCTTTTCGAAATGGATATACAATTCGAATAAAATAATTTGAACTGACATCAACAATTGTGGTTTTTGACACGTATGATAGGTAAATGAATCGTTATGAATACGTATGGGCACCTTATATTTTTTAAGAACCCGTGCTACTACCCCTTTAAACCAATACATACTGCTGGAGTTACATTCCAAGTAACATGCAGCATGTCATTCTGTGATAACGTTCGTTGAACTGAAGAACAAGAACACACATGTCATATGATTTAAGGTAAAGTTATTTGTGACGACAAACGATACGTTTCTATGATAAAAGACGGATGCATTCTCGGCGTTATTTGCTCAACTGATAATGAATAACATGCCTGCATTTGTGGAATATTAACAATTCCCTATGTAGATGCCATAGTCTTCGTCTATCATTTATCTGAATCTATCAGATCCATACTGAACTTAAGTTGTTTCACCAACAGCACGCTAGGAATTATTTTCATCTGAATTGTACACTTAAAAAAATCAACATTCACTCAAATGTGGCATCCCCATGAAACAAACTTTACCCGAAAATCTAAAAGAATCTGAACTTAAATTGTATGTTTTGATAGATCAAATCTATCCTATCTAAATATGTGAAAAAATCATCGTTGAAATATAGGTTCCTTCTTCACCAAACATTCTACGCAATGTGTGTGTCATCGATTGTGTCAATTAATCAATACTTCAATACGACGGATCAGCGTTTCTTAATTAGGAGAGTCCTAGTTGGTATAATGATTAATGAAATTAATAAAATCCAAGATATATCTATTCCATTCATCAAAATCAATTTTAATTTGCAGGAATTAATCAGCGAGGTAATGTTTATGAATTAATAACATACCGCTGATAAAAAGTAAATCAATGTCATTGATTATATAACAATAACCCTTCTGTAAGATATGTGAATTGTTTACACTATAATGACTTCAAGAAAGGCTTAAAAACAGGAAATTGTCCATCCTAACGTACATAACGAGCAACTCTACGCCTCCCTTCTCCTGTGTTTGTACCATTAACTCAAATATATCAATTACAGCCGCTTATTAAAGTCAAAATTCATCTGTAGATAGATATATACATGCTAAATAACGTTTTCGGCAAGGCATCTATCTCTTATTGTAGTCTTGATCAGTACGAAGATATACCTTATATGCACATGTTTGAAAAGTTACAACCAACATATTAGTAACATCACTTACTTCCGGTCGCAAGAATTCCCATTCACATATGACACTTTTTAAGAACACATTTTTAGTTTGAATCTCCATGAACATATACCACTTTCTAATGAAAAAAACACTTTATTTAGCAATACATGACACATAGAGAGTACATTTAGGAGAGCAAAAATTATTGTAGTAATCGCCATCACTGACTGTACGATCGGCAACTTATTCTTTCAAGACGGGTGTTGTTGCCACGCTTCACGTAGAACTTATTGCAAATATAAGTAAATGTCTTTTAGACATGACCCAATATGATTAAAATCAAATAATCCATTCCCTCCCTAGTCCTATTTTGGTTTGTCACTTGTTTGAGGAGACTCCGCTAAATCATAGATGAGTGACAAGTTACAACAACTCGAATCAATCATATGATTTAAATGAGATCGGTCATTTTGCAGCATCCGCAATGGTCATGATTTGTTAAGTGGCATGTTAGAAGTTGAAACTCAGAAAAGAAACAAGTACACCGGATATCGACATCTGATAAAGCTCTGTGCATATTCCAAGCTATTTTCTCAAAAAAATGCATCTCTCATGCACAGTCTTTAATGAAACTTGTCTCTAGGTATGTCTATAACCAACCCTATCGAAACATCAATCTTAAACAATGATCTCTTAAGAATCAGATGATAGCTGACAAGGATTTGAAGTTTATTAAGAGGATAGTCTCGCTGATAAGAGAGTTCACGGAACTTGCACGTCACAAGGCTGTCAATCACATCGTTGAGTTAATGCCCTGTGAAGGTACCAGGAAACAGAGCTCTCCCCTGCATTAGCTATGGGGGCGGTAATACAGCGACACTCAAACAACGCTTCCAGCCCTGGATATATAACTTTGAACTCAGCTAATAAGCACCAATTGGACTCGAGAAGTTATCTTATCCCCTAAAGCACTATAGGCCATAGGATCTCACTGATTAGAACGAGTCAGTCTGCTTCCATTGTCTGAGCCCCATCTACCGTGTTTCTTCTGATAACACATAGGCCACTCCTTTACAAACCAACCGAACCTAACTGCTCTTCCTTAAGGTTACTCTCATGAGTTCAGTCAATAATTTCTTTCAGTAATTACGAGGAAATGCCCCTGCTTTGTGGATGTATGTCTAAGCACAGTATGTGTTAATATAGTATTGTACGGGTCGATATCACCGGCAATACACCGGTAAAACCGGTATTTTTAATGTTTCTGCGTGATATGATGTCACGTTGTTCATGACGTCATCACGTGTGATGACGTCAGAATAAAAGGTCATGATGGTGACTGACTTCACTGCATCTACTTTACTTCGATATGTGGTAAACAAATCTACGTGGTTTTAAAGTAACTAAAGTGTTACCTCAAACCACATACTATTTACAGTAAAGTACAGTTTTGCCCTGAATAATCATTCTACAAGGCATTCTTTAGAAACCAACTAATATTATAATCATTGTGTTTTTTAAGACCGATGACTAACGGTGAGCATCGATTATTTAAGCCGAACGTCAAATTAAGTTCTTTGATTACTGAAGAATGTTAATTGGAGACAGACGATTATCGATCATAAATGACGACGATTATCGATTATTGAAGTCAAGGTCCATGCGTTATGACATCCATATCTCGTTCTTAAAAAACTCAACTTCTACAATCCCCAAACACCAAGTGTTTATCAGAGACCGAAATGTATTAAAGAATTGCGTTAATAAGTTGTATACGGTAATATGTGGTCACTTCTAATGTTATGATCTTAATCAAATCTAATAGTGGTCAGTCTCGTTGTCAAGTCCAGTCCCTAACGGCGACTCTACGAGCTATGGACATCAGCACCTCAGGCAACTCTAGGACCTGAAGTGCAGGTTTGATTTGGAAGTGGGTGATAACGTACGTGTTATTCTACCCTCATCAAAGTGCATTTTATTCATTGAAGTGTTGCAGCAACTACTAATAGTAACGTAACGTGAAACGTTTATAAATAATTTAACTTCGCAAAATAATTGAAGGATCACAACAAGTTATTGGCCACTCTCTTTCTGTAGATTGTGTCTATATAATAGATACAGTGTATGCATGCTACTAGCTATGTTCACAGCGATATTACTTTTACTGTTTTCGTAATGGTATAATATAAGAGTATAAAAAATGATGTTTTTTATACAGCATCTTAAAAAAACCTACCTGATATTACCTCCCGTTTCCCTTTGCTGTCAGTAATGACAGTGCACAAAGGGTAATTAGTGACATTAAATGATCATGAATGATAACCCAAAAGACTACAACAAAAGACTACCTAACATATAATCTAAATGTTACACGCGGAAATTTCAATTTTATCTATAAGTCTTTTCAAGATATTTTTACGACAATGTCAGTAATGACTTAAATAACGAAAAAAACATGTTAGAACGTCAGTTCTGATAGTGGTGTACCAAATTTGAACAGAGTTCTAAATACTGACTAATTACTACTATTTTGAGCGTTGTTGTTCTCTTTCAATTCTGTGGGCGGTCTGTAGCGTTATCACAGAAGGGTTAAGTTAAAATATTAAATACGATAATATCATAAGTTTGTTATTGTTTCTTCCTTTTACACGTCGATCTAAATTGTTCTCTTAACATATTTTGCTTTTGTTATAGTATATCCTTTACGTTCGTTTGATACACTCAGCGTCAATGATAAAATCAAATAAAGTGAAAGAGATTCAAGCGGTACATCAGAACTTATAATCATTAGTGATTGATATAGAGTTATAATGACGAGCACCGAACCACTTACATTACATTTGTTGAATTTTTCAATCGAACGATTGTTTTTAGCGAGTTAAAAAGATAAACGTTAGTAATGGTCTTTTATGAGATTCGTTTGGTAGGCAATATTCTTTACTTGCATGCCAGTGAAATAAAATTCATAATAATGTAAATTTCATATTATACAATCATATAGTACATTCCATGAATTGTTTGCGAATCGATGTGTTGGGGATGTAAGTAAAGACATGCAGCTGCATATCAAAAGTTTATTCACATACAACTCTATGGTAGTGCAAAAATCATGTTATTTTGATTTAGTTTGGAAGACAATAAAATTCCTGCAGAAAATCTGACAATGATTTACCTATTGTCAATGTGTAAAATAGCCATTCTTTAATCAATTTTGGAATTGTCTTCTTTCTCGTGCAAAAATCGATTTTTGGATGATGAAATAGACACAAGGGGTCATATTTTCGAAATTCCGATTTCCTGAAATATCGATTAACATATTCCAGTTCCAATCTTTTAGAAAAAAATCAGCACAATCACATTGTGCAAGAAAACAAACATGACTTGTGCTTACAGCTGAACACTTCAAATGGATTTTTAAGCTAAAACTGAAAATGAGTGTTTTCGGAATTTTGACCAATGGTAACTTTCATGACCTGCCAGAACTGTTACGGTTTACTGTTTGGTACGATATAGAACGTTACATTAGATCAACACTAATGAATTGAAAATCCATCATTATCTTTTTGTTTTTCGAAATGCTATGAGGCCTCAAACACATTCCAAATTACACGATATTAGCTCTATGATAAGCAGGTATGTGAACAAAATTTCGGTATGAAGCTGTACATAAAAAATAAGTAGACAGTTATTATAAGATGTGCTTTACATGATGTGTATGATGTGAATGATGGTTTCCAGACTGTCTGACATACGTGTTTTCTCAGTTTTACCATTGTTGAAGTGTCAACAATCACTGCATGGTGACAACGGAAATAATGAGGCTACAAGAACAAAAGAGTTTAGGAAGAGCCCTTGCTGAGGTATGGTAGATTAAAAAGGCCGAATATGACCTTCCTCGAAGTGATTCAAATTCATTGGTTTGGGATCAAGTGTCATTAATTATATTATATTATTACATTTTCGTCTACTTGATTTGTACAACATACTTAAGGTCATTGACAAAACGCTTATCCTGGGGTTTCCTCAATTATTGGCCTGTGACGCCAAGCGTCAATAATGACATTACAATAAGAGGATTGTATAACCAAGCATGGCAGGTCATCATAAAAGATTTTATCTGATTCACATTACGAGGTCCGTGGCCCTCTGGATAGAGAGACGTCTTCCCACATCAAAAAACCAACAAAGGTCAACGTACATTCCTTCTGTATTCGTTTCAGCTATTGAATTTTAGATAATCTTCAAGTTTGCTTCAATGTGCTTTTCATTACTTTTAATTCGTGTTGCTTGTCAATTGACAGGGAGCTTTGTTATTATGCAGAGTAATTTCTTTTTATGCCATGATTGATTCATTCTAGCGAAACACATGTAGATAATCTTTCATTGTCATTACCATGCCTCTATACAAATTGATATGTACTTTTACTGCCTAATATGGTGTATGTGTGTATAAAATATAGGTCTGTGGACTCGTAAGTGCTAATAAAATATGTTTAAATGATTAAAATTAATAGATCATGTTGTTAATATTGTTATAGGATATGCTTCAACTTTCTACTATAGTACAATTCCGAGCCATTGCCGGATAAACTGACACTTTAAAGGTCTATATTCCCTGCCCCACACTGAGACACAGTTTGAGAGACTTTTGGTGTCTGCATGGGCAAGAGACATTTTTCAAAATGTGCCATTGCTCACCTAGCATCGAAAGTGTTTGTCGGTGATGACCTTTTAGCTAGTGGATGGACATGTGCACCTTATCTATATCTTCTTTATCATAATTCCATTTTTATTTCCTCTATTTGAGTTACTTTTGATATGTTGTTGGTTTTGGATACATAGTATAAGAAATTGTTGTCTTCTGAAATTATTTAAACAATGGGCAAATGTTGTGACAAACCTGTTATTTGGATGATGGATGTATGAGTCAAAATCCACACTGATCGTGCCAATCATATCACAGTTAATTATGTTCTTTCAGGCAAAAACAACTTGCATAGCAGGTAGGGGGTGGTTTGAACATATTTCATGTGTTTTATTACTAGAAAGGAAAGGATGATTAAATGTCATCTTTGTCAAGTTTTGTATTTTATGTGTAAGTTACCCTATTTGTGACACGATTTGTAGGTACAGCATATCGGGGCAGTGACGGAGGGTGGCCACCAGCGATAAGATATATAACAAATGCAACCAAACAACCGCAAAATGATCATGTATTTGAATACCGTGTTAAGAGAACCGCCCAACTTAGAATAGTTAGAGTCTTAAATAATTCGATCAGATATAAATGATTCGGAATTTCACACATAAACCTCAAGTGTATTTATTTTTCTTATCTCAGAAAGTCCACATCAGGAACAAGTTGATGAAAGAGTACGGATTCAACACAGCGTTAAAGAGGTTTTATTCATATACGGAGGTTCAAGTAACCACTTCTAACTTAGCTATTGGCCGACCACGAAAACCACCCTGGCTTTCATTTAAGCATTGCTTCCAAACTTATAGCAAGTTCCTAACTAGCCGCGGATCAGTTAAAACACTCTGACCTTCGACATTTTAGGCGTTTATTATACTTATTGGTTAATGATTATGTCTTGAACACATTTTTTCGATTTTGAGTTTCAGAAGTTCTATTTTCTTGGTGCACGATTGTTAAGGTTAGCAATTGTCGGAAATCGGAAGTCGGAAGTGCGTAACAACTGGCTATCTAGATCAGTTCAATAAAACCAGCCATAGTTGTCGACTGCCTGAGAGATTCGAACTAGGTACCTTATGATTATTTAGACGCCAAATCAACTTTCCGCCCTCTTGACATTGCAGACTATCTATGAAAAGAGAAAAGCTTAACATTGAATACCTTAATTTGAGTTTAAATAAGAGGAGGTGTTATTGGCCCCTTTAAGAATGCAATCTACAGACATCATGCCATGCCATTAGTAGTCGTATTATCTTTACTATTATCTTGAACAGCTTATTAGTTTATTTACGATAATAACCCTTAGACAACTATGTCTGTAAGTCTCTTTAAGCACAGATACCTAAAGATCCGTATGTCAGTTTCTTAATTTCATTAGCTCCTTGCTCAAATGAAATTGAGCTTTCTTTCTTCTTGTTATATATTTTATTTCTCCGGTTTGACGTGATAGACATTTACATTTTAGAGTTGAAACAATTTGAATGCAATTGAGATCGAATTTGAAAACGATATTATTTATCCTCTTAAAATGATCGTAAATAAGTCTATTCTGATATTTACAAATTCTAATACCGACATTATGAAATTAATGTATAAATACATAAAGGTTAGAGGGACTTTGATATATGACGCGGGATGCTTATCAACCAACGCTGTCCTATTTTGCCCTAAAGAATACATGATAAATACTACTGTTCATATAAATTATGTTTCTCAATAAAATGTAGAAGAGATATGTAAAAAACCACATTTCATTACATATTGATATACCAAACGAGTTTATGATTTGCGCAAAATAAACGATAGAGACAGCGCAATGGTTACCCAACGAATTTTTATGAACATTACATCATTATCAATTAATATGATAGCGGCAGAATATCGAGATCATAATAGTTTTATCATTTAAACATTGAATCGTTATGCTCATGAAAAGTTATGAATCTTTTAAAGCCTTGCCTCAAGATTTTTTGCCGGCAGCACATTTCGAAATATTTGTTAAATGTCTAAAATGAGGAAGGAATTAAAACGTGGATCGTACTTGAGAAACAAGGAGAACAGAGGGCTTACAATCAGACAGCGAGACCTTCAAACAATTCTATAGATGGTCCACGCAACGGCACCACTTGCAGTACATCTATTCGAACAGACACAGTGAAGTACGAGGTTAAAATGAAATTCAACTTTACATATTTGCGACGTCCTGTGGCAATATAAACAGTTATACCGAAACGTCGCAAATCTGTTAAATAAGTTGAATATCATTTTAATCTTGTACTTCGTTACCATTTAAAGAATGCCAATAAAAGGGTTCTAGTCGGACACGATTGACGTCATACAAAGTGCTAAAGAGTCTTAATTACAAGACATTGAATGTAAAGATGTGATACCTAAAGGAGATATATAGAGAATCTCACCCAAGTGTCTTCTGATATCGAATATATCAACACAAGTTGATAAAAGTTACAAATATCCGAGTCTTGCCCCAAGGATATTTAACTTTTATCAAACAGTGTTGATATTTTTGATAACAGAAGACACGAGGGTGAGATTCTATTTATCATCCAAAATCATTTTTCATTTCGATTCCGTGAAAAATGTCTATTTCTGAACACTGCACTACTCTAAGAATATCAGTGGTGTCATCATGTTTATGACGTCATAGCATTGTGATGTCATCATGTTTATGACGTCATAGTGATTGTCATTGTGATGTCATTACTTGATGATGTAAAACAACTGTGAT
Source organism: Phorcus lineatus (assembly GCA_921293015.1). Lineage (NCBI taxonomy): Eukaryota > Metazoa > Mollusca > Gastropoda > Trochida > Trochidae > Phorcus > Phorcus lineatus. The sequence goes on from OV121096.1 coordinate 42,530,492, forward strand.
GTCATGAACTTGACTGTAATAGGGCATGGTTCAAAATCAACTGTCAAAAAGATATCTTCTTGAAACGATATATCCAAGGAGAGATATCTCCTGTGGAACACAGTTTTGGATGATAACTCTCTGCCTGCACACATTATCTTCCCACTCTGTCTGTCTGTGCTTCAGTCTCTGCCTGTCTGTCTCTATATTTTTCTCCCTTTTAATACGATTTGTAATTTAGCGGTGATTTTAATGAGTATGTCAGCTATATACGATGTCCAGAACGAACAAGCAGCAATTTCCTTTGTACTGCTCTTAGTTTCAATGTAAAATTGCAATCCTCTTTCTGAATTAACAGCAGTGCTCAGCAGCATACAAGGACGAATTATTCAGAAGAAGCGAGCTCCAAAGCCTTCTGAATCAAAAAGCTGGGGGAGCATGTTTGGGTAACAGAGGTGAGTTCGGCGGCATTAGAACCCAAGACCTTTTGGCGAGAGTAAAGACACGGTACAGATTCATCCAAAGGGATATCCCGTTGGCGGCAGCCAGTAGGAATGGTTTTATCTCGCAAAGGTTAGGTTACGTGAAGACAACGGTCATACATTTATGAATCGTAATCGAGAAAGTCATAGCGTAACCATATTCTTCATGCAGTCTCCAACGAGATGTAGTCAACCAGTTGCAAGGTATAATGTGGAAGCTCTGCTTTATAGTCTGCATACTTTTGATTTAAAATGAAACAATTTTCATTGACTATACATCAAACATTTGAAGTGAGTGCGGAATGTGACTGATGTACATGAGGTCATATGGACAGCACATATAGGTTGTCAGTTGGGCGTGCCATTAAGGTAAATCGTAATTAGTCGTTATTGGAATGATTGGTAAAGAAATGTTTCTCACTTCAGGATTCCATAGCTCGTCTAAGGTGTTTGTAAAATTCTTACCATGTACACATTAACTTAAGGTAAATCTTTTCTCAAACAAGGCAACAAAACGCACAACGTGACTATCGGGAAACTAGTGGTGTCTACGACAACTAGTATTACATCAGTTTAGAAAGCGTTTTGAGAAATTTGTTTTATATTAAATAAGTTGAGATACTATCAACCCCAATCACATCGATGGCAATTGAAGAGTACACCTCACTATTTGTACTAATTATTCACTTGGTTGTTTATAGACGGAAGACAATATGAACCACTTACCCCTTTAACAAACTGCTTAATCAGTTTCACACGCCATTATTGAAATATTTTCTACTAAATGAGTTGAGCGTCTGATGCAATCGATGCAAGACTGTCCTACCATGTTATACCGATAAACTTAACACAAGCTTCCAATTTAAAAAGCAAAACCCTGTGCGTACAGATGTAAAATGAACCATGCAGGAAATACTTAAGTGATGTTATGTTTTAAGAGTTCTTCTGAATAAAACGATCTTATGTATCATATTAACCAGGTTTCCGTGTAAATCGGTTTTTAGAATTCTACTCAAACCGTGAACTAAAACCTACCTAAAACCGAAATAAAATATCCTCTCCTTCAATTTCCCCCAATTCTAAGATTAGGATTCGATTTTTGAAAACTTTAAAACAAAAAATACACCAAAACTTTGAAAGAAATTAATCAAATTTAAAATTCTGATTGTATCTCCATTTGAACTTTTCCACTATTTTAACTTACTTTTAACACTGAGCTTAAGTTTCCTCTCATGAAACATCTTCAATAAAAGAATCAATTGTTAAAAACCTAAAGGATTCTTTAAAAATCATTTACAAACCTGGTGGCCGAATTTGAACTCTTGATCCTTTAAAGGGGAATGCCGATATAGTCCCGAAGAGCGAAGAGAGGATGACACCAATTGTTACAGCTCTAATCATGCCTTCACGAAAAGTTCTCGGCCGGGCAAGATCCCGTACAAAACCCATGCCCAGCCTGGTTAGCTTCAAGTTTACAATGCTGTGATCTTCTCTCATACACCTATTTATCACTTCATATATGAGTAGGTGCTGTGACGCGACACGCGCTCCGTATCCTACTCGCTCCCGCGTGCTATACTACAACTGGTTCTTACACTGCAAGGCGCGTCTCTAGTTCTTATGATTACAGAGTGATGAATCGTTGTCCATTGTCATTCTTCATAATGTACTTTCAGCCGCGCCTACTAGTCAATCAGAGCATTTCATCAACCTATTGAATCGCAGTGACTTCAATCATCGTGCGGAGAGACCAAATCATTACCAATGTGTATTATATGTGGTTTGTCAAGAGATAGTTTTGTGTTGGATACAGGCATTATTTACCTAATCAATGCTTTAATTGTCTGAAATTGTCCTTGCCGTCTTTATATCATTTTGTTAAAACTAAAGAGACGACATTTATAATGGACGTGTACGCTGAAATCGCCATAGGGACAATGTGTTGTCATTTCCTAGATAAGCTTCAATTGATATTTAACACAAGGATAACATATGATAACGTTTGTAACAAAAAGTCGAAATCGCTTTCATGAAAAATGACGACCCTTAGAAATTGTTATCCTTCGTGCAATATTAAGATTGATTTCGATGAGTTGTAAGGTGACTACCATTGTCAAAACCACTCACAAGTAAGGACTAAGCACTTTATGTGTTCAATATGTAGGATTTTGTCAAAGGTAACCGTGGCCAAAATCCCTTCTTATAACATAATGATGTTGTCCCGTCATGAGCTGTCGGAGTATGTCATTGGATTAATTATTGTTATTATTTCAAAACAATAAGTCAATAATCTAAAATTTATAAATACCTCACCACAATAACCAAAGAAAACCCAAATATAGTTCCATCTGTATCGTGTACTATCAAGTTGAGTCGCTATTTGACTTCTCCGTGAATCTCTGTCATAGTAAGGGAGCTAGGGGATATCCCTTTAGCCTTTTCATGTCAATGTATTTATCAAAAGGTTGTCTTTTAAAAAAATGCTTTAGCATTTTCTCGTTTTAGATAAGATAGTAATGTTAATAAGCTGAACAGGACTAAAGGGGTTAAATCATGCAATGTTTATCCGTTTTTTCTTAGAATTATCTGAAACTAATGTCTTACTAATTCAGACAATAGTGATAAAGAGCAAAACGTGTTTTTCTTATACCAAGATTATCCTAGATGTTATCTCATTACTATATGTTGATATATTTGATGTAAGGAGATACAAGATAACATGTTTACCATTAAACACATTTGTTACAAGTTGTGTTAAGAAATATATTTGTAAACTGATATCTATAGACATCATGAACTGTGCTCAATGACGTCATAATCATCATGATGTCTCACTTTTTAAGCTATGATACTTATAACAGATGTCAAGCAAAATGAGATCGTGTCATTATGTTGTTAAGTTAGCATCCAAACTTGCCAGTTGCAAGATGTCTTAATTAAGCTTCAATGTAGAGATCACGAGTCTCCATCCAGAAAACAGCCGGTTTGGACGACAATATTTCTGTGATGATTTAAAGAGAATTCCTTTTTTCAACAAGTGCGATAGTTCTAGAGGAGATGGTGTATGTAATTCTTTTTCGACCCTCTACCTACAACTCAACAGCTCAAACAAGGCTCGATTTGTCAATTTGAAATCCGGCAATGTTTCTTTTGAAGTTTGGTTCTTCGTTACACTTGACAGTCTTGTTATTTATTCAACTATCATCTATTGAGTGTGTTCTACTGTAATACTGTACAGCTCCTTGATCCTATAAGTCATGTTTCATGTCTTTCATAAAACCTTTTTAAAGTAAACCAATTGACATGAAGATGAAAAGATCCTCAAATTGACATGAAAATGACAAGATCCTCAAATCAACACATTTCAATCAAACGTTAACCCTTTGGCACGTGGTGGCACGTGGTCCTGTGCGTAGCTCAGTTGACCGCTATCAGTGAAGTTTAGCTACATCTGGCGTGGCTCAACGGATGAATGATCGATCGTTGCTGTATTAACTGAGAGTTCAAGGGTTATTCCCTGCCCTACACTGAGACACGAGCTGAAAAACTTGTGGTGTCTCCTTAAGCAAGGGACTTTATTCAAAATGTGCTTCTGTTCACCCAGCAGTACTAATTGGGTACCTGGTGTAGATTGTGTTGGAGGTGACCTTTAAGCGCATAATCGGCAGCTTGGGTTAGACCAGGGTTATAATGATCCATGACTCTTTTATGCGCTATGAGCACGTCATAGTGGAGTTTAGCGCTATATAAATGGACATATTATTATTATTATTATTATTATTATCCTTTATCTCCTAGGAAACCATTAAAAGACGCTTTTTTAGCATGCTATGTAGGGATGGAAGGGTTATGGAGTACTTATGTGATCTTTAGAGAAGAAGGCAATATATCATATATAATCAAATAACAGGGGAAAAAACGGTTTTGAATATGAATTATTGTTAAAAAGACATCACACGATATTTGAGAAGATGATATCAGTTGTTTGCAATAAACATTAAGGAATCCATTTAACATAGCGGAAATAGTATGAAATACACGTTCTTGATTTGATTCTCACGACATTTCTTGGTTAAGCATTTTTCTATTTCTTCCTGGGAATCGAACATTGCTAACCGTAAGATTTTTTAGTTTCAGTAACTATCACAAATGTGGATAGCACGTATTTACACCCACGCTCTGAAGCATTTAATTATCGAAACGTGATAATGATGCCAGATTAAAATGAGATAATTAGAAACGTCAAGTATTTATTTGTAGAATGTAATAATTTATTGAAACAAGTAAAATCAGGTTGCAACAAAGCAAGGTTCAATGCTGTGATTAGTTTTTTCAAATATGTGTTTTATTATCCTTGAAATAGATTAATTTATTTGTTTTATTGAAAAATGATTGTAAAAATATGTTTAGTATTAGCACATTATATAATTGAGGTATTACTGTATTCTAAAACTATGAAATGCAGATGAGGGTCTCGTGATTCAGGGCCCATAGTAGTTTTGAGAATTAAGATGAGTTTTAGGTACTCTTGTTAGTGTAAAGATTCTTTGTTTAGATTCTAAAGTGCGTTAGAAACAACAACATTCTTATGCATTTCCATCTCCGATCTTGTTAGCTGTGCTAAATCTCTCAAAGGGAACTGAGTGTAACAGAAGAAGAAGAAAAATAGTTTATTTAAGTGTCGCACAACATACAACATTGGGTGATGGCATTTTGAAATATTGCATAAAAAGTTGCATGTTGCTTGGCCAAACATGGCCTACGGGACACTATTCAACAGTTGAAAACATATAAACTCATATTTAAAAACATTAATACACATAAGATATGTACCTGGGAATAAAGAAAGAAAAAAATAAAGAAAAAATAAAGAAAATAAATAAAGAATTAATGAATAAAATAAATAAAAAAATATAGAAAAATAAGAAAAAATCAGTTGAAAAAATATCCTATGATATTTAAACACAATCATGCATAATAAATAAGTACCTGGGAATAATGAGGAAAAAAAATAAAAATAAAATAAATAAAAATGTTTTTTTAAAAATCAATAAAAAAAAGTCATTTAGATAAATGTAAAGAATAAATAAATTACTTAAAAATTGAACAAATAAACACGTAAACAAATGAATAAATAAATACGTTGTAACATCTTAATTGCCGTTGTTTTGGTTCGAGCTTGGACAATGTTAAGCTTTACGATCTCTCAAAACAAACGCTTATCTTTCCTAAACATGCAGATCAAACTTTCACCGTTACTGAGATGACGAATACCAAATGTTTTTATTACGATGATATACGCAACCCTTAAAGCTCCGTAATATAATGATCTTACATAAGAACCTGCAATCACTGCGATATCTTCTCCGATACCGACACCTCTCACCATTGAAGCAAATCATGGTTTGCATCATTCTCTGCAAAACACAGGTAGCTCCGTCATAAGTTCCTATACAACCTCTGTCTTAATAAGAAGTTTTCTCGGGTTTCCGGCAGTTTCCCCTACCGGCACAAACTTGCAACTTAAAGTACCTGGCAATATTTCAGCCAATGAAAACACCGAATACATTAATAACATATTTGTTGTCACACAGGCCAATGCAATGATGCAGTAGCAAAATGAGTCGTATGTGTTCTGTAAAGAAGACTCAAAGTGCAAGGTGCATCTTCTAATAATGTTTAGCTTTTGTAAAGCTTACGGAAATAACTGATGTGAATGATAACTTTTGAAACGGCGTCGCTGATTGCACAACTAACTTTGATTGCATCCAATCAGCGTTCTACATTTCAAGATCAAGAAGGTTTGGTATTCTGACAGAGGTTGTATAGGAATTAATAACGGAGCTTCCTCTGTTGGGAGAAATTGGTTTGCATAAAATGTAGAACTATTTTAGAGATTGTAACAATTTCTCGTTATCAGAATGCCTATTAAGTACGATAAAAGTTATCGTTCAGTACTCATTGTTTCCCATAACTGTGATTAAAGGTCGAAGTATGTGTTTATAGTTCACAAAAAGATTGTTAGCTTTTGAAAGAAAACGCCTGATATATTATAGAAAATTAAATTCTTCTTCAAAAGATAGAATTGATTAAACATTAAAAGTAAAGATTTGAGTAACGAATGGATTTCTCTTGTTCCTTCCAGTGAAAATGTCCGAGTTTTGGGTGACCAGATATGATGCCCGAGCAAAAGTAAATGTTGTAAGCAAAGATGACTATTTTGAGAGATGTATATGCTTAACACAATGATCCACCATAAAGGTAGACAGGCATTCAGTCATATAAATATTCGACGCTCTTGGCCCCTTTCTATATTACCGCCTCGCCATTCAAACGTTGTAATTGGTTAACTATTTATTTAGATAGTTCATAGGTCATATGTCACCCAGGGTAAGAAAATTGACTGTCAGTGTATACATTTTACCTTTACTTAAAGTGCATTTAATGATTAAAACGTAGTTAAGTGCGCAAAGGCAACGCTAGATAGAGGAAAATAGGTCTTGGAAAGTAAACGCTACAATTTTCCCATGAGATCTTTGGTAGGTGACGTCATTCCTTGTCTTTAACTCTGCTGACTCCATGGTTTTAACATTTTTGGTTCCATTTAGATTTTAGTTTTGTTTTCAAACAATTCATAGTCAAAAATCTCAACTTAGTCCTTTTTTAATTGCACTCAAGTGATTTCTTATGAATTATTGAGATAGTGAGGAAACACGGTCTTTTTATATGTTGTCAGATGTGCTTCGCTATAATTGGCTACCAACCTGACAAAAATGTTTTAACATACAGCTGATCACTTAAGGAGGACATGTGTAAATTAGTTGCAGATTGGCCAGAGGGATATCCAAACAAACAGTTGAGCCATGTGAAAAAAACATTTTAACATTCCAAAGTTTTAACATTCATAACAGTTGCTGTTATGTGTATGATAACCGAGTGCATTGGTGAAGTAAGACCATCCCAGTATTATTATTACATTACATTAATGAACTGTTGTACCAATAAAATAAAACATCAACCATCAAATTTTAAAGTTATTTCTGTTTTTTTTATGTATGCTAATGTGTGTTTATGTGTGTTTTATGCTACATATTTGTTGTGAACGATACAATAATTTGTTTAAAATTGATTTGTTGCTATATATTCACCTTGTGTGGACTTCCAACTCTAAAAGAGTAACTAAACTATAAATCTTAAGTACAACTTCTACTACTACTACTACTACTACTACTTCTTCTACTACTACTACTACTACTTCTTCTACTACTACTACTTCTACTACTACTACTACTTCTACTACTACTACTACTAATAATAATAATAATAATAACAACAATGAAATGTTTTGATAATGATAATAATTATTAGATAAATTATATTTAAATTGCTCTGTTTTCCATCTAATCGGTGCAGTTTCAGCTCCTTAAGGAATACCCGGAGAAGAAATGAGTCATCAGTTATGACTTGAAGACAGCTGATGAAGGAGAGTTTTAAGAAGATCTATATAACTTATATAATGTGCCGAATCTTTTCAAAGACAAATCTGATGATGAATGAATACACGACTTATATGCCGCATTGAAGCTACACGCTCTCTGTTACCAGCAGATAAATTGTAGATTCAGGGACGGTTATTCGGATGTTAGGATATCGATCAACATCCAAACAAAAACTGCCTCAGGAAAGCGAGGTTTCACTCATGAATGATCAGTGTAAATAATTTCTGAATAGATGCTAATGTTCACCTTACTTCCGTTATCTCCTTACTTTTAAAATAATGATAGATAATAATGATTTAATAGATCTTCTAATGGAGCCATTTTGGGTACAAATGCCACCAAATTAGTTGTAAGAAACGGGTTTCAATTGAGTTAGCAATATATAAAATAAAGCCTAACGCCACATATAGTGACAAATGATGATAGGACTCAGTGCTATGTGATCATACATTATGATATAAATGATGCCTTGCGTGAATGACAAAGAAACAAGAGTGAATTAAATATGAAATTGTTTATGAGGTCAAATGTCAGCGGTTGTTAAAAAGATTAAAATATTTATTATACGCATCTATAACTCTATAAAGATACATGAAGTTGTAGATTTAGTCTAGTTATATCTTGCATTGTTTCTATTCAACAATCAACTAACCAATTTTTCTAGATGTAATCTTCAACATATTTTATTATAAGAATGAACTCATAAAAGAAACAGCTAACCGATGATGTTTTACTAACAAATACATCTACACTACAATCGTATCATTACAGTTAAAGGTTTTTAAGGAAGGCCGAAAGATTATTATTATTATTATATCCAAGAAGGCCACCAAAGATTAGAAACAATTTCAAACTTATTTTTCCAGTCCAGTATTTCAGTTTTAGTTTATGAATGCATTAAATCCAAATGTTAATGTTGCCATACAATTATAATTGAATGTGTGCCGTTTATGCTTTTGGCTATTTTGAACTCAAGCAGTTTTATTGATACCTGCATTCTGTGTTACTCAAAACAAATATAGAAATTGATTATTTTCATGTTTCTGTATTTACTTGTTCATTATTCTGATTGGTTTACTTTTAAGTTTCTTTTTTACATATTTTGTCTATTTGGTGAGCTATTAAGGAGACTTATTTGGTTTCTTGTTCATGAGTTATTACATTACAATTACGCTCAAGTAACTTTATTTTGTAAATTTGAAAACGTGACCCCTCCTTTCCCTTCCATGAGACCCCAAATTACTGTTCACGAGCGATTTTAATCTTCTATTTTTATGTCTTAGTCATTCTTTACTTTCAAGTAAAATTCTTGAAATTCGTTAGTCAGGTTTTTGAGTTATCTGCCCTTGAAGTCAGCGAGTTTTGAAAATTCACAAAGTTTTAAACATCTTTTTGAAAATTGTATAACGAGTTTGCAGATTCCCAGGTAAACCAAACAAAAGGTAATGTGCCAGGTGCAATAATATGCCAGGTACAATAATGTGCCAGGTACAATAATATGCCAGGTACAATAATGTGCCAGGTACAATAATGTGGCATGTACAATAATATGCCACCATGAGCTCACTAGTGAAAGTATTTGCAAATAAAGCTTCCATAAATTTACATGAGGTCGGATATTTGTGAACAGTCACAAACATAAAAATGGCGCCTAAATCTCTTGACCTACATGTACGAGTTTGTCCAGATTAATTTTGGTCTGGAAATGTTAGTATGCATCTTTTAAAAAAAGTGCAAGATTTCTAAAAAATTAAAGCAATATTAAAAGTGAATGATATAGCTCGACCTGGGGGCGTGTCAAACCTGGTTTTGCATATTTAAACAAACAAGTGAATACTCCTTCCTGTAAAACCTTTTCAGTTAAATATTTTCTTTGTCGGAACTCAACCTGCACGCCATAGGCCTGCCATGATCCATTGTGTAAAACAACCCACAGATAACAACTCCTTCAACTTCTGTTACTAAAATGTCTCTGACAATATGATTGATATTCGGATCTTATAACAAAAAATGAAACCAATAGTTTTATCCAAAATGATCAAGTGTATAACGAGAGGGATATCTTCAAAGGATTTTTATCTTATGTTCAATCTTGAGTAAATTTGGTTTATTTTCACTCAAACTGATATTTATTTTAGTGCCTTTTCAAGTTTACAGTGATGATGTCTGTAGAAGCTATTATGTAAAAATATTATATGTGAAACGTGTATATAATGTAATCTTTATTATGATGATGTTGACGTTAATGCTTCACGGAAGGACATATTTGGAAAGTTACCCTGACTAATAATGTCATAATCATTGCCTATGTCAGTCTGCTGCGCAAACATGTAATGGCCATGTACTAAACTGGCTTCTTGTACATATACTAGATATATTCCCTTTTTCACTGCAGTTGTCAATTGCATATTTATTGTTAATTTGTCATAAACTGCAATGATAGAAATAAAATCATGAAGAATGAAATTTAATGTTATATCGTTCCCTTTTCCCCCTATTTAAACATTTAATTTTTATTCAATGATTTTTGTAACGATTACTCTTGTTTCGTAACTACCTGACAAAAGACAAAAAACTATCAGAGTAATATTTATACTTCATTTTCAGATAGGGTTTAAAGAAAGATAAAGCATAAATCTGTCACAAACGTTAGGAGACCTTGAATTCCGTTTTTCGTGACATCATTAGAATAATATTAAAACATCATATGACTGAAAAGCACTGAAGGGGTTATAATTTCAATAGGTGTTTTAGTAATTGGTTTGGTCATTAGTAAAGTTATTTCGATTGATACTAGAATGTAGCCTTTATTGTTCGATGTTTCTTTGGTATAGTCATTCATGTTTTTTCCCCAAAATTGCGTCGTGCCGACAAAATAAAAGGACACGACCGAGGCCGGGATAAATCAAAATACCGAAGACCTTAATTGACTCTATTACAGTTATTAACTCTTTGAGAAAAACAAACTGTAAACACAGAATGAGGGACATCGTCTCTGAAGGTATATGGTATCTCATTAATACATTAAATACCTTATGTAATGATAGAAGTATAGATACACTCACACAAACACACACATACACACAACATGGTCTTTCTTTTTATATGGGTTAACCAATGCCGAGTAAAAGCTGTTGTTGCTTCCGTTCAGTTTGATTACAACGAACTGGTTGATAGAAAATTTAGTTTTGTTTCTTTGTTTTGTGCAATTGTTTGTTGGATCGTTTTTAATTCCTCATGGAAATATTTTGTAGAAAAATATCGGTTAGTTCTGTCCGATTGTTAATCCAAGTTGTCATGATGAACACACATGTGTACCTTAGGATAGGATTGATGGCTTGTTCCTTTATCAATAATCTATACATTGATAGTCTTTAAAATACTCGTTTGAACTGCAAGAGATTGATATCCATTTCTTTGAGAATGTTGATACCCAAACCTATGTATGCGGACGGGTCGACAATAGCATGTCTCATCAACGATGTAGTCTTCTGGGAGCATAAAGCACGTTTACACGTCATCTACAGCTGCGTCAATAATCTACTACTCAAACAGGTCAGCATGATCTGATGATTTGAGGAAGAACATGTCGACTTAATAATGGGAATGTAAGTGACATCACACGAAACTTGAGGTCATTTGTAGTTCTGTCATCAGTTTATTCACAAACATGTTGTTGACTATAGAGTTGCTGGCTTCTGTTGTTTTTCTTCTGTCTTCTTTGGTCCAGTCAATTGTCTATCACTCCCACGGCACTTCACGATCTGATAATCTAAGTTTGGAGCACGTCACCTTAACGATGATAACTTTAAGCTTTGTTCCATGAAAAAAAACATGTAAAGTGAAAACTATCCACTGGACCGAGTGGTACAGGTAATAAGGAACACATCACAAAATGTCAATGGATGGTGAATGATAGAGAGATCTCTGGTGTTTTCATTTTGAGATGTTTTAACTGCTCAGAAAGCAGCTTCCCACATTTGAAGGTTGAACGAAACGTGCAGTTCGGTATGAAAACTACATACAATGATCAAACGGACATTGTTGATAGGAGAAGAGAGGATTTTTTACTTGTGTATATATTTTGAAAACAGAACATTATCTGCTTTTCAATATCATTTATAGGAATGGCCAGAAACCTCTGGCAACTGCGTTCGTTTACCTCGCAAGCTCGGTCAATATCGTTTTACTCAGGTCAATAGAAAACGATACTGACCTCTACAGAAGTCTACAATTGTATATTATAGACTTCTGTAGAGGTCCATATCGTTTTATATATTTAAATCTATAGAAGCTATAACGTAGTAGGTATAAATGGTATAAAACCTATACTAAGATTCATCTCTACGAGAAACTCTGATCCTCTTTCCGCATTAATTTTTCCGATATTACTGCGCGCGCGTGGGAGAGAGTGTACATGTGCTAATTTAAAGAAGGGGATGCATGAAATATTAAAATATTGACATTTACATTGTGTTTTATTAAATCTGAGTTTAACTATATCGCCAAGGGCAATGCGTGTTACGTCAATATAGTGAATCGTACGATAATGTGACAAGAAAACCCTGAAATCGAGTAATGTTTGTTAGATTAAAAATATTTACACAGTACATAAGTGATTATCATCTTTAACACCTAGGGCAATAAACTTCATAAGAATTATGCCTCTCTTCACTCAGCAGCACAATTGGGTACCTGGTTTGGAAGTGATCGAATATGAAAGATAACCATAAAGCTCTTATTTGGCTGCTGGGTTGAATACACCCAGGAGTTGAGAATGATGAAAATGGATACATGAATGGAAAGTTCATATAACAGGTACTTTCAATATATACAATAATTAATGACATTTCATAAACACATTTGATTAGAGACGGGCAAAAGGAGGTACGCTCGAATAGCGTGAGGTTCCCCTTTGTGGCGTTGAGTCCATCGCACTTGAAGTATCTCCAACATCCTCATCATTAAAGTGACACAGAGTATGTTTCATAAATATTGTATGTTTTTTAAGAAAAGAGCCAAAATGCAATTTGTCCTGAGATAAGTTAAAATCGCCCTTCTAATGTCCATTGTTTACTCATTATTGTCAAAATTACGATATTTTCTTGTTTTTAATGATAATCGAAAAACATGCCAAGAAGTCGAAATTCTGCGCCCCGATTACATGCATTCGAGTAATGTGAGTGACTTAACCCTATCAACCACTATTTTTCTTATTTTTGCTTTAAATAATATTAAAAATTACGTTTCCCTCATTGAGGCGCGCCACTGTCCGGATCATTGATAACGACTTTAACCTATTCATTGTCTCTATTGTGAACTGATAAGCACTAAGATTATCATTTATCAAAAAAACAATTCTACTTCTTGATAAAAAAAACCCACCATTTATGAAGGTTGAAATATTTGACAGCAACAACATACTCAATGCCCCTTTAATCTTAATCATGTTCCCTGTCGGTGTGAATCAACTCAATAGGGGTGGTGTATATTGTTTTATCATCCAAAACTGTGTTTCACAGAAGATATCGCTTGTGGAAGATCAAGGATATCTCCTAGGAGATATCTTTTTGACAGAAGATTTTGAACAATGCCCTATTATAGTCAAGTTCATGACATCACAATTGTTTTACATCATCAAGTAATGACATCACAATGTTATGACGTCATAAACACGATGACGTCATAATGCTATGACATCACTCCACTGAGAGTCTAAAAGTAGTGCAGTGTTCAGAAAAACACATTTTTCACGAAATCAAAATGCTGTATAATGTTAACTCCCGCAAAACAGTCAATTAACCAGCACGATTTTAACTGTGACGCTCTTCTCCGATGTCACTTGTCACAGGCGAGTAACTGTTAATAATGACCCTTTATGCAAGGTGAGTAAATATTTGACATAATGATAAGCAGTTTTCCATGCAAAACCAATAACAAAAATGGATATTTTGTAAAATTTGCTATGAATGTTTCCTTTCCATAATGACGTTTTTGCGAAAACGTTACTTTCTCTTTACGCACAAAATGTTGGAATTGCACCTATTTGCGCTGAAGTTGTTAACCCGCATATAAAGTGACGCTTTAGGAGGATGCATCACATGTGTAATGTTTCATCGTTTTGACGTTTTGAGTTAAAACTTCTCATATCACTCTTGCGTTTCTTTTTTTTGAAGAGTAAATCTTATACATTTACACAATAAAGTATCAACCATAAAACCAATATTCCTTACTTATTTTTTTCCAATATGTTTTGTCAAAGGAAATCTTATTTACTCTGAACTGATATATTTACTGTAATGTTTGGAATGTTGACTTAAATGAAATCATACATTTCATAACTAATCACACTCATGAATCAAATTTATTTTCTTTAATTCTTCATGACATTTCATTTACTTTTCATAGCATTTCATTTCGTATTCAATTATTTTGACGTATTGGCTAAGCCTATTTCAGAAATATCTAATAAAAACTATCAAAAAGTGAATCCAATGGAAATAAATTTTAAAACATTATAACGATTCAAATTATTTTCATAAATCTTTTTTTTTTTTAAATCCAGAATGAGAATAGTTACTTGAATAAAAGTACAAAATGTAAATCGTATTTTATACTTTGAAAGTGTTATTTCAAATTTACATTTAAGTTCATTTTCAAAGGCAACAAAAAGTAATGTGTTACTGTTTTATCAAATAATGTCATACCACTTTTTTCTCATATGATTTATGAGGATTTTGGCATAAGCCTGTTGGTTGTTATTTATAGTTTAGAATTTGACCGTTTTTCAAATAATGTGACGAAAATTCATGGCAAATAACGCTTACAAATCTAGGTGAATTCTTTAATAGTAGAAACGTGTCACACTGTTAATACTGGTAATGAAGATAATAATAATAATAATAATAATGATAAGAAGTATATTATTTATTGATTAAATAGATTTGTGATTAAAGAAAAGATCGATTTATTCATGTTTACAAATATGTAATTTAAGTGCTCCTAATTTCAGTTTATAATTTCATGAACGACAAGAAGAATGCATAAGCCTCGTTCTTCTGTAACATTCGATTGTTTCAATGTGTTGTTTGGTGTTTGGTATTAACCTTTCCACTTTTCTGACATGATTACTTTACACAACACACGTCGTCGTTCTTATTACAATTGTTGACAAAACAACCACACATATTTTCAAAACTGAGTGGAGGAAATCGGCTTCGCTTGAAGGTATAATTGAATTTGCAGGAGTCACACCCATGCAATTATACAGGGGTTTCAGATAACTCCCGTGATCCTACGCTGAGTTGTTTTACAATATATCGCAAAATGCAGGGTGAAATTGTTCCTATTTGTAGAATAAACGAACACGACAATGAATAGTTTGGATAATGGTCATTGCGCAATGAATCAATGGACGTTTTCATAAAAGCTTAAGATGGGAGAAACATTATTCTATTTTAAATTTGCACGTCAGTAGGCATGGATCTGGACCAACGGAGGCCAAAACGTATTTCTTCATTAACCATCACACAAAAACTACTATCAATTATACCTACTCACGTCATATTTCAAGATTGAAAGCAGCAGAAAGTTGCACTGTTGGGATAGTGGTACGCTAACGGGTAATTGAAACCCAACTCCCGTCAAAAGACATGAAGTTTGGGGATATATAGTCATCCCCTGACCTGTCCTATGTATAACGTAAATATCATGAAACTTATGAAAATAAGACGTCACCTAGTGCTGTGACACCCAATGTAATGTGCAATAACAATTACATTACTATTTGTTAGATCGGCCTATGCTTAGGAACAGTTTAAACAATCGTTCGTGTAGGCGTGTTGTCGGAAGGCAAACATCACTTTATGCTCTCTGATAAGTAATTGTCAGTTGCCGTGATGAACACATATTAAATCAGTAACCAACCTACACCACGTGATGTGTGTATTGTCCCCGGTTCTCAATGCTAACAGAGACGTACCCGGTCCTCGAGGAGGAGGTGGGGGTGTCGGCGAGGGCAGGAGGTGGGGGTGTCGGCGAGGGGAGGAGATATGGTGAGGAAGAGCTACAATCGGTCTATACATTAGTATGGGATTACGTTCGCTTACTAATCAGCTAACGATGTTGATATTATCTGTGTACTAGATGGCGGACACGATAGACTGACTCAAAAGTTTGTAATAGTTTCCTTGTATTCTTTGCCTATTCAACGTTCGAAGTTATTTGTTCTTGGGAAAGTATTTTTTCATAGTTTAGACAAGTTTCTATGCAAGGCGTCTTCATTGGTTTCCATAGAACCATGAATGGAATATTTCTATATTTGGAGGTATTATCTATATTAAGCAAGAAAATCAACTGGATGCAGAGAATTCTCAATTGAATCTATTATTAATTCTCTACCTAAGTGTATAGAAATAGTGTTGAAAATTTTACATTAATATCTGGAAAGTTCGATTCACACGTATGGTTGAATTCTACGCGAATTTTCCTAGAAACTAAAGTTCCATAACGTTGCTGGAATCGGTACGAACGTTGTTTTCTAGAATACTTTGTAATAGCTTAACCAAAAGAGGTATGGAACGTTAAACATTTACGTTAAAGATTTAAGGTGTATATCATGTTTACATGTTTCTTCGTGAACATGTCCATCGCTGTAAGGACAAAGATATAGAGCGGCACGAAAGAGTAGTCAATATTTCAAAGTAAGACTGTTTCTATCATGTAAAGCTTAATTTTGTCCTCGAACTTGTATCCTATAAAATGGCTTTGTCTAAGATACCCAGGTCTTAATCTCCCCACAAACAGGGCAGATTATTTAACATGTGGAAAACCTCAGCGACTATGTCCAATACGTGTTATTCACTACGTTAACAGTGCGTACCTTTTCTGCATTCAGTGTTCGTTTTATGAGTTTGAAAATTAACATTTAGATTGTTACTTACATTTCATGAGGCATATCTTAAGGAAATATCGCATCCTTCTTTCATAACCCATTGACAAGAATCTTATCTGGAAGTTTATAGCCTGTGAATTACGACGTGCTACGCACTGCATAAAGCAAATTCTCCCAAAAAGCAGTAACTAGTGGATGGCTTACTCATCATTAAATCAGAACATCTCCCTCCTGTCACAAAGCATTTGAAAATATGTAATGGCAGAGTATCAACATGTTTGCAAGAGCAGTTTACTGATTAAGCATTAAAAGCTTTTTCATATTGCGAGATCGCGTGTAGGTGTAATTCAGAAATGACATGACAATAGCTTAACTCACTGTATTGTCTCTTTGATATTTTAAGGTGACATGGAGCCTGTGGTTCTGGTAAAATATGCCAAACTTTGTAACATATCAATAAATGCCACCTTCCACCGCGCTATAAGTCAAATCATCGTTATTATGATAAGTTGGCGGTTTATAAATAACGATAAAATTTGACAACTCATCAACCTGGACTGGAACAGTTCGCGGACCTCGACATTGTGCACCCTTTCAAATGGTCATGTTTTATGAACTCAGATGTATGAAATTTTTGTGAATGTTTATAAAAAAATCTTAAACTAAACCTTTGTTTTCGTCCGATTTAACTTGGAGGAAGGCCCTATTTATTGTTTACCACAGCCCATTTGACAACCCCTCACCACTAATACAGTTTCACAGACCTCGAAATGTGTGCCCTCTCTATAGGTCTTTTCGTTTCTCAAACCTATATCCACGAACGTGGACCCATAAGTACGGCTTCAGAACGTAACATATGCATTTGTACGACCACCAAATAAATGTTCTCCTTTTTAATATGCAAGTTGAGTGAGATCAAAGCCCAATATAATAATACAAATTTATGAAATGTTCATTTCCCTTTAATCATATACTTGTCTATATCACAAATTAAAAATGGAACAACAATTAATGACTAAAAGTTGGTGTATGCTTCCATTTCTCACACATGGCCTGAGGCGAGGTCTACATAATACTTGAGGAATTGCTTGGTTAATGGCAGGATCACCTCAAAATGGAAAGATCACTTACCTATCAGTCCCAAGAGTAAACAATCTCAAAGATCATATTATGATGTTTTCTCCCCACATTAATACAGTTGAAAGTCGATACTCTACAGACCTCTAGCTATACCAGGTAACATGACCTTACAGCTTACATTATCAAGATGACATGTTCTCGCCTCAGATCATCAGTTTACGGTGTCCCATGGGAGTGACAGATACATGAGACGACTATAGACGACCAGTAGAAGTGGCCAACAGTCAACATATATATGTAGGTAATACCCTATGTATTATAAACGAACTATATAAACGGATATATAATTATAAATGGTTACTTGCGCAATGACATTTGATCTCATGCCCTAAAATATTTATATTTTCTAAAGTATCCCCATTTTGCTTTGCAAGTTGGTTTGGTTGCTATATTCTGAGAGATCTTTCACTGCAGTAATAACCCACAGTATCCCATCATTTGAGTCAGAGGAGACATTACAAGTTATAACATTCCGTCAACGTAGGATAAGAGAGATAACACCACCTCACCTGATGACCATCAGTCAATAATCAGTCTGTAGGTAAGATCATATGTATCGAAACAATAAATGGTCACTTGCTCCATGGCATTTCCATTCCTGAACATGATGTTTTTTCATATTTTCCCCTTGTTTCTTGGTTGACATATTCTGACGGACAAGGGTGCTTGCAATGATAGGCCACAGTATCCCCCCCCCCCCCCATACCCCCGGATGAATGATACTTGCAGGTTCTTAGGAATTGTAAGCCAAGCTTCCAATGGTACACTTGGAAAATAATGTCAACATGCCCGCATCGTTTATAAAATAATTTTATATCGTTAATCTCACTTTCCATCCTTGCTCACATTGACGATTAAGAGTAAATTTCTTTCAAGAGCGTCAATATCAAGAGGGAATTTCTCACGTCATTCGACTTCGAATTTATTTTTGAACTGCGGAGCAACCTTATGGGAAGCTATGACAAAATGTCTCCAATGCAATATCATTACTGTGTGTCATTGCATCAAAGTAATTATTATCTAATGCTAATTGTTGTAAATGATTTTTGTATACTGACATCCATATTATACAATAGTTCATCAAAAAAATCTTATATCATTTTCCTCTTGGATATCGAATTTTAAAACTGGCAAAAGTCCTTAAATATTCTACTTCTTAAAATCACCCTATTGAATAGAAAATAAGATAAATGCGCAATGAGAAACAAAGGTAAAAGGTCAAGGTAACCAGATGATTTTTTCGTATTTACTCATAAATGCACGTTTACCATGTAAGCACATGGTGTGAACAAGCTGAGCACCTAATATTGATAGTTTATTAAATGAAGTTGCTTTCTTACAAATATATAATATATATTTCTATCAATATCATATTGAGAACATTTCAATTTATTTGGTCACTAAATATAATCATTTTGATAGTTTTTTTAATCTGAAATACACATTCTATTTTGCTCTGACTGTGATTGCTTTCATACAGACTTCTAATTTTGTTTTATTCCCTGTATGTGGGAAGTTGTTTGAAATACCTTTGTAAGATGTTTGTTTTAACTTGTTTGTTGAAAAATGTAGACCCCCTTTCTGATTAAATGTTTAGAGTTAGCAAAAGCTCATCTTTTTAGATATGTTTACACAACATGTTGGATTTCTGATTTCTTCAAATAGGATTATTCATACTTATACAATTTATTTATTGTTGTCAAAGAGAGAGGAAAGAGAATATACGATTTGGTTTTTCAATTTAATCACGTCTTCATAACATATTTATTTCATTTTTACCATATGGAATCATGTTATTCCTGTTTTGGAATTATCATTTTAATACAAAAAAAACTTTTTTTCTAATCAACGTCTCTTGATGTGTTGTTTTGATATATTTTTTCCTACGTGTTATCCGCTTTGTTGAACACAGATAGCAAACTATAAAGCATCATAAGACTGAATACAGACAATCACTTAAGGACTAAATATGTTTAACACTATAATGCGTTTAATGACACAGCAACTGTCTTTTAATCTGGTAATAATTATCTTGTAGTTGTGCTCACTAAAAGATATTTCAATTCACGGGTGTTTCAAGTATCGGTAATTGTACAGACACTTCACTTTAACAGCAAAATAACTCTTATAGTTGGCTAAAGAAAGAAGAAGAAATCCCCGAACAAATGTGGTATTTTTCATGTTTCCCATAACCCATCGAACAGCAGTACAAATTGACTTATCGCAAAAGCAGATGTGGTACCAAGAGAACAGTTAGTTCAATCATAACAAATAGATGGAAACAAGATAAGATTTGTATAATATTCAGATATTTTGATTAATAACAAGTCATAAAAAGTATTCATAAAAAAAACTTTGGTACACCTGACCCGATCATGTAAATACGGGCATTTATTATCCAGAACTGTGTCCCACAGGAGATATCGCTTGTGTAAGATAAAGTGTTATCTCCTAATCGATGCCCTTTTACAGTCAAGTTCATGACATCACAATTGTTTTACATCATCACGTAATGACATCACAATGCTATGATGCCATATACATGACAACATAACAGTACTATGACATCACCGCACATGAGAGTCTTGGAGTAATGCAATGTTAAGGAGAAAACATTTTTCATGGAATCGAAAGGAAAAATGATTTTGGATGATAAATAGAATCTTACCCTCGGATATTTGAAACTTTTATCAACTCGTGTTGATATATTTGATATCAGAAGACACATGGGTATGATTCTCTATATATTTGATGTTGTGACAGGCAGATCTACGGATGTTGTTCTAAAGAAATAAGAAGACATTGAGCATTGTATTTGACACGATGTTAACAAGCTCTCCTACTTCATTGAATCTGCCATTCATTCGTAAAGGTGGATCCAAAGAAATGAAGGTTTCCGGAAGTACAGATAAAGATAAGTTACTTAACGAATAGACCAATTCCGATGAAGACACGGAATAGCAGGCACTTCAGGCACGGAGTACTGGCACGTTTCGCCCTCAAACTTGCTGTAAGATAAGTATTTGTACCGACAGTTCAACTGGAAAAATCATATATGTATATCATATGTATTATATTTACACCCCATGCAAATGTTGTTTAATCAAAGCTTGTGGTCATACACTAAAGATTTATTTCTCTATGAACAGTTGTTGAAAAGCTAACTCATTTTTTTTTGCATAGGTTGTAAATTTACGTTCTTACGTTGATGGCCGTTATTACAAAAGGTTTTAAAAATAGGGTGGAATTTATCCACTTCCTTCTAACCTAATTAAGAATAGACTCAAATTTTTCCTCAAAGGTTACAATCTTCAATCTATCTTGCACGAAACTGCTGCCTCGACCTACCAAGAAAATGACTAATCATTAAATCTGCCCATAGTTTCATAAGGTACTTTATACGAAGATTTTACCTTAACAACAATAGAATCCTCAAATGCTTCGTATCGAGAAATATGGGAGTAAAACCATGTGCTTCAGGAGAATGTGAAACAAACCCAATTTGGTATGTTGATAGAGTGAAGTTTCATTTACAATATACAATTAATTATTGAAAATGAAAAAAAAACATATCAAACATATATTATATATGACAGCCATCTTCCAAACAATCTAATCGATTACTTTTCAGTGATTACGTCATGATATGGGCTAGAGGTGTGACCATACAGATATTTCACGATACTTTTCACGATATCTCATTACGATTTGATGCTATACTGTCATAAAACACTATTTGCAGGGATTTTTGATAAAAAGCAAGATGAACTTTGGACAAGCACCTTAGTGTTCAGGCAAATTAAACAATTTCAAAGTACGTATCACGATACAGGGACAACATCACAAAACGTATATCGTTAGATAAATAATCATAATTCGATATTTCGTCACATTACTAATAAGGATTTTAAACCTCATTTCTACACTATAAAATAACGTTTCGTTTGGACCCGATAAGAGTAAGAACGTATCGTGCAATGTTTTCTCTGTCTCCATGTGTACAGGAATTTTGTTAATAAGTGTCAAAGATTAGCAAACTATATATGCATATTTATTTTTATCAATATAATCACAATTGTTCTTCCTAGCTCTATAATATGAATTTGAAGTTAAAAATGTTAATTTCCAACAACTGTCATTACTTTACCGTGACACTATGATTAAGTTTTAAAGTTACGAAGTGTCTTTAATTTGTACATATAGAAAACCGAATTAAATTCTATATGTAGCTTGAGGTAAGTGTAAGTCAACAATATACATTTTGAATTTTCAAAACCAAGAAAACAATATTTAAAAGTAGTAAATACCCTTTCTTAAAGCTGCTCTGGAAAATACTGGGACATATCTTAGGCAATGTCTTATACAATTCATATTGGGAAAATATTCCTTCAATCCAGAAGCCTAAATGTTTATTTGTATCATTTCTATCTATCAATGCAATGCAATGCTATAAATCTATCGCTGAGGAATGAGGCCCACTGTTGCTGTTTACAATCTACTAAGATAACGATTTTCTTTTCTAAAGTAAAGGGCTACTTGAAGCATATAAAAACATAGCATACATAAAATTTATATAAGACAGCGAAGACATGTACAACTTCTTCAGACTGATCGTAAGTCAACAAGTCATATGTATTATATCATGTATATGAATGCAAATCTTTTCAGTAAAATATTTTTAATAAAAGATACAAATCGACCTTTTGAATGTAGCCTACAATTGAAATTTTTAGCTATGGTCCAGAAATTATAAAGGACTCGAATGCCTTTAATATTTCTTGTCGTAGTCTGCATGGGAGAATAAAAGACAAGATGTGATAAGAGTCGGCTTATATTTTTTTATAATTTAAAGGGATAATCGAAGTAAAAACAGAATTCTCGTTTTCTTAGTGTTCTTTATTGGGATCAGCTTCCACAATTTTGTCGCAAATACATCTTGATAAACGCAGCAACACTTTTTGTCGATATATGGACGTCTATTTTTCGTATTTATATTATTTAAGAAATATATCTTTTAAGAATCGAGATCGTCTCTGCAAGCCATGTTGCTAAGACTAAGCTTGACACAGGTTTCGTCAGCCACAAGCACGTGGTAGCTAGGGCGTCTCTTGAGATCTCGCTACCGTCGGAAAATGACCTAAACTTGTGCCTCGTGAAAGACAAGACCCATTTCATGTGAGATAAATAAAGAATCTCACCAAAGTGACTTCCGATATCAAATATATCGCTTGATCTTCCACAAGCAATATCTCCTGTGGAACACAGTTTTGGATGATAAATCATTTTACCAATATTTGTGTCATTATATTTTTACTTTAACATATAACATAATTATCGAAATACGAGAGAAGAAATGCACATCGCACTATTTTGGTATACATCATACCACGAACTCGTACGAGATCCCTTGGCATAATCCGTGATTACACTAATAACAGTATAAGCACATAAATCATTGTTTGTAACCTTGTTGACCATACGTCCCACATTTGGTGTATTAAAAGTCCATATAACGTGTTTAGCTGATAACAGTTTTCGCTGTTGCGTAGTGAGTTTTGTTTTCCAAGGAATCATATGACAATTTGCTTACAAGATGAACATATGAAGTATAAATAATGTCTAAACAGGAGTGTTTGTAATTCATACTGATTTGTGTTCACCCCAGCCCACCTCCCTCTCACGCACCTGCGATTATGTAGACTGTAAAAATTCAATTTGTTATAAGACTATTTTCCAACACCAATGAGTAAATGGGTCATTCCATGTCGATTCGACCAAAGCCTCCCAGTTGATGTCACCGATTTTTTTCGTTTTCACACCAAACAGAGTACATATACAGGACATTACTAAAACAATACAAAATATTTTCAGTTTGCATTGGTTTTGCTGTAAGGGGACTAAATTTGTGACACACAACGCAATTCTCGCCAATACACCACTTTCATAAAACTGTTCACAAAAATTTATTTTGTTTACTTCTGTAAGTTATTTTTTTGTGAATGTGTTGTAGATATAATACTGTAGCGGCGTACACATATGGTTTTCAGACATTTGAGAAATAACCTGAAGTTTGCATATTACATATTGGGTCAAATTTCAAGCAATTTCAGAAAATGGCCCCTTTTCCTTAAGATATATCAACAAGATGTGAGGGCTTGAGTGATATTAACGTGTATGAAGGTTGAAAGTAATAATCAGACAGCCCATTCCATAATTCCTATACTATTTCATCCATCCGTATTTAGTTTGAGTGAATTTAAATATACCCACCCTCAGCAAAACACTGAAATTTTACTATATTCAATTGCCCCTGTGCAAAAAGGCGCACCTCACACAGTCATGAAATTTTAACAGTTTATTCCTCATTATATTAGCTCTAACATATAAAAAATCCCGAGGGTAAACTTTCCTGTTTTCAAGAAATAAATGTTAAAAGATATAGCCCGTTAAAAATCAAATAGGGATTTTAAGGGTGCTTCATTATGAATTGTTCCTTCGTTGTAGGATGCAAACAATACAATTTAATCTTTCTGTCCGTCTTTTCCGTTTGCTTTCCATTCCTTCACCCTCCTTTGGATGATAACATTCGCGTGCTTAAAGAATGAAATATTCTCAAAGCAGTTAAACCCCAACTCACTCACCTTTTAACGAGACAATAGGCAAACAATTTCTGCGAAGGAAGGTAAGTTCGAGTGAATGTTTCTGTCAACTACATATTTCAAAATACATTGCTTCTGTCATGTTAGGTGATCATCAATTTCCTGACTGACAAGTAGAAAATGTACCCAAACGTAACCTGCTTCGCGGAAAACAAAATTGCACAAATGAAAGACATACGAGGCACTGTGGTGTGGTTCTTTTCTAGTACTCTGACACGGATCGGGAGAATAACATACCTTTCTTTTATCACTTCCTATTCACTTCAGTCGCTTGTTGCCAGTGTCTCGTTGTTTTGTTAACTTGTTAGTTTGACAGGTTAGTTAATAATTGACAATTGATTAAACGGATGCTGGGTATCAATCTTTAGTACATTGATTAAGAAGTTTATTTTTAAGCCGGGATGGTTGTGATCATTTAGTTGCAATGGATACTAATCAATATTAACAAATCACTTTGATTATCACTATAATTTCTTTGTATCACATTTCTGTGTTTCAAAATATGGCGTTGGAGAGATGTTCAATTGGTTACTTAACCAAAACAGATTGTCTTAAAAGTGCATACACAAAACGAACAGGTTTATTGACAGTTGGTATTTGGTAATCTTACAGAAAATGAACGCAGTCTACTGTGTGCTCGTGCAGATATGGTGAACAACACTGACACAGATACTGTATGTTTTCATCATCATACATACTTCCTGGAGAAGTATTCTCTTTACCAAACATCCTGTGTGGACCCATTCGAAAAGCATTTGAACACCGTTCGCAAAAAGGGTCTGAAAGTTGTTTTGCCTGATAAAGCAACGGCCATCAATGATCTTGCTTCTAAGAGGGTTAAACCTGGCCAGAAGTTGTGTCCCTCGTGTTATATCGAACTTGGTCGAAAACAATCAGAGGTGACCGATCTTGAGCCAAACTACGAAGTTGAGCAGAATGTTATAGAGCTCAGTGAGCAACTGGAACCCTTCAATCCTGGATTGACTGCTGAAGGATTGACCCCTTTTCATCCACAGACAATCAGTAAAAGAGATCGTGAGACATATCTCAAACGGAAAGTTGCCCAAGTAGAATCAGCAGTTGTCACCAAAGTTGCAAAAACATTTGATATGAACCCATCAGAACTCTATCCATCTTCAACCAAATGTCCAAAATGCAGAGATTTCAATGAACTGATAACAGAAATGAAAACAAAATTTAAATCATCTTCACGATCCGTCAAAATGCAAATTCTAACAATGCTTCCTTCATGTTGGACAATAGAACAAACTATGAATGAATTTGGTACAACCAGATATATGGTTAAGCAAAGCAGAGCTCTCAGGAAACAATGTGGATTTATGGCAAGTCCCAGATCCTACATTGGCCACCCTCTTCCTCAAGACGTGCTATCGAGAGTTCAACAGTATTTTGAAAATGACAACATTTCTCGAATGTGTCCAGGTATGAAGGAGTTTGTTAGTGTTCGCATTAATGGTGAAAAGGTTCACAAACAGAAAAGATTACTCTTAGGAAATCTTAAAGAACTCTATGTTTCTTTTAAAGAAGAGACGAGCAATCTCTACAAACTTTCATTTTCAAAGTTTTGTGAACTGAGACCGAAATGGTGTATTTCTTCTGGAGCTCCTGGTACACATTCAGTGTGTGTATGTCAGATACATCAAAATGTCAAACTGATGCTTGCTGCAATGCCAGGGTTGAATTTAGATATTCAGGAACTTCTACAGAAGGTTGTATGCAACACCCAGGCACAAGAATGCATGTTGTACCGTTGTGATAACTGTCCTGGTATTAATGCACTGAAAAGTGTTATCCAGTCACATCTCGAGGAAAGAGGTCTAGATGAAGAGGATGAAATCTTCCATAAAGTTTGGGTACATACCGATAGAACGAACCTAATTACAACATCCTCAAGTCCTCAAGATTTCCTTGATGTCCTCTTACGAAAGATTGATGATTTGACAGTTCATCATTTCACTGCAAAATCTCAGTCAGCCTTCATGGCGAGGCTCAAAGATCAATTGGATGACGATACTGCAATAATTCTTCTGGACTTTGCGGAAAATTATTCTTTTGTTGTACAAGACGCAGTCCAGGGTTTCCACTGGGACAATTCCCAAGCAACTGTTCACCCAGTAGTCGTATACCACAGACAAAATGACAAACTGAAGCATTTGAGTGTAGCAGTCATCAGTGACCATTTGAAGCATGACTGTGTGACGGTCCACGTGTTTCTGAAACATGTCTTACATCACGTGAAAACTTGCCCCTCCGGGGATCAGAAAGATCATGTACTTCAGTGATGGAGCAGCAAGTCAATATAAAAATTACAAAAACTTTGTCAATCTCTTTTTTCATGAAGCAGATTTCGGACTCAAAGCAGAGTGGCATTTTTTTGCAACAAGCCATGGCAAAAATGCTTGTGACGGAATAGGAGGGACAATTAAAAGACTTGCAGCAAAAGCAAGTCTTCAAGCACCTCTCCAAAACCAAATTACAACGCTACAGCAGCTGTTTGATTGGGCAGTGATTTCCATTCCTGCTACAAAAATATTGTTCGTTTCAAAGGAAGAGATTGAGTTAGAAACTGAAAACCAAGACTTGCGCTTTTCATCATGCTCAACAGTTCCAGGGACAAGAAGCCACCATGCGTTCATTCCGATAGGTGCAACAGAACTGGCCATTAAACGTGTGTCACAGAGCACTGAATCGACACTAGTAACGTTTAGAAAGAAAGAAGTAAGGAAAACTAAGATAACACCAGGAACTTACGTTGCTCTCGTGATCGATCATGATTGGACAATTGGAAATGTCATATCCGTAGATGAAGACAACGAGGACATGATCATTGATGTTCTGATTCCAAGTAGAATCGAGCCCCAAACGTTCAAGACTCCAAGACGAAAGGCAAAGGTGACACTGCCTTTTGATCATGTCATCTCCAAAGTTGACGTTGACATCAGCCTGAGATACTTCAAGCTTTCTCCCGAGAGCCACAAGTCAATTTGCCAAAAATTTAAAGAGTTTGCTTTGAAGCATTTCGGAAGTAATTAATTTGCTTCAGGACATTTTATATGGTTAGTTGATATCCAATTGGATTTTAAATCAAGTAAGTTATCATGAAATCACTTCACAACAACATTCAAAATTTCTCAAACATGGACAAGGCAACCAATGTGAAGCGTCCGTAAAATGATCTGAGGGTTGCTTTATTTAATCACCTACAGAAGATGTACAGAAAATTTTACCTCTGCCAAATTTTGATATTTTATAAAATAGACAATAATCTACAAATGTGCCAAAAATGAAGCCTCTAGCTGGTGCGCCTTTTTCTACAGGCAGCTTTAAAATAGGGGCATTTTTTACATTTTTCTAAACAGTAGGTACATAAAGTAAGCCATTGTGACAAGACAACAACACAAATTGTCACTAATTTCTAGCATCCACCTCTTGATACCCCGGGGAGACTAATCATAGAAGGAACGTTGCATCACAAACCTTACATTTCGAAAATAAGGAAAGAGAAAATGACCAAAACAACAGAATTTCTAAATTTTGCAAAGAAATTTGAGGTTTTTTGTCTTGTCATTATACCATATAAATACAGGTTTCTTCAATAAAATATTATATTATTGGATCAGTCATTCTAATGTCAATTTGACACAGAAATTGTAAATCTCAAAGTCAAAATCTGTAATTGTAAGAGACAACGAAATATACTAGGGGTTTATCTCAAAACCATCACATTTGATAGACCCCTATGTCCTAAAACACAATGCCAATCACAAATTATTTTGAGTATAAGCAAAATTCCTACTTTCCCCTTCAATGAAGATAGAGTACCATCTATTAAAACTAAAAATTCTAAAATCCATGACATCAACTGGGGGAATCCTCAGATTTTGGTCGATTTGAAATGGAATTACCCAAATATTGAATAATGAACACTTAACAATATATCGAGCCCTTCTTTTTTCAAACTTCAAGTTTGTTCGCTACATTCGTTTGTGCATGCAATTAATTTGAAACTTTTGATTCATTTTCATCAGACTCGACCCATCATGTTTCATGCATGAATGAAATAGATTAGACTAACAGTTATAGCGCGTACCAGTTTTCCATTTACATTTACTTCATCATCTGTTTAACATTTGCATTTTATTAAGTCTTAATGTGTCTGAAAGACAAATATTTCAACATTGACGAACATTAGCCATTTGGTAAAACTAATTAGTTCTCCATTATGTTGCAGAATGATATATGTGATGTAAATGGAATGAATTCGTAGCGACACAAATATGAACTCAGAATAACTATAGACATAACTCTTTGTATGAAATAATTATAAAACTCAAATATTAAGGTACACATGTTAAAATAAATGTTACAGGGAATTCGTATTTTATTCCTTTAAGTTCAAACTTTATATACGAAATTCAAACATAGTTGTTTATCTGGCACTGTACCTCAGGACATCTTACCTTGACATATCTTATAGTTTTTGAGAAAATTGCGCCGACAAACAAGCCGAAGATTTTTTGAATTCGGCCCCGGTTTGCAACAGAAATAATAACATGATGAATAAACAGTAAAAATGATATGTCCGTAAGAACAGAACTGAACGATCTTTGCAAGTTATTTTACTAATTCTTCATTTTAGTCGTGTTAATCCCTCAAATTAAAATTGTAATGACTATTTGGTTGCAACTTTAATCAACAAGAAATTTATGATAATATTAACTGAAATAAAAAAAATTAAATATCTTGGCGAACAATTCTTTTGAGATAAGTACACGAATTTCTCAAATTTAGATTTTAATTATTAAATTTGTCACAATTGGTATAACTGTCAAAATAAGCTGAATAATATGAAGCTGACTAAGGCCGTGTGGATTAAAATAGTTCGGCACGTTTTATTTAAATATTTTATAAGATACACATAAGTTAAAGCCGAATTTATTATCTACAGAGGTTCAAAACATCTCATTCCTCAAACTCTCCATGTAGAAGATAAAATCAAGTGTCAGGCGGAAAGCACCGGCGGCCATTTATGTGTGAACACCTTTTAATCATTTGAGACACGGATATGGTTTCGCATAGCTTAACTGGTCATGGTACGTTGGTTTTAGAAGTGCTTCTTGTGACGAAAAGTATTGTCTTGCTATTGGAAACATGATTTTTTTTTGTGAGATCACTTTAAGTATCTTATAAAAATGCGATACTGCGCCTTTAATTCCTGTAAAATATAAATGATACATAAAACGAAGATGATGTACCCCGGGGGGTAGAACAACTCCATTCGGCCATGGCATGACATGAAGTTGCCAACAGCTGCAAAATATACCATTTATGAAAATTATGCCGAACGTGATATTCACAGTATTTGCATTGATATTGTATTGCACTCAATATAAGTGAATATTATGGGAAGCTTACCATGGGCAAATATCACTCACAAATACTAATGTGCTTGTGGCAGTATGATAAGTTTATTAGTATATTCCTGCAACGTGATAATTTAGATTAGGTTTGTAATTATTGTATATACTATAGCAGCTCGCGAACTTTATCAATAACACTTTTCTTAGGGAATAAAGTAAATAGAAAAGTTAGGATGATGCCACAATTTCATCACGACCGGAATTACCCCGAATCAATAGGTATGGGAAATTATATGTAATATCCGGCAAATTTAGTAAACTGCACTTTTACATATTATTTACGAAAGTTCGTAGCTTGTTATGCTGACACCTATGAATGTATACGAATTATCTACGAGCTATGGGGAATAAATAAGACACAGTTACGAATACACTACGAATGTCCATGATGGTGAAAAAACTTAATCTTCCTTAATTCACTCCATTCGTATTGCCGAGTTTTCACTACGACTCGAATTCTCCCAAATCATCTCGAAAGGGAAATTCTGTTCATTCGTGAATATCCGTAGACAATTGTAATTACTCCTTGAAATTCATGAATTATTCATTGTTGATTTTTTAATATTATCCAAGGCGGTGTCATTCGTTATCATATGTACTTTTGTCACGTTTGTTTCATACAACAATTGAAATGCTGAAAAGTCTCCTATCCGTGGTGATTCGGGATAATTCGGGTCGGAGTGAAAAGAGAGCATAAGTAATTCGGGATGGTAATACCAAACATGAGCAACCACAAACTTTAAAGCACTGTTTACAAAGTTTACAATTTGCAATTACATACAGTTTGCGAAGTAGCTACGATTCTGCAATTCGTTGATAATCATGAAAAACGGTTTTCAAAAAGATTGTTTTAACGAATGCCGTGCATTTGACGAAACTTTGTTCTCCTTGCCTAGCCTAGGCCGGGCCTCTCAGACAAGGTGCCCGTGATGTTCCCCGATAATTCTCACAAACTATTGAAGTAGCTACTACCAGAGAATTCGATCTCGGAAACTATTGAATTAGCTACCACGAGAGAATTCGATCTCGGAAACTATTGAAGTACTTACTACCAGAGAATTCGATCTCGGAAACTATTGAAGTAGCTACTACCAGAGAATTCGATCTAACTATGGAAGTAGCTACTACCAGAGAATTCGATCTAACTATATATAGAAGTAGCTACTACCAGAGAATTCGATCTAACTATAGAAGTAGCTACTACCAGAGAATTCGATCTAACTATAGAAGTAGCTACTACCAGAGAATTCGATCTAACTATGGAAGTAGCTACTACCAGAGAATTCGATCTAACTATAGAAGTAGCTACTACCAGAGAATTCGATCTAACTATGGAAGTAGCTACTACCAGAGAATTCGATCTAACTATAGAAGTAGCTACTACCAGAGAATTCGATCTAACTATGGAAGTAGCTACTACCAGAGAATTCGATCTAACTATGGAAGTAGCTACTACCAGAGAATTCGATCTAACTATGGAAGTAGCTACTACCAGAGAATTCGATCTAACTATAGAAGTAGCTACTACCAGAGAATTCGATCTAACTATAGAAGTAGCTACTACCAGAGAATTCGATCTAACTATAGAAGTAGCTACTACCAGAGAATTCGATCTAACTATAGAAGTAGCTACTACCAGAGAATTCGATCTAACTATAGAAGTAGCTACTACCAGAGAATTCGATCTAACTATGGAAGTAGCTACTACCAGAGAATTCGATCTAACTATAGAAGTAGCTACTACCAGAGAATTCTATCTAACTATAGAAGTAGCTACTACCAGAGAATTCGATCTAACTATGGAAGTAGCTACTACCAGAGAATTCGATCTAACTATAGAAGTAGCTACTAGCAGAGAATTCGATCTAACTATAGAAGTAGCTACTACCAGAGAATTCGATCTAACTATAGAAGTAGCTACTACCAGAGAATTCGATCTAACTATTGAAGTAGCTACTACCAGAGAATTCTGTCTAGGAAAGACCTGCATCATGAACACCAGTACAGGAAGCAGAAGGTGAGATGATCCCACGGTGATGACTGATACTAATGAAATTCAGTTTACTGTTGGTGAGTTTAGTGTCCTGACTTCTTGCCTCAGGTCCATAACAAAATCTGTAAGTGAGGCGTACTGAAGTCAACACTTTCTTATTTGGACCGTAACTCTACCAAAGAGTTTAAACTTGATTTAATCGATGCTTGTGACAACTTTATACCATACAAAAGTTATGTATAGGCTCCTAACTTTATTCCTACTGAATACCTGGTACTAGTGCTGGTCATAATTGGCACATAGTTCAACGGACGAGTTCCACTTTGTATTGAAGTGAATGTCCTGCAGCAGATTAGCAGGACTCATCCTAGGATGTGTCAAGGGAAAAAGAGCACGTCTACATCCTCGACAAACAATCTCAAACATCAAAATATAAATTTCTACTCCACTTGATTGTTTGAGTGAGTGAGTGACTTGTTGAACAATACTTCATTTATGAAACACCTGGATGACAAGCATTCAAAAGAGAGTAGATAGATCAGTGAGAAAGGGGTCGAAATGACGGGGGAAATTCAGCGAGTGAGAGACTGCAGGCCCTAAAAACCTACATCAGTCGATGACATTTACCTGATATCAGACGATGAGACATAATTTAAATCACTCATATGATGCAGTCGATATGAAATAAAAATGCTTCGCCTTAAAACTTAAAACTTTATCATTATCTTTTAAACATGTAGTATCAGAATGTTTAAAATGAAATAAAGAAACTTGTGATCATGGTAATTAATCCTCACCGCTTGTCCTGCCACAAATTTATACTAATCATTCGTTGTTATATGGTTTTTATTAATAGATGTTGGGTTGTTTTGAAAAAGATGCAGAGATAAAGTTAGTAGCTATTGAGTGGAGCAGTTTGATAGTTTTGTCTATACTGAAAAAAGTCAAATATATACATCACTTTTGGTACATAGGCCATTATGGTCCTGGGGAGGAAACAATAAGTTAAGTAATATACACTTCGTGTCGTCCTGCATTATCAACACCCTTTACTGATTGTATTATTCAAGCCTTTAGTGAGAATGTAACAAACGTCTTTTTACGTTGAGTATTATCTTTTCTGTCCATTTTCTTAGAAAATCTTAAATCTTATGAATCACCCTAAGAGGGATATAGAAATACAAGGACTCACTTTTGATACGTTGGTTTTCACGGAATGTTGGATTTATATGATCATTGACATTGGTCTGGAAATCAATCAGATTTGCTTTCCTTACAATTTCATCATTTTAATCCAAACACTTATCCGATGACATATGTATAAACTCGTACTGTCTTCTCTGATGGTTACAATTTCTCAATAAAAGCTTTTTTAAACTTATAAGTAAATCATAGCTCTTAAATCAAGTAACAAGAGAATAATGTTATAGAATTCATTAATTAATCTTATTTCAATGTTTGTCAATGAAATTATGATAATAAATATTTTTCATTAATATGCATTTCAAATTACACCCGTACTTAAAATTTTATTGTTGACCTTTCAGCATTTATATTACATAGGATTATTATAACTGCCGTTTATGTCAAGAAGACACTAAATTTTACATATATTTGTGGTCTAGTCTAGAAAAAATGAGAAATAGATGCGTCTTGCTAGATGGTTTAACGAAATATCTGTAACTTTCCGGACAAATAGCGCATTTTTATATCGCAATGCAATCGTCCGTATTCAAAGAGGTAGGAAAAATAAAAAGGAAAATAGATAACAAAACTCATAAAAGAAATATCTGAATATTTTAATGATGAAATTTAAGCAGAAAAGTCACTTAGTTAGTTTAAAACAATTCACCGACGATTGCAATAAATATATAATGTTTTGAATGTGCAGTGTGTTGAAGTGCAATCATTGACAATTACCTGAATATGCCAAAGGAATAATTTTAACATACCAATCCTTTTTTGTATTGAGTGTATTCAGTACTGATGTACTAAACAAAGTCTACCCAGACTCAATCGATGGCCAACAGTTTCTATTTAGTATCATCTATTTAGTACTAACAGACCCCTATTTGTGGACAATACAACGTTTTAGTAGTATGGAAACACAATTTTAACCCATAATCACCTCCAACTCGATCATGATTTGATATACATTACTTGAACAATGATAGATGAGTCGACTACTTGTTTACATATGGATATGGTGTTACTTACAAACCAAAAGTTACAAAATGTATGATATTTGAAACTGAATATATAGAATTTGGAACATACTTCGCCAACTATAAAATTACAGAATCGGCATTCCATATCTAAAAATCAGTATTATTATATGAGATTGGGTATGTATGAATGTAGAGTTGTACCATTAGCTAACTTACTTTTTCTATAAAAAGATGGAAAAAATCTGGAATCCATGAACTTGCATAACTTGCAAACCGATGAGCTGAGAAGGTTGGGTTGAAAGTTTGTGGCGGAGAACACAACATTGTATCTAGTTCTATTTAACAGTCATGTTTTGTGCCCACGCATTTTTGCATGGCAAATGTTCGTTTTTTAATCCCTCTTTCTAATAGTTTCCTTACTAGTGAAGCATTTTTTCTTTGTTATGATCATTTACATGTTTAATTATGCAAAAAAAATTCTTTTAAACAATATCCATCTAATAAGAATTAAACATATCCTCCCGGGCGACATGTGTAAACACAAAAATGTAATAATGAATTTGTCTCATTTTGAGCACACTATTGAACCAAAGGTGTTCCTGTTTGACCAACTCTGAAAGGGGAGGGGTGTCATTGAGTTGTGCATGTTGAACACACGTGATGTACCAAGTACATGTATCTTAAAAAGCTGCTTGCTGCAGGAGAGCTTACATTGGACGTACGTTGGCGGAGAAAGTTTGGTATAGAAATATATAACATTGTCCGTATTGTAATATTGCAATTATCAGTTGAAACTGTTGTACTGAGTGAAATAACATGTTATCCTTCCGATTGTAGTAACACTGTAAATGGTTTAATGCCCTCTGTGACGTCATATTACAATACAATGATAAATAACCATAAATACTTTAGTGAGGCGACCCGTAAATGATATTTATTCATCCTTTCGATATCAAGATGAAAAGAACATAAGATTTTTCTCATTGAATGCAATTTTTAAATACTCATTATGTATTAGCAGTCCTGCCTGTTACATCGTGAACATTTTAATTTCCAGGTACGGTATTCAACAAGGAAAGTGATGCGTGTAATTTGCCCTTGAATTGAAGAAACATAATGGAAAATCTGAATGTCAGTTGGATGAGCTTATGTGCGGAAATAGTAACGTATACCGTATTTCTCATCCATCATTCAAATGAGGTCCATTAGATTGTAAGTTCTCCTCATTAACATAACATGACAATAGTTACAAAATTATATTTCATTTTGATTTTCATTAAAATGTCTCGAAATATGGATCAAACTGAGTGAGTATAGTATAAATAGTATAAATCATAACGTCAGAATATGATTGAATTATAATTTTCCACAAACTATTAAGGAAAAGGTGTTTTCATTAAAATGAATAGGTCGACATGTCATTTAAGGCAATGAAGCAGAAAGTTTTGAATTTTTTATTTCTCCTATTTGTGTTTGTGAAATATATGTTCTGCAAAGGGTTAAATATCCCATTACTCAACCAGATAATCCTTAGTTGTAGACGGGGGTTTCACTTATCAAGCAAAAATTGCTTGTGGTGAAATCCTAGTGTGAAAACCTTTAAATCAATTGGGTTAGGGAAATGGATCCACAAAGCTTAACTGAACATGATATGCTCGTGTAAGACCTCCTGATAATGGTTCAAGTGATTGTCTCACATTGTGATAAATACATATTAATAAAATCTTAATTTTCCAATGCAAGGATTGGTATGTTAAAAATATTCCTTTTACATATTCAGGTAAGTGTCAATGTCTGCACTTCAACACACTGCACATTCAAATGTGTTCAATGCAGCGCCAATCGCCATTTTGAATAGATATAGCCCGTGGGAAATATTGAGATATGTTTATAAACATTATATATAATAAATGACATAAAATGCATTACCCGTATCTAGATAAAATTTACAACGCTATAATCAAGCAAATGTAGATATCAGATTAGATTTTAAATGTTTTGGAATGCTAGCATCTGGGTATTAAATTTCAGTCTATATTCACTTAATAAGTACTTGATTTATACTTGTATTGGAGTATTATTTCTTACAGCAGTGAGAAGGAACTGAAAAAAAGCCTTACAACGTCTCATTGGTAGCGCTACTGTTCATCACTGGTTCTCACAAGGTTCTTGTTTTTAACTTCACATAACAGATGTGTCTTTCACTCGTTTGTGCATGCGATTCCAGACTCCGACATTAATGTTCAATTGCTAAAATAGAATAGACTTAACATTAAAAATGTGTATTAGATTAAAGATATGTCACCACCTATGATTGACCATATGGCCATAACGGTAATTATTCATATAAGGCTGTAGTACTGCCTACATTTATGTTATGCGCTTGGAGCCTATAATACTGGTCAATGTATCAGTTAATGAAGAGAAGGATATCAATCATTTTGTCAGTCCTTAACATATGACATTTGTTAGATGAGTACAACAGTTTATATATAGATATATACATTTATAAATGATAGGATGGTTATTTTAGGAATATCAATGAGTAGGAGGAAAGCGCTTCTGATTTCAAGGGATTATACTTTAAAAGGGAAAGCCATTGAAAGTAAATTAGAATTGTCTTGTTATAAATGTACGTGGACCCTGATCAAGTAACCTTTTCCAATAGACAAAGAATTGAATGGTTTGAAATTACCTCTACGTCTGTTGAGTACAAAACTTACATTATGATGTGCTGATATTTGACCATTTACAAGGGCGGGATAGCTACGGATTAACAGGTCAGATTAAGCAGTAGAGAACTGTTCTACACGCAGTCAGTTTTGGGTGCAATGCTACCCTGAATTTCAGCGCAGTACCACTAAAAGTTCGCTGGTTCCAACCGATGCTCACAATTTACACCGTAATGAATATCCACAACGGTGTTGTGAGCTTTCTGCCTACAATAATACTAGCAGCCGTGATTAAAGGGAAATTTTGGAAAGGTGTTATTTTACGTATGGTAGATATTTTTTTTAACATTTTCGGTTCGCCTTGAAATCAATGAACAGATAAGAGGGTTACTTCCATTTTATATTAAAAAAAACCCCAACCCAATGTGTAGAAGAGCATACAGTTTTCTTTAATTTATCTTCTTTCTCAATCATGTTACCTCATGATGTGTGAAAGTATTAGTATTATTCCTACAAAAATTAAGATCATCACATGATATTTCAAATCCTAGGAATTCCTTTATCTATTGCTTTCTGTCAATACAATGTAAACAAAAAATAACCAGAAAGCAATGTTCAGAGTAATTTCTTATCACTGGAACAATTTTGCAATGATGTAAATTGTTGAAACAATTTGAAAATGGTCCTTGATGCCAATATGTTACCGAAGTATATTCACAAATATAGCATGGTTTATACGAGGGGAGGTCAATAAGCTCATAGAAGTGAATATATCTACACCCCTGAAGACATCATCATGGATGTCATTATTGACGTAGGTCATCTGACGACATTTTAAAGACATAAACGACCCTTCCCGATCATATACTTGTGCCTGTTGAACAGATGAACAAAGGGTTTACTCATGTCCGATCGTAGAATAAAGGTAGACGCCATATCTTCAGAGTGTGGCATTTCTCATGGAAATGTTTGCACCATAATTCATGACCATTTGCACATGTCCAAGGTGTCTGCAAGATAGGTGCCGCGAAACTTAAATGCACAAGATCAACACCAGAGAGTTGAATCCAGTCGTGAGCTCTTTGACATCTACAATGATGCAAAAACGTTCATGCCCGTCTGGTTACAGGAGATGAAACGTGGATTCATCACAGGGACCCTGACACCACGCACGAATCCATGCGATGGAAGCATAGGCACTCACATGCACCCATGAAGTTCAGGACTCAGGCTTCTGTTGGCAAGATCATGGCAACCATTTTTTGGGTGGTACAATATTTGGCATTGATGATGATAATACTCAAGGGAGTTACTGAAGCATGGCTGAGAGGCCAGTCAGAAGACTTCTACCGCACGGACATAGACAGTCTCAAAGACAAATGGGCAAAGTGGTACGAGGGAGATTATATTGAAAAATAAAATCAATTTATCATACCTCATGTAAGAATGCCGATCTCTGATTGGTCCACGTGACCCTAAACAAATATCCATATTCACCGCCGCCGAGGGATGATAAATCCCTTATACCCCGCTACATGAGTAATCAATCAAAGTCACGTGATCAGGTCATAAGTGTTGTTCATTTCTGTTTGTCTTTTTACTAATAGAGAGCAAGTTTTGAATAATACATTAAGACATTCGGTATGATAAATTCGTTATAACATTCCGTCCCGGGTAACATAGGGATATATTATTCCCTTGAAAGGTTTTATGCAACTCGCGTTCCGCTCGTTGAATAAAAGCTTTCGCGGGAATAATATATCCCTATGTCACCCTCGACGGAATGTTATAACTTATAATAACAACAATTGGTTTCTGTTTTATATTCACTTCTATGAACTCATCGACTTCCCCCCGTGGTTCCAAGAACCAAAGTTTATGTGCATTTTTGGTGATTCAACAAAAATATGAAATACAAATTAAGCAAGATTTCCAACTCATTTTGGCACCAGGGGAGAGCTGAAACCTCTGCCTGCTAGATCATAGCTTAGGTCATATAAATAAGCCGCTGGGTGCTTGACGGGCAGCAGGGGGTGTCATCAACCAAGCAATGTTCATATAAGAACATCATAAACATTTCAAAACAAAAACTTGGCCACGAAATAGAGAGAAAACGCCTATTTTGTGAGTATGAAAAGTTTACAGAATATCTTTAAATTGGCAAAAGCCGTAGTCACACATCAGAGGATAGTCAATATATGTATTCGAATCGTTGATTACAAATCAACCGCCCTTGTCAAGCTAATAATACTGTTCCATTGCCAAGGCTGGATTTACACACATCATTCAGTTTCAGTGTAAGTAAACTCTACTTTAGAAGCACAATTTACTTATCTTTTTATAGTATCTCTTTTCTTTTTCTGAACTTAATGAAATGTAAACAAGACCGTTATACTTTAAATTAGCAAATGATGATTTTATCCTCGCTGGAAATCATCATTTGATTAATTAGGAACAATCCAACATCTGCTTCCTAGAGTAACATAGTGGTAGCTTTGGCGAAAAAATCAAAGAGTAATTTGTGCAGGCGATACAATGCTTTCATTGGGTTTCTGTTCAGATGCTGACATCAAACCTCATATGGATAGAACCAATAATTAATTAAAACTACAAAGACTTAATGTATATGTACGTATTGGTAACCTTTAGGTACTGATTGATTAAACTTATTCTAACCAGACTACAACGGTTGACAATAGCGTATTATTTGACCATGATTTGACCCTTGTATTAACACGTTAGCTTATCATGTACAGGAATTGTTTTACACGTCATCTATATTGCATATTAATTCATGTTCTTCCTTTGTGACCTACACATTTTCATAAATGGTAATTGCTTACGCTGTTGTAAATTATATTATAGATATTGCAACTCTTTGCATTGTTAACCTTTCGGGGGTTAAAGACATGGAAAACGTCTTTGTAAAGTTGACGAAAATGGTTAAACGTTTTGTTTTCACAGTATATATATTTTAGCAAACGAGTGTACCTCATTGTTGTCAATTAATTTGATGGATTTTCAGTTGGCATGACGGACATAACATTCAAAAGAATGAAAGAAAAGCTGGCTCCAGGACCTGTTCCATTCATTGTTGACGTCAAGTGAGGCATGTAAACCACAAACCCTAGCTTGCTTTAATGGGAGCAGATATGGTATCACCAAGACATTCAAACATTGATATATGACATATGACCAGGACCTGACGCAAACACATTTCTAATTACAGCTTATCGCAATCGTCAGCTTTTGCCTTGATAGGTGAAGTATGGCATTTCAGTATTTACGTTATTATTCATTAGATGTGAAATTTTAGATCTAATCAATACCTTTTGACGATGATGATAGATTGTTTGGAACCAAATGAACAATATGTCAGCCATTTACCTGTAAGCTCATCAAATACTAGCGATAAAGACTAACACTAAGTGACATCAACTTCAGAAGATGATTGCATTAAATACAACGCTCTCATCCGTCAAACTGTTCTTGAAAATTAATATAATTTTTCCCAACGTATCCCACTCATTCAGTGGTTAGGATTCGTGAACGCCAGTGATCGTTTCAGGATTATATTTATTGTTTACATTCATAACTTATGAACGTCTGTAATGAAAGAAGCCATAGACAAACACATTCATTACTGTTGAGGTAATGCTGACGATTACGTGCCATTCGTCGTCTTATCTTTCTCACCTGTGTTGATATGTTCTTTGTTTTGTGTATTTGACCTTGAATATGAGACGCAAGTGGCAGAAGATATAAATGACAGATAATTGGAGTGATTCGCGATTATGTGACATATACATTATCTTCAATTTATCATTCACAAAATGAGGTTCATTCAATTAGACATAACGTCATTAGCTAAGAAAGCAGGACTCGAGATCTAGGAATATATGACAACAAGTTGTGGACAAGTAAAAATCCAATTCAGAAATAATTTTATCCATTTCATGTGACATAGCTTAGACGGAATAAGATATATCCTTCATACCTTTTTCTATTGTAAACGACAAATTTGAAATAAAATTATATAATGGAAAAATTAAAATCATCGTTTCAGTTTAGAAGTAAATAAGTAGTAGGTTGACTTCTGAAAGTGTCATGTTAGAAGTTCTAAAATTGAAGAAAAGCAAATCCATGAAGAGTCAACTTTCTAGTACCATTCTAGATTCTAAAATCGATATTAGACAAGTGAATATAATCGTAATCACTGGAGACTCTCTTCGAAGTAAATTTTGTGATTCATGATTATTTTCATCGGTAGATAAATCTTTCTTCACAGTGAAATTGAAACACTTTTGAAACATTGTAACATCATTTTACAGGACATTTTGTAAGATGAATTCATACACACAAACTTTGTGGCATTGTAAACCCTTTAGAAAATACAGTATTTACTCAATTTAGAGTTACCTAATAAGTGTTGATTTTACTAGATTAAAGACATCTTCTTTCTCTTCTATGTGGTGATTAAACGAGTTTGATAATGTAGATAAAAACATATTTAAGGGGCTTTTTTTTATCGCAGAGGAAATGTTAAGGGTCACACACTACTTTAAGAATGCTTCTTTCATGATATTGATTAACATATTGTTTTATATCAAGATCGCAAAAAATATTTCATGATGATATCTATTTCTTATTACTGAAATCAATATGACATACAAGAACAAGAAAGATATACAAACAAGAAAGATGTAAACAATAGAATATGATTCCTTTACTGACATTGTTATCACATAATAATCTTAAGAACTACTTATGATCTTATAGTAATCCCCTCAAACGTTTGGGTTTTTTTTTACTTAAGTTGCATTTTTTTGGAGAGCGGAATTACATACTTTACATCTGAGAAAACAAGTGGATTTTATTTCAAACCAATCAAATTATAAAGATTTTTATCATCGTCACTTTGAAACACATTTGAGAAGGAAGATGACAATGACAATTCAAATGCAGTGCCCTCTTTCTACGATTCTACAATTCACCATATAAACTCCTCATTCTACGATTCTACAGTTCACAATATTAACTCCTCATTCTACGATTCTACAATTCACCATATAAACTCCTCATTCTACGATTCTACAGTTCACAATATTAACTCCTCATTCTACGATTCTACAGTTCACAATATAAACGTCTCATTCTACAATTCTACACTTTACCAAATAAACTCCTCATTTGACCCGAGGAGCATCTTCCTCCTACTCATTCAGATTCCTTATGTAGTTTAGAATTCTAGTTGACAGCCAATATATCATTAAATCACAATAAAAACACCAATGAACTGTCAACAAAGGACACCAGCATAATATAGTGACTAAATGATTGATATAATTCTCATCATGAACTTATACTTTAACAAGTATTATAACCTCTGCAAATACCATTGATACATCTCTCGTCAATGCTCTTATAGTAATTAATTGCAAACTCCTTGGAATTACTATAAAATGCAATTTGGGAATGCATTTTTGTTGTTCAAATGTTTAACTTTGAAAAATACAAATTGAAACAATTATATGTTGCATTTTCTTAGAAGATGCATTGGCTACCGTAACAAAGAAAAATTTGTCAAATCTGATATTTTGAAAAGGTTATATTTGCGTACCATTAACATGGATAGTTAAATAATAATTTTATTATTTCATATGTCATCAAAACAAATATGATCTCCGGCACTCATAAATTACAAATTAATACTCAAAATAACAATTCATTGGTAACCAATGAACATTTTATGGAATAAAGTATTTTTATTAGACAAACACACTAAACAAATAAAAGTAGGTCATGGACATTTGACGCCACAAAAGATGACAATTCTTTATGCAAACAAATGCACATGCACACCAGGAGCTGGCATAACAAGTAGAAAAAGACTTTTCAACAATTCAGTAGATTGTGAGACAGGAATAAACACGATTCTTTTCAAAAAGTCGATTAATTGCGAGATAATAACAGGTGCTCTAGGTACCGCAAATCAGTAACCGTGCTCCATTTGTTTAATGACACGCAGAAACCTAAATAGTGACAGTATAGAAATCATTGATCTGAGTCCATATGGAAACATAATCCTCTGCAGCGCCTACATTCAACATGCATACACTTTTTGTTGGAGAAATTACACACAATGCTGTGAATATAGAAAGGTATTGTGTTGATTATTTTAAGAAGATTTATTTCCATGTTTGACAATTGCAATTTGTATTATCACTAACACGCCATACTCATCCAATCAATGCTTATGTTCAAGGTTTCTATTAAAACATTGTCTTCGGAAGAACCGTTCATGCTTTCTTTACAAAAGTTGCCTTGGGAAAAATCGTGCGGGTTTGAATTAAGTTCCGGAACATCACTGAACCATTGGTTAAAAACTGCTCGCACACATGTATTTAAGACAACTACCAGAAATGATTGTCTTATCATCTCTGGCTAACTATTCATCACTCATAAATATATAAAGTGTAATTAAAACTGAGAAAGGCTAAGAAACTATTACTTTTCCACTGACTGCGCCACAAAAAAACCTCCCTTCGGCTTCACCGGCGGTTTGTCCTTAAAAACAATTCCCATGAAAATATTAATCAAACAGTCAAAATGTTTGATCATACTGCTAATGCTATGCTTTAACTGACAATCACAAATATATAATTATACCAGGTCGAAAGAGAAGTAGAATTAACGTTCTATGATAAATTTTATAGATTTATTTTATCACAATGTGACGGGATGCCTACTCTTTCTTAGAGCATTTTAACCACACGTTTAATTATATATATATAGTGACTTTGCTAAGGAATCCTTTTTAAAATTTAGAAAAAGGTAACAGTTTTCTAAAATATTTCATTATTTTTTTTTAATTCTTTTACAATTCTCCAATGTAGATGAGTGAAATCTGAGAAAAGTAAAATGAACTCTGAATATATCCAATGTCACAAATAACACGCAGTTTCAACAAGGATGTTACAAAGAAAGTTTAAAGATTTCAATATGATCGAAGTTTAATGTTTCAATCGCCCTCGAAAAGTAAACAGGCTTCAAACGTCATTTATCTAAAGTAGGATTAAAGCCTAAATATAAAATGTATGTGATTTACTTGATGAAAATAGAAAATGGTTATTTACATGATTATAATTTTATTGGGTACTTACCGCATAAGTATATTTTTTTTAAAGATTTTGCTGGTACCACTTTCTTTTTTTAAAGCACGAACTATGGTCGAAAAACAAAATTGTGATTGTGGGTTAGGTCCTCCTTTCACTCAGTTCGTAAGTCTTAAGAAAGATAAAGAATGGAAGTAAAATATAATTTATGAATAAAACTAATTCATAGATTAGGAATGAACAAAATACATAAAAACAAACATATAATAATAGAAAAATAAAAAAAAAATAAAAAAAAATAAAAAATACATACATGTGATTTATTTGATGAAAATAGAAAATGGTTATTTACATGATTAGAATTTTATTAGGTACTTACCGCCTAAGTATATTTTTTTAAAGATTTTACTGGTACCACTTTCTTTTTTGAAAGCACGAACTATGGTCGAAAAACAAAACTGTGATTGTGGGTTAGGTCCTCCTTTCACTCAGTTCGTAGGTCTTAAGAAAGATAAAGAATAGAAGTAAAATATAATTTATGAATAAAACTGATTTATAGATTAGGAAAGAACAAAATACATAAAAACAGACATATAATAATAGAAAAATAAAAAATGTAAAAGAAAAAAATAAATACATGTATGTGATTTAATTGATGAAAATAGAAAATGGTTATTCACATGATTAGAATTTTATTGGGTACTTACCGCCTAAGTATATTTTTTTTTAAAATTTTACTGGTACCACTTTCTTTTTTGAAAGCACGAACTATGGTCGAAAAACA
Organism: Phorcus lineatus; assembly: GCA_921293015.1. Taxonomy (NCBI): domain Eukaryota; kingdom Metazoa; phylum Mollusca; class Gastropoda; order Trochida; family Trochidae; genus Phorcus; species Phorcus lineatus. The sequence goes on from OV121096.1 coordinate 42,575,317, forward strand.
AAATTGTGATTGTGGGTTAGGTCCTCCTTTCACTCAGTTCGTAAGTCTTAAGAAAGATAAAGAATGGAAGTAAAATATAATTTATGAATACAACTAAATTATAGATTAGGAAAGAACAAAATACATAAAAACAGACATTTAATAATAGAAAAGTAAAATATAAAATCCAGGAATTGTGTTTTGTGTTACAATGATCAAACATGAACAATAGTTAGACACTTAAACAGGTTAAAACGTTGTTAATTTTTTATTCTTCTTTGTAAGTTCATTGATGAACAATGTTACTCATTTATACAATAATACAAATGAAAATAAATATCATGTATGTATCATCTCTGCTTAGTAGTAATAAAGTGCTTGCCAAGTCGTGTGCCTGATTGGAACAAGGTTCGTTTATTCCAGTTTGAATCAAAAAAGTATTTTCCAATTAATGCTTGTTTTATGATGATTAACAAGTTACTGAAAATATTTTATTGCTCAAAGGAAATTGAGATGTTTTGGACCTTTGTAATTAATCCACTTGTAATACAACGGTGCGACGTGGACAACAGTTGGACATTTAAGAAAGGATACATTGTGATATTTTCTTCAATGTAAGTTCATCAACAACCAATGTTAGTCATATATACAATAATGCAAATGCTAAATAGAATTATTTATAATAATAATAATAATAATAATAATATATTGCATTTGATAATGCGCCACATCCACCCAAGTGAGTGCTCTCCACTATATGTCTGTTTTTATGTATTTTGTTCTTTCCTAATCTATAAATCAGTTTTATTCATAAATTATATTTTACTTCTATTCTTTATCTTTCTTAAGACCTACGAACTGAGTGAAAGGAGGACCTAACCCACAATCACAGTTTTGTTTTTCGACCATAGTTCGTGCTTTCAAAAAAGAAAGTGGTACCAGTAAAATCTTTAAAAAAATATACTTAGGCGGTAAGTACCTAATAAAATTCTAATCATGTAAATAACCATTTTCTATTTTCATCAAATAAATCACATGTATGTATTTTTTATTTTTTTTAATTTTTTTTTTATTTTTCTATTATTATATGTTTGTTTTTATGTATTTTGTTCATTCCTAATCTATGAATTAGTTTTATTCATAAATTATATTTTACTTCCATTCTTTATCTTTCTTAAGACTTACGAACTGAGTGAAAGGAGGACCTAACCCACAATCACAATTTTGTTTTTCGACCATAGTTCGTGCTTTAAAAAAAGAAAGTGGTACCAGCAAAATCTTTAAAAAAAATATACTTATGCGGTAAGTACCCAATAAAATTATAATCATGTAAATAACCATTTTCTATTTTCATCAAGTAAATCACATACATTTTATATTTAGGCTTTAATCCTACTTTAGATAAATGACGTTTGAAGCCTGTTTACTTTTCGAGGGCGATTGAAACATTAAACTTCGATCATATTGAAATCTTTAAACTTTCTTTGTAACATCCTTGTTGAAACTGCGTGTTATTTGTGACATTGGATATATTCAGAGTTCATTTTACTTTTCTCAGATTTCACTCATCTACATTGGAGAATTGTAAAAGAATTAAAAAAAAATAATGAAATATTTTAGAAAACTGTTACCTTTTTTTAAATTTTAAAAAGGATTCCTTAGCAAAGTCACTATATATATATAATTAAACGTGTGGTTTATGTATTTTCTTTTGTTTGAAAAGTGGTCTTATCGTTTGAAAAGTTGTCTAATCGTTTACACGCAGAACTTATTTAACCCCTGTTATTACTGTTACACCTGAAATATATTCAGTCTGCTTAATATTAACATGTATTGTCTTGTGTTATCTGTCTTGGAAAGATCATGACAGCTTTAATGAAGTTGATTTATAGAGGATATCTAATTAAGTTTGTCAAATACGATGTTTATCTCATCGAGTGGTGGGGTTGAAGTTGATATTTTCACTCGTGGCGCAGTGAAAATATCAACTTCAACCCCACCACTCGATGAGATAAACATCGTATTTGACAAACTTAATAAAATATTCTTTTTATTATATAATTTCATTCTAATTTTGTTGATTTTTAGTGTTTATGATGTCGATAAACATTTTGTAACCCTAAAAGTAGTCCCGGCACAAAGAGGCCCTGGAAAGTTCATCAACAGTGACGATATATTATATCGCTACTGTCACCAGTGACGATATATTATATCGCTACTGTGACCACATACAAGGTTTATTTCACTGATAAATCCCTGTATTTTATTGCTTATTATATAATAAATCTTACTAATGACGCATGGACGGGTAATTGTTGCGTTTATATCTAAAGGGCGTAACCTGTTTTAAGCAATTAATTAATGAATGTTATCACAGGATATTCTGCCTTGCCCTTGCAAAAACATGAAATCCAAGTTTGATAATCCATTATCTATTCAATTTAGGTAAAAGAATTGAATAGACGCTTAACGATTTTGTTTTGTAGGAATGGAAACAATCACTCAATCCTGGCCTTTCTAATGCTCTCATTTTTAAATAACAACTCTTACGATTCAACCCTTTCATTTTTTCTTATATGAAAAAATATAAAATAATTGCTTTGAAATCTTTCTTGGACACATAAATTCATATAAGAAAACTTAGTGTCTTGAAATAGACATAATAACAAGTCAAAAGAGTAATACTCTTCTAAGCCTTGTTTAATATACCTATCTATAGAGTATCCCTTTTAATTAATAAAGCAGTTACAATGCAATTTGTCAATTGGCTTCCAATTATAGAGCAATGACTCTTGTACATTATAGGTAGTATATAGGCCAACTATATAAGCTATATGAATTGTGACGTCGGATAAAACAGATTGACTACTTAATCATTGTAGTATTGACTCTAAACACATGATCTAATTAGAATAAAACACAACCAAAGCCTACTCAGATCAATAAGAAATAAGCCGAAACTGCGAGTCTATTTTCTTTGATTAAGTAGTGGGAATGTTCACTTAAAGCATTTAATGATTTTCTGATTTTCCTCATCATCTACCAATCACAGTACAAATTGCTATAAACAGGCATACTATCTGTAATTAACCAAGTATGGTCCTGTACAGAATTACCATTGTACATGTCCAACCAGCCAGTCACATCGCTGATTTCCCAAGTGAGGAAAGAGCGAGCTACTATCATTAAGTTTGACACTGATTCCCATTAAAGAGCCACTCCGTGAGTTGTAGGAGTCATATATGCCAAACTTAATCAATGGTGTCATTTGATCGAGAAGTATCAACTCTTACCAAAAAGACACATTTTAAAGCTTGTTGTTTTATTTACCGTGACAATATGAAGGTAGAACGTCGCAAATATGATAGAAAAAAACGCGTCAAATAGTCAAACGTAATAATGGAGTCTTATAAGAGTTGATAGTGTTTGTTAGGTTATATAACTAGTATCCATGTATTTTGGACGTGATATCTACACCTCTGTGCATTTATAAGGCTGTTTTTAGACTTTCATGGAAAACCAGTATTTGTCATATATATGTCTTTTGGACATGAAAAGTTAAGGTGTTTTGATTTCATATCACCACATATGACATTTAGGTTCGTATCAAAGGTAAATAATATGTTATGAAAGTCACGGAGTGGCTCTTTAACAAATTTCTGCATTACGTTTTAACGTTACAATGGTGTAGTGTGCATTATTCATGGGATTAATAGGAAATAATCATGTAAATCATTTGTTATCTACTGCCATTTGTTTATCGAGGTGAATCTCAGATTCTGTGTGTTGATTGAAGAAGTAATTCTTCAACTTACAATGAAACGAACAATGACTTACATATTAAGGAGCATATACATGTAGGACTCAGATCTGTGGCGGGTCTCTAATCTATGGCGGATTTCCATATCTTTGGCATGTTGGATTGTTAGACTGTTTCATGATGTCATGCTAAGTGACGCCATTGTGCGATGACGTCATAATAGCTAACTGTTACCATCGTAAGGCCCAATTGCGTCGCTGGCGTAATGATTAGGGAAGTCACAGAGAGAGATATTGCAAACGGATAACGACCAAATAATAAGAGTCCATATCCCAATTATGAAAATACATAAAACAATACCTTTCATGTAAATAAGACATTTGCGGCTTCATGCCACATCAATTGTGTTTATTTTGTAGGATCTTTTGAGTCCTCGGTGAGTCTTCTTTAGCCCTAAGATATTGAAAGAATATCGTTTGTAACCCTTGAATTCCTGTCGACAAAATTTAGGGTAAGTTTGTCTAGCGTAAGGTTTGGTTAGTCATTGCAGAAAAGACAAAAAAAGGTACAAATGTCAGGCATCTGAAAATCTGCCATAGATTTGGAAATCCGCCACAGATTTGAGGCCTGCCATGGATTCGAGTCTTACATACGTTTGATACCTGACCATAGTGCGGTAATCTATAGCAACTGACATTGACTTAAAGGGAGTTGTCTGACAGTTTTCTTCTTTCATCACCTATTCTCAACAAACTAAAATTTAATGTAAAAACAATTAGCGATGACACATTACATATTCAATTCGGCATTTCTATGTGAAAGTCGAAAACATGATTCTAAGTAAATGCAGGAGAGATGACAATACTAATTGAATGATATTCTTCCGGAAAACAAACAATAACTCATCATTTCTGAAATAATGAATATTATTCTACACTAGTTAGAATAAAGACACAATGCTACAAATCCTTGGAATACTTATTTTGATGCTTTGTGACCATGTAATGAGAATGATAAATTACCAGATAACCTTCTAAATGAATTTCATGTAAAATACATATTAATTTTCAAAATGTTATACTTCCTGTTTATAATGTTTATATTATTTAAATGTATTTTAGCCGCGAACCATATGTCACGTTTAATATAAAAGATTTAAAAAAGTGAAATGGGAGTCCGATATTGGGATTGCAATGTTGCAATATGTTCGAATCCATTTTAACCACACAAAAAAAAAAGAATATGAAATTTGATTTATGTTGCTTTATTTTCTTACCAGACATAAATTTACAAATGTAACCATGGTATATAGTTCCAAGATAAATTGATAGCAACCAAAGTGTATATGAGTTTTGTTGGTTATTCCACAATAATGCGAAATCAAAAAAAGGCATTATGTCCAACTCATTTTGCTACCAGCGGATAGCTGAAATGTCGGAAAGATCATAGCCTAGATGATGGAAGCACCTTGGTGCTTGACGGGCAGCAAGGAGTGTCATCAGCCAAATACTGTTCATATAAGAACACAATAGGTTGTAGTTCGACTTGTCACGTTTAATCATAATAAAACGCAATCAAGCCTTCTTAAAGTTAAATTTACACAAAACATTCACTATCTGTAAATGTCTATCTACTCATTTGCGAAATGGTAAATCTATACTTGGCAACTTATTAAAATGTTTGTATTTTTTGTAGGTTCAAAAGCGGAATGCTTCTCTGTATACTGGGCAAAAGAAAAGGATATCGTATATCAAAATGGTTAATGTTTGATAGCGCCATATCACTTCATTGACACACTGACGAAATGTAATCACTCAGGGCTTTCTTAAGTGAGCAGTTTGAACTTCTTGACATTTTCAGAACCACTAATGACTCTCAACACTGCACACAATACCTAGAAACGAAGAAATGTTTTAAAAAATTGTGTAAAGACAAAAAAACTGCCTTTGAAAAGAATATTGCAGATGATATCGCTAAGGCAGCGAAAAACAAAATGTGTAAAGAATTCTGGAAATCAATCAAAATACACTGTGACACTACCTTTGCACCTGCAAACATAAATGCCGATACATGGTTTGAGTATTTTAGGGATCTTTTGAACCCCGAACAGACTGAAAATTCACAATTTGATAAAGATGTTAAAGAGTTTCTGGAAAGTCACGATGTTGGTAGTTGTGATCAATGCAGAAACTGTGATGACCTATTAGGTAACGAAATCTCTGACGAAGAAATACTGAACTCTATTAAACATCTTAAAAATGGTAAATCCCCTGGTGCAGACGGTATTCCTGAAAAAGCTCTCAAAGAATCATGTGCATTATTATTGCCATTTTATAAACGCCTCTTTAATGAAATTTTGAACACTGGTAATCTCCCAGAATCCTGGAACATAGGTTTGATTGTACCCTTGTATAAGAATGGAAGTAGAAGTGACCCAAATAACTATAGGGGAATTGCTCTTCTTGATATTCTAAGCAAAGTATTCATGTCCATTATCGAGTCCCGTATCAAGATGTGGATTACTACACAGGATCTAATATCAGAGTCCCAGGCAGGATTTAGGGAAGACTATAGCACAGCGGACCAAATATTTATTCTAAATGCTATAATTCATAAGTATATAAGAAAGAAACGCGGCAAGTTTTATTGCATATTTGTCGACTTCAAAAAAGCCTTCGACACTGTGGACAGGAATAAGCTTCTCTCAGTTCTCCTAAATAATGGCATACATGGTAAAATAAGCACCTTACTTCGTAATATGTACAAAAATGTAAAATCTGCTGTTCGGTGTAGTAAACAAACTATGACTGAGGTATTTACATCTACGGCGGGAGTCCGCCAGGGTTGCATCTTATCACCCGTGCTATTTATTTTATACATTGATGAACTTGTTAAAGATATTGTAAATAGTAACTATAGTGGCGCATTTATCGACGAAGCCATTGATGCACTCTCCATTCTCCTGTTTGCCGATGATGTTGCAATATTTGGAGACAGTGTTATAAATTTACAAAAGAAAATTGATGTTCTCGAAAAGTATTGTACGAAATGGGGACTTTCTATTAATACTGACAAGACTAAGGTCGTTGTGTTCAAAAAGGGCGGGAAACTATCAAAACATGAAAAATGGTATATTGGAAACCGTAAACTTGAAACTGTCAACTATTACAAGTACTTGGGGTTAACTCTGTCATGTCGAAATATGTTTTCCAAAGCTTGTGATATATTATCCAAACAAGCCGAGAAGGCTCTGTATCCAATAAAGAAATTTATCTGTACTTATAAATCAATACTTCCAGATGTAGCTTTTAAAATATTTGACGGAAAAATTCAACCTATCCTGATGTACGGTGCAGAATTGTGGGGGACCGTGTATCGCCACAACATAGAAAAGGTCCATTCAAACTTTTGTAAATTTGTTTTAGGCGTTGGCTACCGCTCACCCACAAAAGCTATCCTGGCTGAATGTGGACGATACCCACTACATATTAATTACAAAGCAAGAGTAATATCGTATTGGATACGGTTGCTTAGACAACCTGATTGCCGTAACTCAAAACGATGCTATCTAATGTTAAAACGTCTAGATGATTCTGGAGATGTTAATTGGACCTCATCAGTACGAGAGTTTTTATTCCAGTATGGCTTGTCTTATGCTTGGTTAAATCAGGATGTAGGCAATAAAGAAATGTTTATGAATATATTCAAACAAAGATGTAAAGATATATATTATCAAGAGTGGTCAGCCGCTGTGAATACTTCCAAATATCTGAAAACTTATTCAACCTTTAAACTGAACGTAATGCCGGAAGATTATCTACGATTGTTACCTTCTCTTTATTTGCGAAGAGCACTAACAAAGTTTCGATGTGGCATTACTGGTTTTAATATACAACTTTTAAGACGGTCAAAATCTACAGACCTCACCATTGCCATGTGCTCTCATTGTCATGACAAGCTAGAAACTGAATATCATGTACTACTTGAATGTCCATTGCATAATGATGTACGAATAAGATATATACCATGTTATTATTACACCAATCCTAATCCATATAAATTCATTACTCTAATGAATTCCAAATCAGCTAATGTTATATTACGTTTAGCTGTGTACTGTTCAAAAGTATTACCTTCACGTAATGTAAATGTATAACACATGCCAAGGCGCTCCGGATTATATCAAATTATGAATGTCATTGTACTGTTGGCCTCATGGCCATTCATACGAATAAATCTTCTGTCTGTCTGTCTGTCTGTCAGTTTTTCTGATTTTCTGATACATGTATTTTTATATTTTAGGGGCCTTTGTTTCACAGACGGGTTTGTTTGAAAGAATAACGAATATTAGATTTGATGTTCGCCTTCTGGTTTTTATATATTTCATTGAACAAATGTTACCTAGTTGATTTCCATTAATTTGATGGATAAAAGTTTACATAAGGCACTTAATGTTTAAATCAGAAGGACATTAATGACAGATAGGCAGCTCCAGACCCTGTTATAGATATTGTTGATGCCTAGTGAGGCATGTAAACCACAAATCCTAGCTTGCTATAATGGGAGTAAATATGATAGCATCAAGCAAAAACATGAGTTTATATTTCAAATATTGACATATGACATATTGATATTGATAAAGCCCCTGGACTTGTCATAGTAATGTAGCCGTAGTTCCAATTAGTTTAGAATGAAATTTTTTTTAGTACAGCTAATGCACTCGAATCGAAATTGCTTAGCAAATCACTTGATAGATGTGATGAAATGACCTGTGTCATTGAGTATTTACTTTATGGTTCATTAAAGATTAAATTCAAGGTGTTATCAATACTTTGTTTCCATTATGATGTACTGTTAGGGATAGTTGAATGATAGATCAGCAACATAATTATAAGCAAACCAAATGCATTGTAATACCTGTTGACATTAATTATGTTGTTGAATGCCTGTGCTGAGATTGGTCACAGACAAGAATATTCTTTGCTGTGAAGGTGGCGCAGGTGGTTCTATGTCTTGAAATGGTCATCTGAAATTACTCTCTGTGTTCATGTTTTCTTTTTTGTATATTTGCCCTTGAAACGACACAAAATGGTAGTAACATTTAGAATTATATTACTTTGTGTTGGGGACAAATTAAAATTCAATTTAGTGAGGGTATTTATTTTATATTACATACGGTTAGATTTACAGCAAAGATTTTTTGTTCAATCAAACATAAGCACATACTTCTGTGATAGGCATTCTAGAAGTTGATGATATGAACAATTAGAATAATTTTATAGATTAGCATCATCTTTTTTCTGCGAAAGCAACGTTTCGACATAATTTCTAGTGTCGTTGTCAAGCACGGAATGTAATAGGAAGTGGAGAGAATATATACACGAGTTGTTATACAAAGGAGGAGTTGTTTGTAGAATGAATAGGATGTATGTACAGTGGTTGGATAGAAGAATGAGCAAGTTGGTTGGAAATAATTTCTTATGTACATGGTATAAACTCCCAGGCAAAGAAGAAAGTTTTCACTTATTTTGTTTCATAAGATATTAAGATGGCTGGTACGGGTTTGATTCCAAGCAGGAAATTGCACCGTCAAGCAAGCTCTGACGTCACCGACGCCTGACGACTTCAATGGGGGGGGGGGGGGAGGGGGGGGGGCAAGTACTTGCTTGAATGGATGCCAAGGGTGGTCACACTCGCTACTGATGGCAGACTCCGTGATTCCTGTGACTACTGAGAGTTTCTGTGCACTTGTCTTTTAACATTTGTGTAATTTTTAATATTGACCCCCTGTCTCCTTCTTTGTGTATTGCATTAAATTAAATGCCGACATTTGGATATCTTTTGGAAAATGATTTCTGTTTATAAACCAATCGTCAGAATTCTCATATCTGCATTTGTTTTTATTTCATAGACTTAAAAATGAGTGAAACATTTCTATTGCCTGGTAGTTTATATTGGAAGCCAGGTAGATATTTTTTCAAATAGATTAGGTTGATGGAAACAGTAGAATAGATAGCATAGATGAAGTACAGAATAATGTTGAAACATTATTTATTGAATTACAAACTAAAAACGTACTAAACATGAAGATAGGAAGATTACATTTATAAATGATGGTATGCCCTAGAGAGAGGGCCCTATCTTCTTGACATGAGCAGCTTCAAATGTTTGCGGATTTTTTACCCAGGGTTCTTATCTTTCTATGCTGTTGATGCTGTCCCAGTTGATTTTGTCGACTGTTTATATTTTCACATTGTCTGCTCGGGATGATTTGATTCATTCTTCCCGAATGATGCCTGCTGTTCCTTAACTTTCATAAAAGCATACTTGTAATATTGTTTAACATTTGATAAATACAATATTCAATCACTATAGAGTAAACTAACTTATATTGATTCTACAAGATTTAAAACATCCTTTTTCTTGTCTTTAGCAGATTAACCGATTTTGAAAATATTCATAAAACAACATATGTACGTTATTTTTTATCACAGAGGAAATATTTAGTCTCACATTCTTTAGGAATGCTTCTTATAACGTATAGTTATATGTAAAAAAATTCAGAAGCATCAGCTAATTCAAATGATGATATGTAATTCTTATTACTGAAATCCCTTCAACGACCTTAGTAGACATACGGAACACAACAAGATGGATGTTAACCATAGAATATTATTCCTTCCTGAAATGTTCACCATGTAACAATCGTATAGAATATAACCTTTAATAATCTTAAAGTAATCCACCGAAGGTTTGTTATTCTTTAAATTAGTTGCATTTAGATATCCTTGGAGCATTGTCTCAAAACTTCACCATAGAGAAAAACAGCAGATTAAGAGAACTACATTTCAAAGCAATCAAGTTACAAAATACTCATCAGATTTAGATATAGATAGGTAGCAATAAACTCTCTCTCTCTCTCTCTCTCTCTCTCTCTCTCTCTCTCTCTCTCTCTCTCTCTCTCTCTCTCTCTCTCTCTCTCTCTCTCTCTCTCTCTCTCTCTCTCTCTCTCTATATATATATATATATATATATATATATATATATATATATCAATACACTATCTACAAACGACTGCTTTTTTGCTGGTCATGAACTCATATATTAACAAGCATTATAACCTTTAAGTCTCTAGTCAATACTCATAAATAAGCTCGTCTGAGCACGTTTGAACGCAAAGGCAAAAGTATGCGAGTTCGAATCTGTTCGAACCATCGAAACATTCATTTATTTACGTTTACATCTCAAAGTATGGCATTTAGAAACACATCTATAAAAATGGAACGTAAGATCTCAGAAAACAGCTATGTTATGGCATAGTCAAATAAAGGTGGATAAATTTTATGCCAATAAACCGTGAATTTTGCGTTCATATGCATATATCAATGCGCGCATTTGAGGAAAACTTCAGCTGCTATGGTGATTTTATCAGTTGTTGTTTTTTTGCAAATTGAACGTGTAGTAAAATTGTATGATAAAGAGGTTATCACGTTTGTAATTTATTGGATGTTAAATATCCTGAATTAAGAATAAACACTTTCCAAGGTTTATTCCTAATGCAAGATACTTACCATCCAAAAACTCGCATAATAACCTCTATATCCATTAATAAAATTATAAAAAATTAATTTATTAAATAAAAACCCATTGATAATCAATAAAGGTTTTAGCGACTAAAAGTATTCTAATTTTGTAAACGAACTAAGTAAACAAAAGCAAATCAAAATTGACGCCTAAAAAGATATTTTTTGTGTAAATAAATGCACAGAGGATTTGTTAAAGACCATGAGCTGGTACAAGTGAAAATCAACAGATATGAAAAAGATTTTTTAACAGATTCTGTTGATTATGAGGCAAGAATGAACACAATGTTTGTAAAAGGTCGATTTTTTTGCTAGATAATAGCAGGTGCTCTATGTACAGCCGATCACTAACCGAATTACATTTGTTTAATGACACACAGAAACCTGAACATGACAGTATGGAAATTATTGATCTGAGTATGTTGAAACACTATCCTCTGCAGAGCCTAAAGCTGCATACCAAAAGTTTGTTCACATGCCTGCGTATCCAAGTGCAAATATCATGTATTTTGGCATGTCTTTGAGGCATCGTAGCATGGGAAAAAGAAAAGGGTGATTTTGAATTTTCATTACAGAAGTGAAAATCCATTGCACCGTAACGCAATCGTATGCCATAACCGATAGTTAACCGTAATAGTTTTTGGCAGGTCATTGAAGTGGCCAAGGGTCAAAATTTCGAAAACAGTACATTTTATTTTTCTCTACAGATCCTTTATAAGTGATCAACAGCTTGTAAACACAAGTCATGTTTGTTCGTTTGCATCCTGTCAATATGATTTCGTTGATTTTGTTCTCAGGGAATCAAAATGGAATATTTCAATTAAAATTTAAGGAAATCGGAATCTCAAAAATGTGACCCCTTCTGTTTTTTAACCATGCCAAAATTCTAATTTTGCACGAGAGAAAAGACAATCCACCAATAAGTTAAAGAATGGCTATTTAACACATTAATGGCATTGACAACTGGCCTATCATATTGCTTGCTAAGCATGTTTAGCATGTGAGAAGTTCGTTTCAAAGCTGAGTAGAATAAAATATTTGGATGCTTCTTGTTGAATTATTTACCTTTCTCTACCAGCGAAACAAGGTGAACTATATAACTTTTAACAGAACTGTCAGCATCCTTATAGTATTTTTAAATCTCAATCAGTAGAGGAAAAAGGACATGTGTTATTTTGTACATAGATTGATATAATTATACCATTGTACAACGTTTGGTGCATAAAATCTTCTCTGACCTGAAAGATAACCAACTAACGTTGAATCTATTATATAATATTTGGTCTTCTGGATTTAAGTGTCAGTTTAGATAAGATTTTCAAAGGGCTCTCAGGTTGGATTTTTTTTAATGTTTTGAAAAAAACCCTACTCGGTTATTTTTCAAAATACATTAATATGAGCTTGTCCCTCTATGGTATTGATTAACGTTTCATGTCAGGATCCCATGACCATATATCTGATGTTAATGAAACTGACATCAGTCATGTGAAAAACAACCGAAACATGTTAAGAATAGAACCGATTTCTTTACAGTCTTCACTCACTACTCTCTTACTCCAGAATATGACTTTAATATTATTAAAGGAATAAAAACATATTTTGCTATCATTCAAGGAGTTGGATTAAATGATTACTTAATATTTAGTGGAAATCTTTTGTTTTATCAAATAAGTAACGTAACGTAGAGTTAAATTTTAAACCAATCAAATCAGATAACTATCCATCTTTGTCGATTCGAGAAACATTATGACTTGGTGCAGAGGAGTTCAGAAATATAAATACCAGGGCAGTTCCATTTTATTTCCGTTCTTCATATAATGTTCCAATTTGGAACCAGAAGATCTGAACATTCCTCCTACTCATTGGTATTCCTTATATAGCCAGGACTCCTATTAGAAATCTTTCCTTTATATCTATACATATATCTACATCTATCCGTCCATGACCTATTATGCTTATCTTTGATGTCCAATGAGGCATGGAAAACACAGCTTGCTTTAATGGGAGTAAATTTGATAGCATCAAGCAGAAAGACGACTTTACATTTCAGATATAAATATATTACATATTGTACATTGACAATGTCCCTGTATTTTACGCAATCACATTTCTAATTACAGCTGCTGGTCTCGTCGCAATTGTCAGCTTTTACTTTGATATATGCGCTCAGATGTCATAGGCTATATCAGTATTTTATTATGTTTTATTAACTATGCAATTTTAGATGTTATCAATACTTTTCATGATGATGATAAATTGCTTGGAATAAAATGAACAATATGTCAACAACTTACTTCAACAGCTTCCCATCAATTGATTATTGTGCTAATAAAAGTGAAGTAGCCTAGTAAGTAACTTTGTGATTCTGCATCTCACTATCAATTAATATATAACCTGTTGACATAAATAATTTCTGAATGTCTGAAGTAAAACACCAGGTGGTTATGGTTCTGTGATGCAGATCTGTCATTTCATGTTACTATCCTGATTTAATATCTTCAATGATGTCTGTACTTGGCCTTGACATGAAGATGATATCCGAGGAATTCCTTTCATTTGATATTTATTTCATATACTAGAAAGGCATTGCACCAGACCGAGTAGTACATTACATTGCAATTAATTATTTGGCATAAATAAACTAGAATATGTCATTTATGAATTTTTAACAGAGTAATTTTTAAAAAATAATTTCATGCAAGATTAACATTTTCATTTTAGTTTATATTTTCGTCAAATCAATCAGTTGTTTCTTCGATTTATTTAAGTGTTCTTTAAGAGGTAGTAGAGTTGAGGGAAAATTTTATGTATGATCAATTTCTTTATTGGAAGGAGTACGACGTTTCGGTCTAGAAACAAACAAAAAACTGAAGTAACGTTTCTTTGCATACATGCAAACATATTTGTAATATTGTAAAACATTTGATAAATACAATATTCATTCACTTTAACATTCACTTATTAATGTTGAGTCTACTAGATTAAAGAAAGTTCGTTTCTTTTCTTTTGGGTTCATTGAAAAATTACGACATGTTTACATTATTTTTCTAATCACAGAGAACATCTTGAAAGTCTCACATTACTTGTATGCTTGCTTCTTTATGATGTGGGTTTTATTTTAAGTTCTCAAAAATATTTCACAAGCATCAGCATTTTAAGACAATTATATTTATTTCTATTACTTAAATCCCTTCAACGACCTTAGGACATACGGAACGAAAAACAGAACTCAACAAGAGAGTGGGGAACTATAAAATATCATTTATTCATTGACTTTATTTAAAAAATCGTTAAAAATAAAACCTTTGATGATCTTAAAGTACTCCCCTCAAAAGGGTTTTTTTTTTTTAAAAAGGTTAAATTTTAAAATCTTTGCGTATTGACAAAAGGACACATCATACAATAAAAAGATGATTTAATTCAAAAGAAATCAAATCATAGAAATACTACTCTATGTCCATTTGTGAATAATGAGTTGATGAGGAAGATTACACGTTTATAAATAACACGACAATTTTGACTAAATGATTGATATGCTTCTTGTCATGATCTCATAAACAAGTATTCTAACCTCTTAGTTTACCAGTGATAAAGCAATTAGGATAACAAACGATTTTTTAAATGCAATTTTTCAATTAAATCAGCTTTTTCATGTCAAAAGACTTTAATGGTAAACTAATTTTACAGTTCAAAACATGCAAAAATCGGGATTTCAAAACTTGATCTGAAAATTATAAGATATACCCCTGCATGTAGCACTGAAGAGAAAAATATTGAACTTTAACATAAAAGTGAAGATGAACTGAAACATTTGGATCATTCATTTTTTTAGAATACCAATTGACTGTTGTAACAGAATTTATAAATCTGAGATTTCTTGATATGTTAAACTTGTTCATACTATCAAAACAAATGATTTTAAAAATACTTCAATAAAACAACACACATACTCAAATCCAATAATAAAAGTATTAACACATTCACAGGTTATAATAACAATCCATTGATAATCATTGAAAGCTTTATCGACTTAAAAGTATTTTAATTTGGCAAACGAACTAAGCAAACGAAAGTAGATCACAGGCATTTGATGGCGTAAAAGTAGAGAATTTATTATGTACACAAATGCACAAACTGGATTTATATCAGACCATGCGCCAGCACAACAAACAATTACCAGACATGACTTGTGAACAAAATTGTGTACATTGTGAGGCAAGAATGAATACCAGTTAAATAAAAAGTCGATTTATTGCATGGTATTTGCAGGGGCTCTAAGTACCGCCTAACCATCCTCCATTTGTTTAATGACACGTAGAAATGTAAAAAGTGCCGGTATAGAAAGCATTGGTCCGAGTCCATATTGAAACATAATCCTCAGTTGAGCCTAAATTCAACATGCATACACTTTGAATAATTGCTCGCCATTTGTTGGAGAAATTACACGGTACGCTGAGAATACAGAAAGAAAAATTCATTTTCATGTTTGACAATAGTTATTTGTCTTAGCATTAACATGCTATACTCATCCAATCAGTTGTTACTTTTTTTCTCTTTAAACATCGTCTGTGGAATTTTATTGAAATTTTTTAGTATCACCGAACCGTAGGTTTAAAACAGCTTTCACACATCTATTCACATGCGTTGAGATAAATGCTTATCTCACTAGGGTGGTGCTGACTATACATCACTCATATACACAAACAATTTGAATCAAAGTTTGAAAATCCATATGAATATCATTTCGATTGCAGTGTACAAATCACAAAAGGTCACTCCTCATTTAATCTTTACCTGGAATCGTCCAACAATGTCAATTATAAAAACGATCCTTACCTTTGTTTTCATAAGAAATTCAAACGTCTTATACGTTAATGTCTAACATGGTTCATAATGTCAACAATAAGTCAGATAAGGTAACTTGTTATATTGAAATACTTTAAAGATATCGAAATTTACAAAGGATTTTGTGTTTTAGTTTTAAATGTAAAATGAATATCAAATGAACATGTCTAAAACTATTCTACGGCTTATCAAGAGATGCATTAAAATCCTTTAGAAAATTCTCCATTTGCTGTTATGGTTTAACGTTACCATCGTTCTGTTGTTGTAAAACAATTTATTTTCGTGATATTTTTTATTCTCATGAATTTTTTTTCAATCTGGAAAAATAAAAAAACCCATACCATTTAAATCCGATAAAATAAAAATGACAGAAAGAAAATATAAAATTGCGAGTTATGTTTAGACAATTTTGTACGTGTATTTGAGATGTGCATATGTAATGGAAACGACTTTAATGTGTACATACTTCTTTAAAATATATTTTTTTTTAATTCAAGCATAATAAAGCTAAATAGTGAGACAAACATGATGAATCAAGAGGTGTCTGTCGAGAGGGAAATCAGACAATGCAATGAATCATGATGAAGCTATTAAACGCAAAGGATATTGCATTAGAGTATGAAGTATTACTACAGAATGAGCAGTTGGAATGGTAACAGCTGAGGCTTTGGTTGATTAGGTTGAAGAAAGGAAGAGACTTCTATGAATTTTAGAGAAAAGGTTACATTCCACATATATATGTGAAAAATTTATAACAAATAAATATATAACAAATAACTTATGAGATTGAGGCTAAAGGCAACTCGTATCTCATTCATACTATTGTACAAGAGGTCCAAAGGGAAATATAATTAATATTCTATGATAAATTGTATATACGTTTCACAAAATGTGTCAATATATACCATATCCACCATATGTGTAATATTATATACTGTGACCTAGATATTGAATCCTTTTAAAGATATAAAAGCATTTTCAATCAATGAACAAGGAGAACACAGGCCGAATATTTATTGGACTTATTGCCTCCGTTTTCGACAGTTTAAACAAAGGTAACAGTTTTGTAAATCATTTTTTTTTACAAATCTTCAATGTACTTTATGTAAATACTTTATTTCTTAAGACAAAATCCAACATCCACGAATTAATCAATTGTGTTTTGTGTTGCCATAATGAAAGATGAACAATAGTTAGACACCTAATCATGTCGGAAAGGATAGCTGTTTATACTGTGAGATCTTGATCATTGTAAGTTCAATGACAGCAAATGTTAGTCATGTATACAATTATGCAAATGAAAATGAAAATAATGTAATTACTATCTCTGCTCCGAAAAGTGACAAAGGGGCTGTCATCTGCGTGATGGTGAAAAAGATTAGGTTATTGAAGTGTTGGGTCAAAAACATCTTTTCCGATTATTGCTTTTTATGATGATTAACAAATATTTAGAATATGTTATTACGCAAAAGAGATTGAAATGTTTTGGACCTTTTCTAATCAATCAATATATGTAACACTGGTGAGACATGGACAATAGTTGGACACTTAAACATGGCAGGGAAAGGATAAATAGTTTACATTGTGATAGTTTGTTCATTGTAAGTTCATCGTCAACCACTGCAATTTATTATTGAAATTATTTATGTACATCCGAAGAATAGATAATCCTAGGAAGAAAATCATTCTTTATTACAACAATCTATTTCAAAATAACTACTCATCCACAAAATAGACCTGTGTTGCATATTCCTAGAAAGAAAGATTCCACAGTTTGAGATGATTTAACTAATAATGTTAGTTATATTTTAACCATTATTTCATACAACATGCTAATCTGAAATATTGTTTTGGACTTTTTCTTCAGCATCATTGTAATTTGTCAACGCCTGCCTACACAGTGAGGAAATGTAATCAGACTCGGCAGTCAAGGACGAAAGTATTCACACAAGCTCCCCTGGACCTATATAATGGAACGTCACATCCTTATCTAGTCCAATTTCAATTCAATTCTTAGGCGTTAAGCCCACATACAAAACATATATACAAAACAAGACAATATTATATTTAAGAGAACATTGAACTATACAATGTAAGTTAATGGGATGATAGAGTCATTGAACGCAGAGCGAGTGCATCGCTTATAAAACATGAGTAGGATAAAAGAGTTTCTGAGTTTTGACGTTGTAAAACATTTTGTAAGTAAGAGATAGGTAGGTTTGGGATATACTTTCTTCTTAAAATCTAGTACACCTATATATAGAGTATCTCTCCTTCACTTGATATAACAGGTACAATACAACTTGTAATGAAAATACCATGGTTTACGATAATGGATAAATAACTCCGGTAAATTACGAGTGGTATCTAGTTCAACTTCTTTAAAGATTTCATTGGATTAAATTTGGATTTGGTGTCAAGTGGCTTATCAATTTGCATCACTAACGTTATTCAAATTACAAATTATATAAATAATATAGTATGACATAAATATATAAATTTTAATTTCAGATTAAACAGATAAACGACGTATTGTATTAAGTATTGTAGACCCTGACAACAAGAATAAAACAAAACAAACCGCTTCTCCAGTCGATAAGAAATAATCTGAAACTGCCACTTTATATTCTTTAACAAAGTATTTGCCATGTGGACTTGAAGCGTTTAAGGACTTTCATTTTCATCATCATCCACTAATTACAGTAAAACTTGCCTTAGACAGATATAACCTCTTATTGTAATTAACTATATCAAGTTTGGGGCTATTCCCAAACGATAGATGAATTAACGTTATCTCTCACACAATCAAATAAGAGATAGACAGAACCAAACTCTTCACTGATCAACAAGAAATAAGCAGGAACTTTGATAAAGTATATGCAGTGTCCACTTGCAGATTTTGATGATTTTCTGATTTTCTTCATCATCTACCAAACACAGTACAAATTACAATAAACAGGCATAATCTCTCGTTGTAATTAACCCAGTATGGTCCTGTACAGAATTACCATTGTACATGTTAAACCAGCCAGTCACATCGCTGATTTCCCAAGTGAGAAAAGATCGAGCTACTATAATAAAGTTTGACACTGATTCCTATTAACAAATTTCTGCATTACGTTTTAACGTACCATGGGTGTCAACGAGGCTTTATTCATGTGAGTTGTGGGAGATAATCATGTATCATGCAATCATTATCCTTGTATAATGTGACGATCCTCAGATGCTTACATAACAAGTTTCTAATGTTTTGAGTGTTACATGAAGATGATTTCTACAAATACGGTGAGGAATTCTTAAACTTACAACCATTTTTTATTAATGCTGAAACATAACTGAAAGGAGGTTACTATTGTAACATTACAAAAATGGTATATTTTGTCTTATTTCGTTTCTTATTTTATGTGATACCAAAATTAACAAAAATAATTTAAATACAAAATCTGTCTATTTTGTGGTTTCATTCATTGACATGACACAGTTTTGTTACCAAATAACATTTGATATTTGTCATGTACAATTTAATTGTCAGAAAAAAAGCAAATGAACCTAAAAATAATTATTACATTTTTGTAGGACAGTAATGGCATTGACAACTGGCGTATCATATTGCTTGCTAAGCATGTTTAGCATGTGAGAAGTTTGTTTCAACGCTGAGTAGAATAAAATATTTGGATACTTCTTGTTGAATTATTTACCTTTCTCTACCAGCGAAACAAGGTGAACTATATAACTTAACAGAACTGTCAGCATCCTTATAGTATTTTTAAATCTCAATCAGTAGAGGAAAAAAGACATGTGTTATTTTGTACATAGATTGATATAATTATACTATTGTACAACGTTTGGTGCATAAAATATTCTCTGACCTGAAAGATAACCAACTAACGTTGAATCTATTATATAATATTTGGTCTTCTGGATTTAAGTCTCAGTTTAGATAAGATTTTCAAAGGGCTCTCAGGTTGTATTTTTTTTAATGTTTTGAAGAAAACCCTACTCGGTTATTTTTCAAAATACATTAATATGAGCTTGTCCCTCTATGGTATTGATTAACGTTTCATGTCAGGATCCCATGACCATATTTCAGCTACATCTGATGTTAATGAAACTGACATCAGTCATGTGAAAAACAACCGAAACATGTTAAGAATAGAACCGATTCCTTTACTGTCTTCACTCACTACTCTCTTACTCCAGAATATGACTTTAATATTATTAAAGGAATAAAAACATATTTTGCTATCATTCAAGGAGTTGGATTAAATGATTGCTTAATATTTAGTGGAAATCTTTTGTTTTATCAAATAAGTAACGTAACGTAGAGTTAAATTTTAAACCAATCAAATCAGATAACTATCCATCTTTGTCGATTCGAGAAACATTATGACTTGGTGCAGAGGAGTTCAGAAATATAAATACCAGGGCAGTTCCATTTTATTTCCGTTCTTCATATAATGTTCCAATTTGGAACCAGAAGATCTGACCATTCCTCCTACTCATTGGTATTCCTTATATAGCCAGGACTCGTATTAGAAAGCTTTCATTTATATCTATACATATATCTACATCTATCCGTCCATGACCTATTATACTTATCTTTGATGTCTAATGAGGCATGGAAAACACAGCTTGCTTTAATGGGAGTAAATTTGATAGCACCAAGCAGAAAGACGACTTTACATTTCAGATATAAATATATTACATATTTTACATTGACAATGTCCCTGTATTTTACGCAATCACATTTCTAATTACAGCTGCTGCTCTCGTCGCAATTGTCAGCTTTTACTTTGATATATGCGCTCATATGTCATAAGCTATATCAGTACTTTATTATGTTTTATTAACTATGCAATTTTAGATGTTATCAATGCTTTTGATGATGATGATAAATTGCTTGGAATAAAATGAACAATATGTCAACAACTTACTTCAACAGCTTCCCATCAATTGATTATTGTGCTAATAAAAGTGAAGTAGCCTAGTAAGTAACTTTGTGATTCTGCATCTCACTATCAATTAATATATAACCTGTTGACATAAATAATTTCTGAATGTCTGAAGTAAAACACCAGGTGGTTATGGTTCTGTGATGCAGATCTGTCATTTCATGTTACTATCCTGATTTAATATCTTCAATGATTTCTGTACTTGGCCTTGACATGGAGATGATATCCGAGGAATTCCTTTCATTTGATATTTATTTCATATACTAGGAAGGCATTGCACCAGACCGAGTAGTACATTACATTGCAATTAATTATTTGGCATAAATAAACTAGAATATGTCATTTATGAATTTTCAACAGAGTAATTTAAAAAAAAATAATTTCATGCAAGATTAAACATTTTCATTTTAGTTTATATTTTCGTCAAATCAATCAGTTGTTTCTTCGATTTCTTTAAGTGTTCTTTAAGAGGTAGTAGAGTTGAGGGAAAATTTTATGTATGATCAATTTCTTTATTGGAAGGAGTACGACGTTTCGGTCTATAAACAAACAAAAAACTGAAGTAACGTTTCTTTGCATACATGCAAACATATTTGTAATATTGTAAAACATTTGATAAATACAATATTCATTCACTTTAACATTCACTTAATAATGTTGAGTCTACTAGATTAAAGAAAGTTCGTTTCTTTTCTTTTGGGTTCATTGAAAAATTACGACAATGTTCATAAAACATGTTTACATTATTTTTCTAATCACAGAGAACATCTTGAAAGTCTCACATTACTTGTATGCTTGGGTCTTTATGATGTGGGTTTTATTTTAAGTTCTCAAAAATATTTCACAAGCATCAGCATTTTAAGACAATTATATTTATTTCTATTACTTAAATCCCTTCAACGACCTTAGGACATACGGAACGACAAACAGAACTCAACAAGAGGGGTGTGAACTATAAAATATCATTTATTCATTGACTTTACTTAACAATCGTTAAAAATAAAACCTTTAATGATCTTAAAGTACTCCCCTCAAAGGGTTGTTTTTTTAAAAAAAAGGTTAAATTTTAAAATCATTGCGTATTGACAAAAGGACACATCATACAATAAAAAGATGATTTAATTCAAAAGAAATCAAATCATAGAAATACTACTCTATGTCCATTTGTGAATAATGAGTTGATAAGGAAGATTACACGTTTATAAATAACACGACAATTTTGACTAAATGATTGATATGTTTCTTGTCATGATCTCATAAACAAGTATTCTAACCTCTTAGTTTACCATTGATAAAGCAATTAGGATAACAAACGATTTTTTAAATGCAATTTTTCAATTAAATCAGCTTTTTCATGTCAAAAGACTTTAATGGTAAACTAATTTTACAGTTCAAAACATGCAAAAATCGGGATTTCAAAACTTGATCTGAAAATTATAAGATATACCCCTGCATGTAGCACTGAAGAGAAAAATATTGAACTTTAACATAAAAGTGAAGATGAACTGAAAAATTTGGATCATTCATTTTTTTAGAATACCAATTGACTGTGGTAACAGAATTTATAAATCTGAGATTTCTTGATATGTTAAACTTGTTCATACTATCAATACAAATGATTAAAAAAATACTTCAATAAAATAACACACATACTTAAATCCAATAATAAAAGTATTAAAACATTCACAGGTTATAATAACAATCCATTAATAATCATTGAAAGCTTTATCGACTTAAAGTATTTTATTTTGGCAAACGAACTAAGCAAACAAAAGTAGATCACAGGCATTTGATGGCGTAAAGGTAAAGAATTTATTATGTAAACAAATGCACAAACTTGATTTATATCAGACAAGCGCCAGCACAACAAACAATTACCAGACATGACTTGTGAACAAAATTGTGTACATTGTGATGCAAGAATGAATACCAATTTTATAAAAAGTCGATTTATTGCGTGGTATTTGCAGGGGCTCTAAGTACCGCCGATCGGTAACCATCCTCCATTTGTTTAATGACACGTAGAAATGTAAAAAGTGCCGGTATAGAAATCATTGGTCCGAGTCTATATTGAAACATAATCCTCAGTTGAGCCTAAATTCAACATGCATACACTTTGAATATTTGCTCGCCATTTGTTAGAGAAATTACACGGTACGCTGAGAATACAGAAAGGCATTGTGTTGATTATTTTTTGAAAATTCAATTCCATGTTTGACAATAGTTAGTTGTCTTAGCATTAACATGCTAAACTCCTCCCATCAGTTGTTGGTTTTTTTCTCTTTAAACATCGTCTTTGGAATTTTATTGAAATATTAATGAGTATCACCGAACCGTAGGTCTAAAACAGCTTTCACACATCTATTTACATGCGTTGAGATAAATGCTAGGGTGGTGCTGATTACTCATATACACAAACAATTTGAATCAAAATTTGAAAATCCATATTAATATCATTTCGATTGCAGTGTACAAATCACAAAAGGTCACTCCTCATTTAATCTTTACCTTGAATCGTCCAACAATGTCAATTATAAAAACGATCCTTACCTTTGTTTTCATAAGAAATTCAAACGTCTTATACGTTAATGTCTAACAATTTTAATGTTAACCATTTAACCATTTTAAACAATCATTATAATCTGCCACCATTGGGAAGCATGTGTTTTAAAATGTTTATGCGAAGGGAGTTGTTTTATGCATAATATACTTTTACAATTTACATTCTAATTATATACTATGTATCTTACAATCTGTATTACTTATACTTACCTTCTTAGACTATACCTATGTTTACAGTTTGTGTAACCCTTAGTGCATCTTACACTACCTTTTTAAATTAATTTTACATGTTTTACCTAAAGCTCTTAACAATGATATGTAGTCTCTCGTAACCCGTTTTGGGTGGCACTTGTACTTTTATCTTAGTTGCATATTTAAAACAAACATTGTAATCATGTTGTACAAATGGTGGGACTTTAATAAACTATATTGTATTGTATTGTATTGTATTGTATTGTATTGTATTGTATCTAACAAGGTTCATAATGTCAACAATTATTCAGATAAGGTAACTTGTAATATTGAAAAAGACTCTTTAAAGATATCGAAATTTATCAAAGGATTTTGTGTTCTAGTTTAAAATGTAAAATGAATATCAAATGAACATGTCTAAAACTATTCTACGGCTTATCAAGAGATGCATTAGTATTTATGATTTCAGATAAGACACACCAAACGCCAAATCCTTTAGAAAATTCTCCATTTGCTATTATGGTTTAACGTTGCCGTCGTTCTGTTGTTGTAAAACAATTTATTTTCGTGATATTTTTTATTCTTATGAAATTTCTTTCAATCTGGAAAAATAAAATAAAAACCCATACCATTTAAACCAGATAAGATGAAAATGATATAAAAATAAAAATATAAAATTGCAAGTAATGTTTAGACATTTTTTAGATGTGCATATGTAAATGAAAATGGCTGTAATTTGTTTAAGTACATATTTCTTTAAAATAGATATTTCTTTAATTCAAGCATAATAAAGCTAAATAGTGATGAATCAAGAAGTGTCTGTCGAGAGGGAAACATAATAATCAAACAATGCAATGAATTATGAAGAAGCTATTAAGAGTATCATTAGAGTATGAAGCATTACTACAGCATGAGCATTTGGAATGGTAACAGCTGAGGCTTTGATTGATTAAATTGAAGAAAGGAAGAGAGTACTATAAATTTTAGAAAAAAAGTTACATTCCACATATATATGTGAAAAATTAATAACAAATAAATATATAACAAATAACTTATGAGACTGAGGCTAAAGTCAACTCGTTTCTCATTCATACTATTGTACAAGAGGTCCAAAGGGAAATATAATTAACATTCTATTATAGATTTTTTATATATTTCTCAAAATGTGTCAATATAGATCATATCCACCATATGTGTAATGTTATATACTGTGACTTAGCTATTGAATCATTTTAAATATATAAAAGCATTTTCAAACAATGAACAAAGAGAACATAATTAGGCCGAATATTTATTGGACTTATTGCTTCCGTTTTCGACAGTTTAAACAAAAGTAACAGTTTTGTAAATTATTTTACATTTTCTTTTACAAATCTTCAATGTACTTTATGTAAATACTCTATTTCTTAAGGCAAAATCTAACATCCACGAATTATTCATTTGTGTTAAGCAGGGCTACAGATAAGGGTCGTACACGCGTAATGTACGCCTATAAAATTACTAAGTACAGCCCTAAAGTAAATTCCATGCGTATCATGTACGCACACACATGCCTATTTACGCTTGGACATTTATTTCCATGCGTATCGTATTTCTAAATTTATCAAGGATGTTCTGATTCATGGATATAATAATTTCATGTTCAGGTTCATTTGACAAACAATTATCGATTGTTGATACCTTACAAATGTACTTCTAAAATTATGTACAGCTTCACCTGTTTCCGTCGGTAATGTCATTGGTTGATTACAACACGATACACCTTCGGGTAGCTCCGCTACATGCAAATCACATTCCAGCCTCTAAGCGAAGCAACAAACACTCATTATCATACAAAAAACTAATCGATTTATTGTGCTGATTGCGTTTTACTTTTATCTCGGAGAAACGTATTTCATGGTATTTGTTTTGAAACGCTAACTATCTAAAATCAGAGTACTGGAATAATTTGGCTTGACAGTTATTAATTCAGATATTCACTTTCATAATACATCTAACTACAATGTCTGTAACTCTTGATAATATTCTTTGAGGTATAAACAACACATGGAACAACAAAATTGAGTCTGTTTATTTCTTTATAAATGTACAGTCATAAACAACATAGAAACGTTCTCACACTTTGCAAGTACTAAATTAGTGAGTACACCTCCACTTTATATTCAAGGTGTATGTGCACTCACACCTAAAAGGTTATCTGTAGCCCTGGTTAAGTGTTACCATAATGAAAGATGAACAATAGTTAGACACTAAAACATGTCGGAATGGATAGCTGTTTATACTGTCATACCTTGATCATTGTAAGTTCAATGACAGCAAATATTAGTCATTTATACAATAATGCAAATGAAAATGTAAATGATGTAATTACTATCTCTGCTCCGAAAAGTGACAAAGTGGCTGTCACCTGCGTGATGGTGGAAAAGGTTAGGTTATTGCAGTTTTGAGTCAAAAACGTCTTTTCCGAATCCGATTATTAATTTTTTTATGATGATTAACAAGTATTTAGAATATGTTATTGCGCAAAGGAGATTGAGACGTTTTGTACCTTTTCTAATCAATTAATATATGTAACACTGGTGAGACATGGACAATAGTTGGACACTTAAACATGCCAGGGAAAGGATTAATAGTTTACATTGTGATAGTTTGTTCATTGTAAGTTCATCGACAACCACTGCAGTTTATTATTGAAGTTATCTAAGTACATCCGAAGAATAGATAATCCTAGAAAGGAAAATATCTGATTTTGACAATTATTTCATACATCACGCTAATCTGGAATATTGTTTTCGATGATTGCATCACCTGCCTATACAGCGAGGAGATGTTATCAGACCCAGACGTCGACACCAAAAAATATACACAAGCTCCAACGGACCTATATAAAGCAACTTCTCGTCCTTATCTATTATACCTATCTATAGAGTATCCCCTTCACTTAAAAAAAATTTAAAAGATAAACATAGTTCGTTGCTAACTTCTGGAGCGACAGCACACTGCCACAGAACCAGGGGTAGTTGATCCCTTGTCAAACATGCCCTCACAGTTAAGCTCTTGTCATAACATGCCTCGCTTAATCCCTTGTCGTAAAAAAGCGAGGGGGCACTGTGAGATACCTACATAAAACAGGTACAATAAAATTTGGGACGAGAATACCATTGTCATTTGGTTTCCAATTTGAAAGATGACTCTTGTACATCTTGTATTCAGGTCACTTCCTCAAAGGTTTCATTTGAATATAATCGAAACTAAAAGTCAATAAAACGATATGTTGGAACCAAAAAAAAAAGAGGCGGCGTATTTATTGTCGCGTGGCTTATACTTTTGCATCACTAAAGTTATTAAACAGATATACAGCTATATACATCTTGACGTCTAATAAACCAATTGACTATTTGATTATTTAATCGTTCGTTACACGTTGACCCAAAAGTAATACCAAGTAAAACTGTATTCGCTTTGAAAAGAACACTGACATCGAGCCTGTTATTGGGTCAAACTTTAGAAAAATGATATTGACTATACTTGCGAGGATTTGCCTGGCTTGGGAGTTAAAGCCGGGCAGGTGTAGGTAATCTTTTATAACATTTAAGTTGTGTGATTATATTTTTTATTTGTGATTAAAAATGTTAATAAGCAAGATTATGTCTGGTTCTAAATGTATCAGTTACATGTGATAACATTAGAGATTACCTTGAAATCATCTGTAACAGTCATGTTATTTTGACCACTTATCTAATGATCATTTCAATTTTAAGTAACCGCTAAAGATGACGTTTTTCCTGTGATATTCAAATTGATTTCACATGCAATGTTTGGCAGCGAGACGTTTTTCTACCAATCATTTTAAAGGAACACAGGGTATGTTGTTCGGGTAAAATATGTCAAACTTTATAAATGGTGTCATTTCATAGGAAAGGGGTGGTTGTTCTTGAACATTAACATTTCAATGCAATAAACAGGACAAAAACACTTTTTGATTGGGATCTTCTAACTTTAAAATTATCAACGTCTGGTTTCAGATTGATATTCGAAGAAAAGAAAAATGCAAATTTGAACATTTTCAAATACTTGCACCATGAAGAATATCGATCTTCTAGGAATACTTATTGACTACCTTTATTTAGAACACACTCGGTAACAAAGTCTCATGTTATCTATAGCACCAAAGCAATACTTGAGAATTATGAAATATTATCACTGAACTAAAATATTTACTTATCGAATTTAGGTTATAATTCATATTGGGCTATTGCGCTGCATACTTGTTTGTTAACTGGAATTTCTAATTCCATAAAGGAAATGTTTATGTGATGTAATTACCATAGAAATTTGATTTCAGAAATGATAATCTTTTAACTTTAAACATGACTGAATGGATAGTTGAACATAACTAAGTTTAAATAAAACCCTAATAAAACGCTTTTATAAAAACACTACCTTTCCCTGACTTTGATATTTCTTATTTGAACGAGTCAAAACTCGTAAATTCTATCTATTTACATGTAAATGCCAAACACTCTTGGACACTTCGTTGGAATTTGCTCTTATTTTTAAGACGAATGGTCTTTCAACGTCTCCTTTTAACACTTGGTTTGGGGCCATTCTCAAACGATAGATAAATTAACGTAATCTCACACGCAATCAAATAAGATATAGATGCAAAGAAACCCATCCCTGGTAAAAATACATAACCAGTCACTTAATTATCTCTCTTTACAACACGACGCCCAGTTAAGCATTGATTTCTGTTCTAATTACTGTTATTTATTCAAGAGAACATAGAAAAACTAGAATATGAAAAGTACCAATATATTGCAATACGCTTCTCTGTATCGCTATATATAGTAATGAAAATGAGTACCGATACCCATCCTTATCCTCTATGTTCTTTGATAAGTTTTTTGCAATGTATACTTACAGCGTTTAATGATTCTCCTCATCATCTGCCAATCATACGACAGATTGCTATTTAAAGGCATAAACAAGCATAATCTATTGCTGTAATCAAGCTGGTATGATTCTATACAGATTTGCTATTGTACGTGTTAAACCAGGCAGTCACAGCGCTGATTTCCCAAGTGAGAAAGGATCGAGTTGCTAGTATTCTCGCTTTAATTCTGATTTCTAATCTACAAACTTCGGCATTGTCTTTTAAGGTTACATGAGCGTGAGGGGGATTCATTCATGTGATTTGTGGGAAGTTATCATGCAAGTCATTTGATTTCGAACTGAGTCCCAGATGCATAAATATCAAGTTTTAAAAAATCCTGAAATTGATTGACATCCAACATGTGCCAAATGAAGCAGGTCTGAACATTCATAAAGATTCTATGTGCTGAATGCATCCAGAAATGTAGCAAGAAGCAGGCTTTTTCAATAATCTCACCAAACTCTAAATGGTAAGTTCACGGAACATTAATTATGATAACTGTAACTTAAAATTATCATTTTGACAGTTTTGGTTTAAGAATTTGTATCACTATTTGAATTAAATGGAAAATGTATTGTTAGATCTCTCTTTTGGTTGTTTCATCCAGGTACAATCTGATCGTCCATTTTTAGTGCACCTGTACCAGGTGTTAGTTGATTTTCTGGTCGAAATGGATCTATATTAGTTCTTACACCGGTAAATGACGAAATGCTTTGACGTGTGAAATTCAGTATCCTCCTTCAGTATCTCCATCATGGTATGTACCCATCTAGAAGAGTAATTTTGATACTCTTTTTTGCACATTATTCACCTTGTATCGCTTCATGTTGACGTTGTGGTGTCACAAGGTTACTACCAGAGTCATAATTTTGCCTGTTTAAGTATTGAAACGTAGTCCACTTTGGTGATTGATTGATGAACGTGATAAACAGAATACAAATTTCATTTATAAAATAAATTTTCATATTAATCTTATGAAATTTTGATAACAAACTAGCTTTCGTTCTTTTGATTCAAAATCATGCATTAAATACGACGAATGGTTCTCGTGGATATTCGCGAACAAGAGAATAATTCCGTCCGAACCATCCTGTTTTAGAGTAACCAATGAAGGTGTTAACAAGGCATATACAGAGCTGATTTCCCGAGTGAACATGGGACAATCTCCGATTGTGAGATTTTGTTCTCATACGACAATTACAATTGTCTCCTTTACTTCCTAAGATTACTTGAGGGACATACAAATTAAACGCTTTGTGCAAGTTAACTGCTTTCCATTTTTTCCCTGATGATGCCGTCAGGTCGATGCGTTGTGTCACAGAGAAAACATGTCAATTAGTTGCTCTCAGATACGCTTGCTCACATCAACATGTCCAGGCACTGAGCGTGTGAGAGTGTCAATCACGTTTCATATACGATGAATATTGGCGTTCAAGCCTTTTGTCGCTTGTTGTTAATGTGCTTCACATTTCATGTTAACCAAAAGAATTATAAAAGTAATTGTTAACAATCTAAAACTGTTTGGAAATAACCAGAATAATATCAAATATGTATTAATTGTTTGAAATTTTAAAAATTCCGTGTTTGGTTTAGTTCACCTACTGAAAAATATTACATTACCACATAATCATGCGTTAAGACATCCGAAAATTTAACATTCAATTGAAGAATTCAAATATACATTCACCGTTGAAAATATCATATCTTACAGATGCTCATATGGTTACCTTAATTCCTATGTGTGAGTGTAAATAACAACTTTAGAGCATGGGAAGTAATGCTTGATAATAATACGCACAACACAGATTTATATAGTTAATATTTATGGAACTGTAAAAAATGCTCAAGATGTTGTATTTGAAATACGAGCAATGCTAAAGCATAATCAAAGTTAAAAATTAAAATTGAATTTCTTAATATGACTCATTTCTTAATTTGATGACATACCAGAAACCTAATTCAAATTTAAACTTACAAAGAACCAGAAATATGTAAAGAGAGTTTTTGACACGAAAATCACACTATTTCTTTCAAACTAATGTAAAAGGAAAAGTCGTCAGAAGAAAATGTCACAATATTTAATAATTTGTTTGAGCGAATTTGTAAAAATTCACCATTTAATAACAAATTGAAGGTTTGGAAATAGTTTGATAGTTAAACAGAGCCAAATCTTAAAAATACATTTAGAAGTATCATATACATTAGGAAATAGATAATAGTCATACACATTTTCGGTAGTTCATATAACATATATCATTATCGGCATTATATCATAGAAGGATTGCCAGGGAACCTCAGAGAGATGATTACCATCCCGATACCATGTCTGCGATACAATACCTATCCCGCTTCTCTACTGCTTATGAAAGGAGATTCATTGACATAGTAATGTTATTTCTTTTCTACCAACCTGTCAAAAACATTACATAGTTGGAAATCACAAAAAAACAGAGAGACTGTGAAACTGTGGATTAAATATCAGAAAAAGTATATATTTTCTGTATGTCTAATCCCTGGAATCTCTAAAATAGAATAAAAACTTTGTCAGCTTACATAGCTATTTTTGTTTGAAACAAATTATGTTAGAAGCATCGGAATGTATTGTCTCTCATACATAGATGTACCCTGGCCATCAATATATAAATATCCTGATATTTTGTCTAAATGTGTTTCGTATCGATGCAGTCGTATCGCGCAGTAGACCATGCAAACATCGATACTATTGATGAATCGTTACACCACTAGATTTCTACCTTATATTCGGAAATTGACAAGTCAGATTCTTCTCTCTTCAATGTTAAATAACTATATAAATCGACCGAAGTCCGGTGAAGAAATAAAATAGTCATTAACACTGAGTCCCCGGTGTCCGTGACAGGTACCTTCACTGTGCGAGTCTCCATACACTCGGTCTTTCATTATACAGAAAACATAAAACTAATAATGTATTTTCCAAATTATCAATCACACATTCTCATGAGAACAACGTTCCTCTCAAGGTTAACCATCATCATCGACAGTCACTTGGAACATATGGCTCACATTATGATTACCAAAGCTTGAAGTCACATTGTTTAGTTGACTTGCATGGTCCCGGTGCACAAAACAACCTTTGTTTAGGTTAACCTTACGTACTAAAGTTAGAGTTTCTTTAAACTTCTTTCTATTTCATGTAACAAAATAAACGGTGCCGCCATTATCACTACAGCCTTAGTGACGCTTAGGTTGGGTCGGTCGAGTTATCGATCGTAAATTAAGGTTAACCTTAGTTAAGGTTGTTTCGTGCAACGGGAATGCAATCTTAGCAAAGGTCTCAGGTTGAATCTTTAGGATAAGGTTAACCCTAAGGGATAAGGTTGTTCTGTGCAAGGAGTTCGTGAATATATTTTTAGCTAAGCTTTTGTCACTGGTTTGTTATTGTGTTATCAATTTCTATGAGTCTATACAGTAACTTTATTGTTTGTGTATAATTAATTAAATTGTTGTTCTCATTATCAATTGCTTGTCATGATTTGTTATTTTGATTGTGGTAATTTTTCTGTTCTAAATTTTCACGTAACATAGTGTATATAGTATGTCGAACCAGCGGTTTGGGAGAGGGGGGTATTGTTAAATATCAGATTTATCTTTATCCAGTGAAAACAATCATCTTACGGAAATGATGCGAAAGAAATCATCAATTTCAGTTGTCGATTTGTATATACATGTTCTATAGTGACACCATCTGAAAGTCCACCATGATCAGCTATTTAAATAGCGGGACTGTTAGAAAACACGTCATTTCCTTCGATCCAATGGTAACAAAATTCGATCATACATAAATTTATTGAATTTAAGAAGATAATCAACAACGTGTATATCATAAATTTTTTTCGTCGATCCATTGATGTTCAAGCATAGAGAAGTGGTTTTCTTATCGTTTTATTTAGTTTCATATCGAGTACTTGGATGAAGATATCACCCTTGGCCGGCGTCCTACTTAAATACGGTGCTTGCAAGTGATTAAACACAACGCGTTTGACGTCTAGGTTGGGTGACCCTGTAAGAGGGGCGAGGTTAATAGGCCATTTTCCGACGGTAGCGAGATCTCACGAGACGCCCTAGCAACCGATTTTGGCTGACGAGAGGTCGGTCAAGCTTACTCTTAGCAACATGGCTATCGTTGCTTGCAGAGATGACTTCGATTCTTTCTCCGTCTAAGCTTTTAAATATTTCTTAAATAAAACAAGGAATCTAGACGTCCATATATCGAAAGATAGTTTGGCTACGTTTATCAATGTGTATTTGTGACCGAATGTTGAATTTGACCCCGATAGAGAAGAGAAAGTAAGACGTGGTGCGGTCAACGAGAATTTTGTTTTCCCTTCGTTGATCCCTTTCAATTATAAACGGAAATTATAAGCCGATCTAGGCTTATATCACATGCTGTTTTTACTCCACCGTGCAAAATACTACAAAAAATAGTAAATGCATTCACATCCTTTATAATTTCTGGACTAGGCCTATACATGTGAAATTTCAACTGTAGACCATATTTTAAATGTTTCATGATTGTTACAGAAAAGAGTATGTATACAGTACATTATACTGAATAAATGTTTCCCCTACGATCATTAATAAGATGTACATGCTTTCGCTTTTTGTCTTTTATTCATAAAAACGTAATTTTAGTAGATAATAGCGAACTTATTCCTTAGCGATATACATAACATTTTATTACAAATATAGATGGAAATTATAAAATTAGAAATCAAAGGTTATGGATTGAAGAAATATTTATCCAATATAAATTGTGGGAGACATTGCTTAAACAAATGTAGGCTTATTCTTCAGTGTAGCTTTCTGAAAGGGTAGAAAACAGTTTTACATATTGTATTCTTCGTTTAAAAAATTGAAAATATATGTTGATGACTTACACTTACCTCAAGTTACATATAAAGTTCAATTGGGAATTTTGTTTAACATGTTAAAAGTAGAAAATTCATTTCGAGAGTTACCAGAGTCACAAAGGCCTGATCATGTGTTTTTATTGAAAAGAAGTGACCGTTATTTAAGAGTAAAATTTAATCTTTTATAACCGCAGAAGAGTTATAAAATAACTATTTAGGATTTTTGTAGCCTAACAGGTTACAATTTTGATCGAAAACCGGACAATGACGCACGTCAATAACTCAAACGTATTTTTGGAATCCAATCTAATGCAGGAGATATATTTTCAGTGGATAGTGTTTGGAAGGTTATACCATTAGTATTCTTGTAAATGATACGTGTTGTTTATATCTTGCATTATGTACATAAAGTACATGTATAAACGTGTGTTGTTCGACTATATTTGAAAAGTAATTATAATCATGTATTTTGCATATGGGGATAAGTGTGAGAGATGTCATAAATGAATATCGTAATCATGAAAACCTATTGAAATGTCTCGAAAATCACGGAGTGACCTTTTGACATATCTCTTAATATACATATGCATCTAAAAACAGCTCAAAGCCTAATCTTGAGCTGAACATTAATTATTAAACTTTTTTTTCAATATCAATTTCATATTTTAGAGCTGAAATTTGCCCATTTTCAAAAAAACAACAAATACACGTGTCAAAGTGGAACATGTGCATTTCCCTTCACATTGCCCATTTTAAAAAAAACAACAAATGTGAAGGGAGGTCGCATCTGGAATGAGGCTTTTTACCTCGATCTTGGCACTTCCGTCTTACGATGATGCAATAAAACCCGCTTTTCACTAATTGAAGTAACGTAGCTCTAACTAAGAAGATGACATACACGTAATTCCACTTTTAAATTGGAAGTTGGTCATTTATGAATACGTTACGAGTGATACTTACCGATGTCACTTTATGAGTATGTTTATAACAGCACATATATCGGAGCCTGATATGTCTATGTGGATTGCCTTGTTATATATAGTATATGACCTGTATCGATGTCTCCCGTGCTTGTGGCTTTTACATGTTCAAAAATTAAATTGTGTGTGGTTATTGAAACTGTACTCTATTCACGCACCCAATTTGGTATGTTTTGCATTATCCTTAAGCACGTAGTTTTACTTCCATATTTCTCGACACGACAGTGCATTTCTAGTACAAAACCGCCATCTTGCCGGCCAATCTGTCCCCCTGTCACGTGATTTTTACGCCGGAAACAACTCTGCGCAGATGCGACAACTAGGGCGGAAAATCCAGTAAGTTCTTTTTTTTAAATGCCTAAACTGTCCCATAAAATTTTTGCTGTTGGTGTGTCGTCAAATCATTAGTGATGCCATATCCAGTTTCTACAAGTACCCTTATCTTGACCCTTTTTTTATATGCATTTGCCTGAGACTTACAATGATTTATATTGTATAGAGTTGTTTAAGGAAAGGTCGTCAGACAGATATGTTAGATGAATTCCTTGTTGTTCTTGCATTTGTTTGCAGGAATTGTTGCCGTTTTCAACCAGCTGTTCTTTCTCTGACTCTGCCTTTCTGTCCGTCTTATCCTTTGATCTCTTTTTCCCTTATCAGACAACTCTCTTTGGATTATTTTCATCCACGTGTATCAATTATGATCTTTGAATAATCAACTTCTCTATTGCAACCAAAGTCTGTAGATACTTAAATGCATGCTCTGTAATTTCATTCTTGGTAGCAATCGTGATCTATAGATAAGTTTCTTTATTGTCGTGCTCTGATCAAGAAACTTGATCAACTTGTATAAAGCTGGCATTTTGGGAAATCTTTTTATTAGAATATAGATGTTGACTTTGTTTTCCTTCACCTTTAAACGAGCAAATGAGAGAAAACTCGCCGAACAGTCCTTTTGAAACACATTTAAGTAGTAAATGTCATCAAGTAAACATGTTAAAGTTATATTGAATTATTTTAGATATGTCTTTTCTTATTATCCTAACTGCTTTTTGTGGAATTCATACTGGGAATACATAAATCATATGTACCATTATTTTCACTTACATCTTTTAAATAAATTGGTATTTCCTTTCTGCAATCTCATAAGGAATGTTTCGATAGATCTCTAACCAGAAAAGGAACATGAAAGAATATGACGATTATTCGAAGCTAATTTACAGGACATTCAGTGACCTTTCGGAGATGTTGTGTAACGACTGAACTGAATTGAAGACAATGTATCTTTTTCATTGTACAACTTCGAACCACATCATTAATCATCATACAGTCTGTTTTTAAATTATTATGTTGAAATAAATTTGTGAAATTCACAAATAGATATAACATGTATTACCTTAGTGTTGTTTTTCATTAAGTGTTCATTTTAGACGGTTAAAAGCATAGAGGTGTCGATTTAATAAAACTAAACATTTTTGGCAAGTAAATGAATAATGTAAGACGAGTCGAAAAGGTCTGTATTCAATGTAACAATATGATAAAATAATGTTATTGACAAATATTCATTTATGAATGCACTTAAATGAACGCAATGTTGTAAACCAGTCAAATCACTTGTGTGTGTCAAAAGAGATAGTCATGAACCCCTAAATATAGCATTCTGTTGGTAATAACATCAACAACTAAAACATCAACCATAGCATCGAATATAAAAGATGCTACCATTATCACTACTGCTAGATACAGGAACATTTATTCAATACCATTAGCCGTCAGCAGCAGGTCTGAGGAAACCGAGGTTACGACCTGTAGTGTATCTATAGTGACTATAGGACTAGAATGTATATACAGCCGCGTGTAGTCATATCACGTCTCTTGCATGTTAACTAATGACGTCATGCGAATGCGTACGCACACTTCCTGTCAAGGATTATTTTTTAGTCATTAGAAACACCACTGAGACGGCCTGAACGCAATCCAACTCTCATTCTGGCGATTTGGTGAGTTTCTGCGCGATCGGCTGCGACCATGCAGGCCGAGGTAACCGCGACTTGTGACAAGAATCACAGTTGGTATACCCAGTGCGACCACGTTGTGACAGTAGTTAGTCTATGTGAATCATGGACAAATCAAGTACGATCGTTGCAAAGTTTTGAACAAACTATTTCATTTAGACAAATCTGACCTCAGCAGAACTTCTTAAACGATCTGCATTCCGACGGCCCTCGTTCTTTTCGCCCGGAACAATCTTTTCATGTTTCTTAGTTCAGTTGAAGTGTGTTAAATCATCAACAAATTATGACACATTATACTCTGAAGATGCATGTGCTTCGGGGTCTTTTATTAATAAAATTCACGCTGTAAGACATTTTTTGGCAACGGGTTTTTATATTGGGAACTCATGTCTATGTCACGTGCTTGAAAGCACATATTCTTTAAAACTATAAGATTTCAAATTTAGGTGTCGGTTCTTTTGTCCGTTTCTTTAAGTCATTTGTTCTATATATTATTACTGTTATATTATATATGTTATTACTGCTTAAATAATAATGTGCTATATTCCATCATACACTAATGACAAACAGTTTAAAGCAGTGCTAAATATAAACGATCATACTTACGCTTTAGTTAGTGACACGAATCACCGGTGCAGCGTTGTCGGACTTCCGATCTGAAACCAAAGCGAATACGTTCTTATTGTTATTTTACTGAGCCAATTCCCTTAAAAAACTTATTTTAGCAACAGACGGTACTTTTCGATGAAAAAACACAATTGATAACATTTGGCATATTTGTGTCAAACAAGAGATCTATATAAAATCAACCTGCCCCGACACACACTTCCTCGCTGGCGATTACAACGTGGAAGAATAGCAGTCCTTTCTTTGAATCTCAAAAGGCTTGATTTCTCTTGTGAAACAGCTGATAACTGGAACGTTGGTCAAAGCGTTCAGTCTGTATGTACATAATGCCCATCTGCACTCAACTAACATTTGGTTCATTTAGTTCATGTCAATCAATTAACAGAGAAGTGGATCGTAGATCAATTCCTCATTACCGAGTCACACAATTGACACACGGCCCTTATTTACTTAGAAATCAATGCTGTTAATACCTGTTTAAACACCTATCACGGTTCTCGTGATATATTGTAGTTCAAACTATTCCTCTGTGATTTCAGTATTCATATATTTATCTTTTACACGTCAATTGCTTCAATTAAGCATTTAGGGGGCGGGATAGCGCAGTGGTTAGCGCGTTTTGGTTCAGATCAAGGGGTCCTTGGTTCGTATCCCGACAGGGGCTCGACAAACATTGTCTGCAGTAGAGAACTGTTTTACACGCAATCAAGTTTGGGTGCAATACTCACTGAATTTCAGTGCGGTACCACCCATGGTTCGCTAGTTCCAGTCGATGCTCGCAGGTTTCAACGCAATTGATAGCCACAATGGTGGTGCGGGTTTTCTACCTGCAATAATACTAGCAGCCACGAAATAAGTGAAATAATCTTGAAAGCGGAGTAAGTTAGTTTTTTTTCTACTCCTTTTGTTTTTTCCATGGAAATCAATTCCCAATGGCAGAAATGTCTGAAATTTTAATTCTTGTAATTTTAACTGATCTGTTGTGATCCAAAACAATGTTATGTTTATGCTACCATGCATTGTTATGATTTATTGCAAGAGAATACATGTCTCACATCTTATTATCCAAAACTGTGTTCCACAAGAGATATCGCTTGCGGGAGGTTAAGTCATTATCTCCTTTTTGAAAGTAGATTTTTCACAATCAAAGATATCAGCACACGTTGATAAAAGTAAACATATTATCGGCAAGCCAAGGATATTTTAACCTTTTTAAAATTGTATTGATATGTTGGAGGTTGTCTGTTTTATCGATCGTATTTTTCACAAAATCAAATAGGAATCTGATTAAAATAAGAAATACAGTCAAAACCTCTTATAATCGCCTGCACCAAACCCTGTTGCTCTCCAACTTTGAGAGAACTTAGGGCTGCCGTTGTTATATCATGGCGGAACTCGTAGAACTAACACGAAATGTTCACTTGGGAAATCAGCTTAATGTATGCCTAGTTTAACCCCCACGCTGGGTTTTAAGAAAAACGCTTTAATGAATTTACCATTATTCTTTTGTTGGACTGGTGTGAATCTATGTTGCGAACGGTAATTTAAGAGGAAGTTAAAACACATTGCGATCAATTCCTTATCAGTTCTTAATAACGTTTCATTGTACCATTGTACCATTTAATTGAACTTATTTGTATCTCATTTTCTTGAGCAAATACTCTTTCAGTTTAAATCTGCGTGGGTAGATTGAAGGAGATAAGAAAATGAAATAATTCAAAATGCTTCATACAACGTGGGAAGGTGATTTAATAGTTAAAGTGAAAAAATGAAAAACAGAAACGTTCGGCTTTGATTCTTGAATTGTGGCATACTCAATATGCATTTTTAGAATGAGACATATCTTAAACCTTCTGAGTCTGTGATTTGTTTAAACACTTAACAAAATGTATTGAACTAACTGTTGTTAGTAGTGTTGCCCTATGGTAAGAAAAAGCAAAAACAATAAATCATTTACGTGTCAGGTTTCCATTGTTTTCTATTTCAACGTACATACGGTTGACTTCATATTACGTTAACTTTTGCATCACTTCTTAACTGTTGGTCAAATTGTCATTTTCTTTTTTTCTCTTGAGATTGCAAACCATGTATCAACTAAATATATGACATTGTTTAAAAAGAATCGGAATGTGAAGTAGTTTTTTCATCATTTTACAGGAGTTATTTAGGTTATAAAGAAGCTGTAAATCAAATTGGCATTACTGATACAGCTCTATCTTGGTTTGCATCGTATCTCAACACCAGAAGGCAATCTGTGTGTGTATCTGGGACTATTTCCGAGATGTCAGTTCTATTTTGTGGTGTCCCACAAGGCTCCGTGTTGGGCCCAGTACTATTTCTCATTTATGTCAATAATGTTAAAACCATCACTGACAAGTTTGACACGCCACTCTTCTCATATGCAGATGATGTCCAGCTATTAAACAGATTTAGCTCTGAATATTTTTCGGACACTCTAAAAAACCTGGAAAACTGTACTTCTGAAATGAAGTCATGGATGACAAACAGAAAGTTAAAGCTAAATCAGGACAAAACAGAAATATTGTTAGTTGGAAGACAAGGTCATCTTGACAGGTTGGGTGTCAACCATGTGAAGATTGCTTCAGCCTGTATCTCCCCATCAAGTCAAGTGAAAGATCTTGGAGTTCAACTACAGGCTGACCTGTCCATGTCGTCACAAGTTGACCATTTGTGCAAGACCTGCTATTTTTACCTAAAAGCAATTGGTACCATCAGGAAATACCTCACAAAAGAAACTGCGCATATTCTTTTCAGATGTCTTGTATCTTCCCGTCTTGACTACTGTAACAGCCTGCTCACTGGACTATCCAAAGGTCAAATGAAAAAGCTACAAAAAGTTCAAAACACTGCTGCTAGAATTATTTCACTAACTTCCAAATTTGAGCATATAACTCCCGTTTTAAAATATCTCCATTGGCTTCCTGTCCAATATCGGATTGAATTCAAAGTTTTGTGCATTGTGTTCAAGTGCCTCCACAATGTTGCTCCCTTGTATCTCTCAACTCTCTTGTCCCAGTACGTGCCTTTCAGAACTCTCCGTTCCCAGGATCAATATCTTTTGACAGTTCCCCATGCCAAATTGTCAGCGTTCGGAAAGAGAAGCTTCCAATATGTTGCCCCTGTCCTATGGAATGCTTTGCCACTCAACATCAAACTTTCACAATCTTTGGATGCTTTCAAGACAGCTCTGAAAACACACCTCTTCAAAAAAGCTTTCAACTGAAATTGTCCCTTCTCCCTGTATATAGTTTTAAATGCGCCATGAGCATGCACTAGTGGGTGGACACTGGCGCACAAGAAATATCCATCATCATCATCATCATCATCGTAGACGATTCTGAATACATGTGATTGCCGTTGGCTGGAACCTCATTACACACATTAACAATAGATGTGCATGTAAAGTAAACATCCATCATTGAAAATTAAAGTAACCCGTTCTATTGACAATCTGCTTTGAATTTTTATAAACATGGTTTGGTTGGACGTACATTCAGATCATTCGCTGGGTTCGCTTTTATCCCAAATGTTAAATTCAGAGCAGTTACTTTCATTTTGAGAACATAAAGAATCGCTGTACCAGCAAATGTCAGTAGAATTTTTCTTGTCGTGAATTTGCTTTCGTAAGAACATACTAAACTGAAGTACAAAAGAATGTACACTACCTCAGAATTTGGTTATTTAAGAAAACAGGACAAACTGTGGAGTATTTATAATGTTTGATATCAATAATGAACCATTTTCAAATTGTGCAAGGAAATGTTGAAGTGTTTCCTTCAAGACATGACTTTGTCTAAATCTGTTTGTGCCAACTGGATGTATTTTTTTAATTTTCATAAATAGTGGAGTTAATATCGGGTGTGACCCCGCATTACAGTCAATACAAGCATAGACGCGTCTTCTCATGGAAAAGGTAAGACGTCGGATGACGTCAATCGGGATACGTTGCCACTCGTCTTCCAAAATGATCCCATAGATGCTCGATCGGGAGCGTGATGGCCAAGGCAAAACCTGGATGTTTTGTCGCTATTTGGGTGTATGTGTTCTTACGTTCTACTGTTGAAAAAGCATTCCTTGCTGCTGCATCTGTATGAATGGGACCACCACAGGCTGTAACACGTGATCCCTGAATCTCAGGGCTGTCAGGGTCTAACGAATTGTCACCAAATCTGTCTTCTGGTCGCCGCTGATCCCGCCCCAGACCATGACGCTGCCAACGTCATTTGGTAAAACTCTCGGACACTTGCTGCAGCTTAATTCTACGTCTGTATACTCTATATGGAATAATGACCGAGGCCTTTTGTATTTGGCTGTATGTGATTCATATACAAATAACAAAGAGACAGATCTCATGGGCAGACTTAGAAAGCTGCAAACACTAAGGATGGCCAATCGCTGGTATCTAAGCGTTCGATCTGTTGTACGCAAGCAGATCTATACCGTTGACCGTCACTGTCCCTTATCTATTTCTTAATTCTTTAAAGATATATGGATTACATTATCATCTAGAAATACATCATTGACACATACAGGGGTTATATCATCTTGTACACCGAGTACACTCTACGCAAAAGCAACATGCCAAAGAATTATTGTTCTAAGTTACGAGCAAATATATCATAAAAGTTCATCCTGTTATGTCACAAATTTGTATCCGAAGCTTCTAAACACCCTTAGCTACCCATAAAGACAAATTCTTCGTATCACTGGCAGCTCGTTGGTTCCTACTATTTATAATATGTTACTTTCAACCAACGCAATGTCGGACTCAACAGTCCAGCCATCCGATTATTGACACTCGAGACAAGTATTCAAGAAAGATTCAAGAAAGGAAGGACAGATTCAAGAAAGAAAGAAGGAAAGATCAAGACAGAAATATTCAGTCATAAACAACCGTCTTTTCATGTGGCTATAATAATGAATGTCCAATTATTTCTTTTCATGTTTATGTTGATTTCTCGAAATATATATTTTCTATTATCAGGATTTTGAAGATCTCTAACTAGTGTTGTATAAAATCAAATTTGTTTCTCTACAGCTGTTTGACAAACGTAACGCTTGTTTCATTACTTTGAAACTTCTAGTTTAATTTCGAATTTTTTAACCATCTCTCTGCCAAAAATGTACCACTTTTTGACTTGAAAAAAGAAATTCGTTTTATACGTGAATACAGTACTCATAGCCCACCAGGAACACACATAGCAGTAAAAGACGCAATGATGGAGTCAAAATTGCAAGAAATCAAATTTCTTGATCATGTTATTGTCATTTTGAAAGATATTTTGTTAACTAAGAAAATAAGATAAACCTTATTGTTACCCAATAAAAGGACGGACGCCGGACGCCATGCCATGCCATAAGCCCATCAGGCCTTTCAGACCAGTTGAGATAATGAAATCATTGCTATGATATTGGTCAAACAAAATCTCTCATATGATTTCGTCAAATGAAACATCTAACACGGTTTACTCAAACAAAACCTCTCACACAAATATTGTTTAAGCATGTGTTTAAGCCTACATCCAGTATATACTGTTCGTTAGTGCTAATCAATATACAGCGGAGGAAACCGAAGAGAAACTTATTATTACCGAATCAGCAGTAAAACCCCTAGTGGGGACTCGTCCCGCACCCACTAGGGAAATCAACACTGGACTGCCTTTTTAACACCTACATAGGTTCATCTGAAAACATTTGTCCAGGGTCCCGTTGCTGAAAACACTAAGGTAGCCTTAGTGCAATGTTAAAGGATGGCACTAAGGTTACCCTTAGTGTTAAGTTGTTTTGTGCAACGGCCTCCAGGCGATGTAAAATCAAGAAGATCGCTGATCCGAATCTGATTTGTGAACGTTAAATTAAGAGGAAGGTACATGAAATGCCGATCGATGCTTGATCAACTTGTATTACATCCATTACTTGGTTCTATTGTATCCCAACTCCAAAATAGTTCTATTTGTAAACAGAAAACAAAAACATCCGCCTTCTTGTTAACCTACATACGAAGTGTGAAACAATGGGGGTGACAAACAATGACAAAATGATCCATATCGTAACACGTACACATCAGAACTGATTTATTTATAAATACATATATCGCTTGTGCACACTATCATACAAAGGGCTTATTTAATGAAAAGGTAAACAGTAAATTAAATGTATTGATAAACCATATGATATAGATTGACCATGAGCTCACATAAGATATCCACGATAGCATACAGGCAGGAACGAGTACATGCCTGAAAGAGCCAAGATGACGGATACAACACTTTGGCAAATGCCCAAAACAATCATGGGTAATTTCTGCCATTCGTTGTGCAATGCTGGCACCCATCTCCTTTTGTAAAAGTCACGTGCTTGACGAGAGAAATGAGAGTACACACTCGCGACAATAAAAAAGAATGAGAAGTGAAGCCATGCATCGGCGATACGAGCGTGAAAAACATTGCATTACAAGGCATTGAGCCATTTAGCTCATCAGCCGTTGTATTGTTGATGTCAATGAGTAAGATACATTCCCATTTGTTCTCAAGATGAAATACATCACCATATTGTCCAGTGTCAGTGCATTACACAAGATGTCTTTACATAAAATTGGAAGAAAGTCGATAAAACCATTTAATATTAATTAAATCATTATTGTAACAGATTTTTTAAAAGAAGTAGAAATTTGGCAGTAACTATTTTTATAATTCATTTTCACACTCTTGTATATTTGCTCTTGTGGAAATACTCTACAACCACTTAATGCATTTAAAAACCACTGAAAACATGCTCTAAACCTTCATACATCATCTATCACATACATCCTACCTCCATTTTCTGATTTTCTCCTTTGTTGTCCACCATACCGAAATAACCATCAACAATACGCAGGAAAATCCAAAGGTACCGGGTTTTTATCAGCTTGTCCCTGGTTAGTGTGAGCCAAGTTTTGTGTTAGTAAAGTGCAGTATAATGACCACAGTAATGCACTAGAACTTTGCTGGCCAGTTAATCCTACGCTTATATTTTGCTTATTATTTGTGCACAGGCGCCAGACTCTGAATCTACAATTTCGTGTAAGTATATGTACATGTAGCTATATAACATAAACAAGGTCTGACACTAGTGACAGAGTCGTGTCTGCAATGGGACCGGAAATGGTTTCCTGGCTCGGTTACCCTCTCTAAACTTCGTAGACAGATCCCAGTTCGCATTTCCGGTCTATTGCAGACACGAAACTGTCAGATCTTGTTTATGTTATTTAGCTACATGTACACATACCGGTACTTACACGATATTGTAACTACAGAGTCTAGCGCCTGTGTATCTGTGCTACAGACTTGAACTTGGGCTCGTTTGAAACTTCATTACATCCATATGATTAAATTTTAAAATATTTTCAAGAATGGAAGCCTTTTATTTGCAACCCCTTATTTTTTTTGGGTAGGACAATGACATTTACACATCTTGGTCTCAAGCAGGCAAAGATAAAATGAAGACAACAGAAGATTTGAGGGTGGTTACCCTGCTGTGCCCAATAAGTGAAAGGGGGTCAACAAATTACTTACTTTAAAGTGACAAAAAGTATGCTTCATGGATTTGTATGTTGCCC
Organism: Phorcus lineatus; assembly: GCA_921293015.1. NCBI lineage: Eukaryota > Metazoa > Mollusca > Gastropoda > Trochida > Trochidae > Phorcus > Phorcus lineatus. The sequence goes on from OV121096.1 coordinate 42,620,252, forward strand.
AAGTAGAGCCAAAATAATATTTGACCTGAGTTATGTTAATGCCAACGTAACATTTTTTTGTTTTCGACTGTAAATTAAAAATGTTAGACAGTCAAATTCTACATCCAATCGCGGATTGTCCAGTATTCGATCATAAATCTTGACTGTTTTCCTATTTATTATAAATGACATTAACAAATTTGAAATCAACCTATCGTAGTCTCCATCCTACAGAGATGATAATTCAAAATTTTTATATTCCTCGCATTTATAGTTTCTTAAAATTAGATAAAATGAGACAAGAGATTTGAAGGTGGACACAAGGCAATGCCCATATTTAAAGGGGATGTCAACACCAAAGTTACAAATTTGAGTCTTCATGTCAGACAGATACTTCTCTTAAATTCAGCTTCCTATGCCAAATGGTTTCCTAAGAGAAATTTTAAAAAAAGACTTTTAGGGGAATAAACCTGCCATGCCCATATTTGAGGTCGCAATTGTACAATTTGGAAACCAGATGCAAGGAACATTTCTATAAGATTTCAGCTTTTGGGGAGCTGCAGTTTTGGAGAAGTAAAAAATGTGAAAGGTTTAGGGACAGCTGGCCATGCCATTAGCCCAAATGACCTTTCAGGTTTGATGAGCTCAAATGTAAAAGGCTTTTGAATGACTTTCAATGCAATAAGCAACTGTGGTCTTATATATCTGAATGGCCCAATCAATGTTACCTATGACCAGCATGTAAAAGTAAAGTGCTTACTCCGCAGAAGGAAAATGAAAAACTAGTTCTGACAGTTAAGTTCTGTAAATGTAAAACTTTTAAGATTAAAATTTGTAGACTTCAAATGTTCAAATCAATAAAATTTTGGAATGTAGACAAACAATGTTAAAATAATGACCATTTGACAAAAATGAACTGTGAGGAGATGAAGCTGGTTGTTCAGCAATATACAACTCCAGAAAAATAATGAAATGCCCTAATAAATGCTACAATAGAGAAGCAAACATAAGTGAAAAAGAATTGGATTTTCACTAAGTTTAATGCATTTGTACAGTGTCAATGTCAATATTTACAATGAATACGAAACAACATTCAGTCCTTTCCTTTCAGACATCAACTTGAGATGATAACAGAATTCATGTGTATATGTATATATATAAACCTCTCAGCATATAATTTCCAAAACAAGGGACTTATCAAAGTAACCCTTTAGTTCCACTTCTTAAATTCTATGTCCAAACGTCTCTCATACAAGATAGAGAATTCTACATCCATACAGGGAAGTCTTTTTCACCAACCCTATTCAAGTCCTTGCTTTCTAAATAAAATTCAAACATTATCAATATAAAAACAAACCGAATGTTATCAAAACATAAATCTTGTACATGATAAACTGATCCTTTAAAAGATAATGACAAACAGACACTCCATATATGTTTGGGGATTAAACATTTTGGAAATTCAAACATTGGTCTATGAACTATGTCATACAACCACTTTATGAAAACAGTACAAAAATATTTTTGATGTTAAAACATTGTGAGAAGTGGATATACTTACCCATCAAACACAAATACATTCATCATGACGATTAAGTCAAATTGTTCATGAAATTTTACCTAACCAATATTCTGCATCTCTTCATCCATTTGAATGAAGGTGATTTCATTGGGGACGTTTAAAAGCTTCCTTACAACACTTATAAGTCACAACTGACTGTATACACTACATCAGTCTTTAACTGGGCTTGGATTTCAAAAGTTCTCTTTATAACAAAACAGTTGTTAATACAAATATAAGCTATTTCCAAAACAATGATCTTCTAAAATCATTCCTTTGGTTGGCTAAAAGTGACATATTGTTTGATCCACCTTGAAATATGATACTCTTACTGACATCCTTGATTAAACCAAATCATGTAATTTTTTAGAACAAAATCAGACTGCTGTATATTAACAATGAAGTACTATATGGACTCTCAACCAGCCGGCATCATCAGGGTGTCTCTCGCTGCTCGAAGATGTCCCTTTCAGTCTTCTGATATCTTGTCTCAATTAATCTTTGACTCAACCAGTATAACATCACATCCTGCAATATTGGTCATGGCGGGTGGAGAAGACTGTTGAGATATATATATAAATAGTTGAGAGTCACCAGTAGTGGAAATGAGGCAAAAGATGACAAGATGGTCAAAGAAACTTAGGATCTTTAAGCTGATATCAACCCTGATGGAGTAGATTGACTCGCAACATCTGAAAAACGCACGAAGTGTTCTCTAATCAATAACTCCATCCATGAATTCAGTCCAAACATTCAACCAGCCAGACACATCATGTCCTTTTGGTGCTGGGTTTGTCAAAGGCTTGCTTCATTCCGCCTCCCTTGGCCGTGTGAAATTTGAGATTCTGGGCAGTGTCTGAGATCCAGGGAGAGTCGAACTGGGTGGTATCTTGATCCAACAAGTGAGTGTACTTCGTCCTTCCAGATCGACCAAAGTTTTTGACCTGAAAATACCAAAAACAATAGAATAGCATACTTAAAGAGCCACTCCTTGAGTTGTTGGAGTCATATATGCCAAACATTTGATCGCGGAGTAGTGACTGTTACCAAACAGACACATTTTAAAGCTTATTGGTATTTTTACAGTGAAAATATGAAGGTAGAACGTCGCAATTATAATCGAAAACCGGACAGTGGCGCGCGTCAAATAGTCAAACGTAATTTAGGAGACCTATCTAAAACAGCCAGGAGGGCAGTTAGGAGTTGATAGTGTTTGTTAGGTTATATAACTAGTATCCATGTATATTGGACGTGATATCTACACCTCTGTGCTTTCATAAGGCTGTTTTTAGATTTTCATGGAAAACCAGTATTTGTCATAAATATGTCCTTTGGACATCAAAAGTTAAGATGTTTTGATTTTATATCACCACATACATTTAGGTTCGTATCAAAGGTAGATAATATGTTATGAAAATCACGGAGTGGCTCTTTACCAGTGTAGAAAGTTTAAAGACCTACACAAGAAAGGGGTGTTTCTTGTCTTCTTCAAAGGGGGTATTGAAATTAAATCTAAAAATACCCAAACATTTTCTATAAATTTTGACTTACTTATATATTCAATCTACACAAAGAGGATAATAATCCAATAACCACTTGGTGACACCTGATGAAAGAGTATGAACATTCATCAAATTATAGATTCACATAAACACCTTGACATCCGGAAAATTGGACTTGTTATCAAAAGGTTGGCCTGAACGTTAAGACATACCTGCATAACTTTGGGTAGAATTGTCTTGTCAAAGTGATCCTCCAATGTGGGTGCAGAGAAGTCTCGCTTGAAGATGTGTTCATCATCATCCTGAATCAAAATATCATCATTATTGACAACTTAGGCAAATCATGAACGGACAGACTTAAACCAGAAACATTTCCTGACTCATATGTACATGCACAGTTATTAATTTATTTAGTCTCCCCTCCCTTCTTAAAAACTCAAGCAGGTAGAATATCCAAAGCTCATAATCATGACTGATAAATTGTTACAACATCTTTTCATTGACCCTAAACTCTGTTTCAAGGTAGTTTTGAACCTCAACCTGATATTCAACTCCTGTGAAAAACATCTATGTCTAACCCAATAAATGAAATATGTAAGTGTCCGACAATAATATTCTTTACAAAGCCTTTTGAGCTTTGCATGCTGATCCATGGATAGATGCATTTTGTAACTCCTTTGGACATATTTTGTTAAAACACTAATGCTCTAAATATTGCAATTTGAAATTGGGGCAACCTCTATGCGACTAAGGGCGCAGACAGTTATGTTGATTAATGTTATTTGTATACGTAAATGGAAAATGTGTAAATTCACTGATAACATGCAGATAATAGAAAGACTAACCAGGAAGAAGGCGCCCCTGTGGTAGTACTTCTGTAAGAACTTGTATTTGCCCTTGGGAGCCTTGTTGGTGACATGTTTGGGGTTCTGTCGGAACTCTTGTCGTCTCTCCTCCTCTGTCATTCCTCGGATCTTATCAATGTCTGCCTTCTCCTTCTCGGTTCTGTTGACATCAGGGAATAAGAAACAGTCAACCTTGTATTCATTGTCTTCTAAAAGTAGTTACTGTGAGGGATTTTTAAAAATAACATTTGCCTACCGAAAAGTAATTTTCTCTACATTAACGTCTTTGCATTTAGAGTTTGCATAAAGATATGGAAGTTTCTTCTGATTATTCCCAAATATGGAACATCTTATCAAAGGGAGATAACCCTAATGCAATACATAATTGTCTCCCTTGTACCAACAACATGGTTCAGTAACAGTAAACTGTTCAGTATTCAAGAATTTCTTCATACATTCACACAGAAGAAAAACCTTCAAACTTTCAATTTTTTGTTTTGAAGACGAAGAAAAGAATAAGAAACTATTTTCCATGACAGAACCCCATTTGCTAAAGTATGATTCAGATCTAAAACTGCATCTTAATGACAAGTGTTCTTCAATTATTAAAGTCATAGTCTCAATTTTGTAAGGCAACCAAACTGAGCTAATTATTCTTCACAAGCAAAAATCCGATCACTTCCACCAATATTTCCTGTCGCGTCTGCAAAGAGTTTCAGTTTTAGCCAGTTTTAAAGTTTATTGCTTATTGGCGTATGCCATTTCACACCAAAGAGATACCGAATCAAGTGCAATCTCATCGCGAGTAGGAAATACCGTATATCTAGTAATTGCAGCGCATTCTTCATTGAGTTTACCACTTTTTTGTTATTTGAAAAAAGGTAAGCTATTGGCTTTTTTCATTGGATATTTAGCTGGCAAATTTCATGTGTTCCACGTCATGGCCTTCGCAAAATGACGTAGTAAGGACTAACGATCGCCAAAGACATAGGGTAGGGTGTTTTGAACTTCATTATTGAGGGCTAGAATGCACGCAGATTTCTGAAAATTGCTGCAAACGTCAGGGAAAGATTTCTGTGAGCGATGAACAATTTGTCCCGCTTGCATTACAATTTGCGTTGCAAAAATGAGACTATGACTTTAATAAAACCCTCTCTAAATCATAATTAATCCATTGCAAACTGTGTCTTAAAATTATAAATGAATTTAGGATGATAATAATGAGCAGTGATTTATTTGGAAATAACTTCTATGACATTTTGTTTAATCACTAATAAATAACATTTCTCACGTTTCCCTCTCTTCTCTATCCCGCTTGAGTCTCCTCAGTTCTCGGACCTTCCAGGACTCGTATTCTTCTTCGTCGTTTTCATCGTCTGTGGGCACCATGTCCGCTGCATCGCGCACTGACCTCTCCTCCTCCAGCTCCCGTCTTGCATCGTCCTCGATCATCTACAGACAGAATATAAAATTACTTCTGCTAAGCTCTTGGATGTTACCAATCAAGATAAATTTTGGAAGACAATGTTGCATTGCTGGTAATGAAATATTCAGTAAATTATTTATGGAGATTATATGAAAATAGAGAAGATGAACACCATAAGTGTCAAATTACAGTTAATTCCTTATAAAAGATAATAAAATTTGGTAAAAATTTCTGAAAGATATTTTTCATTTAAAACATCATAATTCATGTTTATATATTTACTCTATCAATAAATTGAATGGACTCTCTAGTTAAAGGCACTCTTACCCTAAGTGTCTGTTTGCGCCTGTCTTCAGCCAGTTTCTTCACATCTGTTTCAAGTTCCCGATGTCTCAGTTCTTCTCTCTCCTTCTCTTGGATGGTGATTCGGTCCCTCCTGATGGGGTAATTTCAATTTACTTCAGTTCAAAGATACTCAACTTCCACACAAAAATGCAATGAGCTTTCAAATTGTGAAGTACAATTTTTTTATTTACAACAAGACATCTTTTGCCAGGAAGATAGAAATTCCTATATAAAATCCATTACACAAAGGACATATTTTCATGGAATTAAAGGGCCACAGGTCTGTACCATAATGTTATTACAAAATGGTATTAATAAGAACATTTCCACACATAAAGATGACAACTTTTTGGTTGAACTTATAAAATTGTGTTTTGTATTTATTCTGACATGTTCAACACAAAGAAAATGGTACAACTTCCCTTCTTCGAAACTACAATCTAACTTACTGCCTCAAACCAGAGTTCTACATAATTAACTTGACCATCACAAAAGTCTGATTTGTTTTGAGTCAAAGCTTATAACACAAAGTATCTAAACCACATGATAAAGAATAAATCCACATACTTCCTGACGAAGACAGGTTTGAGTCTAGGCCCTGTCTCCTCTTCTGAGTCTGTGTACTCCTCGTATTCTGACGACTCCTCCTCACTCTCCCCTTCTGACTTCTCCTCCTCACGACCCAATATCTCCTCTTGCTGTAATCATAGTCACAATATAACACTAATCCACAATTATGGCATATGATAAAAGTTTGGAAAACAGCTGTACTTACTGGCACTTGTCACAATGATATTCATGTTTCTGATGTAAATCAATAAATAAAAATGCTGCAAGACAGGTAAATTTTCTTATTTACTCTAAATTTGATAAGCGAAAATGCCAAGTTTAAGAAAACATGAAAGCTTTCCCCTGCATTTTATCAGTAAATTAACATTTCTATTTTTGGAATGAAACGTCAGAATTAATCATCTTTTACTTAACAAGACAGTTTGAAAACACTAAAATACCCTAATTATATCTACACACATGCTAAGATTGTTCAAGTTTAGTGATTATTATTTGAAAACAAAAATAATATTGAGAATTAAACTTACTTCAATTTCCTCTTCCTTTCTCATCATTGCTCTCTGTCTCAACATCGCTCTCCTTCTTTCAATTTCCTGAACAAAACATCAACAATTCACCATCAGATACTCAATTAGTGAGGTTTTACACATAAGCAATTTGTACTTATTACTTTTATTCAAAACACCAATGTGAATACTAATTACAAAAAAAAATATTCTGAAGAGAACAGAATCCTTTTCATAATTTAAAATGGGAATCAAGCTATAGAGAACATAATCTAGGTAAACATTATAAATTGCAATTTCATAAGGAATTTGAGTTAATGAACTAGAAAGTATGTAAACCTCATCATCCAGTTCTTCTTCCTCTTCGCTGCTTTCCTCCTCATCCATGTCTCGTCCTCGATCATTTTCTTCTTCTGACATCTCCTGGATAATTTCTGGTTCAATGACTTCTCTTCTATGGCGAGCAACTCTGAAAGTCAGATCATCAATTGTTGAAGTAAGATACATGGGTTTTCTATCAACATAGTGAAACAACCATACTGGATTAAGTTTGAACCCCAAGAACAAATACTTTTTGGAAAGACGTTTAAAAGCATGGCAATGCTACATTACACAAAAAGACAAAAGGGTAAAGACTCAATGCAATAAACTTTCTCAACCAATATGGAACAACAAATATGTGAAAATTAACAACATGACAATGAATAATAAAATAAGTCAAAATCTTGAATTGTTTTAATAGATGATATAATTTGAGTGAAGCCTAGTTCTATAACTATGCGGAACTATTTTATAAAAATTGTTTAAAAAGGTCAGTGCTTACCTTTCATCGTCGTCACTTTCAACTGCCTCTCTCTCTTGCAGTCTTCTTAAACGCCTATCCTGTATGTCATTTGTTGTCACTTCCATATCTTCTCTCTCCTCTGTGACTTGTTTTTTCTTCTGCTTGAGCTCAAAATGCTGCTCTTCTTCATCGCTACTACTTTCAGGAGCATAGTCGGGACGTTTACCTGTCACATACCTGGTGACCTTCACCTTCTCCATAGCAATGTCACCTGTAAATGTTAGACCATAGCATAAATATCAAAAGGAACTGAGTTGTAAAGTTCAAATTACTTACTACTACTGCCAATCATCTTAAAGAGACAAAACAAACATAACAGAATTGAGCAGCGTACGCATAAGTATATACCTATGAATCAGTTAACGTGTCTAGCACCAAGGTTGGAAGTTCACTGCAGTTGTGGTCACTCCGTCAGTTGTTGAAATAACACATATAACAAATAAGTTGGACAGAGTAGTATCAAGTAGTACTGACTGAGTTGCTGAAAAGTATCATTTTAATGCTAATTGGTATGTAGAATGACAATAAAAAAAAGATATAAAGATGCAACTCGGAGAAAACCAAACAATGGCATTCATCTAGTAATCAAGACTTATCTATGAAACTTATCTACAAAAAAGATGAAATATGAGTTGATAGTATTCGACAGGTTGTATATTTGAAAATGGTAGGTAAGATATCTACTTTGGAACATATCAGGGTGTTGTTGGATTTTCACTGAAAACATATCACTATCACATATTTTGATTTGGAGAAGAAAATGAGATGGTTGAATGTGACCATCATCATAATTGATGTTTTCACATCAAAATGGTTAAACAAAAAATCTCAGAGTGTCTCTTTATAGTCCAGGATGCGAGATGTCTTTCTTCTACGTCTAGGATCTGAGGCTTTTTTATGTGTAGCAACTTCCTGACAAATCTGAACGGGAAGGATTTTGCCGTCAAGTAAATAAAACAAAACATCTAACTTCAAATGACAACGTGGATGGAAAGATAAACCCTTTGGCTATTATATACAACTGCTGTCACATATTAAAAAATTTTCTTTTTTATTCAGCACCAATGAATCAGTCGCTACCCTCGTCTTGTGTTAAATCCTTGACAGATGTGATGTTAGGTAAGGGGTATGAATTTGATGCTGCTGACGGAAAAAAGAAATTTATAAGATGCATCACTTGTTGGTAGCAAAAGGGTGAATTTTTAATCCGTGTGTCGATTGGAGCAGGAGGTTTCGTTATTATTTACTTACAATGCAAAATCGTCGGGAAGCTGCTACATGTGAAATAGACTTCGGCCTCTAAACTTCGTGTCTGCGGTAAATCACAGTAGTCCAAATCTTTATCTTACCTTTATCATTTTTAATGGGAATGGCTCCTGCCGTCGATTGGATGGGCACCTTCCCTTTCATCGAGGACGACATTTTGACGGTTTTGCAGCAGGTACTTCAAGACTCTTTCAGTTTCAAAACCTACCTTCAGCTGGAAAAAAATATATATATATTAAGTTCATGGCCTGAATCAAGTTACAATCACAACAAATCAGTTTGTTGACTCGAACACTCAACTGTTGACCAGTGTAAAGCTGAATTCTCATATTTTACCTCGATATCTTTTTTCACGTCCAAATAAATTACCGGAAGTAAAGAGTTATCTGCCAATGTGTGCATGCAAATTTTAGGAACCGGAAGGAAACGAAAAACGATTTAACGTCCTGTCTCTCATACTTGTAAATCACTTACATTGATAAATTATCACTCATTAAACTTATCTTCGACAAAATATTTCTCACAGACTTCATATAACATGGAAGGGACATGAATCAATCAAATTCATGTATAGGGCATTTCTATTTTAAATTATTTAGATGTCAGCATTATTTAAGTTCTTCTACCTTTTGAAGTTGCAGGTTCTCTGACAGATCATACAAGCACAAATTATCTGCAGTTATTTATGGAATGTAATTTCCTCTTACCTTCATTGTTCCTTATTTGTTTGCGTCATTTGTATCTGAGTTAGTGAACTACACGTGTTTTGGATCATAAATTGTTAAAAATATACTATCCCAAAAAAGTAACGCATAGGTGATTTTTCATAATTGAAATCGAAATATTTTTATTTGTATTATTTTTATTGTCCAAAAAAGTAATGATATTGATGATACTGACAAGTTGCTTTCGTTTTCTTTTCCAAAAATGGATCTTACATGGAAATTTTGACTTTGGTGTCAACGTTCCACGTCGTCAACACCGTGCCAATCGACTTCGTTGGTGTAACACAGTTGGTGTTTGGAATCTTCGCAACTAGCGCCTAGTTTGGTTCGGTGATGAATCCAGGTTCCTATTGCGGAGGCGAGATGGCAGAAACCGTGTTTAATGGCGTCGGAACGAACGTTTTGCCGCTTACTGTATTCTTGAGGTGGACAGATTTGGTGGAAGCAGCGTTATGATGTGGGCGGCGATATCGTACACTGGTCGCACCAATTTAATCCACGTTCATGGAAATTTGACGGTCGTACGCTACAGAGACAACATCCTGCAGCCACACCCCCTGCCCGTTATTGACGTCCAATGTGAACTGTTCCAGCAGGACAACGCCAGGCCACATGCTGGACGAGTCACTGGAGATTTCCTCGCCAGAAACAACATTAATAAGTTCCAATGGCCGTTTCGTTACCAAGATTTGAATGCAATTGAACATCTTTGGGATGAACTTGATCGACGTCTTCTTCAGCGTCAACAACAGCCTCAAACTCTACAAGAACTGGCTCTATTTGTGCAGCAGGAGTGGCAGACGATTCCAAAACCAACCATATGGCGTCTAATCCAGTCGATGTCAAGGCGGGTGAGAACTGTCATCAACGCACAAGGTGGCCACAACAGATGCTAACTTTCTACGGACGTCTGTGAAATATTGTGAAAGCCATATCTAATGTTTTTACGTAATTTCGTTAATTGATATTTCCTTAAATCTGATGTAAAAAATCACACTTGTAACTTCATTCCCTTTCAATTTATATGCGTTTGAAAATACAACAATTTCTCCTAACAAATCTGGCTATGCGTTTCTTTTTTTGGATAGTACATTTGGGTAAAACAACATTCATTGAGTTGAGCCATTCATTACCTAAATTCTAAATATGTATAAATTTGAGGGGGAAATGCCATTACATTCCGATGTAGTGCATGAATTCGTACACAAAATAAACGAACCTATATCCACACCGGTATCGTGAATAGAAAGAAATGAGCTTGAATCTACATTTCGTCATGTCAAATTCTTGATTGTCACTTATGAATGAAATAAGTGGACATTTATTGCTTAATGATAATTTTCTTTCTTAAAATATTGAATATATAGCTAGCATATGCAATACACATACACCTCCCACAGATATTTGAACACGTACAAAATCAATAAATTAATTACCAATTGGCTAAGCTACATTTGATAAGGGCATTAATCAAAATCAAAGGTATTCAATGACGGCGTTGATTAACGTTGCAATCAAAGGCCAATACACTCTTAATTACACTATTAATTCAGAAGGGTATTAATTAAGTTGATATAATAATTAAGGGGACTAAACGGGTTACTGTTAATCTAGTATATTAGGTGAATCCCATGCCATATAATAATGTTTGAATTGTTTTTTATTTATTTGTTTAACAATTCTATGGCATGTCCTCATTTTTTTTCATGGAGCGAGCATGATGAAAATAATCAAGTTTTGAAAATGTTTTATCCGTGCAGCATAGTGTAGCTTTTCTCTCGATATTTCATTTCTTATTGGTTATTTCTTTTCTTATTCTTTAAATATTTCCTTTTGGGGGGAATAAATTAATTATTTTAATAAAATAACACTTATTTGTTATCTTTTGACCTTGCACACAATAGGGGCAAGAGGATAATTACTAAATCTTCGTTTTAAGATAAGATAAGATAATCTTTATTGTCCCAAAAGGGAAATTTGTTTTGCATAATTTCTGGATTTTTGGATACGATTTCAACGCATCCTCTTATTACTGAAAGTGAGATGGTTAATTATCGGTGTGGGAGTTTGGTTTTAACACGCATTCAATTTATCGGAGCTCTGTTCGTTTGATTGCCGTGTCACATTTTGTACTACTGATTTTGTCAAACGATGTTTGATTGGTCGAATTTACCAATTGCTGCTGAAAATGATAGATTTCACTTACAATTACATTATTTGGCAAAATTATATTCATCAAGAGATATATTCAATAATTGTATTCATATTTTGCTCAAAATATTACTGATTAGATTTTTATTAATACAATTAGTGAAATTATAGTCATTTTTGGCCAATGAAATTGATTGTTTTCTGACAGAAAAAAAGCCCGCGAAATAAAGCGGCTAGAAAATAAACAGATAGCCGTGAGCCCGCTCTCACGTCAACTTCTTCAATACACGAGTGAAACGACACGATGACATTCCAGTTTTGATGAAGATAAACATGTATTTTAGTTTTCAACTGTACGAAATTCATAGAAACAGATGACTAGGTCGAAAATGGACAGCGCTTTTTCGAGTCCAAGGCCAACACCTCAATTCTTTCCAGAGTTGCAGACGTTTTCCACCAAAAAGGTTAATGTTATTTCCTCACTATCCTTCCAAGTTAAAAGTCATAAGATATCTTTTAACAAATTAGATTAAAATTGATAGTGATTCATATGTTATCTATACATGTATGTTGTCACGATAAAGTTAGTGATACCATTTGACACGACAAATTTATGAAAAGTGTAGATCTATTTCCTGTTCAATTTTTAACAAGTAGCTGAATCTCTCTGTCCACAGAGTCTTTTGCCTCATTATGGATATTATTCATATTGAGTCAACAGCCTACCACCAGGTTGAAATCTGATAGATACTTTTTTCCCTCTCAAATAAGAAAATTGTGTCGAAAACACATGATTTGTTATTCTGTAAAATATCTTGTTCCACTTTCAAATTCATCTTGAAGCTCAACAAATAACAAGATGTCTTCACTATGGTGACTCAGGGATTTTCCTGGGCTCAAAGAGGAGTGAGATAATTATCTCGCCTGACTCACAAGAGTGAGATATTTTGAGATTGAGTGAGATTTTGTTATCCATATTGAATGAGTTATGATTGCCAATCTATATGAATTATGAAATTGTAATAATATACAACAACCACAAAGAGTCAACAACAACACAAGTGTTGGATTAGGAATTGTGTTTTATCTCAGTAACCATTTTGATAATCTTAAATAACATATAACATAACTTCCTGGATTTAGGTTGGGACATTTTCGATAACATTTTCATTCGCGTTATATGAAGGTCTCTATTATCTTGGGTCTTTTCATTATAAATGTATATTTTCATAAAAATTAGTACAATTTACACATTGTTGATTTTTTTAAATAACTGCACAATTATCCTAAAAAAATATGTGAAAATTAAATTCTATCAGGGGAGAATATATTTTTTGACGATTTTTTGTCTATGCTATGTATTTTAACAGAGGTGTCCCTATTATCGGGGTAACTTATCTGATAATAATTGATAAATTAATATCTGTGAACTCTTTATATTTGGCATAAAGGTTAATTTTTGGATTTGGTTCTTACTTTTCTTGTAAATGGAATGTTACATTTAACGCATGTGAAACCTTCAAAACATTTTTAATGTGCACATTTCTCATCATTGACTATCCAACTGTTCATGAGCAAAAGTACAAGCCAAACGGGCTATATTTTATGAAGAAAGAATAATTTTTCAATTTAGGCAAGTATTTCCGAAATGAAAATAACATTGAAGACTTCAAATCAGTGAAGATGGAAGAGTATATAGCTTGATATTAGAATACTTAGATACCTGTGCATTTGGTTTATTCATTTATTACGCCTTTTACAAATATAATTATTCTTGGTTAGCGCTGGAGACTGAAATAATTTTGCAACGATAATATGGTTACCGCAACCAACGATACTTTGTTTCCCAAGATCTTTGATATTTCAGAACTTGTTTGACATCTTTAGCGATAGTGTCATCTTTATCAACAATATCATGGTTATTTACAGTCTGATCTTTCTCACTTACTGTTAAGAAGAATTATTTAGAAATATGGTTGGTGGATAAATTCTCAAGCAGACGCTTTCGCGGCATTTGACAGCTCTGCTTCCGGTAAACAAAACTCCTTACACCGATCAACTCATTTGTAGTACACTGCAGGCGATGTTAAGAGTTTTGAATATTGATCTCCCCACAGCGTCAGAATCGCAATGTTGAGAGTTTTTTTACCGGAAGTACTTGTTTACTCACTTGTTTGTCAAAAAATTTGACAACTACGATTATCATGAGATTTTAAGTCGCATTTAGCAAAATGTAATGGGTTATTTCCAATATTTATGCGATAATATCGCGATATCGCGGCCCAAGTCAATCCCTGGTGACTGCATTTAGAACATTGGAAGGTGAAGATATTGTCAGGTTAACCTTGAAATAATGCATGGATGACAATTTTCAGCTGATCAGCTGTTTTTGGTTTGTCATTATTATAGTTTTATTCATAGATTACCCTTTTATTTTAATTTAATGCATATCAGCTGTTTACTAACTTCACTGCCATCTCTGATAATGGAAACATGATTAATATCAATACATCATGTTTCAGCAAAGGGGTACCCCGAGGGATTCCCTTCCTCCCAAACCGCCGGTGAAGAGTGCACCACCTGTGAGTCGAATCTTCCACCATCGACCGGTGCAGCGAGCTCAGGTTGTCTCTTTCAGGCGTGAGGAGAACTGTATCCTTTATCACTTTCTGTTTACAATTACCTGTTGCATGTATAATTTATACAGTGTTGCTCCTTGGGAATTATATAGTTGAAGTCATTTTTGCCAATTCTGAACAGTGGCGGGGATGTAATCTCCATTTGCAAAGAACACCAAGTCATAAAGGTGTCATTCTACAATGAGTTATGAGAGCCTTGGCATATGTTGTAGTGGCAGTTTAAGAAATCTGGTAACAACTAAGTATTGATTTTATTTATGGTTGAATCCAACTTGTGTAGTGCTGTACCTATTTTACAATAATAATGCTTTCAAACTGATGCTTCCAATTGCTTTGCAACCCAGAAGATCAGAGACCTAACTGAAAAAAAGGTTGAATCTGTGCTTTCCAAGCACAAGTTACTTCCCCTACATTACTTACTACAATGTATGAATGTTCCAAGTCTAATGTATTATATTGTCAATTAATGGGGGGGAGTGAAAAAAACTAACTTCTAAGGCTACCAGCCCAACTCACAAGTAACAGTCAGAAGCCTTATTTTAGATACTGCTTATTACCGCTATAAGAAGAATACCATCTTGTGTTATAAGCTTCACTTCCTGTGTGATGTGCCTTGACCAATTACTAGCATTCCTGAGTACAACCTACAATGAACACTGCAGGGACCTCTACTTCAACCAGTGCTTTGAAATTATATCCAAACTTGGCGCAGGATCCTTTGGGGAGGTATTTCATTTCATTTGTTCATATGTTTGACAAAAGCATTTCCAAAAACAGTCAAACAGCGTAATTTAATCTCTTACTAGCTAAAGATGTCAAGCTATTCAACTTCATTATTTACTTTTAGATGTTTCAAGGTATTGGTTTAAATTAATGTAGTATCGTTTTGGTTTTAATTTTATGATTGTGTAAGCAACAATTGACATGAAGATTTCTTAAAGAATCTCAAGACTAATCGCCATGTGAAAATCAACCTCATTTAATTTGATGACATTTCTAAAGGTGTTCAAAGTTCGGAGCAGGGAGGATGGACGTCTCTATGCAGTGAAAAGGTCACAGGAAAGATTCCGAGGAGAATCAGACAGGTGACAATTGAGTTTAATGTGGTGCATGTTTCTTGTGCAGGGTTTAAAACTACCTGTAATAAAGCACTAGCCAATGATTAGTATTTTTCTGGAAGCACTTAACCAAAACAACCAAGCTTTCAAAATGGATCATAATCATCTTCAAATTGTAACTAGTCTTAGTTTTAGTAGACATTGCATGCAGAATACCAGCCCAGCGTATTTGTAAGTGGACTACCAAACTATTGCTATTTCTAACCATGCATTTTGTATGTGATACCATAGTTTTGGAAATGCCCTGAATGTTTCATGTGGAATGTTTTTTGAACTTGTATAACCTTTTATAAAGATAGGTAACTATTTGTACTCATTGTGGAAATTTATGTGTGGTGATACTATAAACTAGTAATAGGGATAGTTGGTCTGGCAGGCTTGACCCCAACCATACATACTTTGTGATGTCTTTCGGCAACAGAGAGGTTACTTATATGGATGAGTTTCTTATAAGCATTTAAATCACCTTGACATTTTACTGATTATTTTCGGAAGCAAAATAAAATCTCATTATGTTTTATAGACGGCGTAAATTGGAAGAAGTAGCAAAGCATGAGAAACTGCCTCCACATCCTAATTGTGTTCGGTTCTACAAAGCGTGGGAAGAAAGACAACATCTCTACCTGCAGACAGAGCTTTGTCGGACAAGGTGAGATCATGTGTTTTTGACGCAGCTTAATTGTTTTGGATTTAGGAGTGTCCAAGTTTTGGTATTTAACGTGAAGTGTCGAATGTAAGTATCAGGTTAAAATCTTTGTGGATAACCTTTGGGTGTTGAGTTTCCAGTGTTTTAATTCATTCACCTTCATGCTTTTCAAATTTTGCTGAAACGCTTTGTATTTTTCAGTCTAAGCAACTTTGCTGATGGGAACCATGAAATAACAGAAGCAATGATTTGGAACTATTTGGTGGATTTGCTCATGGTAAGTTTATCATTTCTCTTTGCAGTATAGCAAGCAAATGTTGTGAGTTGCTGATGCCTGAAATATTGCCGAAGTGGCACAGACAACTTGACCTCTCAAATGTTGTGTTTTGAGAATACTTATCATGATTTTTGTTCCTAATACCGTATAGTTTACAGGATTCAAGTAATGCAATAGGGAAAGTTCTTTCTGCAAATGTCTTCCCGCAGAGGTTGCTCAACTTGTGTCGTCCAGTGAATCACTGTTACTAGTGGTATATTTCTTGTTTTTTTCAAAATCAACAACAGTGAAAATTAACAACCCTAATACCATGCTTATGTCCGTCAATTGAGATACTGCTGTACATCTTCCAACTGTCTTTTAAGAAATACGCCCTGAATGCACAGGTGAATGGACTCCAGGTTAGGACAGCAGATATAATCTGAGTCTGAATTAACATTGCTGATTTCACAACTTACTTTATTGCAATCAATCAGAATTCTTTATTTTCTAGATATGAAAGTTTTAACTTGCAACATATGCTACATGGACAGAAGAAATAAATTGGGTAACCTCTTTGGATAGACAATGGCGGGTTTTTTTTAAATGCAAAAAAAGAATGTTTTGTGCTTTATATTTCAGGCCCTAAAGCACCTCCACGACCACAAGCTTGTACACATGGACATCAAACCAGACAACATATTTATTTCCTTCCAGGGAGTCTGTAAACTGGGTGACTTCGGACTAGTGCTAGATTTGTCCAAGGTAATTTGACAATGATCTAAGTCATGCTGCGATCTTGAACTGGTGGAAATACAATATTGATGAATACTGGGTTTTTATAATTTCTACCTGAAATATTTGATAATTCATGGTCTAAGCTCAAGAAAATATTTTAAGAAATGAAGATCATGGCAACTGTTTTGACAACTAGTGAGTATTATTGAAATTGAAGTTATTCATATTTTGGATACCCGTTATATTTTACAGGAGTGGGTATTAACTGCAGGTGACTTTATGCACACTTTGAACCATTGTATTATTTGTGCTATATTATCATCTGCTGACACGTTGAAACTTTTGCCTCTTTGCAAAATGTCATTGATACCTCATCAAGATGCATCAGGTAACAAAACCCTGCAATGAATAAGACATCACATCTTTAATTATATTTGAAACTGTCAAATTACAATTGGATTAGAACAGTGAATGAAGTTAGGAGACAGTGATCTTAAACAAAAATGTGGACCGTATGCATACTTGCAAAATGTTAGCGTGTTTAGTATATTATCTTATGTATTGAATAGCTCTGTCACTGTGATGAAAAACAACTAAAAAAAACCCTATTGATAACCAGGAAAATCAGATTAATGGTTCCAAAAGACAGACAGTAATGTCATTGTCATAATTTAATTTAGTAGTTTCATTTGAAATGAGCCTGAAAACAGATGTTTTTTGTTCTGTTCCAGAGTGTGGATATGTCCGAAGCTCAGGAGGGTGACCCCAAGTATCTCTCACCAGAACTGATGGAGGGAAAGTTTGGAAAGGCAGCAGATATATTCAGGTAGATTCTTTGGTCCCCCATGTTTATCCTGGTCATTAGCCATGATATGCGACTTTATCTTGACTAATTAATTATAGAAAACACAGGCTCTCTCACCTCAGTGTCATAACAACCCATGTCACTTTTCATTGTTTCAATTACTAATATTAGTTTTATCTAAAAACCATAAGATTTCTAATGTGGAAAGATTATGGCATTGTGATATCATAGAGTACGTTGTTGGGGTCAAATATGTCAAGAGTAATACATCTTGTTATTTGAATGAGAAGTAATGGTTGTTTCAGAAAATTAACAACTCAGTGCTTCTCAGTTCAGTATTGTGAAAATAAACAGTTAATATATAAGATTTGTGTTAAAAAAAACCCAAACCAGTGGCGCGCATAAATTACTTATGAATAATTTTGGAAACTTAGTTAAAGCAAATTTTTTGAGTCGATCTGAACTTAACTTAGGTCATTTGGTTTTTGGTCTTTTCTCTAAGCTACGTAAAATTTAAGGCAGGGCTTTGTGAAAAATCTACCGCCAAAAAAAAACTCTTGATGTGATTAATATTTTCAGCCTGGGTATGACAATGTTGGAGCTGGCTAGTGACCTTGACCTGCCCAGAGGAGGGGAAGGATGGCACATTCTCAGGCGTGGAATTCTGCCGGAAGAGTTTCTCAGAGGTAGAGTTTGCTTATTCTCTGTGTGCTTTTATTAAAATTGAGGAAGAAAGTTGATAGACATCCTAGAACAAAAAGTGGAAGTCAAAATACATCTAGATCTGTTGACCCTCTGTAAAGTGTTCCTGTTTAGGGTTTCACTCTAGTTACTAGTTACTCATCTGCTTGCCTTAATTGCAATGTGTTGTTCCGCCAACCAGTGACAAATGGTTGTACAAGATGTACCAATCAACTACAGACATGTGAAGAATCGTCTTTATTCCTCTACATTTCTTATTTTGTTGTGTTTAAATTCCATGCTTGAAAATATTTTGAAAATGACTTTCTATTTGCATCAGATAAGACATTTGATCTGAAGTATGTGATTGGTCAGATGTTGGACCCAGACCCGTCAAGTCGACCAACTGTTGATCAGCTCCTTGCCTTCCCCTGTGTCCGCAAAGTATGCTTGAAAATTCATACTCTTTTGTGTTTTTATGAATGCCATAGTGATGTTGCAACCTGTTTGGTACCTAAAAAACTGTTGAGGACAAGCTTAACCCAATTGAATTTGTTCATTGACAGATATTGATGATGGTTATTACATATGAACGAGAATATGATTAGATAATTTTGTTCAGATACTTGCCATTTACTAATTTCTAGAAAACAATTACCAGATAAAAAAGGTGTGAAGAATTGGCCTATGCGAAGTTCACTACTTCTATTGAAAAATAAATGAGAAGGGTGCTTGACAATAGGTACATTTGCTTCTTCAGAGAGTTCCTTTAAAGGAGATGAGCCAGATTTTCACAGTTGGAATCAGTTTGGAATTGCTTTAGTTATTAACTCAAACCTCTCTTTCGTCAGGTCTGGAAGAGGAGAATGCGGGACTACATGATCAAGAGTGCTGTAAGTATCTTGACACTTTTAGTTTAGTAAAGTTGTTTAATATTGTCTCTATACCTTCATAGTTTTTATCAGTTTGGTAAAGATTTCAGTTGAATTCATACAATGATGTCACCTTTGTTTGTAGGTGTTCATTTCTATGGATAACTGTCTATGTGATAGTAAAATTCATGAACTATTATATCCTGTTCTTCCAGGTGTATTATCTGAATTAGTGTTCATTTCTATGGATCTACCAAATCAGTAGAATTCATACAATAATATATCCTGTACGTCCAGTCATCTCACATGGAGTAGGTGTCCCTTTCTATGGATAACTGTCTACCATATCAGTTGAATTTATAAAATGTTTCTATAAATCCAGGTGTCGCAAGTGAAGTCAGTGTTCATCTCCATATGGAACGGCTTCCTGCTTGTCATCTCCATGCTGCTCTTCCCCGTGCTCCGATTCTTCCCTCAACAGAGAGCTCGCTTCTCTCTGCCTAGCGACAGCACCCAGACCTCCTCACATGCAGACCACAGCATCTCTGATGGTTTGTAAATGTTATTTGAGCATTTGACTAATCTACCAGTAAACCAAAATGTCCTTTTTAGGCTATCCTTGTACCATTTTAATTCACAGGCTAATTGAAGACTTTCTGCATGTCTCCAAATGTCTGTTTCAGCTCTTTAGTCTATTGTGACTAGACTTTATAGTCCTATGACATTAGCTTGCTACCTATCATATGAGGATGCTGCAGTCTAACCTCATAGTTTGGCAGACTAACAAAGCTTATATTAGCGACGGATGGAGACTTTCACAAGTCATGCCTTGTTGAGATAATTGATCAAGCCCAAATGCTGATTTCCCCCTCCCTCCCCTCCCAAATGTTTTATTCCTATTGAATTCCTAACTTTGAGTGTATCCCATGTGTTAAGAATGAGCTTAGGAGGTTAGTGGAGCTATGAGTCCTTCCAGTATCCATATTACACTGTTGGTCTGAATTTAATGGAGGATTCCTCAGCTCATCAGGGCTGTTTGATTATGGAATGCCCATAAGCGTTGGGCATTCCACAGAAAGATGTTTATTATTTGGAGGTTTTAAAATTTTTTATGCTGAATGATTTTCCTTTCCCAGATGACTGTTTTGACGACTACGACATCATTGCAAACAACTCTGCTGCTGCCCCCTTGAATTGTTCCTCTTCCTCAGATGACAGCTTTGCAATTCCATTGTGAGTAACTAGAATTTTTTACATTATATACAATGTAATATTTACCTTTTCCTTATGATAAAAGTAAAAAATGAAACTTTCAGATCCCTTGTAAGTACCGTAAGATAAATTCACTGATAAATTCAAGTCTAGCTGGCTTGAACTCATGATGGAATTTTCAAAATGTTTGCAATTGTTCCTTTTAATTCAAAAGATAGATTGTCAACATAAAGGTTGATGCAGAGAAATTTATAAGTCAGATTTCGTTTGAAATTAGGTTTCACTTCAGTGAAAGTGATGCAATGTTTGGAAGCGCCTACGATGGTTATACAACTTAAGTGATATTTCTACTTTCACAAATTTATTTTTAGATTTTATTGATTTTTTTTATTAACATTTTTGGTAATAAATGTATTTCCAACTTTATTGAAAAGGTGTTGTCAAAAATAACCTTTGTTTTACAGCCAACCAATGCCAAGACGGGCGCTCACAACTCCAGTGTTCAGACATCGACCAGCCAATGTCCCCACCCCACTCAGCTCCTCTCCAGTGGTGCCCTCTAGACACTCGTACGTACAGAGGGGATGACATACGTTTCCCGTTTAACAATTACAATGCCACATCCTACATGTGAACTCTGACGCACATTTAAAGCACATGCATATATCTGGTTGCAAATGAAATTTTCTCCTGTCAAAAAGGTAATCTGAATATGAACAGTGGGTTATTTTATCCTTCATTGACCATAGTTTTTTTATTAAACGTTCACAGTGCTTTCTTGCAATGAAAATAGAAAAAGTTCATTATTTGCTTTTGCATGTTCCCTTTTGAAATGATCAGAGAGCAGATAGGAATAGTGAATTAAAATCTCCCATATTAATCAGAAAATGTGTAAAACCTGGAGATCTTGTTGAAATCTTGGATTAATACTTATGTGCTCTAATTAATTGCAATCTGTTACTTGCCTTTCCAGAAGGATTATTGGGAGTCCTGGCCTGAGTTTTGACAGTATCGACAGCGACAGATCTCCCACACCAGTTGAGGTGATGCCAGTGACAGACTTGGAGGAAGCTGTCAAGCCAAGCATTGAACCCAAAAATCTTCTTGGGGTAAGTATGCTTTGAAAAGCTACTTGTAAGATATGACTTTAAAAAAAATGTTATAACTGTTGTGAACTGTCACCTTTTATTTACTTTCCTGAGTCAATTCTATAGCTATGTACTTTCATATTTATCAACTTTCAGTTTAAAAACTAATCCCCGAGTAACAGGAGTCTTTCATAGCTATGTTCTCATCCCTGAAATTAGATTCATAACTGTTTCACTCTACTACACTGTAATAAAATATCCAGTGCATATCTTAAAATGAAAGAAACTCGAGTGCCGGGCCTAGCAGGCTTAAGGTCAAATATATCAAAGGCATAGTTACATGGTTGTGTGTGCTATTTTTGCAGATGTTTGAAGCTGCCAGTGACGAGGAAGATGACTAGCAATGTCTGATGATGATTCTGTCTGGTGTCTGATAATGGTTCTGACTGGTGCTCGGGTCTTGGTGCTCCCCTGTCGACACTGCCGCAGTTTGCTCAACATTTTTGTCCCTACTGCTTTATGTTAACTCTTAGCTTACTCTTCCTGGAAAAAAGAAAAATCCTCCTTCCCATTCCAACTCTGGCATGGGAATTTACAGTGCTAAGCTGACTGTTTCTGGAATACTGCAGTCCTGATCCCCTATCAATCTCATGCATGGGAATTTACAGTGCATTATTTTCTTTGGATAACTCTTGCTGGACAGCTCCACTCCTGGAATTCCGTGTCTTGATCCTGTACCAACTCATGCAAGGGAAATGACAGTGCATCATGTTCTATGGATAACTTTGGTTGGATGATTTCACCTGCTCACTTCTGGAATACCATGTCATCATCCTCTTCCCCTAGCTCCTTCAATACTGCAGTCCTGATTCCTTATCAAAATCGGGGCTGGGAATTTGCAGTGCCTTCGTTCCTTTGGATTGCTTTCACTTGATTCAAGGAGTTCAAGGAGTCACTCCGTGAATACCGTAATCCTGAACATCTCTTTCTGTCTTGGATGGGAATTCCAGTACTTATTTTGTAATAAAAATTCAAACAAAAAAAACCCCGAGGTCTTCTTGCCAAGATTGTATATATTATGATAACTGTACATATTGTTTATGATATGCAAATAAACCGAAAATATTTTTCAGGATAAAATGACCTTACTGCCAAAACATGCCTCAAGTCTCTAGATGCCGCAAACGATATGAGAACCTATTGCTATTACCTTTCTAAGGTTTTATGGCTATTGTTATTTAATCACTGTTACCTTGGTTAGTCGCTGCGATACCGCTGAAAAGTGTCAAGAGTTGCAACATTTCTTTGTAAATCTATCTAAATCTTACATTTGTTGTGTTTCATACATTGTAAACCTGACAGGCGCCTGAAAGTAAATCTTTTAAGGGTATCATTGTTTCAATTCTGTTAACTTCACATTTACCTGGAATATTCAGTTAACACCTGACAAGTCACTGTACAGTTAAACCTGTTCTAAAGTTGGTTTTATTTCAGTTAATACCATGACCATGATTCTATTTTTTCACCTAATTGAATGTATTTAATCAGTGTTGCTATAAGTTGTCTATTATTACCACAATTGTGTTCATATTTGCTATTTTGCACAAGGGATTACCTACTGCTAACATTATATTGGTGCTTTGTCATTGTTTGCATTTTCATTGGAATATTGGTTGTGGTACCAACTATTATCTTTGTTCAGAGGAGACTCTGTCAGTTGTTGTAGTCACATATGAGAAACTTTATTAAAAATGATTAGATATAAAGGTATGGACACGATTTTGATAAAAAAAACCCCACATCATTTAATCGAAGTGAATTCAGAAACCTACCAAAAGCTGGGACATAATCGTATTTGAGTTGATGAATTTTGAAAGGACATATAACTAGTATTGATGCAAATCCAGCTTGTTATTTTCACATAAGGTTATTGGTCAGTTTCATTTGAAACTATGCAGCATTTTTGTTTAAATGTGTAAAATTTTAAAATGAATGTTATCATAATTTGTGTTTTTGTGCTGTATTAAAGCCAAATAAAAACCATGATAGTCACAGAGTGTCTCATACGTAACCTTTGTAGATTGTGAAGTTTTCCTGTATTTTGAGTTGATATGAATTCATTTGAGTAAATTAGTTTCCTTTTTACCCCCTACCCTATATAGAAATATTATTTTGTTTCAACTTTAAATTCACATGAATTTGAGAGTCATTTTGTTTTGAAGTTGTTGAATGTATTTAGCAACCTGTGTTTGATGAGAACTTGCATTTATTTTAAGAGACTTTAATTTGCAGTGTAAATAAAGTGTAAATATTTAAGCTTCCGTTTGCTTCCAAATGCAAATTTTATGATTTTGTAAAATATAAAATTCCAAAGTTAATATGTCATATTTAGATGGCCAGATTAAACAAACTGTTTCAACGTCTTGATATATAGTGTACAGATATGTATTATACCTCCAAATAATGTACATTAACTGGAAAAAGATATTTTTTAGTGCATCGTTTATGATGTTAGAAACATTACACAAAAGTGCTGGTGATTATTCAAGTGCTATGAGAAGTTCTGTATTTGTCCCTGATGTATGTTGAGAAAATTGTGTATCGCATGTATGATGAATTGTTTTGTATGAGAAAATGAGTCAAAAGTTTGTAATCACATAGTGTGATATTGCAATAATTTCAATATTAAGGAAATCTTATTTGTAATGAAAATAATTTCTCAATAAACAGATAAAAGTTTGCTTTTGTCGTGGTGTTTAATTTATTAACATGTCTTTGTAATTCGTGGAATTCTGGCTTAAAATTAAAATCTCTGTAGTGAAGTGGTCATGGGACATTCTTTATATACTTGTTAGTTACATTCACCTGATGAAACCTCATGAGACCTTATGGTCAAAAGTGCTTGTTAGTTACATTCACCTGATGAAACCTCATGAGACCTTATGGTCGAAAGTGCTTGTTAGTTACATTCACCTGATGAAACCTCATGAGACCTTATGGTCGAAAGTACTTGTTAGTTACATTCACCTGATGAAACCTCATGAGACCTTATGGTCGAAAGTACTTGTTAGTTACATTCACCTGATGAAACCTCATGAGACCTTATGGTCGAAAGTGCTTGTTAGTTACTCATGATGTCTTAACCGACTCAAGGTCTCATTACGTCATTCACTTGATGAAAGCTTATGGTCGAAAGTACTTGTGAATGAATAATCTTGATTTTCTTCAACAATTTTTTTCTTTTATATATATTCACCTGATGAGACCTTATGGGAAAGTACTTGTTAATAAATCACCTTGATTTTCTTCAACATATATATATATATATATATATATATACACAGTCAATTATGATCCTCACCTTTTTTGTTACTACACCATTACCACTTCATCATGAAGGGTTGCAGCTGAAGTCTGACTTTGCAAGACTACACAAACGCCATTTAAGGTTAATGACCTTGACCTTATTTTGAAGGTTACCATGCCACATGGATCGCTTTTTAAAAATCTTGTTAATGGTATAAAACGAACATTTGAAATTTTATTGAGAGGTTTCTTGCACCTAATGGATGAAATATTGTAACTTTTAGACTGAACCGCAAAATAAGGGCGTGTCATGCATTTCCCCTTAAATGTTTAACCTTCACCTCGGAAACCGGTTTACATAGGAAGCTCAGGGACCAAAGTGTGTAGATTTTTTATTTATGGATAGAAATGAAAAGGGTATTCCTCAATGAAAATCTACACTGGTGGTGGTTTGCCTTTGCTCCAACAAGAAAACATTCGACAACAATTTATTACTCTGCGGTACCGCTGTCTTTATGTAGAGTTTTGATGTGTACAAGTCGGGTATCAGTTACTGTGATGGAAAGTAATTGATTGGGTGTTGTTTGGTCGTTATTAGTCTATTAATTCATGAATGTTCATTTTGTGGTATTTCTCATGTTAAAATGGCAAATAAATCACCAAATAACCAATTTCTAATTCATAATGTTTCTTTCATCACTTAATGAAACAGACAAAACTCTCTTTACTCGAAGAAAATATTAAATTGCCGTTTTGAAGAAACCGATCAGGATCAAGATCAAGAAATTGATGTTTCATGATAAATCAGCTTAATTGCCTTCCTTCATCGACTCGTCGAGAGTTTCAATATCGAGTCACTGTCTCATGTTTGGAAAGATGAAACAGATAAATGAAGGCAAGTTTAGAACATGAACTGAAATAAGAAAAATATAGATAATAAACCTTCCAAAGTTTTTAATCAATTTAATCGAGTTTATCTCACGTGAGAAACTATGCATGATATGCAAACCCTGGCATGTGAAAGCTCATATAGACAAGAAAGTGTTTCAAAATCATTTATGATGAGAAATGTGGCAATCTGTCAGATAATGTAACTGTATGACATGATAAAATCATTTTCAAACAGTTTAAAAAAGAAAATATCTTTCAGACAACGTTTCACCCATTTTGAATGTTTGCATTTATAAATCTTGTGTCAAAGAATATATGGTTATACTGAGAAATGAAAGTCAATATTGGTTGTTTTTAAATGAGTATTGAATCCTTAAGTGAACTGCTTATAACTTAAGTTCGTGCCATTAAACAGAAGTCAATTCTTACAGTAATAAAAACAAACCTACAGTATGACAATTTTCAATAGACAATTCTTAGTTTCCTAATGATGAAATATGACCTCAAAAAACGCAGAGAATATTTTATTTTAACGGATTGGACTAGAAAGAATCCAAATGTGTTCTCAAATCGCATGCTTCAATCCATTTTGTCAAAAACAATTTAACATGGAACAGATTTTAAGAAGCAGTTTCCTTCAATATTTTTTACGGTAAGACGTTTTGATTTGTGAAAATCGACATGATAACAACGTTATTGCAGATTTTCAGTACCATCTCACTCTTACAACTTATAAACATGTCCCCAGTTACTATTTTCCTAAAAAAAAAGTAAGTCAAAGAATATATACAAAATCATCGAGGTTTACCCGTAACTAAGTAGCCTAACTTGGTGTAGGTCTTAAAAGGGCATTTGAAGTGATATCTATAAGTACGAGAAGATTTCCTGGGCCGCCTTTCACTAAGCCTTATGGTGATCGTAAGTCCTTAATGTAACCTTAGTGTAATGTTAAAGAATGGGAGTTAAGGTTAACCTTAGTTAAGATTGCTTTGTGAAAGGAGGCCCTGGACAACAACTTCTTACGTTCAATACGTTTCGGAGCATCTGCTTACTCCTTCATCAGGCGAGATGTGTATTTCTTGATACAGTTTATTTAGTCATCTGAAATATTTTCACAAAAATAAAATGATAGAGCCTTCGGCCTTTACTATAAAACATCATAAAATAGCAACGATTTAGAAAAAGGTCGTGATTTCAGTTTATTATGAATAAAAACCGTTCTGATTCCCAATTTCTGAGCCTAGACTTTTACTAATGTAAATTACATATCGTGACATGGGAAATCCGACTAATGCATGGCTATTTTATAAGTTGTACAAAAGGGAGTTCAGAAAAGAGACATTTTCAAATGTCAATACCGAAACTATCATGGTAATGTATAATTGTATATTTAAAAGTTCCGAAGTTACGAAATATACCCAAGTGAAATTATTTTCATTGACATTTCAACATCGTGAAAATAATCATTCACTTTAGAACATCGATATTTGAATTACATACTTCTTATATAGTTCAACGATATTATTTTTCTTTCATTTTATAACTACGATTTTGGTTATAAATACATGCATATCTTTATCATCTGTGGTTATTATGATACAAAAAAACACATCTGTCTTGAAGTTTCAAGGAAATATAATGTAAAACCATTACAAGTATAGCTCAGTAATGAGTGTTTATAAATGGGCCAGTAAAATCGACACAAGTAAAATCAAAGGAAATATCCTTGAAATGATTAGCTTTCAAATCCCGCTTTTCGAATGAAAGTATTAGTCATACTTATTTCGAAAGACAGGTCGATAAATATGCAATGTTTCAAAAAAACGTTTTGAATTTATAATCGCATAATCTACCTGAGAGTGATCAGCAAAACGTCCATTCCAATAGAAATAAACATGATCAACGATTATATATATTGACTTAAACAACAATAAAGTAAATTTGCAAGATAAACATATTTGTTATTCAAAATGCCTCTTTTACATATTCAAACTATAGCAACCACAGCTCTGTGATACTGAAGACCAGACTCGACTTTGCTTATGACTTAGTGGGGAAATGATTAAGACATAAATTGTATAGCTTTCCTTAAAACGATATCATAATGATATCATCTAGGCCTTAATGGACCCTGTCGTGAAAGCAATATGTGTAGTAAATGATGTTGGTGGGTAAAAATAGAATCCAATTTCGGAAGGAAAAGGGAGACAAAATGGTTTTTTCCAATCAATATGTTTACTATTTCAGATTATCGGTATATTAGGTTGAAAGACCTTAACAACAACCACGACGGTAGACTTTTAAAGTCTACTTTAGTTAAGCCATGTACATCAACCAAATAATACAGAACTTATTTCAGTTTCCCCATCACATTTATAAATCATCTAGTACAGCAACACATTAAACAAGACAGTTGCTGTTCAAATACATTTTTCCTATCGAGGGAGACCAAATGCCTTCCTTTCAAAAACTCGATTGTTCAACGGTAAATTAAAGATGATACACCAACAGCGAGAACTGAAGAAAGAAAACGGTTTCCCCGTAAATTCTTTAGAAGCATCTCTTAAAACATAGTGTTACCCCTATAAGAAAACGATTGATTTACTACAATGATAATCCATATCAATATTAAACACCTTGGTATGAGAAAGTTTATTAGAAAACATATTCCATTGAAAAATATGAAAAAACTAAACAATATCATAGTGAGATCATAATATGTCTCAGCAATTCAAATTCTAGATCCCAGTAACGTTTGAATTAACATGGGTTTAACCATGAATGTTACTATAATTCTTCTTATGAACTTCACGAAAATATATATTCTTATAGTGTGGTTTTAAAAGTCCAGAACAAAAACCGAGGAACAGAAAAGCTACATGAATGTAGAACACATTTCATGATACTAAGTATTCTATATTTCAGCTGTTCGAACTGGATATCCTATTCATGAAAATACTCTCTTACGGCCAAACATTTTAAATATTTTTTATACTTACCATAAACAAATTGCACTATTCTTACAAAAATAGGATGACTAATAAGTAATCAGGTATTATAATCATAACAGGTATATTCTTTAATAATAACATTAGTTAAATTTCATCAGTTTTTGTAAAGTCTTATTATTATCACTACAAAGTAAAACACTAAAATAGATTACATGGTTGGTTATACCAAGTTATCACGTTAGAATTTACGTTGCCCATTTCATGTTCTCAATGAAGAAATTACTTCAAGATAGTTTCATCAAAGTTTGATGTCTCGCTTCTGCAAATATATCCTGTCCGAATACATAAAGGGGGAAACAAAGGAAAGATAAAAGCAGGTGAATCTCTGGTGACTTCTCAAGAAAGTTTTTTTGGGTGAACCGTCTTTTTATCTTGAAAGGTCAGTTAAGTAGAACGAAAGCTTCATTTCCGACTTTATTAGAAATATGTCATCAAACACACCTCATCGTTCAGAATGTCCCTCAAATGCGAGATAAGAATGATTTGGAGTTAAGTTCAGTACCATTGGGATTCATTCATGATCTTGCTGCTCATCTAATTGCCGTCTCAAGGATCTAAATACCTAAAATGAAGTAAGATGTTATATTTCAGATATCAGTTTTGACGCTTCTACCATCATTGCATATCAAAGTTTTGTAAATGATTTTATCAACAGAGTGACTTGTCGTATACTTACATAATGTTCCATTAATTAGTTTGTTTAATTTATTACTTTTTCTATAAGGTTATAACTGAATATCAAGATTTTGTAAATAATTACTTTTGTGTGATATATTTTGTACCTGTAGTATGTTTATTTTACCCTTATCAATATTATATTTCTTAAATCAACTCAATCAGCTACAAATAAATATTGTAGTAGTTTTGTCCTCCAACAAGCTTACTCAAGAAGGTACACAAAAGATCTTCTTAACAGTTGATTTCCTTTACTTACGTTAGTTCTGGAAGACTTAGTACTGTTGGAGAATGCTTCCAGACTATGTGGAGACCAACCCAAGAGGACTCTCTGGAACTTTTTCGGTCTCATTTAATCCATTCAGGGATAGATGCCTTAATCATAGGCTATTTGTAGATATATTAAATTTTGTAAGGATAGAAATGAGAAAAACGCGACACGGAATCATTAAATATCACGACATTATCACCAAAGAGGGCAGATAAATAAACACATAGCAGCTCTATGGAAAGGTTTCAGATATTTGAAAATAGAATTTTTATAATTACAAATCCTCGTAGGCTTGTTGAACCCAAGAGTAACAGGATATTGCACTCATCATAAAAGATGTCAAGGAATATTGTAGATATTCAATTCTCCTGAAAATAGTTTCTAGGAAATCTTTTGTTGAAAATATATGAGGAAGTTGAATACATCTACATAGCATTACAAAGAACATGTTATCAAATGCGAATACTGTGTGCTCCGGATCTGCTGGAAGATGCCAAGCATTGTGAGATCATCAAACTACTCCTCAAAGGTTGAAGCAAGTAGATCTATATATAAGACTAGAAACAGTAGTATTGGTCATTTAATAAAAATAACGGTACTCAATATATTGAACTGTTCAGAGATAATAACAAAGGTAGATTGATAATTTAATTTTTCAATAATGATCGAACAGAGACCTGCTACTGCTTAAATGAGATTTGGTTTCTTAGTAACACTACTGATGCGGAAACTTGCTCTTCAAACAATGTTATATATGCTGAACGTTTGACTCAAAAGTAAATTAATTAATTGAGTTAATCTAAAGATAAAATATAAGTTTATTTGCGACTTTTTGCATCATTCTAAATATTGACATGATTTTCAAAGTGAGGACAAACGAATGCTCGAGGGAGACAAGGTCACAAATGGCCTTTGTTTAGATGTCAAAATCCAAATTTAAACCTGAAAATTTGATGGCATTCGATGTTGAGAAGATAAACGGCAGGTAAGAAAACCGGCTTAAGAAATAGTTTTTGTATATTTTGTATATCAGTATACATAAGGATGAAATGAAATGCTCTCTCATCTGCTAAGTGTTCGTCAGAGAATTTGAATATATAGAATATATTGTAGCAGCCCTAGCCCACTTAGTAGTTAATAAGAAAGCGGAACAAAATCAACTTTGTCTTGAGTTTTAGATGCAATGCATTTTATTCTTAAACACAAATAATTCTTTTATTGGTACAAATATATGTTAAGTAAATCCCTTCACTAACTAAATTGGGCTTTTTAAGTTTCACCAGTAAATATGTCTCAATGTGGGCAAAGTAGTTAATTAACTATAAATAATTAACTTTCCCTTTAATAGGTTTCTTAAATCTTTTAAGTTTGATATCAATTTAACGATGTTTCTACTATTTTGTTTTTCAAATAATGTAAATGACAATTTCAAAGTTATGGTCGAAAGAGTTATCCCCCTTATCACCCTTACCAATGGCAAGCCAAAAGTGAACTGCTACGTTATGACGGCCGCTTGCTTATATAGGCGTCAGAAAGTGTCACGTGACCAACCTCCACCAATCAGCAAGAGGCCGCATGCGGGTCTCAACATCAAGCAAAAGAGAAGGGATCTACTTTTACACAACAATAATCATGGAAAACAACGCATAAAAACAATATTTCAGGAACCATTCAAAGTGCATATTTTGTCAATAATGGTTAACAACATAACACCACCTAAGTGGTTACTCCTACTCAGTTTTAATTGCAAAATGATGATTGCGGGTTTGTGTGACAGCAGTGCTGGTTCCATCAGCCCGCAAAGTTGGTTAAAGTAGCCCGCATAGCTGGTCTCCAATGCCAGCATCACAAATACATAAAGAGGACAAAATATCACTCGGGCAAATTGATACAGATATAAACCCACATTGATATGAAATGCAATCTTTGGTATAGAATACATGATAAAAATACGATTATATTCTTATAATTACATTTTAAGTCTTGAGGCGCTGTCATCAGATATCGGCGTATGAGTACAATATGTAAACATTGAGTAGCACTATAGTTCCCAATGAAAATGACGTTAGAAGTTATTCCTGTCCTTACCAATTATTATAAACATGAAAACTGACGTTACAATGGAAACAATAGTTGAAATATAAACATAAAAATCTTTCATTATTTCTATAACCAAACACACGTTATCTGCAGCGCAAGTGACTGTAACCGACATTTAAGTAAAATGGCGGCGCTCTACGAGTGTCCGATATTGGGACGAATCTGCCAAGTACACGGATGGATACGTATTTCAAAGTAATACATTTATGGCCGAGGTGAATTTGAGGTAGGGAAGATATTCATTATGAATTAGATGACATTGATCAGTGATTTATTAATGCTGAACGATTTTACAACGAATGCCGACCAATGTTGTTTACATTACAGTCCACGTGCGCTAATTCTTTCATTATGATAAATCTTAGCATAGACATTCCATAGCTTAACAAACAAACAGAAATCAATACTGCATAATTACTTTGCAATATTTACAATTATTATGTGAATTATGAAAGATTCGTTCATTAACAAAATTTGATATTACAGTGGTCGTCGTAGTCTAAAAAGTATTTAACAATTATTGATGGCTGGCCATCACAATATTCTTTCGTTTTCAATGACAGTCGTGATCAAAATCAATGATTTCCTATTGATATGAATCTAATTCGTTACATTGATTTATATAACGCCCATGGTATGAAGTAACATCAAACATTACTAAACAAAAGCCTTGGCTTTTAATTATTGGATATGATACATAGTTAGAAGCGACTCTCCCATTTGTTCTAAATTGTTACCAAAACTTTTGACTGCACGAATGAATCATAACGGATCTCCGTATGGTGACATTTATGAAACCATTAACAAATACAGTGTATGTGAATATATACATGAAACATGTACTTGATATCGGATGAAATAATTCATAAATGTCTCTTCACTGAATTCCCTTTCGTACAGGCTATGAAATAGCCATGTATTAGTTGGATTTCCCCTGTCACAGAATACGCATTACCATTCATTGATGTCCACAGACAAGTCCGGAAAATAAGTTGTTCGCTATATCACTGATATTATATAATTCAAATATTGCAATTGTAAACCTGTCATGTGATAGAATTTATTTTGTCGATTTTGATACCAAAAGGTTTGAATAATTGTTCGATATATCAAATTCTAAATAAAAAAGCTTTAATATGACCTTTCCAGTGAGAGAAATATTTTCTGCACTATACTGGATGACATTAATTATGTTCACATGTTTTACATGATAGGCATGACTAGAGTAGAACGGTACATATATATTGATAAAGATTATACTAATAATTGGAAAAATGGCTTCAAATTCGAAGGTCTGAATGTTCAATCTATCAAAATTGTTCATTCTTTCAGTTTAAAGTTGTGCTTCAAAATACATAGCTTATTCACTTTTTATTCACATCAAAGTCTGTATCGATTCTTTTTTTCCTCAAAGGTCACAACAATTTGTTATCATGGGATATAAAAATGACCTCCGTCTGTTTGTGTGTGCGGGCTGATCTTTTCCGGACAAAATCTTAAACAAATAAGGCCTAGCTCATTAAGACTTGGAATATTAAACAAATAACTTCACAGTGGTAACTTTCTGTGTTTTCAACTTTTTCCTATTTTATTTTAAGCCGCCATTTTAAAAACGTAAAGCTGTACATAGTGAATGAAACTAAGGATATTGAACAATCATCATCAAATACCAAATGTCAGTGATGTCTATTAAT
This sequence comes from Phorcus lineatus, assembly GCA_921293015.1. Classification (NCBI taxonomy): domain Eukaryota; kingdom Metazoa; phylum Mollusca; class Gastropoda; order Trochida; family Trochidae; genus Phorcus; species Phorcus lineatus. Next base: position 42,653,975 of record OV121096.1, read on the forward strand.
GTGCGTTTTATATCCAGAATAAGAAATCTAGCTTATGAATTTAGCCATTATTGTATGAATGTTAACAAGTTCAAAGACTGTGGTGAAATAGTCGATAGTGATAAGATATTTGTTTGATAAAACAATCATTGTATATACCTATATTAAGGTAGGAAGAGAGCCTCTTCCCATTATTAACCTTGTCTTGCATAATGCACCGCAGTTCAAGATTCGAATGATAAGGAATAACAATTCAATATAAATGGGATTCATTATAGATCAAAGTGTTGATGTGATTGCTATTTGAATAATAAAATATCTCGTCTTTGATTATCCTTTGAGATCTCATATGTTTTTAATTGCTTCTGGAATCATTGTGAAATGATGAAATTTTGAAAATTAAATTTACTCATTAGTAATGATCGGTGTCCTATTTTCTGTTCATTTAATCAACACACTCTTTCTTTCCTGTCAGACAAATTTATGCAGAAAGGGTATTTAGGGTTTACCTTAGACTTCATTTGCTTGAATCACTTTCTGGATGTGTGTTAGATATGCTTCATCTCTGACAGACTAAACAGAGACCTTCCAGAGTGCGTTGTCTGGGTCCTTGCCTCTCTGATTTAATCTTTTCAGCAATAGAAGCCTAATTGAGGGGCTATTTCAAGATATTTTCTGAAAGAAATGAATACGACAGAACGATCAAAGGGGGCGGGTAAATACGAAAAGAAACCGTTCAGAGCGTATTTTGATAATGTTTGAAAGAAAATTGCCTCAAACCCTGCAAACCTCCGATAGTCTTATGAAACCTAGAATAGCTGAATATAACTTAAATGATACTAAGATCTACAGCAGAGCGTTGACAACAAAAAGTTAATGTCTTCTGAATTTATCCTAATAAAAAATTTTACATAATCATTTTGAAGGAAATGCCATCCATGAATTAGATCGGGGTCACACTTTAACCATATAGATAAACTCACTAATAGAAATAAAAGATTCCTGATAGAGTTAACTAAAACCAAATTACATGAGTATAATCTTTGAAATTTTCCAGACAGGAGTATAAAGGTTCAGAGTTTTAAGACTCCATCTTTTGATGAGATTGTTACACATAATTAGAACATGGTATCAGGACAGTGAACCAAAACATTTATCCAGACCTGAGATAAACAAGCTTCCAAGGGTATTGTCTTTGAAACTCTTCTGACCAGATCAGAGGTATGAGGCTGCCATCTCAGTTTGATAAACACCACATGGTGCAACATAATTGCTACCTTGTAACACTAACCAACAAACAGTGGATCAAAACATAACCATAGACCGTGAACAAGTAATTGCCTAAACATTTAAGAGTTGTGAATTAAGGACAATACCTTTAAAGTATTTATACATACGTTTACCAAATACCTATCACAATGACTCTGTCATTGGTAAGGTGATTTCACGTTAGGTATGTAAAAGTTGAAACAAATCAATATATGGCTGCTTTTCAATACTGTTTCCATGTAACGTATATGGCAGGATGTGTATACTTACTAGCAAGGTAACAATAACCTCCCTTGGGTTTTCATTTGGGAGGTATTTACAAATGAGACTTTGATTTGATTTCTTAGGCGTGAACCTTTTGTCAATCCATGAATAATTCTGCTTGCTAGTCGTATTTTAGCGATGACGCATGGTCTTCAACAAATTCACATGTTCCTTGTACTTCATAAAAAAATCTTATTATTTCTCAATGTTTAAATTACACAATTCAAATGCTTCGATTTGAGTATGATGTTTTCTTGGGGAAATTTCTGGTCTTGATGGAGGGAGGCCTATATACCTTTTGATGCCAAATTTTACTCCTCACAATGAAGAAGGGTCACCGAATCTCTCTAGAAGTTAAAAGGTTTGGAAAATTCAGGTTAGGGCAAGACTATTTGTTAATTAAGGTTTAATTTGATTGTTAGTCTCTGCATACCTCCTATGTTCTATTTAAGATAAAGGAATACAAAATGAATCATTAAAACATATTTTCTAGGAATGTGTCTATCAAATCGGGTAAGTAGTGGTGGTGACTATTCAACAAAATATAAGCAAAAATCATGGCTAGTGACATGAATAAGTTTTGTAATGAGCAAACTAGAACCATCCTCAGAATAGATTTTAATGTGACCTACACTGTTTATTTCTATCTAATCATAGTTTGTTTGTGGATTAACTCATGTCTTTTCTATGGTTACTTGACAAAACCAAATGCTCCAATGTAGACAACCTCGTAGGGAAATGGATTCGCATAGCTAAGTTGATCAAGTTAAGTTTCTTTCGATCTAAAAACATTGTCTTGCAAATGGTTACATTTACTCTCTTTGAAGTACTTGAAAGTATATGTTATTTATTTCAAGTGTAATCACGGTTTGACCTAAGGCATTGCACCTGCTAAAATGTCACTTGTAGTCACTCTTGCAGGTGAAACGGCTTCGGTAGTTTAGATAAGATGCTGTTGGTTCGAGCTTATGTAAAGATAACATTCTCTTTCACATATATACTGAGGTTATTTTGCCTCTTCAAAATGTTTCAAGGACCTTAAAAAAGTATACACTTTCAAACTTAAAGTAAATGGTGATGCTTATTAATCCTTTCTTTTTAATATTTCTTTCTGGGATTCATTAAATGTATACTGATGTTACACTCCCCGAGAACATTATTCTGTAGAAGATAACATTACAGTATACAGGATTCCCAACATTGTATCAAAATATGACACTGCAGCATAATTTGTTGTTTTATGAAATTGTCATGCACACATTAAATACTAAAATAAAAAGTATGATACAGGAAAGTAATGAAATATCAACGTCAAACTTCAAGCTTAGATGAATAAGACAATTTACTAGTCTTGCTAAAAAGCTTTTCGATAACTGTTATATATAACTCTGAAAGACATTACGATGATTAATGTAATATCTCCAAAAATATTCAATTATCTTCACAGGTAACTATCACTATTAAAGTATTTAAAATGTGTTGAGGGTGCGGGATAGCGCAGTGGTTAGCCCGTTCGACTTCGGATCAGGAGGTCCGTGGTTCGAATCCCGCCAGGGGTTCGGCAACTTTGTCTGCAGTAGAGAACTGTTCTACACGCAGTCAGGTTTGGGTGCAATGCTACACTGAAATTCAGCGCAGTACCACCCATGGTTCGCTAGTTCCAGCCGATGCTCGCAGGTTTCACCGCAATGCATAGCCACAATGGTGTTGCGGGCTTTCTCCCTGCACTAATACTAGCAGCCGCGATATAAGTGAAATAATCTTGAAAGCGGCGTTAAACATCACCTCGCCTCACCTTAAAATGTGTTGATGAAGTCAGCATTATAACTTTACACAGACAGTAAAGAAAACAAGTATAATTTAGCCAAAATGTTATAGTGGTGTACAGCGTGGTAAACTCACAATATTTCATGGTCATCTTTTACTACCCTTCTGATTAATCTACACTTAATTCCTAATATAATAAAAGGTGTTAGCGGTCTTTAAGCCAACCAGGTGTCTACTGTGGCACGTGCAGCGTACTAATGAAACCACTCTTCTGTACAATTCGGCAGCATGAAACCCTCACGCACAAGCTTATTTAAATTATAAATATACATGTTTACCCTCAAAAGGCATGGTCAGGCAAGGTGGTTCATACAGTTCTCAAAATACGGTTAAAGAATCCAGGGTATATTTTGTGATTTATCAGCTCGTATATCCCTGGACTATCGAGAATGGTGTCACAGATTACATACTCCATAGTCAAATAATCCTACAACTGCCAAATCCTGAATAAGTTTGTAAATAGAAACACTTCAATGATGAGTTTGAGTCTACAAGTGAATATTTGATGAACCGAAAAAAGTATTTAGCATTGTAGTAATTCCTTTCCAAATAGTAGTTCTTGTTTTAATCAAAGGAAACGCGAGCTTTAATATAAATGTATTATAACTTGGTTAGAAACAGAACACGAATTAGAATGTTAAAAAGTAGCTGCCATAGAAGAACAAGTATTTAGACCCCGTGGCATTAGAAATATGTCTGGCTCACGAGGTCCTTGCAGACAAATCAGTAATTAACTCTAGAAGAATTCTTTCACTAGAGGGAAATCAAAGGCAGTCTAAAGGTTCTTAAAAATTTGTCGACCTTTATAAATGGTAAACTTCATCATAAACAAAACGTTCTTAATGAGGACGTGTCTTAACCTTCTAATACACCAGTGCTGTATACTGAAAACTGAAACCGTATTTCTTGAACTAACCTCAAATTATCGAATTTGCCCTGTATCGTGATTTTTATACCTCCTGAGCAAATCTTCTAAACTATACATGCTATATTTACCAAACTTAATACACTTATCAACCATGATCCCCAGATGTGCCTCTTGAGGGTTAGACCAACAAAGGATTTTCATTTATTGCGGTTTCCATGGAAACATTACTTAACAATGACTCTATGACAAAATGCTTTTTCCTTCAACCATGCTCCCCAGGCGAGCCTTTTAAGGGTTAGACCAGGGATGTATGTCTATACGATCCCTGGTTAGACCAACAAAGAAAACCAAACTATAGTTTAAAGCAGGGGTGTGTGAGCTGTGCTCACTTCTCTATTTGTAGTGAGAAAAAGTTGTTATCATAATTTAAAAAATCAGTTAAATTTTGGGAACATTTTAAAGATTTTTTCACGGACGTATTTGAGAGAGTTAAATAGACTTACTGTAAGATGTTAATACTGGGGATGTAGGGAAGCTTATGTTTATCATTTGGGAGGATATGCTTTTTAAAGAGAAAAATAGTTCAACTCTGGTTGAGTCATACCAAAACGATCGGGATCGGGATGGGCCTACTTAACATGGTAAGAGCTTAAACTGGCGCTTTCAGTGGATTCCTAATTCAGAATGCACCATTGTAAATATATTATTTTGCGGACAATGTTTTAAAAAGAAAATCTCATTCAAGCTAAAGCTTATATTAAACATCTTTTTCTTTTAAACAAAACTTCTTAAGAGTTTGTGGTCAATGATTCAAAAGAGCATCTCTACCATGAACGTGTAACAGCAAACCCAATACAGTTCTCTAAACACGGTACATGAAAGTCGGATCAGACATCAGCCATCAGATTGAATCCTTATTGTTATGGTCGTATCTCCACTTATCATTATTATTCAAAGTTTTTGTGAACGAGATTCAGCAAAAATGGTTGTCTCAAATACGAACTACTTGAGCGTCGCGACAAGAAACTTGCATTAATTAAAGGCCCAATTCGACCCAAAGTTATGAACACAAGCACTTTTTTCAAAATGCACCTAGAGTTTTTCAACTTGTTTTATATGGGCAATAACAATTCATGAAAAAAGTAGGTAATGTGGTGTTGGCGCTGGTAGACCTCATTGAGCAGCAGCCACATTAATATAATAATATAACAATATAATATAATATTAACATAAAATATTTCGCTTGTTATTCCTGTCAGTCAACAAGTTGTGAGTAAGAGAACCTCCAACATTTCAGTAATTTAACAGGAAGATGAAGATCAACAAAGGGAGAATGGATATATCAGGAAGAACGGGGATCGAAAGGTGATAAAACAAGGAGACGATAATGTCTATGGACGTTTTTGTGCAAGGAGATAATTGCCTTACCACTTTTCACCAAACCCGGCAGAGTGTGAAAACAATTTAGAATTGCAAAATAGCTGCAATGAAACACGTGGAAATGGAAGTTAGTGTAAGGAGAAATGTCAGTCGGCAGTTTGCTTGTTATGGCTAGGTAGTAACACAGGCATGAGAAACACCTACTATGTAGGAAATGATGTTCTGTTTCACTTAGCACTTATTAAATTTTGTTAAAATGACAATGGGTATAAAAGTTTTATTTCTATAAAAAATAACTTTCCACTAGACAAACATGCACTATGAAACGTAAAAATATTACATTGTCATGTTTAGAATTATACTATTATGCAACATATATTTGGGCCAGGTCTTGAAAGCTTTGGAATGTATTAAATTGGAAATACCTTGAAATTACGGTCTTAGTAATTTTAAGATGTACGTTGGTTACGTCATTACATCCTTTTTAACCAACTTGAAAACATGAAGCAAAAACCTAAGTTTTATTATATATAGGAAAGTAGTGGTTAATATGTTTATTGAATTATGAAAAGAAGTAAGGTCTCCAACTATGAGTTGAATAGATTTCTTGTTCTGGACTGACTGGAAATATCATTGATATCCAGCAGACCATACGAGACAGAATTGCCAGACCATTAAATATACAGAGCACTTCCCTTTGACCACAATGATACAACCGCTGGAGGGTCCTAGCAGCAAATTGTCTAGAAACTGGACTACCATTTTCGACATGTCGCACCACAATGATCTAGAGATCATTTGCCACACTAAATAACGCAAACCTTTAGTATGGACGTGTTTGGACTCGACAGCATCACCAGACAAACGGACTTAGCGCACACCATCAATTGTCCACAGTGGTACTACACATGGTCATGGCAGCAAATTGGCCCTATTACCAAACAGGCCTTTCTTCATTGCTACAGTTTTAACGTAAATGAATTGGTATACATGGACATTGGACTTTCGCGCTTTCAAATTTCTGAAAGTCAGTTGGAACTTAAACCATCACTTTTCTGAATAACGCTGAAAAAAAATTGCCAAAACTCCCTAATGTTTGAAACTGTACTGCCCATGCAGCCATCGATGGCGTTTCTGCATCAGCAGCAGAAACGGTGATTAACCATGGCGGCTTACCTTGCACACCTAAACGTTTGTACTGTGGCACAGATATTTGTATGCTTTGCGGATATTTATTAAAACAGGGGTATATTACGGGGTAGCCATCATACTAATGCTGAAAAGCTGAAAATGAAAGTTTATGGTTCACACAACTCAAAAGAAATTACTTCATGTTGATTTTGTTGGCTTGAGAAATGAAGATTGGTATATCTTTTTAAACATCTGTTGCAATGTTTTAGACTATTTGATTTTCCGAATGCTTTATGAAACTTATTATTAAGTTGGTTTTGGCTCGCTTTGCATGAATTTTCAAATTTTCAAGAGAAACCTGGTAATGTGTTACTTTAAGCAAACGTGTTTATTGTCACACCAAGGCCCACTGAGACAAACTAAAGCTTAAAGTAGTTCTCCTCACGTTTATTTGAACTTGACAGAAATGAAGTAAATGGGCAGAATTTGGTAAAAGTTATATCTGTGTGTAAACTTCGGAATACAGATCAAAATAGTGGAACATACATGTACAAAATGTTTAAAACATCTTTGACATAACGTAAGGTTGATAGAAGTGCCTTGATCATATTTTGCATAAGCAATGCACTTTTAATTAGATATCATATCTCTGCAAACACACGTGAAAAGTCCAGGGAAAGGGCCCATATGAACTTTCTTTAAATATTACTTATACTTTACTATTTCCTGCATGAATTGATGTTAAACTGTAGATTTTAAAGTCAACATATCAACATGTCATGTCAACATATGAATATCATCGTCATCATTACTTGCTCTGATGTCTAACTATGTGTGGGAGAAATGCGGGAATATATCAATATCTGGTATACTTTTATTCGTGTAATACAATTATTTTGAATGATGCGGTATTATTAGGTCCCATGATTCCACATGGATTAGACAATTAACTTTATAGTGGTTAGATAAAGCAATTGGTGTCACAGAATAGTCAGCAATTTAAAAAAGGGGTACGAGGGTTGTCCCAAAAGTATCCGACCTGAATATGAAAACATGCCTGAAACGCAACCGTACTGTGCGTACATGAAGAACATTCATTGACGTGTAAATGGCATGAAAATCACGAGTTGCATACTCTTCAATTGCATATAACAGCCTGTCATTCAAAGTACCCTCACATCTTTTACCGAAATGGAGAAAAGTGAATTTAGGGCTGTTATCAAATATCTGAGTTTAAGTGAAAACATTGAGGCTGTTCTTCACACAATAAGGCAAGACAGGCGAGTGACTATCAGATACTTAGCTGATACTCACCGTATCAGGTAAACAACAGTTGAACGAATTATACATGAACATTTACATATGAAGAAGGTATCAGCACGCTGGGTCCTCAGAATGTTATATAGGGACCAAAAGCGAAAACGTGTCATGGTCAGTCAGCAACTTCTTGACGAGTATCGAGTATCGCGCAGACCCAGAATCCTTTTTCGCTCATGTCGTTACTCAAGAAGAAACCTTGGTTCATCATTTTGATCCTGAGACAAAAAGACAAAGCAAGCAGTTCTAAACAGCCTTTATAGGGAGATAGTTTATTAAAGTTTATATCTGTTTGACTGTTTGAATAGAAAAATTAATAGCAATTATCTGAAAACTGACTAGTGCGTGTGTAGTAATCTAAAGTAAATAGACATATTTCAAACAATTCAGATTGCGAGAGAGAGAGAGAGACAGACAGAGACAGACAGAGAGGGACAGAGAGAGAGAAAACATAATGAGACAGTCAACAATGTAAAGTACTTGAAGGAGAAAAGTAGATAGAGGATACTGTGTCTATCCATTGATGAAAATGGCATGAGTAAAATGGAAGTTGCCAAGTTACAAGTAAATACTTCCTTATGTCCATCTACATCTATGGGTAATGACTACATATGTTCTGCTTTCAATCTTCTATATATACCGCAAGACATGATACCCATATTATCGCTTAAAGTTTGTGTATTAACAAGGTATATTGCAGCCATTCAGACTTAGACACTGCCTCGAATCGATATCAACTCGTGAGATCTCATTACCTCGGCGAGATTAGGGACATTAAAAGTTTAGTCCAGATTCCACAGGGACCAACATTAATGACATAAGAGCAGAAAATAATTGCTATGGGGCGTTGAGCTTTCTCTTCTTCCATAATGATAATTCTTATAGCTTCCTTGACTATCGGAGTCTAAGTATTCATTATACGTATTATGTCCCTCCACAATTCAGACACAATGGGTTACAAATGTTACATGATTCATTTTTTGATTCAGATTGATTAAGATGTGGTTCCCTTAACATCACCAAACTAAGATCAGGTTTTGTCATAGAAAAGATTTGTGAAGTGAATGAAATATTCGCTGATGCATCGATGAACATTCATCATATCTATGACCACTGGCAGACCTTTAAACTTGACCCGACCTTCTATCTGTGAATGTCATGGTGTCTCTTGGTGTTTCATGATGTTTTATTTATGAAAGGATAAGAAAGATGACAAAGTAATTCTGATGTATTGTCAGAATTGTAAATCCTAAACTTTCAAATCTTATCTGCCAATGTTTTGTGATAGGCTGCGGAGTAAATCTTTTAGAATTTCTAGAATTGAATTTGTAGACATGAGAACCTTTTAATAGTGAAAAAATATTTAATACAAATTTGAATACTTTCCCAAACGAACACAATAACAAAACCTCTTGTATCTATTTTCAGATAAAATTGATAAAAATCATTTCAAAAGAACTTGAGTTTATTTTCTTATGAATACCAATATTGTTAAGGTAATATGCACGTGTATGTTTGAAATAAGTGTAAATAATTAAAGTCATTTTCCAGCGTGATCTTTTTCCGAGTCATTCATTTCAGAAGATAGAACTTTGTTTATCAATTTTCTAGTTTGTTCAAGGATTAGTCGATTATTTCATTGCAGATACCCTTTTCCACAATATTGGATATGTTAATTGTGAAATGCTTAGCTTTCGATTACCTTGTTATCAATTGCAATGCAAACACTCAGTTTCAGATTGATTTATTTAGGGAAATAAAAACTTTTTAACTGTTACATTTTCAAACAAATCAAAGAAACACGATCACATTGATACACACGTTTTCAATAACCCAAGAATCGAATATTATTCAAATGATTTATGATCATTGTCAAACCAAAAATGCTACGATAGAAGAAAAGAAGCTAGAACATTCGACATAATGTTTCAAATTGTTTCAATTTATCTCAGAGTCATCACTGTCCTGCAGCAAAACGTCCCTTCCAAATATACGTACAGACTTGGAATGGAATAGGATATGTTTTTTTCCATGTTCAAAATATATAAATTTATTTATGCCTCTTTTATATATTCAAATATATATTGCTATCTCATACTGGTGATGTGGATGTAAAAAAATGATTAATGCTTATATTGTATTCCTTCTTCCACCAATAGCACAAAATAACTCATATTAGACAACGTCGTGAAAGTAATATCTGTTTTCATAACGTATACAAAATAATTTTTCTAATGTAGAAATTATTTCAAATTTTCCATTACATTTCTATATCTTTGAAGTAGCATAGAAGATGGAAAATAGTTTGCCCAAAAGGATATACAGGAATATTTTGTAAAAAGCAGTGTCACTTACTATGGAAGGAAAAGATAAAAACGCTACAATGATAGGCAGTATCATGTACTTACTTATGCATTTTAGCACTGGAAACTTTTTAGGAAGCACATTGCTTTGTGACAATATTATTAAACTGAAAATATTGTACACGAATCATAATATTTCCTTAGATAGAGATGTCATGTAATTCTAAATCAGAGGGAGAAATGGTTCAGTTACTAAGCGCTAACTATAAATTTTATCAAATTCTGTTTATTAATGTGACAAATTTATACACTTTCATTATTTCTGCACATGCAAGCAACTTATTCTCAAAGCAATAGGGAGTGCAGAAACTTGTTTTTTGTTTTTCAAAAGTTTTTCCTCAACCAAATGCTGAGCATAACATAAATGTAGAACACATTACCTAATTCGAAGCTGTGTGATCCATGCTGTTCTATTGATCAAAAATAATTTACGTTGAAAAGTGAAATACTTTTAAACAATAAAGAAAGAAAATTATACTGATTTAACAAATGAAGGATCACAAATAAGGAACCAGATGTCACAGTCATTATAGGTATACTTCTTGAGTACATACACTAGCTCAATTCCAGATGTCATTGCGAGGTAATGAAGTTTTTTTCTTTAAACTATCAAGAAAGAGATTTCAATTAATTACATTGTTTGATATCCTGAAAGTCATTACATTAAAATTGGAGTTGTACATTTGATATTTTCTCATAAACGAAATACCATGACTTCAAAACAGTTTCATTACAGCTTGATATTTTCTTTTTTCGACTACAACATACACTGATCTCAAAAAGGAGAAACAAATGACAGATAAAAGCAGATGCATTTCATCTAGATTTCGCAAGAATATTTTCTAGGGTGAAATTTGTTTTATCTTGAAAGTTACGTAGGAAGAAACCTTCCTTCCCAACCTCATTAGAATCTGTCTGTAAACTCCTGTGTTTTATATGGCACCATTGGAAGACTTCAAGAAAACCATTTGTTGCAATACCTTTTGTACATGAAATTATAAAGTAGATAAAAAAAGGTTCCTTGAACTAACAAAATCATGAATAGTGGTAAAGTTAAAGTTATTTTTGCACAGTAAAGGATATCACTTACAGAAAGGGGTAGGAAAAACATTAATGCCCCTACACAGAATTCCCTTTCAAATAGCCTATACGATAACCATGTAGTAAGAAGTTTTCCCCCTGTCGCGGGACTTACACTACTATTCATTGAGGTCCAGATGTCAGGTCCAATAAAGTAAGTCATTCATTAAAGCACTGAATGTTTCAAATCATTTCAACATTTAAATTGTAAACTTCTAACATGGTAACTGTGTAAAGTATCACTTTTCCTGTTGAACGTGAAAATATGAATGAACAGTGAAGCACATGTGTGTATAAAAAGAGAGCCTTCTAGACTTAGTTTTACTGTGATTGAGAATGGTCTGTCATTTTACATGTATTTCCGTTATGTTTTCTTTGTAAAAAAATTGTTCTTTAGAGCGAGGACACTGAGGAGTATCATCTCTTAGCACTTTTTGTGGACATTGTTGGAAAAAGATCTCATCACCAACAACAAGTAAGTTAATACTGGTTTTGGTTTGACAATGCACAATGCAGTATGGCACATTTGTATATGAAGTCCTTTAATCCATTCAGTTGGTGATTTCATTTACATAGTTAGTGGCTAAATATTATTTACTAACGATTTACTGAAAGAAATGTTCTGTATATTATCGCAATTATTTTCCATTTTCTATGATACTCCTCGTTTTGTAGCTGATATATTTGGCAGGTATTCGTGCCACCTCCCAAACTCAATAATTTAGCTGTTGCTATTGGCTGAAGTATTTACTGCATTGCTCTCACTCACTCATTATGTGCATCTCAATATCCAGATGTCAGTGACGTCTACAATAATGTTTTATAAGTAGACAATAAGTATATATACGTATCTTAAGATTGTATCATCAGAAATGGCAGAACTGAAAGGACGATTTCTCCACTGGCTAGGTTTGTCCTCAACATTGGAACAGTCAATACAAACGTTTATGAGATGTTACCGATAGTTAAATAGTAAATTATATATGTCATTCATTCTCAAATTTATTAGAATCAGTCATGAAACTCACAACATCATATTTTCCTGTGTTTTGAGATACAAATTATTAGAGATCTTAATGTTGATGTTATTGTTATCTGAATAATACCACTAATTCACAATGATTGACCTTTAAGATCGTAGACGCCGTGGTATTTACCTCCAGCCTCATCAAGTGAATGATAACCTTTTGAAAATCTAATGTATTCATGATTAGTAACAAACGTCTTGTTATCTAGTTATTTGATGAATACATTCTCCCCTACCTGTTAGACACATACCATTGATAGGAAATCATATATACTCAGACTTAGAAAGACTTGCTTGAATCACTTTTTGGATGTCATTATGGTGTTTGTTGGTAATGAATCATTGCTTGCAGACAAAGGCAAGACCTTTCCAGAGTCGGGATCCGTTCTCTCTCATTAAATCCATTCAGCAATAGTAATCAGTGTTTTTTAATTCTTTAAAAGAGAGGAAGAAAGATCATACAGCATCAGACAGAATCATCAAAGGAACAGATGCAAGAGGGAGCAGCTCAAAATGTAATGTAAAGGGAATGGAGGAGACTTGTCCAGCACGCTAAGAACTCCGATAGTAGTGGAAAGTTTGGATAACCAGAATTTATTTTAAAACACTGACTTATCTACAGCAGAGAATTGATAAGATAGAACATAGAAATACTTCAAGACTTTTTACAAATCTTTTGGAGATGATTTCGCATAGATTCAAGAATTTAATTAGAGCTACATCTAATGCAGTTAAAAACGTCACAAATTCAGAATAACAAAATTCAATAAATCAAAGTCTTTCTGTATTCATCGCTACGTATGCTGCGAGAAAAGGTCAGAAAGTGGATAAGATCACCAAACAAGCTCATTAAAGGTTGTAGAAACTACTTCTAAGGAGAGAATAGTAAGCTCCTCTTTTAAATGAAAAAAACATGACATGATCAACTGTTCAAAAGTGATAAAGGTGGAAGAGAGAGAGAGACCAAATTTGTTAATTTAAAAAAAGAATTAAGTAAAGAAAGAATAATAGGATGATATTTTAAAAAATCATCAAAGTCAAGACATACTCATGCCTTGAAGCAGGCACTTTTATAAGATGAGACGGGAAGAGATAAATCCAACTTTAAACCTGAAATAATCAGTTGTTCCCAGATGAAAGAATTCTGTAAGGGTTTACCAAAACCAACTGACAAGGGTATTATCTTTGACGATATCCTGCCGGAAGTATGAAGGGTCACAGTTTCAAGACGCCATCTTTTAATCAAGGTCAACTTGTGAAAAGATTATGTTATCCATACACGAAATTGCCAAAGAGTATTGTCTTTGAAGTGACAGGATCAGAGAAATACCGAAACCTTAATAACGAGACCAAAATACTTATTATCAACACCATATGGTGCTGCGTAATTGCTGCTATGTACCCTTGACTCGCATACATAATCGCGGTGTGGTGGTTTGTGTGCTTCAGAGACCCCGAGAGCTAGGCCAGCCGGAGCTTACATAATCATTGATCAGAACATAACTGTGGACCAGAAACAAATAATCATCTGAATATACTAACAGTTGACATGGCTATGCTTAACGTCCCACCATTTTCACAATGTTGGCATTTTATAAAATTCTATAAAATCAAGTTTACCTTAATGCTCTTTTGCTGAGTTGTATTGAATAAGAAACAACATATGTTAGGCAAACTAACCCAATTTTAAGGAATTATTTTCAAATAGTGTTTGTAATCATAATAAAAATATGTACATTAAAATCCAAATACAAAAATAACACTGGTTGAGAAAACTGAATCACTATAGTTTTAATGAAGTTTTTATTTTAGTAAGAATTAATATGATTACAGAATGTTTTTTTCAAATCGACTTTCATGTATACTTTTTATCTGTGATGCATTTGGCTGCGAAAGAGCCCCCAAACAGAGAGCAGTTCATGACCCTGACATGACTCACACTCTATTCCCTAAAACTAATATTGTCAACATTGTTAATAAGGGCACACATTCATGTATTCAGCATCTTCAAATGTAGTGAAAACTAGATAATAAGTTTAGAACTTATGATCCGGAGAGGACTTGGTAATAGCTTTCTAAAACTGTCACCACTTATAAAGAAAACTACAAGAATGTTCCATTAATATTTTCAAACTTGGTAATTTTCATGAAACTATCAATTTTTAAGTCAACTGTGATCAAAGTTACTATATTTAAAGTTTTTTTTAACGAATTTATTACTTTTCCCCCAAAATCACACAATTGTGTAAAGTTAGTCTCAAAGTAGTTCATTATGAAAAATCACGACATGTTTGTGAATTTCAATCACAAATTTGAACTGAAATGGGTAATTAGCTATAAAGTTAGGAGCCAGACACAATATGTAACGGACGGATAGACAGGCGCACGTCGAATTTCATTTTCATAACTTAACATGGCCAAAAGTCAATACAAATCACTATATGGCTGTATTTTTAATGATGTCAGCAAATAGTACGACTGTCATATTTTATATAGGTCATAAACTGAAAACAACAATCAACCGTTAGCTTTACAGCAGGAAAATATGTACTCAGTATCGAAAAAATTAAA
This sequence comes from Phorcus lineatus, assembly GCA_921293015.1. NCBI lineage: Eukaryota > Metazoa > Mollusca > Gastropoda > Trochida > Trochidae > Phorcus > Phorcus lineatus. Next base: position 42,669,051 of record OV121096.1, read on the forward strand.
CCTTTATTTGACCTGGTAAGTAATAGAAAGATTACCTAAATCAAACTTTTCTCAACCAATTCTGGATTCTGTTTTCTATTGGTGTTTAGTCTACCGTTCGGAATGTCAAATCAAATCTACATGTTTCTAACTAATCATATCAATACATTTCCATGTCCTAATTAAAAAAATCATTCGACTTGACTATGATGTCCTCAAATGAAGTATCTTGCGTTGGTGGAAGAACTACGTTTTGATTATAACAATCTTCTCCTCTCACTTCACTTAATTTCACGTCATCTCACGAGGGATTAAAAGTTTCGGATAATTTAGATAAAGCCAAGACTTTTTCCTTTCTCATTTTGAATTTAATTGGTGGTCTCTGGATACAATTTCAAAGCTTTTTGGTTCCAATTTCTTTACCAAATCTTCTTGAATCACTTAACATACTTTAAAGGAAAGGTATCTATTATGTCGGCCCAGAAATGGTTAAACAAAATGCAAGCACATGCTGATGATACTACACTCGTAAGTACATCCCCTAAAAGCCTACAGACATCACTTAATATTGTCTCTACATATGCCTCCAAGTGGCGCTTAACATATAACGCCTCAAAAAGTACAATTGTTGTTTTTAGTAAAAGAAAATGCTATGATGTTAACTTTCACTGTAGACTTGGTGATATACTAATTCCCTTATACGAAGCAACAACTTATGGAGGGGTTCTGTTTACAAGCAACCTCTCAACAAAAACTAGAAGTGAAAAATATTGCAAAACAGAATGTTAACTCACTAAGAACTGTTGGATTAAATGATAATGACCTACATCTATTCACATGTGTTAAGATTTGGCTCAGGATGGTTCTTAAAGTGGCTGTGAAGTATTAACAAATATCAAAGCCCAACAAGCTGAAATATTTGAACAAACACAGAGGTATTTTGCTAGACTAGTACAAGGTCTTGATAAAAGATCATCATCAATATCTACCATTGCAAATTTGGGATTGTGGTCACTCTTGGGCTATATCGATAAATGTAAACTTTTATTTCTTGAGCGACTCTGTAACATTGAGTGTAACAACTTTGCAAAGCATATATTTTGTGCTGCCATTACAAATTTAGACAAATCAAACAACGTATGTGATGATCTCCTATCAATATCTAAAAAGTATAATCTAAATGCATATGTTAACAAATATACTGTCCAAGGTACATTTCCTCCAAAACATGTTTGGAGAAGAATTGTTAACACTACTGTACATAATTTTGAAGAACAATTGTGGCGATCACAAACTTTATATCGCTCAAATATGTCATTTTATTCTTTAACTCACACTAAACTCTCTTATCATATACTGTGGCAATTAGCATATAAATACCCCAATTAAAAATCATCCTTGCAACTTTGTGTCAAGATATCATCAAGAGGTAAAATATCAAGAGAATGTACTCTATGTAATAAACAAACATTTGACTATGATTTTCATATACTTCTCCACTGCGAAAAATTATTGCAACAACGAAATGAATTCTTTGCATACTTAATTGACCAGCTCAATGTTGAAATCTATGTATTGTTTGAAATGCAAGATGAACAAGATATGCTATCATTTCTCTTTGGGGCAGAAATAACTTTTATTATTGTATAGATCCCATGATATGGGAACGCATTTTGTTGCGCTTTTCACTATATGTACATGAAATAAAACCTCACCTTGTTTACAAATATGATGAATGATACACTTTATGTTTGATGTGAAACAATACTGTATATAAATATGTAAATATTTTGTTATATCTATGTTCTACAATAACTCAGTCTGCATTAGAAACTAAATCTCTCACTCACTCTGCATTAGAAACTAAATCTCTCACTCACTCTGCATTAGAAACTAAATCTTCATTATGTTTTTATTCATCTCTAAAATGTGATATCTGTATGGAATCCTATCTTAGTAGAGGTTTTCATTCAAAATATAAAAAAGCATTGCTAATGTTAAGAAGTGGTTTTAATAAGTTCGGTGTCCAGCTATTAAGAAAAGACATGGTAAATGACGATTCACAAACTAAGTGCACACTCTGTAAAGTCATTGAAGATGAAGTTCATATTATATTTTTCTGCCCAATTTTAATAGAATTACGTCAATACTGTCAACCTATCATTCAATCCAAGTTAAAGAATCTAACCACTGTTAAAATGCTCCTTACTGATAAAAACTATGTCACTCAAATGTCAGTTGCCAAATATATTTACAATGTTTTCAAGATCCGTGGAGAAGAACTGTAATCACGATCTCTGTATCCGCATGCACATTATGTACAACTATGTACTTTGGGCCAGATGGCCTTGAATTCACGAAATAAAGCTATTCTATATCTATGTTCTGCTGTATAATGATGTAATGTGATGTTCATATGTAATCTTCGGTTACCACTGGAGGAAATATAGACTCTCTCTCTCTCTCTCTCTCTCTCTCTCTCTCTCTCTCTCTCTCTCTCTCTCTCTCTCTCTCTCTCTCTCTTAGAACATGATTTGCAAGAAAGAATAATATAATAAGATGCATTTTGTTAATTTTTCGAAAGATGACATATGTTGTCTAGAGCATTAAAAAACATATAAGTTCTCACTGTATTGTCAATCAGGATCTTTTTCTAAAAATGCCTCCCTTTTCATTTCTGTTGCTATTGGTTCGATGCAGGAAACAAAGAACTTTTACATAAAATGATTGGAGGTATTCTTAATGACAAACTCATTTTAGTCGCTTTTGTACATAAAATTATTAGCATGAATTATTTTCTGAACTGTGACTATACAGGTGAACCACATCAGGTTTATTTTTTGTTTTGGCGTGGAGAGGTAGCTTAAGCTGTGTCTTAATAGGAAAGTCATTTCTTTCAAACCGATTGTGTCACATACGTTTAACCTCATTCTATTAAATGTTAGTCCTGATCCTAAGATTGTGTATTTGTGGGTTGAACGTATGCATTATCCTAGAGGATTCAATGGTAACAACGCCGCTAATGGCTGAAATATTGTCCAAGCAGCGTTAAACAATAACTCACTCACTCACTCGAATTGTAACACTACCAATGTGAGACTAGTTCTGTTCGTAAGTGAAGCTGTTTACCAATGCGACCCGCTTTCTTCAAATATGAATTACTCATTGATATTCTTTATGATACATATGTGTTATTCAATATATATTTTTCTGATGAAAGCGCGACATGGGGGCATCATTTAGCAAGGTTTATAGTAATGCTACCATCCTATCCCATAACAGGAATATGAGTTTCAATGTTGTTAGTTTTTATAGATTCCTGTAGTAATTATCCATATTCACAAAATAAAAATCAAAGAACATCATGAACAAAAATGAACTCTATGGAAGTGATATGCATTGCAGGCATGTTGCAACAGTTTCACAAATACAGTAGTCCAAATTTACAAATAATGGGTCAGTGGAATTGTAGACCTGACGACCTACAGGAGCTGTTATTTATATTTATATTATATATTTGTGGTCATGAAACATGTGGAGTCAACAGGCTCCACTAGACCCTCCCTGTAACTATAATAATGTATCCACGTATACCATTTTATCCAGCATTTGTGAATTGAAAAAATCATTTGCAAATTTTAATCCACATATTTCCTCTATTTAACAATTCAATTTTATTTCAATTGACAAATACGAATGTTAGATATGAGTGAACTTATCAACTAAATTACCAAGTAAACTATTGTCAAGATCAATAGACAACTATGAATATTTTTGCAAAAATTGCAACTTTTGAAGTATATGTATGATTCAAACCTCTGTCCCCTTTTTTGGGGTTAGAAATTGGTTGTTATGTTTGTCCTTTTATGGGAATCGGGATAGTGCCTGCAGAGCATCAAAATACGACCGAACTTGCAGCTATAAGAATATAGAAAAGTCAACAAACCTATCCCAGTAAGGGAATTGACTAGACCTTTTTCAAATTTCACTGAGCAGCATTTCTCTGTTTAACAATGCATAGGTGACATTTCACGGAATATTTGCTTTCAATCATTAACAATGTCAGACTGCAAATTTTCCACTTGTCGTTTTCTTCATATGTCACTTTTTATTTGTTAGATTTCAGATTTTAAAATGCCTCACACATGCCTGCACGTCACGTGTTCTCTGAAGAAACAATGGATAAAATGGACAGTATCCTTTGCCAAATTGAAGTTTCTATGATTTTTACAGACATCCTTTTTTACTACCTCAAAAAGTTAGGCTTTGTAAATCTGATAAGGAATTTTCTATAGATATCCCTTCCCTACAGTTGGACTCGCGTCTATTGTCGACTCGTTTATAACACTTCAAACAATAGCCGTCCTATACGTATTCTCTCTAGAACAAAAAGACCGATTTAAATCATACATTGAATTTTGTATTCTTTTATGATGAACTGGCTTGTGTTAACGATTAGGGATACACTTAAATGCTTGTTGAAAATAACAATTACAATATAGGGTATCGTTAACGTGTATTATCCAGTTTATCATTGATTAGATTGTCAAAACTGACTGACGCTAAAGTTAAATGTTCCTTGATTGGTCTGAACGTATTTGCCAGACCATAATGAGAAGACCAAGATTTTTTAAATTGGACGGCCACGGCAGCAAAATTGACCTAAAACCAAATTGTCACGGGTTTTACGCCTGCCCCTTTCGAGAAAGTCTGTATTCTACATGTGCTCGTGCATTTCTGTGATGTCAATCAAGTTTTTTTTTTAAATTTACCAAATTATATAAAAAATTTATAAACGTGTAGTAAAAGTATGTAAAACCCATGGCCTGTTCTTCACACCAATGCATGAATCGATCAACTGTGTTGAAGTATCACAACAACACTACAGTGTGTTACAACTATATTTACATAATTATCTTCCAACATCTCGGTCAACCATTGACACTTCTTATGATTCTCCATGAATAAAACATCATAGGCAAAACGGTGAATAAAAAAGGAGGTTTTCTTTGATTGCTGCTGTGAACAAGAAAAATGGAAAGTTTTTGTGAACTCTGTATGCAACATAATTATTAGCGACAAGAAAACCTGAAATAAGATTTAATTGTGATAATTCTTTTGTAAATATAGTTTTCATGTTTCTATTTTCCCTCTGTTAGTAACATATTGTACTGATCACTGGAATTGAATAAAATTCTTAACTGAAAACCCAATAGTACATAAAAAGGTCAATGCTATCAGACATTGATTTTGTTAAGAAACGACATATGACAAAATAAAGATTTGTGTTGAAGCTATTGCATCCATTTCAATGTTCAGTTTTTGTTCATTGGATTTTTTAAAAATCATTTTACATTTATCTACTGCTACATCTCTTTATGTATTTTCAGAGGAAAAGCAATATTTATGTTTTCGAAATTCTGACCCCTGGTCACTTCAATGACCTGCCAGAACCGTTAACGCCAACTTAGGTTTATGAAATAAACAGTGGATTTAAACTACTAAAGTGACAAGTCATTATTATTCGTTTCGTTTTTGCAAAGTTATGAGACATGATATTTGCACTAGGATACCCAGGAATGTAATCGAACTTTTGGAATGCAGCTGTAAAAAATCATTGACATTATTCCGAAATACAAACGAACAGATGCAACCTATTGCATGTATTCTCTGATATTAAGAGCTTTATCGTTAATGTATTATAGCAATGGTTTATACGGTGTATTTGAACCAAATGAAATCCCACATATATTTGATCTTCATCAAATCTCAATATTCCACATCTTTGTATTTGCATTTGAGAGTTGAACATTTAGAGGACAGGTTTTTCTATCTATCTATTCTAAATACTACTTTTTGATATTCAAACTCACTTTGTAATAAATTCTTTTGCAAAGTTTACTTCTTGCATAAAAATTACATGTTTTTAATGTAATTTTTTTGTGCTTCAGATAATTATAAATAAAAACTGTGCTCCTCGTCTCAATAATATATTGAAACTTTCAATACTTTAAAATAAGAAGGCAAAAAAGGTATTATAACAAATTGTAATTGTAATCTGAAACTAAAAACATTTTATGGCAGGTAAATCCACTTGAGAGGATATTTCTAATTTATCATGCAAGTTTCCAAACCTTCATATATATCGGCCTTAAACTGCAAGTGACGGTAAAACATCGTTATCCAAATCAACAAAGACATAAGTATTACAGTCACGAACGGTGAGATTAAAACAAAACTTTCCAGCAACTACTTTCTACTCTTATGCCATTCACTAGGCCCCAGTGGATTCCCTACTTTAAATTTGATGTCCCAAATCGCGCCCTGTAAATTGGTTCCCGCGAGATGAAATTGATTCGGTGTCAAGATTTAAACCAGTGGTGAAGGTAAGTCAAGTTTATACTAGTTTTACTTTTACATACACCCTCTTACAGGTAATATTTTAATGTCTGTAACGATCATGTAATTTCATTTCCTTTAACTTGATCATAACCAGATTTACATTTCTTGTTATAAATTCTATAGATTGAGAAAACGAACGGTTATCTTCAAAATTCCAATCAACCATGACAATTTCCATTTCAATCAGCTTGAATTTAGTAGAAGTTCTTCTTTTTTGACGTTTTTAGAAAGTGTTCTTAAATGAGCTCGTAAAATGTTTTAAAGTATCTTTTTTAGAAAGTTTATTTTTGGAATAAGTCCTTCTTACTCCATCTTGTCAGCAAACCTAACTGTCGAGGTATTACCAGCACAATCATTTCTGTTGCATCTTCAACATTCCTTCTTGCTGTATACAACAATTGGTACGGGTCATGAATATGACTTAGTTTACACAACAATAAGTTGAAATTGATGTTCTCGATGTTTTAATTAAATTCATTGACAATATTTCATTCATCCAAAGATTTTACACATAATGCATTCCTTTCAGAAATACCCAAAGTTATTTATCCTGCAATTCTGCTTAGGTTGACTCAAGCCATATTCTTATCTAGCAACAGTTATTTCATGTGTAATGTCGGATTTATCTGATTTCTTTAACAACGTGTCTCAGTCAAGACATTGTCATGTTTGTCTTGATTTTTTTTTGGGAAACCACACTTGTTCTTTCCTGGATTTTTCTTTGTCATATTCGATAATTATAGTATCACTCTGCCATGATTGTCATCTCAGAACAGTTGGTTATTTCATGTCTAAAATCATATTAATTTCATTTATAGGGAAAGAAGAGTTTTCTATTCTTTCTGAACACTATTCTATACAACCTTAAATGAGTTTGTTAATGATAAGGTTTAAATGTAGCCTTCATCTTAATAGCTGATCTCATTTTCTTCAAATTGGACAGGCACTTTTAATACTTTTTCCTTTTGTATTTACTTTTGATGATTTTGTCTTAGTGAAATATTCCTCCCTTTCAGAAAATTATGAAATATCTAAAAAATAGCCCCTCAATTAGGCTATTGCTGAATAGATTAAATGAGAGAGGAAAGGATCTAGACAACTTGCTCTGGAAGGTCTCTGTTTAGTCTGTCAGAGATGAAGCATATCTAACACACATCCAGAAAGTGATTCAAGCAAAGGAAGTCTGAGGGTAAAGAAGATACTTTTATGGATATTTGCTCGCACATTCATGGTGTATATGTCTGACAGGGATATAAACAAAAGTGTGTTGATATCAAAAACAGAAGATAGGGTTGTAATCATTGCTTATAAAAATGGATTTTCTCTTTGATGATATTTGAAATGATACAATAAGTACCCTATTCTTTCATCTTCTAATAGTCTAATTATCTATTCTAAAGTTATTCATTGAGAAGAAAGCATTGTTTATTGAGCAAGTTTCCACTAAGCTATTCAACATCAGTATCGTTTCTAAGTAACCAAGTCTCACATCAGAAGTAGTAGATCCCTCTTTAATCATGTCATCGTTTTTTTAAATTGAAAATTAAGTTTGATATCAATCTGCCTTTTTCATTATCTCTGAACAGTTCATTATCTGGAGTCCCATTATTTTATAAGATCGATACTAGTGTTTCTAATCTTATCTATAGATCTACTTTCTTGGACCATTAATGAGTTGTTTGATGATTTAACATTATTTTCGGCTTTTTCAACCAGTTTCCGTGATTTTGAAGATTTTAACCCTACCCCCCATAACTGGGGCCTTTGAGGCCCGGCTGCATCTTTATGGTGTTGCAATTTGTTCACATTTGACATAGTTTTGCCGAAAGTTCATGTATTCCTCACATATGTACTGATTTGTAAATGTGCACAAAACATCTTTTCCCGATTCATGCAGTTTTCAAAAATTACATCTGAAAAAAAACAACATGAATACATGACATGGGCTTCCTAAGCTCGCGTAGAGTTTCTTTCCCCTTGCAAGCAATGTTAAAGGGTCCATGTCCCAAGCTCTTTCAGTTACCTGGCAATACTCTCTATTAATACTCGCAAGAGGAAAGTAAGTCAATCTGAAGAGTTTATTCGAAATTTTGTATAATAATAAAGTCTGATTTTGATCAAGTGTCCTTCAATAGGGAAAGTTAGACGGACAGTTACATGAAACACCAGAAACAGAATCTTATTCAGACAGTGACAGTCTCGTGCCTGTAGGACCAGTTCTTTAAATAAAAAATGGATTTGTTTGGTCTATCACCCCATCAGGTACATCAAAGACAACAGATAAAAACATTCCGAGGACACAACAGACAAAGTCTAAACATGCTGATTGAAGTCGGGATGTTACATTCACAAACATCTATGGAAGTAATTTCATGTCTGAAAAGGGTAGCCAGTAACCTGAGACAAAAATGAATATGAAACCTTGGCTCTAATTGGTATACTAATTATAAAACATGATGAACAGTAGGATGATTTGGAGCAAACAGTTTAGGACTCCTATCATCAGAGCAACAATAACCTGCAATAGGTTTGAACAAATGATGGCTGCCCTTCAACCATAAGTGTTCGTCGTGAAAAGGTCAAGCTTGCACCTAGCAGAGAAGATTGGGATATGTACTCTTCCTAAAAAAGTAGAGGATATTGTAATACAAATACCTATGCAGGTTGTGGTATGATTAAAAGTCATGGACACTTGACATGCTAAGAGAGTTGGTTAGTGGATGAAGAACTTATCGCCCCAAGGGAACCACTGAGCTGCACGTGCAATAGCGCCTTACACGTCGGAGGGGTTCATTGTCAAACTTGACTCTTCAAGGAAACGTTAATGAAAACTGCAGCCTACTGGTTTATCCTATCAAGGTTTTCTTTGAAAGCTGTTCTTGCATAAGATTTTCTGTTTAACGAATCATTGTTTTAGTGTGTTATGCTGAATTTGCAATAATATGTATTCAACATAATGAACGTCTACGTGCTGTTGGGATGCCTCAAATTGGTTCAACACAGCGAGCAGTGGCCAACATGGTTAATGTGTCAGCAGACTGTGGAACCAGTACCAACAAACACTAAATGTTGATGATCTACCTAGTTCATGTTATCCTAGAGCCACTACACAAGCCCAGGATCGAACCACCTGTACATAGCTACGGCGAAATCGAGGACAAACGACTAATCAGCCTTCTGTAAACTTGTACCATGTTACAGGAATTCGGGTTACACTCCAAACGATTAGAAATTGGCTAAATGCAGCCTATTCGCATGCGCGACGATTGAGTGTTGTGCTTCCATTAATGTGCCAGCAAATGACAAATAGGCGTCAATGGTGTAGGCAGCGTAGAAATTTGGATAATCGTCGATGAGCGCGTGTTATGTTTTCAAATATGTACAGACCTACCCTGGATAACATTGTTAAGCTGTTTGTGTTTGGAGGCGTGTAAATGAACGTCAAGCCAACGTTAACATCAGACAGCATGCGGATTCGGGCGCGGGTCTGTCATGGTGTGGTGTGAAGGATCACCATGATTGGCATAACGGACTCGCATATTGTTCAAGGAAGGGTCACTGGTGTGTACTACCGTGACCACATCCTGACACCGATAAGTCTGCCTTTTGCTCAATATAGAGATCGCCGATGATATGTCCGTGCCAACTGAGCTTCGTTTCGTGAATGACTAACTCCAGCGTCACCATATTTTCTATATGCCTTGGCCAGCCTTGAGTCCTGACCTAACCTCTATAGAGCTTGTCTGGGGCATGATCGGGAGACTTGTATGTCGATGTCAGCGTCCATAGACAACACTGCAAGAATTTGCCGTGGCGCTGTAACAGGAGTGAGACAGATTTTCCAAAATCCTGATTTGGTGGTTAATTAGGAGAATGTCACTACGAATTGCTGATTGTCTGAGGACTGAGCAATTACTCATCATTAAGACAAAAATAAAAAAAACGTCACTTTAAACATATAATTTGTCTTAGAAAGAAGGGGGGAGGGTTAAGCTGGTGTTTTCAAAATGGGAAACTTGACTATTAATGTTTATCTAATTCTTCAAAATTGTCATTAAAAGATGCTCTTTAATATCATGTTTTAAGGAGAGTTTACTATTGAAATATTGCTGCACATCTATTATGATGAGTAAGGTTTAACACGCCTATGAGGGTTTCTAAGTATAAACAATTCAATTTTCAAACCTCTGAAACCTATCCTTAAAGCTGCTAACTGTCCTCGTCCTACTTTGATTTTATTGTTGTCATATGTAAGGACTCAGTGTTGTTTTTCCTCAATCCTGTCCTTTAAAGATATCATTTATTTAGAAATAGCCTTTGACTTAGGCATCTATCCCTGAATGGATTAAATGAGAAAGAGTAAAGTTCCAGACAACACTCTCTGGAATGGTCTCTACATCGTCTGGAAGCAATGAAGCATATCTAAGAACCATTCTCGAACATCATAAAGTCATCCAGAAGTAATGTATGCCAAGGAAATCTATCGTGAAGTAGATTGTGTACCTTCGTTAGTATCATTGATGGAGGACAAAGCTACCATTTCTATTTGTTAAGGTTGGTTAAAGTTGATTAACGTAACATTGATAAGGGAAACATAAACATAACTCGGTTACAACATATATGACGCTATAGAAATTATTTACAAAATATTAGTATTCATTTACAGTTATAGAAATTATAAGAAATAAAATAAATTAATTGGAACATAAAATGGGTACAAAACATGTGACACTGTTTTTAAGAAAATTAATGACATGATCTAAATTTTCAATAATGAATTGTAGATTCGTTAACAAAAATATCTGTGATCCAAGACTTTATTTTAAAGACAAACTATTAAGTTCCTGGAGACGATGAATACATCAGCAGCAAGATTTGGAATGAATCCCAAAGTACGTACGGGAAATTTACTCCTAATCATTCTTATCTCACAATTGAGGGACAATCTGCACAATGAGGTTGGTTTGATGACAGATTCTAATGAAATTGGGAATGAAGTTTTCTACTATTTAACTGACCTTTCAAGATGAAAGACTGTTCAACCCAAAAACCTGTCTTGAGAAGTCACAAGATATTCATCTGTTTTATGTGTCCTTTGTTTCTCCCTTTATGTATTCGTGCAAGATGTAGTTGCAACAGGGAGACATCAAGCAGTGATGTAACTATCTTGAAGTCATTGTATTAGTGAAATAAGAATATCAAATGTGCACCTAAAAGTCTAATGTAATAGCTTGGAGGATATCAAACAATGTAATTCATTTAATTATCTTTATTGATAGTGTAAAAAAAGATTTAATTTTCTTGCATTAACCTGTAATCAGTATGAAATCTGATTACATATTTGTGATCCTTCATTTGTAATGTTAATGTAATTTATGTATCTTATTGTCTAAAGGTATTTTCATATGCTGATCGTAAAATGATTTGCTAATTAGAAAATCCAGATCACACAGCTTAAACAAAGAAGGTCTCGAATCTGGCAGTGTGTTCTACATTGATATTCAGTGTCTGGTCGAGGAAAAACTTCTGAAAGAACAAAAAAGCTTTTCTTCCCTCTTTGGTACTTTAAAAATAGTATTATATTAAGTCTTTAGTAATTCAAACGTTTCTCCCTCAAATAAAAAAAATTGCTTTATCTCTATCTGAATTGTCTGAATCTGAATTGTTATGATTTGTGTATGATATATTTCCATTCTATTACATGGTCGCAATGCAATAGGTAGTCTAAAACGTTTCCATTGTTGAGGTCATAAGTAGATACATGTTAATGATTATCATTGTAGTGGGTTTTGTTTAGTAACACTATGTTCGACTAAATGTTCCTTGGGTTCATTTGATACCATTTGCTTTCTTCTGTTCTTCCGTCAAGTGTACCTGCACGTTGTGAAGGAAAGGCATTTTGTTTCCCTTGAGAGGTGAAATGTATTTCAACAGCAGAACAGCAACTCTCTTGTTAAATGTGTTACTGTTCTATAACATATAGAAATGATGTTTTGTATTTGTTTAATATGTATTATTAAACAGACACTGGAGGTCTACCATTGTAGTTGTACTCTATTCACACCAATCGGCATATTTGACTATACATATTACTCCCACGATGGGATCAAATATAATTATTATAACTTTTATGTTTTTATGTGCTACTAATGGAAGAAAGGAATACAATATAGGCCTTAATATGTTTCACAACCACAAAGTCAGTATCAGTAAAATGAATGATTCATGAAAAAGTACATGAGGGGGAATGACTTGATTTTCACTTGGATATGCAGTGTTACAGGAACCTCCAACAATTCAAACATACATGAGCACATTACCATAATAGTTTGGGATTTGACAGGGCCATTTGCAAATGTCGCAGCACTGAACTCCCTCCTGTACAATTTATACAATAGCCATGCATTAGTCGGATTTCCCTTGTCACGATATGTTCTCACAGACAAGTCTAGTCTCGGCAACTGGGTTTTGGAACACTTTTGTTGAACATATCACAATCCTATGATATTATTTTGAAAATAACTGCTGTATGTATGATGGTATTAAATGAAATCAACAACGAGATGCTTTATGAATTAAAAATGGTAAATTGTACCTCTTTTTGGACGTTTAAAATTTCAGTTTTGTTGAAATAACATGTTGACCTTATTTACACTGTTTTAATAATCTGTCAATGACGAGCTCTACTCGTTCTGACAGATTTAAACAGTCACTGTATAACACTACATACTGCCCGATAAGATTTGAAAGATTTACAATGTGACAACATTTTTATCATCTTTTTTTATCCTTCATGAATAAAACATCATGACCACGAGACACCATGACATACAGAAGGTCGAGTCAAGTTGAAAGGTCTGACATGAAATGTTGACGTGTTAACACGTTATGAATGAGGTGTGTAATGACAAAGATTTTACAAATTCGGCCATTCCCCAACACAAAGCATAGTCAGATCAGATTTGAAATTTTCGGATTTACAATTCTGTCAATACAGCAGAATTACTTTGTCATAATGTTTATCCCTTCATAAATGAAACCTCATGACCTAGAGACACCATGACATTTACAGACAGAAGGTCGAGTCAAGCTCTTCCAGTGAAAATGATGAATGTTCATTGATTTCATTCCCTTCACAAATATTTTCTGTGATTAACCCTGAACCTTAGTTTAGTGATAGAGCCACATCTTAAGTATTCTAAATCAAAATATGAATCACATAACATTTTTTAATTGACATTTGATATATTATTCTTGAAAACACTTTATAGGATTTACAAATTTTAAAAAGTTGTGTTATTATCGTGGAAGGCGAGAAAAATCAAGGTCTTACAGCAATTATTTTCTGCTCTTATGTCATCAACGTTGGTCCCTTTGGAACCTGGACGAAAGTTTTAATGTCCCTAATCTCATTAAGATAACTAGCTAGCTGATATATATTCACAAAGCAGTGAAAAAGTCAGTTAAAGTTAGTTTTTGTAAAAGGGTTTTTGGAATAAAATTTAATTTGATATTTTATCATTTGAATAGATTATGTTTTACTTAGATATTTAAAAAGATATCAAACTCAAATTTTAGATGATGGCTTTCAATTTTGTTTCTTTTCTAGAACTTTTAACTTAACAATCACATAATATGTAAACTGCAATAAAACTTTGTCTTTGTCATTGTTGGCCTAGAAAAAGAACACCTTTCTAAACGTGTTTATTTCAAATGACCAAATAATTCAAAAAGATAAATGAGTTTATCCATTCCTAATCCTTTTGTAAATCATTGACTATTCCATGCTATCGACTGCTGTATATATATTCAGATAGCATAAGAAAAGTAAAAAATTTAATGCAAGTGCAATCATGTGATCTTATATTTACCTTGCACTTAAAAATGATGGAATAACAAAGACAAACAGTCTGCTACAAAGTGCAAGACTCGTGCATAAGCTATTTATGGACATCATTAGGCAGGCAGTAGAGAAGCAAGTGTCAATTCGGTACCTTGATGTCTTCCCTCAGAATCTCGACTCACTGCTATTATGAAGACATAATCGACCAGAGGACCAGTGCTTCAACAGTTTGGTATTTGACACACTTCCGCAACACTTTTGTTCTCAAGCCAAAAGTTCAATATTATGCACTTGTACCTTTTAATTCATACACATCAAATGAACTAATTCAGTTATCAGTAGAATCTTTCTGCGATGAAGAATGGATCATACATATTCTGTCAATAAGTTAATAAGTGCATAGAGTTCAATGGCTAACGTTTTGCTTTTTTGTGTCACTGGCTGGATAAGTGTTAACAGTGCAATGAATGTATTTTTTGCTTTAAACCCTTTATATTTTTATTTTGACTAGAAATGAGTTTTAACTGGAATATTTAATAAGAATAAGTTCATAAGTCGAATTAAAAAACAAATCCCAAACACAATTTTAATCGATCAATATAAAAGGTGATGTTTCTTCCCACCATCAGGAAAATTAAAGAAGCAAGATCTGTCAATCTGTTGATACAGTCTTGAGGAATACTTATGGCAGTTGTGTTAAAACAAGTGGAAAGTGAAGCAGCAGTCCCGATGAAAATAAATGTCATAGAGAATGATGTTCTCCGAATGTTTTCTAACACTTTACCATCTTTTTCTACTTTTACTTACTTAAATGTAAAAACCCGACGTCACGGCAGGTTTTCTGAATAAAAGTTCATCTTTGACGACCTACCATGTACCAATTGATAATAACACTATCAAACTGAGCCTTGAGAAAAGAAAACAGATATTAGTTTATCATAAAAGCGAAATTTAATTCGTCATTCATTTCAGATATGTATGTAATATAGACAACAGATATGACAATATATTGACCACAAACATAAGTGACGGCATTTAGTTAAATGACAGCTGGCAAAGCTTAGGGGTAAATTGAATCAATTCTGTTTCGTGTTCGGATAAGACTTTACTCTAACAAATGTGACGCATTTCTTTGAGACTTTGAGACTGGATCAGTAAAACATCGTATCAAAATGTGAGTTCCTTTAACGGGTTCCATATATCTTTTTATAACGTTAAGTTGAGATGTTAACAAGCAATATATTTATATAACTCAAACATTAACCTTGACCAAACAATCAACATAAGACTGTTTCTTACTTTAGAAA
Organism: Phorcus lineatus; assembly: GCA_921293015.1. Classification (NCBI taxonomy): domain Eukaryota; kingdom Metazoa; phylum Mollusca; class Gastropoda; order Trochida; family Trochidae; genus Phorcus; species Phorcus lineatus. The sequence continues at coordinate 42,684,582 of OV121096.1, forward strand.
TGGTGAAATTATACTGCCCAAAAGATTTAATCAAATTATCAAGTTATTATTTGTAAACATAAAACTTTCATACCCTTTGTTCATATAACGGACTGCCTAGACAAGAAAAATATATATCTATAGCTATTGAGATGATCTTCAGAAGTATTTGTACCAAGGCATGTATAACATACATTCGGTTAGAAGTATATACATGACTACACTTGGGCACTAAAGATGTTAGAAGAACTAGTTGATCTCTCCTGGCTTCCCATTGTACTCGTTTATTATGCCACATTTTCTTATCCCGATAGATCTGTACAGTGAAAAGTGCTTCATCGCAACTTCACAAGTACCTGACATCAAATCCATCTCATCTTGCGAGATCCCGCGAGATCCCGCGAGACTACAGTTTGATGTAGAGTTACCCTTCTACGGGGATTCATTCGTGACGTCACCGCTGATGATATGCTGTTACCAATGATCAAGATGCATGTCAATACAGAAGTAGTGACATGTTCAAACTAGTACTCATTTCAAGGATACTATGTTAACATTTCCTAGGAAAAATATTAAAAAATGTAATTTTTGAAGAATAAGTAGCTAAATCTAGTAAATATATGTTAAAGCTTCCATCTCAATCACAGTTACGATTTAAAAATTATTGATGATGTGATATATTTCCTTATGATGAATAAACTCTTGTTTATTACCTATACTCATTTATTTTCTAAAATAGACAAATAATAATTTTATCATCTTAGTGCAGTGCGAACTCGTTAAAAAGGTATTGCATACAGACACAACCAAATTATAATTATAGTTAAATGATTGTTCAAATTATGTCGATACAATTTTAATATTTTACCCTCTGTACAAGCAACAATAAATACCATCATGTACCACGTGAAAAAATAATATGTTCCAACTTATATCCAACCAGATCGGAGATGAATTTCATTATTTATTCAGTTGTAATTCTTTACTGAATAGGCTTTTATCTGATTAATATTTTTCATGCAAACAGTTCATCCAGGCTGGCATTTAGGGATACGTTGAGTTATAAGAATATCAAGGTAAATAGAATTTTAATTTTTTTTTATCAAAATAATTTGTGCCAACTAGCTGTAAAACGATGTTTATGTAACTCATATCCTGTCGTAAGCTGTCCCTTTGAGTAATAAAAATTGATTGATCCAGTAAGTTGAGAAGAAACCGTAGATAATCCAAAGACAGCCATATCATCATACCATGAGTGCTTGTCCCTTGTGTAACTTGTTATTGAATTTTCGTTCTAAAGGGAAAAAACTCCACGTACTATCACAGTGATTCACTTGCATATATACCTCAAACGTGCACCCAATGTATGTTTTAACTCATGTTTCAGTTAATTTGTAAAATATTTCACGGATATCTGATGATGTGCAACGAGAATACCTTTTCGAAAGCCTGGAAATAATTCTTATCGGAAAGGCAAAGTTAAAAGATTGCATATCGTCATGTAAGTGATTAAAAAGTCCATGATATCTCTGCTTTATGATATTATGTATACATGAAACTTATTTTCATAAGTAGTTGCTTTTACATTTTTTTTAACATTCACGAATATTTATTACCAGTATAGCGGTATAGAGTTTCGGGACACAGGTCTCGTGCTTACATATTATGTTTTGCACCATATAAATCTAAATACAGTTATTCTATAAATTAAAATTGTACTCATAAAGACAGGACTATATGGTTATCAAATCAATAGGCTGCTTTGACCAAGAGTAGAACCATTGCGGACAATTGGTGTTGTGTAGTACATTCATTGGCCTGGTGATCCTGTCGAGTCCAAAGAGGTCAACATCAAAGATTTATGTCAGTCAGGATGGCCAGACAACTTGAGCTCATTTCAGTACGACGGATCTAAGATTGTAGTCAAGTTTCTACCCAATTTGCTGCAATAGCCTTCAGTGGTTGTATCATTACGGTCAATTGGAATTGCTCTGTACATTTAACGGTCTGGTGATTCTGTCCAGTACGATCTGGTGAATATCAATAGCAATGCCAGTCTTGAACAAGAAATTTATCTAACTCCTTGTTTGAAACGGTAATGCATACCATGCATAACAAACTTATGCTACATGTCTTCCACATATACAAAAAAACTTTGCTTTCTTAGTTTTAAAATGGTTTTAGATTTTACCATCTTTGACCAACTATCTTGTTGAAAGAAGCATCATCCCAATGGCAAATAGTGTTAATAGAAATGTCAGTCAGCAGTTCGATCACCTGCTAGGGATAACACAGACGTTAGAAACACCAACCTACCACATAATCTATCACCATCGACGAAATAATTTGTTTAAATGGCCATAGTAGTCTTTTTTTATTATTGATTTGTGATATTATACCTTTTTACTCGTTCATGGAAGTGTGATTTTTAATAAAAGGCAACAATGTAACATTTGTTCATTTGAAATTTCATGTTTTTATATTTTAAGTACATCTACGTAACACCAATAAACCTTCAAAATAATAATGCAATTAATTATTAATAGAAATGAAAATTTCATACCCTTTGTCTGTATAACATATTTAGTTTGACAAGAAAACGGAGTAAAAGAACTTTTAAATTGTTGGTGTTTCTAACGTCTGTGTTATCCCTAGCAGGTGATCGAACTGCTGACTGACAGTTCTATCAACACTATTTGCCATTGGGACGATGCTTCTTCCCGTTCAAAGTGTTTTATCACAGCTGCAATGTGCATTCCTAGTACCTTTTAGTGTATTAACACTTTGCCAGTTTGTGATGTTTTGAGAATTAGTAAGGCAGTTACATCCTTTAAACGCACTAGTGCACACCAATATTTCGTAAACACAACGAATACACAGATACTGCATATCTCTCGATATTACTCACGACCCTCACTCAAGTAATGTACTTCGTACGTTATTCAGGTAGTAAATTTTATTTTTAAAGACCGGAAGTATTTAATGCAACGTAACTTTAAATCTGGCTGAACTACGATATCGGAAATATTAAAATTTTGCTTATTAACAGAAAAGAGGAAACCGCAGCCGCTTTGGTCAATCTTATTACAATGCTAATGCTGTGTTATTAAATCGGTTAAGTTACAACATTGCTTTCATAAAACATATTTCATTCTTTGTTCAAAGTTTAGAGTTTAGGTAAATTCAATAGTTGTACATAACACTAGTTCAGCCGCGTTCAACTGTCCATAATTTATCCGTTTTGTGCACAGCTAACCATAGATTTATTATATGTCCAAGCCGACAGCGGCTGCCTAAACTTGTCATTGTTGATTGCAGGTCAACTGTAAAGAATTTTAAGTATTTCTTTGCATTGATTGAAAGCTTAAGTGAATGCATACGTCCTCGTAATCCTTAAAATAGCCAATTGAAACCGTAAAAGCGTGCACTAGTGCCTTTTAAACGTCGCACAGACATTGCCTGATATATATGTATCTTTTGAAGGATCTTCCTCTTTGCGTTGAATGATTCATTATCTTTGACGTCACATTAAACATTAAACATTAAACCCCATTATTAACTCACTCATTGTTGAGTTTATTTTCTTTTCCTTTTCTTTTCATAAGTTTGGGTTAACCCTAAACCTAACCTAACGTTATGCAAAATGTGAAAGATGTTTTAAAACGATAACCTGAACGTTTTTTTAGCAGTATAAGGTTTCATGAAACTCTCTATACTGTTGATAATTTCTTTTTTTATTATGTGGACAATCATGATGTTCACTTCAATTCAGTCATAGTTCAGTGCAAGTTAAAACATTGTTTTACCCCTTTTGTTGGAAAACTGTCTTAAACCATGACTTGTGGTCAGGAATTGAACTCTGCGATGTGTGGAGGATCCCAAAAATAAACATAAACCAAGACAGATCCAGATTCATCTTTCATTTCATTAGTGGTCTCTGTTTTTTTAAATCGTCCGTGTGAAGTTTTGACAATCAATTGAAAGGAAGTTCTGCACCGGACTAATTACTAATAACTAATATTCAGTTTTTAAAGCCGTGTTGACACATTGAATATTTGAAGTCTAATCATCTTGACTTCCCACCCCCAGGTCACACAGAAGTGTTTATTTTGTAAAGATGAAATCGAAGATGAATGCCATGTGTTAATGAAATGTCCATCGTTTTTGTGTGAAAGGTCGATTTTATTGAGAAAATGTATAGCCGAGTGTGGTAGTTGTGATGTGAAGATACAATTTATCTTATCCAGCCCGAATGTATATTTTACTGCTGCCAAAACCTGCCATTTTATTCTTTCTAAACGTCAATCTTATGTATATATTTCCTGATTTTAGCTCAACAGATTTATTTTTATAAATGTACTTAACATTACTTTAAGCAACTATTTTACTTCTTGTGAATATATTAATGACATGAGTCTCTCGTAATCCCTTATAGGGATGGTTCAACTTTTATTGTTTTATCTAATGTATTGTATGTATTCTTATGTTGAGGTGAGACTTTAATAAACAATCTGTCTCTCTGTCTGTCTGACAAGAGGCATGTAGAGGGCCTTGACAAGGTGTTGTAGCACGTTTACTTAAATAAAATTAAAGATAATTTATCCACATAGGGGGTACGATTAGCGGAAATACTTCATAACACAGTTAAGAATAAATATCAACAACTATTTTGGTTCACATCCACCTGCAAATAGGAGAAAAAACGTGTTTTATAAACACTTCTGGAAAACAGACGCGAAACGTTTTGTTAGCCAATCAGGTGCTAGGGGGTTTGCGACGACATAGACAGGACTCGTTAACGACTGTCTGATCTGTGTCATTGTTTACGTTAACGGTCGTGAACGTATATATTTTCACTGATTGTACTTATAAAAAAAGCCCCTAAGTCACCAAAGCTATTATAATATCAATACATCGACACATTCTGTTCGAAAATTATTAATTTGTTATTTGTTTGGGTTGTTAATCTCCGATAATGTCGATCGAGTGAATCCAAACTGAAATCTGCCGCCATTTGTTTGAACATCTAGACAAATCGACTATCCCCCTGTGTAGTTGATTAACAATTGTATATGTAGAATATTTGTTACTACTTTGTGCCATTTTAAAGTGTCAACTCAATATCGTTACTCCGTGTTTCTGCTTTGCATGACTGTAACAATGAGATCTCGGTTTTGATGGACTGCCTCTCGGTAACTTCCGGATCTCGTCAATGGGATACGACGGTTCCGAGCAGCTGTTTTTGGCCTTCTTTACCAGTTATTAGTGATAATGAAGATCAAATCTTTTATGTGTTTAGTAAATGTACCTCTTGATTCGCGATTTGCCACCTTCATAAAGACTTAGAGTTACGTACTAATGTATTTTGCATAATAAGAATACAGATTATTGTTGTTTTGTGTGAGTTAATGTTTGAGTTTGGTACTAATCTAGAGTGACGTAGGCCAATATTGTCAATAATAACACAACATTTATTGTTGATTGTTATGTAAGTTATAGCCTGCTTGAAATGTACAGTAAATATGAAATTCTTTTTCAGTTTTAACTATTTCAACCAAATAAAAATATTAACGCTGAAAAGCATATTATTTCCATTTCCTTCAGTACTTTAGTACCGGTATTTTACCAGAGAGAGGTTTTTAGTTACCTAACACTACTTTTTCACACCAGACAATGTAGTCATAAAGTTATTACCTAACAGTCTACATGAAATGCCTCATACCTGTACATTATGGCAATTAAGCAATAAACTTAATGACCTCAGCACCTGGCACATTTCCAATAGGTAATACACAAGGCACTGATTAGTTATCTTAACTGTATCCTCACACATTATCAACAGCCTTTAATGAAACTTGATGAAGGTAATTAGATTTGTCAATACACGTGACACATGACAATATATTAACAAATCTGTATTACTAAATATCTGATTTCATACTGCAATGTTTATCAATATCAAATAGGTTATAAATTATCCACTGTAAGGCTACATAAAATGGTAAATGTTTCTCCGGGGCAGCTTTATGACTTTAATTTTACTTTTTCTTGGTTCTAAAATGACGCTGTATCAAGAAATTTTAATTGTTCATGAATGTTATAACCAAAACTGTAGTGTCAACATACGAACATACACACATGTGACGTGCCCACATTTTTGTATGTATCCCTAGAGTAATCAGCACCCAAAATAATATATACCCCAAAACTAGTATTGTAACAAACTACAAAACTGTCACTGTGTATCATTTACAGATCTATATATATATATGCACCTTATTTCATTATATTCTCCAACATGTTGAAATAACTATTTAGTTCAACCCGAAATTCTTCAACCCCATATGCAATCAAATACAAAATATTCAAACAATTGTTGGGGTTTGAATTAATAATTTCTGCGACTAATTTAAAGAGACATGAATTCATACTGCAGATAAAAACTCAACATTCGTCTGCAAAATCATCAATTATAGTTAACTCCCCAAAAGTTTCATGATTATTTATCTCACCTGCCCTTTGAATAGAATTTTTAATTTGCCTTTTCTCTCTTCAAAGTATTCCGTCCGTTTTCTCTTCCGATATGGTTGACTGTCATATCTCGCTGGACAGACGGTTAGCGGGCCTGTTATCATCTTCATCTGTTTATTAACTATTGGTACGACATTTTTGACAAGTCTTTTCCTTTATGGGGCAAGTCCAAAGTCCGTTTTGAAATCGTAGGAAAGATCATAACAGTCCTCTGTGAAATGATCGGAGCAGATGACAGACCTGTCATTTGCACTCCACTTCGCTCTTTTCTGACTAAAAAACTTTGTCCAATTCGCGAATTGGACAGGATTCTTCGGAAACCGATGCAGTTGAATGTCTCCTGATTTCTTATTAGTGCAGTTGGCAGCAACGCAGGAAGAAGGCATGTCTCTTTCGCAATGAAAACGTAGACGAATGCGACCCATATCTGCATTGATATATACTTGTTTACAAACAAACGCGGAGAGAGTCCTGTCTATGACGTCACATCCGCCGAAGGAGAACTCAGGCCACTCTAGGGACTTTTTAAATTGGGCTTTGGAGGTGGCCAATTTCTACGCACTTTGAACCGTTATATCTTTTTAATTAATAGACGCATCGAAACTCTGTTTGGTGTTTTATTTACTTGAATGTATTGTCTTGATGAAAATGGGGATACAAAACTGGGATATATTATCTTTAACAATTATCCTTGTTTTAGAAATCTTATACGCTTATCAAGTTATTATGTACAGCCTATTTAGCATAAACAGATCAATAAACAATACAAAATCATTTCTACATTAATAAATGTAAAGGGCTTTTAAGCTTTGCCATTCACTTGTATGATGTTTGAAAGTATATTTAAACATTTTTTTTCAACTTCTGAAAGAAAACTCTAATTAAGCATGGACCTAAACATCCTATCACAACCATGGAAGTTGTTGCACCTGCAAATATGTGATTACAAGTGTCTTTTATGCATGTGCAATGCAGTTAGAACTTTGACAAAAACTTCTATGAAATAAAATATTTGTCAAGTACCTCAAACATGAAGAACTCAGGGGACGATTTTAAAGTACAGTTTAGGTTTTAATTTACCTTTGAAAAGAAAACCTACTTGTAAGACTTATGGAACATACATTTTCCTCCCCGTCAGACACATAAACCAGGGATGTGCGATATACTTAAAAGAATCTTCTTTACCCTTAAATAACCTTGGCTTCAATCAATTTCTGGATGTGTGTTAGATATGTTTCATCTCTGGTAGAGTATGCAGAGACCTTACAGAGCGTGTTGTCTGGATCCTTTCCTCACTCATTTAATTTATTCAGCAACAGAAGCCTAATTGAGGGGCTATTTCTAGATATTTTCTTAATTTTTTTATATCCAATACCTTAAAAACCTACCATAGTCTTGTGAACTTAGAATAGCTGAATATACCTTCCGCGACGCTAAGATGTACAGTAGAAGTTGACAAAGTAGAAATTGATATCATTTTTATTTCTTCTAATTTAAGTTTTTACATACGAGGGAATTTAGATCCACAAATCAGATGAAAGCTACAATTAATCGACAATAAAAAACACACTAATTCAGAGCAAGGCAGTCGTATTTTATTCACCATTACCTACACTGGTAGGACTAAACATAAGAATAATCATTATTTAAGGTTGTTGAAACAATTGATTACGGAAGAATAGAAATCTCATTTTCTTTTTGAATGAAATTAACTAATCTAAAGCCGAATTACTAGAGTGGTATCTTTGATATCTTCCTGACATCATTTTAAAGAGCAGAATTTCAAGAGGCCATCTTGTGATTAGGGTCAGAATGAGACACAAAGTTAGAACCTTGTAACAGAACAGTTTGTGAAAAAGAAATTCAGACATTAGATAAACAACCATCAATATCAGAGGTATAAGGTTGTTATCGTATTATCAACACATCAATTTCAACTTTTAACAGTGTTATTTAAGACATATACGTGATCAGTACAAGCTTGCGTATTGAGCAAGAAGGGATGTTCAAGATGCAAAGCTCTTGAGGCTTTCAAAATCCAAAGTGAGACTTCTACATACAAAACTGTCAAGTTGCACATCGTCTCAATGAAACTTGAGAATTAGACTTAAATTTTGTTCGAGTATCATGGATTGAGAAATTTTTAATCAATTCTGTACGATTTGATCTTGTGTAGAGATACCTCATTGTTGTGTCCATTCACCTGGTATATCCACTTTCTACAGAATCACTGTCTTCGTAATACCCAAACAATCTGACAGTGAGGTTTTCTGACGAGGGCGAGTAAGAAGAACTTGCTCAAGAAAATAAACTTTCTTACGGAGATTCTGTCTAATATTTTTGGACCTTGTATGAGAACAATTTCTTTAAAAATCCAAAAATATAAAAAAAATATTCTTATTTTCAGGAAGTTCGTTTTTCAGTTAATCGAGGAAAAACTCATGATTGATACGTAAGCTTAGTTAGCCATTCGTTTTCTCTAGATTTTATAACAAGAAATGAAATTGTTATAATCAAGTTATAGGACATGAAACTACATAATCGTTACAAGTCTCAAATTATAATCTGTAGGAGGGTGTTATAGTATAAAGTCTTATCTTCACCAGGGTTTTAATCTCGACACCGATCGAATCAATATCATCTCGCGGAAACCAATTTACATGCCGCGATTAGGGACAATAAATGAAAATATGGAATCCACTGGGCCTTAGTGAATGACATAAGAGTAGAAAGTAGTTGCGGGAAAGTTTCGGTTTCATCTTACCGTTCGTGACGATAATACTTATTATGTCTTCGTTGATGTAGATAACGATGTTTAATCGTCATTTGCAGTTGAAGTCTAATATTTACAGTTATTGTAAACTTGCGTGATGAGTTAGAAATTTCCTTTTCAATGGATTCAGTTGCCATAAAATTTAAGTGTCAAATTACAAATTATTGGACACTTATTGCCAATTTTAAAATATTTAAATTTTCAAAAAAATGAAATAAATTAATTATGTTTGTTTTTTGCTTTGGTGTTCTTTTTATAGATAAAAGGCTAATATATGGAAAAGTTCCAGAAAAACCCAAAAATGACTATGAAATGTCTGTAATGAAAACACCCACACAAGTTTTTTAATGACTGAGGAACCTTCCCCTTACATTTTGAACATCTACGAGTCAGTGACTATTTGAAGGTATACCAGAGCTTGATATCACTGAGAAGACTAGCTTCTTTAGTTAGTAATTATCTTTATTGATATGTTTTAATCAGGAAACAAGCCACCCACCAACTTCACTTATACATTACATTTGGGATACAACTTTCGGATACAAGAACTTTGCCAAACAATTTACTAAAACTGGATTATTATTATTATTATTATTAAAAAGGTTGAACAAGCAGAAACAGCATTCGCTTAAATGATGATATTGATAATAATAACAATAATGATATACATCATTATCATCATTATTAATACTCGCTTTCAACACATGCAATTACACATAATGGTCAAAGTTGCCGATGTCTTTCTATATTTAACATTTTCCTATTTTGCTTGGTAAACTGAAGAGGTTCAAAACTTGTAATCTCAATTTTCCATTCCCAAACGTAAAAATAAACATGTGGAATTTTGAAATTTGAAAACAAATCTAATTTCTTTGGAATGTTGTTATTTTCATTCTGTTTAACTTCACTTACGATCATGACGTATGAACCAGCACTATAATAACAGTATAAATATAATAAGATGCATCTGTTTAATTGCATTTCAGAATAATGTCAATGATTGTTGTTACTGTACATTTCATATTTATTACATCAGGTGTCGGTCTCAACATTATCTGCCAAGTCTATTGTCTTGTCTGAAAAGAAGTGTTGTAGAAATAAAATATGAAAATAATCCTCTGAATATACATATAAAAATTTATCAGCAAATCAATTTTAAAAGATATTTCAAAAAAATTACGTGAACAAAAACTGCGAATTAGAATGGATTTGTGGAGTTTCTACAGATAAATGAAATTTTTCATATGTCGATTCTAATCAAAACCAATTATCAATTGCATGTGTCTGACAGTGAGACGGAAAAAATAGTGGATTTCCTGTGAAGAATTTCATCCTGTGGTCAACACGACAATTTACTAACAGACGTAAAATGGAAACATGAAAACTACAGAGGAATTTTAACAATTTAATCTTATTTCAGGACTTCTTGCCCCTGATAATTATGTTTCATATATGATTCATGCCAACATTGCAGATTTTTCTCGCACACAACAGCACTCAACAGGTGTTGTTAACCTCATGTCTCAGTAACTTTCATGAAAAGCTGACCTTGATGTTAAGATGGATTATTGAAACTGTGACCCTTTATAATTCCGGTAGAATATCGTCCAAAATAATGCTATTGTAGTTTGGTTTTGGTAAAGCTTGGCACAATTCTTTCATCAACTAAAAGGTGATTATTCTAGAGAAGCTTTTTTTTCTTTAGCAATAGTTTCTACAACCTTTGATGAGCTTGTATGGTGATTTTATTCATCTTCTAACCATTTCTAGCAGCATAGGTAACGATGAACTTATGTATTGAACTTTCTTATTGTGAAATTGTGACATCTTAAATATATTTCATGTAGCTCTCATTAAATTATTGATTTTATGCGGAATTATCTTCAAAAGATTTGTAAAAGCTTACAAGCATTGAGCTAGAACATATGTTCTATCTTATCAATTCTCTGCTGAATTTAGTTTTGTGAGAGTCAAGAGTGGTTATCCCAGCTCTCACAACAATATGGGAGTTCTTAGTGTGCTGGACAAGTCTCCTCCATTCCCTTTACATTACATTTTGAGCTGCTCCCTCTTGCATCTGTTCCTTTGATGATTCTGTCTGATGCTGTATGATATTTCTTCCTCTCTTTTACAAAAATTAAAAACACACTGATTACTATTGCTGAATGGATTTAATGAGAGAGAAAGGATCCAGACTCTGAAAAGGTCTTGGCCTTGTCTGCAAGCAATGAATCGTAACTAACAAACACCATAAAGGCACGCAAAAGTGATTCAAGCAAAGTCTTCCTAAGTCTGAGGATATCTGATTCCACACCAATGACATGTATGTCTGACAGATAGGGAATTATATGAATAGATAATAAGACGTCCGACATAACTTATGAATAATTTGATTTTCAAAAGGTTATTATTCAATTGACGAGGCTAGAAGTAAATACAATAGCGTCTACAAACTTAAAGGTCAATGCAGGAGAAGTTATTAAATTCTTCAGATAACAATTACATCAACATTTAATATCTTTAATGAATCCAAATGGTACTGACACTCAAAACGCGGGACAATATGGCAAGATGATGTGGCTTTCATGACTGATTCTAATGAAGATGAGAATGAATGATGTTTTTTATCGAATTTACCAATCTATCAGTAAAAGGAGATCTCATGAAAAAGTTTTGATAAAAAAGCAATGAAATACAATATTTAACACGGCTGTGTATCTCTAACGGTTGTGCAGCTCTAAAAAACTTGGAGAAACCTAGGTCAACTGCACCAGGGGTCACAGAAAAAAACATCGGGAAATCTAATTGATCTGCACTGTCTTCCAACTTTCCTGTGCATTCTTGTGTATTTGCAGAGAAAGTGATAGTCCTTTCTCAAGGATCTTAAGCTTGGTTTGGACTTTCTTTAAGTTCCTTAGTTAAAACGCTTTGTTTGCCAGTTTCATCCCAGCTTCTTAAAAACAACTGGCAAGTTGGTAAGTACGCTTATCTTTTGTGTCTTTAGGTAGGACATCCCGCGATTGCTGCACTCCTGATAGATTCTTTGTCTGAGGCTCTGACGAATTTTCCTGTCATTTTGGGTATATTAGGCCTGAAACTCTCTGGATCGGTGCAGTCTGTGAAGATTGATAAGCATGATATCCGGATTTGCTTCAAGTGAAAAGTTCTCTCATTGGAGATTCAGGTTCATTATAGTCCAGAATTCCATATTCCGATAGGATTTTTCTTCTTGAATAAAGCTCTTGCATTAGCAACTCTCTCGAAAATAATTTCTGTATCAACATTGCTTGAGTCACCTTATGATTTTCATCTGAAACAGACGCTAAAATATCATTTGTCTTTTTGTGCCTCATCGTGTGTCATCGTTCATTGAGTCAACTTTATTCACAAGTTGCCAAGTTCGAAGTTGTTTGACATTTTTTTTAAGAAATTATTTACAAATTCTGAATATATCAATGACGATTTTAGACATTATATCAACAATTAAACATAATATGATTAATGTAACATACACAGAATGTAGGTAGAAAACATGTTTTAAGAAATTAAATATACGATATCGTTATATTGAATGAAGATGGTAGAAACTATAACGGCAAAGAAACATAATTTAATCGATTGAATCTACATGCGGTATATTTACAAAACATGTGCAACTGTTTTTAGAACTTTTTTTACAAGCCTTACTATTTACTAGTGATGGTAGAAACGTCAACAAAAATGTCTGAGATCGAAGAACTTATTTCCAAGACAAGTTATACAGATCATGGAGTCGGCAATTACATCAGCAGGAAGATCATGAATGAATCCCAATGGTACTGAAACTTAACTCCCAATCATTCTAATCGGACACTTCAGGGACATTCTGCACGACGAGGTGGGTTTGATGACAGCTTTCTAATAAAGGAGAGAATGAGGCTTTCTTTTTACTTAACTGACCTTTCAAGATAAAAAGATTGTTCACCCCAAAAACTTTCTTTAGAAGTCACCAGAGATTCACCTGTTTTTATCTGTCCTTTATTTTTCCCTTTATGTATTCGTGCATGATGTAGTTGCAAAAGGGAGACGTGCAGTGATGAAACTATCTTGAAGTCATGGCTTTTCTTTATTGAGATAATGGAATGTGCAACTCCAATTCTAACGTAAAGACTTGGAGGATATCAAACCATGTTATTCAATCAAGTGTCTTTCTTGATTCTTCATTTAAAATCGATTTATCTTTATCTGAGGAAATATCATGATATCATCATATCATGAGTAACACTACCTTTCACAAGATGAGGAAACCGTTTTCCTTCCGTTTCGTTTTCCTTGTAAGTAGAAATCTATTCGAACAACAAAACGGCAACTCTCTTGTTAAATGTGTTGTTGTGCTAGAATATATAGAAATGTAATTGATAAATTCCCTTGATGTCTTTCATATTTGGTTAACATACATTTTTCAATTCAAATAGTCGTAAAAGGGGTACTATCGCGGTTGTTGACAGGATATTTTTCAAAAATTATATCCTGACATTCATAATTAGTGAACATATAAATTGGCAAAACCATGTTGTCTGTATTTGCTGTAAGAAATTGAATTCTATTGTTATCCATCATAGGGCATATTAGTGTCACGACGGGGTAATATGAGTACTATAAATAATATGGTTATCATGTGTTATTGATGGATGAAGGAATACAAAATAAGACATATATTTATTTACATCCACAACGTCAATATCAGATAGGAGATTAATTTGAGTGAATAAAAGGGGCATAAATATAGTCAACATATTTTAAACATAAAAAAAGGTAAAAGATCCTGGATCCTGTTTAATTTCCTTGTTTGATATAGTCTGTTTGTGCATATGGGAATGGACGTTTTGCTGCAGGATAATGATCTCTCTCAGGTAGATTGCTTATGCAGTCTGACTAAATGCTGCCATCTTCCGAGTAATACAAATATCAACATTTTAACTTTATCGAGATTCGAAGTCGTTCTGTCAAAATCTACCCTCTTTACACGGCCTGACCACAGCAACATGTACCGCACGTTCTGATACCAGTGTTGTAAAGAGTAGACTAAGATTGAAAGAATTGGAATCAAACCGTTTTGCATTACAGTAATCAAATACTTAGAAAAAGATTATTTGAAATGAAATAAACGAAAAATTAAATCACTGGACAACAAAGTTGAAGATTGATAAAAAAAGAAGAAGTCTATGTTCTAAAATGAATGCTTCAGTAAAAAGTGACTTTGAAAAGTGATTTTCCCTTGGATCGCCTGCACATTTCTATAATAGTTAGGGAATAGACAGAGCCATTTGTAAATGTCGCAACAACAAACTCCCTCGTGTAAAACTTAATGTATACAATAGCCATGCATTAGTTGGATTTCCCTTGTGGCAATATATACATTGATATTCAGAGACAAGTCTTACCTCAAGATTTTGATTTGGAACACTTTTGTTATTCTTTTCTGTTTAAAATAATTGCTGAAAATGACTTGTGTTCATATTGGAACGTTTTGATACGTCAGTTATGTTAACAAAAATGTTAACATATTAACGTTTTGTCTATAAGATGTCAAAGACAAGACTTTAACATGGTCAGTCAGATTTAGTTACAGCCATCCAATAACACAAAACACTGCCAGATAAGATTTGATAGGTTCAGACTTACCAGTTTTAAAGGTTGACAACACAACCGTTTAATTTGTCATCATTTGTATTTGTATCATAACGAAAACCTCATGACCAAGAGACACCATGACATTGACGGACAGAAGGTCGAGTGAAGGTTAAAGGTCTTCCAGTGGTCTTAGATATTACGGATATTCATCGATGCATCAGCGTGTTCTGTGAGAAAACTTTATCTTAGTTTGGTGATGTTAAGAGAACAACATCTTACGCATTGTGATCAAAACATGAGTTGACTTTTAAAATAATAATTTTAATAAAAACTTTGTAGATCTTATAAGGCTTATACATTAAATAAAGGAATAAAAAGTAACGAATCTAGACAACGATAACTAAGTCGGGGACGGCATAAGTGTTATCAACATTGAAGGCAAGAAAACTCAACTTCTCTCTGCAATAATTTTAATTAACGTTGGTCCCACTGGGATCTGGATTAATCTTTTAATGTCCCTAATCTTGCCGAGGTAATGAGATTTCGCGAGTTGATATTTGAAGCGGTGTCAAAGCCTGGAATGGGCTTTGTTGATGCATTTTCGGAAGTATTTTCCTGTAAATAACTAGGCAGCTTCCGTTTCATCAATTTCATCAATGGCTCGTCAATTTATAATAATAATAATAATAATAATAATAATAATAATAATAATAATAATAATAATAAGGGTACTTTTACCCCGCAGAAATCCACATGCACGGCACATGCTCAATGCGGCATAAGTATATATAAATACACTATATACAAAGTATGAAAAAAAGGAGAATATTCTTTAAAATAGCGTTTTAAAAGGTAGGTTTTAAGGTGGATTTTGAAAATGTTCAATGAGGAAGCAGTCTTTAAATCTATCGGAAGAGAGTTCCAGAGAACGGTAGCATTATAGGCAAAGGAACGGGCACCGAATAATTAAGTTTGTATTTTGGAACTTGGAGTAGGTGTTGACTGTTTGAGCGCAAGGAACGAATCTGTTGGTATAGTGACACTAACTTCTGTAGGTATATCGGAGCAGTATGGTTGACAGATTGGAAGGTAAGGCACAGGATTTTGAAATCAATTCTTTCTTGAATGCGTAGCTAGTGAAGTGAATTTAAGACAGGTGTGATCTGGGTGGATTTAGGGGATCTAGCGACAATGCGGGCGGCAGTATTTTGTATCTTTTGAAGACGATAAATTTGTTTTTGTGAAATTCCACAAAGAAGGCTGTTGCAGTAATCAATGCGTGAGAGGATGAGGGATCTTGCAAGGAGTGCTGCTGTGTCTCTTGTGATGAGGTGGCGGACATTGCCTATGTTCCTGATGTGGAAGTGACATACTCAGGACTAATGATGACCATCTGACGTTGCCAGACTGTCAACCTCTCTACTCTATATTCTGCATTTATAAGGTGTTTATTTGTTACCGGTAAATGTTTTCTTTCATGTCGGCTCAGGAATGATTTGATGAGAACGTTTAATTGGTTGAGAATTGAAGAAACTAGCGAATCTGTGTAATTATGCCAACGACCCCCTGTAGCCGAATGTTTTTCAATGCTTTAAATAATTTTCGAAAATATACCTTCTTAACGTAAGAATCCGACGTCACGGCAGTTTCTCTCAATAAAAGTTCACCTTTGTTGGCTTACCATGTACTAACTGATAAAAGCACTATCAAACAGAGACATCACAAAAGAAGAAGAGTTATTAGTTCATTATAAAAGCCAGTTTTAATTCATCAATTATTTCAGACATGTTACACATAGATAACAGCCACTAGAACATGTTTGATAAAAATTTAATTGACTAAGTGTCATGGCATGTCGTTAATGACTGTGTGGGAGACGTTGCATTGAAATTAGGCGATTTGAGTCAGGTATCTAAGAGATATACCAAACTCAATCTGTTAACTGAATAATTTAAGCACTAATGATTACTTAATCCTGTTCCCAACCGACTGAATAAAAACCTTAAAAACGTTCAGCATGAGGGGATTGTTAACGATCACTAGACGGGAAAATGTATTCTGGAAGAGCTATTGGCCACGGCAGATTACAAATGTTAGGTCGTTCTCCCACATTGGGAATTATTTCTAAACCTTACAACAGGTTTGTTTAAAGATACTATGGTTTCACCTAAAAATTTCCTAAAGAAATATCTGATGTCATGTTGGAACATCTGTTGAGATAATTTTCAGAAGTATTTGTACAAGAGGCACTGTATAAAAGTGCCGCAGCAAAACTGTACGTTGATGTACTTACATGACCACATATGGTATATACTTGACTATATCCGGTATATACTTGACTATATACGGTATATACTTGACTATATACGGTATATACTTGACTATATATGGTATACACATGACTTTATATAGTATATACTTGACTATATATGGTATATACTTGACTATATACGGTATATACTTGACTATATATGGTATATACTTGACTATATATGCACTACATATAACAATGCACTACTCCAACACTCTCACAGCGGGGATGTAAAACCACGTCATGGTTATGACGTCATATCATTGTGATATCATTATTTGATAATGTAAAACAATTGTGATGTCATGAACTTGACCGTAATAGAACATTGTTTAAAATCTACTGTCAAAACGATATCTCCTATGATATATCACTTGATCATCAACAAGCGATATCTTCTGTGGAAGACAGTTTTGGATGATAAAACATAATCTCAGTAAAAATGTGAAAGAGGATGTTATTTCTACATAAGCTCGAACCAACGGGATCTTAACTAACCTACCGAAGCAGTTCTAACCCGTAAGGGTGACTACAAGTGACATTCGAGCAGGTGCTATGCCATAGATAAACCGCAAATACACTTGAAATAAATAACAAACTTTCAAGTACTTCAACATCGAGGAATCATAGAAGACTTTTCATCTACTTAAGGGTTTAGGGTTTTATTTTACCTTTGAAATTAAATCATACATCTGTATGAATTAAGGAGCATATATGTCGTCATGTTTATGTAGATGTTTCTTTCGCTCCAACTTTATAGTTATACTTACGTATAAATGAAAAACATTCAAAAACTTTTAATCTGAAAATCTAAAAATCTCTGAAAATGGAAATTGCAAAAGGTAGTGGATATCTTGAAAATGGTCCAATTTAATATTGTTATATATGTTAACAAAACCCTAATAAATGTTAATAAATCCCTTATATATTTTAATTTAAGGGCTGCTTTATAACTTGTTTAAAACTGCACATGATAATGGTTGTATAACGACATATTCATGCTTGTTAACTTTTCTTTGATCTGTATGAGGTCATGGTTTGCGAACAGCTAATGGTCTGAAACAAAAATCATCTGATAAAGCTAATCATGATTTCAGATGGTATAAATGGCTGTTAAAGCATGTTAATCCTTTTTGAACCATAGTATACATGTGAGTGTTTGAATTCCTACAAGGGCAATTAGATCGGGTAATATAAAATACTAATATCTAGGCTCTCGTTTAGTATGCATAGTATATCACGGGTACTTTTATAATATTAATTTAAGTGATATGCAAATATCACCTCCTCTTCTCTGTCTAGTCCATATACGCATCAAGCTGTAAGCACAGGTGATGAGATGGTGTGTTCAATCATAATACTTTTGTCGACACACAAACAATGAACATGCAGATCATATTTCAATGTGTATAAGAAAATAAAATTCAAACGTAAAGAATGTAAATGATTATCTAGGTTGTACGTTCAATTGAAATATGCATTTATCAATAGTGAAAATCTTAAGTTAATTCTTGAGTTAAAATTCTATAGATAAAATTGTCCTAAATACTTACTTTCATTGATGCAATATTTTGTGTTTTTGCAATAACCTACCTTTTAACAAAGTACATGTATTAAAGTTATCTGACTAGTGTAATTATGAAGAGTTCTAAATATGCTTAAAATACTCTTTTTTCTGAATCTGGCAGCAAAGCTTTCAATTCCAAGTTATTAATCTGTCTCCATTTTTACTGAGTTGGAAATTTCTTCTATTCCAAGTAAAAAAGGTCGAGCAAAAATGGCAATACTCGATTTTCTGTCATCATCGTTTTATATATATGCTTTTTTTGTATTATGTCAAACAAATTTTGCAATATAATATGTTGCATGAAATTGAACTTAATTCTTCTGTTTGAAACAGGGATTTTATTCTAGCTGCAAGATACCGGAGACTGCCTGTGAAGATTTGTCTTGATAAATGTGGTTTTGAATAATATCTTTCATGCTTTATGAAACTTGTTCTTCCATTCTCCATTTTTCTCACTTGCTTTTCCTCAGAGTAAGATTTTGTGTGTGTCATGATCAACCTTTTATTCGGGCACTAATGAGGCTTTCATCTAAACGAATTATTCTTATCATCAAAACCATGCACGTTCCATTTTGCAACTATGCAAATGCAGCTTTAAAACAGCAAAGTTCAATTTCTTTCAACCTTCAGGGTCTTCATTCGGTTGTATCTCAGTAACATGATCCCACTTTGATTGACCTCTTATATTTATACCATCAAAAACATCCAAATCAGCAATAAACATACATATTATTATTGAAACAAAACATTCAAGAAATTATTAGATAGGTAGGTAGAAGTTAAATTGAAGGCACTGTGGACGATTATGAACACAAAAAAGCGATTTAAACTATATCAGTATATCAAAGTTTTAAATAAAACAAAACATCTTTTTTGCGAGATACTATGTATCATAACTATTTATTACTCTTACTGTTAGTATCTTTCAAACTTCATGAAACTAGTTCTGTTGTATTTCAGTATCAAAATCCCAGTGTTGTTCTGTTTCTTTTGTTGGTAGCATCAAACTCTTACAAAAATATATAACAATGTTTTCGAAACGAAAAATTCAAGAATTATTATAGTGCAAGGGATACATATAGATAGAAAATCACTGCAATGCATTGTGGACTTTAACTCTTACCTCCTTGATATTTACAAAACAGCTCCTTTGCGAGGCACTACCTATCATGTGAAGACAAGCATTGTATTGTTTTAATTTCGCAAACCAAATGCCAAACGTTCACACTCAATACTAAGTGGTCTAACAGAAATCAGTTTTCAACATATCATAAAGATTACAAGCATGAATGTTTGGATATATTGATTTTGTTAGACATATATGCGTACGCGTCCTTCAAAACAACCCAATCAAAATCTGAATCAAGCAATCCAAAAGTTCAATTATTTAGTATGAATTGAAATAATATCATACTTCTATTAATATGTTTTACCTAACTGCAAAGGGAAAGACATCTATCGTTTATGCTAGAGTGTGCAGATGTTGTGAGGATGAATATTCTATCCAAGAAAATAATTACAGACGAGTTAAAACATGTGTTGTGATTTTGTCCTTCTAAAGAAAGGAATTTTTTCAGACGCTTCGTTATGTGTTAAGACAGTAGTGGTGACACCTTGTCAGGTGCCCTGAAGCAATAACAAAATTACGTTATTGCATTGTTGTCGCATGTCCCGTTGTGGAAAGCTCAGAATACAATCATTTTTAAGAAGATTTGAAAGATGGCCTGTAATAAAAACAAATTTCTCGTTGGAAACACACAAAATACGGTTGGTTCCTTTTAAAAATAGATTAATCTTATTTAAAGGCAAAATATTAACGCTTAAGTTACCAGTGGGATATATGTTACGTCAGATTAGGTAATGATACTTTGTAAAATGATCTCAGGTAAACAGAGTAATTTTAATCTTAAAATGGTGTCTTGTGAATTGGACATTTCAACCAATCAGAATCGAGTATCCAACACTTTCGTGTTAGAATTGCAAGTATACTGTGATTATCTGTGCATGTATGTTAACTATCTATGGTATATATATAAACTTCTGTTTTATCATTTGAAATTGCATTTGAACTATGAGAATTAGCAAATGGAGCATTTAAGAAATCATTTCTTTTGGAAAGTTTTAGTAAAGGTAATATGTCTCTTGTAATTTTGTTCTTTCTGTCAGTTATTTATAATATTTTACCTTTAATCTGCTTAGATCTGCACATGAGTATATGTAGGATATGTTGTGAGGCAAAAGCACATCCACAATATTTTCATCAATGTCTAATGAAGTAAGATTGCATATTGTCAACAAACTTGATTACAATTTGCATGACATTATTTTATTTTGCGTATGATGTTACATAGATTTACTTCGGAAACACCGTTTTCCAGTCAAAGATGATGTGCAAACACACAATCCATGTGTACCAAATAACGTATGTTAGAATTGTAATCATAAAGACAGGTCTATAGGGTAATCGGGTCTTAATGGTGTCTTGACCAAGTGAAGAGCCATTGTCGACAATTAGCGTTCCGCGCTACATTCATTGCTCTTGTGATCCCGTCGAGTACACCAGGTCGACAGAAAAGGTTTATGTCAGTCAGTACGGTTGGATAGAGCTCTAGTTCAGAGCAATACGACTGGTCTAAATGGTAATCGAGTTTCTAGCTAATTTGCTGTCATGTTCTTACACTGGTTGTACCATTTTGTTCAGTATGAATTGCTCTGTATATTACTTGTCTGGCAATTCTGTCTCGTATGGTCAGGGCCTCCTTTCACAAAGCAACCTTAACTAAGGTTAACCTTAACTCCCATTCTTTCAAATTGCACCTTAAGACTTACGATCACCTTAAGGCTTTGTGAAAGTAGGCCCAGGTGGATATCAATGTTCCCGCCACTCAGTCTGGACCAGGAAATTTATATAACTCATTGTTTAGGCATTTCAGTTTTCATAATTCTATTAACTTCTGATAAACTACTTTCCTATGAATATTACAACTTTGTTTTTGCAACACGTGATGAACGTTTGACGGGGGTGTAGATTGATAGGTAACTGAAGGTGATTAAAAAAGATAAAAGTCAATCAAAATGTATTAATATCATACACGAATAAACCTACATGTGTACGTCCATCTCATGATTACTAAGTCTTAACAAATTACAAGGTGCTGGCTATGTAATACATTTCCAAACGTTCAAGACTTGGTCTAAATGTATAAAGCTCAAGAATGAACTAACAACTCCCCTTGTTGCTGATCACCATTTACTATTATCTAATAAGTTGTTATTACCGAGTTTAACAATTGTTTTACTTTTTGCATTCTTTGAACGATTTTGTTCGTTGTTGTATTTGAAAAAAAATTAACCACCATACATAGGGCGTCAGGCATACCGCCGATTGGTGAAGACAGTATTTTTTATTGAAGCAGCATTACACGTTTACATATTACATTAAAGTTTGATTCTAAATAGAACAATGTAATATTCGTTCATCAAAGTGCATGTTACTCTAATGCAAACAACTCAAGTTATTTTGGATATAAATAACACTTAAAGTTGCTTAGTCAAAATAGCAATTGTACCTATACAAAGGAAACTGAGTGAAACACTATTTATATAGTAGGTGCTATTCTTGTTTGGCACCAAGCCATAACAACCAAACTGCTTACTGACACTTCTCTTAACACAAATTGCAAATGAAAAGATGCTGCTTCCATTTCCACGTGTTTTATAACTGCTGCAATAAACATTCTTAGTAATTCTATATACTTGGCAGTTTGTGGTGATAAGAGAAGTGGTAAAACAAAACGTTCCACAGATGTATTGTCTCCTTGTTGGCTATATTTCGATGCTTATAATCTCCCTGAGGGGATATTTTTTCTTCATATAAATTTCCTGTATTGAATGTCATTTAGATATATCTATAATTTGCATAAATGGAGGCTTGTTATTAACAAACATCAGTATAATTTATTGATTTCATTATTGTCCTTAATGTCCTGAATCAAATTAACAAAACGGAACAATGCCAACAACTCCGGAAAACATGATTGCTTGCTTCCTATTTTCGAACTTGATCAAGTCGTGGTATCCTGAAGCCACATGTCTAATTTAGCAGTAAATCTGAAATTGTTTTTCAGAATTGCTGTCCACTTTGAAGATGCTCTTGAACAACATGTAAGTCCCCAAAACAGAACGATGGCAATATCTCCGGGGGAAATAATGGCACGCTGATCATTTTAACCTTCATGAAGGTATTCGTAACCTGAAGCCCATGACCGAAATTTGGAAATCCTACCTTAAACAGTTGCTTAGATGCAGTTTTCCATGAAACTCTGACGGATGAAGAGAAGCACCCAAACCAAATTTTGTGGTATTCTTTACCTCAAAGATAGTTTAGATTTCACACTTTGTTTAAAATAGACATTTGTCTAAAATAATGAAAAGATATCTCTCAAGGGATATGACATCAACGGCAGAATCGAACTCACATCCTTGGGGTCCGTGAGATAGCACACTAACCACAACTCATTTGCGAGAAGACAGGTGAATGAGGTTTATGAAACAATCAGTTAAACAGAGGTTAAGATGTCCTTACGGTTTTTGTGGGGAATCAAGATTTCGTTTTGAATACACTTAAGATGTATATAAATATTCTTCAAAGGTAATATCACCGTAGTATGATTAAAAAGACCAAATCCAATTAGTGGTTCACCACGTGAATATTCAATGGTCATTTGTAGATCCTCTGAACAATTTGCACATACATGTAGGTTTCCTCAGATGTCAATATCGGTCACATCATTTTTCCATTGTCAATTGTAAAACATCCGACTTAGTTTTTCAAATGTTTTTTTTCACAGAAGTCGATGTTGGCCACATAACATATCTATTGCTGTATAAGACACCTCTGATTTACAAGAAAGACACTTCATCTTCTATATGCTTTAGATGGTTAAACCCTGTGAAAGAAGTTTCTTGGAAATAATGTGGTTTAACACATGTTCAAAAGATAAATAGTTGGTTTAAGTTGATGAAACTGAAATCCATTGAAGATGCTGAACACATCCGTTGATGTTATGAGTTACAGGTTTCCTATTGATATATTCTTTTCAGAGACAAATTTGGTTTTACTGTTTAAAGATTATCCAGTATTTTTTACAATTCCTGTAAGCTGTCGTTGTATATTTATTTACAGCAAAATGCCCTGAAGATACTCTACATTGAAATATTACTAATAATTTACAATGTATTCATGTAATCGGGTCTACATTATCATAAAGTTGTGGTAAATGAAGAACGATTTCAGAAGTGAGTGCAAAGGGAAATTAAGCATTTCCGTCTAATGCATTACTCTCTATGGTGTTCAAAAATATATGTTATATTTGCTTTTAACTCTTCTGAAACGTGTTAAAAGGCCGATGAAAAAACAAAATGTTCTCAGTAAGATAAAAAGGGGATGTTTTCATGTTATTTTTGCTTTAATTTAGCTTGAATAATCAGCATCTTATCAAAATCCCTGAAGCCGTTGCAAGTGATTACAAGTGACACTTGCACAGGTGCAATGTCCTTAGTGAAAGAAATGTTTGAAAACACTTCTATGAAATTACATACTTTAAATTACTTTTAAGGAAACATACATGTATGATCTTTTTCATCTACTTGAGCTGCATTAGTTTTTACTTATCTTTAAAATGAGAATATACATTTGTATGACTTTAGCAGCGTGTATCTCGACCATGCCAAAACATTTCTTCAATTAGATACTTTCATTCACTACCACTTTAGTAACTATAAGCACAATAACTGTAAAATATTACCATTAAACCATCTATCAAACAATTGGCAAGTGAAATGTAACATATTGATGTCATCTCGTTGTCAAATGAAATTGGGACTGAAAATGTAATTTAAGATCGTATTAATTAATATTCAACTTCAGCATTGTTGTTTGAGACCATATTTCTCGTGATATACCAATGCGAAAGTGAATTTAACATCGTTAGTGTACACATTTAAACGGTTCTCATCCTTTTTGATTTTTTTCTTATGTTTGTGATGTCAATTTATAGCAATTGATGTAACACATATCATTTTGAAAAGTGATTGTACTATACAGACATGTTCATACCTGTAACTTTATTTTGAACATACTTTGAATCAAGCTCGTACCACTATAATGACGTTATGAACGTTTTTCCATCCAGACATCGTGATATTTCCAAAGACCCTAGTTTTCTGTGTTTTATCATTCAGTGGATTGCAAGTTAATCTTGTTTATCTTTTTGGCTTCTTAACCTGATATAATAAAAAGGAAAATGGAAAGGTTAACGGGTTCAACACAAAGAATATTCAATAAGACTAATTTGTAATGAAATAATCTAATGAATCTGAAAAAAAAGTTACATTAAAATGATTAAGTTACATACACCCTACTCTATTTCACATTCACATTCGTAATTTTTCAATACACGGAATGTGATATCCCTTTTGGGCAATATTATTTTCACTCGATCGCTGATTTCGTCTGGAAAGGAAATTCCGAACCAGACTGACTTTATTTATCAAGATTTGTTCATTCAAGCTCGATGTTGATACCAGTACCTTTGTAGTATGGATGCAAAACTCTTGTACATTTTATCCATTACCACTCTTAATCAATTCAAGAAACGGCAGAAATTAAATGTAAAACTAATTGTGAGGAAAACCTATATCTGATCTTGTTACGATATCAATAATCCTTGGGATTCAAATTTAAGTTGAAAAAGTTTTGTCAGTAACTGCTCTAGGAAGCATTTATACGCTGGTATGTTAATGTCCAACAAGTTACGTTGGATAGTAATGTTCTTTATAACAACAACGTTGCAAGCATGGGACTTTCCTTGGTTTCAGTGTTGGTATAATTTCATGCACTAAAGAAGCTGACTATTCGTAAGAACTTCTTTATCCTTTTAATTGACTTAGCGCCAGATAAGAGTTTACCGCGCCCCCTGAAATCAAGGGAGTTACCTCTTAAGCTTGTAAGGTCCCACAAACAACAGAACGTTGTAACTGACGGCAGTGCTATTGCCACTGACATTCCTTGTGATATAACCATTTAGTTTTAAATACCGGCAAAGATCTTTTATCTAATTTGTACACTTAATTTAAGATATAATTAATATACAGCTTTAACATTATCATTTCTGTTAGTGAGTACAATGTTCATGTTAATCGTATGACTTAACAATGCATTACATGTAATTGGATAATCGAGAGCTTGCGATTCTAATTTCTCCAGTTAATTCTTTTGAGACAAATACATATATCTAAGTCATACGTAAAATGCATATTATTGGCCTGATTTGCCTTCATTCAGTAACTGTTTGGTATGTAGAACAAATATTAACACAACTTATAACTGATTTCAGTTAATATGATAGTGAATGCTACAACCTTATATAACATTCCTTATTTCATAACTGAAGATTTTTTTATCTTGATCTTGCTGACTTTGTTTAGTTTTGGTCAAATTTTTAACATTTCAAGAGGCTCAAGTCCTATAAAACCTTTAACATACCAGTCGTAAGCACATGGTATATCCATACTATGAGTATATTTGTATTTTCTGTCTTTAATGAAATTCAAACTACTTAGCAACCGTTAGTTGGTAGAAATAAGAAAAAGTTAGTAATAACATCAGTCAAAAAAGAAAGATTTTAGGAAATGGGATCGTGGGTTTACGTTGTCTTCAGTGATTATGAAATTGTTAATTCGTCCTTCAGGATGATTAAGATATGTTCTTAAGGCAGAATTAGATTCTAAATAAAAAAAATTCAAAATGTATATATTCGTTGCACCATCTTGAATATCTTGATGGAATTGCTACACATTATAAACTTCTGAAATTTTAAAATGTTTATTCTCCACACACTGAAAATGAAGCCGTTCAGGTGGTATGTAATTAAAACAACCATTGTGAAAGTGAAAGTAACCTCAATAGTGACTTCATTAGGATGTACAACGTAGACTTTACTCACTATTTACATTTTTTATTAGGTGAATTTCATGGCTCTACTGTCAATTCATATGCAATTTAAACAGATCTACATCGACTCTTTTTTATATCATGTTATTATAGTCGTTCTAACATTTGTTATAAGAGAGGTCACCCTGATGACCTTTCAAAGTAAAGGAAAGAGCAATGATTGAAACCAATCACGTTTGACGTCTTAAAGAGGCAAAACGATGCCAGCTTCCTACTCAATCATAAGGCTTATGCATTATGTAAAGCATCAACTATTTTTCATCCAAATACGTCTTAAGTTCAGCATGAACACTGCTAGAAATCTTCCATTAAAACTAACTGTCCCAAACTAGCAAAATATATAACCTCCTTAGAACCACACCATTTATGATTCGAAGTTTCCTTCTCTCAAGCAAATTCTCTACAAAAGTCAAATATCCCTTCCATGATGTCCGTATTAACAATTCTGTATTAACAACAATCTATATGAAGCGACCACTTCATAGATCGAGTAATTACAGACGATCTATTATTGGCCTGCAAGAGAGGTCGTCCCAATGACCTTTCAAAAACTAAATCACATTTGACGGTTTAACAGGCACAGCTTTTGCCCGAACTTTAGACTTATATAAACTTTTGTTCAGTTTTCAATAAAAGTGTCAACAAAGGCTTTTAAATAATCAGTTGGATTCTTTTTTTTCTAAAGAAAGAGGACGTTTGATCGGTTGTATAAAAGTTTTAATTGTGTTATGAGTATATGATGTTTTCTCTACATTCTGTTCTCTTAGATTACGATGAAAAGATCACTAGTTAAGATTTTGCAGTTATGACTTATCTTTCCTTACAATCATCTGTCGTAAGTATTGAACTTAAGCATTTGGCTCTAACAAAGTGGTTATTGTCGGGTACGTGAGTTCTTGTGCAATGTGTAGCCATTAATGTTTAGAAATTAAACTAAAGCATATGCAGATTAAGAATTAATATCTTTCAATGCATCACAGCATCGGTAAAACCATCGAAAAGATAATTTAGGTTGCTCGCGGCTTTCGGAATTAAGCTCAGCTCCATGGACGTCAAACGGTATCGCGATGTTTTGAGGCTCAGGCGAGATATGGCGTCTTTTCTGATTGGATAAGCGGCAAAATGTCAAAGTTCATGGGGAAAGTCATTATTATCGTTCAATGTCAGATCAACAATATGACATGATATCAAAACTTTTTATCTAAATTTGTTTAAATTGAGTCTAATGCACTCAAAATATAAACTATTCTTAGTGTATTTTCATGTTTCTCTTACACTTATTTTTTTATTTTCAAGTCATACATAGATTTTGTCTGAAACATGTACAGTGATGAACAATAATATAAACAAATCATTAAATGATAACGATATATCTACTTATTTTGCAATTCACCTCTCGATTGTATTTATTATTTTCAGCAGAGTCGTTGTTACCGCAATAATGAGCATGTAATCATAATACTATTTGTGGTAAATTGAAGCAGCTTGATAAAGGTCAAGCTACAATCATCATCAAACTTTAATGGTTTTAAAGTTCACAATATTTTTATTAAAAAAATATCGCCTCAGTTCGACCTCCAACATGTTTCAGAGACATTAATGTTGGTGGACTGAATGTCACCATGCAGATTAACCACACATGAAAACAAACCTCAGATAACACAAACACTTGACGCGTTATGCCAATAATATTTTTTATGAAATAATTGCAATATTGCAATTCCAATTGAATTATATATACAAGGGTCACTCTTTAATTCTCTCTCTCTATCACCAACAACTACTAGGACAAAAACCTGTAAGCAAACTGCGGAAACAGAAGTATTTAACCGCCGCATAGTCCTAGTAAATGAGAACATAATTGTTTTAATGAGACACTTTGTAGGAATCAATCTCGTCTTTAAGACTGAGTGTTTTAACAGAAACCACGGTAAAATCTCGAAGGTGATTAAATAAGGATTCAGAATCAATATCACTTTGTAAAACCTCATTTACAGGCAACATTAGGGAACTTAAAGGTAAAGATAAGAACCCTCCGGGGCCATCTTTAATGATATAACTGCAGAACTAATTGGTAATGAAACGTGTTGTTTAATATGACTAATATTCTTATACTCTTTCACCACAAGAGTTATGTTATACCAGTAAACCTTTAATTATAATGTATCATAACAAATGTCACAGTTTTGTCAAATGTCAGCACAAATACATTTTAGTTATTAGATTAGTTTGGAATGTACCACGTCAAAATATACTTTTCCCTGGGACTTCCGGTTTATTGGTTTAAGCTTCTGTCATTAATCCATAAACATTGAATAACTTATCATAACATGGTAATTATAAGAAATGTTTAACATGATTTGATTTTTAACAACATTCATGTCTTTGGTTTTGAAAACATAATGTACGATTTATTTATATATTTTGAAAGTTATTGTTTGGTGTGCAATGTACTAACACCAATTCAGTTATATATTCAGAATCCATGGTTATATATTGCAATAATCTATTCTTTTACACTGTATTAAAGTGATCTTTCGAGTCCTATCAAAAAGATAATTTAGATAGATTTAGATTTAGAAGTAATTCTTTCTCGGCTACAATTAAGCTGAAAACATATTCTTGAAACTAAATAAGTCGAGTAACTAATGTCAAGACGAGATTTCCTGAAACGTAAGCCAAGGTCACATCAAGACTTCTTTATACCATGTCAAACACATCTCAGTAATCTAATCTCAGTAAATTAAGATCTTAATCTACGCTACGCAGAATATACTTCTCGTGGTTTAAATCAGCCAATCAGCGACTTGGCTCGACAAGCGTTGGTTTTTGGTTCGCGAATACATGTATGATTTTAGATTCTCGGAATACAAGCATTTACGATTGTTGTGTAGAGCTGTCAATAACAGACATAATGCATCCATATCCCATAATGATACAAACGTTGGATTAAATCGTCAAAAGTTCCACCTGTTGTTATCTTTTTATTTCACTGAGAACACATATAGGTTTAGAATATTTCACCTGTATGTTATCTAAATTATTCTATTTTCAAACAATATTTCTACTCACCTGCTGCAAGATACCGACGACCTCGAAGCTGCCTGTTTTTAATCAAAACATGGTCGGGGATACTGATACAGTCAAGGAGAGTCATCATTTATAAGGCAGAATTTGTCAAGCATCATCAATGATAATTCTTAATGTAGGTTCCAGGACAACCAACTTTGGTTTTTCATGATTGTTAATTACAACAACTTGAAAAGAAAAAAGAAAGATTTTATGTACTGTACATTTTGTTCATAAAACGTACTTATGATGTGTAAACATTGTAGGCATTCTACATTCAAATTTGAAAATCTTTACCGGAACATGGTGCTTCCTAGAGCAAGTCCATTTATTTGAGTATTTCAGCTTGAGTACAACAAACCTGTTATTTAGATAAAACCTCTCAGGTAAATGCATTAATCTGTTTTATTGTTGGATTATTCTCGGATATTGTAGTAACCGGCATGATCTGTGAAGTTATTCCGGGAATTATCAAATTGCATCCTTCAAAGTTACTATTGTTATTGTTTTGTTATTTCGTTTATTGTGGTTAAATTAAAAACAGTTACCTTCTTTTATGATATATGCCAGTTCCAAAGTACTTCAGACGTGCGTTTTGAGTAACATTCAGACTTAGATTTGTGTTAATCTCCTTGTTTACAGATGAGTGCTGATTTCGTCTGGAGAGGAAATGAAGAACCCCGACTAACCCTGATTGGCGAAAGTGTATTTATTCAAGCTTGATAACCATTTCAAGATTAAGGCTTCGATAGAGAATTAATAGAACGATGTCTAGTTATAAAGCGAAATATAACCGAAACAAGTAACTTTAAATACAGAATATTTTTTTAAATCGTGGTTACCATATGCATTGATGTTAATCTCATCTTTACGATGTTGCAATTTAGTTTGTAACATTGTAAGATTGTTACGGTTTAAAAAAACAAATATTTGCAATAGTAAAACTTTTAAACCCATATACGCAGATTTAGGCAACACTGGGCAGTGTGAAGTTGGTTACTTATTCCTTATTCCTTATTCGATATTCAAATTTTCCATTTACTTATTCGAAAAAGTCTTCTGAGGGTACCAAGGAGTGGTTGTACCACCTTGTACCTATACTCAAATGAAAGATAATTCAATGACCTATCCAATGAGGTATAATACATTTTGATACATAGAGGCGGTCGTACCGTAAAGTCACGATAAGCGTTACTGTGTCAAAATAATTATAAACAACTTCTGAGAGTATCAAGGAATATTTGTACCACCTTGTACCCATACTCAAATGAAAGATAATTTAATTACCTATCAAATGAGGTATAATACGTAATATTACATAGAGGCGGTCATACCGTAAAGCCACAAAATGCGTTACTATTTACCCAAAATGTTAAACAACAACTTCTGAGAGTATCAGGGAATATTTGTACCACCTTGTACCCATACTCAAATGAAAGATAATTCAATGACCTATCCAATGAGGTATAATACGTTATATTACATAGAGGCGGTCATACCGTAATATCACAATAAGCGTTACCATTTACCCAAAATGTTAAACAACAACTTCTGAGAGTATCAAGGAATATTTGTACCACCTTGTACCTATACTCAAATGAAAGATAATTCAATGACCTATCCAATGAGGTATAATACATTTTAATACATAGAGGCGGTCGTACCGTAAAGTCACGATAAGCGTTACTGTGTCAAAATAATAATAAACAACTTCTGAGGGTATCAAGGAATATTTGTACCACCTTGTACCCATACTCAAATCAAAGATAATTTAATTACCTATCAAATGAGGTATAATACGTTATATTACATAGAGGCGGTCATACCGTAAAGCCACAAAATGCGTTACTATTTACCCAAAATGTTAAACAACAACTTCTGAGAGTATCAAGGAATATTTGTACCACCTTGTACCCATACTCAAATGAAAGATAATTCAATGACCTATCCAATGAGGTATAATACGTTATATTACATAGAGGCGGTCATACCGTAATATCACAATAAGCGTTACCATTTACCCAAAATGTTAAACAACAACTTCTGAGAGTATCAAGGAATATTTGTACCACCTTGTACCTATACTCAAATGAAAGATAATTCAATGACCTATCCAATGAGGTATAATACATTTTGATACATAGAGGCGGTCGTACCGTAAAGTCACGATAAGCGTTACTGTGTCAAAATAATTATAAACAACTTCTGAGAGTATCAAGGAATATTTGTACCACCTTGTACCCATACTCAAATGAAAGATAATTTAATTACCTATCAAATGAGGTATAATACGTAATATTACATAGAGGCGGTCATACCGTAAAGCCACAAAATGCGTTACTATTTACCCAAAATGTTAAACAACAACTTCTGAGAGTATCAGGGAATATTTGTACCACCTTGTACCCATACTCAAATGAAAGATAATTCAATGACCTATCCAATGAGGTATAATACGTTATATTACATAGAGGCGGTCATACCGTAATATCACAATAAGCGTTACCATTTACCCAAAATGTTAAACAACAACTTCTGAGAGTATCAAGGAATATTTGTACCACCTTGTACCTATACTCAAATGAAAGATAATTCAATGACCTATCCAATGAGGTATAATACATTTTAATACATAGAGGCGGTCGTACCGTAAAGTCACGATAAGCGTTACTGTGTCAAAATAATAATAAACAACTTCTGAGGGTATCAAGGAATATTTGTACCACCTTGTACCCATACTCAAATCAAAGATAATTTAATTACCTATCAAATGAGGTATAATACGTTATATTACATAGAGGCGGTCATACCGTAAAGCCACAAAATGCGTTACTATTTACCCAAAATGTTAAACAACAACTTCTGAGAGTATCAAGGAATATTTGTACCACCTTGTACCCATACTCAAATGAAAGATAATTCAATGACCTATCCAATGAGGTATAATACGTTATATTACATAGAGGCGGTCATACCGTAATATCACAATAAGCGTTACCATTTACCCAAAATGTTAAACAACAACTTCTGAGAGTATCAAGGAATATTTGTACCACCTTGTACCTATACTCAAATGAAAGATAATTCAATGACCTATCCAATGAGGTATAATACATTTTGATACATAGAGGCGGTCGTACCGTAAAGTCACGATAAGCGTTACTGTGTCAAAATAATTATAAACAACTTCTGAGAGTATCAAGGAATATTTGTACCACCTTGTACCCATACTCAAATGAAAGATAATTTAATTACCTATCAAATGAGGTATAATACGTAATATTACATAGAGGCGGTCATACCGTAAAGCCACAAAATGCGTTACTATTTACCCAAAATGTTAAACAACAACTTCTGAGAGTATCAGGGAATATTTGTACCACCTTGTACCCATACTCAAATGAAAGATAATTCAATGACCTATCCAATGAGGTATAATACGTTATATTACATAGAGGCGGTCATACCGTAATATCACAATAAGCGTTACCATTTACCCAAAATGTTAAACAACAACTTCTGAGAGTATCAAGGAATATTTGTACCACCTTGTACCTATACTCAAATGAAAGATAATTCAATGACCTATCCAATGAGGTATAATACATTTTAATACATAGAGGCGGTCGTACCGTAAAGTCACGATAAGCGTTACTGTGTCAAAATAATAATAAACAACTTCTGAGGGTATCAAGGAATATTTGTACCACCTTGTACCCATACTCAAATCAAAGATAATTTAATTACCTATCAAATGAGGTATAATACGTTATATTACATAGAGGCGGTCATACCGTAAAGCCACAAAATGCGTTACTATTTACCCAAAATGTTAAACAACAACTTCTGAGAGTATCAAGGAATATTTGTACCACCTTGTACCCATACTCAAATGAAAGATAATTCAATTACCTATCCAATGACGAATAACACATTTTAATACATAGAGGCGGCCACAATATCACAATAAGCGTTACCATTTAACCAAAATGTTAAACAACAACTTCATGAAGTGACATCACACATCATGTGACAAATGATGCTGATGACTGGAAATGTGATGTAGTTATAAGGAAGTAATATTTGAATTTGTATAGTTGGATTAAAATAAGCATCTTAGTAATATGATCTTATGTAAAGATGATTTACAGAATCTACTTGATATCTATTATTCTGGAGAGTTCTGTCATCATGCCAAGTTTTAACAAGTAATTACTTGACATGCTATCTCAATTTGCCAATATCGAGACGTGTGATCCTTTTTGGGTCATTGGGGCAGGTTGAGACAGTGATAACGGGGTAGATTGGGACAGTTTCCCAATGTGCAATGTTACATTTTGACGGCGTCCCCATGGCCTTATTCTGATGAATGTATCTGAATATATGTATATAAAATAATTAAAGTCCAAATCGTAATAAATAATATGATAAACAATAACCAGTAATATCTTCAGGAGTGCATTTCAAGGGTTACATGCTAACGGGGGCTCCTGCTGGTTCTAGAGGAACTGCACACACTACTGGATTAATGACCACAAATATTTTCAGTGAGTGAGTTGACCACTTTGTTGACCACGGAAAGTGTAGTGTTGATAATAAGGTGCTACTTCTGTTCGACCGCAACCAGGAGCCATGTATCCCATTGCAGTCAAAAACTACAGCATCTTGACAAAATGCGTACAGTCCCTTCATTAAATTCTACAATCAGAGTAAAAATGCTTAGCAATAAGACCATGCAGGGGTCACAATGACAATATTTTATATCACAGAATTACCGGGAACATCATATCCCAGGATATTTACGAGTTAGGACATTTCTTTAAATTTACTACCTACGAGGGCAATTATATTGAAGTTCATATTTTTCAAACGATGCCCAAGGGCAACATATCACTTTTTCATTGTGACGTCACGTCATATACAATGTTTTGACGTCTCAGTTCGCCTATGACATATGCTCGGAGGTCGATTTTGGTAACTTCCTTTCATTTCGCGACTTCGGTAATAAACAGAATATCATATTCGTACCGTGACCATGACATACTATGTTAACGACACTAATATTTAGTCATTCGTGTCGTAAACATAGTATGTCATGGACACTCACATAATATCCTCTATATAATGACATGTACACCGACTTGATCGAAATATGTTCGGTGAAGAGGAACTTCTTTTGTCACAGATAAACCTGAAACCCCTGCAACTTGGACCTCGAAACCATTCTGTCCCACACATGGAAGCACATACTAAAGATGCACACCATGGACTACCAGATACAAGCACCAGATATGCACACATGGGTCATCAGAAGCACCCAAGATTCACACATGGGCCACCTGTAATACCAAAGATGCACACATACGACCGCAAGTAACAATCACCCAATATGAACACATTGAATCATCAAAGCACCAAAGATGGACACATAGGACAACCAAATACAAGCACCCTAGATACACACATGTCACACATGTAACCACAGGTTACAAGCATCTAAGATGCACACATAGGCCACCTGTAATTTACTATTTAAAAATGGCGCCACGTTTGCCAACATTAATTATTAAAGGTAGATCCAAATTTTGAATGATCCCACATTTGACTAGGGTACGACAACATTTTCTTTATCCGCGCAACAGAAAATTGAATTAACGGGTATATATTCTTAAATTTGTATTGTAAATTCTTAGAACTTCATGTCTTCTGAACGAGGACATCAACACCAACAAAACGGGTTTGAAACTGTTAACCAAAAAAATTAATGGTTTAGTGTGATTTTTTAATAAATGTTTTGCCAAACACACAATTTTCAGAGAACCTTTACTCCAATTTCTAAAATCTATATTTTCAGTTTAATCTAGATTGACAATCTAGACCCCATTTCATGCTTAACTGTTCTGATAATCTATCTTTCTAAAACAATTAAAGTTTCACCAGTAAGACACTATCATATCATCAGTATAAAAGAAGTACAAAATATTAAAAACCTCTTGACAAATGAATACTTTCGAACGTTCAATTCCTGAAAGTTTGCAATTCAACAACAGAGAGAAAAAAAGAAAATATTTGAAGCACATGTCTCTATGACGCCGCCTATTTTGTCAAAATAATAAGATTGAGTTTTAGAAATATTTTTTAACTAGATACTGTAGAACAAAAATATCATATTACTATTGTGCTGTATCCAGCAGGGAACCTACCTTGAGACTAAGTTGTCTTATCACAAAAACTTGCCAACCTCTTGTTAAGTATAAATGTTAAAGGTTGCCAACAATATTACGTTATTGCTCTATAATGATTAACGTATGTTTCTTGCCTTTCTTGTTGAGTGGTAAGGCTAGTATCCTAGGCCATTTAATGGATAATTTCCTGTTGTTCAAAACAATATTTAACGTAACATGTAAAAATGGTATGAGTTTGGATTTACCACATATAATCATTTCTGTAGGTCTTGCATAATGACCTTGCGCTTTGACGTCTATCAGATTATTAATGGCATAAATTACTTCATTTTGTTTCATTTACCGTTTCAGTTCACGGTATTGTTTATGGTCTCATCATTTTTACAGGCACAACAGATAAATATATCACACTCTGCTAGAAATGAACATTCTTCTCTAACATGGCTTTGGTCAATATTGTTATGACTTATGTTCATAACGTTTTGATAGTGATTGACTCTATGATTCTCTGTGATTTAAAGTTGCTGATGTATCAATTACCAGACGTTTAATTTGGTACAAAAACGGTTTTTTTTAATTCGATGACATCAGATCAATAATAATTTTCTCGTAACTGCTGAATTTGGTGTGACATTGTTGACGAAATGAGTTAGTTAGATTTTTGAAATTCTGTCAATATGTACCTCAAAGTTAGATTCTAAAACAATCTCATTAGGTAAAGTTCTACATTCAACATCATAGCTAGCGCTAGTGAAAAGTTTCCAAAACGTTGCTTGTTACATTAATCTTCAGATGACATTATACATACTACCGCATATACCACATCATTGATATTTTCATAGAGGTCACTTTTTGTTCTTAATTCCATATGTTTCAAGAGAAGTATTACTTTCGATTAAGACTGATTTTTCGGTTACTTCTTCAATCTATACATCGCCAACGACTGCACAATCTTGACATTCGATTAACATTAAGGATCTATTTCATATTGAAGTTTTTTTTGTCAGGTTGAACAGTGTTTGCAGATATAAGAACCGTAAACATCTTAAGTAATTATATCGATACATTTTATAAACGTAATTCATGTAAAACATCCAAATTTCATAGTCGAAAACATTTTGCTGTGACAGCAATATTTGATAAGAAGAGATGGGTGTCAACATTTACTGACATCGACTCATTACTGAAAATAAAGAAACATGAAAGAAAGACTTTAGTTAGTGCAACCCCAATGAGCACAAATAGTTACCCGGAAACGTCTCTTTTATTGAACAGGACGCTGAGGTTCCATTTTGTTCTGATAATGCAATTGTCAGAAGAGTTTTGAAATTTGGAAGCACCAAATGTTCTCAGATTGCCTACATTACATAGACAGAATTAAAGAAGTGGTTATGTTGCAAAACCTCCTGCCAGGTTTATATGTTGTCGTTGTGAAGGATGTAATCGCTTTGGTTTCCTGTCTGCACATTAAGGTCCGTCATCAAAATAAATCGAATATAATAATTGGAGGTCTGTTTCTGACTCATTAAAAACATTGCTCAAAATAATCAACCCTTTTAAATGTCTAGGATCACTTTTGATTGATGAAGTAATCGGATAAACACAGGCACATTAAAATAAAAATATGATAAGATGTTCCATTCAAAGATTTAAGGAATTTTGAGGCTTCAGAGTTTCGTTTTTTTAATGTTTAGGGTGACTTCGTCTATGT
Source organism: Phorcus lineatus (assembly GCA_921293015.1). Lineage (NCBI taxonomy): Eukaryota > Metazoa > Mollusca > Gastropoda > Trochida > Trochidae > Phorcus > Phorcus lineatus. The sequence goes on from OV121096.1 coordinate 42,722,335, forward strand.
ATTATAACGAGACCAGTTTCATTATAAAAACAGTTAAAATATCGCTTGTTTTTTGGTATACTTAGAAGGTGTTATCAGTATTGCTTGGTTGTCTCTGAAGTTTTTTTTCTGACCACAACTAACATTATGGTCACATATAAGTTTTGTTTTATTTAACGGGATTACCGCCACAATGTACCATGATACAACATACATCTTAGGATAGATAAACGTATTATTTTTTATTTGAGTAAACATCAAGATTGTAGAAAAATTCCTTGGTAACCTCAAAAATTGTTGTTCCATTGTGAAAATATTTTGGCGGGAGGGGGGGGGGGGGGGGGAGAGATTAAAATATCTGTATTAACATACCCTTACATGGTGCTCTGTACCATCTGGTCAAATATAACTAAAGGATGACCGCCTCTATTTGTAGTTACGAAATATAATTAATTGGATATAGATGCATAATCCTTCGAATGAGTACTAATACATCTTTACATTGTGATACAAATGTCTCTTTTCATCTTTAGACTATATTACTGCCGACACTGCAGAAAATTTTACTTCCTTTGTTGAGGTCTTTAACCTTTTACGGTATGACTGCTTCAATTGTTTTCTATGTTTATATTTTATTTGAATACCCTTACATGGTGGTACTTTTATTGTTTTGTACCCTCACAAGTCGTCATTTCCGTCAAGTTAACTCTAAAGTAAGCCCTGTTCTATGGACTCAAGGGTATGGCTGCCTCAATGTATTACATCTGACTTAATAGAAAATTTGAATCTTACAGGTGGATACCGTTATAGGGTACAAATGTACAAAGATTCTTTTGTGAGCAAGACATCGTTACTTCCGAAAATTCAGAAAAAAACATAGTTGTTCTGTTTACTATTATTATATACAAGTAAAAATACAATAACTGAGCAAAAAAGGAATAGGTTATAAATTTATCTCTGAGTCGAGAATACTTACACTGTGGTTCAAATACACCTTGGTACCTAAGAAGTAGTCCAGAAACGTTCTGTGAGATGAGTAATGAAGTTGCCATCCATAACATTGTCTTGTAGTAATACACACACTTCTTAATGCATTTGAAGAATTTCCGATTGGGTACTGATTCACGGTTTAACATTTTAAATACACAGTAACGATTTTTGTTCTCTGACGGTAGGTATGCCTCTATATATTAAAACTTATTATTCCTCATTTTATAGGTAATTGAATTATCTTTCATTTGAGTATAAAAACAAGGTGGTACAAATATTCCTTGATACTCTCAGAAGTTGTTGTTTAACATTTTGGGTAAATAGTAACGCATTTTGTGGCTTTACGGTATGACCGCCTCTATGTAATATAACGTATTATACCTCATTTGATAGGTAATTAAATTATCTTTGATTTGAGTATGGGTACAAGGTGGTACAAATATTCCTTGATACCCTCAGAAGTTGTTTATTATTATTTTGACACAGTAACGCTTATCGTGACTTTACGGTACGACCGCCTCTATGTATTGAAATGTATTATACCTCATTGGATAGGTCATTGAATTATCTTTCATTTGAGTATAAAAACAAGGTGGTACAAATATTCCTTGATACTCTCAGAAGTTGTTGTTTAACATTTTGGGTAAATGGTAACGCTTATTGTAATATTACGGTATGACCGCCTCTATGTAATATAACGTATTATACCTCATTGGATAGGTCATTGAATTATCTTTCATTTGAGTATGGGTACAAGGTGGTACAACCACTCCTTGGTACCCTCAGAAGTTGTTGTTTAACATTTTGGGTAAATAGTAACGCATTTTGTGGCTTTACGGTATGACCGCCTCTATGTAATATTACGTATTATACCTCATTTGATAGGTAATTAAATTATCTTTCATTTGAGTATGGGCACAATGTGGTACAAATATTCCTTGATACCCTCAGAAGTTGTTTATTATTATTTTGACACAGTAACGCTTATCGTGACTTTACGGTACGACCGCCTCTATGTATTAAAATATATTATACCTCATTGGATAGGTCATTGAATTATCTTTCATTTGAGTATAGGTACAAGGTGGTACAAATATTCCTTGATACTCTCAGAAGTTGTTGTTTAACATTTTGGGTAAATTGTAACGCTTATTGTGATATTACGGTATGACCGCCTCTATGTAATATAACGTATTATACCTCATTGGATAGGTCATTGAATTATCTTTCATTTGAGTATGGGTACAAGGTGGTACAAATATTCCTTGATACTCTCAGAAGTTGTTGTTTAACATTTTGGGTAAATAGTAACGCATTTTGTGGCTTTACGGTATAATCCTTTCTATGTAATATTACGTATTATACCTCATTTGATAGGTAATTAAATTATCTTTCATTTGAGTATGGGCACAATGTGGTACAAACATTCCTTGATACCCTCAGAAGTTGTTTATTATTATTTTGACACAGTAACGCTTATCGTGACTTTACGGTACGACCGCCTCTATGTATTAAAATGTATTATACCTCATTGGATAGGTCATTGAATTATCTTTCATTTGAGTATAGGTACAAGGTGGTACAAATATTCCTTGATACCCTCAGAAGTTGTTGTTTAACATTTTGGGTAAATGGTAACGCTTATTGTGATATTACGGTATGACCGCCTCTATGTAATATAACGTATTATACTTCATTGGATAGGTCATTGAATTATCTTTCATTTGAGTATGGGTACAAGGTGGTACAAATATTCCTTGGTACCCTCAGAAATTGTTGTTTAACATTTTGGGTAAATAGTAACGCATTTTGTGGCTTTACGGTATGACCGCCTCTATGTAATATTACGTATTATACCTCATTTGATAGGTAATTAAATTATCTTTCATTTGAGTATGGGTACAAGGTGGTACAAATATTCCTTGATACCCTCAGAAGTTGTTTATTATTATTTTGACACAGTAACGCTTATCGTGACTTTACGGTACGACCGCCTCTATGTATTAAAATATATTATACCTCATTGGATAGGTCATTGAATTATCTTTCATTTGAGTATAGATACAAGGTGGTACAAATATTCCTTGATACTCTCAGAAGTTGTTGTTTAACATTTTGGGTAAATGGTAACGCTTATTGTGATATTACGGTATGACCGCCTCTATGTAATATAACGTATTATACCTCATTGGATAGGTCATTGAATTATCTTTCATTTGAGTATGGGTACAAGGTGGTACAAATATTCCTTGATACTCTCAGAAGTTGTTGTTTAACATTTTGGGTAAATAGTAACGCATTTTGTGGCTTTACGGTATGACCGCCTCTATGTAATATAACGTATTATACCTCATTTGATAGGTAATTAAATTATCTTTGATTTGAGTATGGGTACAAGGTGGTACAAATATTCCTTGATACCCTCAGAAGTTGTTTATTATTATTTTGACACAGTAACGCTTATCGTGACTTTACGGTACGACCGCCTCTATGTATTAAAATGTATCATACCTCATTGGATAGGTCATTGAATTATCTTTCATTTGAGTATAGGTACAAGGTGGTACAAATATTCCTTGATACTCTCAGAAGTTGTTGTTTAACATTTTGGGTAAATGGTAACGCTTATTGTGATATTACGGTATGACCGCCTCTATGTAATATAACGTTTTATACCTCATTGGATAGGTCATTGAATTATCTTTCATTTGAGTATGGGTACAAGGTGGTACAAACATTCCTTGATACCCTCAGAAGTTGTTTATTATTATTTTGACACAGTAACGCTTATCGTGACTTTACGGTACGACTGCCTCTATGTATTGAAATGTATTATACCTCATTGGATAGGTCATTGAATTATCTTTCATTTGAGTATAGGTACAAGGTGGTACAAATATTCCTTGATACTCTCAGAAGTTGTTGTTTAACATTTTGGGTAAATGGTAACGCTTATTGTGATATTACGGTATGACCGCCTCTATGTAATATAACGTATTATACCTCATTGGATAGGTCATTGAATTATCTTTCATTTGAGTATGGGTACAAGGTGGTACAAATATTCCTTGATACTCTCAGAAGTTGTTGTTTAACATTTTGGGTAAATAGTAACGCATTTTGTGGCTTTACGGTATGACCGCCTCTATGTAATATTACGTATTATACCTCATTTGATAGGTAATTAAATTATCTTTCATTTGAGTATGGGTACAAGGTGGTACAAACATTCCTTGATACCCTCAGAAGTTGTTTATCATTATTTTGACACAGTAACGCTTATCGTGACTTTACGGTACGACCGCCTCTATGTATCAAAATGTATTGTACCTCATTGGATAGGTCATTGAATTATCTTTCATTTGAGTATAGGTACAAGGTGGTACAACCACTCCTTGGTACCCTCAGAAGACTTTTTCGAATAAGTAAATGGAAAATTTGAATATCGAATAAGGAATAAGGAATAAGTAACCAACTTCACACTGCCGCAACACTGGCTATTCTACCAATACCGTTTCTTCTCGATTACAAATTAGGAATTTTTCAACACGATAGTGTGAAAGGGAATATTATGACCCTTTTATTTGGGTTATGACGAAAGAAACTAACATTGCTTAATGTTTTTGCGACGGAAAACAGGCAATAAAAAAACATTTTGTAATATCTCTACAAATTTAAACTTTAAAAAAATCCCACTGCTCATTTCAATACACATTAATGTTATCATTGTTCAACTTTTGACATTCACTAATAGATTCACCAAGAAAATATATACACTTCTATCAAATTCCTCATTATTAAATTTCTAATTAATAAAGATAGCATAAAACTGTCTTATTTTTGTTATTTTTGCACTGAGTGACAATTTAGTACTTATTACTCGACATAACAAACACATGGCAGAATATGGTTCTAAAACAGGGATTCATTATTTGTAATTGACAAATGCACCATGACTAATCTATGCAATATTCACTATGAATACCTCATGCAAATGATATGACAGTAATTGTATTTAACAAATTATTTTAAAGATGTTTAATGGTTAGGAAAATTTTTGAAAATCATAAATGGATTTGCATTATGTCTATTACCCATATTTAAAACAAGGTTATGGGACTCAAAACAAACATAATGAAATTGATTAACTTTTTTTTTCATCGTCGTTCAGAAAAGATACATTTTGAAAAAGGACTTTCTTTTAAGAAACACAACTATGCAATGAAAAAACCCAGTCCACTGATTTAAACTTAAGAAAAATCTCCATATTTCTTGAATTTCCATTGTCCAAATGTTTTTACAATACAGACAGGATTTGATGATATTGGAAAATCCAAAGACGCAAAAATAGCATTTATATATAAGACTAATATCCGCCTACATTATATTAGACCATCGCCACCGCTGTCTCGTAGGGACGTCATGGACATCAAATGCTATAGGTTGATAATGCAATAAGAAGATTAACATGTGAAATCAAAGCTAATTGATTGCTCAATGGACATATAATGATCACTAAACATTGATGAATCTCAAATACAGGAATTACCGTAAATATTCTAGATCAAATATATTGTAACGGTCACAAAGGTCACTGACTTAACAGCCTTTAAAAATTACATGCTTGACCACATCCTCCCCTATATAAACAAGGCTAAATTATGGTTTAACAGGAATATAGGAATGGCAAAGTGATGAAGTCACAAAGCGATTCTTATTTTCGCCAAGGTAGCATTTTTTATATGTTCACACTTGTCATGAGCATATTTTGGTCTTATGTTAAATTATTATTATCAAATATTAAAATTTTGATATAAAAAGTGTACTTACTGTTTCCGTACCCCTATCACTCACAATTTATGAAGTGCACTGGAAAGGTCTAACAGAGATTCCAGTCATTTGCAGATTGGTAAATATATTATACTTATTTCATTTAAAACTTCTAGCGTCTTCAACTATATAAGAAGAGTAATTTCAAATTGTGATAACTCTCTATTGAAGGTGAATTCAATTTCTTGGGCTATATCATCTCTTAAAAGCGATAACTCTTGTATAAATCAAATACATTCTTTGTTAGTTTAGTGATTACACCTTGACACCGAACCAATATCACCTGGCAAGTTCCAATTTGTTTAGTTTCATTATAATCAATGGCCTTAGTCCTTTGGGGGCCAATGGTAATCGCAAAAATACAGAAAGCCATTAGAGAGGAAAGAATTGATGTTTGTTTCAACTTGCGTGACTAAAATACTAATGATTTCCAAACGAAATTGTCCATGATGTATCTCTTCTTTTTTTTTTGGGGGGGGGGGGGGGGGGGGGTCGGGGTTATGTGCCTGCGATTAAGACAAATATATAAGGCAAACTGATCTTTTGTTGAATTATAAGAAACTTTATAATGTAGATCTCATATTTCGTTTTGAACCTCTGAATGCAGTAAAGTTAATCAATTAATATTACAAAGTAAAAATTGATATAGAGATGAATATTTGTGGCACACAGATAATGCTTGTGATCTTTTCTCTCTTCTCTAGCCTGTAATACAAATGATGACATTTGTCTATACACTGAAAGATTGAATAAATACATATTACTGCAATGAATTAAAAAATAGTCAAAATAGATGTGAAAGAGTATGATCCAAAATTACTGATGCTATTTAAAATGATGTTTATAAATGGGAAAATAACTGGAATGACTATCAGTATGTTTTTTTAGCTAAACGTTTACCCTTCATCGTAAAACATCATCGTTAAAAACTAATTGGCTATCATAGAACGATTAGTTTTGAGGTAGACTAGCGCAATGACAAATTAGCAAATGTATTTTACTTGACTAAAGAGATCAATGAAGACACACAAAAAGTTTATTTACATTAACATTATCTCTACGAAATACTCAATGATCTCTGATAAAATTCCTATCATTGTCCTCAACTAATATATATTCATAACGATTGTTAATTTATGTACCTTAAAAAGGGCTCTTTTGAATGACTCGATCTCTTTCAAATAAGTAATCTTGCTACAACCTTGCGTGCACACTGTTTGTTGGTTACACTAAGAAGAGATTATTGACCCAATTCTGTGCTTACATCCACCATGAACCAATTAAGATGTGATAACAATGTGTTCATTCTTATTAAATGACAATGCAACAATTCAAATGAAACACGTCTAGGACTAAATTCCTTTCGTTAAGACAAAATGCTTTTTATAAACCAATATGCAGCGATACATAAATATTCAGATAAATGGTTTAATCTGGACACGAATGGATATCCCTCGCAAGATCTGGGCGTGATTAAGGACATTTAAAATCGAAAATCCAATGGGGCCAAGTTTTTCGCTTTCTGTGATTTAACTTCTTATACTTTTCTTCCTAATAAATACTGATTCAAAACTTCAGTAAAAGGGATGATATATTTTTTATTAATATGTGTATTAGTATGTTTTGTGCACTACTTATATCGTACATGGTAGTTTGTAGTATAGAGATGCAAATATTTATTTACATAATTTGAATGTCGAACTATTAATTAATTGTACTTAAATTAAGCATATTGCAGGTAGGTAAAACAAAATCATTAGGGTTCATCGAACTAATTAATTAAATTTAATCATTTCAAATAGATTGAACATTATATAATTGCACAGTAACAATGTGTCGACGTTACCTGCTCGTGTAATTAGAATACCTCGCAGAAAAGAATCTACTAAAAAGATGGCATTTTTAATTTTAATTTCCCGACAAATATCAGTATCTGGAAAACAAGCATTTTGACTATCGCATGAATAGAAATTGGCAGTATTTCATCTGCAACGTGACCCGTGTTGCTTCAAAGGATTGTGGTCGGTAAATTTGCAGATGATTAACTAAATTTATCTCTAATGATAAAATTAATTTGTTTTGCAAATATGGATATAGGTAGTTATTCATGTGTTGAATATAGTCACGTCGTATTGACATCGTTCAATAGTTTGTTTTCTATCGTTTTACATTAAAACCACTTGCAAAAGTTCGAGCTGTAATTGGTATTAAACCTCTCGGTTTCCAAGATTAATTATATTCATAACCAGATATTTCGATCTTCATCATTCACAAGATGATACTTTTAGCCTTAAAGTAAATGCCCCTTTGGATCGTCCCCAGTCAAAATAAATACAAATTAAAATCAATTTAAGTCTGTAAATTAACAAAAGAATTTCGATTTGCTTGAAAATTCTATGATGTTTCAGTGCAGAGCCCATGAATTTTTAGTCTTTTGTATATTTAAGTGAACAGCAATTAAGCTGTTACGTTATGAGTGCATTATATCAATGTTCTCTGAAAACAGAATGTATGGATGTAATAAAGAGTATCAACAACACCATATTACAATTTAAAGCGTGTTTACCTCTTTTCTAAATTTAGTTTGGGTGACATGAAATTACTTGTACTTACAAAACTGACTTCTTGATTAATTCCATTTGAGTAACATTTATTTACAAATGGATTACATGGACGATCATATTGGTCTCATTTATTTTACGTTCCTTTATAAGACTTAAACAGAGTGACACTATACAATTTATAAGATGAATTCCACAACACATATATCTTGCAAAGGGGAATAAGATCAGATTATAACAGGTGTCTCTCATAAATATTATATGAGTCTTAGGAAATTATTCACAATAAAATTTATTTGATTCTTAGTTTCATCGCCCTAAACAAAAGCATTTAGAACTTGTAAATGATGGATGCTCAAATTGATTCACTGCTAAATGTTTTGGCACTCCAAAAACTGCTGTTTGGAATGAATTTATTAAAAGATGAAAGAAACCATTTGCAATTAAAATAGTTTATTGCAATTTCAGAGGAACAATTTCTATGAAGCTTAACCAACATCGTCAATTTCCCCAAACGTTAATCCTTTTGTAATAAATTTATGTTGTTTAGAATCATGTCACACAATACATGTGCTCAAAAAAGCTTGTTTCATTAGTTTCAAATTAAGTGTAAATTTCATGTAAAATGATTTTCATTTAAAATGAGTTTATTCAAGCATCATTCATCAAAAAGTTGGACAAGTTCTACTTAATTGTCAACTTCTTTCCAACATGCACTTCAATGTTTAAGCGAATATTCAAACACTATTTTACAGCAAGAAATTACCGAAAAAGGGTAAAACCTGTATTAAAAATACATTACCTTCACATCACTCCCTCAATCCAGTGTCTGTTAAATAATTATGCAATAAGCATTTTCTCTTCCAATCCATGTTGTTTTTGTTGTTTTTTACTCTATGAAAAGCAAAATACTCATTAGCATAAAAAGATTAAACGAAAGACGGCTTGGGCAAATAGCCGCAAGGGAAGCGTCAATGAAGAAGTATAACATAGAAGTATAAACTTAAATTAGAAATAACAATTGTCAAGAGACTTTTTGTAGGACTTAATCTCGTCAAGGCAAATACTCAGTGGTGATTAAATCCAGACACCAAATCAATATCACCTTATTTACAAGGCCAATATTAGTGAAGTTAATAGTAAAGACAAGATCCCACTGGGACAATCTTAAATGCCATAAATACAAAGCTAATTGATGAAGAAATGTGAGGTTGATCACATTTGCCGTGATTTCAACTACTAAAGGTATTGCAGCACATTTATTTAAATAGGAGGAATATAGTGTTTGAAGTTTGGTTTATAACGCATGTCAATTATAGTTCTTTTTAAAGAAATATTTTCAAATATGAAAAAAGAACTTAAAATACTATTCAGTGAAGATACCTATTTTCAGCAATTGTATTTCATACAAACACTTCACAAATTCACAAAAATTACGAATACTCCAATGAAAATGTTCACTTTTGATAAACATCTGAAAATGAGTGTCCTTGAATAATTCATAAGGAAAATGGGTTGTTCTAACTGCTTTTCACTTGTGCACTCTCCCACGTCTACTGCTATTATATCCAGAACTATGGGTATTATTTAATTAGCCTTGTCTTGTAGAAAAGCAATTGCTTTTACATGAAAACAGAAAAAGACCCTTTTAGGTTTAACAAATAATATTCTTTTTATATAATCTTTCGGTTGAAGTTTTATTACTGCAATTTGACATGTCTGTTTGGACGATTTTGCTATAAGTGAGCACCCAAGTTAACTGTCAAAAATATTTTAAGATAATCATTCCATTAAAACGGATTGAAAATTGACCAAAGGCAAAATTATCTTGTGAGTAAATTTATTTTCTCATTTTAAGTAGGAACATCAATCCATCAACTTTTCTGGACCGTATTCTTCGTTGCACATTCAACATTGTGTAGGCAAGGCTATAAGTAAAGGTCTGCACTTCTAAAGCTGTTCTCTGCAAACTGTTCATAGTAGAGTAGTACTTGAGCAGTACTTCTTCGCGCAAGTTATTCTTCTTGTGTTCAACAAACATATTGTTTTAATCAAAGGATCCTTACAAGTTCATTTGACCGTATAATTTGTTGTCAGTGTTAAACAGTTTTGTTGTTTTGTTGTTTAAATTACTTTCTAGTTGATATTTACTTCAGAAGGAATTATAGACATAAGAGTATGTTAAATACACACATACGCTATCTCTGACCTTATTGAAGAATCGCTTTGTTTTTCAGTCCAGTACTGATTTCGTATGGAGAGAAAATCAAGATCCAGAACAACCACGATTGTTGAAAGTTATCAATTTTTCCTTCAGGTTTAGTATTCTGATTATTACTTGACCTCAGTTATCAAACATGAGTGGCATAGTGTACTGAACGAAGCATTTCCGCGACTTTGCCGCCATTGAGACGGCGATGTTAAAATCGTGACGTCACAACCACATAACATTGTGACGTCATACGGGCCGCGGTACTACACAGTTTAATATCGCCGTAGAGATATTACACTGCAGTATCTTACAAGGGCGAGTAACAACTGTGTCTACGGCCATTTGAGTCATGATATCAATGCATATCCATTGCTGCATATACAAGGAAAACAAACAAGCACAAAGTTATTGTGAAAAAATCCTAATTTCTAAAGTGTGTTGTTAGAGCTATGCTATCAGACCTTGTCATATTACAACATAAAGAAAACGCATAATTAAGTCATCGATTCTCATATAGACAAACAATTACATTTTGCTGTTTTATTTTCCAAATACCACGAAAAGACTGAGAGTAACTGCTTTGACCCTTAACCAGTGGCAGGTCTAGAATTTTTCTAACGGTGGGCTAGGGATGAGGATCGAGCTCTCGGAAAATCGGGAATGCCGCTTCATCCCATTTCCCTACAATTTCGTGAAAGAAATTAAAAACCTGTGGATCCAACAAACTATCTCCCATCGTCCCCCACCCTAACCTCTGTCATTGTTTAAGTGTCATGTTATCATTACAGTCTGTACATTACCGAAAACGGTGCTCTCACCTTACTGCAAAGACTCACAGCAATGTATTATATGACGATGAAAAACTGATACTTTGTTATCAAGGTGAAATTTACACTTTCCTTCTCTTATCTGTCCTATCATCTAAGGTTAGGTCCATCTGACTCTACAGTTGGTGCAATAGACAGTCTAAGTCAATGGAGAATGTGATTATAGCGTATAGACCATATATGGGTATGCATCATTACCTCTCCATGGATTTCATCATTCAAAACAGGAATTTCATTTTCATTTGGCATTATTATTCATTAAATACTATCTTATGGGAATTTAATGTTTCTTTGAGAAATTTTGTCTTTGAAATCTAATCAGAAATTGTCTCTCATGATTTTAAACTTTAGATTCATTCTTTAATGAACATTTATGAGATATTTCAATCATTACTATTCCTCATCTCTGTTTTGCTATAAGTGAACGCCTCAAAACATCCTGAAAACATTTGGCAAACTAATCACTTCATTTCAAAGAGGAATTGAAATGGTTGTGAGGAAACACTGTAAGGACGCCTTGTTAGAAAACAATTCTGATTTCAATGCAACAACACCGATGCCATAATATCTTGACATGATGTTTATATTGTATTAGTTTCTGAGTTATAGTTTCATAGTCTTTTATGGTGGTTTTCAAGTTGACTTGATAGAGAATCAAATTGATTTATTACCTAATGTTTTGACACAGTAGAAACTGCATTTTGAAATTAATTCATTTGAAAGAAGTAATTTGCGATCAAAATTGTTTATTGCAGTTTCAAAGGAATAATTTCTGTGAAGCCTATTTCACATCGGTAATTTCCACAAAAATTAATCGTTTTTTATATATTTTAAAGTTAATAATCATGTAATGTAAAGCAGCTGCTAAATAAAATTTTTAAAAAAATTCAAATGTAGTACAAATATCATAGAAAATGGTATTCACTTAAAATTGGCTAGTCAAGCCTCGTTTATCCAAAATATGAAGAAAAAACTCATCCTATCACATACTTAAGACTAAACTAACAGTATCATAGTAACACATTTGACAGGGATTTACTTCACTGGAGTCCAAATTGCAAAAACTTGTTTTCATGCTATCGTAATACAATATTGTATTGTTAACCCATATAGACTATTTTGACCAAACATTTGTCAAAACAGTGTTCAAATAATATTTCATTGCAGAAACAAACAAAACCTTTTTTTCATGTTTCACCTCTTCCGTTTTGTGAATACCAAAACTGTTCCCATCATACCGGATATCTGTTCCTTGTATATTTAGTGTAAAAAGGATGCTTCACAAAATCAAATAAACTTTTTCACTGTAAAGTATTTTGCTAAGAAATGGTGACAAATTTAAATTTTCTAGAATGTTATGTTTTTCGACTAAAAATTTCTCTTAAAAGGTATATTTATTCAAAATGATCTTGAGATCATAAACTTATAAAATTCTGTAAATTAAAAGTTTTATCTTCATTAACTTTACCTTTACCGAATATTTTATGCACCTATCATAAAAAAGGAAATGGTGGAAATTATGTCTTCAATCTGAAATAAATTCGGAAGAATAAATCATTTCTAGCAAATCGAAATGTTAAAACAATAACTGCCAAAATGAAATAACATTAGGCTATATTCCAATCGCGCATCCATTAATACTTTAGTACACGAAACGTGATATCCCTTTGGGGAAAACATTTCTTTCCACCCGGCTGCTCGTTTCGTCTGGAAAGGAAATTCAGAACGGACTGACTTAGATTGATCAAAATTTGTTCATTCAAGCTTGATTTCAGTGCCAGTACTTCTAAAGCTTGGTCATTACTGGTACATCCGATCCATGTTTGTTCAAGAAACTGCAAAATTGAGTTCAAATACGAATTGAGAAAAAAAACCAAAGTCTATTCTTTTAACGATATCATTTAATGAGGTTTGAAATGTAAGTCAATGTAAGTTTTGTTAGCAAATTCTTAAGAAGATATCTAACAGTTCTGGATTGTCAACTTCTATTAGACATGGCATGCAGTGTTTCAGTGAAGATTCAAACACCATTATTGATCAAGTGTGACAAACTAGTTTTTAGCTAGTGTTAATGTATGTTTACATGAGTTTCAGTTTAAATATATACATTTCCAATTACGTTGGTCTACGATTCGAATGTATCCTAGGTAGCGGCTGAGCCAGGCATGGTTCCGACGCTATGTTTTCATTCGCTAGTCACAGGCGTATATTAGGAGCGCGCTGCCTGGTTTGGAGTTCGGTTTGACGGGCCAATCGCTATTCTTCTCACATTCTTTATGTGGGTATCGTCCAACTGCTAGGTATGTATCTAGCGCTTGCTGGTCAAGACAGTTTACGACCAGTTTCTGATTTGAGAGAGAGCTAACCCTGTTATCGTTGCGTTCTATTTTAGAATGATGTCCCGTTTCTCTAAATTACCGAATAAACTTCTTGTTAATCTGACTTACTCTGTCTGTCTTCCATCCCACTTCATGCATGTGCATGTAAAGGGCCTGTCATAATAGAACGAGTTTGGTAGCTAATGCCCCGTAACATCTCAATATAAAACTACACAACGCAAAGTACCTATTGACAACATATGTAGTAGCCAGACTCGTCAAGAAATTTTTTTTATTTCCAAAGAAGAGTGAAATTAAAATAAAAAACCTATAAAGCTGTGACAGTTTTACTTTCAAGAATTTAATCATTAACTATTTGTCAAAGTCTACCATAAAGATCAAACAAATGATTTCAAATATTAATTTCTAAAAGAATATGTAAGTAAATATGATTGTGTTAGGCTTTCACTTAACTTATCCAGTGTTTTAGCATTAATTATCTGTATTAGCCATTGATTAGAAAATTTTCTTTGAGTGTTTCACTCAGCCCGAATCAGAATCGTATCAATCAGTTTGATTGGTAATGTAATCTAGTGCTAGATGATGTGAATGTCTTTGCTGTAGGATAGAAATTATAATTTAGCGCTTTCCCGCCAGGGGCTCGGCAACTTTGTCTTCAGTAGAGAACTGTTCAAAACACAGTCAGGTTTGGGTGCAATGCTACAATGAATTTCAGTGCAGTGCCACCCATGGTTCGCAAGTTGGAAACGGATGCTCCCAGCTTTAACCGCAATGCATAGCCACAATGGTGTTGCTTCTTCTATAATCGTTACTCTATTTGAATGAATCTGCAGTATTTTTTGTAGAATTGTCAAATCAAAACCAACAAATGATTTTCTCGAATTATGTTTTAATCAGGTTCATGCAATAAGATCATTAATTGATAAAGAGATATGTTCCCTTGGAATTGTTTTTCTCCAAAAATACACTGTTTAAATTACCCCCTTATGTAATTAAATAGAAGTCCTTATTTTAGATTATTTTAACAAGAGCGCTATTCAAGTTAAGTTCACAGTCAGTTTATGAGATGAAGGTGCGTTGTATAAAAATGATCCAGAGAGGTTGATGATGTTCTCTGTTTATATCTGAGCGTCTCAAAATGAAGCAAGCAGTTCGAAAATGGACATAGGCGAGATAAGTTTGAGGTGATGGGATATACTACGTAATTCAGCTAAAAATGTGCAAAAAACCCATTGTGCTCGTTGTTGTTTGCATAAATTAGATGACTTAATTCTATCAGTATGACTTGATATGAAAAGCGAATAGTCATCATATTACATACTATAAGCGTGTAGCAATTTATGTAAAATGTCAAGCTGCAATGATCTAGTCTCAAACATACACCAGATTATACAAAATACCCAGAAATGTTAATTTATAATAATTAACGAATTATAACTTGATTTCGATGAATATTTCCTAATACATTGCACAAATGTGTTTTGCGCTTTTTTAAAAAGGGCCATATACAAAATGCATTGTAGCTACAAAGGCAATTACAGACAAGGGATCGGCAAAAAATAAGTTTTAAACAGAAACATAGTCTTATCAAATGAGAAGGTAACAATTCTGATAGAACATTGTAGGACTTAATGTTGTCTACAAGAAAGAATGTTCTCACAGAAACCAAGGTAAATTCTCAGTGGTGAATAAATCCAGACACCGAATCAATTTCCCCTGCAAAATCTCTTTAACTAGGCAATATTAGGGCATTTCAAAGGGAACAAGAACCCACTGGGAGTCATCTTTTATGACATAAATACAGAAATAATTGTACAAGAAATATGACATTTATCACATTTGTCGTGACTATGAAACTTATAATTTTAAAGGCACAGTAGCACATTGTTTTCAATTTTTTATGTGTTCAAGCTTCCCCCATTGAATATATGTTCATGAGCAATTATAGGGAAAACATCTCATTCTGTTAAGGATAACATACAAGTAACCGTACATTCGTGAAAAAGAATGTACGAGCCGCGAAGCGGCGAGGACATTGTTTTCACGAATGTACGGTTACGAGTATGTTATCTGACTTAAAATACAGCCTAGTTTAAAGTGTTTTTTGTATGACCTGCTTTGGTTTATGATAATAACATTCGTATTTCATTGCATAATTATAACACAAAAAACGTTTTTCAATAAAACAAAATCCTTTAACAAAATTTGAGATGGTCCCAACTCGTTCACCGGTCATTCTTAATGCACGTGCAACGTAACCATCTTGCCGGTACATTCTTAATGCACGTGCAACGTTACCATTTCGCCAGTACATTCTTAATGCACGTGCAATGTATCCATCTAGCTAGTACATTCTTAATGCACGTGCAACGTTACCAGCTTAATTCACGTGCAAGACGTTTGAAACCGCAATCAGCTTGGGATTTGGTATAAAAGGAAGGTGGTCTTAATTCAACTTAGACATTATGTATGGCAATTTTGTTGTTGAGTGGGAAGACATGGCCGAGTATCCACACTTCGAAGACATTTCTTCAGAGGATGATGTTGTGTTATCAAATAATGAAACCAATTCCCTTCCGGGGACCATCTCAAAATTATTATTGCTCAATTGTCCACATAGAAGCAGTAGATTCTTGTAGGATAATGTATGATTGAAACAATACAATGACGTCACTGCTGTATTTTAATCAAAGAAATTGTCTGTAGTCTTAGAACAATGTGTCACGGAAAAAGCTCTAGCGGCCATATAATTGCGTGGAATTGTGAACACCTTTTATTCATTTGATTACGGAAACTGATTTTGCATTATCATTGGAAAAAATATAGTGTTCAGGACAATACATTAAGTTTGGTTTATTATATATATCAATTTTAAAGTAATTTGTAAGAAGAAAATTAAAATATATAAAAAACATACTTGAAACGCCATTCAAAGACGATATTTATTCTTAGTGATTGTATTTATTCAAACACTTTACAAATTCACTAAATAACAAAAACTCAACAAAGAAAATTATCAAATTTCATATCTATGTTACGTTTTCGCTAAAATTCAGCATACAATTTACCTGTTAAAAACATTTTGAAAAATAATCATATCATTTATAACAAGTAAGAACACACACCATTCAATCAACCTATCCGCGCCGTATTCTTCATAGCATATTCATCATTTTGTCTTCACTGTAATGGGCAAAGTTCCGCATTTAATGCATATATAGAATTATGGGATATTTAATTTACGAATGATGGAACAAAAAGTCTTTTTTTTCTAAATTACTGCTGGCAGAAGATTATAGTGTAGTTGGACATTTCACTTTCATGACAGAAAGATATTTGTTGAAAGCAAAACCTTTGGGATTAATGGTTTTAATATATTGTAGGCATTATTCGATATATATATTCATTTCCATCTTCAAAGCATCCCAAAGCGGATTTTTTCAGTCTTTAACGGGGTCTTATTTCAGAGAAATATATCGAAACAAACGAGTTCTGCACATTTGACTGACATATTTAGATATGTTAACCAGAAAAGCGACTCGCGCACGTTATTTTACTTGTATACAACAAAAATGTTATTTAAATCAAAGGATCCTCAGAAAGGCCGTCAACCGTGTTATATGTTGTCAGGATCACTCAGTTTTGTCGCTTAATTCATTTAATCGTTCTTGTTGGCCAATTTTTAGGCTACATTATTTCACTTGATGGAAGATTCCATTGGATATCAAGAGTACATTGTCCTCTTATCGAGAGAAATATCATTAAAATTGAGGGTACAAAACAAAGCAAAAGCCTCGAAAGGACAATTTTTCTTGATGCAATTTCAAAACATAACCTATCAAATGGAATCTGGATTTTTTCCCTAAGATTTGTTTTAATCAAAAATGCATTCAATTCGATTAGTGAGCAAGTGTAAGATTTGCTGCATCATTTGTATTTCAAATATAATAATCCTAAATAGCCAAAAAACTTGGGCGTGTCACTTTCAGGATTCAATAGCCATTTCAATAGCCAATAGCCAATTTGAGGTTGTCAATTGCTGATCACCTTGTCTACTGGTTACTCCTTGCATTATCACCATTGATCTGTCTGAGTGGCATTCTAGAAGTTGTCATTTTAAGGAAGACAAGGATTGTTTTATGGATTAACAACTTCTTTATTGAAAACGTTATAAAGAAGCTATTCTGAAACGTCGCCAGTAAAAGAAACTCCGTGTCTTCCTATTATCACGTATATTGCAATAACCAAAAGTAATCGTCAAAGTAAAAGTGATTATTCAAATATGTCGTATAAACATCGTTTAATAGTTTGAAAACGATGAACAGGCAATAAAATACGTTTTTGATATCACTGTAAATTAAAATAACTTGAAAAAGGTCAAACTGCTCTTATCATTAATGATCCTAACCTTCAAGTTATTCATAAATGATATTGTTACTAGTTTAACCTTTTACATGTACACATGTTGTACTTCGGTGATATTGTGGTGAATGTCAGTAGGGAACGTTATTCCTGTTTATCGATTTTTTCACCGACAAATTTTATGGATTTAAAATAAACGAGTGCTCAAAAGAAATGTATACCTATTAATATGGCCTAAATCCCCAAAAACTAAAATGAAATGACAAACCATACTGAGCCACGTTAGAGAAGTAATTAACCACCCTTTGGTCAAACAAAGGCGAAACAAGTTAACGTTAACACTGATAAACTGACCATATTGTAGGGTCTGAAATTCCCCTTTTCTGATGTAACACGAAATATACAGGTTTTGATTGTAAAAAAACATTGATTCGGTACTCGGCAAGGTTGTGTTCTGAGTACATAGATATTTATCATTTTTGTAGATTATATCACGTGTGCACAAAACAACCACAGAAAGAGTTTGCAGCGTTTACCGGCAACGTGTTTCGTATTTCTCGGAACAAGGTTTATATCAATCGGACTGTATGCAGATTGACTTTCGTTAGCTTATTTTCTATTTGCCAACATAATCCTAGTAAGCTTGTAACATGCTATTTATATAAACTCTTGCAACTCTAAGCACCTTCGTGAACATTGCGAACATCTAAACATATATTTTGTTGGAACAAACCTCCCTTTAATACAGACAACTCTTTTAAGCATCAGGTACATTCTCCTTTTGGTTTGGTGATTTAAACCTTGACACCGAAACGATATGACCTGGCAAGATTGTATTTGTTTAGAGACACTGGCCCACTTGGCCGTAATTCATTGGGGGCTAATGCTTGTGGCATACATACGGTAATAAATTGCAGAGGATATTTGATGATTGTATGAACTATGACTAAAATACTTATGGTTTCTTTAAGAAATTGTGAATGATATTTTCTCTTTATTCGTTATATAGCATGGAACAAGTACGAATGTACTATAGTTGATGATGATAACAGTCATTAGATTGACTAAATTCTAGCTTTTTCAAGAAAATCTTTAGAAAAAATCATACACTTAAAGGTCAGTTAAATCAATGATGCTACTATGTCACTAAACAAATGTGAATAAACGTGAATATTAACAAATTTGAGAAAGTATGAATTAAATAAGGCTGAATTAAGGGAAAGTGGTCGTTGTAATTTATTTGTTCAAAGCATGCGCAGATTAATCATTGTTAAATATTGATTGAAATTATTAAAAATGGATTCTTATAGATAACCTAGGAAAAGCTATCTTTTTCTAAACTGCAAGATGATATTGCGAGGAAAAATTGGGCATCAAGAGTTAAGCAACTGCTTTTTTCGACTAGATTTTTTGGTATGGATCTTGGATGTTGGCAATGAAAATGGGCATGAGAAGTTAAGCAACTGCTTTTCGCGACTTGATATTTTGGGATCTTGGAGGTTGGCAATGAAAATGATATTTTATTTGTCTTTAATCAATGCCTTAAGGATATATATTACCAAGAATGGTCCATGTCAATAAACAAATGAAGGTATCTAGAACACTACTCTTTTTCAGAACCCGAATTATATATTATTAATTTAGAAGATAAATCTTTAAGACGGGCACTATGTAAATTTAAAAATTAGTTTATATGATTTTAGAATCAATTCGTTACGAAAAACAAATGGAGTATCAATTGATGTTAATGTTACTGTTCGCAGAAATTGTAACTCAGGCAATATTGAATATGAATTTCATATATTGTTTTTATGTTCAATGTATTCCCATTTAAGAAACAGATATTTATATTTTGTATCATCACCTGTAAGAGATTAAAAATCGTTTGACCAGTCTGTTAAATTCTAAAAATACTGATGTTCTTAAATCTCTTGCAGTCTTTTTAAAACACGTATTCATTGTAAGAAATAGCATCGCCACATGTAACAATTAATATATCAACTGTGACTCTACTATAGGCACTAAGGCCTGAAATACTGACTAATCGAATCTTAAACTGAATCTGAATCTATTTACATTCTCAGTTTATCTACTTGTTTAGTTCGAAATATTACTATTAACTACCATAGTCAAGCGACTTATATATTACTTAACATTAATATAATAATTACAAATAAAATATGTAAAAAGGTCAACGTGTATCTGTGTCCTCAGTTAGATAAATGTGACAATGAAGACAATTATTTTTGCCATAGTTGTCTTCATAACCTGACTGAAAACTAATTGTTGATTATGACACTTTGAAACGCACAAAGGACTCTTTCGATTGACATGAAGGTTTTTTTCCTTTGAAATAATTCAAGTAATTGCAAACGTACATATTAATTTATATGATACAAAAATATACAAATTATAGATGCATGTAGACCCTATCCAGTTCTTAAATTCACCAAAACAAACCAGCATGGTTTAAATATTAATAATGTGCCATCATCTTGTTACATTGCATTGCGTTCTAGGACTAAATTCTTTCTATAAGACAAAATGCCCTACATAAACCAAAATAAATTCTCAGCGGTGATTATATCTGGACACCAAATCGATATTCTTTGCAAGATCTCATTTACTGAGCGAGATTAGGAGCATTACGAGTAAACTGAGAATCCACTGGGGCCAAGTTTTAAAACAAAATGCAAAAATAATTGCATCGTAAAAGTAAGATTTTTTCACTTTCCGTGACTAAACTTCTTAAACTTTTGTTCAGAAAAGATACTGATGCTAAAACGCCTTTAGGTATATAAATGTAAAGGTTTATATCGGAAGTGACGTTTAGTGAAAAGTTCAGTATCCATAAAGGTACTTTTATGACTTATGTGGTACTAAAATGGGAAATTGAAAAGTATTTTAGTAGAATGTAAAATTGTATCTACATTGTTTGTGTAACTCTCATTTTCTTTACCTGTTATGAAGCTAATAAGGTTCGATTTTATTTAGATTGTACGATGATTCGTTAAGCCTTTGCTTAGCAATGAACAGAAGTGATTGGCCTCGTATAATTAAGATAAGGATCTAAGTTTACATGAGATATACTCTCTATACTATATCTGATAAAAGGGCGATTGCGTCAGTATCAGTCTGTGTCAAATATTCAATCCCGGAGTCCAATCAAGTCCTATGATGTTGCTCGACTCAACATAGCACTGCAGTTAAGGATTGATATATGAAGTATGACAGAAACACACTATAGGTGGAAATTAATTTGGATTCACTAGATCTTACTGTGTTTCTAAAAATCATTTAAGAACATGTCTGCATAAATCTTATATTGATTGCGTGCGTATTTATTGTAGCATTCGGTCAAGAAAGCGGGTGGGGGCGAATCGAGAGTCTGGCCTACCCATACACTATTAACAGAGGTACAATTCGATTCAGGGCGTGTTCTCAAAAAAATCAAATTTCACATTTTAAAAAAAGACATTTTTAATGATCCGAGGGCCTGTGGTACCCTACTCCCTTCTTCCCTCAATGTTTAAGCAGCATGTGATCAATACGATCTGTACATAACGAAAATCGTGTACTTACTGCAAACACACAGCCAGGTAATGATGGACGGGAATCTGCACCAGAAAAATCGGTGACCATACTTTGTTAGGTTGCAACTAATCAAGGAGAAATTGACACTTTCCTCGTCTTACGAGTACCGTCATCTGATGTTAGACCCATCTGGCTCTACAGTGAGTGCAATAAACAGTGTAACTAAAATAAGAAAATGATGTTAGCGTACAGGAAGTTTGGCCCAAGTATTCAATTGATTCTTTATCAGGAAGGTGTTCCAATACATTAGAAACGAATTAACTAATAATAGTTTCAAGTGTGAGTTTGAGGAGTATTTCAAGGGTTTAGACCACATTCCATTTGTCTAGATCCACTTAGCCTATGTGAGTGAGTTATTGTTTAACGCCGCTTTGGCAATATTTCAGCCATTAGCGGTAGCCTATGTGAATGTTATCATTAGTTTATTTCTGGGAAACAGTTTTATTCTTACCAAGGAATAATGTGAAAAGGTCAGATTAACGTGTTGGTTGCACAGCATTACACATCGATTACTCCTGCATAGTCTTATCTAGAACTTTCTAACAGTAGCGTTTAAATAATATTTATTCTTATGGGTATGCATCATTACCACTCCGACGATTTCATCATTCAAAACAGGAATTTCGATTTCATTTGCCATTTATTATTCATTAAATGCTGTCTTATGGGAATTTAATGTTTCTTTTAGCAATTTTGTCTTTTAAATCGAATCAGAAATAGTCTGTTATGATTTAAAAATTAAATTCATTCTCTAATGAATATTTATTAGGAATTTCAAATTTTACTGTTCTCCACGTCTCTGTTATTGCTATACGTGAACGCCTCATTATCTCCTGAAAACATTTTGCAAACTAATCACTTCATTTCAAAGGGGAATTGAAATGGTTGCATGGAAACACTGTGAGGACGCTCTGTAAGGTAATTGGGGGTTTAACACCGCTTTCACGAGTTTTTCACTTATATGGCGGCTGTTGGTATTATAGCAAGGAGAAAACCCGCAAGACCATTGTGGTTATGGGTTGCAATGAAACCTGTGAGAATCGGCTGGAACTAGTGAACTATGGGTGGCACTGCTCTGATATTCAGTGTAACATTGCGCCCAAACCTTACTGCACGTAGAACACTTATGTACCTCCCGAGGAGTTCTTGCAAACTAACCACTTCATTTCAAAGAAGAATGTCAATCATCGATATCGTTGGAAAAAAAAGATTTATTATCGTCAACAGAAAAGTATGAAACATGAACAATTGAGAATTTGAATCAAAAGAAAGCAAATATATTTTTTTCCAAATGTTTCAATGTGTGTGTGCGTGTGTATGTGAGTGCGCGCGTGTTTGTGTGTGTGTCTGTGTCAATAATTATTCACTCTCACACATTAGAAAAATTGCTCTTGTCTCTAAATTGCTCTAGTAATCATGATGTTTGGCTCATTTACTTACATCAAACGCAAGGGCTTGATTAGTGGACAGATAGGATATTATAGCCGTTGGACTTTGAAAGAAGTGTTCAGGCTTACGTTTTTCGTTTTTCGTCTGTTAACAGGCCAAGTGTCAAAAAGGTATTTTATCAAAAACGTCATGGATTTCATGATGATCTAAACCGTAGAAGATGTTCATGAAATGTTGTTTTCAAAACTTGTCATCAATTTAGGTAATTTCAATCTAAAAAGAAAAAGAAAGACGTCTTTCCTTCATTATGACATTTTTCAACAAAAAGACACTTTTTCTATCTCAATTGTCCAGCTCAACAACGCCAATTCTATTTGATTTTTTATCTTGTAATATTTTCAACATCTTCCGATTCACGTTGGACCTATATATTTATAGTAAATTCAAACTTGTATGTTGAACTGCTTAGTGAATGCATGTTACACAATGAAAACACAGCCATGGGAGTTAATATTCCTGAAGGACGGTGTTCGGTTTTAGCAATATGAGTATATCTTCTTTGTGCTCTTTCATCTATTCATTTATCAAATACAATTGAATTAAAGCTATATTATTAGTTTTGCTGATTGTAATATATAACATATAGTCGGAATATTTGCGGTTTTTTTACAAAACTATAACAAAAGGTCTTGCATCAGAAATTACTAATGACAGGATAAATAAAACAATATCGAATTGATGTGAAATAAAGATAAAGGTATTAATATGTTTGCAAAATCTATATCATTTTCCTGTGCAAAATAACATGATGTCATATATTGTAAACATGAAATTGGTTGGCGACTGGGACAAAGTCTTATTGCTAACATATGTATGTACAAAATTAGATGTGACTATATAACACTTTCCGTGATTTGTTATGCCTTTTTCTTTATATCTATATTTCAGGCCATGAGATCGGGTTTCATCACAGAACAAAATTAATGTGTGTTGACGCGTTAAATATCAGAAGCACGAGGGTGAAATTCTATTCATAATCGAAATAAATTTTCATTATTTTCCCTTGAAAAATACAAATCTTTGAACACTTTACTAATCTTAAGCTCCCAATACGATGATGTCATACATGTAGCATTGTGACGTCGTCATGTCCATGACGTATCAGCATTGTGATGTCATTACTTGATGACGAAAACTGGTTTGATGTAATTGTCGCTGTCAGAGCAATGTTCAAAATCTACTATCAAAATGATATCGCGTACGAGATATCATTTGATCTCTCACAAATGATATCTCCTGTGAAACACATTTTTGTATGATACATTAATTAAAGTATCAAAACAAGAATGTTACACCAAAGGTTCTATTGTTATATAAAAATAACAACGATTTGCCCTCGCATGATTCATTTAGCATTTTGAAAAGAGATTATTTCATAAAGAAGTAATTCAAATTCGGGTTTTGCTATAACAAAATGTAGTTGTATATTTTTCATTTTAAAAGCATTAGTTCAAGCTGGTTCTTTCATTTTCACTGTAACAGTGTTTTGAAGTGATTTGCCTCGAGTTATAGAGATACACATCTAAAATCCTATCGAAATCACGATCTATTACAGATAAAACACCTTCGCAATCGAAAGTTTGTGTTCA
Source organism: Phorcus lineatus (assembly GCA_921293015.1). Lineage (NCBI taxonomy): Eukaryota > Metazoa > Mollusca > Gastropoda > Trochida > Trochidae > Phorcus > Phorcus lineatus. The sequence continues at coordinate 42,747,067 of OV121096.1, forward strand.
ATTTTCTAGTCTAAAACATGCCCTTGAGCCAAAACAACTAGTAGTAGGAAAGAGTTCCATTAGCTCTAAAATTGAGGATTTATTTTGGGCTCCTTTCAGTAGTAAATCATTTTTCTTGAAACTTACGTGAAATTAATTTTGGATCCACGCTCACAAAAACGACTTCATAAGATGCTGATTGTATGCTACTATACAGAAATTAATTAAGTGATTATTGATAATGTCCAAAGCTAACCTTCATCTAGTTTTTGATTATATTTACTCCATTATGAACTTTTGATTTCAAAGTCTTATTAAGTATGAAGATCGTTCCATGGGAGCAGTGTGAGACCAGCAACCTATGCATATCGACTGAAGGATATGAACTGCAGGTTGTTGATGAGACATTAGTTGAGGGGATAATCCAGCTGTCATTTCCTGCGACATCAGCATTTAATAATTTACGCTCGATACTTCTGGATCAATATGTTCAGGATTCACTTGTCTATACCTATACAAGGTAAAATATGTGGTATTATGGAGACAATTCTGTCCAAAATTCATCCAAAAGAGACATGAGATCAACATTAATAATTTCATATTTAGTAATAAAATATCAACGGAACAGTCTAGGCAAACTTCGAAATGATTAAGAATGTGTTAATAGTATGGTACACATCACGTTATTTACAAGAATATATCAGAATTACCATTTTAGAAGACATTACAAAAATTTTAATTTTTTCATTTTGGACCCAAATTTTTCACAAATCCATGCCACATGTGAGTTTCGTATCTAAGTATGTGAATATCATGACGATTCTTCTTCTCTAAAAAATCAGATTTTGCCGAAAGATCTTATGCGAGCACCTTATTACATGATATTTGAAGTTTGCTAGTGTTTTATTTAATTGTGCAGCAGCTATATATATTTACACATACATACATACATACATACATACATACATACATACATACATACATACATACATGCATAAACTTGAAACAACCGATACACTTTCTGTTATATTTATATGTACACTGTTGAAAAGATTTGTTATCAAGTCGAAATGCTACGCATCCAGTCATCATGAAAATGATATCTACAGCAAGTGTCGTCTGAAGTATTTTATTCTCAAATATACATTTACTTCACGTGCGACCTTCTTCATCGTTTTACATATATACAAAGCTTTATGATAGCTTTGTAATTTCTAACTTGCACAGTAAACTAAGAAATAACAAGATTTACTAAATTTGTGCCTTTTGTTTAAATACCTCGTCTGTGGGACATGTAACTATAATGTTTATCACTCTGGGAGTTGACATTACAACAGCTGTAGAAATCGAAAATCTAAGTTGTGATTAAATCTTGACACTGACTCAGAAAATATCGCGAGAACTTTGAACAAGATCTAAAACATAATTGCTGAGTATTGTATTTTCTCGCTCTTTGTGACCTAACCTTTTATACCTATCTTTAAAAGATTTATTGATGATTAGAAGCATTAACAATAAACATTTAAAAAGTTCGTATCTCAAGAGACATGGTTGCACAATTTCGTGAAAAGTTATCAAAAATAGTGAAGGGTCACTCACTATTCTTGAGTAACAATGTATCCAAGATCTTCCTCCTCTTATACATGAGAAAATGAATGCAATATGGATACGACATAAAATAGGTAAGGTTATAAAATTTATCATTTAAAAAATTTACATATTGTCATGATATCAATGCTTAAGCTCCGATGTAATGCACATATGGATGCGTGCTACGATAGAAAAGAATATAAAAGTAATTGAAAAATACATACTTTTTTTAAATCATGGCTTAAAATCCAATGTAAGTCTGAGTTAAATATGTTAGGAGTTTGTTATGTAGGAAATACATCGAGTTTAGATGGCATAAGCACGTCTAAATCTCACCAGCTATGAAATCAAGGATTTCTCACAGGTCCTGTGAAATAATACCCATTTTTCATCTGAACTGACACTTCTTGACACTGGATACATCTTCTAGACCAACAGTCACTGCAAACCTGCCAATCAACAGACAACACAATGCTGGTTCATACACAAAATATTGAATATTGAAACCAAAATTTAAATAAAAATTCCTTTCAGCTTCGCTATTCCTGTTTTTCTGTATTAAATTATCATTTGGTAATTTTAAAATGAAATTTTAGTTGAAAACATGTATTCTATATTGCCGAGTGTGCGTTGCTATTACGCTGCTATATTCAAGACTTCCTCCGGCGTTATACACATTGAAGGCCACGAGAAAGACCTGCTTTAACTGTTTGGAGTCTGATGCTCTCTACGGATTTCAATTATCCCTGTGAAGCAAATCCAGACTTCATCAACTTTGGTGCATCAAAATGTAAGCAGAGATTTGAGATTGAATCACAGTTTAAAGCCGCAAAACAAAAGGATTTCACACATTTCAACGACAACACCACTACACACCATTTAGCATCATATCTGCACTCACTCCACACATTTATGGAAAATATAAATATGCATCAAGTTATAGCAGAAATAGGCCTTTTTACATTAATAAGTAGCAATTAATCAAGCAGGAATTGACACTTTCTGCGTCCCAGAGTGCCTAACATCTGCGGCTGAACCCATCTGGCTCTACTGTGAGTGCAATAATCAGTGTAATAACACGGTATAATCTAACTACTGGGCATCTTGAGTGAAAGTGTTTTCATCTGTAAAGGGTTCTAGTACAATAACAAACTAATGACTCAGTTATATCAATGATAAATTGGAAATTAATAAGACGTTTTAGACGCATTCTACATTTGTACTTTTCCAAGCTAAGAAAAATTATTTGAATTTATGAAAACATCTCAAATGTTTATAAATTCAGTGGCCTAATTCTCATAGGAGAATTATTCCACTCATTATTTAAGTTTTAAGTTGCACACCATTCAATTTCAAGATTCGCTCTTCTACATCAAGAACTACCTAACAATAACGTCCTAACAATATATATTCACATAGGTATGCAGCATTCCAAGGAGTCCATCAGTGGAACCAGGAATTTCGAATTTCACTTACTTGCATTTATTATTCATTAAAAACTGTCTTATGGGAATTTAATGTTTCTTTCAGTGACGTTGTCTTTTAAATGAAATCAGAAAAAGTCCCCGATGATCGGAAAATTAGATTCATTCCTGAATGACTATTCATGAAAATTTCAATCATTACTGATCTTCATGCCTGTGTTTACATTTTCGCTGTAAAAGATCGCCTAGCTCATTGCCTCCCGAAAACATGTAGCAAACTAATCACTTTTACAGTTAAAAAATGTAAGGTGAATATGTATGAAAATATTTGCTCTGTAACAGTATCTGTGCTTAAATATATGCGGAACATTCTACAAAATAACCAATCGTTGTGTTTGAACTGTAACGAGTGCCCTCCTTCTACTGTCTCAATGAATAAATCTAAAATATCATGGAATCTGTCCTGTGCTCGACACTTGAGCTAGAAAAAATGCAATTTTTTATGGAATTATAGATTTAGGGAAATAGGTTGCTAATTTGAAAATAGAGCTTTTGATCATTGGAGGAAATGTTGAGTTAATGAGTTTTTCGTAACACATCTTTCGATTCATTGTTTCATCATCCAAACTTTACTAAAGTCTACAACATTAATTCAAATCTGTATAAAGTCCATTGCAACGAGTCCAAACTAATATTTGTGTCATTTTTATTTTTCTGGAACACATTTTCCTTCCAAGTCGGATATATATTTATATAAGATGTTGTGTACGTTATTCTGATGTTTCGATACTAAACAGAAATATTTCATCGTTTGGTACAATCATTTAATAAAATCAGGGTTTCTTCTCTAACGACTGGATTATTTAGACTGTGAATTGGAATTAATTTTCGAACATCAATGATCATGTTCATGTTAAGTGTTTACTTTGGTAAAATCCGTGAAAATTACAATATTGAAAATTGGTTAAAACCCTTCTTTTAGTTGATTTTGACTTAAACACCGCGGACCTGTAGTATTATAACCACGAGACAATTAGCCCACTGGCACATAGAAACTTGTGTGGGCTGTTACTGTGCTGAATTTCTGCAACAGCGTCATCCACGCTCTATATACACAGCCATACATTGCATGGGTGAAATAAACTGTACCCGAAAAGCCAAAACCTAAAATCATGCCAAATGAAAACAATATACGAAACAACAATCCAGACAAAGGAGATCACACTCAAACATCAAAAGCCTAACTATAAATGCTAAAGCTAGAACATCACTAGAAGTCAACAACAAATATCCCGCCTTTGATGCGTTACGATCTTAGAGTCCCGTGGGCAAAGACTTCCGTCGATAAACTCAAAACGATTTCGTGTACTTAAAACAAGTTTACTAAAAGCAAAAGGTTGAACTATTCATAGCTTCACGCTTTCATGGAGGAGACTGAAAATCAAATTATGCGGTTTTTATGGGCAATGCGATAAAATTGCCCATGTGAGTCAGAGAGAACTCTCCACAAATTCCAGGAATTATCTGTCGTCTGCTTCACTGATCTCCATGACTTGCATGTATCGATAGGTCCGCGACCTCGAGTAGGAAGAAATTGATTAAAGCATCCCTTCGCTTCTCAACAGAAGGAATCGGTGATCCTCTAAACACATCACGTGACCAGAAGCGCGTGCATGTTGATAATGAAGACGCGTGAGAAACAGAGCTGACGATCCCTTCTTTCTTCCCGCCATCTTGGCGGGTTCATATCTGTATTGATCGATCCTGTATCATGTGTGGTGAAGCTTACGTAAATGATCAGACGAAAATCGACGTTAAAAAGTCCGTTATGAGAAGTACTCGGATTCGGGCTGAGTGACTCCCACTGAGGCTGGCATGTCCGCTCTGCCGTCACCGCATCACCAGAGTGGGAGAACCAGAATACAGGCGCAATACTGATGATGGCGGAGTGTCAATGACAGTTTGGCCGCTGTTTGAGTTGTCATGGCGACCGGTTTCCCTAGAGATGGACCGAAGAGGCTGGGATGATTCTACAACTTCCCATGTAAATATCCAACTGGAATAATGGACTCCGCTCAGCAAGTCAGTTCGGCATCAGCATGGTGGAATGAGGATGTTTAAACCCCCCTCTCAATCTCTGGATATTTAACACGTGTTGGAGTGGTGCCTGGATTCGGATATACCGGATCAATGGGAAACAAGGTAGGGACCCTATCATGACATCGCACTTGAATGTAATATGAGAATATAGAACGTTGTCATTTACCCCGAACATCATTCAAATATGTCCTGTGACTCCCAATCGTAATGTTATGTCGATTGTTATAGGGGAGGGGTTTTGTATTCAGCTGTCAGATAGCAGGTAAGAATATCAACAACAAGTTCAATTAAGGTCCTTCGTAACAAAGTGTTACTGAAAAGTCTAATCACATGTCATATTGTCAATATATGTCTCTTACTGTGTTGGATGATTAATTCAATAAATATATAATCTCATTAGATATGATGTTACAATGACTCTCTTCAGATGATTGTCCAAATTTATTTTCTCTGACTGTTGTCAGATATTATTCAAATGTATCTGTGACGATTCTGTGTGAGTTATTTCTGCCGCTCTCGTAGAAATGATAGATAAACAAAACATAACCCCTCAGCATATAATAGTTAAAATTCTTTACCCTAGGACTTTGTCAAATAAATTGCGATTTACATAACAATATTTAGGACGGCAACCTCTGTCAGTGCAATCAACCTTTACCTCCTTCCCTCCCAACTATCATAATCCCCTTGCCTCTGCGCCCCTGGATTAAGCCCCCCCCCCCCCCCCCTCCTCCGACGGAGTGACAGATATTGATCATATCAACCAGTCAAACAATGCGGGGTTACATATAGGTAAGCGTTTGCTTACTCGCACGCATGCACTTTGACTTTAAACACTGTTATTAGAGTCCGGATGTGGTTTGTGTAATAGCAGCTGGGAGACATTCAAAACCTAGCATTAGCTCAGGGTGTGATAACAACAGACAGCGGCTGATGTCATACATTTCATAATACATGTGGTTAGAAAACATACAAATGTTCTAACTTATAACAGACAATGATATTAACCGGTGGCTTAAATCTTCTTGTATCCTTTAAAAACTCCTGAACTTTGTCAGTTAACTTTAGGATACTAATACGTGATTTTTACAATGACAAGACTAGATGGATGGAGTGTTTTGGTATAGATTAACGTTCTCTTTCATATGTTTTTTGAGTATTTGTACGTGAAGCATGTGGAAGAAAAGTAACATTATTATCAATGATCTAGGAGCCCGTCAAAAAAAGTTCTATCAAAATACGAATTGGTGATAACAACGCCTAATGTCATGTGGATTAAAGGTAAACTGACCAATTAAGCCTACACTGAAAGAAGAAAATTTATATGTAGCGGCAAGTGAATGCAGTGCTTTGTAAGACGGAAAACCAAGGCTATAATTGAACACTGAATCCCTGAAATTAACCTACAGTTTTGGTCCAATATCAAAGACTCACTAATCTCACATTCTTCGTGTTGAGGTCATACCTCAATAAACTTACCGCATCAGCTTGAGCGTGTTTGAAGCATGTATTTTACTTGATTTAATGTGTCACTTAGAAGACCGTGCTCTATTTGACGCACCTGTGTCCAGTTCATCTCCCTCTGCCATGGCGTATTTGCATATGCGATATTCAGTTTTGACAGTTAAACTGGAAACGTCTTACACGTGGTTGCTTTACTTTCTTCATTTGCCCATGTCCCTGTTACAACGATAAGTCCATAATTTACGATTTTAAGTTTCCCAGTCATAACTGAAACATTGCCTTGATATCCGTGCCTCTCAAACATCAAGAAGGCACATAATACATTCTCTTCCCGACAATCTGAAAGTATCAACATTCATTGATATGTCTTTACTGTAGTCATTGCAAAACATCTTAACACTTACACTTTACAGAATGGCTATTCATTTGTATATTATGATTATTATTATTATTGTATTATTACCGTCATAAAATATGATTCCAAACTCGTACTACAGTACGAGAGGAAATAGATATATAATAGTAACGTAGACCCTTAAACAAATTATAAACTAATTATTAGTGTCCCACCAATAAGCTTGCTCCAGTGTACCTAAATGCCAATAGTCTGAGAACACTGTAGTTGTAATGATCGTGTCATATTATGTCACCTACTGGATATATCGACGCCTTTATTGCCCCTTCTGGGACTTATGTGTCGAACTTCACACCCTCGGGACCACACCGACACCTTGCCTTATAGGAAATGCTTTCCGTCACCGCCATGAAATTGAAATCTTGATGTAACTGATTCGTGAAACCAGAAATCGATGTCAGGGAATGGGAGTAAATTACAATCTCACGATCAGACTTTCTTTTATCATCGGCTGCATTAGCGATTTTAATAGGACAGCAAGGCGTCCACGCAAATGAAATGCTACTTTTCACATTTTCCGTTTTGAATAATTGTTTTCCTTGGGAATATTAAATATTCAATATTTTATTGCTTATTCTTAGGGAAGGAATTTTTATTGAGATGTATAGTGCAAGGTGGTATTGATTAGAAGGAGATGTCTATTCGTCAGTTATCAATAACAAAACTAATTAAGTCAGATCATTTTGAAATTGTTCTAGTAATTTAATTTATCTTCGGTTTATTATCATTCAAAATGTGGTTGATAAATATCAATAAATTGCCAAATCGACAAACACGGTAAATACAGAATGTTCATGATGTGCTGAAAATAAGTTAAAGTATGTGTCTTTTGATCAAACTATCCACAATATTCCACTTGTGCAAAGGCCCTTTAAATATTGGTGTATGAAAAATATTCACATCGAAAATAAGCGATAGAATTGTTTGAAATCTTACTCCAAACTCGAAAAATATCACTTTGTACTACAAACTTTGAAAACGTGCTACTCTTCTAGTGCTATTTTGTACCATGTACTTTAGAAACTTGGTACTTTTCTAGTGCTAATTTGTACCATGTACTTTGAAAACGTGGTACTTTTCTAGTGCTAATTTGTACCATGTACTTTGAACACGTGGTACTTTGCTAGTGCTCATTTGTACCATGTACTTTGAAAACGTGGTACTTTTCTAGTGCTAATTTGTACCATGTACTTTGAAAACGTGGTACTTTTCTAGTGCTAATTTGTACCATGTACTTTGAAAACGTGGTACTTTGCTAGTGCTCATTTGTACCATGTACTTTGAAAACGTGGTACTTTTCTAGTGCTAATTTGTACCATGTACTTTGAAAACGTGGTACTTTTCTAGTGCTAATTTGTACCATGTACTTAGAAAACGTGGTACTTTTCTAGTGCTAATTTGTACCATGTACTTTGAAAACGTGGTACTTTGCTAGTGCTAATTTGTACCATGTACTTTAAAAACGTGGTACTTTTCTAGTGCTAATTTGTACCATGTACTTTGAAAACGTGGTACTTTTCTAGTGCTAATTTGTACCATGTACTTTGAACACGTGGTACTTTTCTAGTGCTAATTTGTACCATGTACTTTGAACACGTGGTACTTTTCTAGTGCTCATTTGTACCATGTACTTTGAAAACGTGGTACTTTTCTAGTGCTAATTTGTACCATGTACTTTGAAAACGCGGTACTTTTCTAGTGCTAATTTGTACCATGTACTTTAAAAACGTGGTACTTTTCTAGTGCTAATTTGTACCATGTACTTTGAAAACGTGGTACTTTTCTAGTGCTAATTTGTACCATGTACTTTGAACACGTGGTACTTTTCTAGTGCTAATTTGTACCATGTACTTTGAACACGTGGTACTTTTCTAGTGCTCATTTGTACCATGTACTTTGAAAACGTGGTACTTTTCTAGTGCTAATTTGTACCATGTACTTTGAACACGTGGTACTTTGCTAGTGCTCATTTGTACCATGTACTTTGAAAACGTGGTACTTTTCTAGTGCTAATTTGTACCATGTACTTTGAAAACGTGGTACTTTTCTAGTGCTAATTTGTACCATGTACTTTGAAAACGTGGTACTTTGCTAGTGCTCATTTGTACCATGTACTTTGAAAACGTGGTACTTTTCTAGTGCTAATTTGTACCATGTACTTTGAAAACGTGGTACTTTTCTAGTGCTAATTTGTACCATGTACTTAGAAAACGTGGTACTTTTCTAGTGCTAATTTGTACCATGTACTTTGAAAACGTGGTACTTTGCTAGTGCTAATTTGTACCATGTACTTTAAAAACGTGGTACTTTTCTAGTGCTAATTTGTACCATGTACTTTGAAAACGTGGTACTTTTCTAGTGCTAATTTGTACCATGTACTTTGAACACGTGGTACTTTTCTAGTGCTAATTTGTACCATGTACTTTGAACACGTGGTACTTTTCTAGTGCTCATTTGTACCATGTACTTTGAAAACGTGGTACTTTTCTAGTGCTAATTTGTACCATGTACTTTGAAAACGCGGTACTTTTCTAGTGCTAATTTGTACCATGTACTTTGAAAACGTGGTACTTTTCTTGTGCTAATCTGTACCATGTACTTTGAACACGTGATGCCTGTTAGTGCTAAAAGCTCAGTGTACAACCAAAGTCTAGCAAGTTCGACGCTTATTCTAAATTGATATTCATCCGCATGTATTATCTGGTTCAAGTATAAAGTTTACGTCTGAAATATTATGATTAATAAATTTGTTTCTAAATCAATAGGAATTACTTTTGTTAAGATAATCGGAGTGTCGGAGATTCTTTTAAAGTTTGTTATTAAATAGGTTTTAAAACGTTTTGTTGCTAACAATTTTGTTCGGTTTTTAATATTTACTAATCATTCAGGAAACGGATAGAAACGATTTCAAAACTTGGACCTTTAATCACAAGTTGATTTTCACTCAAAGTCTCTTAACGGTGACACATCCTCGTATCAAGCATACGATATATTAATCGACACGATGCCCACATAAAACTAACTGTTTTATCATTTGTTACTAATTTCACCGCAAAATTCTATTTGTGAAAAAGGAAGGAATAATTCAATTCAAATGTAACTTTGTGATGTAAGTAGTGACGAATAATTGAACACTACGCGACATCAACATGGACCAGTGCAATTAGCTTTGTTCCCATAAACCTTTGTATGATTCTTCAATTATTGACACACGACACCATGCGGGTAGTGTGTAGACAAAATATAGATTTGTAGGCGTTGCGGCTGTAAGTGAGGTTTGGTTGGAGCACCTCGCAGCTTTATGTGACAGACTTGTCAATTTGCAGGCTTTGGTGGACATTCAAACACTGCCCCCGGGACACAGACGCTAAGAATTGTAATGATATTTCATTACATCTCGGTTTGACCGAGTTCTCAATGGTTGAACGCATGTACGGACAATAGCTGTCATAGTTTTCTATCAGTGATCGCCAATGTGCCTTTGTTTATCATCGTTTTATCTCACTTTTCCTCATCGTGCCTTTGTTTGTCGTAGTTTTATCTCAGTTGGTTTGCATAGGAAATTCAATCAGAGACACGGTGGCCATTTTAAGTTCAGCTTTGAATTCAACTATTCCTAGATGTTCTTTGTACATACCATTACGACATGTTATTAAAAGTTCACAATAGAAAGACGGTTATATATGAATAAATGCACGTGTAGCACTTCTTCAAGACAAGATAATCTGGGATATATTTATTTTTAAGATCATGAGGCTTTTGTCATTCTGGTGTGTTTTAGTTTCTCATTGTTCAACTGGAGAACTTTTTAACCCGGAGACTACGTTACAGGCCCTTTAGATACATGACCTAGCATAGATTTATCAGATTTGAAGCTGTGATAATTCAGCTGAACCATTGTGGGTAAATTAAAAGATATACAAGTTATCTTCGTTATATGAGAACGATATTTTCATATCTATATTGATCATTAATTTCACATCTTATGGAATGCATGGATCCAGCGGTTATAAAATTCAAGGGAAACAGGGTATAGAATTTGATGGCATGACAACAATATGATTTAAGTGTTCTTTATCAGTTTGCAATAGGCATCGTTTAAGTGACACAGAGTGTGCTTATGATTTTTCCATGTCACTTAAATGCGAGCCAAAATACCATATAATCTAAGTTATGCTCAAAAGGCCTCCTCAAAATTACATCTTTACCTCTAAAATGCCGAATTTATTAACTTTTCTTGTTTACAATGATAATCGGAAAACGGTCGTAATAATGTTACGAAATGGAATTTCTTAGGTCCCATTTAAATGTATCTTACTTAAATGACCTACTTAACACTACCAATCAATGTTAGTGTTAGCGCCTGCTGTAAATAAGTTTTCAAAATTACGTTTTAGTCATTTGCGCGCGCCACTGTCCGGTTTTCGATCACAAAACACGACTTAAACCTGTTTATTGTCCACATACAGAACTTATCAGCTTCATGGAACTGATTTTCACAGACAACCACTACTCCTCAAAACAATAACACCATTCTTAAAGGTAGACATATTTGATTCCAACAACACACTCTTTGCCCCTTTAAACAATGCAATAATTTCCTACTATGTATTAAACAGTCATGTGACTAAACAAAGTGAGTTCGTTATTTTCTCACACAACACAATTTCCTGACCAAAAGCAAGCCTTTATTACTCTATCACAATATTGCGATTGGCCTGCAAACATGTAGTGTTTTATCATTATTTTGCAATTACTTTAATCATCAAGACACAACAAGGGTTGAAATATTGCTTTCAGACGGAGCCGTGCACGTGCTAATGGTTACAGAAAAAGCAACACGCTAATTTCTAGGACCACACCCTTATAAATATGTAATCGATATCAAGTAAATGAGTTTCTAAGGTGAGACGACACCTGCATCAGCATTAACTTAGACTCGGATCAAATGATTGAAAAGGAAATATACTTTTAGACACCTTTGACGGTTTGCAAACAAAATATCTTTGAAAGATGAAGCGTATGTAGTAAATTATCTTTAGTATGTAATATAGCAAATAATAATGACTGGATATGAATTCTTATACAATATCTTATTGAACTGGGAAAAATGCATCGAGTACTGATTTTCATGAACACCAAACGTCCAAGCATTCTGCGTTGAAAATTTAAAAGGGATGAGATTTGAGTGTTGCTTGCTTTAATCGGTCACTGATATGGTCGTTTTGGTGTCATTCAGTTACTTTGAGAGCTGTCATAACTCTTGTATTCAGAGGGACAGAAATTCTGCCGATCTTCTATTTGAGCAATATTCATGACAACATCTATCAACATGTTTCTTAATATTTTTTAAAAAGCAGTGTCATGTGTAGAATCCGACTTGGTGATACAATTAACATTTTATACGTTACAGTATTTGAATTGATGGATTTATTTAAACGAATCGTTTCATTCCACTAAAGTATTACTCAAATAGTTACTCATTTATGTCTTTAAATCAACTGAGTGTAAACGACACAATTCTCATTTAAACCTTCTACAAACCCGATATATCAAATCACGTTTAGCCGTGACAGTCGCTTGAAGACGATCATGGCGCTAAGACTTCTTTGACAAAGAAGTTCACGCCAACAAATTAATTACTCCTCACAGCGCAGTAGGTGTCGCTAAAGAGGGATCAAAAACGTTGGCGGTGCACGGAACTGCTAAGACGAGAATCATTTCCGTCTGTGTGTCAAGGAGAGGAGAAGTAGGGCTTCATCTTCAATCTCTCCCTGATAACGCTTTTCAATTCCCTCTTGGATATTTTTACAAATAGTTTTCTTCAAGTTTCTCAGCTTTAAAACTAATTACGAACATAAATCACAATTGGATAAACCTAAAAGAAAGAGTTTTGAATTGCTGCGCTTTACGAATTCAGATTCAGTAACTTCTTGGGAATCTTTTTAATATGACAGTAAAAATTTAAAAGGCGTTTGGTTTTAAGAGCGGTTTAATTTTATCTTTTTTCATCATCGTTTAAATTTGTAGATTGTTCGTTGATCTCTGTGTTTACAGCTATAGTATCGACTTCAGACTGTTTTGTAAGAACGGTTAAAAGGTGCAAATATCATGATCAGTTACCATATTCTTTCTTTGTTTTCAAGTTGCCATATCATGTTTAAATTGGAGATAAGGGTATAATAATGATTATCCAGTCCAATAATAATTTACCTTGAATTGCCGAGAGAGTGGAGCAGGCAACCTTGCAATACCGTATTCTGCGTGCGATACGGAAGTTAAAGACGTTGTCTGTATTGCACACCAGTATTACTATCATAAATTTACATGGATATATATAGAAATGTATGTCATTTGGTGTTACCTATACCGACACCTTTAGTTGCACGTGTTAATGCATCAATATATCAATATCCTAAAATTCCTAAACAATGTATATGAGTTATCTATACTAATTTCTCTTAGAGTATGTCACTATGTATCATGATATCGCCACACTAAATGCCATTCAAATATTATTCATCGAATATGTTATAACATACCATGTTTTACCTTAAAATATGTCTAACTGCTGAAGTGACTATTTTGTAAGGAGATGAAGAGTGCACTCCCTGCATTACTGATATGAGCAAGTAATTCCTCGGTAGTTGGGAAAAGAAGTCAAAGCTCAATTCTGCATGTTTGAATGTTATTATATAACGGAACCTTTAAGAACGGCCACCTTCATGTTACGGCCAGCTGTGCCATGTAGCCTCACAAATCCCGCCAGGCAGAAATTACTATATATGAGAACTCCTTTTCATGGCCACTCAATAACAATGTACATTATGACCACTAAGTAACAATGTACACCATTAAAGTTTTACTGTCCCCACGGGGAATCGATCTGTGCAATAGTTGCTTTCTAGTGTTGTACATGATTTTACAACTATAACTAACAGTGGATGTTAACCTAGTACATGGTTCAGTTATCACGTCATACCGTATTAGTATTAGTGTCTTAATTTGATTAGGATATGGATATTTCATTCGAAGCACGGTGCATTATTGTACATTTATCAAACGATCAACATGACATGATATAATAACTGTCTGAATTCCTTTCATCATAAAGCGTTCAAGGGATACTTGTGAATGCAATCTGTGTTGTTGAATTATTGGGAATCAACATTATCATGGTCAAATTGCCTTTTATGTGACTTATGAAAGTGGGGAGGGTAAAAAGGAAATGAGTCAATACTGCTGAAAGTTTGTATGTAACTAGGGATCTCAATTTTTTCAAACTATGACATCTATCGAATGATTGTTGTTTTTAAATTTCACGTTGGATCGAAAAGCGGTTGTATCATACTTAGTTTAATATTTCACTAAATACGTCACCCAACAAACAATTAACCTAGAAAACTTCAATTAACCATTTTTTGCAGCCTAACCCAGATATTCCCATTGGTTATAAGTGAAATAAACCCCCATCCACTCAGACAGTATTAGGATGACAGGTCAATTATTAGCAGTGCTTCCTTTACGTTCGGGGAATGGCGAATAGATGCATGCCGTTAAGCCCTCTCTCTATCGTGTAATCAGCCCCAGTCTCTTGGCTATTTGCTAGGTAATGAACTGCCCTGTCTGTCGTCTATAGTTCTATTGCTTGATCACACTCTTCATCAGGTTCCACTGATTAGCTGTTAAAGGGACATAATGTTTCTTGTTGGATCAAATATGTAACACGATGTAACCGTTTTATCAAGCTGGACTGACTGCTGCTGCTAAATACTATTTTAATGTTTAAGTCAGGATTTCTGATTGCCAACCGGAATTAACAGCGGCTTGTGCGGGCGAATTTGTCTAAAGTTATCATGGCATCTTTTCTCTAGAAAACAACAGAAAAATGGAAACAGAAGACAGATATTGGTTGGTCGTGTGTGTCATGTCATAAAACCAGTAACCATGCCAGTATACAGGACATGTAATTTCGGTTTGGGCATTTGTATAACACCGATGCTTAATCTTAGTTGACAGCACAAATTGTCATTTATAGAATAAGGCCAAATAAGATGATTTGAACTTACGATACGGCATATGGTATATTGACTCGTGCCCCTGCCGAATGAATTTTATGAAAACATATTCTATGTGACTTTAATGGAAAATCTAAATATATGTTTGGTTTTTAAATGTGTGCCTGGTTAGGTCACTATTCATTAACAAAAACAATAGAAATTTTTGGCGCAGTATACAATTCTTAAATATTGAAGCATATTTATCCTATTATGCAACACGAGAAGATGAAAGTAGTCCCAGATGTAACGATAAAACGTGTTATACTTCATGTTTCGATTTACCTTAGAAAATCCCGTAAATCGATATATTTCAGTTCCATGTGTCAATCAGCACCCTTCACCCTGATCATAGAGAATGTTATCGGTCTAAAAGTCTACTTGGGCACATTTTACATATCTTGGGCACATCTGTTATACAGAGAGTGATATATGTACCGCTTGAACCTATTTTACCTCATTATAAATACCAAATGTCATTTAAGGATGTTCGCTCCTCAGTAACAGTGACAAAACTCAAATAACCTTAAATCATAATGTTCTTATATAATAAACCAAAATGAAGCGGCAATTTCTCAATTTTGATGATTTCTGATTAAATATTCATCAAAATTAAGAAACGTAGTATTTTTCATTTTGAAATAATTCACAATTTTGCTGACTCAGCAATTTTAATTGTAACTATCATTTGAGCAAGTTCTATTGTCTGTTTTTCTTAGAAAATAGATGTTGTTGAAAGAATATGATTTGTATGTATTTGTTCAGGTATAATTTTTAGATAATGTGTGGGAGAAAGCATGTTTTTAGTAAAAAATAGCTTAAATATTGATAATTTTATTGAAATGTTTGAATACATGTTGTGCCGTAGCGGCTAAAAACCCACACTACCATATATATTTTATACTATTTTCTGGAAGAAAATTATGTTAACTCAAACCTGTTTTCATATTAAAAAAAGTTTAATACAGGAACTAATTTAAATTTAACATTTTTCAAAAAAGGTCATCATTTCCCCATTGACTCCCATGTTAAATCTCTGACTGACATAGGGATCTTTGTCATACAATATCTCGAAAAAACCCACACTAACCCCCATTTTTTTGGGTTGATATTTCGAGCAAATACACTGAACTTTTGAAAAAAACAAGTTAGAAAAAAAGTTTAATACTTTAAATTTGAGGAGCGAACATCCTTAATACAGGGATTAAACAAATCTTTATCAAATTTAGGCCGATGTATAGCTAGTAGATTGTTATCGAGGTAATCAAATTATATTGGAAGAATTTATGTGTTTTTTAAGAATATCGCCAGAATGCAAGTACCAAAGTAAAACTATTCTCCCCTTATAAAAAAACATAAAGTAACAGAAGGCCAAATTCTTTTAAACAGACCTCTTTTTACATAACATCTTTGAACCTAAGTGCCCTACCTAGTCACACGACATATTATGCCTCCGTAAGATCTGCACAGTCAAGGGGTCTATTTTTGAAAAATAAGATAATAGTATGTCATGTGGCATACTTTACAGCTTCGCATTTCCCTATAACCTATATTCTGTGCATTACAACGTTTGTAACTGGAATGTGTTTCTCCTAACGAAATCAACATACACCATCGCCGCAATACAGATGAAATATTGATGACAGCGGTTCCCATCATACACTTAGGTAAGCCAGACTGGTAAACCAATGTACTTGAGATCAATATTTTGGCCATGAGTCTGAATAAACCAAAGCATAGCATAACATGTCGCTATATTTCCATTCTTGGTCATGTCATAAGTGTGATATAAAGAACTAAAGCGTGAAAATAACAATGAGCGTCAGATCAACAAATTTATGTAGATATAACAGTTTCTCCAATGTTATTATGAAATTAATATTTTTAATAAACATCATCAAGCATTCAAATGGTTATGTTCATAACAACACGATTTACACCGGAGATGCAATAAATGCAAAACAAAGATGCAAAACAAGTATAAAAGCTTTGATCTTATTAGAGAAATAGTTCTTTTCCAGTTTTTTAAAAATCTTATTTCATTAAGAAATGGGGTAGGCTGCTTTCCAATTCATGTCTCGGTAAATAAATTTCTTCATGCACATTTTCACTATTTCTTGTGTTTTTTCTGGGAAAACGTTTGTTGAAATTCAAAGGCCTTTTAATATGCTCCACCTTTACCACGGTCACTGTCATCTTGAACTATCAGTTACGATGTTTTGTAATCCACAATAGTCTATGAAATCATCATACACGCATATATATTTAAAATAGTTAGAGCGAAAAACAAGTAACACAGGCTCAATATTTGGTCATATACACACCTATATAGGTAATATTTTATGACATGGTTATAATATTATCTCAATTAGGAGATAAACCCCTTCTGTTTTTTATTTTGGGGTTGTCGTGCATTTTTCACCCCTAAATTTAATTTCAAACCGAGCTTGCGAGGGGTTTATCTCCATTCTAACATGACTAATTAGAAATATAATGAGGAACTAATTCGCCTTGCGCAACAACAATGTGATTAGGTCGAATCAGTACAGACCGGTTCCACTTGCTTTCGAAACTACGGTACAGTTCATTTTCAAAGTACACGCTTCAATAATAAAAAAAATATCAAAACATAAACCAACAGGTTTTAAATACCACCCTTAAGTATTTATTTTTTGAGGATAAAATCAACAAAAGACAGATTGTTTTTATCCCATCAGAGTTACGTTTTTCACGTAAATACATATGACACCTACCACCCCTACAATACCGACAAGGACTGACCAAATCAAGGGACGTTACTCTAAAAGTAGTTGTTTACTGCTAGCGCTAAATTCTAACGCAAGATGTGAACTGATTGAATAAACGATCAAGAAAGCTTTATAGTTTGTCATGGTTGAATACACTGTCTGGAAGTGTGGTCACTTATGAATGAGACTGGGGAAAGGGAAGGAAAGTTGAAGAATCGCTATATTACCGTGCGTTATGGTAAGAAGCGAGCTCGGTTTGAAATTAAATTTATTGATGAAAAAAGTAACTACTTCGACAAAAAATATACCACAGAATGGATTTATCTTCTAAATTTTATTTTAAAAATACGGTATTCCCAATGTCTGTATAGAATTGACTTAAAATTAATTTTGCTCTTGTCTGTAAGGCGATGAAAACAGTAAGTTCAGCGAATGGAGTTTGTAAACGTGCGCGTATGAATGTGAATCGGTCGTAAATATTTAGAGGTGATTATTAGCGAAATAATCACTCCAAAATTGATTGTGGTAACCAATCAGAAAGCAGTATTTTCATTCTAGTTTTCGTGTCATGTTAGAATGCATCTTCAGCAAAGCTTGCAGCAAGTGGACCAAAGTTTCAGCTGTTTCAGCAAAGTTGCACCGATTTATTATATGAAATATTTTATGACTAAATAGATTATAAAAATTGTACTCATTTCTTAAACAAATACCATAAAGGCAATATTTTTGAAAGGATCTTTAGAAAGGACACAATTTACAGGAAGTAAAAATCCTTTCAAAAAATAAATATTCAAAGGATGCTGGAAACACTTCTCATTTCTAAAAGGAACCGAGAGGTAAGTCTATTTCTACTCATTTTTTTTCATTGTATAACAGACCCCACTTTTGCATAAATAATTAACAAATGTGTTTCGCTAGTAACATGAACGTTATCTTTAAGTATGTGGCAGATATACGTTTATTATAGAGCCCACCATAGTGTTAAAACGTTAAAAAGGAGCCCCATTCTAATCTTTCAGTACGTAAACCACCCTTTCCCTATAAGAAGATGAGCCATCTTGAATTCCTAGTTACGTTTTCAACCCCCACCCACAATGGTACCAAACTAAGTGTGTGTGTAGTGTGATAACACAGTTGATAACACGTTAACACTTCTTTACCATACGAACATAGAAACATCCTTTCAGTCGACACTACACTGACACCATACAGCTGTCATTTATTACTTTCATATAACTTGATGTAGACAATGTTTACTTAAACCAACCGTATTCTACTACATTTACGTCTTTATAAATGATTTAACCAGATGTTAATTACAGGAACCATGTTTAAGATTGTAACATGTTATTCATCTGTGATATTGTTTCATATATAGTAAAGATAATTTTCTGGGAAGATAAACATAACTAAAGGAATAACTTATGCCACTGCAGTAAGGGTATAGCTGGTTTCTGGGGTAATGATAATGATGTAATAAATATATCATAACATTGGTTCAAATAAGAAATAGTTTGATTTGTTATGAAAATTTTCATTTGAAACAAGTCATGTATAAATAAAAAATAATGTTTTAAAGAAATGGGATTTCCTTCTTAGTTGATGCCACAGGCCTGGTAGTAGAATTATATGGTGAAAGTGTTGCCAAGTCAAGGACATAAATCATAAAACATAAATGTAAATCCCAAATATTCCATTTCAAACCACAATCGCTTGTATAGATTAAAACAGCTTTCTCCAAACGCGCTAAAACTGAATTTAGCAATGATGTTGGAGATTCCTGGTAAATAACATCGTGGTACATCAGCATAGTTTTATTCTTGAAGCTCCGAGGCCAGCGCCTAGTATCCCTGATAGCTTATTATTCATGTCTTTCGTGATCCCTGAAGAAACGTATATCGAACAATTTTCTCATCCGGGTACTGCTAAACTGGATTTGCCTTGGTATGTAACAGGATATAGTATATATAGGGTTTTGCTGATACGTTGTTGAAAATTAGACACCGTTTCTTCGTTCATTTCTGTTTTTTTATATATCACAGAGATATGATATATTATCAAACGTGAAAAAAATATGTGTAATTACTCGAATGTTGATTTAATTCATTTTAGCAACCATAAGGATGAATCCTCATTAATCTATCCAACCTTAACTTATCTTGAAAAATTAAAACTTGTCTAAAAACTTAGTCAAAGTTATCATGAGAGATTAGATGTCACTTTCCTGACAATGTTTAAGTTCAAGTGAAGACGCAATAACGTTGTTTGCGGACAACCTATCAATTGCAGATTGTGAAATGTCATAGAAGGTCTTGAAATTTATTCCAATACGTTGTATAACATTTATCATAACTTCTGTCAAAAAAAAGGAAATAAATCAGAAAAATACATACGGTCGCTTTTAGGGATCTCAACTCATTGTCATTTGTAGTGCGTACAAAACACTTTAGCGACTCAGATGATTCTTTGACAGTTGAGTTAAGAGAAGTAGTTCCGTACGATTCTCAGAATCTAGAACAGAAGCAGAGCATGATGTCCTCCACGCTATCTTGCAATCAACTTTTCCATATTGGTTATTCAGCTTGTTTATAAGCTTCCGTGACAGTCGTCTATATTCGTATCAGTAGATAATACGAGTTATCAGGCTCCGTCCTCGACCGTAAGTTTGATAATTGAATATACTATATATACAATACATGAACATTACAAAATGACTTACAGTGTTTAGTTGTTATAACATTCACATTCAGCAAAACAGTACTTAGCATGTTAAAACAAGCCTAAGATCATGGCAGTTTTTCTTGTGTAGACATTAAGAACAGATGTACATTAACGAACCATTGATCGGAAATTAAATTCAACTTATCATGATATATTTTTCGTCTATATTTTGATCAGATTTAAATATTTCAGTGATAGAAATCAAGCTGTACAACAGTACATTGTAGACGAAGCTATAGTATCATCATTACGTGAGTTGAATACACCACAACAAGAATATCATTTGGAAAAAGGTAACATTAGGAATTGTTAAGCCGAGGGTTATCAAAGAAAGATTTACAAAATTTAAGGAATATTTCGAAGGCTGATTTTGAAAAAGGACAATTAGATGTACGATAACTGCATGTCAACTTCATATTGAGAAGTACACAATGTTCATGGTACAGGTTACTCCTCTAGACGAATAAAGTTAAGAGGTTATGTTCTTAAGATATCAAACATTTAATTATTTATGGTTGTCTGTAGTTTAAGGGTGAATCAAAGACCAAATTAATTCGTATTTATCAGAATAATCTCTGTTCTCATTAACTCATCGGGTCATAAAGGCCTTCTTGGCTTATGGAAAGTATCAATCTATAACAGAGAATGAAGCAATGGTTTGGCACTGTTAACTAGATCGTCAATACATTGTGTGTCAAAACCACCAGTCCCACCAAAAGAACATTTGACATAAAAGCAATTTTGAAACTTATAAAATGTTTGTGCCAAAGATGCCCTATCATCTACCCGAAACCTAAATTCTGTGAATAACAATCGGAATGTGTTTGTCCCAATGAAATTACCATACCCCATCAACAGAATACAAATGCAATATTAATGAAAAACATTCGGAACACAACGAACCTACAGAAGCCTGGTAAACCACTGTATGATTTATTGATATTCAATATTCCCTTTGTAACAGCACATGGAAACACATAACTTTTTGTTATATCTTATTTGTATAGTCATTACTTTTGCTATTATATAGTAGATAATATTGACTGATCGGATCGCGAGATTAAATGAAGATTGGATATCTCTATAAATTCAAATTTTAAAAAAAGAGTATTTGTGTCTCGTATTTTTGGCTTCGGTCGTTGCTTGATTTTTAAAAAAAGTAATTGTTATTATTCTAATTTTTTTTAGTACGTTTCAACCTTAGGGCTGCGATTTGAACTTCAACCAGTACATACTGTAGTTGAACACATATCAAAACCAAACAAAATGTGAAAATTTACTCTTTACCAGTTCTAATCATTGGTTTCATTATGAGGTTTTGCAAGTGTACACAGCCAAAGCGTAGATTCGGGTTTTAAATAATGCTTATGAGCATGGCATAATAAAACCCCTTCAATACAAATATGGTATAACAACCAATTCGTTGTAAGTTCTATATGTTGCCTTTAAGGCTGTATAAACTGTTCACATATAGTTAAGCATCCTGTTATCGTTTACCATCATACCTTTAATCACCAAGCTTATGTATACCAAAACCATGACAGAACTAAATCCAGTCTTATCGATTGAACACCATGTGCCAATATAAGATGTTAGTTGAAAGCCATCTCTGCAAAGCCTGAAGCTCTAAAGCTGTCAGAAATGATGAGGTCCGTCCAGGTGTTTATCAAATGTATAAAAGAGATTTCTTGCCTTATAAGATTATCTTGGTTGTGTTAACCTTTCCTATCTATGTTTGTGAATCCCGATTGAAGACGCCTTTTTAGCAATTATTATATTATTATATATAGCAACCTGTTTTATGTCCAAATCACATAATGGTTAGTCTGTATTCTGAGTTAATTTTCGGACATGAAAACAACTTCTAATAAAGAAATTATGATATATAAATCAAGGTATTTGATTACATGTGTATTGAGCTTGCTAGATAAATATGAATTAGGGTGAGGAAAAACTAGCATTCCAAAGATTACTTTTCGCCTTCTTGCTTTTTTAATTATAATTTTCCATTTATAATTAGTGTATAAAAAGTTCCGATTTAGTCCCATCCAATTGAAGCATTGTCCTTATTTTGAAATATGTTTCTGGCACTATAGTATAGAACCTACTTACAGTTCTCCATCCGTGAATCGTGGAAATGTCATAACTCTCTTGGACGCAAACATTGATATTGATTTTCAAATTACACAGCAAATCATTGGAGCTAAAGAGGGGAGATAATGGATGCACTATTGATGGCTCTTAAAGTTATGATGAGTGCAAAATTTATGTTTTTCATGCTTTCTAGCGCAAACATTCCATTTTGATGAGCAGTGAATATGACATTCTGTGTTACATTTTCAGGCTAGAGCGACATCCAAACTCACAACTTGCAAGTTAATAAGCTTCCAATAATACTTCTGATTGTTAATTTATGATCATTTCTGTTATTATATGTTTTTATACGTGGTCAAAAGTGCCCTGTATACAATGGTTTTGTAATGCTCTCGCATTTTTTTACATTTGTCCCTGACAAAGACGACATTGTACATGCAATGAAGTTTATAAAAAATATATTTTAAACTTTATTATGATTTTTAAAAGAAATATGAATAGAATTTAAAAAGTAGAACTTGCCTTGTAACGTCTCCATGCTTGTGACTTATAAAATATATTGATTGTAGAGGGAAACAGTTCTGAAAAAATATTATTCTAAGAGTTCAATTGAGAACACCATGTTCTATTGATCATACAGCAGCTACAGGCAGGGAAGAAGCTTGAGGCAGAATCCGTGTCAGTCTCTTCGTCGTCAACTAGAGGAAACAGTAATTAATAGGTCTCTGTTTACCTCTCGGCTTGACTGGATACAGCCTGGGCCCTTCAATCTTTACAGCATTTGATATTTGTCATCTTGGAAGGATTACGATGGTATTTTATTCTGCTGGCTATATGGAGGTCAACCTAACAAGTATCCATGAGATGTAACAATTAGATATCTTATTTTACCATTATCATCAAGCCATAAAATGCATGATCTAGGCAGAATACGCTTGGGTCCTTAAACCAAAATAGACATGAGTTATTTGTCATAAATCGAATTACATCTTAGCATTCAGAGTGTTTAGTGAAAGGTTGTCAGAGTCTATGTTTGAGGGATTATTCAGAAAGAAATATAAAATTTCTCAAAACGTTAAGATGAAAATAAATGAGAAACATGAATGAAAAGAATGAAGTCCTTTATTCATTACTGACTTTTAAACAACCCACGAAATGCGTCCTAACGGGATAGAATCATTAAAATAAGTTGAAAATATCAAGAAAAAGATTATTCATCTTAATCTGCATCTTGCATCATGCAACATTAACTACCAAACTATTTGAACTCTGACAAAAACTGAAGAACGAAGAACTTTACCATAGATTAGAGGTTAGATGAACATATCTAATATGATAAATACTGATCAGGTCTGAACATCTCAATCATTTATCATATCTAATATGATAAATACTGATCAGGTCTGAACATCTCAATCATATATCATATCTAATATGATAAATACTGATCAGGTCTGAACATCTCAATCATATATCATATCTAATATGATAAATACTGATCAGGTCTGAACATCTCAATCATATATCATATCTAATATGATAAATACTGATCAGGTCTGAACATCTCAATCATATGTCATATCTAATATGATAAATACTGATCAGGTCTGAACATCTCAATCATATACTAGTATCATATCTAATATGATAAATACTGTTCAGGTCTGAACATCTCAATCATATATCATATCTAATATGATATTAAAAAAAAGGTCCCGTTGCACAAAACACTAAGGTAACCTTAAATCATTAAGGCAGCCTTAGTGCAATGTTAAATAATTGCATTAAGGTTAACCTTAGTGTTAAGTTGCTTTGTGCAAGGACCCCCTGGTCTGAACATATCTCCTTTTACGGATGTTAATCTATAAACAGAATTACTCTATATGTATTTTCTTTTTTCTTCACACAACAAGGAATTGAAGTTTTGTTGAACTTATAATTAGACAAACACACCAACCGAGTTATGTCGCATATACAAAAGATCAAATAATACATGCTCCACATTTCAAAATTTCAAGAAATTACGGTTCAAAACAAAATTTTAGAAATAAAAAATATATACCACAGGGCCTAGGGTTACAGGGTTAGCAATTAAATAGCATCTGCCCATTCCGGAAAAAAAGAAGAAAAGATATGATGGTATGTTTCTCATGAGCTTTATTTCTTCACGATTACCTAAGTCAAGAAGGATCTTCAATTGTCCATTTAAATCATTATTTGTTATCAACGATTCTCTCAAACGTAAACGTAGTTCAGAGATAAAGAATGCAATAACGTCAATCCAATATTTCAAACCTTGTTCATCATGAATCATATTTTCCTCGATAATAAGGAAAGTAAGGAACATAATCAAAGCCCATTTGGGGAATATTGTCAGGGCAAGAAACGCTTTAATAATTGTGAATAATAAATGTTGCTCTTTATTTGAAACTCATTATTCTAATACTTTCAAATCATAACAACCATATCAGCATAACTTCAAAGCAAAGAAAAAACATTGCATAATGAGCAAGCGGAATCATTTTGTTTTTCTCTGGGTTGGTTGGGTTGAAAGAACTACAGTTTGGAATGCAATATAAATTCAAGACTCCGTTCTCTGGCTCCTATAAGATACAGTGACACAACATAATTTACCACTTCGGAGATCTAAAATTTAGTGTGGTAATCCTTGGAATGAAAGAGTGTGTTTTGACATGCAACAAAACCAGGATCAATCTTAAAAGCCTTGTTCCCACAAAAGCTCCTTTCCTCTATTAATGCGAGTAAAGAAACATAATGGACGTCCATAGGGGAATTGTTGCAAAGGCACGTAACACTCTAATAAACAGTTCAAAGCTAGTAATTCTCGCTTTAGATTATTCTCGTATTTGAAAGAGTAGGCTTTAAGTAGCTCTGGAATTGTATGGTCTCACAAAATAACAATTCGTGGACACTTACAGAAATGGCTGGTGCAGTCTCACGACATGTTACCTTAACTTGAGCTTTCCCTTAATAAGAGAGAAGATATATATGACGATAATATTCATTCAACAAAAAAGGTTAATTCTGGAACGAATTAAAAAAAAAAATTTAAAATCAGGAAACATTTTGAAATGATTTTTCCATGCTTTTGAAAGTTGCTTTAATTCTTCTCTGTATCATTTCAAACAAACGTCTTTCATCTACACACATCAATTTTACTGTAAAGGTTCCCGTAGAAATGTAAATGATCGTTCTTAGTTATAAATTGTGGCTTGAATAGTTTCATGAAATAAGTTCAGTGAATCACTGCAGTAATAACTACGCGTAACAAAAGCAAAAGCATGAGCCAAAGGGAGCATTCTCTATGTCCGGGATCACATGCTATGCAGTATGAAAATAAATCACTTTTGCGTCTGACTTCAGTATGAAGCTTTACTGTCCAATTGGAACTTCATTTGAAAATAACTACTCACATGCCACTCACCAGTGATTGTTTCATTTGATCGAGGACATTATATGCCAGGCAATCCCAAAAGACGTGTTTATCGTCTGCATTCAAGGAGTTGTGCATGTCCCTCAATGCATCAGAGACTGTGATCCAAAGACCAAATATGATAACATCAACCACATTAGTCCAATCTATGAATTTTGGTTCCATTCGTAATTTCATTTGGATATATCTCCTTAAATGTCACTCACCTAATCGTTTAAGGTGGTATGTTTTTCTAAAAAGGAGTTTCAGTTGATGCATATCCACAAACATGCCACTCAGTGACAATTGATTAGTGTATCGTCTGCATTCAACGAGCAGTGATGATGCATATTCATTGACTGTACCAGACGATCTATTTCCGATTCTTTACATTATCAGCATTGCTTTCCCCATCTAAATCAACATCAATAGCAAACATGCATTTGGCTTTATTATATACTGATTGATAGTATGTTGTTAATAGTTTTAGAAATTCTAAGCTATTTCTCGAGCCAGATTTTGGAAGCTAAAACGGCCCTGCTACATTGATCATAAACCATGCAAATGCAACTAAGTACTAACATGCATGAAATCAAATGATGTCTTCCAAATGTCTTCTATCTATATTGTATAAGTAAAGTCAAATTCTGGCTCCTTGAATTGAAATAAAAACATACTGGCCAAAAATCACAATATATGTTTTATGATAAAGATAAAATCTGATCCAATCTCATTCAAGTAAGTTCTAAAAAAAAATTCATTCTGTTTATATACTTCGCTAGACGTCTATCCAAAGATTATTTAAAAATAGCAAATATCAAGTTATGTAGAATAAACGAAATTAGAGTAATTAGCAAGGTCTTTTCGTGATAAGATTGAAGTCAGATCTATGTTAGGCCCTAATTGTTAACATTTTTACAGAAGTTTTCCGAAAGCTTTCTTTCTGCTGATGAGTCATGAAGTTGAACAGGATGTGCACATATGTTCCTTATCATGTATGTAAATCCAACATAGACATCCACTGAAACATGATACATAATTCAGCTAGTTTGATATTTTTGGGCGTCTGTGGAGCATCAAACTCTGATGTGTATAGATTAATTGACTTATTTTAGATACACGAATGGCATGTAGCTATTTTATGATACACGAGTCTGACATATGATTGATATTATAGGCGTATTAGCTCACACCAGAGGACATCACAGCTCAAGTCGCAATCCAATGATAATTCAGTTTAGTGAGTCAATATAGTTCTTCTGTTCTCATGAAATGACTACATTTACAATTTCAAAATATCATAACAAATCAAAAACTGTTTACTAGGTATGTTTGCTTGATTATCCGAACATAGTGAGATAAAAGCTCGGCCCTTGCTGTAACGTTTGGAATGATGTCCTCGACAGGACATCCTGCTAATTCCGCATGTTTGAATCCGCTCAACTCCTCCAAGATAGCCTGATCTCCTTCAGCCTCGTATCGCTAGCTATCTAACCAGCCAAGGAGACGACTCGCAGATACCAACAGCAGTACAACCCGAATGAAAAATCCGTTGAGCCCTAGAGAGTAGCTTCAAGTTCCTTGCAAAACGACGTTTCAATGGCTGAAAAAATAAAATAGTGAACATAGCCACAAAAGCTGGCAGCCATTCGAGGCATTTGGCCTGAAAGAGATCAGAGTATTTAGAAGGAGCTCAGCGGTTTCAAATGATCGAGAGGGAATTCTTAAGTCAGTTATTTTAGCACAAAACATACAGCAAATCAAGTTCCTTGGTGTACAAAACTTTTAATTATATTCAAACTTAAAGACGATTAACGATCCCGTGGCGTTCAGTTTATATCAGTGATATTCAAATTCATAAATTTTGAAGACACTTGTTACCTGCCGGATTCGACCTCATAGAATATTGTATAGAAATTATGAAAATGTGTATATATATATTATCGTAAGTAGTTACTTAAGCATTTCCTACCTTATTCTTGCTAGCTACAGTGTAACTAATTACCATTGATTTTAGAAATATTTAAATACTTCCATGCCATAATTTTATTCTTCTTTATCTATGGGTGTTCTCAACACGAAGTATGATATTTCCAGGAAGGTAGGAACTTGCTGTTCTGATCTTTCTCAAGTTTTGTATTTTGATTATTAGGATGAAGGCTACTAGCTGAAATCGAGTTTATTTCGACAAACGTATGCAGTTATAACAGCCTAATAGGTTTGTCGGAGAGTATAGAACTATATCTTTTGAATTATGATAGCTGCTGACAGGAATTATGTGAAATGTCAAATTTGCAAGTAATTGATTTTTTAACTACTTGTGCTGCAATTTCACATCAACTGTTGAGTGAATCTTACTTATAATAAATGCAGCTTCTGTTTCTATTTCATCTTTTGTGTACACGCATTACCTTTTCAAAGTAATAATTATTACGGATTAAGTTTTATTTCAGATGCAGATTTTTAAGATAACGTTCATGTAGGATTTATGTAGGATATATCAAATAATATAACGACGCTACCTTTTTGTTTACTTGTATATTAAAGGGGCATTTCAAAATGCTATTTGTTTAAAATTTCGCAAATAAAGATATGTTTATACCAAGTCATCAGCGGGGCTAAAACGTCATTACTAAGTATCAAGTATCAAGGAAAAACTAATGGTTACCATTTAAGTGGTAACGTCTTTTTCAATAATTTAAAGTAATGAAATTATTCGCGTAGCTTAAACGATTATGACACGTTCGATTGAGAACTGCTTATTTTAGATTAAAAAGATTGTCCAACAATTTGTAACATTTATGAGATTGCTTTTCTCAGTTAAAAACTTGCTACTGTTCCTTTTAATATTCTGGTAAACCTAAGCATGTAGACAGAATATACCACGAGTACAAAGAATCATCTTCAAATCTGTATCAAAAAAGTGAAAAGCAGAAATGCTGTCAAACATTCACTGATAAGTTCTCCTTGCTTGAATACTTCTAATTAGGCTTCTCAAACACCTTAAAATACTATATATTTATCGTGAATCCACTACTTAAGTTCTTTAAAAGTTTTAACTTGTGTATAAAATATATGTTTGTGCTACCCACTTTGAACGTAAAAGAGCATCTGGCACCCTATGGATACGATAGTAATATGATGTGACAATGTTTGCACAAATGCTCATATACGAGAAGACATCTCTGATTCTAGTTCTAACATTCTAATATTTCTTACCTTAAGGTGGCGGTACTAAACAGCATATTCAGTGCACTAGTACTCAACTTTGGCGTTATTGCATTCACTCACATTCACTCACATTGACAATTTTTTTTATTTGTGCTTTTCGCTGAAAATATAATTGTAAAGATATGTGTTTGATGCTTATTGAAATGTGACACATTCGGCAAAAACCTACTAAAACAACTTGCAAGGAGAGCAGGCCGACGCTGTCCTTCCCATAACGCTTGTAATCAACACGTCGACTGAATTTGCTGCTAAATGGCCTCCACAGAGCACACAAATTTGAGTAACAAAAACGTATCTTCATTCAAGAAAACTTTACTTGTGTTAATCACACGCAATTTTTATTCGCTATGGTAAATGAATGTATGTAAAGTACATTTATGTTGGAAATGTCTCAGTGATCAGTTACAAAAAAATATGTTGATTTTCATTGTCTGGTTACATTCATAGACTATTTAGTACCCTTGAAAAAATCATTTAGAAAACATATCAGTACAGATTGCTGGCTAGTCCTCATTGTGTTGATAGTTTTAAGACAAGTGAATAAAGGAACTAACACAGGAATTAGTATCACACGTGAGTTTTACGTCTTCCTTTACAAAGCCACGTGTTATTGGTTATTACAGATTATTTCAGATTGTTTGGCATTAAATGAGATAAATTACATTCGGTCAAATAATTCTAAATATAAATAATAAAATGATCAATCTTGCAATGGAATCGATATTCAGATAAATGCAACAGCAATATATGAAAAAAAATCGTTTTTAGGCAGAAGTAAATTCATTGATCCATTCTTTTTATTGAAGTTTAGTAACCTCTTGCAGCTTCCGTGGTTGCGTCTTATTTGCATTCAGGAGACTAAAAGGTATAATTAGCGGAAGGAATATTTTACTTAAATCCAGAAACATTCGAAAAGAATAAAACAAGGAATTGAGAGCTTGAGAAATTGGGAGAACACAAAATACAAATACTACATTTATGATTTGTAATGAACAAATTATGATTATTATACTTAACACTAACACACAAACATATATTGTTGAGCATGCCAAAGAACTTTCTCCTTTCTGAGTCTTGATTCTCGTGTAGAAATAAGCTTATAAACTCGGATGAAGCTTACGAATTCTGTATTTTCCTCTACTTTCATTGGGAATCTGTTCCTAGACAAAGATAACCACGTTTCAGAATTCATATTGCACGTTTTGACATGACACAATACCAGAATCAATCTTTAAAGCCTTGTTCATCACAAACGCTGATTTCTCCTATTTCAGTTACGAAGAACATAATGGAGGTCCTTAGGGGAATTGTTGCAAAAGCACGTAACACTCTAATAAACAGTTCAGAGCTATTGATTCACGCTCAAGATTATTTTCATAGCTTGTAGAAAAGCATTAGAGCGGCTCTGAAATTGTATGGTCTCAAAATACTGCAATTCATAGGTACTACCTCAAATAAACTCAGGTTTCATGGAGTCGCCTCAACATTTTACTTATGAAGTGTTTTTTAAGTGTTTTAAACCTTGAGCACTTTAATCTTATCAAATTATACATTTTGGTATATCTGGTAAAAATTCAAGTTTTTGTCCTTAACGACTTAAACGTACCCAAGTGAAAATGAAAAATATCACCATATTCTAAACAAAATACGGTCCTCAGAAATGGTGAATCGGAAGATTTTTCAGCTAAATATTGACAAAATGTCACTAATCAAGGTATTGTTCCATTAAAATTAAAAATTAAAATTAAAACACACAAACCCTACTGAAATCGATTTTTAAAAACATTTTGAAATGAAAGAATTCAAGGACCTTTACGTAGATAACCGTCATGACTGTGGTCCGAAGGTACATGTATGTGGTATGGTAATATATTCTAACTTTATCTCTGTGTTCGATCTGTCAATTGGAATGTGATTCGAGCAATTTGTATTTACAGGCTTAATTCTGATTAACATAATTTCATGCTAGTCAAAGCCATAAACAGGTATTTTCAGGGATCTTTCAATGTAAATAGATGACTGAGACCACAGGGTTGATAGCAAAATAAAGTCTGCTACTTATTTAAACAAAACCTACTCGCATGCCACTCACGCACTGATTATTTCAAATGATCAATAGTATGTACATGTCAGTCAATCCCAAAAGACGTGTTTATCGTCTACAGTCAAGGAGCTCTTGCATAAATAAATGTGATCCATGGGTACAAAACATTTTCCTAAGACTCCAACCCGTGAGATTATTTTCCAGTAGAAATTTCATTTGAAGATAACTCCTGACATGCAATTCATTTGATCTTTTAAGAAGGTAACTCCATAAGTTTTTCCAGGAGGTTCAGTTGATGCATATCTACAAACATCCCAATCCCAAAGACGTGTATATCGTCTGCATTCAAGGAGTTGTTAATGTCCCTCAAAGGACCAAAGACTGTGATCCGAAATCCAATCAATGAATTCAGGTTCCATTCGTAATTTCATTTGGATATATCTCCTTAAATGTCACTCACCTAATCGTTTAAGGTGGTAAGTTTTTTCTAAATAGGAGTTTCAATTGATGCATATCTACAAACATGCCACTCAGTGACAATTGACCAGTGTATCGTTTGCATTCAACGTTCAGTGGTGATGCATATTCATTGACTGTACCAGACGATCTATTTCCGATTCTTTACATTATCAGCATTGCTTTCCCCATCTAAATCAACATCAATAGCAAACATGCATTTGGCTTTATTGTATACGGATTGATATCAGTTGGTTTACTTGGTATAGTTTTTGTATAAGCAAATACTAGTATCAGATTAAGAAATGCCAATTGCATTTCATTTTGTTTAAGGGTTGTGTATAATAGTTAAATTATTTCGAGCAATCGAATTAGATCCATTTCATCTTAAGCTACATACACTTTGTCATATTGTGCAGGAAACATACATATTTATGCCATTCTTTGATTGTGAACACTCTTATTATCCTTCACTTTCTCCAGGTATAAGGAATGTGATTATATGTAAAGACGATTGATTATTTAATTAGGATACAATCAATTTTAAAGAATTGATCAGGTTTCTATAAGAATCTAAGGCTGAACTTTGCTCATTGAATTTGAAATCATCAATACTGATCAAGAATTCTTTGGTAGATGCAAGTTTTTACTTTTATCAGATTACGTCATATGTTATGTTTCTAAAACTTTAACTTATTTACATGCTTACAAAATATAAATTGCAAGCTGTCTTCAAAGGATCCCTATTAACAATGACGTTGTCTCTCTTTATATAAAAAATATTATGTTCCATCTCATACATCAAACTACAGCATAGACATTCGGAGAAACGTGATATATATAATTGTGCTTATTCAATATGTCCAGGCGTCTGGGGAATGTCATATTCATGTGTATAGAATAATTTACTTATTGTAGATACTTGATGTCATGTAACTTTGGATGGAATTCGTAAGCCTTTAAGGTCAGTTTGCCAACATATTAGTTGTCTGTCAACTTTATGTTTGGACTTGCAATCATTTGTTTATATTTTTGATAAACAACAGCTTTGCTAAAACTATATACATGATTTCATAAGCGAATAATCATTAGCAGCAAGTACACAGAAAATAGTGTCAATGTCTTCATCCCACGGCAAGAGGAAAACGTATCGAGATAGACTCTATTCAATTTCTGCCTTGCCCTCATCGGAAAAAAAACCTGTGAAACGAAGCAGCGACACCTAGCGTGATGAAGAGTTGCTCCCTTACTAGTTGCAAACCTATAGCCAATGAAATCGCCGTTTACATTCGATGCCTACGCTCAGCCTTGAGAGACTTGATAAAGAAGATCTAATTGAAAACCTGATATGATACTTTGATTCGCTGGTTAGTATAAAGGGTTTTGCTGAGAACACCAATAATCTAAAATTTCAACAATTAGGTCACATCGCTACTCCTCTTGTCTTCGCCGACTTTTATTTTCTTTGTGATAATTTTGAGTAACGTATTTTTTCTTGCTCATTATTCTAAACTTTATTTCCTTTATCACTTGATATTGTAATGCCATTGCAAGGTTTTCTATTTAAACTTATGACTAGATAAGAAAGACTTTCAAAAAACTTTACTGTTCATAAAGTAATCCATTTATGACATAAAAAGGGTTTGATCGAGAGAATACACATATGCCTTTTAAAGCCATGAGAGCTGCTGCCAGTAAATTGTAAGTAAAAAGTCAAAAATGTCAGGAGTTTTTAACCAATCATGTTGTGGTGTTCTCAGATGGGTTCTGAAAGCATCTGAAAATAAGGTTGTTTGAAAAAAAATTTCCCACATCTTTTGGGATTTAGAATATTTTTTTCGAAGTCAAAATGCTCAATAGATGTTCCAAAGACATATTAATGTAACAATTTGTAATGTTAATGATGTTATTAGGTTTTCACATTTCCCATGAGAATTTTGACAAAATAAACTAATCATCATAAAATTAAGTCCCTTTTAGGTATTTATGATTTAACCCTTTTGAAAAAGCTATGCAAATATACTTAACCATGCTTATGAACAAAGAAAATTACATCCACCAGTTCATTAAATGTACAATTATAAGTATGCACTGTCATCTCCAATATATTAACAAAACTATAATTTTATCTATTGATTTTAATTATATATTTTGTATTCGGCCTTGTGGCCTATAGGCAAATGAAAAGATTTGACTTAATTATGAGAAAAATGTTATCAAAAGAAAAATCAAATGTGTCATGATGCAATCATAAGGTTTGATAACCCTGTACATTGGTGTGGAAGTAAACAAAGTATCTACATGGTTTTCAAAGAAAAGCATTTTAAATCGATTTCAAGGTGTTCAACCAACACAAAATAAAGTTTATGATTATGTTTATGACCAATATATGTTTGCCAAAGTTCATTAGTTTAGTAAGACCACATTTATCGTTAAAAGTGATGTTAACAGTTTCAGGAGTTTATATTTGTAAATAAAAAAGGTCAAACCTATATGCACTAAGCGGGTATTAACTGTATGAAAGTGTCATGAGGTATCAGTGTTTTTAATCAATAATTGGCCTTTTTTTTATAGACGTCTTTTTCGTATTTTGTCACACTCTTGGACAAATTTTGGTTAATAAATGTTTCTGGCATACCATATCCTACTAGCAGATGCAGCATTTCAATTTCATTTACTGTTGCTCCAACAGTATTTTAACATGAAAGTATTGGGTCAATGCTACAAGCATTGTAGCGAATTAATCATGTAGGTAATGGTAACTACTCTTTCAGAGAGCAGATTGATCAAATAAGAAGATGGTGTAAACAGTCTCATAACTAATGAGAAGTGCCTTTTATTGGACTTCTGGAATAACACCCAGCAAAAATAATAAAATCATGATATCATAAAAGCTTGTTCATACGGGAAAATAGCCAACATTATTTTATCCGATTCATTGACTTTTCTCTCAAACTGAGTGCAGTGTTGTGATGAACAGTTACAAAATCATGTTACCCTTTCTTATCTGGCCTGGTATCCATTCATTTAATTTAAAGTAGTGTGAACATCAATCCTACAGTACGGACTTAGGGGACGGAAAAATTACATCTATTTTTAACTAGATTGTGTGAACATATCAATATATATATTCTGGCTAGTCTTACAGCGTCACCATCCACGTTTTAGATAGTGATATTGGTATGTGAATAGATCACATACATCCGTAAGCTATTTTGCACCAACTTCATCCAAAAGAATGTGACCTTGAGGTGTGTATTTCAAATTACATGCTATTCCAGATGACTTGGTATCAATGTTTGCATCTTCCACCTTACACCTCTCTCCATCACTGGTTAATTCAAACCTTGCTGCCAACCTCACAAATTCGTGATTTCAGTGCAGCGCACTCTTCGGCTAAGATTTGCATTGCAAGAGTTCTAATTGGACTAATTGAAGGCCTAAATAGCCAGTCATTGTGTCTGCCGAAGGTTAGGCCATGCATGGGAACATGTCAATTATGACGTGTTTTATGGAAACAAATGTAATTAAATCATTGTTTGTAGTTTTTAATTGTTCAATGGGAATATTGTTCAGATAAGTGCAAAATTGTATTGCATCATGTATTCATTTAAAGTGTACTATCTATAAACCAGTCGCCTTTGGTGAATAATCAGTGTGATCCTTGATAACAGACAGAAATAATGCAACCTGTAGTTATGTGACAAACTTAACAGCAACTAGACAGATTGATAAGAACATCACATGATGGAGAAACATGCAAGATAGAGTTATCAAACCAAGTTGAAATCTCAGAGGAAATAGCATATCCTTTTAGATAATTCGGTTATCTTTTCGTTTGGTTTAAGCCTTTTTAAAGGAAATAAATTAAAATTTTCATATGCATTTAGATATATTTATGATGATCTATAATTAGGGTTGATAAGACATTATTAACTAATAAAACTATCTGAAAATGTCCTCAAATAAAAGGTCTGAAACAGCAAAACTGAGATAATAAAAAAAGTAAGAAGCAAATGCCATGCCATTAGCTCAATGTTAACTATCATCCAGTTGTTCTTATAAAAGAACATAAAGTAACTTTATCTCACGAGTGGAATCAGGGCTGTGACTTTAATCCATTTCAGAATTATGCCCTGCATTTTCAGATCATTTTATTCGAAACAACAGCTTAACAAAGTTATTGAAAGTATTTTATGTATTCAAGTTAAGTTTGTTCTCACTGTTGGAACGGTTTTCATAGATCTAAAGCCATGCAAGCAACGTTCCCCATTTGCAGTTTATTACATCGGAATGCATTTGAATTTCAAGATCCTTTGATTCTAAACAACACATTAGCAAACTCATCTTTTTCTAAAAGCAATTCAATTTGAAGGTGGGAAACGGGAAAACGCTATCAGCTTATGTATTCTTTAGGGCATAAAGCTATTTGGAAAAGAAATTTCTTCTTGTCCAACTTCAAAAGAATACATTCATGACTGCTGTTCTTGATAATAAATTGTACAGTAAATGCTTTTTAAACAAGTATAGTGATGTCAAATAATTTTGAAAATTGTGTCAAAATAACTACAAAAATTAAGTAAAAAAGCAATTCATTTTTGTAGTTATTTTGACACAATAAAAAAAATTCTTCATATCCTCATCGTAATCACAAATACACCTTCAAGAAATCTGCACTACTTTAAGAACCTACCAAGCTATCACTGCTGTTATGTAATTGATGTTAATTTGATGGCAAGATGAGATCCCTCATTCAAAACACGATCTTTGGATATCATCTTCCCTGCAGTTTTGTGTTTGTCATGTAGTCATGTGAAGAGTGATTTAACGCAACTAGTCCATCATCACTATGAACTACTTGAACACATAACAGTTTTATCATACTGCATTTTAAAAAAGAACTAGACATCCTGATCAAAAACTGGACTTGGAGAACAATAAGTAGCTGCAGCCGGAATCCCCAGAGTATATCGCGGTGGTTTTTTTATTTTCATTTAAAGTTGTACGACAGGTCGGTAAGAAAGGAGAAAGATGATTATAATGCACTTTTCTCCTTCTTATGTCACTGCCATGTTCTGTTCTAGTAACAACATAATATATGCATCCAGCCATCTGGTGTTGGATGTGTCCATTTCACAGATTAAGTCAAACACACTAATGATTATCATGTAAAACTGATACATACCAGTGGCAAAAGACGGTCATATGATGAGTGATATTTTAACAAGAAATATGACTGTCAATATGACGAAGTATAGACCAGTTGATAGCAATATCCTCCTTGTCGGGATCAATTAGGAGATGAGATATGTATACATTGGAGGTTTAAAGAGACGAATAGATGGTTTCCAACTTCTAGATGCCACTCAAAAACGTTTTGAGGTTTTTAAAGAAAATATTCCTTCTGGGGGGCACATTGATATTCACCATCCTGCATTGGGTAATACCTTCTTCAATTAACTTTTTAACCAGATTTTGTTCAAAACAGAACACTGACATGCGAAAAGGTTATACAATTTCACTTCAACTCATAATTTGCATACAAAATTGTTGCCACTAGTCAAATAAAGCATTGACCTCATATGCACCCTATTGATGGAAACGTTTGGATGAAGCATGAAGGGAAGTTTCTCTGGTCGATTTAAACACTGCCCACCCTTCTTCTGTCAATCTAATTAGTTTAATGGCATCAAAACAAACTCTTGAGCTCTACAGAAATGTATTCTAAATGACAGAATCTATCAAAGCAAAAAACCCGAAACGGTTTTCAAGTTATCTATTTGCAAAATGTTAACAATCTTTTTTTGTCAAATGTTTCATTTAGAGTTTACGGGAATATTCGTGACTATTCCAAGATGTTAATGTTGTAAATAATCTTTTTTGCCCAAATTGTCTCTCTACTAAATAAATGACAATTACAAAGTTTCAAAAATTAACAGACAGGCAAAATCCTAGAAAACAAGGCATCAGAGCACACAGCAGTTTACATAATCTTTTAATAAGTGTTGATTTATATTTCGCCAATTATGGAATGACATTCCCTTCAAATATTTTCAACGATAATGTAAGTTCATGGGCTGAAACAGATTATTGAGCCTGCTATCTAATCAATCATTAAATTAAGATGTATCAATGAATTAAAGACTATTCCCTGCACTTGTTATCAATTAAAAGAAAAAGAATTTGGTCAAACACAAAATTATGTGAAATAATAAGTTGGACAATTTAGTTAATAGTTTTATAATCTTCCAATGGAGTTATTGTTTAGATCAATGCAGGAAGAAGTTGTTTTTTTATCATGACAAGTAAGGTGGTTTGTCTATAAAACAGCAATAATGTCGTGGAGGTCATGAATAATGATACTTAATAACAGGCGGATACATGTATGCTACTAACTGTAGTTATGTCCCAAACTGACTATGATTTCAAACCAATTTATATTTGTAGAGGGACAATCTTAACTGTGAAAAGAATTCTAAAATTATAAAATATGTTATTATAAATATAGTCAAACATAAATAGTCAAACATCTGTAAAATAAATAAGATAACAGATCCTGTCTATTCAGCCAGTAATGTGTATAAGGACACATTATGTTTTTTTTATTTTTTTTTTAAACAAATGACACTATTGTTACCTTTAAAGAAGATTTCATCTCAGATTAGAGAAATACATTGGATTATAATCTAA
Source organism: Phorcus lineatus (assembly GCA_921293015.1). Classification (NCBI taxonomy): domain Eukaryota; kingdom Metazoa; phylum Mollusca; class Gastropoda; order Trochida; family Trochidae; genus Phorcus; species Phorcus lineatus. The sequence continues at coordinate 42,785,512 of OV121096.1, forward strand.
ATAATCATCTTCCTCTAAACCTAAAGCCCTTGGGCAGTCAAATGTTATCAACTTCATGACAATGTGTGTCGAGAGAAAAAAATGTGCTTCCAAGCAGAAGTAAAGTTCAATGTCTGTGGAGCCAGTACCTTTGTTAAGCTTCTGTGACTATTTTTTTGGCTTCTTGAGGCTAAAAGGAATTGTATTAGGAAGAGAAATTTTGTTTACAATCATAAAACATTTCAACAAAAATAATCCATATTCTTTGGTGTAAAAGAAATTTCATTATCATGTATTAAATCTTTAATATAAAAGGAAAACCAAATGTCTTGCAATAATCATATTAATGATAAGCCAGAAACTAGAAACAGGTCATCTTTAATAAGAAAGGAGTAATTTAATGTATTCATGTATACATTGAATTTCTTCGTCTTAACCTTTATTCGTAAACAGGTAAATGAAAGCTTGATAAATTGGGCGAACACAAATCATTAAGTATTACTTATACAAATTTGTAGTGCAGTCATTTGATTATTAACTTTAATAAATCAACTTAATTATTGAAAAAGCCAAATTTTCATCTCTCTCATTTTTAAGTGATTTTCTCATACAGCTTTATCTAAGTTTACAAACTTATTTCTATACATTTAAGACCCCTATAATTGTTCTACCCACTATAAGAATACGTGCCAAGACAAAGATAATCTCGATTCAGAACTTCTATTACATGAGCATGGTAAGAGCACGTTTTGACATGACACAAAGCCATAATCAATCTTTAAAGCCTCGTTCATCACACACGATGTTTTCTCCTATTTCAGTTACGAAGAACATAACAGAGGTACCGGTCCTTAGGGGAATTGCTGCAAAGGCACGTAGCACTCTAATAAACAATTCAGACTCATTGATTCACGCTCAAGATTATTTTCATAGCTTGTAGAAAAGCATTAGAGCGGCTCTGAAATTGTATGGTCACAAAATACTGCAATTCATAGGTATTACCTAAAATAAGCTCTGGCTTCATGGAGTCGGCTTAACATTTTACTCACGATACCTGAAGTGTTTTAAACGGTATTTGAGGATGCAGCTCTCCCTCAAAAGTTCATGACTTCTTTATCTGTAACCTAAATCTTATAAGGCTACACATTCTGGTATTTCGGTAAAAAGATGAAGCAATTATGTTCTTTATCTATTGACGAGTAAGATATACTCACATTCAAAAGAAATATCACCCTATTTTTAGACCAAAACAAAATATTGATGTCAGATAAAGTTGAATTAGACCGTGTTAAATAACTTTTGTTTGGTAAAAATATTCACCAAATGTCACTCATCAGGGTGAGGTCCTTTCAAACCTTATCTGTTCTAACACGTTAGATGTACTGGAATCGCTATTCACAAAGTGTTAGAAGCACGAAAAGGAAGTCTACTGTGGAAGCTTTTATTCATTCCAGCAACAACTTCTCACATGCCACTCGCTCAACCTCTGTTTAAATCTTATCATTTGCCGAGCAATGACTGAAATCAGTTACATTGTCTAGATTGAAGCAGTTCTTGTATAAGTAACTGTGGGCAACGGGTACAAAACATTTCCCTCAGACTCAAGTTCGCGAGATTATTTTCAAGTTGAAATTTCATTTGAAGAAGAACTACTCACATGCCACTCATTTGAGCCTTTAAGAAGGTTAATCTGCGAGTGTTTTTTTTCCAAAATAGGAGGTTCATTTGATAAATTTCTATAAACATGCCATTCAAAGACCATTGGTCAGAGCTCTGATTGTCCGTCAACCTTATAGTGCTGTGAATATTCATCGACTGTACCAGACGACGACCTATTTCCGATTCTTTACACTTTCAGCAGTGAGTGACCTATCTAAATAAACATCAATAACACGCTTGACTATGCCTTTATTGTATACTGTATACTGATTGACATCATTTGGTTCACTTTGTATAGCTCTTGTCTAAGAAATGTAACAGATTTAAACAAGCCAATTACATTTCAAAAGTTTCAGTGTTTTGTATGATAGTAAGTTACTTTGGGGCAATCGAATAGATCCTCTTTGTCTTTATGGACGAAGTTAAGCACCACACAAACTTTGTCCCTTTGTGAAGTATACTTACACAATTGTGCCATTCTTTGATTGTACACAATCTTATTAGCGATCACTTTCTCTAAGAATGAAGAATGTGTTGCCATACACACCCTCACTTAAACATACTTTTAACAATGCTATTTTGTCAACTGTTTCCCTTTAACAGTTTTACTAAACTTCTGTTTAAGGAATGAAAATATTCTAGTTTTCTAGTAGATACAAGCAACTGAATTCTTCTTCGACTGAACTGTTGGCAACCATTACCAAGTTTAAGGGCTTTCAGAGGTTCAATATTATTCTGTCATGTGCTCAGTTAGACTTGATTGAAATCTCCCCTGTAAAATTATGTAATATTTCATCATAAGTCAAACATGTAGCGTCTTTAGATTTTCACTTTTTATGGTTGAATTAGGCTTTCAAACAACGATAATGCTGCTAAACGGTCCATAAAAACACAATCAGTTCCATTTAACAAACAGCAAGTTTCTTTCATTGCTTAGATTTCTTGTTTACTTTCCCTCGCTGAGTGATTACATTGAATCCTCTAACTTAACTGAACATGACATGAACACCATTTAAACATCACAGATTTGTTGTACACACCTTATTCGAAAGCGAGTAACTGCTAACTTTAAAGTTTCAACTCGTACATGTGTCGCAAATAATCTGACGTACATGATCATATTATTAAGGTTGTGTAATTTTGTCTGTAAGAGGACATTAAAAGGTTCACAGTGTTGTTAACCAGATTTAGGTTCGATAACTTATACACAGTAAACCTTGATGGAAATATTTAGTAAACTAATATGTCTTTGTCTCTTTGAGATTTTTTTACGACTTCTAAGTCGAAAGCAGAAGTTCGATTAAACAGCTACCTTTGTTTCTTTGAAAGAAATTTAGGCCAATTATATTAATGCGCTTGCGAATTGAGATTAAATGATAGATGCACACAATAAAGAAACAAACATGCACTTGTTTTGATAACTAAAATCACTCGAAACAGAGAACGTATTGAGAAATGTATAGCATGTGGTGAAGGAACTCTGCCAGAGAAGCTTACATTGTCAAGACAATTCATAGTTGATATTTCAGACATTAAGTCAGCCTTAACCATTTACCTATATATCTCTATCACGAAACTTATTAGGACTCATAAGATTAATCTAATTTAGACAACTGCCATGATTCTATGTTCAAAACAATTCAACCCTTTCCTAGTTTGTTTCCAAATTGAAAGACCTTTTAAATGTCATATATCAAATTATATTAGTAACCTCATGCTAATTTTCGAAATCAATAGCAGAAACCAAGTAAGTACATATTACTCATTTGATGTTTCATGATCAATTCTAACAGGTGTTTTTTAATATGAACATCTAGGTATATCGTTATTCTAAATCCTTTCGTTTTTTCTTCTTTAAAAACTCAAGGATCAAATTACATCATGACAGCGGATTGTCAAAAACTCCCCGGCTGTCAGATCGTTCTCTGTATTTTGTTCAACACTGGATACGACAGCTTGTAGAAATCTGATTACTTCAACAAAGCTTCAGCGTCTCAATAATTGTCTCTGAGGTACATCCGCTCACGATTGAGTTAAAGGTTTTTGCTCCAGGATATATAGAAAGATTCCTCTTGCTTCATATGGCTCTGTCAGGGATATTTAGGACATGATTACAAGTCCAAAGTGCGGGAGGGAATAGTTTTCAATCGATAAAGTTGAAATATCAAGAATCTCGGCTTGAGACATGATTTCATTTGAATTATCCCTTATTCGAGGGTCAGTCAGTAGGGGGAGTTTGGTAGTCAAATGAGTACAACTTTCAGCATTGATTGTAATGTATATACTTTTATACAAAAGTCCACTTACAATAAAAGGTTTCACCAATTAATTGCATCATTTTCACATATCGAACCATTATTCTGCAAAACTAACATAATTCTATGATACGAATTAATGTCCTTCCACCATTGCAATGGTTTCCATATTTAACCATGTTATGAATAAATATGATAATCTTTTGAATTCATCGCATAGGGAAAAAGTTAAAACATATATTCATAAAAGATTTTTGATATATACAAATATTGATACTAATAACCAAATCTAACAGAGAAGCCACTTATATTCCTATGCAAAAGGTTGAAATAATTCCCGATAAAGCACAGCTGATAATCTAGCTGGAACTAAGATCCAGCATTCCAAGGAATTGTTTCTTCTCAACATGAAAGTAATTACTTTCCTTCTGTTACCTAAATGTCATCAATCTGTATAGGCAGAAAGTAAATTAGGGATTAAAAAGTAGAAGACACAAAATATTTTTTCTGTATATTGGTTAAAATAGAATAAAATGAAACAAAAAAAACTTAGTGCATGAGCAGCTGATTTTTTTTTGCTCATTTTAGATCATGTAAGAAATATATATTTCAGAGTGAGTGATGACAAAGAGCTTAGTTCCTTTTAAAATAGTTTTCTCAATCATTATACTTCTCAATCTATAAAGAAGACAGCCGTGGGCATAAAAATGGCGCCAACCTACGCTATACTCGTATTAGGATACCTAGAAGAATCATTGTATCGCAAGGTCGGTCAGAAATTTGGAGACGATTTCGAAAACGCATTCAAATGTAACTGGAAAAAAATCTTGGATAACTGCTTCATACTATGGACTTGAGATATAACGATTCCTTAAAAGTAGTACATGACTTCCTTCAAAACTTACATCCAAGTCTATAATTTACGTTGGAAGATAACAACGAAAAGCTTCCATTCCTAGGTATAATGGTATCCATTCATGCGAGACAAATAGAAACAGATATATAGACTATATATTTTGTCACCTTATACAAAATAACTTTACTCTCTAGCCATGGTTATGTAGGAGATGTACCATGGTTTCAGACCGTACTATTCAAGACTTGTGCTTAAAAGAATTATTAGATATATTAAAAACCGGAGGCTACCTTGGAAACATCATTTTGGATGCTATATCAAAAGCCTGTTCTTTTAACAGAGAAGATATTTTAAAACAAAGACAACAGGAAAACAATTCGGTAACCTTACCTATTATCGCTACATTTAACCCAAGTAATCCAATCATATTCCCGAAAGTAAAAAGCCATTTTTTAAAATAGCCAGGCGTTAGACGTATATCCAAAATTAAAACATGCGCTAGTACTTGTTAAGACCGATACATTGGTCGAAATGAGAAATCAGACAATATTCAGTTGTAATAATCATTGAAAACTGTCTCATATCATTTTTGAAACAGCTGGTATTGCTGTAATAGATTTAAAGATTAATCAAGCATCAAAACGATGACACATTTTCCTTAGATGAAGAGAAATGCGTAGAAACACATTAAACAATTGCAACCAATGCTTATAACTCACATTAAAATGTTTGATGTTTTCTCTTTTCCAGATGTTTGGATGATGACATAGACGTGGCCAAAGCCAGTGGATTTTACTCTTGTGGTGTCATGTATCGCTAAAAGATTTTACTCTTGAGATAACAATTTAAAGGACGACTTAACAGTTGCAGGTAAGGTCAAACTATGTCATGGTCAAATGTATTTCTGACCACATATTATACTTAGTTGCAATCAAAACCACTTGTTATGTTATGTTTATTCGTGTGTTGATGATTACGACGATGATGTAAACGATTGAGTATGGTTCCATAAATAAAATGTTAAGCATCCGCCAAAATCTTAAGAAAATAAGCCCAAGCAATGTACGTGGCTCTTTCGTTTCTAATAATTCAGATTTAGTTTATGTTCTGTTAAATCTATGGGCACGTAGTTCATTTACATATCGAATAAATGCAGATAAATAATTTTTATGAATGGTCGTTATCAACTTGAAGTTTTGTAGAATATTTGGAATTAAACCGAACATGTTCGTCCATATTAAAATTAATTTCCTTAAATTCCGTTAAACATTAGATTAAACAAAAATATGGAAGAAATTTGATATTCACAATATCCTGAAGCTCCATTATTGCAAGTTAACTGAATATTAACAAGATAGAATGCTGTTTTCAAATAAGATATATCGAAGAGGTAGCATTTTTTGCCGACAACTTGGATTTATGATTTCTGCAAAATATAGAAACATGAATTAAAAGTGTGATGATTTTAATGTATGATATTAGTGGTGTAACGATTCATAAGTAGTATAAGATATATTGTCTCGCCCAATTAAATTGGAATCGGGACATATCGTCTCGCCACTAAGGCCACGATACACAGGTCTATATGATATTTTCAACTCAAAATCATTAATTTCTAACCTTCACATCCTAAAGTTTCCTTTTTCTATGGACACTGTGAATAAATATGAAAAACGTTTCAAATGCATTTCTACAACACAATCTGTCATTTCTTATTTCATAACTTTACCAACAAATACGTCAAAATGTATCATTTCTGGAACATTTGAACATTCCTCAATTATCCAATCAGATTGCATTATACAACATAACACAGAAGAAGCTTTTATGAAATCGGATTACTTCAATACAATGTCGACGTCTCTTAAGTCTCTAAGGTACGTTAGCTCTCAATTGAATTAAAGGGTTTTGCTCGAGGACAAAGGGGAGATTGCTCTCGGTTGATATCGCTCTGTCAGGAATATTTAGGACATGGGTACAATTGGCAACTGCTTTAGGGATTAAGGAAATACATTTATACAGTCACAATGGCAGCTTTTTAGCATGTAACTGAAATCTTTTCACAGCACTTTTCATTTTCTTTACGCACTACCATTTCGAACGAAAATATTTAACAGATTTTATACGAAGTAAAACGAAAAGTAAATAAGAATAATATAAATATTTGTTTATCGTATTTAAGAATATTTCATGACATTTTTAAAAAGGAAGAAAACGAAATATTGGCGTTAAACGAGAAAAGTCCAATAGGGAAGTTGTTAAATCATCAGGTTTTGATATAATCTCAACATGCTTGAATAACAAATATTTTTACACATGACATAATCATTGTTTCCCGCATGAAATTTTGTTATAGAAAACCTTCTCTATCGAATAATATGATATTTGAGGTAAATGTCTAGAATTCCTTTGCACACTAAGAGTGAAAACCATTATAATATTAAATAAAATGATTAAAGATACCAAGTCTTCCAGTGATTTCATGGTTTTTATTATTGGTCACTTGAGCGCATATACTGGCTCGACTTTTGTAATATTCACTTTCAAGCATCCCTTTGAACACCATCACCTTTATTGTGAACCCTTTGTGTTAGGAGTTGGTATGTGCAGGGCAGAATAAACAGGCACCACAGCAAAATTTTAAGGTTTTTTTTGCTAAATCCAATACAGGATGAGTTTTAACTTCGATTTATAAGTGATTTACATCGCTGTCGGACAACTTCGCGTCAGCGGATAGACAGGTCGTCTTTTGACTCGACAATGGCTCCTTCGCGGCAGCCATCGAACTTTTATCTGAATAAGAGCTTAGTTGTACCACAAGTGTGATTTAAGATAGATGGATTTAATTACATGAAAATCCCATCGAGCGTGTGAAGGTACGGAAAATCAGCGTATCCTTTTTTTCCGAACAGTGGAGCAAGGGAGATAACTCTTAAGTCGTTACCCGTTAGAGATGAGCGAGACACACTTTTACATAAAAAAAACCTTTCGCTCATGGTCGGTTTGCCCAATGTGAAGCCGATATTGTTGTATAAGTAAAAAAAAAGAACTGGTTTATAAATGAAACAAGTCAATCAAATCAGTCTCCATTAGTGACATAGGTAAGCAAGCTCAGGGTTGTCACACTTTTTGACCTCATAGCAGAGTTTTCATCGGGGACTGCAAGCAATCTCTAATTATCGTTATATTCGCATTATAATATAAATTGGAATTACTTAATGGAGTTCCCCATGTTCGAGATATGGTTTTGTACTGGTTGGATTCCTGAATAGACTGTCAAGCTTGGATGCTTTATGCTGATTACTCGTTTCAAAACACATGCAGGTAACAATGAGGTTCATCTATAAAGGTTATCAAGAATACGATCAAAAAATATCTTAACTCTGTTGAAAATTTAACTCATTAAAATATGTTTGATGATTGATTGTTTTGTAGGTCTGGTAAAAAAGAAAGAAAAGAAGAAAGAAAATCTCGAATATGAAAATGTATCGTCCTTTAGGGGGAGATTGTAATTCATTCATATCGTATTTCTTACACAAAGCCTATTTAATTCTTAACAAATACTTTTTAACAATGATAACCATGCCAGAAACTCCATGACGGTGACAATTTACTACGAATTAATTCCTAGTTTTATTTTCAGCCTCATCTACTTGATTTCGTACTTTAATCTAACGTTGTTAGGTTATAGTCGAATTTCTTCCATAAGTCTTAGTATATTCCTGGGGAAGTCCTATCCTTACTGTTTCCTGCGTCGGGTTCCCATTCTGTACAAGTTCTGATCAATAAAGATTTACGATGTCTGACTTTTTCGTATTTAGAAGAAAACTAACCTTTTAAGAAATTTAACATTTTCGAAAGTTGAACTTTTCATCAGATATTGAAACATAAAGAAAGGTTATTTGAAAACTCACCTTGTAAGAGATTAAACATTTTCGAAAGTTGAAATTTTTATCAGATGTTGAAGCTTAAAGAAAGGTTATGCAAACAAGATTTTCACACATTGATGTTTGTTTTGTGAACGAACTCAATCTCCTCGGTGTCCTTCTCATGTACTTATTATGTAAACTTAGAATATTGTGTTTCTCTCTGAGATTATATTTTTCCGTCTTGAAATTCCCTCTTTTTTCGCTATGTAAGAGTTTATATATTTAATAAACATCTGCTTCTTAAAGCTTCTCCTGCAGTTATATTCTTTTATCACCCTTCGTACAACTCTAATGTTGATAACTACGTGTACCTTCTCAATGCTTTTGCATGAATCAAGTGGTCTATGCTATCTGATACATCTATGGATTTTCAGAACGTCACAGTATGTCTGTAGATACGCTGTAGGAGTAACATGTTGCTGAAATAAGTTACGTCTGTTTCATATAGAATACAAGTTGGTCTTTTAAGAGCCTTGAGAGAAAGATAGTGTTCTCTTTCCTGTGCAAGAAAAGCTAGAAATGTTTATAACCAGAGTATATTTTCAGCTTTATGCTTTACCCTGTAAATTGTAAGATCACTGAATCATTTTATCATCAAAACCATCTAGCATCTGTTATGTCTACCTGTTCCTGCTTCAACTTATAGCAGAGATGTAAATGAGCGGACATATGAGATATCAAATAACAACTTCATGCTCATCTGTGTTAACGCCTTTAATGATTGCTCCATAATTCCCATTTTGGAAATTACCTGATAATTCGGTTGCTTTTCTCTCTTCTGATTCGTAACGTTTATGTTGATTATCGCTGCTTTTCGACCAAGGCTTGGATTATGTAAATATAATGACCGTATGCCTTATGACGCTATCATTTCAACACTGTATCCAAGACAATGATAATAAAATGTCACTTCCTGTTAATACTTTCTAATCTTCAGAGCTATTATCGAGAGCAGAACTCACAATGTATCATCTCTGAAATGCCTGTAATTAAATCCCAATAGAAAGCGGATCACTTCAACCTAGAAACGCCAAAGTTTAAACATCAACACGATTTATTTTAAAGATGACAAGGAAAGTGAGGCATGCTATCCAATCCGACAGCTCTATAGACTCAGGCCGTGACATTTTTGTGACAGACACTCAATGAACGAGGCTAGTTCAACAAACATTTCAGCTTACATGACGTAATGTTGCTTTATTGATTTTCTGACAACCCACAGACGTCAAAGAGTAATAAGGGGCTTAAATACTGACAAGGCAACTGCATTAGATCTCAAAACTTGTTGAGAATAAGGAAAAAATGCAGGTTAAGATGATTGAAGATAATTAATGGAAATAAATTGATAATTCACATTCCTTTTGTATAACAGCAGGGGCGATACAAACAAGCCTTACAGTTTTCTGTTGGAGCACAGAGGCGTCATATCGTTATTCAAGTTACATTTCTTTTTTGTCCAAACTCATTCATACTTTGCAGTTATAATAAATTTTATTTTTAGACACAGAAACCCTATTGTTCAATAAACACATATTTCAATGACAACATTGCCACTAAGCTTTATTCATGAAGCCTGCAAGATGATCGATTCTGAGCTATTTATCACTTGAAAGAGACTACCCTTAAGTTGTTGGTGCCACGTATACCAACCTTTGTTAATTGTGTTACATTATTCACAAGTACTGACAGTTGTTGTAAGTATAATGTTCGAATCCAGGTGGTAACATCAAATATTTGTGAACTTGGCTTTGCACTTTGTTGTGCAGAAACATCATCCACTTTGCAGTCAGCACATTGTCTCTCAGCGATACAAATGGGTACCTGAACATTGGAAATACGGACTTACACTGACGTGCGAAGCGCAAAGTAGATGCTTTGGATGTACAATTCCTTCAGAATGATACTGTACAGCCAATGTGCAGTGCGTTGCACTTGATCTCAGACCCAAAAGTGATTTTATTATTAAAGTCTTGTATGATCACATTGTAATGATTATTTTTACCAGAGTCCGTCTTATCGGCAATAGTCCGCCATGTTGTTTTTTCGGGGAATGACATGACAAAATACGTTGTTCTTTTACTTATTTTAAAGCATTATGAAAATAAAGTAAATGTTACCCAGAAGGAAAGACTCTGCATATTAATGTATTCAAGTTTTTTTGGTTCGACTATATGAACTGATATGTCTGTGGTATTCTCTTTTCCTTTTTTATAAATCCAAAGCGTTACAGGTTTGGTATATCAACATTCTATTTATTCCGACTTTTATACTTACATATTACGTATCATTCTATTAAAGTAGTTTTGTCTGCCATTCATTCAAATTTCAGCAAGCTTGTTGCGTGTTTGATTGCCATTTCTGCTGTGGTTGAATTCAATTATTTATTTCATAAATGCTACAACTGCCTCAATTTTATTGGTTTTTGAAGGATTAAATGTGGCAGTGGATTATAAAGATTGACATTAAGTTATACAGATATAACGATTTCTTCGGAAATAGCCATTTTTCATAACAATGAAATTTTATTGTGGAACCAAAATATGAATTACCAAACGATCATAACTATAAACCTGTTCGTGGTCTAGATTAAAGGCTCCTCCGAGGTCGCCAAAACTTATTCTTATATTTTCATTTGTTCTGTTCTAGAATGAGCTCACTTGACATGGAGGGGAAGCAGACTTATATTTCACAGTCATGTTGCTTCACATAAAGCATTTATTCCTTAAAAAAGTTTTAAAAAGTCAAACCACTCCGCTTAAGACCTCATGTGTAAATTGTAATAGTTCAAGACTCAATTTCAATGCAAATTACAACGAAACTGTGTATACCACATACTGTTAACATTTTGTATCGTTTATATGCATTTATTCAATGCAACGCAATAACATATCAGTTCATTAAATGAAAAATGGTTTAAACCTCTTAGGGTAAATACCGATCAAGTCGTATAATGTGTAGTGATGATATTTCATCACTTCCAGAAGATCAAAAATGATCAACTAAGACCTCTTTAAGGCCATCAGCAAATACTGAAACCTTATTTGTGCTTTTAGTTACACTCGCTGTGAAATATATTTTAGAATGCAGCTTTAATGTGTTTAATAAGTCAAGTTGTGATTATCTCGCTTGATATTTGTGTTTTAGAGTTTACTTGTCATTCATTTGTTCAAACATGTTGAAATTGATGTGTTGTTATGAAAAGAGCTTTACTGAGAAGACCTTAACAGAACGTGTTACCATCACTAGATAGTTGTATCGGGGTACACCATGTAGATTTGTTAGGAAATTCAGGTGAATACATATGTACTGACATATATTTACTGACATATAAGCTTGAAACTTGTTATTTTTGTTAGTATCTTGGTTTTCTTCAAAAATCACAATTTTGACAGAGAATGGCACAGTTTCTCTCAGAAAAAGAAAATTTTGCGAAATACAGCATATGAAGAGCATATGAACATGGAGAGCCTTCTACTGAATGAATGAACATTGCTAATTAGTCTTATCATTACCTTGAAGGCAACTACTCTATCAACATACTCTACATCATTTCATATTTCGTTTGGTTGTTTTTACCAGTAAAACTACACAAGTTTTAGCCCTGTTAAAGTAATTCCACAAGCCAGATCAGAAGCCGATGGTTTTTTGGATTTTCATGATATTTCTAAATGTATTTTATGTGTTAAAATCAAAAACAACATCGGAGGAAAGGAAGTACAGAGAAAACATCCTGTGTAAATATGATTACTTCAAAGGAACTGTCTCACTGGTACACCCCGTCCAAATCTGATTACGTCTACTTATTGTCTCTGATGTTCATCAGCTCATTATTGAATTGAATGGTTATGTTGCAGAGCAAAAAGAAGGTTACTTTCGATTCATCGGACATTGTCAGGAGTAGTTAGGACACGAATTCAATTTGCCACTTACAAAACAACGTTAACATGCCTGATTTTCCTGATTTTGCAAAAAGCAGAAATTCTCGTAATACAAAAACGTAGGATTTCTTTCTTCAACGATCCGGTTATTCTAGGGTTATATTGATTTCTCCCATCAAAATCCGACACCAACTTCGGTTATAAACGTGTACATCTCGGGCTTCCGACAAAGGAGAAACTATATGTAACATTTCAGCCAATTAAAACACTTCTTCAGAAAGCATGCTTATTGTCAGTGAAGCAGACTGATAGCAAGTTCAGCAAGAAAAATCTATATTCATCAAAGTTCCTTTTTTTTTAAGACATGTTAATATCTATCAAGGAAAAGAAAGATTTGAAATTCACTGGCACTTCTATGGTTTTCTTCTCTTCCTGACACAAACATAAACGGTGCAGTACTGATAATCAAATTGGCTGAATTGTTAAGTTTTCCTTGCACCAAAGTCGGAAGCCGCACAGTTAGATTGGATACAATTTCTTAAAGAATTTGTTAGGGAGATGAGGTGGATGTGGGGTCTATTAAAGAGATTGACAGGAAGTAAGACTAGGCTTGAGAGTCTGAGAGGGATTGGCGGGGGATGAAGGCATGCTTTTGGTGTCTGTTAGATTGGCGGAATTTTTCACAACTTAAGACAGTTTTATATCGCCTTGATATTAAGTAACTAATTCCGTATTGCCCTGTTCTGAGTAGTTTGTTCGGACACTTTTCAACATAAACTTTAATTTATAATGCAATACTCGAGCTCACTTGCATAATAACGGTGTTAAGTGTCTACACCGAAACGTCGCATTTCGTGCGAAAAATAAGTTGTTCTCTTCAGGACATATTCCGTTTGAAACAGATTTCCAAGTTAACAAATCATTATTCACGTCATCCCAGTTGCTACGTTTCGCTGAAAGAAATTCTTTTCTCCTTGTACCAAAGTTCTAGACATAAAGGTTTTCGGTGTTTTCTTGTAGAAGTTATTCTTGTGGCATCTCCCGGTGCCCATGGCAGCAATGACAAAACAACGGTCTTATCACTAAAAGTGTACCAATAGTTGCGAAAACAAGTTTTGTTCTGTACATTATAAATGTTGCATTCCAGGTTGAACGATGGTGACAATTATCAACATTCGCCACGTTATCAAAGTATTGCAGAATTGCAGAATGTTTATATCTGACAGAGACCGTGTGCTCAGGTTTGGAGATATTGATTCAACGTGTCACTAGTAATTAATGTAATTTACATCGCAACACTTTGATGTAAAACAGTTTTGATTTGTAACCCCACATCATTGTAAACGCATAGCTGAGTTAGACTGGACTTTGATGGTTGATCCACACAGACTGTCAAATACAAAAAAGTCAAACGAACCAATAGCAACGAATCTGTCACATAAAGGATGATATTTCAATTGTTGTATTTTCCCATTGGCGATATCAAAGCCACATTTGTCCTTTCAAGAGACACTCCTTGAGGTGCTGAAGTCACGTAGGCCGATCGTTATCCATGGCTTAATATAAATTGGACGTGTTGACTGTGAATATCCTTTTTAGAAACCCTTACCTTTCTTTGAGCACTTCTCCAGTTGTCAGATGTGTTGTATTTATAAGTCAATTATCATTGACATTGTTTAACTACTATACTTACATTTTTAATATTTAAAAAAAAGGATGGCGATTTATTATGATTTTGTGAATATAAATTTGTCTTAAGCTTATATTGTGAACAAAGAGCCATCCTCCGTTGTACTGATTAGCGACCACGTCCCAGTCTTTTGTAAATCAACATATTCAAAGTTAGCCTAGATACATCTTTATTTTTAATGATCATTTTTGTATCTCGAGATGTAATATTTGTAAGAAATTCTGCTGACTATCCATTGACAAAAAATCCAAAATTGTTGTAAAAACTGGTACCCATTCTTCAAAATATCAGTACCTTTAAATATTTTTCATATGATATGTGTTATATATGTCTAATAATCATAAGGAAAAAAGTCTAGTATTATGATTTGATGTTATAAAAAGGTACAAATATCAATATATTGTTGCACCACCGACTTTTAAGATGATCTAAAAAAGAAACACTATTTTGTGAACAGCGAAACTTTCTTCAGCATGTTTTTCTATCGCGTATGCCCTACAGCTGGAGTTCGTTTTGAGATTCATAGGATCATGACCGTATTGGTTATTTAGTAAGAAAAATAGACAAGCTTCTATTGTTTATCTCATTATAGATTGATTTAAGAGTTTGAGGCTAAATTAAAACAGTTCTTTACTTTTTGAATGTCTTATTCTTGACCATTGTAATTATCGAACCTGTTGTCATTGAAGTCTTTATGCTAAGAAACATATGGAACTATATCTGTAAATATATAAAAAAATATGTGCTATTAACATTTTTATTATGAACTAAAACATCATTTGTATGAGGTCAGTGATGATAGTCTATGTATGTAGCACATTCGTCCACACAGATTATTTTATAAAAGAGAAGGGACTTATATAACTTTTATATCAATAAGTATGTAACACTTCCAAACCGTTCCACCAGCAGACACCTCACGGGACCCGGATGTATCGTCTTTCTATTCCCCGGGCAGTGTTTGTACGCACATCATTCACGATGTATCTATTGTCGTGATATCTTAGAGCAGAAGTGAATTATTTAAAAGATTAGTAAGAAAAATGATACCTTAACTATCTGTAGATTATTAATGATACCGTGACATTACCTATTTAATTTAACTTTACTTGCTTTGCTTTGCTTTGTTTTAGAGGAAAATCGAGGACTTAGAGAGAGAGAGAGAGAGAGAGAGAGAGAGAGATAGAGAGAGAGAGAGAGAGAGAGAGAGAGAGAGAGAGAGAGAGAGAGAGAGAGAGAGAGAGAGAGAGAGAGAGAGAGAGAGAGAGAGAGAGAGAGAGAGAGATGAAAACAGTTACATCTAGTTATTTAGGTTGATTCATATTTTCTTAGGATATCCGGCTATCAGAAGAGTTTCAATGGGACAACTGACCCCGACACACTGATGTATTCTGTAGGGAGAACAATGTGTTTCATTAGAAACGTCTGGTCAGAAACAAATACACTACTAATGGTGTCTGATCAAAGATAATTTAATGAACTTTGAAATTTGAGCTTGATTTATTATTTAACCTTAACTAAACCACAATTATACCCTAATATCGACAGTATCGTTTTCTCGTTTTTGTTGCATTACATTGCAAGCCAAACTAAAATACATCTTCAGTCAAATCAAACAACATTTCTATTAATATTTCAACAAGATCTTGAAGGTTTATCTGCTCTTGGATAATGCCTGCTACAAGGTTGTTATGAACCATATGATAATGATGGGATTCATCAAACCAGTTCTTGATATTGAGTTCAACCACTTGAGGAGCCTCTTACAAACTACACAGTACATCAATAAGAAACTTTGTGTTTGATTTATCGATTGTCCCAGTCTTTCTAACGTGCAAATATCAAATGTACCAATTACAACCTTTCTGTCACATAAAAGCTTCATGTTTCAATTGCTGTACTCATCTTTCGGCTGTATCAAAGCTTAAGTTTCCCTTTTATGTACGCACGAAAAGCACAAGAGAGAGTTTCAATAAATGGCCTGAAAGCCTTCTGCGCAGGCAAGAACATTATAAATGATAATAAGTCCTATACTTGGTGAATTAGAACATACGATATTCCCCAAAATACTCCTGTAAAATTTATTCTGTTATAGTTTACAAGAATCGCTGTGAAAGTTAATCAATGCGCAATTGCATAATATTATTCATTCATTGATTTCAAAGAAAAACAATTTTACCTGTTCAGGTTTACTCATTTTGCCATTATGAGAGGATACCAGTACAAGATATTGATAAATAAACACAAAGGAATTAGTTACGTTTTCATCAAGTCTATGTTTTGCATTTTTGGTTAAACGTGGCTGTATTAGGCGTTCTTTTCCACTTAGGAATAAGTCTTTGAAAAGCATTTAGAATGCTATACATGCATATAAGAACAGGAAGATTTTCTTGTAACTTCTTTATTGTGAAAATCACGACGTTTCGGTGTATATGCTAACTTATTCATCATGTGCTATACTTTTGTCAGTTTTAGGAGCACTTATTGTAGTGTTCTTGTAACAATGTGGCTTTTGAGGATCAAAGTATTAAGTGAAATTGTCATTAATTTACGCAGAAAGAATAAAACAACATCTCAACTCAACTTCAAAATCTCTTAACTTGGCATAACGTCGTGATCAACTTCATCTTAACCAATCGTATATGTTGGTGTTAACACATTTGTAAGGACCTATTCAAATCAATTGTTTTTACCGAAACTAGACCCTTAGCCTACCCTGGCCGTCAAATTAACTTCTTGATTCCTCGTTGTCTAAAGCAACTCTACTGAATATACACGTGGTCCTTAAATTGTCTTTCAAATTATGACTTCTTTGAGAGGCATTTAGATGTTGGTGAGATGAATAGACAACAAGTTATATGGATTTACAACTTCTTTATTGCAGGATTGCATCACTTGCTTGATAACGGTGTTAGTGTCTACACCGAAACGTCGCAATCCGGCAATAAAGAAGTTGTAAATTCATATAACTTGTTTTCAAATTATGGGCTCAAATTACTCAACTATTTCGGAAGCTGCCAGACAGTTTTCAGGAAATAATGATTTCGTAAGGATTTACAATTTGAGATATATTCTAATGGGAAAAAAATAAGTATATGAAAGTTAACAATAACAAAACTCAAAAGTCTCAAATGTATTTTGGAACATCTTGAATTGTTTTATAGCTAGGTTGAGACTAGTTTTTGTAGACTTTTCATTGTACGACCGTTGATTATAGTTTGTAGAAAAACAGCAACAAGAGCTTCGAGTAGTTATTCATTGAAAAGTACTTGGAAGAAAAGTACTCCGATTCTCAATGGGATGGGATGACTTGGTGTTCAACGCCGATTTCAAGAGTATTTTACGGCTGCTAGTATTATTGCAGGGAGAAAGCCCGCAAAACTTCTGTGGCTTAGCAGTGCGGTGAAACCTGGGAGCATCGACTGGACATATAGGCCTAATAGCGAAAAATAGGCGGTGTTGCACTGAAATGAAACCTTTGCTGCACGTAGAACAGTTCTCTGCCACAAACAAAGTTGCCGTGCCCCTGGCGGGATTCGAATCCCATACTTTTGGATCGGAAGCCGTGTGCGTTATCAAATGCGCTATCATCAACCCACCACATGGTTGTAAATTCATCTTCATTTTGTATTTTCAACTTGTTTTTATGAATGTTTTCATATAGAGTACAACGATTTGTATCGTCCAGCAAGACCACACTGGTCTCGTTTGTAAGATAATTCTATTACTAATCCCCAGCCAGTGCTTCCAGCCGTATCGCTTCTATGATTTATGTGTGGTTTGGCATCGCATAACAGAGATAATGGTTTCGAAGATGTTGGTGCACTAACCATTTACTTTATTCTATCACAGAAATTCCAGATAGTCCGCATCACATTTTATCTTGTTCTACTGAGTGTTTTACATAGTCTACGAGATAGTAGTTTAGTGTCACAAATCAAAGAAAATATTCCCACGGGCAGGTATTATCTCACGTATTTCATGA
Organism: Phorcus lineatus; assembly: GCA_921293015.1. NCBI lineage: Eukaryota > Metazoa > Mollusca > Gastropoda > Trochida > Trochidae > Phorcus > Phorcus lineatus. Next base: position 42,803,743 of record OV121096.1, read on the forward strand.
CAGTAATCTTAACATAGTACATCATACAAATAAAACATGTCGATAAGCAGTTTCAGGGCGGATAAAACTTGGTATTGTGGAAAGTTGATTAATCCTTATTTATAATTACCCTGCTAACAAAATTTGACGACAAATTTTTAATATAGTAAGTCGAGATAAATATTAAAGGACAAATAATTTCCTCAATATAGAAAATTTTAAAACCAATACTAATACAATTTGACGTCAAACAGTAAGTTTCCTGACTTCACCGTAGCGAGATGTTGCATTAAAATCATGTCTTTTCTGGATAAACATCTTAATATAATATTCACTTGAAAAGTTTTTACTTGAAAGTGCGTCATGCGTCATTTATGAAACTCGCCATGTGTTGTAACTTCATAGTACATACTTCCTCTGTCAATAATGTAATGCGTAAAAAATCACGTGACTCTACATGTACAAATGAACTAGTCAAATAGAGATTATTGTTCTGTCATTTTAGCCTCAATTATGTTAGGTTTGTTTTGGTTTCGTTAATGCATAAACTAGTCCTCTTCCTAATGTGGTGTACACAGACCACATGAGCCTCGCTAGTAACATAATTCTGTAACTATTCCCAAGCTGTTCTTAAGCCACCTCTCCCTATGTCTTTGAGCAGAAATGAATGTTTGTCAGTAGATAATTAAGAACACATTAACTTGCATTCACTAAATGACTGTACATAACGTAATTTATGCAATTTACTATCCATTAGTGCTTTCTTACATCATAGCATTAGCATCAGTCTATAAATAGCCTGTACTGGCCAATGTTAAACCTTTCTTGTCATTATTCCAGGGTCGGATTCTGGTCATGTTGATTTGATGGGAAATTTTATGAGTAACTGACGGTAAGGTATGTCATGGAGACTCGGTGTCTGAGATTGTGAAGTAATCCCACTTTGGAACGCATATAATATTCAATCGAAATGAATATAGAAAGGTGATACAGATTAAATTGAACATAAACATTTTTACAACTTAAATTATGTAAACAATGAGGAACACATAAACCAACATAACGGCTGTTCTAATTGTTCCCTTTTCTTTTCTTCAAAACATTCTTCTTAATGAACCGTAACTCCATACAAACCAAATTAGACCGGTTGCATGACCAAACATCCTAAATCCAGGTTAAATCAGAATAAGGTCCTAACCTTCCACTGACTTAACTTCCTGTCCAACATTACAACATATGTTCAAGGCAGAGGTAAACAACTTTATGAATGTGTTTTGGAGTCTATGCATGGCGAAATATTCGTGACATTCGCCTAGTTTATGAGACACAAAGGTTTATTTATGTAGGTGTTCACATTCACTGGTTCGCAAACAGTAGGATAGATTCAACATCCTCTTTACATGTTTGTCTGTCCGTCTATCCATCGATATTTACGATAACTTGTATCTACAGAAACAAGTAGGAATTTGACCCAGGAGATGAATGATTGAGTATCAGCAGAGTAGTTTTTTCAGATTGTACATTTTTTCTTTACTCTTTTCTTTGGAACCAATTATAATGTGTGCATGGGTACTGTTAACAAGTATCTTATGTCTACTACTTAGTTTTATAACTATTTCTATAATTGGATTGCATAGGGCCAGTAGAACAGCTTTTTAATTTTTTAATTTTTTTTTTAAATTTTAAATTTTTGAATAACATTAGTTATAGCCAAATGAGTTATCATCAGCGGAAGTCAAAACTTTCAATACTTGAACTGGGGGCCGTTGTAAAAAAACAAACTTAACACTAAGGATAATCTTAGTTCCATCCTTTAACATTGCACAAAGCCTACCTTAGTGACTTGAGGTCCCCTTAGTATTTTGTCCAAGGGGGCCCCGGTCATCTTAAGTCGAAAAAGAAACATTAAGGATCAAGCAAGAACCGCTGGCAGCAAGTTTTGTGTGAACTACGTTTAATCATTTCAGATAGGAAAATGGGTTAGCATAACTTCACTGAACATGGTACATTTGATTTAGATTCTTTTCTTTAAAAACATGATCTATTGGTCACTTTTATTTTCGTTATATCGTGATATCACTTTATCTATAAAAAAAACTCGCTTCTTCCCCCGGAAGATATTATTTAAACGATTTCTTTCTTTTCTCTTGTTCAAGCCTTTTGTTCATATGCACTAAACCACTTTTATATATACATGAAGCTGACGAATAGTAAGAATTACTTTTTACTCGTTTTAAAAGACCTATTTAATACGCATTACAAATGGCCTTCCAAGTTTTCTCAGCAACTTCGATGACTCATTTGTAAAGACGAAATAAATGTTTTCATGAACCATCACTTAAGCAACTTTATCGCCTCGAGAGGAATTCTTGATATGAAAATACGAGATATGACAAAACAAATGATATATATTTCATCGAATACAGTTACTGACTCAATTTACGGTAGCTATAATTTCTTCTTGAAAGAATTTTACTTTAAAAAACCGAAATGTTTTGACATTCCGTCATTATTTGATCCTTGTTATTTTCACGAGAATCATGACTAACGTTTCATTTCTTAGGTTGATTTCCTCTTGATAAATGAGACCGAGAAGAGTAGGCAGCATTAAATATTTTGATTTTGTCATCTGTCGGATTCTATTAATGGAAAAACAGGTGATTGGCAGCATGTGACACCAGATCAACAAACAGTTTCTAAAGGAAAATAGTTTTTGTCACTATGCTTTGAAGTGGTGTGTTCTGCAAATGTTAAATGCCAATTTGATTTGACAATCCGTCAAAATCATTTCTGAATGTAATAGTGCTACAATGAAATGTGTTTCTATGAGAAGTAAAGTTCTTTTGAAAACCGCTGGTTAGCAAAACTATGAATTATTCCATTTCAAGGTTGGATAATGTCATTGGAAACTGCATTTGTGTAGATATCAATGTTTCTCGCATATTCTGAGCCAATTTATCATTCATTAAGAGTAATTACTTCTAAATGATATCCAACTCGATGTTTATTGCTTAGCACCAAGCATTTATACAAATTCATTCTGAAATCTACTGTGTAAATTTCATAGGGAAGATTAAACTCTATTTCATTTTATCCCAGATTTAGATAAATTTCTACTTATTTTAATGTCTCCTTGGTTAACTTTGTAGACAATATTAAAATTTATATTATGCCACATTTAGTTGTAGTGATATATTGAATTGGTATCAAGAAAGCCTGGATATCGATAATAACTTAACCGGATTGCTAACCACACAAAACCAAAGAAGGAAGCTCAGTATTTAGAGTAAGCCCTTCCTGCCTGGTCATCTTAAATGAAAACTAAGTACTTATAATAAGCAGTTTTACGCAAAATTGAATATAAGAGCAGCTTGTTTTACACACAGGAAAGTTGAAATACTGCTGATCATTTCATTCATGTATATTTCATGTTTCTCACGTTTACAAAACACTCGTCATTCTTAATTCCTTTTTCAGCGCTTGTATTTAATGGGCCTGCAACTCAAATGCAATTATTCGGGAGAGCTTAAAATATACACTCACAGCACTCTGTACATCATTCCTGTCACATGCACAATGCATCATCGCATTCAGTGCTTATCAATACAATACACACGTTGAACAAATCTGATATTGTTGAGTGTCCCAATGGTGAACGACAGGCTTAGACGTGTTAGAAATTAAAAGCACGTTTTGGGACAGTTTGTTGTTTCATATTTTCCTAAAAAAATATTAGTTTATGCAAAACATATTTCCTTCAAAAGGTTAAACTGCTCATTACCCAATCCGATGAAACTCATAGAAAAAGATTCCAAGTATCCAACAAAGTTTATGCGATCATTTTAGTGTCAACTGAACTTGATACGTTCGTCTTTAGACTTTCTTTTTTATTGTAACGTTGAATTGGTAATCTTTTACAAACGATCCATATATTTACCTTTGAAAACATTTATCATTGGAATCATTACAGCACTCATTCAGAACTCTTTTCAAGCAAATAAGTAAAATCGTATTTGACTAGATATCCTCTTATTATTTTTAACTACCTCTTGTCTGCGAATGATCAACCATTCTACATAACCAAAACTGTCGTTAATTACAGCAAGTTTGGCGGTTTTTGGTATAATCTCTATTAATCATCAGACAATATCAGACTGCAGCTAATATTCTTCAGCTTGTTGCCCATAAAGACAATCAATTTGATACACGGAAACAAATATGGATCCTTCTTTTCATATCCCACACAGAGCAAAGGCAGACATTAACATCTAGAATTGTAATATGTTTTCCTATAAAACTGTCTCTGTGACAAAGGGTCATCATAGGTAACACAGCATAAACTGTCTATCTTCCAAAACGTTGATTACAATATAAAGTTGGCGCCTGTAAAAGGGTTGTTCGTATAATTGCAACTTCATTTTATTTAGTGCCTTTACCCATCGGATCACCAAATGTTTTTATGTCTTGTCGGCAAAGTTTTGTGTTTGTTGAGGAAGCAATAAAAGGGTGATTTTGCTGTCTCAGCTATCAATCTACTCAACAACAAAAAGGACAATTTTATATAAGACAGTTTGTGTTTTGTCAATTTTTTTTTGATTGAAAATTATTACCCTCAATGTAATACCGAAGTTTGAATTTTCAATGCACTTTGTAATAATTGACTCCTAGACATCCACGAGTAATCGTGGTATTTGACGAGAAATGTTAAATGACGTTTGTGAATTGATTAGCATGTTGGCTTCGCCAATGGCGGTCATATGACCTCATTCAATTATTTCATGACGTTAACGTTACATTATTTTTAATGTTAGTTTACTTATTCAAATAGCAAATGTTATTTCACACAATTGAATTACAGATTTAATGAAACTAATAGATTTATTATTTCACCATCGGAAATATAATTTTAAACAGCCTCTACACTTCCTCCTTCACATTGTTACTTTTGCACCTCTTTGAACTGAAATAGAAATTTTTTCATTAGGATTAACCAATATAAAATAAATGCTGTGGACGTCTAAAAGGTTAGTTTGACTTACATCCATTAAATTTGTATATAGTGCTAAATTTTACCCAAAAAAATATTTTATTAAACCAAACATTGTGTTGAGTTTAAGCTGTCAAGGATATAAAGCATGGGCAAACAAAAGTGTATATTTTAGAACTCGATACCAGATCTACGCTGCATGAGTTGACGACACTGGAATAGTTCGTTACATAATGCAACTGTTGCTTGCCGAATATGGTGACTAGAGCCTGGGAAGTGATCTTCAAACAATTTATCTGAGGGGATGAAGCAGATGATAAATTTGAACCTAAACAAACTCTTCCATTACTTTTGTGTATGAGGATATCTAAAAATATCCTTTTAGGACTAAAATCATCGTTCATTAGAAAGGAAGCTGTCAACTTTGTATGTGTTTGCTCTCCTTCCAATTTACACGGGAGGATGCTAGCTGAAACTATTTCCTTGACGACTGCTTTTTGTCATTAGAAGTCTGTCATTGAATGTTGTCAAGTAGCAGGATTCAAGTAGCTTTCGTGATGACTGCAAATTCTATAGAAAGTGGAAAATGAACATTTGTTCTTGCTATGTGTAGGATTTTACATGCATGTTTTAATGTTGTCATGCTTTGACCATTGATTCTTATATATCCTCATTTTAAAAGTCTTAACAGTAAAGAATAGTTCTATTTCGGATAATCCTTTACCATAGCTTCTAAATAATTCATTCATTCATTCATTATATTTCATTTTATACCAACGACGATCACTCTATGATAAATCACACCTGTTATTTATATTGATCTCTCAAACGAACACACTGCTTCTATCATCAGTTCTTCATTCTTTAACAATTCTTCGCTCCTGACTGCTAAAGCGCAGTACTTTTGGAGCGTGAAATTGACATTTTGCAGGCCATCCCAAACCGGTAATTAAGTTCCAGAAAGCTGAAATATCTGCAAGGATGTGATGGATGAGACTACTAGGAGGTAGGGTCATCAACAAACAGTTGTCACTGACTTTATCCTTGATTTACTTCTAACACTAAATTGGCGTCCTGTCGGTCTCTTCATGAATAAAGCATTACCAATCATTATTGTCTAGTCAACTGCTACAATGTGTGTCACTGTATAATACCTTTCTTGAATGACCAGCAAACTCTAGATCTTACAAACGGATCCAAAAATAATTAACAATCATATTGACATGTTTCTGTTGATGATTTTTAAAAATTTTTGATGAACTGAGTTCGGAATCAAGTGAACTGAAGAGAATAATGAATCGGTTGCTTATTAATGTTTCTTTCAAAATTGTATCCGAAGGAGGTTTTTGAAACCTGCGCCTGTTAACACAATATCATTTTTGATCATTTCAGATTTCATACTATAATTGAAATCTGAAATTTCGCTTATGAACTTGAAACATTGGCTCTGACGCATCTGTTGTTTTCCAGAGCAAACTATTTCAGATTAGCCCTAGAACTCTATTACATTCATACTGCCATTTCGAACCACACATAAGTTCAAGTATCACCTACATACCATGAACCATTCCTATTGGTACGATATCCTGTCAACTGAATATATAGCAATAATTAGAGATTAGTAACCAAGTGTATTTTCCTATCATCAATATCATATATTAGAAATGGATGACAAAATCAATGAACAAGTTTGAGATTTATCCATTGTTTAAATACGTCTACCATTAACGAATGAACATGTTTTTCACTCAGTTTTTCAAACTCATTTCCTCTTTGTCCCATTCAGAACATTGCTGTGTCAGTTTTAAACGAGTTATTATAGAGCAAAGAAAATTCCACATGTACATTGTACCTCTCTCACGCTTTGGCTTTTATTGATTATTCACTGGATCTTTCTTGTCATAAACATGGGGGTTAGGTAATTAGTTGATCTACGACGGTAGCATATTTTGGACGATGTCCAACGGAAGATTTACCCCTTATAAGTAGTTTTGCTTTCTATAAACACCTCCATGTAGTTTGGTATTGAATCATGAAATAACAACAATACAATAGTGATACTCTCAGTTGGTTTTGAACGCCTACAATATTTAGATTAGGTTAGAAGGCAACGCTGCAAGGACATACAATGTCTATGATAATACGCTTATACCATAAAGATAAGAATATGACATTGAACAGACGCATGGGTAATATAATATCGATCCACATTACTACTAGGGATACTTTACTTTCTTCTTCTTTGTGTTGTTTAGAAACAAACGTGGTCTTTTACCAAATATTTCTCGACCTTTCAAAGTGTGTTGAGTTATTCATCGGAAGAGCGTTTGTTATACATGTTGTATTTCCCTCTCAGGATAAAAAGAAAGATCGTTTTGTTTCATGATAATTGGTTGGATTCCAATATCTCAATCATAGCATTAGTATGGTTCCAGTAAACACTCAAACTGGAAGAATCAAAATGTAAAACAAGGTATTTGCAAGAGTAGTATAGTTTTATTTATGATCAATACAAACATTTTCGTTTATGATTGGCTAATAACAAACTGAAACAGTTTAAAACCAGATATAATTAGATTATAATCAGATCAATGCGAGTTAAATGGTCCCAACATATTTATTGATGGAGCACTGCATTTATATAAATATACAAAATTAGTAATTGCTGATCGACTTTTCCCCATTCTGTTGCTTAAAAGTTTTGCATGTGCACAACCCGTTTGCAATATCTGAGTACATGTTTACTTTCAAAGCATCCATGCACACATGAACAGTCAATAGTTCTTTTTCTAATATTTGATTGTAAAGTATTCCACTTAGATGGTAATAATAAACAGGCAATCAAACTGTCCGGGTGCACCTCCTTGAATTTTTTCAAACTCGGAAGAAAAGTGCTGTCAAGAGAACATGGAGAAATGTCACTTTCTTAACAATGTGGACCGTTAGTTTTTTATCATTCAAGTTTAAGTTTTTGTTCCATTACTTGTCAATGCCATACGTCTGACACGTCTTCCTAGTGTTAAGTAATATACTAATCAATTACAGAGTACCAAGCTACCTGTTAAACTAAACAATCTAGGGTTAGGACATGCCCCGTTCAATAAGACTAGCTCTTATATTGGCCTGTTAATTACATATCTTGTTTTCCTCATACGCTTCTGTTCCTGTCTCCAGAATATAAGAATATCAGTCTGTGCACGTGGTTATATTAGTAACTCATTTAGATGGGCCTATGCTGTAACTAATCGAAACTTTTTACAATTCTAATTTTATCTAGCCATTGCCCCTATCCATCATCTAAACTAATTTTCAGTGTATATTGCTATTTCACTTATGAAACCATGACTACGACATAATAGAAAATTTTTGTAACGAAAAACGACCTACTGTTTGATAACATAAGGAAATATTTTTTATTTGCGATAATGTGTGCTTAAACAAAAACTAGGGAAACTAGTTTTAGAAAAATAACCTGAAGTATTTAAAAAACACCACAGTGACTCCTTTTCCTAAGATGTAAGATATATAAAATGACTTCACAAGAGAGTAATTCAAAATTTGAGACTGTCACCGACTCTACACGGAAACACGTATGCTGCACTGGAGCCAACATTACTATCAAATTGTACATAAGGTGTCATAAAATATTGCCACTAATAACTGGGGATCGGAACTCTTTGCAAAATGTGCTTACAAGGGTAGTCTTCGTGCTGTGTAATGGCCGATTCCTTTGCAAGAAGACGGTTTTATGTAGACAAAATCTATATAGACGGGTCATAAATCATGCATGTGGATTATTAGCTATGGAAATGGAGCATTTACATTTTCGTTATACTGACTTGCGATGTAATATATTTTTATGGTGAAATTACACACCAGTTATATTTGCTTTTATGTATATTTGTCCTTTTCCGGATACTCAATGTGGAAATATCTCTAACGTGATTTGTTAAATGACCAAATTGAATAATGTTGTTGGTTCAATTTGAAAACAAACTGTTGATAATAACAATACACTTTCAGTTAGGATAAGAAAGTTAGGCAAACTTTTAAGAAGATATCGTTCAAACCTTAACCAGAAAAGCATCATACAATGTATCCTTAATATGGAAACGGAAAAGTTCTATGCAAAATAATTGAGTAGCAGTTCCCCTTTATGACATGAAGTTGATTTTCTGATCTGATATTTAGAATCCAGCAAGTATCTTTTGAACATTTACATGGTAAATAACCTATCATGTGTAAAAGGTATTCGTCATCTTAAATTGCTGATAGTTAAATAGTTATGGTATTTTAAAGGTAAAGTAAATACATAGTAAAATGTTACAGATTTTAAATTTTCTTTACCTGTTTCCCCCATTCATACTGTGCAATTATACAACGGATAAAGAAGACAAAAACATGATATTTGCTCATATTCATATCAAATCCCTAGGTCTGTTCAAGTTCGTTAGTAGGATACATAATTAAATTGGGCTGAACAAACAGCGTTGTCACACGCCCATATGTGTAGAAAATATATATATATTTACCTTGTGATTGACTGAGAGGCACACATTTTTAAGAACATCATAAAACGTTCCTCCTGTATGACCATTGGCCTCAATCCTTTTAACACAACAGAAGAATAATTGGAAGATTTTTTGTTTGTCTTTAACATTTTGCCATTGGACATTTTCAACAGGAATGATTCAGGGAATCAAGTGGTAATGGATTAAATATACCGAATTTCTGTTTTTAACAAAATTTCTATAAATATGTGAATAAACACTTGTGTTTTTTGTGATTTTGTTTTTCAGCCAATCCGATATCATCTTGAAACCGAGATATTGACTACGTCTATGAAGCTCTTGTACGAAAAATGTTGGTTGGTTTTCGCATGTATCAAGCTCTGATATCAAGCTCTTTAAAAATGGTAACAAATCTCCTTCATTCATGCAAAACAATACACAATCAAACTGACCTTTAATAAGCAACCATATTGTGGAAATTCAGTGTCGGTCAACCAAACCTGTTGCATTGTATGTATCAGGAGGAAAGAAGACATTTACAAGGAGTATTGTCCTATTTTCATCATTCGGTATTTTATGATCCGTTCTTAACCTTTTCTTTTCTGAGTGAAAAGCTCTCTCTTTGTCAAGTGTGGAAATGTCATTTTGAATAAAACACTTCATACCATTTGGTGAACAACACACTATTACAAACAGATCTTGAATACAATATAGTCATATTTGATTGATTACATTTGAATTGCACAATACATAACTTTGGAGCAGATATTTTTTAAGAGGCTTTTAAGCTGTGCTTTATAAGAACCTTTACTGTTTTAATGAGCTACATTTTGGAACGCTGAGAAGTACTTTTACCATTAAAATACGAGTCGTTGTTTTAAGTATGGTAAGAATCATGCTTGATAGTAAAGCACGATTCAAGAAATTTAAGGTAGTGTATGGTTTTATTGCATTTTGATATGCCATTCCATCCATCATTTGTAAAATGAGGATATAATGTATTAATCGTTTATTTGCTACTCTCATGGCAGAGATTAACAGTGCTTTACACGTAGAAAGTTTTGAAAAAGACTCAAAGGGTTTATAATCGATTGGCTATCCGAGGTATGAGTGTCTACAATATTCAGACTCCTATTAGACAGAGACGCTGCAGGGCCATCAAATGAGCTTGTACAATATAGCTCGGAAAATTACATTGACCAGGCGCCTATGTAACGCCATATCGACCCAAATTTTCTAGGAATCATATACCTTCTGCCAAATACGTAATTGTTCTTTTGTCGTAATTGTTCAATCTTAGGATGGTGTCTGCTGTGAATTGTTTTCCTTTCAAAATAAAAATAAATGTTTCTTTTCTTCATGAAAATGATTAGGTTTCAATCTATCAACCATTAATCTCCAGATAACATAGCAGTGAATGTGGAAATGAGGTACATCGATATGATAGTTGAAGTCTTACTCGATTTAAACAATGGGGACATTTGTACAAGGTTTTCTTTTGAAGTTATCTTAGAAATGTGTCTCTTATTTTTATTAGTGCACAGGTATTATTTCTGAATTAACGTTTAGCATAAGTAAAATTCTTCATCAATAGAAATGTATTTTTGAGTTTGTAATAGTCTAATGTTAAAGTCAACCACAAAATATTGAATATAATAAGGAATATTTTATATGCTCGTTTAATGTCGGGTGAATTAAGAGAAATGCTGATTTATAACACCGCATTATCTGGATGTTTAAACACCTTTGGGTTTAAAAGTGTTCCGAATGTGAAACTCAATATTTGTAATTATCACATTACCTCTCACAATTACAGCTAAATTGGATCACACCCGCTTCATTATTTCTATCCCTCAGTGTTTGAAATGTGAATCCAAACTACAACACTTCAGTGTTTCTTTAACAATATCTGTTATTTGAATGACACAGTGGGAAATACATTGTTTCGTCCTAGCAAGTGAAACTTTTAGAAACGCATCAAGAAAAGATGAATGAATCATATCAAAGCAAAGTGTTAAGGAGTGGTAATTATATCATCACTCTTTACATAAAGATATTCAATTTATTACCTTGGTGTGTAGAAATATCATTTAGCCATACAATGCATTGCTTTTAAGGAGACCTCTTGCATTGAACAAAGCATGTATGCATGATATCATGCTGTACCTAGGACTCGTTTTCTAAATGTTGCTATTAGAGATACAATGTGGTATATTCCTTTTAAATCAGTGAAAGCGTAAAATTGTTGTATGTTGTAATAATCATTCCATGCTTGAAATGTCAGTTGTTGCCTTGCATTGCAGATAATTAGGGTTTTTGTCATCCATTTTCGGCTGTTAGAAGATAGAAAGCTTTTAAGCAATGATTACAAATGCCTTGAAAAAAAAAATATTGAAAGCCTAAATGGGTCTTTTATTGATGAGAAATGGAATGTTGTTTAGAGAAGAAGATTTCCATGATGGACAGAAGTCTGCCGTGTTTCAATTTATTATTTATTTTACTAAAAACATTCTTTCAGGGCTCATCAGCGCACTTCATAAATATGCAATGACATGTGTAACCAACTGAACCAACAATTGCCATAAGCACAATCGTTCCATGTAATAAATCGTTTATATGCTAATTATGACATGATTGACTAAGCACCCCATATAGCAATTAGAATATTACCATCGAGTATCTTTAAATGCAAATGTATATGTTAATATTCTTGATGTAAATAGTGTGCATCGCAATTTCTTCAAAGGGAATCAAAGGGTATCTTCAACATGTACCAAACCAGGTATAACTTTTTCTCTCTGATCGCCTCTTAACATAAGTTTTATTTACTTTTGCTTCTTTTTTCTTATCATTGTACTTTACAACAAACGAGATCAGTGACAGTCGTTTCATTTTATGTATTGATCAATGGCGTCTTGAATTATAAATATATTCAAATTACTGATTGCCTTATGAACTATCTATGACATTAAACCTTCAAATATTTTGTAAATGTTTACTGTCAAAGAGTCAGGAAACACATAAAGAGAAAGGTAGATAATCTAATATTTGATTGTTAATCATTCAAGTTCGGCAGTGATATAATAAAAAAGCAATCCAGCTGCCATGACATATCTCATTCAGAAGTGGGAAGAAACTGGAAAGAGAACCTGATAAAATATCACGTTTTGTAAGAAAAGTTCCGCTTTTTCATTTCAAGTTTTCTAGTATATAGCCTTCTAATTTTACCAAGAATGGTCTCAGGTCATCATTCTTACTTATTGTCAGTTCATGTAATGCTGAAATTACGATAATGTCAATTCCTCCATTACCTGTTGAAAAACAAAACAAGAAACGGGAGTGACTTTTTTGTTAAATATAGTTCACAAAAATGTTTGGTAACTACGTGGGGACACTGGAAAACTGCCAAGTTTTGAGTTATTTTGTTTGTAATACTTCAAAATGACCTATTCAGAGACACGATTGCTACACAAGAGTCCAAATTACATACAAAATGTCCATGAAGGAGAAGAAACATTGCCTCTGATGAGTATGCCTGAGGCAACTTTACAAAAATTAGTGCTTACAATGGTACTTTGCCTGCTGTGTAATGGGCAATTCTTTGCATAGGCTGTTTTATGTAGTTACATCCCATGTAAACTGAGTCGTAAATCATACATGTAGATCATGGACTATGGAAAAAGAGCATTCAAATTTACGTTATAGTCATTGGGTTATGATAAATGCTTTATTTATAGTTATTTTTGTTTTATATATAAGTATCCCATTTCGTATTTTAAAAAGTGGCATTATCACTGGTTATAAAGTCCATCATTTTCTGAAATAAAATAACTAACTTTCTTAAAAAACAGGACAGAGTTTCCTTATCATGTACTGATAAAAGGAATTAGCTAGAGATTATACAATGCAATAATCAAAGAAAACATCATCCTCATTTATTTTGATGTTTCGCGTAGTTTGCTGCTAGTCTTGTAGGAAATTTTCGTATTGTGTGGATGTATCTAGCCAGCATTGCAGAAACATATTATACCAGGTCTTATTACTGTGATTCATCAACATCTTCCTTTTAAATTTGATACTTTTGATTACTTGAGGGGGAAAGGGGTTATACCTTCCACAAACATTAGGTGATTCCACTTTTGCACATGTCTCATGTCATCGTGAAACCCGAGATTCTGACTATGATTGTCTAAAGAAATTAGGAACAAAACATAATTGGTGATCTATTATCCACTTTGCGATCAATGAGACAAGTAAAACATCTTTTGCACTTCTAAGAACCCATCAAGCATGAAAATTACATTTTGCAGGTCGTCCCAAGCGGGTTATTTAGTTCCAGAAAGTTGGAAATCGATGAGACCTGAAGAAACCATCAACACACAGTTGTCACTGACTTTATCCTTGATTTACCCCGAACACTGAACTGACGTCTTGTCCGTCTCTTCATGAATAAAGCATCCCTAACCATTATTGTCTGCTCAGCTGCTATAATGTATTTTACACTGTTTATACTCTTCACACCTGCCGTTTTTACACATGCTCATTCTTAAAACAGGTTGGAAACCTTCTAATCTTTTACAGCAATCTATTCTTTTTCTTGTCGTTCCGTTTTCTTCAAGTTTTAAATTACGGAAATAGCATAATTCTGAAAATATTGAAGGAGCATGTCATCATTCACAGACATTACTTGACAAGAGTTGTATTATTCAGATCTAACGGAAATGGTAATATTCATACTTTTCTTACACATTTATATATAGGATGATTTGGAAATAACATATATATCTGACAAACCGTATATGAGAAACATGAAATCATCAGATTTTGATAAAATTATCTCCATCATCCTTTCAGAGAGCAATAATTCACATACACGTTGACAATTTGTCATTTACAAATAAAACTTTAGTCCTTCATCTTCTATGGCCGTAGCCCCTGTTCAATCAACACTAAAATATCTACTTTATTGCCAATGTTATTAACAATTCATTATAATATTCTCTCAATCACATACATTAGTGTTCATAGCGTTTTTAAAATGTTCCAGGTCAAAGTTTTACTTTATCATAGTGTTATGATATCACTTGTAATGTTTAAACATTATGTGTCGTTTTTGGTGTCCTTACCATGTGAAATAACAAAAATGGAAAAAGGGTATATAAAATACTTATCTTACCAATTAGGTCTATTATTTTTCTCTAACATGCTAGAGAAAACAACAATTGTAATGATGACATGAAGTCATTTACATCGTTAAATTGCCATCTTTTTCTAGCAATATTAAAGGTATTCACATGTACATATGTATTTACCTTAAGGATGTTCGCTCCTCAGTCATAGTGCAAAAATCAAATATCCTTAAATCATAATATTATTATATAATAAACCAAAATGAAGCGGCAATTTCTCAATTTTGATGATTTCTGATTAAATATTTATCAAAATTAAGAAACGTAGTATTTTTCATTTTGAAATAATTCACATTTTGCTGACTCAGCAATTTTAATTGTAACTATCATTTGAGCAAGTTCTATAACCTGTTTTTCTTAGAAAGTAGATGTTGTTGAAAGAATATGATTTGTATGTATGCGTTCAGGTATATTTTTAGATAATGAGTGGGAGAAAGCATGTTTTTAGTACAAAAATAGCTTAAATGTTGATAATTTGATTGAAATGTTTGAATACATGTTGTGCCATAGCAGCTAAAAACCCACAGTACCATATATATTTTATACTTTTTTCTGGAAGAAAATTATGTTTACTCAAACATGTTTTCATATTAAAAAAAAGTTTAATACAGGAACTAATTTAAATTTAATATTTCTCAAAAAAGGTCATCATTTCCCCATTGACTCCCATGTTAAATCTCTGACTGACATAGGGATCTTTGTCTTACTATATCTCGAAAAAAAACCACACTAACCCCCATTTTTTTGGTTGATATTTTAAGCAAATACACTAAACTTTTGAAAAAGACAAGTTAGAAAAAAGTTTAATACTTTAAATTTGAGGAGCGGACATCCTTAAGTTATTGTTAACTACATGTATCTCTATTGGACTAACACAGGTCGCACGAAGCGTTAAGTAGTTGCCTTGAAAATACGATTCCCTCAGAGCAATAACGAACATTGTACCGCCAGTGAACGGTCCTGTACTTAATTATAGACGTTACAATTGGAATTATCATTAATCATTATCATTAATTAGGAAAAATGTAAATTCTTGTACATTTAAGGATAATTTTTATATCAATAAAACGACGTAGTTGCTTGATGACATTGTTGCATTTTAAATCTTAACATAATTTGTTTAAGTTTCTTTGGATGACATCTGACACACAAAGTTCCCTTAGGTTGTAGCTACAAAAATGAAATGTGCTATTTCATACAGCTGAATCAATCAATATTTGACTTAATTCACTTATGTTCATGCTGACCAACCCTATATGCCATTTATATGCAGACAATGTAATATCACAAGCTTCCAGATCACAAAACCGACACTATCACATGTTTCAAGAAGATTGGTTTAGTTTGTACATACAGTATTAATCAACAAACTGGTTGATAATGCCATTTATATTCTCATGAAGCGTGTTATGAGATTGTAGACGCTTCGGTTCATCTCCAAAAAGAATCAGAGTGTCGTTATTACCATTTTTTTATTAATAGGTACACAGCATAAACTGTCTGCTAGTCAACGGATTGATTATAGTCATTGCAATTTGAACTGTCTGCTTGTCAAAGCCAACCTTTTATAAATTACAACTATTTGATCACTAGTAAGGTTGTTGTATACGTTTGTGTTTTCTAACCCTGAGAAGAATTTTTATATGCTTATATATTTCTGCTTGTGTCTTGAAATGAAAAAGAAATGTGTATTTGAATAAGTTATAACCAAGTGTAATATGATTTAAATAACAAATTTCATCAAGTTTCAATCTTACTAAAATAAGACCTAGTCATTTTCGTTTTTACTGTACTTTAGATGAGTTATTTTATAGAAGAGCGGTTCATACGAAATCGAACAGAGTTGCGGTCCGGTAAAAGAGAGATCGCTGGGTAAGCCCAAATGTAAATCAAAAACTCTGAACATCGTGAACTCTGTGCTAACAAATTATATAACCCTGTGCGGTGTAATGATTGGTCATAACCAACCAGGCCTCGGGGCTATCAGTTTCAAGCAGAATGCGTGAGATCCTAAAAATTAGGGTGTAAGAATAAAGTGAGAGAATTTTATATCTTACATTTGAGACTGGTAGAGGTTGTATCTATAAACAAAGTCAACTAAATCTGACACACTAACAATCTATATAAATAATTCCTTTGAAAAGCATTTAAGAATTTGAATAAGCTTCATGTTTGATTACCATTTTTCAAGCCAAATGCATCTTATAGGCGCTGTAATTAACGTCATCAAAAATACAAGATTAACAGGGTTTTTATTTTGTCTGCTAGGTAAAGAGATGCTAATCCTTGTGTACGTCTCTCAATTTATGTCTCTGTGTGGGGCAGGGTATCACATTCAAACTAACATCACTCAATCTAGTGGTTTTGAATTCTATTTCATATTGCCACCATATTTTTTATTAAATACGAAAAAATCATAATGCAACTATAATGACAATTATCAAAAGCAAATACAGGAAAATGCTGCTTTGCTCAGAGAAACATTATATTTAAGTGAAGCAAATTCCAGCTCAACAAAAATAGATGACGTCAACAGTTTTGTCTATAAGTTATATGTTACATAGGTTCTGGTCATTTTTCAAAATAACAGTTTACAACTGTTGTGGACATCATCAGTATTAAACTGTTCCATACATCTCCTTTAATTGAGGAAATTTAAACGATTGAGTGAAGGCCTTAGAAATCCTATTTACTTACTTTCAGTGAAGATAGGCAAATTACATCCACAGTTGATGGAATTATTTACATTTGTTTACTGCATAAATGTTCAATGGGATTCAGGTCAGAAATAAGGGTTGGCCAGGCACAACTGATGTTGTGTTGAAGGATATGTGTAGACAGTTTTGTGCAAAAGAAGGAACAACAAAGGGTCAGATCACTAAGTCGATATAAAAAGCGATGTCTGGAAGTTTACTGAAGAACATTGGACCCAGTCTTGCAAAAAGTCAAATCTCGGTTAAGATTATGATGGGAAACTTATCTCAAGGATCCCTTTTCAAAATCCTGTCAATAAAGTGTTCATTTTGAGTCTTTTAAATCCTGACTTTTCCATCTTTATGACAGACATAAATGATTCTCATTAGACAATGTTGAAGACGACACCAATCTTGATGACCCTGTGACAACTGAATTCTTGCTTAGCAGTGTTTTTGCACTGAAACAGGATGCCCTGCTTGTTTGGAACATCTGAAATTATTGGACCATAGGAACCTGTTGACATTGGTGCTGATAGACCGGTTATGTGTTACAACAGTGTCCACAAAGAAAGGATCTCGCTGGTGTTGACTTGTAATGTACCAGTCTTGTTGTGTTGAACCTTGGGCAGCTGCTTCGAGGAAGATCAGCTGTCGTTTGTGTTGCAGTATGATGTTGGAGATGACAAATTGCTGTTCTATTTAAAAAGGACATGTATCAACTTTGACTCCCCAAATTTTCAAACGTCTGAAAGCTTGATTTTGATTGGTGTCAGTTAAACATGTCATTGTCGTCTAATTGTGAGTGAGGGGCCCAGTTTCTCAGGCACAGGCTTATATATTTGGACGCTTATGACTTTTCATGCATATGCAATTCCATGAGAAACATTTGAATTAAGTCAATATTTTAACTTAGGGATTAAGTCAATATTTCACTGATGGATTAGGCTAGGTTGTGATAAAGACCTTTTAAAGTTGAATTTAAACCTCACAAAAGCGATGAAAGGTCATGGATGCCTTTGAAGGTCATCATTACAAGGAAACCTCATATATTTAAGTTTTTAAGCGTCTTTCCATTTGACTGAAAAGCTTGTTTTTATTTTCTAGTGAGTGTATTTTTACCTCCAACAGTCTCTTCTTTTTAATGCAATTTCATGTACTTAGTCATCAATGAAAACTATTTCGAGTGCGCTGCCATTTGTATAGTTCTCTAAAGGCACTAATACTACCACGCAACATAAAAGGGATTTCTCCAACATAAAGGTGATTTCTCAAACATACAAGTGATTTCTCCAGAGTTTTTTATGAAACCGCATAAATCTGTGAAAAACGTCTACCACCTGTATGAAATTGATAAAATTATTTCTTTGCTAGATATATGACGACATGGTTTATGGATGTTTTTAGATAAATCTAATAAGATTAATAATTAGTGGGAAAAGATTAGTCAAAGATTAAAGCATGGTAAGTCTGGTTAGAATTTAACATATTTTGAGATATTTGAAACTTACATTATTTCAAGGCTTCAAAGTCATAAATAATCGTAAACAAATGATGAAAATGAAAGTTGTACCATGCCACTGTAATTATTACAAATCAAGTTATTTGTTGTTATGCCCTAGCAAATGAAAGGTACCGTTCTTGAGGACTCGACTGAAGAACTAATAAGGAACATCAGATACCCTTGTTGGTCCATTTGTGCTCTTCTTTATTCAAAAATACTTGACATTGATGTTACACGTAGTCACCGGGGGCTACAAATCACCAACAAAATATACATACTTATAAGAATTGAAACGTTGACAGTGCTACGAAAAGAGCGGATTCGTAAACCATTTTATCATTTTGCTGTTTCAATTGGTAATCGTTGTGCTATGTAATAGCCCATTCTTATCACAAGCAGTCAGTTTTATGTTGTTGAAACCAATATCCACAGTCATAAATCATGTTAATAGGTAATAACCTATGAGAAATTGTCATAACAGTTTGGATGTTTTTTCATTTGTGATGATAATGTTTCCTTAATATTCCTGATATTACACACCATTTATATTTGTATTAAAACCATGGTGTCCTTTACCATTACTCAAAGCGAAAATACTGCTAGTTACGTGAATATTTTTAACTTTAGTTATTTCAATGAATTACAAGTTTACAGTATTCACTCTTTTTACTTTTCTAAAAAGATAAAACTATGAAGTAGGTAAACAGAAAATAATTCTTACAAATGTAAGTTGAATAAAACACAGAATAGATTTTGTACACACAAATGTTCATACCATGCCTTATTTCCGTATTAAAATCTCCCGACGTTCGAGTGGTTCAAGTTTGTAACTAATGTTATATTTTTATCACATTCGATATACCAATTTCACTTTTCCATATAATAGAACTACTTCGCATTACAAAACGTTACTGCTCTTGTCTATTTTACAGATCATTTCTTGCATTTTAGAATACTTCAAATGTTTGTTTTGGAAACTATTTAAAACTGTTATTAAAAATCATACATTTTTTTTAAAAGAAATTTTGGGGGGAAATGAATTTTTTTTTAAACTAAATTTCTTCTGAAACAATTCATGTTAGTTTTGAAATGTCCACAACTGGTATCTTGTATTTCAATTATCATCACAAGAAAAGGTCGCTTCATGCTTGAGTTGATGGACTAGTCTGCTGTTCAAAACGACAGAATCCTTTCTGAAAAGGAAACTTTTCATCAGGATTATATTTAAACAAATACAAAGTAATGGACCTTCATCGTTATTGTAAAATCCCTTAATCTTGCCCTTTAATAAGGGGAGTGACCAATCCCTCTTGTGCTAATTATGTCCATTTCAGAGAATCATATCGGTTACGTTTAATGAATTATGATTATGCTTATGATAATTCCTATTATCTGCTCCTCGTTCGTTCAGAATAATTCTCCAACTTCTTCGCTTCTGACTAAGGTGGATAAGTATTTAAAAAGTGAGAAATTGACATTTTGTAGGCCATTCCAAGTCGGTATCTTTTTAAGGAAAGTTGAAAGTTTGATCGATGACACTACGAGGAGGCGGGGTCATCAACAAACAGTTGTCACTGACTTTATCCTTGATTTACCCCTAACACTAAATTGGCGTCTTGTCGGTCTCTTCATGAATAAAGCATTACCAATCATTATTTTCTAGTTAACTGTTAACTGTAAACACCTTTAACTTTTGACTGTGGTAAACACCACATTCTTATAAACGGGTCTGTCTGTAGATGGCAGTATTGATGTAGCAAATAATTCCAACGGAGAAATAAAACAAAATTCAGCTTAGTTTACCTGGGTGCTTCGTTTGTATAATGTATAATGAACAGAAGAAAAAATACATTGTGGACGTTTTTAGAATATATTTATTTTCTATCATTCCCATTGATTTCACATCGTTCCATTGCTTCCAAATAGCCTTATCATTCAACATGAACATTCTCTGAAATATGAATAACGTTTTGTAGAACAGGTCATTACCATTATGCTATTGTCAAAAACGTATTCTTGCACCTTAAGCTTTCTAAATTCTAAAAACATTCTTGTATGACTAATAGATTCGATATCACATTGTGAGATAAATAAGGTATGGAAATTTTTGGCTAGTAACTCAACATCTTAACAACCAAATAACCTTGTGCTCTATAAGGTTTTGTTCTGTTGAGAAATATCTGCATATCCAACCACTTTATAGATTGATATCGCTGGTTCAAGATAGGATCAAAATGTGTTCTACACGTTTGATCACAACTCCTAGCTTCCTAACCACAAGAGGCGGATAATAATATTGTCCTGCTTTGGGATCCGTCTATTATTGACTGGACATCCCTGTAATGAAGTTAGTGGCTGGACTTTCAGTAGGTCTATGTTTGGAGGTCTATTTCAGTTCTCTCTGAACCCATGGTAAATAGCCTTATTTTTTTTTATGTATCATGATGGAATCAGATATTCTGAAACATGAAATGGAAAAAGGAGAATGAGTCAAATTGGATGAAATTGGTTGTGAACATATAGTTCACGCCTTATTTCATACATATATGTCCAATGGTATTCAGATTTTAAATAAAGGACGAATGGCTATTTTAAAAGGTTCTGGTCTTCGTTTAAAAATGCTTTTCATATGAAAAAGTTACCAAAGGTTTCCTTCTGTTCTCAATAAATCATGACTATCATATATTTTATCATTTTATTATAACAATGAACCTCCTTTGGAATTTATTTCAAAGCTCAATATCAAACTATCCATTATTCCACAGGTTGAATAAAGTCTTCTCTCGTTTATATATCCCTCCCTCTGTCCCCGATTATGTTGATCCAGAGCAGAACTCGTACATCGATCCTTCCAGCTTATAATAACTTAATGAAGCGTGCGTGCATGTGTATTACCGACCTATTTTGTTCAATTGTAGCTCAAATTAAAGCTTGCACAAACCATTATTTGATATAATATTTTTAATGACAGATTTTGGAAACAAAACAAAAGTTTTGCAACAGAATAGATGGTTTGAAGTAACTCTACATGTGCGAACAAAAACATGTAAGAGAGTTTTTGATCAGACATATTGCTTTTCCTATGTAATATACTTATTTTATTACGAGACGTATTTCAGAGTGCGTGTAAATCTGTATATCATTTTATTTTTAAAAATTGAATATGATCAAAGGATTCTTCCCTGCTCCACCCAAAGGATATATTGGACATTTTGAAATCTTTACTTCTCATTTTCTTTTTTGAAAATCTCACTTTATATTACTCTACTGTTTAACTCGTCTACATTTTTTTCTACAGTTTACGTATATTTGACATATTGGAGGCCATCCGTAACATTGATTTAGTTCCAGAAGGCTAGAAATCTCTGTTTTTATATTATTGAATGCCAGTGTATTTTCTCAGCTCCTCTATGGAGAGAAAAAACCCGATCATAACTACTCTTCACCTGCCCAAGGAAACAGGGATAAGCATCAGTTTATGGAGCTTCCAAACAAAACAGGAATCGCTTTGATCGAAAACTTTGTTTTGCATTTTGGCTTGGCACACAGCAGAAGCAATTCAGGTAATCCAAAAATAAGATTAGTTTGATTCAGTTTTCAAATGAGTGATTTTCTAGTGCAACTTAGCATTATTTTAGTCATTAACGGCGTTTCTTATGAATGTAATGGAATAAAATATTTTTTATGTAAATGTTTGCTCTCGAATACGTTGCTTACCATTAAATACGTGATAAAAAAATGTATATATCCTCTTTTATGGCGATCTCACTTACAAGGGTCGATCGGTTATGGCAAATAAACTCGCGAGGGCGTAGCTCGAGTTTATGGCCATATCGCGAGGCAATTGGGTCATTATTTGGCTTACACTCCCGCGGAACATTCGTAAAGTAATTTTAAACTCAATGATTCATATATATTGCATTTATAAACGTTATATTTTTACCGAACGAGTCCCATAGAATATTTACAAAACACCCCTGCTTTAGATTTTAAAGCTAAAAACTAGATTCTTTACATCAGAAATATACAAAACCTATTAACTATATAGGGGGAAATCAGTGTATACATGACACAACAATAAGTACCTCAACTGACATGGATCCTCGTTAGCTGAAGTGGTAGAGGTGCTGCTTGACAACAGACAGGTCCCGGGTTCGCATCCCACTGACGCCCTTAAGTAATCTTATATTTCTAGCTTGATGAAATTTCAAAATTTTACAAGTCGTTTGTTTGTACACATTGAACATCTCATAACCGACCCAGGTGTTTAATAACTGAAATGTTGTTAGAAAAAACACGTAAAACTCCAACTCATGTACTCACTCTTAACCGACCATGGCAGTTATGAGATAACCAACCTGCGCACATGGTGGTTATGGCATATAACCTTCAAATAAAGCAAAGGAAATAACTTCCCAAGGGGTGTAAGTTTTCCGCGATAGGCCATATGTATGTTCCTGCTAATGAAAAGCTTTCTGTCTGCCTGTCTGATTTTAACAAAACGCATCTGCAGATGAGCCTAATACTTTTGCTAATGAAAAATCATCTTCCAAATACGAACGCTTCATTATTGTTTTCATTGATGAAAACTTGGCTTTAATCCAAATGGTGCCTGTTGGTTGATGGTTTTGTGTTTTGATTTTTAGGAGAAGTATATTCTCAAATATGAGTAAATCAAACGTTTTGTATTTGCTTTTTGCTTTACTTCGTCAGTTGGTCAATGAACTCTTTAAATGTACAGTCATGAGTGTGTTATCATTAATTAAATCGTTTCACGCCACAAAATTAAACAGGACGTTAACAAATACTTGTAAAAGTTGTAAAAAAAAATATGATGACAAATATTGACTATTGACATGGGAAATTATTTAATCAATGGTCTGTGTAGACTGTCCCAGCTATCATTGTTCACACGAAGGTGGGTTGTAGCTTTATTGATGAAGACAACTTTCAAGAGGATATTTGAAGAATTGTTACATCAAACAAGCAGGCTGATGTTACAATCTGAGGATTTTTGCTGAAGTAAATTCATTTTTGAGTTAACGAAATCATAACTGTCAAATTAAAGTGGCACGTAAGAAAGCTGTGAAGAGCAACCGTGCAACACCGGAAGCTGTATTCAGGTAGACCATTACTGCCATTAGAACGTCCTTTGTTGTGGTGTGGATAACCTGGGATGTCATGTAAAACAAGTTGGTTGAGTTTAAAAAGCAATACCAGTATGCAATATTGCCGATATCAAGTTTGCTAGATAATAATAAATAGATGATATCAGTACGTGATATTGTACACGTTCCACTTCATGAGATGGGATTAACATGGCGTTGCTAATATTTGATACATGTTCTATTCATTTTATGACGAAACCATTGTGTCTATATATTTTCCTTTTGAGCGACCGCTTGAAACGTTCGTCGTCGCAGTAATATTGTGTCGTCTTAAGAGATGATGAACAGTCCTTATGGCTGCAAGGTAGTGACCAAAATTTAATGTCTATATTCTTCTTTTCCCCCTTCTCAAAGAAGATGAATGTACCATATCTATGTTATAAGATATAATCTTTGAGGCTTTGATTTTAATAGGCCCAAATAATAATAAATAGATGCATTTGATGCCGTAAGTGACGCGAACAAAACTGCCAATGCCATATTTTTACATGTTCCTGATGATTTAAACTTATGTGATTGGCAGACTATTTAGGTAACTGACTTTTCGCTTTATGAATTTAAATTCCAATTTTACGCAAGCTAAAATGTACTAAAAGTTATCACGTTATGGCATGTAAGCATTGTACGCAAGTTCATCGCTTCAAAGGTTTTAGAATAAATAACTACAGAACAAGGAACAAAAACCAACTTATCTCAAAAATATCCTATTTGCTGTCTAGGTTTTCTATTTTGGGCATGTTATTGCACAATGAAAGGTCGCCATTAGCCTAATTAACATTATCTTGAAAATGGTGGAATGAGTATGTTTTTGTTCAAATAGGTCGTCAAACTTACTCGAAACTTCACATGAAACTTGTAGTCTAAATCAAGCTCATACTTGCCGGTTGAATTAGGTATATCAAGGCAAAACAACCCTATCATCCGTGGATATTGAACAACAATGTTATGACGTCATAGAACAATGCTCCGACGTAATGACCCAGCCATAATATTGCGTGTAAGGCAACGGGCTCGTTCTTGAGCCAACTCAATGTAAAAGCAGATAGATTTCGGTTAAAATGCATATATTTTATCATATGTGTGACAGAGAATTTCTTCTTTACTTGACTAATACAATGTTTATATATCACATGCGACCATAATGAATTTTTTTGTTTTGTTTTCTTATGCCGACTTGCACTGTCGTTTTTTTTGGTCATTTTCAAATGCTTTATAATCTATATTCCAGTATCCCTCTTAATATAATGGTGAGTCTTCTATTATGTATTCTCATTAGATACTTTGTTTGCAATCTATTTTCAAACACTTATGGACATGTTATTCTATAAGAACTTTATTAGAGTGCCGTAGATGCCCAAATGGTTATGATATTTTTAAGAGTACAAGTAATTAGAACACGCGATACATTTGAGTGACGGTAAACAGCATTATGAGAAACGGCTTTTGAGGGTTTTCGAACTTTTCAGTATATGTATGTGTCGGTAAAGAGGATGGAAAAGATAGTATTGAACAAAGTTATCTAGAAATACGAAACTACAGTCAAATTATTATAAGGTGAAACTCTAAACTTGAAATGAAATGTAATGCCACTTTCGTTGATATGTCTAGCTATTTCTCCTTCTTGTAAATACGCTAAAAACATTATTCCTACATGGATTTTACTTTATTTCTATAGGATATTCACAACATCTTATAAAAAAAAACAAAGCGTCTTTACATTCCTACCCATTTCAAAGATAATATCAGCCATTTCTTTTCAGATAAGATCAAAGTATTTCTACACTTAAATCTCGATACCTAGAACTCTTTTCTCAGAAGAAGAAGAGGAAGAAGGAGAAGAAGGCCGATCTCTTGTCCTTCTTTTTTCATTGGTTATCGATCAGACCCTCTCATAGTTACAAAGTTAGTGACTGGATAATTTGCGGTCTGTGTTTGGATTCTGCCTCAGGTCAGTTGCATCTTTTGACAAACTGAAACAAACCTTGATGAAAATAACGAATTTCCTTGTAGAATTGATGTTAAACATTGCCATCACTTGTAAAAGTGAAAAGTATGTGAAAAGTACGAAACGTTAAACGATGACATCACGTTCAAACTGAACAGTATTCCTCTGAACAATTTTCCTGGATGTTCCACCATAAAGAGTCCAGCTAATTTTGATAAGCAATAACGTTCTTAATAAAATCTCCTGTAGTAAAGTTTGGGTCTCAGAATGAAACCTCCATATCCATTGTAAGAAATATTGCTGTGATGGACAGAAGGTGTATGCTTTCAAAGCAACTGTCGATTTATCATGTTACATTACTTGGTCTCTCAGAAATATTTTTCAAAACATTTACAATCAAAACGTTATCAGATCTCCTGACTGCAGACTATAGCAAACAGAATACAGTCATCTCACTTCAAGATCACTGGACCGAAATCATCACAGGTTAGGTTCATGCCGCGGGCTTTATGTCTATCTGTCCGTATGAAAAGACGCTAATCCTTTTCTCCTGTCTAAAGCTGACATTTGCAAGACGCCAGCGCGCACATATAGGTTGGTTCTTGATACTTTATGGTTGGTTTAGAATCAAGATATTGCTGAGCATCACGACATGCCTATTATTTCTGGCCATATGATATCAATTTGGCCTTTGAAAAACTGCATCACTATAATCAGAAATGCAAATGTTTTAAGTTTATAACTCATTTTAAGTATAACTTTGTCCGTAGATAATTTTTTTTATCATCCATGTGTATTATAATAGATTCTGGTTTTTTTTACAATTGCCAGTTTAATTTATTTAAAAGATCACTGTATGAACAAGAGATATCTTCGAGTGGCTCTTCCTTTCGGATGCGATTTACAATACGAAATGATAAAAATAGCAAGCGTTTCCATATTTGTGTAGTGATCATGCATCACACTAATAATGTCCCATATTTTAGTCACTGAACTGAGTTTGTTTCACACCTGTAACTGCACTTTAATCACAAAATAATTGTTCTTTTTAATAATATTAGACCATTCATGTACTTTTGTTTAACTTTCTTCACATACCAAGCTGCAGAACTGACTCTTGTACATACCGTTCTTACGATGAAAGCCTGGGGCATCCTTTTACATTTACATTAGGTAAATACAACCAAAATTACATTATTTTCCCAGCCATAACATCATTTCATCGTAACTTGTTTCAATGCAGAAAGTCCAATGATGTACTTCAGCTCTTCATGATGATCCCAGTAAACTTACTTAATGCATACAGCCATTTCTACAAAAATGCTTATTGATTTTTATATGATTGACCGACATAGTTAAATAACTGATTGCTGAAAGGTTATGTATTGTGAAGGTAAATGCAGTGTCCTAACGAACCGCTTCAGGACGAATTAACTTTTGCGTTTCTACTTTCGCAAATTGGGCAATTACGAACCATTTGCTGTGGCCATTGGTTCAAATTGATAGTTCCCTCTACTCAGTGAGAAGTTCCTTTATTTGAATATGGGGTATTCAGTCTACAAGCCGAGCATCTAGCGGAAAGTTAAAGTAGATGTTGTAACAGCGTTTTGATGAGGAGGACAAATATTGAGGCAGAATTTTACAGTTTCGAAGCGAGGAAAATTGAATCAGAAAATACAGATTCTGGCCTTCCTATGATCGAACAATTAGATACGCCCAGTTCCATCTGTCTATACCAATAAAGGGCAGAATAAGGAAAGAGGTGTACCAGGTTAACGAAATAAACGCTTACAATGAAAAGGATTGAAAAAAACCATACAAACTTCAGGAAAACAGTTCGAACTAAGGGCATGCGGCAATTTTAGAGGGAGGTATCGCTCCATGTGATAAATAATATTTTGTTGATTGTTCATTTGCTTTTGTTTCATGAACTCCCCTGAACTATAAATGAATCCAGAGAGGAAACCAGATGATGTATTCATTACTATGAATTGTTAAATTATTCAGTTAATGTTTGAAAAACCAATTTTAAGTTCAGCTCAAAATCAATTTGCATACAATCAAAGATGTGTATTTAATGCATCCAATTCACAATCCAAAAGTCCTTCCTACAGTTTAGAAAAAATATTTGTCAAAAACACCACAAAATCAGTTTGTTTTACCTTCAGAAAACATAACATGAAAGTCCTGAACCATGACTCACATCTTGCAGAAGGGAGAAGAAAACATTTTTGAAGAGATGTTTCAACAATATTCCAGTCTTTTTCTGCAACTTTTAAATTGGTTATGTTAACAATAAGTTTGCATGATAATCAAAAAATTATGAAAACAATAATAAGTTACTGTAATAAAGAAACGTAGTGATTTTCCAGCAAACGTTGTTTAAATAGCAAAATTGGATCATAACAATTGCATTATATCTCTAAATAATGTAAACCTTGTGTTACGACCATTAGCTTATGGGGATTCTAATTTGTAATTTGGTGACACCCTATCATTCTATATTACCAGCTGGACAAAGCAAAATGCGTAGAAATTTGAAACCATGTGTATAGACTCCTTAGCTGTTGGGGATTATAAGTTATAATTTGAAAGCATTGTTTTGGCTCATTTTTTTGTAAAAGAAACGGAAAAGCATAGATATTGTGTACTGACTCCAAAGCTGATAAGGATTTTAATCAGTGGAGCTGGTGACAGCTCGTATGGTGAGCCTGCGACCATTTATAAATTGAATTATGGAGAGTCTGATGAGTGACAGATCAAATGGTTTTCTATTTATGGTTTATGAAAATTACCACAGTTATTGATATGGCATCTGCTAATTGATTTATGGTTAGTTACTTTTACAATTATAATTAACTGGATAAATTTAACCAGATTCATATCTCAGTACTAGTCAAGCTAAACTGATTAAAGAATAATATTGAATAAATATTTAATCAAGGTGCTATCAGAAACAAAAATTAAAACATAAAAGCTGAGTGCAACTCAATGTTAGTGTTAGTGACAAATGGATGGTGTTATATAATAGCGATTTACACTGTTAAGATTTTACTGCCAAAAGTAACGAATTAGGGTCCCTTTGCTCAAAACACTAAGGTGACCTTAAATCACTTAGGTAGCTTTAGTGCAATATTTAATAATTACAATAAGGTTAACCTGTTAAGTTGATTGGTTATAGTTATTTGTTTTGTCCCAAACTTGACAATATATTCAGACATTTTTTATTAACTAATCTTGACAAGTTTGAAAGACAGATTAACATAACTTATAATATTTTTTAAAATTCACTAATATTTGCAAAAATATTTTCTTAAATGCGTCAATGCCTAATAAAAAGCAATAATTTAGCACCTCTTTAATAAAGAAGGAAATGGTCTCACAGAAAGAACCATGTTATTGTGGTTGATGAAATGTAGGTATATCTGTACATTGAGAAGAAGCAAAAACATAACAAAACTTTTCTTTTCAGCCATGTTAAGGTCAGTGCCCTGCCATACAATGACACGAACAGAATGTGGGGAAAACACATGTTTATATTCTAGGAAACCTTTTAGTCAAAGGAAATGCTGACATATAGTCAGCAACAGACGTTATTTCTGTGACCATTAGCATTTGTGAAAGCCGTTCATTATCTTGGGTCGATGTCGACTTCCTATAGCTTAAGGTTATGTTTTCGCTGCCTTTCTCGCTTGCTAATATCAAAAGGTGACTTTTCGAAAACATTATTTTCAACAATCCACAGTACCCTTACATCAGTAATTCATTGGTACATATACTTCAGGAAACAAAAATTTCTCACACAACTCTAACTCTGTTTCAAGATGTTTCTTTCAGCTGCTATGATACTATTAAAACCACAATAACAACGCTCATCAAATAAAACTTCTCATTCTGAACGGGTCAAGCACAGTGAAATTTTCGTCAAATTGTTCGGTTAAAACAACTTAATTGACTCGAACCTTACTCGCGCTGTCTGGCCAATATCCAACTAGTTTTGTAAACACATCCTTCCAGAGGCAGATGCCCTTCGACTTCAGGGTTGACCTCCGAATCTCTCCGAGTTAAGATCAGTTCTGAACTATAAACCGAGGATGAACTTAATGTTGGAGAAGTGACAAATGATTTTGACTGAATGATCACTGTAGAAATGATAAGTGGCATTGGATGTGTTTGGGATGAATAATCAACCGTCAAGAAAGAAAGTAATGTTTACAACTGAATATGTCAAATGAAAATGGAATTCAAAGATTGTATAAACAATGTAACGTATACATGACGTCAATATTTATAACATTGAAAGTCGAGAAAAAAATCATTTCCTTTTTTTATCATATCACCCAAACCAATACTTGAGAAAATGTCAGTAAAATGTTTTGAAAAGTAATATTGTTTGCCGGTATGAAGACTTTAAGTTACGTTAACATTGGAGGTATCAGCAATGCTGAACCCTGTGTTTTTCAGTCAATTATAAAATGTGACGACTGTACTTTGAAACCAGTCAAATGCTCAAATTTTCGAATAACAAATATATAATATGAGTAATCCCAAGATATCTGTATTCAGGAAACAATGGGTAAAAAATGGTGTCTCCTCTGACTGCAGACTTGAACAGTGGTCTCACTTTCTGAGCGCAGTACGTCTATCATTCATTTGTATCGTTTTCTAACCACAAGCAATACGTCTATCTGGACGTATAATATGTAGCTCATACTTCCTCCCTGTCTCAATTTGACAGTAGGAAGACGCCTGTGCACAGAAAAACATTATGTCTTGATGAAAGAGATATGGTATAACATTTTGTTGTAGCTGTTCCTCACGACATAGCTATTATACTAGACAACATATAGCATCAACCATGTCTCTTCAATCTTTATTTCGTTACTGAAGAGGCCTCAGGCCTATAGTACATATCCAAAAGTAGTTGGGATTTACATAAGTTAACATTTTAGTGATAAAACATATGTTCTGTACTTCATCGCATTGTAGATGTACATAGCCAGATTTTGTAGTGTAATTTGATTTTACTGTTCATAAGATTACAGAATTTTATAATACTTGGATGGACATAGTAGTACTGTTTAATATACTTACATCGTAATGCATTATATACTGGACAAATAAAAAGAAAATGGTATTCGTCTTCTATTTCATTTAAAGTACAAAGTGTACATATTCGGTCTTCCTTTTTAACATTTTTATATCTACCAGTTTCGATTAATAAATCGTGTGAAGAGCATCGAAAGCGTGCTAGAGATGGCCTAAAGTTTCTTATATCAATACATGACAAGTAGGTTTCTTTGAATAAGTTGTGTTTAAATTGTGAATAGTAAAAACATTTACTTGACAAATGAGTTTTATCACACCATGTTTGAAGATAAATGTCTTTAAGTCGAACAGTTAGGGAATTAATGAATAGTGATTGAAATTCTACATATTGATAATTCCAAATATTTCCAAAGCCAATAGCAAATAAAAAGTTTCTAACCTGAGCTACCCAATTTCTTTGTCCATTCTTGTCATACAATAACATCATATTATAACATTTTTTTGGTATTCTTTTATGAGACATAGCTAAAAGTTTCAACCAATATTTGACTGCATTTATAGAGGCGTAGATATAAAGTGGAAACCTTCCTAGTTCTCCATAAACCATAACACTAGGTGTACTTAATTTTACTCCTAGATATTTTTTACATGCAAATAGATGAACCTTTTCAATTATATCTATATTTTGTAAACCCCATATTTCCGACCCATACAATAATATTGGTTTTATTTTACTATTAAAGATTTTAAAAAAGGTTTGGTACGAGAGATCGCCTAAGATATGGGTTTGTTTACAGATAGCAATAAATACCTTCTTAGCTTGTGTTGCTGCCTGGTTGAAATGATTGTTCCATGTAAGGTTTTTGCTGAATAATACACCCAAATATTTATAAAGTGAAGTTGTCTCCAGTCGCTCTTTTTTGAAATACCATTTTTCCGTTTTTGATAATTTCCCCCCATTTTTGAATACCATAACTTTTGATTTAGATCTATTCACTGTTAGTTTCCATTCATCAGAATATTTTTCTAGTTCATATATTTGCCTTTGAAGACCAATTACGGTTGGAGAAAAAAGGATAATATCATCTGCAAATAATAATAAAAATAATTCCAATATATCTGGATGAAGCTGTATACCATGGGTACAATTCTTCCTAATCTGAATGGCTAATTCATTAATGAAGATCGTGAATAAAAACGGGCTTAGTATGCACCCCTGTCTAACTCCCAAGTGGCTAGTATAGGTATCAGACATGTCATTATTATTCCGCACACATACTTTGACATTCTCGTAAATACTACATAATAATTTGTTCATTTTCGTACTGAGACTATGCGATCTCAATAGCTTCCATAGTTTGTGTCTTTCAATAGTGTCAAACGCTTTTGTAAAATCAACAAAAAATACATAAAATTTACCCCCCTTTGTTTTCAAATACTTTTGAATCAAGGTTTAATCAAGTGAAAATGTTATCGATGGTTGAATATCCTTCTCTGAATCCCGCTTGTTCTTCGTTTATTTTATCCAAAGATTCTGCCCAAAAAACTAGTCTTTTATTAATAATATAGGTAAATATTTTGTCGAAGATGCTAAGAAGGGTAATTCCTCTATAGTTGTTCATATCTTGTCTACTACCTTGTTTATGGATCGGAACAATAATTCCGATGGACCATGATTCAGGAAACTTTCCATTGTCTCATAAATAGTATATTCTGATTTGTTCCTATTTGATCTATTATGGTGGTACATTCTTGTTCCTGAGTAAGTAAAGAATTCCGTTAAAGCTGAATAATTAACACAAAAGTTATAGATTTTATTTGTCGGTTTTAATGGTATAATTTTAAGATACCCTTATGAAAGTGTTTTGTTATGAAATAAGAGATACTAATTGTACAAAGTATATCACCTGACACCTTTATTGCATGCAGTGATGTAGAAAAGGACTTGTGGCATCAAAATAACAGATTATCATGGTGGCATATTGTTTGCTCATTTTATGACAAATCGTTTTACATTCTATCTTAGACTCATTAGGTCTTTCACTCACAACTCATTCTTTTTTAAAATCTTAACAGTTAGTAAATCAATTCTATATTAAAGTTCCTGCAAAAGCTTTCTAACAAACATACCTTTCTCTTTCAGTTGTTACATATGCAATTATTTCAGTATCATATTGTCTGTCCTAGCGGCATCATATGCGATGTTGATTTAATTTAGAAACAGTTTCAATATGATGAATTCAAAACATTGACAGATATTCGACTTATA
The DNA here is from genome assembly GCA_921293015.1 of Phorcus lineatus. Lineage (NCBI taxonomy): Eukaryota > Metazoa > Mollusca > Gastropoda > Trochida > Trochidae > Phorcus > Phorcus lineatus. Next base: position 42,837,037 of record OV121096.1, read on the forward strand.
TAGCCATTTATTACTATTCGTCCATGAACTTCAGCAAAAACGGTTAAAACAGTATATCTGTTTTTCATTCTTGTCTTATAAAATTCATTAGAGCTTTTACTGATAAAAGATGCAATGCCAGCATTAGGCTCATATTCATTTTCTTTGAAGCAAATTACCTCTGACCTTTAGAATTAAAATGGAAAATTGTGCTCAAAGGGAGGCAATTTAATCACGTCGATAAAAAAACATCTTTTACCTTCTCAAAACGAGAAGGGAAAATTATTCAGTAAAAAAAGTCATGATGAACTTACCTGTTTTGACAGAATATTGAAACAATCTGACATGAGTGGGGTGGATGCTGGTTACAAAGACTATCATATAATCGATATCTGTCAAACACATTTATGTAATATTCATAAGCGTTGATTGAGAAGTCTGCACATTATAAGAATGGAGACAGTGGTAAACAAGTACAAAGAAAACATTGACATTAAGAGACATCGCCTAAATGACTTTTGCCCTTTTGGTGCAGACTAAAGGCAAACAAATTGGAACCTTAGTGATAGATTTGAATTGAATTGACACTGATTTGAAATGAATTATTCAATTAGGAAAAAGGTGGAAAACCATCTAAAAAATTTAGTTGTAAATGTGTTTGCAATGTGATGGAAATACAAAACGAAAAAATTCTGGTATGCCTGATTGAGACATTGCATTTTAAAGCAGGACACGATGCTCTTGTTGTCAGAACAAACACATCAGGTTAGCGTTATTGTAGGTAAAACGTTTCCCAGCAATATTTAGGAGAAAAGTGTATAAAATTCCTACGTTCAGTAGTTAGTGAATTGGGTTTCCCCAGCCAATGTTGGGTACGACTGTGTGTGATCAAAATCAAATGGATGATCAAAATCCTAATGTTGAGGACATTTTCAAGATTTTTACTGAACTTGCACGTAGGAATATTAATGTACCAAAGACTGTAAAATTACACTGAGTTCTTGGAAGCCGGAATTCCGCATCACAATTTTATGAATATCAAGTAATAAAGCTATAAATATAGACTTGACCACCCTTTTTCTGATTTCCTCACGATGTTATTGTTTGTCGTCAGCCTTCTTCATGAATAAAACATTTCCGGTTACTTTATCCAATCTATGTCTGCATGGGCGTCCCATTGTATGAAAGCACTCTCTTGACCCAATGGTTCCAACGCACATACATCCAACTATGAATGCATTTAACGCATTCTGTCAGGGTTCATAAAGAATTTATCTTAATTTCTGTTCAATAATGACCTTGATAGTTCATGTCTAGCCACGACAAATAGCTTTAAAAAGGACATTTTGTTCAATTAAACTCTCCTATCACCTTCCAGTGTGTTTTTACATTCCATTAACTCAGAAAGTTGGTTATTTAAAAGGGACTGTATTCTTGGTTCAAATAACTATCAAATTGGATGTTTTCAGACGCAAGAGTGTGAACATCATATCATGATGGGACTAAGAAAGCAAGATTTTCTGGAAAACATCTTAACTTTCTTTGCATCTAACTTCTGAATGCCCTTCAAAAATCCGGGTATGACCTGATATTTTCTCTAATAGGGACGTTGCTGTCCAAACAAATTATGGAATTTAAAGTTATTGCTTTTTGTAATACTAACTTAATCATCTCATTTTCAGATCCATGAAGGGAATTCATGAACTGCTCAAAAGTGGATTTACCAAACAGTACGAATTGTAAGTAAAACAAGCTTTTTGTTACATACTAGTTACAATATCTATTTCTAGTGTTGAAAATGGAAGATGTTCCATGATACATTTTGTGTCAAATCATTAAATGTTTTTATACTAAATACTTTCACAATATTTCACGGTAGTAAGTTTCCTGTTATCTTGGTCATGCATTGCGAGCCTACCATTATTGCATGTTTGTAAAAGTGAATATAGAAAAAAAACTCACATCAGGGGACAACAACCTCTATAAATGGCCACCTTCTGAATATTGCGTGATTGGACTGACTTGCAATCAAGTATCACTTGCAATCTTGAATTTAAAAAGTTGTATATGCATAGAAAGTTTTCGATATTAATCATAGTCGACTCAATCACCTTTGACATTCAATAATCGAATAATCTTGCATAAAAGTTTACAGTCACCATATATACATATCTCTAGATTAAGAAACATTTTGATATTGATCAATTGGAAAATTTTGATTTTTTGTTACATTGAGCTTGACATCTATGATTGTTATTATTGAAAAAAAACCACAAATCACAGGTTATCACTAAATATCTATAACTATTTAGATACAGCATAACGTTAGTAATCCAATTGGTTGACATGCTGGTCATATCAATCCGCTCGGTTAATTCCTGTCTGATCTTTGAGAACTGCCTTATACCAAGACTCATTGGTTTATTGGTTCGTGAATGTACATAAGCAATGATGAATATGAATGAGTGGAGGCATTAATTGAATTTCACGTGGACGAATGTAATATTTCATTCGCTCTGGACTATCAGGTTTCAAATACGAAGTCAACTGATATGGCTTGGACAAATGATCTTATCTTATCTTATTTAATCCATTGTTCCCGAGGTATTCCTATTCGCTGGATCAATTTAGTCATGCACAGAAATTTCTTGCTCACTTCGCTTGAAGGCTTTCCTACTACTGTACCACTGTGACTCTGCCAATCGTACAGTTCACTTGTTTGTTTCAAACAAAAATAGAGGATATTTGACATTTTTCATCGAAATTGTTTTTTTTTAATTTTTACTAGTGGCGCAGCCACAAGCGTAAATATAAACTTATCTACTTCACGAGATGAGATATTTTTTGGTCAGAAAAATATATGTGAAAGAGATGTAAAAGGAATTCGAAAAAAGATTTATTGACTTAGTTTAAGTATAAAGTAAAAAAACTGAATCAAATGAATGGGAATTAAAGGTGATTAATTGGGAAAACGGTCTTATATAATATATTTCAAGTATAAATGTGAAGCATCCTTTGAATAATGTGTCAAAACATAAGCATCACGTTCATTAAGTTGACAGTAACTTCCTGATTTACAGATATTAGACTTGATTCCTCCCATAACTTATCAAGTAGATGATATATGAGTTAGTCTGCTACGATCTGTTACACGACCAACTACAGACCTGCGAATTATATGAATTATCAGTTTGTGATTGAATACACCGTGAAACAATTATCAGAGGATATGATTATAAAGCTGTAACTCTCAACTACTTGAATAGCCAGTCTGCACGCTCTAATGTCATCTCTCATAGTTATTAACATGGTTTATATGAGCTTCTGTAAGCATTAAATCATTTTGTGGACTGCATAAAACAAGTGATTTTCGGGATAAAACTATCTTAATTGTGAAAATCACGTTGTTTCGGAGTATATCATTTAACCTGATCAGTCTTTTCCAGATAAGTGAGGAAGTTAGGTCTATAATATCAATTATCAAAGGATTTATTGTCTCATCAATATTTTAGAGCTAACATAAAAGCTCTTATTCCTGCCTTTCCCAATATTTTTGACAAGCTCTTTATGTTCCATGTCCATTTTCAACAATGTTTATCTCTGATGGGTTGAGTTTTACAGAGTTAACCTTTCTTACGTTTCTTTTAGTTTTCAAAGACATGAACGACAGGAATCAATTTGTTGCTTTTGTTAGTCTTTGTCGATTATTTACAATTCTGACACTAAAAAGTTCATCGTAAGATCGCCATGTCATATATAGGCCGTTATGGTAAAGTGGCACACAATAATCATCTGCCCTGTTGACCCAATCAATTATGTGTTAAGAACATCTGTAGTTTCACTCCCAATGTCACGCTCAACCTCCGTGTCAATGTTTAAACAATTTCATCACATATTGGAATTCAACATGTTTTAGATCATTGAAAGTATTAATAGATTTGATTTTCTTGATTTTGGCCTGTCATTAATTAAATCAATAAAAAATATTGTCTAGCTTAGCAAAATTAGATTTTTTTAAAGTCAAATCATTTTTTTATATCTGTTTTATGCTGTTCAACGTCAAAGAATATCACAATGAATACAATTTATTTTCAAATAACAAAAAAATCTTCCACAACTTTCTCATTCTTAGCCATAACTTGATTTTAATCCAAGTAATTGACAATGAATTTATTTACGATGTCATCCTTTTGTCTACTTGATGAACATGCTTCAAGGTTATGTTTTAGGTCTCATCTCGAATACAGGTCCCTTTTGCTTTGGTTAAGTCCAGATTTAGGGATAAAAGAGCTGAGGTAGTGTGCATTTGTTTATCACTGGAGGCGGATGATTGACGAAGCAATGAAATCCAAATTACAGATGTTGTCCAAACAATACAACTGACTCGTAAACATCTGATATCTGTCTTTAAATGAAAAATAACGTGTACATACAATCCCAGCTCAAGAGGGTTACCCTGATTAAACAAGTGCATGTATTACTTACAGAAATGTAGACGTTTCAACCATCTTCAACCGTCATTATCAACGGAGTCACGCATGGTAATTATCTAAGGTCGTTATCCTCAGGTATCGGATTCTATTGTTACAGCGAAGAGACATTGTTCCAGCGAAGCTCATTTTGAGTGCATTTCATTATCAACATCTAAAAACATCTAAACCCCTGCTCAAAAGAAAGTATACCAAGAAAAAATTTCCATAATTTTTCTAATACCTAGATTTTATATATGAAATGATTCTTAAACACGTCGCAGGAACACAACACACTGTTTTCATTGACAATAAGCGGAGAATATTTAGAACTTTCATGCAACACGTGATTTTACCAATGATGACGTTGAGTCGCATCCCATGTAATGCATGTGCAAAATCACTGTATAAAACACATGATACTGTACATCAAGACAGTAGCAACAAAAAACACATGAAAGAAATGCCGAGGTTAACGGCAATACAGAGAGAGAGAGCCATTGGTATGGCCCAGCATGGTGCCACACACGTCGCCATTGCCAGATCGTTTGGATGCACGCGTGTTTGCATTTCCCGATTAATGCAACGACTTCGTCAGACAGGTCAGACGTTAGACAGGCCTAGAAGTGGTAGACCACGGGTCACCACGCCCGTGGAAGACCGTCATATCCGGGTTATTCACTTAAGAAACCGGTTCGTCACTGCGACAGAAACAGCAGCGACTGGGACATCCGGTCAGTAGACACACGGTGTACCGCAGATTACGTCAGGCTGGTATTCGAGCACGTCGACCCTACCGTGGCGTAACGCTGACGCGCCAACATCGACGCAACAGATTGATATGGGCCCGACGAGTTCAGCGCTGGCAAGTACGAGATTGGAGACGTGTTCTGTTCTCGGATGAGAGTAGGTTTGCCTTGTTCCGGTGTGATGGTCGGCAGTGAGTCTACAGAAGGCAAGGGGAACGTTTAGCGCCAAATTGTATCCAGCAAGTTGTGCCATTTGGAGGCGGTGGTGTGATGATCTGGGGAGGTATATGCGGTGATCTCAAGACGAGGCTGGTTGTTATTCGTGGCAATCTTAATACGCAGAGGTATCGTGATGACATCTTGCGACCAGTCGTGCAGCCTTTCATTCAACAACACCCACGCGGGATTATCTTTCAGCAGGACAATGCTCGCCCGCATACTGCTAGGCTAACACAAGACTTTCTAAACACCGCCAACATTCAGGTCTTGCTCTGGCCCGCGTGCTCACCAGACATGAATCCTATAGAACACCTGTGGGACCACCTTGACCGTCAAGTCAGGAGACGACCAGCACAACCGAACAATCTTCAAGCCTTAGAACAGTGTCTAAATGATGAATGGCAGCGACTGACCCCCAACGTCATCCGGCATTTGACGTCATCGATGCGGCGGCGAGCTCAGGCATGCAACACGTGTTGAAGGACTATTCCTTTACTTACGATCTCATTTTCAGCTTGACAGTCATATTGAGAATTGTGAATTTTTGACCCCATGTGTCTTTGTACCTCTGTTGGGCATTCAGTTTCTGTTTTATTTACATGAACGTTTGCATTAGTTATGTTAAAATACCACTCTACTGATATATAAAAAATTGATTCCATATCTTCATCTGTTTTTCTTCCATGCTTCTTCAAATACTTGGTATACTTTCTTTTGAGCAGGGGTTTATGAAAAGCGATCATCATTGACCCATCCTCTGTTACCAATGCTCCGACAATCCTTACAGATAATAAGGGCATCGGGACATTCAGCCATGGACGACCGAGGATGGCACTGACCTTGACTTATCAAAATATTTCACATAACATAAGTAGTGCAACTGAATTACTCAATATACCAAATAGAGGAACCGTTTTCACGTTGCAAGAATACAGTTAGTCTCCATCAAATTCTCCACTTTTGCAATAAAATGTGCAAATTACTTGTTCATCAAAGTCAGTGATCTAAATTGCCTTATCGTGTTGACCCTTTTCAGCTTCAGTAAGCAAATGGTTGGTTTTAACAGTAAAAGCTAATCCATACTAGGAAAGGAACCTTAAAGGGACACTCCGGGAGTTCACGATTACTCTTTCAATCTGATTTAGGTTTTGAAGCATACTTTTGACTTATTTGAGCACGCCATTCGTCATATGTTGTCCTTTTTATCAACATCGCACGTTATACCTATTTTATGCCTTTATACAAAACCAACCTGTTGGTAAAATAGTGAAGAAATTCACATATCGTACGGTTACAGTCCCTGAGTGTTATCCCAGGTTTATTTTGTGAGCACTGATGAAAGCGTTTCATTGAAGAGTCTTGAAGCAAAGAATATAACCCATACGGTTTGAAGCCACATATTTAGTGAGGTAGAAACCATTTAAAATCAAATTTAACAGAACTGACTATAGAAGCGTTATATAAATAAAATAAGTCGTTGGAAATTAAACGCCTTAATAACTAATTGTAATGATAATAACTAATTAGTAATTGTGGAATAATGGAATCGTTTTTTGTAGAATTATTTCTTCTTATTAATAAACTTTTATTCAACCTCCATTTCACTTCTTCTCCTTTTGATTGTTTATGCTCTCAGGATAATTCTTTTTCCCCTTCGAGTTAGACCTACATTTACCCTTTAGCCGTCGATTGTTGCTAAGCCTTTTAAAATCATTACATCATAAGAGAGAATCTGTTGCTGTGTTTGCCTTCTAAAACCCGTCAGTAGTCAAGTAATATTGATTTATCTTTAAGAAAGCCTGAGTAAAGTTAACCCAAACATAGTTAAATCCAAAGTTAAAAGTGTGTTCCCTGGCAAAATCAAATACTACATTACCAAACTCCAAAGCTGAATCGGGAACAAACGTGTGCATGTTCTTTAGAGAAATAAACAGTTAAGATTCCAAGATATTTTAGTGCTTATTAGCTATTGAGAGGATGTTTTTCCTTTACTTCAAGACTTTTCTCAGTGAACGGTTCAACTTAAGGGTTACAGATTGGCATGTAATGTTGACTGAACCCAAAGAAGAAACTAAAACAATAATATTATTTTACATCAACATTTTATTGTTCAATGTTCGAATTATAATTAATCAAAATCTTTATCAACTGGGTTCAGAGTTTATTTTTTAATTCAGCATTAATCATGGAATAACTAACCACACTCAAAGACGATAGTTTGATAAGTGAACAAAACACTATCAAGTTGAAAAACAACTTCCCTTGGTCCAAAACATAGAAATCAAATACATCAAATAGTGTCAGCCAAAACAAAATATGCTCAAAAAGACCTCAAGTGTGGGCAGATAATCTAACCTGAAAAAGAATAAACTTTGCCCTATCGTAATTGTATTACTTGTATTTATTTGAATACCATATTTGTCCCTTGAGACTAACTGTGGTCGAGATAACCTGATGTGTCAAACTGTCGTTTCTGTGTAACGTATTTAGATCAAAACTTAGATCATATTTGATAAGGTATAAAGCACTTTCCATTCATATATCAATCAATCTTTATTTCAGTACTGAGGAGGCCACAGGCCTATAGTACATTTCATATATACATCTTTCTTTACATCATTGCTTTGTGAATGAATACTGCAACATTCCGGATAATATTTTCATTCAAACAATTCATTTAAGAAAATTTATCAATAGATGGATGGACAAAATAAATTTGTTTAATATACTTTCTACGTAATGTGTTATATGTTGGACACACAAGAGGAAAATGATATTCGTCTTCGATAGCATTATTATCACAACATTTACAGATTCAATCCTCTCTTCTAATATTCATATATCTACCCTTTTCAATCATTAAATCATTTTTATATCCTATGTGCCAGAAGACTTGTATAACATCTCCCGTCGGTCTGTTGGCGTTGTTTCCTGGGAATGTACAGTTACCATCTGGAACTTGTATAGAATAGCCAATGACTCGATCTCTAAGTCCAGTTTCATAGGAGAAAAGTAAAAGAGGGTAAGGGTGGTCGATGTTATTTGACCTGGGTCCCGTTGCACAAAACAACCTTTGCTAAGGTTAACCTTAAGGGATAAGGTTGTTTTGTGCAACGGGACCCTGAAGTTTATCTGACATCTTAAGTGAAGCCCATGGTCTATGTAGCACAGTTATAAACCGACAATGATGACTAGCTAATTCATTGCGCTTTATTTATTGTGCTTATCATAAGGATAACTTCACGATTGACACTTTCTAACTTTTTGGAAATTTGCAATACATGCATGATTTCTTATTCTGATATCTCATTTCGCAACTATTAAATCACTTCAGATCAGACTTGTGTCTGATATTACCATCATCTTTCCTTACACAAGTTAACAGCGAAATAGACTTTGGTCGATTATGTGGTTGTCATTCTTTCTGTCCTGAAACATGGAGAAATATGCAATAGTCTGAAGTCATAGGACTAACAACAACATCATGGTTGTATGTGCATCACAAACCCTTCATCACTTTTTACAGCAATTTGATTCGCTGATTTTCTGTTTCATTCAAAAATATAATTGCAATTTCGGTTTGCTCTTACCACTTTGTAGTATCATTCCTACATTGACTAAGAACGCAACTGGCTTCTGCCTTCTGACATCTGTCAATAAGAAGGGCTTAGGATAATATTTGTTAATCGTTAAGATATTAACAGTGAGATATGCACATACACAAAATCAAATATGTTTTCCAAATCTTGATTAAACGACCTGCTTGTACAAACACTTGATCTCCAGAACGGATTGGGAAAGACACGTGCGAGATCTTTTGAATCATTTTGCCTATGGAATTGCTGACTTGTTATCAAACTTTCAAGTTGTGTTTATAATCATCTTTATTTGAGTGAAGGTTTGATATCACATGAGGTCGAGTGAACTCAGAGGATGGTAAGAGAGTTTTAGTATTGATAAGGAACTTAGCCAGTTTATTGTTGGATACAAAACCTACCAGAAAGTTGATTTAAACAGTTTGAATCTGTTTACAAAAATAAAGCATGTTTAGTTTGAGGAGAAGAGATGGCAATTTGATTTCAACATATCGTTCCGTTGTAATTATTTCGTGGGCATTAACTTCATACATCCTCTTCTTTTTTCATTGTAAAGTGTTTGTTTTAGAGGTCGACTAAACTTCCCAAAATATATTTAGGGGAATTATTTTTAGAGGGATTACCAATTTTTAAAATTGTATTTAATTGAGTATCATTATATCTAATAAATTTGTGTTTGAAATCTTTCAATGTCCCCTCATTTTTGAAAAACGTCATTGAATTTAAGCAGATTTTGTGATAAACTCGTGACTTAACCCTTGATATCTTTTTAGACAATTGAAGCTCCTTGTGCTACGAATGACTTTGTAAATATGAAATTGTCCCCAGTCGACCAGGAAAATATTATAAACAATTGAATATATTGATAATAACAAATTAAGTAATAATTAACAAAAGATCAAATGGGTTAGAAAGGCTGCCTTAAAGAATATCAAGAAGAGTCAGGACACGGTATGAAATATTACCTACCTTTACGGACATCATTTATCAATGTCCCCTGGCAACAGTGATTGTAAATACATCTTGAAATTTGCATTTGATAACAGATATCTTTATTCCTTGATAACATGATTGTGATTGATAATGTTGTGAAAGATCAAACACTTATCCACTCGAAAAGCCCGTCTGCACGCCCGAATCCATCGCTCATTGTAATTGACAGTGTTTTCCGCCATTCTGTTAGTTGGTTGAAAGTTGGCTTTGTCGTATCAATTGCCTTTTCCTGAAGAATAATCTATTTGTTACATTTATATTCTCACCATTGAGAATAATCCCCATATTTAGAAAAAATTGTATTGACGTTGTTTGATGAACCAAATATTTTCAATGCAGTATTTTGAATTTCTACATGCACCTATACAAAGTATACAGTTGATGTAAAAGAGGACAGAAGTGCTTTTATTGTAAAATTGACAATTACACAAATATTCCATTCCCAATAGTTTGAACGTCATATTTCTACCCCAATTGACTTTTCAAACTGAACATAATAATTATTATTACACTGTGTATAATTTAAAATCAAATTAAACAAATTTGTCCAACATTTTTTGATGGACGTTGTTATGCTCTTTGTAGGAAATAAAATTCTTAAGCAAAATTCATTGTCACCTATACCATGTGAAGTCTCACTTCCATAACATAGAGACGTAAATAAATATGATGTTGGTTAACAAAAAGACAAGAAAAAACATGGTAAAACGTTAAGTTTTTATCAATTGCTGAAAAATTACCACAAAAAGTCTTATCAAATAATATGCCTTCTTCTGAAAATGCAATGAAATCAACACTTTCACTCATCGACAATGATTTAGGTTTTACAAAAGAAAAGACCATTGACATTTTACTTCAGACATTCTGTTCTGAAAAGTGTATATTAAGACACGAATAACCTTTTTGATGGGCTGATCTGGCGGCTAATTGCTGTCTTATCTCCGGCCTGACTAGGGTCAAGTTTACACAAAGCAATTCCTGATTAAGGTGAATCATCAACGATAAGAATATATATGATCTTTGGAAATTAAGTGCTATGAAGTGGCTTGTATCGTAAATGACAAGATAGAAATGAATGTTTTGTTAAATACAGGTACCGATTTCAGTTATGTTCATTTTGACCACACAATCCACTTAGTCAGAGAGCTATTTGGTATTCATAATCCTGATAGAAAAACAGAGGTCATTCGTGAAGGTCAAATCGTAAATTATAACTGAGGAGAACACTCAATACAGAGAGTGAACCGTTAATATTGAGATCAAATGGACATCGTTGACATATTATATAATGACGTGTTATACACAGACACAAGAATAAACTTATTGAGTGGGAATATCTAATTTCTTACCAGGAGTTCTGTTAATTACTGTCTGATCTTAAGGGTTATATCCCACACAGAGTTATAGCTCTTTTGTTGACGTGAATATCAACAAGCAATCATGAATTTGTCTGAACGACTTGCTGATATCATTTCCTTAGAACATTAAAGGAAAAGAAATGCGATACAAATGGTTGTTTGTTAAGTTCAAACCAATGAAACATGAACTGGTAAATCGATTTTTTTTCCAATTCGCTAAATGACGTAACTTTGAAAAATTATGTTAAGGTTATCTGAGGCATTCAAGTTCACCGAATTAAAAGAGTTATCCTATGTGCTCTATAACCTATTAAGTGTGATATGTCTACCATTGTGTGTCCCATCTCTGTCTTACTGCACCATAGTCTATGTCAGATTTTGGTGTGACATACTGACTCCTTGTCTATTTGAGTCTGGGGTGTGTTAAGGAAAGAGCGATAACATTTGTCATTGAGTCTTAAGGCAAACAGAAAATCAGATTCAAAGTAGAAAAGCTCCTTCAGGGATTTCCAGTTTTCATCGAGGTCTATAAATAAGGAAGAAATATATCCTTCACCATAACCACATTAAAATTATATCATGTATTTTTTTCTTTTTCATGTATGAATCTGTAGCACCCTTTGAATCACAAGTTGAAAAGTTTTGTTTATTTAAGCGCATGAGAGGAGCTCTCATGATCTATAATTATTACACATGGTTACTTCGATCATACATATCAAGTATATGATAGTATTCGTCAATGAAAGAAACTAACAGTTTGTGATTGATAACACTGTGAAAGCTGGAACTCTTACCCAATGGCCAGTCAGCACAGCACAGTTTGTGATTGATAACACTGTGAAAGCTGGAACTCTTACCCAATGGCCAGTCAGCACGCTCTAATGTCATCTCTCATAGTGATTAACATTGTTTATTTGAGGTCCTGTTATCATTAAATCCGTGGAATACATCCGAAAAGGGAATTTCTATGTGTAGTGTCAACATAACGTCTTTTTGGCGCGTTTTACGGATACTGCTCAGTAGTTAGGATGTTGTAAGTCTAATTCCGATTCTGGAATGTCAATTCACTCTCTATTTTTTAAATTGATATTTTCTGATATAACAACAAGGCTTCTACACTTTATTCGAACTTTCTTATAACTGAATTTTCATGTTTTAGGACCTTTTCCACAAATGTTTTGATTTGCATAATGTTTTGGGTTTTACTTGTAATTTTACTTTAACTTTGTTATTTTTGTGGCATGTCTGTCGCATCAAACAGGTCACAGACCAATGATTTTAATCTATATCATCATCCAGGGAATGAAGCACACAATAGGCATCTGTAAAAATGCATAATTCCTAAGTACATTTGTATTGCAGGTTTAAGTCTATGTCTGTTTTTGGTTGAAGATGCATAAAAAATGAAAGAAGATCATGATATTTTATAAGAAGTATAATTGTTGAAAAATAAAATGTTGTAGTGTTAAGAATGATAGATCATGCATTATTACATAGTTTTTAAGCTTATATATGTTTGTGCCTGAACATTTTGTCTGTGTTTGGGTGAAAAATATGAACAATCAATGAATGATAGAATATTTTTAGAAGTATATTCGTTGCATATTTTTTTTTTATTGTGAATATAATAAAAAAAGTGCAACCGGGCATAATTATAAGGGTTTTTTACTCTTGATTGAATAACATGCCTTTTCGGGGGTAAACAATAAAAATTGGAATCCTTTTAGGAAAAATATATTTGTTGCAAAATATGCTTTGTACTGACATTTTTGAATAAAAGAAACTGCATTTGACTTGCTTATCTAAGATATGAAATTAAATCTAATGATAGAGGGTCTTTAAATTCATGTTGAAAACTTTTTATAATAATATATTTATTTATTTAAATTCATGATGAAAACTTTTTATAATAATATATTTATTTAAAACACTAAACATGTTTTCCATAGCATCAGAGCTTGGATACATAACTTTTCTGACGTGCCCCATGGTAAAAACAGAAATTTCCTTCTGTACCCAAGCACTGATGAAGTTTTCATTATTATACTTATAGTGGAGGAAGAAGTGGTGGTCTACAATTGCTGTCCACACTGACATCGGTCATTTTACTACATCCTCGGTCACTAAGGGTTCAATCTTGTGACACTGTATACTAAATCACCCCTGATTGTTCCTAATAATTGCCTGAATTTCACATGTAATAGTCATTCTCAAAGATCTCTAAGTAACTCATCTTTTTTTACTTGTAAAGATCGAATTAAAGCTCTTCATATAAACATTTTGCGTTTAGATTGTAGCGATAAGTTTGATTATCTTTCTCAAGCCATCAGCACAAGCTTCTGGTTCAGTATTCTTAGGCTTGTCCTGAATTTTAATCTGTTACGGTTGAAATAAGGTCATGTAAATAACTGAAGACAATTCATAGCATCTGACGGAACCTTATCATATTTCACTAGACGTATAAAACAGTGCTATTAAGTAACTATTATTCAACAGGAGTAAAACGTTGGTGGCACTATCTTAAAGCATGAAATAATCAAACTTCTTTTCCCAGATCCATCAAAATATCGCATAACGTTCAAGACAATGACGATTATCAAGAATCTGCAAAGAATCATGCACTTAGCCCTCCCTTAGATACGAAGCACTGAGCATGATAATATGAGTGTATCCTTGTTTTGTTAGCTTCACATATGATGCAGAAAGATAGTTTAAGATTCAAACAAAACCCTGACATGCGTTTCGCAGGATTAACAAATAATCAGTTTCTCTAAACAATGATACCTTTTTTATTTATTTGAGTGATACTCAGTCAACAATGCATTCTTTGAATAAATGGATTTGAGTTCAACTGTTAGGTCTTGGTTTCTGATATGTGTGGTTAAAAGAACTATTTGAGATTAATGTCTATTTTTCATGTGAGAAATAAGTTCATCATAAGATAATTTATTTGTAAATTATTGTCGTGATATAGATACCGATGGCACTTTTGTGATACATCTGATCTGATGGGTCCAGTTAAAAGGTCAAAATGCTCTCAATTCTTAAGTTATGACATGGTAAGGTATTCATTATGAAATGCATGACAATACAAAAACATGCTGGACTTTTTGTTTCTTTTGGGAAATGTTCTCTTCATCTAGAAAAGCAATTAGTGACAAACAGATTATGATTTTAAAACAAAAGGTTTTATTTCATGTTTATAACTTTTTCATTTGCATTACAATCTTTTTAATCTTGCAAAAAGTACTTAAAATGAAATAGAAACATCTGAAATAATAATGGAAAATGACGTATGGTCTAATAAGGAAAAACTACTTTAAAGTTGAAAAGATTACCAAATTTATCTTGATATTTAAATTTGATTTTCTCAACAAATGATCATAAATAAGTACTGATCAACAGACATTTTCTTCATAATAGTTTAGTTTGTGAGAAAGTTAGTTCAGTAGCATTGCATGCTTAGCTCTTTGATTTTGGTTGAGTTATTCCTAGGGATAGGGACAAGTTAATCATCTGTTTTGAAACCATCCAGGAAATTTCGACTGGCCTACATTGATGTGTAAAGAACGCCTGTAGGTTCACACCCAATGACACGCTCTTGACAAATGACAATCTACATGTGCATGTGTATTGAATATTTGTGATTTGAGACAGTTCAGGCACAAACAAATCGCGCATTTGTCAAAATTTCCCCTTACCAAAATGAAAGATGAGGAGCAAAATGCATGTGCTTTTTCAACAGTTGTTTTGCCTTGAGGAAATAAGGAGAGGATATTCATGAAAGGATTTTGCTGTTCAAATATTTAATCTGGCAGTGGCTGTTTGTTGAATGTGTGAGCTGACCTTTAAAGTAAATTTTGCACTAGTGGTTTTGGTAATTGCTAATAGAAGTTTCTGACTTGTATCCTTAAATAAAATAAAGCACTCAAATTAGTCAAACATGACAACTGCAAATAAAGTTTAATGAAGAAAATAGAATGCATGTGCACATGATAATGGAGAAATTGACAGGGAAAGTTCAGTTCCTACACCCCCGGGTGATTAGAGATGCTCACACAAAAATGGCCGGCAGTGGTCTTTGTTAGAAACGTCACTATTTCCTCTGCAACTACGGATGATCGATATGAGTAATTAGATGTTTTGATTATACATTTTGCATAAATAATGCTTATTGTGGCGTATTGGATGAAATGAATATTTTTTAAAACGTGCTAATGAATCGTCAAATGAATTATCTGTTTAATTAAGTATAATTAGACATATAAGCATTTCAAGGTGAATTAAGTTTCAATTTCATTTTCAATGAAATTATTGATTGTGGTTGAGTCTTGTTATTAAAGCCCACATACATATTATATAAAGAATATGAGCATTAATTGATAGTTAAATGTTTACCAAGTCGACTTAAAGTCATAGAACTTATACAAGCTTCAAAACTTATTTAAAAGACCAGCGAATAAAACATTTTCATATGTTTTCAGCAGTATATGACAATTTTAATGAAAATATTAAAATATAAGAAATGATGTAGTTAGTGTTTTTGTTCTAATTTTTCTACGAATCGCTTGCAATAATTGTGCTGAAATAATTGCTACATAGAGTAAGCAAACGGATCTGGCTTCTAAAATTTGTCAATAACACGAGTTTGGGGAAATATTTAAAAATCGTTAAGATATTTACAGTGAGTTTTACACAAACACCATGTTGGACGACCTGGCTGATTAAATCCTTCATCTCAACTCCAGAGCCAATTGGTGAATAAACATGTGCATGATCTCTAGAACCTTTTGGCCTGCGGGAACCTATACTTGCTAGACAACTTTAACGTTTGATGAATTTAGTTGAATGACTTGATGAGACAAGTCGTTCGAAAGTGTATAGAACTACTGCTATTTGAAGCTAGGAAGCACACGGAAAAAGATGGCAAACATTAATGACGGACCATTTATGTAAATGATGAACTCTTTGTCTCTCATGCATAAATATTTGCCTTGCCAAAAATAAACTGTCACTTTAAACTTATGGGCATTTTTTTACACAATTAAATCATGCTAGTTATCTACTGCTATAAAGTTAGAAATAATAGAAGTGTATTAGGAACAAGTGGAATACGTCTCAATAAGGTGACAAACATTATTGCAAACTATTATAAGTATAGATTTATTAATTTGCAACGTATCGATTTTTAAAACTGCTACTTGTTAGTTCGTTTAACAGAATAGATTTGATTTGAGGACATCCGAGTTGGAACCAACAAATTGCGTTGCTCTTCAACACAGAAAGCTACTCTCTTTACTTTTTTTGTTATTGAAAATGCGTAGAGGTACATTGATTTCCTTTTTGAATTCGAAAGTATACAGAATGCAACAAGAACGTGAAAGATAGAAAAATAAAGATGTTTTTTTCTTATTACTCATAAAATCACCAACGACCGGTTTAAAAGTGATTGGATTTTCTTTCTCTAAGATAACAATGACGTTTCTTCACAAATCAGATGGTGTCTGCCTGGCGTGCCAAGATCAACTTATTTTTTTAAAAATGTAATTAGATTAAAACAGCTATTCTGAGAAACTGGAGACAGAGCCATTGTTATCTTATTTGGTAGAGATATATTACTGTGAACATTACAGTCCCTTACTGTGATGGCATTGATCTAATGTCTACCATTATAATAGCTGAAATTACGTAAATGATGGAAATTTGATTATGTTTCTGGTAAGATGAAGAGCAGAGCAAGTCATAGCGATATCGTTTTCCATGCTATTTTAAAGAACTGGAACATGTCATTGAGGACATGAAATTAAAGGACATGAAATTCAAAGAGATTGTCGAGATTGTAAATGCTGATTAGGTTTTTGCCTTTATATTGGCTATGGTTTGCAAAAATTGAAAATCAACTTGTTAATTAAAATTGAAAAATAAGCGTTGAATTGTTAGTTATTGTTATTGTAAGTTATTAAGAATTTTAAAAAACTTAATCATTGCATTAAAGTTACTAATGGTTAGTACTGTGCATAATTGTATGTTACAGAGGTGAAATTCTCTCGTTGAAATGTATTATCATTACGAACTAAAAGAGTTATCTAAAATACAGATTGTTTTATATTCATTTGATAAACGAGTTAATTCTTGCGGTTAATTCTTTCAGTAAGAAAATAGTCTGAAAGTCAAAAGCTTACAATGTTCAGACGGTCAAAAATTACCACGGAATGGATAACAGACTTGGGGCATCTATTACACCCTGATTGTGATTGATAATGTTGTGAAAGCTTAAACACTTATACACTTGAAAAGCCATCCTACACGCCCAGACGTCATCCTTCATAGTAAATGGCAGTGTATATGCGCCGATCCGTGAGCTTGTTGAAAGTCCAATTTTGGCCATGATTCTTCCATTGAAATTTCGTAAAAGGACAAGACCTAGCTGGCATTTATTTTCTCATCAAAACTTGAGAAAAAATGTTATATTGAAAATATTGATTGTGTAATGGAAAATATTGATTTGTCAAAAATACCATTAAATTTAATGTCAAAATTTGACTCTGATTTCCTTTAAATAATGTTCATAATGACCTTTATTACATTCACTACTGACCGAGATCAAGAAGGGGTTTTTTTGGAAGTTAATACAACTGAACAATATTCTGGATAACAATTGTTGAATTTGGAAATAGTTGATATAATGTTGTTATGATGAAAACCTTTTTGTTGTTATGTATGTTACGTGTTTCTTAATGTGTTTCTTAATGTCCTTTCGGTACCCAGAGTCTCAGGGCCGGCAATCAACGTTAACTAGCAAACTAGATAATAAACATAAGTTATATCAAATGATAAGGATAAAGACATAACTTTTAAAAGGGATAAAAGGGTTTGAGTTAAAAATATGCTTTTTTTAATTCAAAACAAATAAAAGCATTTCAACCTTGTTAAATCAAAATCTCTTTAAAGGCACTATGGCATTTTTTTCGGTTAACATTGGCTATCTGTAGGCATTTTAGGACATAGGCACTCACTTTGCTCCATATGGATGCAATTAAATACTTGTTACGCTTTACAAGTGACCTGCAATCAACAATTAAAAAGACGGCCAAAGTCTTCGAGACATACAAGATCAATGCACAAGAGCGCTGCACAAAATGCAAAAAATATTTGTCAGTTGAAAGCGGCTCATCTAGTAATGTGCGCAGCTTTTGAATTTAGCCAACTCTGACAAAGGGTGAAATTTCGTTTTTAAAGGCACTATTGTAACATAAGCGATTTCAGAAACTAGTATCAGCATTATTATTGGATAAACTATAGCGGCTGTCGTTTCGCTTTCCTGACTGTGAGCAAAATTTGAATATTTCCTCTATCGTACTTAGTAGTGCAACGTTGCACTAAATACTAATCAACTTAATTACAACAATACGTCTATAATTGCTATATAATGTAAGAGGTAGATAACCCGAGTGCAGGTGTTCAGTAATATCGAGAGTCGTGATTTATCTGTGCATTCGTTGTATTTATGAAATTTTAGTGTGCGCTAGTGTCTTTAAGTTTCCAAAAGTAACCTAACCTTTAATATTTTCAAAATTTCAGATAGATAATCAATTTATTTCTAAGAATAATCGTTTTTTAAACTCGTTGTGATGAACACAAACATAAACAATTTTCTAACAATGTTGGAGAAAGTGAAAAGCGTAAAAGGTCTCTTAAGCGTCAGAACTGACTTGGAATATCTAACTGCCTTCTGCCATTTCTCATCTGTCAAGACCGAGAGTTTGGAATAACATGTTCATTGATTTTACTGTCGGACTAACCCGAGTACATATTCATTTTTGTTTATTCAATATCATACATTATCAAGGTTTTTATTTATTACTTATTTTCATTTCTAAACTCAAACATGACACTCCAAGTGAGGAATGAGACTTTCCATATACATTGGACAGCTGCATACCAAAAGTTTGTTCACATACTTATATTATTTTGGTTGTCTTCGAGGTATCGTAGCATTGCGAAAAAGAAACTTAAAATGTTGAATTTTTATTACATATATGCCGATCAATTCTTCTTTAAGGAAAATGTTTATCATACTCAACAATTAGTCGTAACAGTTTTGGAAGGTCATGGAAGTGACCAGGGGTCAAAATTTCGAAAACACTAATTTTTATTGTTTCTACAAAATCCTTTAGAAGTTATAAACTGAATTAAAAAGGTCAGTGTGCTTGTGCTGTTTTTATTCTCAGAGAGTCGAAATGAAATATTTTATTCGAAAGTATACGAAATGGAAATTTCGAAAAGTTTATCCCTTCTGTCTATTTCAACATGCCAAAATTCGAAATTTTGCACGAGAGACCAGGAAATTACAGAATAAGTTCATGAATGGCTATTTCATACATGGACAATGGGTGATCCTTTGTCAGTTTTGCTGAACTTATTTTATTGACGTCCAAACTAAAACCAAATTACATGATATTTGCACTACGATTAATCAATCAACGTTCTCCTTTACCATCAGGTTGTAACAGTTTTAAGTAAGAATATCCAATATTCACTTGAACCCTTCACAGCGATGGTTACTTCCATTATATATCATAATTTTAAGTCATTAGCCAATGAATCAACAGATAGAATTAGAGACCTGTGAATGATGGGAGTAACACTTCGGTATTTATAACATTGTGAAAGATTTCTCGTCCACTTTAACAGCCAGTCTGCACGCTCTGATGTCATCGCTCATAGCAATTAGGAATGTTTATCTGAGGCTCTGTTAGCATAAAAGCTTTCTAAGGAATACACGCAAAGGTGATATGCTCTTTTTATTGTGAAATTCATTTCGCTTTGACATTTAACATTAATTCTAATCAGTAGTTACAAATACGTTAGGATGTTCATTCCGGTTGTGTAATGTCGATAGGCCTTCTGTCAACTAATTTGGCTTGGGCCATGAGAATGTCATAAGAACTTTCTTCATACGAAACTTTCATGTTTTAAAAGTTGAACTGAAGTCAAGTTCATTTTCAAAACCTTCTCTTCCCATGTGAATGAACTTTTGTAGTGTAACTTTCATCACTCTATCAAGAACGTTTGCGTTTTATTTTCTTTGTCGCACAAAAGGTCCACGGACCAATAGTGTAAAGTCATAATGTCACATTGATGTCATCCAAGTTATTAAGCACATAATAACCAGCTGTTTACCAAATCAATGATGGCAAGAAAACACCTGTACGTTCTCTCTTAATGTCACGCTCAATCTTTGAGTCAGTGTTTAACAACAAGTTGTTCAAATATTTAGATTATACAGCAAGAATGGACGTCAATTCATAGAGAATATTGATGGACTTGAATGAATGATTCGGACTCTTCATCGATATAACATATATATATTCTTATCTGTTGTCTCAGTCAGCTAAATCTTAATATTGCAGAAAGGTTAACTAAATCCTATTTAATGCTATTTTATTTAGTAGTCTTACAATACAAATACGACATTTGCTTATTGATTTGAGGTACATGTTACAACTTGATGTCAATTCACGATTTAATTAACACTGATTTTTGTCCTTCTCTCGCCTCTCTGGTGAACTTGTTTCTAGTTTATGTATAGTTCTAATCTCAAACAATCCTGTTTATGTCAAGTTAAAGGATGAATGGGCTAGGACAGTAAGCATGCAGATGTATTTGTTACTGAAGTGGGAATAAACAATAATTGTCAAATTACAAAATTATGGGCATTTTTTAATTATACTAACTGCCTCGTAAAATTAGGATAGCTGTATTTCTGCTGACAAGTACATCGAACTGGAAGTTTATATCATAATAAGTGGTTCTCGAGATAAGAAACTCATTATATTTTGAAATTAATTTTGCATTAAATGATGGAATATTTCTGTTTTGTACACGTCAGTTCTTGGTAATTTTCTACACAGTCGATGATAAACTATGACGTTAACAAGTTATACAGTTGTCACCTGTGCTGGCTGTTAAAACAATTTAAATGTAATCCTTCATCTTTGAAAACAAATAGCTATTATATTTTCTCTAACCTATGTCAGTACTCGAGGCCTCGTGTTATTTACATAGAGGATATTATGAGTGTCCATGACATACTATGTTTACGACACGAGTGCTTAATATTAGTATTTCCCGAGCGTGAGCGAGGGATATACTGATATTAGGGAACGAATGTCGTAAACATAGTATGTCATGGACACTCATATAATATTCTGTTTATTACCGAATTCGAAGTCGAGAAATCAAAGAAACTAATCAAAATCAACATCCAAGCATAGGCGCATTTGGAACACAACGTCATAGGCGAACTGTGACGTCAAAGCGTTGCTTTTGACGTGACGTCATAATGAATAAGTGATATTTTGCCCTAGGGCATCGTATAAAAAATATTAACCCCGAGATGATTGTCCTCGTAGGTAATAAAAAGTGATTGTATACGACTTACCATTTACATTAGTGGAAAATTTTGTGCTCCAAGTCGGGTTTAAGCCTCCTGATTTCTCCGCCAATATTCGAAAGCGGAGATCTTAACAAATAAGTGTTGAGTTGAAGATACATTTTGCCTACGACATGTCCGTCAACCTTCATAGTGTTTGTGTGATCATTATCTCTTGAGTAAAGGTTGTTCATAACCGCAGGTCGATTACCTTAAGTAGCTGCTTCATGAAGTGATGTGTTTATACCATGTCTGTCAAGATTCTTTATCAAAATATTATTCAAATTAGGTATATGTATATAACGTATGTAGTCGAGAGTGACTGTTTTTTTCGAAACAAGAATTATTTATATAAATAGCATTTACCCTGACATGGTGTTAGAGTTTTAGAAAGCGTTAATAATTAAAAAAAATAGCATGGGCACAGACATAAGGTAAGTTTGAGTCATCATCTATAACAGTTAAAAATTAAATGTATCCTGGCGAAATCAATATTCGCGCACATAACACGTTTCGTCGCTCTATGCGGAAACGAAAACAACATAACAATTTCTATATAAACACTAACCGTCATAAAAAGCCTTTATAAAATCATAATGTTCAATTTTGGAAGTATTATAGTATTTTAATACTTAATGAATCATCAAATCAAGTCAAAATTTCCAAATTATCCTTGAACTCTGTTCATCAACACAATGAGTACATATTGTCACAAACTCGAATTTCATGATAAAAATGTGAAATATTTACAAGTCAAAGTTTGGCAATGTTAATGGGTAATTATTCTTCAAGTGAAGTACAAAGTACACCCTGGCATGGACAGTAGAAAGTATCTTTTGAAGACAATATGTTCACACTTCAGCAGTATTTCAGGTGAGTCCAGTGCCCACATCCTGTGAACTTACATATTAGACCCCAATCTGGATTGTATCTCAGGACTTGTACACATATTCTGAAATTTAAAAAATATTTAACTTTATAAATTAAAGCCAATTTTTTTAAATATTAATTTTTAAAATATTCCAATTGTTTTAATTAAAATTTCAAAAAGAAATTGCAATTGAATTAACTTATCAACAAATAAATGTAAATATTTATAATAATGAATATTGAAAAATTTATTTCAATACATTTTCCTATGTCATTTCATTTCAAAGATTGAATAAATATTTTAAAAATTTAAATCGTTTCCAAAATGTCTTTTAATTACCTCTCTAAACCGTACTTGCTAAACTTTAATTTTTGCTTGAAATCGCGTGAAAATATATAAGGATTATGTCTAAAATGAGTTTCCATAATTTTTTTTCCCGCGCATCATCCCTGCAACTAAGGTCATGACCTTTTAGCGTCATTAGTTACTGATGCAGACGATTCGCTGATCGAATCTGTCACATCGAGAAAATAGTTTTTCGGGCTCATTATTGTTCCAGTGTTTTTAGCATTGGTGCATAAGGTTGAAATAGCATAGTTTAACAACTCTTTGAAGAAAAACTAACCTTTGAAGCGAAGGATTTCCACATCGTGACGGCAGCGAAGCGAAGACGACCTCTTTTTGACAAACTGGAAATCTGACGTAACGACTTTATGTGCACTGACCGTGCAAACCAGGAAATGAAAGGCGCGCGAAAATAGATGTCTGCGATTTTTGATTACGCCACGATATGTTAACGTGTTCATAATAGTCAGTTGCCTCATTATCCTGTCGGATTTGCGTCAGTTTATTGCCCACCAGTGGATCTTATTAGAGACGAACCATGAAATCCTTATTTCCAATTTTCATATCTAAAACTTTAAAACACTATGACTTTTAACAAAGAAACTCTCGCTTTCGTGAGATGTGAAAACGATAAAATGATTTTCTTATATATCCGCTCAATGATAAACGTGTCAAGTTTGAGATTTGAATTAGCTTAGAGTAATTAAAAATTAAAAATTGAGTTATTATCTTGATTTCAAATTAAACTATGTCTTAGAAACAAAAAAAAATTATTTTTTAAAATTCTTAGTGCGAACTTACAAACGATAATAATATTTGATTTTGATTACGCACATTTGTCAAACACTTCCTTAAGTGAAACGATCTATGACGACCAAATTACATGTGAATGATCTTAATAGTTTACTGCCGCTAGGACGTCAGGGGATAATATCCGTAAAATGTCGGTGCCAGTCATATTACCACATCATTTGAACGTTGTTTGCTTAATAGGTTAGCTGACATTTAATGTAATTATTTTCTTTATATATTTTTAAATCGCTTCGAGAGATTTCTGACTTGTATATCAAAACGGAATTAAGCACTGGCGTTAATGGAAACTTCTATCCAGAAACCGAGAATTGATCAGTGACCAAGATGCAAGTGCACGTGTTGATGTGTTTGGTAATGTTTCTAATTCCCCAGAGTACTCATGACGATGCAACACTTGAAGTGAAGACGATCTTTGCAGATATGTCAAATAAAAGGCATGTTTTCTCAATCAATCAAGAGTTGGGGCGCAGGTTCTAACTTTTAAAATTCGGATTGACAGGGGAAAGTACATGAGATGTTTGTTTGAATTCTGTTAGATATGCATACAGAGAAGTTTGTGAAAGGTTTACTTTAATGCGAGTATTCTTATTGTTATTCTTGTAAGTTTTGTTACAGTTGAACATTATCCTTACAATCATCAATTGATAAGGGCTTGTCGTATCTTTTAAAAATAACAAAAAAACATATGAAACTCTTCATGTTTCCTCTACTTGTTTCTAATTGTTTTAAGAAATGAGGGGACGTAAAGGCCATCTCATATACATGTACTTAAAGGAACCCTGTTTATCATCTGTTCTGGACCACACTCGGAATAGCCAATCAAATGATCGCGGAATCCTCGATGTCTTAGTTAAGTTTTACGTTGATGGGAAGAAAGTAGAGACAAAAGAAGTAGAAGCAAAAACTATCATCCATCTGTGATCTGCTCGACATCAGCCGTGTGTTGTACTTACAATAGGGAGCAATATATGAGTAACACCTGACAAACAGAAACCTTTTAAACATGCAACGTAACCTTACCCCTAGGTGATTGATTGATGGTTAAAGATTAAACTGCTTTCTGATGTAACAAAAGCTTTCTTTATACTAACAACTATAAAATGTTTTTGACGCATGATCTCCTTTTCCTATGTTACTTGAAGGGGGTAAGAGTATGTTGTTGGGGTCAAATATGTCAAACTTCATAAATGGTGTTATTTCATCGAGAAGTGGTGGTCAAGATTTATGATCGAAAACCAGACAAAGGCAAAATGAAAATGACTAAAACGTAAGTTTGGAAACTTTTTTATAGCAGACAACAAAAAGAAATATAGGTTGGTAATCCTTACTAGGTCTTTTAACTCAAATGGGACGCCGAACGTAGACCTCTAAAGATTTAAATTTTTTATTTAATTTGGCCGTTTTTAATTGACAATCGAAAATAAGAAAATGTGATCATTTTCGCATTAAGAAATAAAGTTTTAACTTTAGATTTATATTTGAACTCAACACAGGTCATGTGATATTCTGGCTCTATTTAAGCGACATTAAAAAATTCATGAAACTTATGATCACTTTAATATCATTGCGTCATAGTTTCTTTGTAATGATCATATTAATTCATTTTTACGGCAATTAACGGCTTTTTTCAACTTTGAATATATGTTAAAAGTGTTCGATTCGATTTTTTTTTTATTTTGTTGTAAAAAGATAATTGCAATTATGGTTAACTCTGACCACTTTGTAAAAAAACTTCCTACATTGACTAGGAACGGAACTTGCTTCTGCCTCCTGACATCTGTCAATAACAAGGGCTTGAGATAATATTTGCAAATCGTTAAGATATTTACACTGAGATTTCCAAAAACACGAAATCAAAAGTTTTTATTCCAAGTAATGATTGGATGGTCTAGCTGATTAAACACTCCATCCCACTCTTCAGAGCGGATTGATGAACAAACACATGTGCATGATCTCTAGAACCTTTTTGCCGACGGAAATGTTGACTTGTTTTCCAACTTTGAAGTTATTTCAGTAATCCTTATTACGTGAATGAAGGCTTTTCATTGGGTCGATACCAATGCTTTCAGAAGACAGAACGAGATTTACAGTTTCGTAATAATAAGTTGATACTGTTGAAGAGAAATTAACTTCTTTTTTTAGTTGAATCCAAATCTGCACAATCAAATCAAACTTTGGATCTTGAATAACAGCGACTACAAGGTTGCTTTGATTGCAAAGCCTAGGACATAGTGTTTAACCACAGCGACGACCCATGCGAAATCACCGATACCATCACTAGCTATGTTAACTTCTGTGTCAACAGTATTACCCTGTACGAGATGATTAAGATTTTCCCAAGAAAACAAGCCTTGGGTAACAAAAAATCAAATCTACTTCTTAGCGAAAAGAAAGGATTCTTCTGTGCTAACGAGATGTTACATTTTAAGCAAAACAATAAGAAATTGATTTTTAGATAAAGAAATGTTAAACCTATTATAATGAGGAAAGCCCAATTCACAGTCAACAACATCCGACAAGCCTGGCAAGGTGTGAAGAACATGACCGGCTGTTCACAATTAACACAACTGACGATCGGAAATATGCCGAGGAATTTTACAACTTCTAGGAAAGATTTGATATAGTGACTCTAGCACTAATACAAAATTTCACACTCGTTTCGTAAATGTCATGTGTTACCCGTCTCTATTTATCAACGATTCTATTCGATCTAAAATATATGACACATCGAAATAAAAAACATGAACCATACCATGAAATATAGCAGTCTATAAGGAGAAGCTAATTTGAACATAACCCTTGTATAATAGTCTGGGGCGGACTGTGCTCGTCAGGGGAGGAAATCGCTTGAAATCCGCCTACATTGTACTCTCGGGATATTAATCACATAGGATCTTGTTCACCAACTGTACCCAGATCATCTCATTTGTAAAAAACGCAATTCACTTCCAACAGCTATTCTGATAATCTTGAGACGCAGCCACTGATATATTATTTTGGGGGAGACAAGTTACCCTGAAGATAAATGTTCTTTGCCGTCATGATACATAATTTGGGAGAGACAAGTTACCCTGATGATAAATGTTCTTTGCCGTCATGGTATATCAATTGGAAGATTAATTGTTTAATTTTGTTTTTGGAATAAGCGAAACAGCTTTTAATAATCGAAATGAAATTCAAATTTAAATACACAAGGACTTAATGTGGGTTTTATCTTAAATTCGTCATACATAACAGACAGATACATATATTTATATATGAAATACATTTATGAGTGAATTTGTGAATTTTGGTCCTTAGTTTCCCTGCGCAAACACATCAATGGCGAATTCTCTTATTATATGTTCTCTCCTGTAAGTCCAGGAGAAAATGTCCGTATGATTTTTTTAACTAGTATTGTAATATTCCTCTTATGTCTGGTAGCGTCATGACAGCAAAATAAGACCTGATTTTCATGATCGTTGATGGTATAAACTTGCATGATTTGGTTGAAAACCTTACACATTTTCTAATTCAGCTTTTATTGGTTTGATTACTTAATTCAAAAAATAGAAATACCTATATTTTAGAATATCACTATCATTGTCTCCTGGGTACAATGGTCATAAACACACCTATGAAACTGTCGAATTGAGAACAGATCTGTATTACCATGCAAATCTGATGTGATTGATAATGTTATGAAAGCTCAAACACTTATCAGCTTGAAAAGCCAGTCTGCACGCCCCATACTCATCGCTCGTTGTATTTGACAGGCTTTATCCTTCGTTATGTTAGCTTGTTGAATGATCTAATTTCGACCGTAATGTATTCAATTGAATTTTCGTAAAAAGGAAAAGACTTTTCTGATATTTATTTTCCAATCAATATTATGAGAGAAAAAGTGAAGTTTTAAAAATAATTGATAAGATAATTCGAGAAATGTGTACGAACATTGATTTGAAGGAAGCGTAGTACATCTATGAACCATGACGACGCCTTTTTGACATTATAAATTAGATATTTCATTTTTTTACGAAGTATTTTTCAAAGCATGTATGTATATTTTGAACATGATACCAAATGTTGATACCTATATTTGTTTGATGAAACGTTTCAAAATAATGCCTATGCCGGGATGCAATGACATTTGGTTGTTTCTTCTCTACACGGTCTGACGCCAGCTGATGTTCTGACGCTCGTTCAACGTAAGCTTAGTAAAACTTAGTAAAAGGGGGTGAGCTAAATCAAAGGAACGTTGTTTTCAGTGTATGTAGAAGCATTTGGCACAGTTACAAAAGACGGAAAAAGAGTCGATGCATGATAGTGACTTACCCCTTTATTTCCTTACTGAAAGCTTTTTTGGAGATATCGTCATTGTCCAACTTAACTGAACATTTTCATGTCATAAATCTTCAAGTATTTACATTACCTAATGTAAGTCTCTTGTATGGGACCAACAGTTAAGTTAACTGCAATGTCCAACTTTCAAAATTGGATATAAATGTTACAGGTTAAGTTCCCAACCAACTAATGTACAGCATGTACTCATCTTAAGAGTAGTTGTTAAAATAGAATTAAGAAAAATCCATAAAAGGTAACGTAAACCTTGATACCTTTCACAACAATTGCAACTTATTGCGATACATAGCCATCAATGCAGTTACTAGCCTCGATATAGTGGCAGTACCCGGGCGGTTGAGTAGGAGGACCTTTCACTTAGGCTCCTTGCTTGACGAATATGTGATTGTCTAGTCTCACAGTTAAACCATTCGATATAAAATGATTCCTATGATGCAGTGGTGACACGTGTTCCTGTGCATTGCTCAGTTGACCGCTATCAGTGCAGTTCAGCAACAACGGGCGTGGCTCGCCGGATTGGGAGGTAACCTGATGCTTTGCTGGATAAACTGAGAGTTTGAAGGTTGACTGCCTGCCCCATACTGAAACACGGGTTGTGAAACTTGTGGTGTCCCCTTAGGCAAGAGAATTTATTCGAAATGTGACTCTGTTGACCCAGCAGTACAAATGGGTATCTGGTTTGGATGTGATGGAAATGTGACAGATAACCATAAAGCGTTTAATCGGCTTTTTATTTGGATACTCCTAAGGAGTTTAGATTGTAAAACAGGAGTGTTGCCCTTACATCAGGTTTATAATGTGTGTTGCGTTTTGAGCATGCCCCTTTGTGGTATGGAGTCCAGCCCAATATAACTATCCTCATTATTAAGTTACGTCCCAATTATCAAGATGAATTATTGGTTAATACTATAATCATCATAGCATCATGAAATAACATCTTCTTCATCGTTATACAAATATACAAATATAATGAATAAGCTTTAACAAGATATATCGATTTCCTTGTAGGGTTTTACATTTACAAATTTTACGTTTCAAGTTTTCAAAAAAAGGGCTTTATGTAATGAAAAGTTTGATTTTAGTCATTTGTCAAACACAACATCAAAACGGTTGACTGGTTATGAACAAAACTACGTCCTTCTTCAGAGACTTTTGCTTTAGAATGTGTACAAACAGTCCAGTGATGGCTGTTCAATACTTAAAGTTGCATCAAACACTAAGCTTGCCTTTTTTCAACTTCATAATGAGAAAGCGTTTATCTTGACTTTTCTCATTTGTATTTTGAATAGTACGCAGACGTCATGTATATGGGATTTAGGTTCTATGTCTCTGAAATTGTTGTCTTTAGATATTTTCGATTTCCGGAAATGTAAGTGAGTGTTAGAATCCCAATAATTCAATTTAGTCACGACATCTTAACATCTCCCTCTGGGGATTATAACATGCATTTTTATTTTGAATTACAAAGGTTTATTCATTAAAATATTAATTTTGATTCGGGTGTGACAATGGCTAAACATGCTGCTATTGGTGATGAAGGTTGAGATAAATTTCTTTAAATCCAAATGTGAGCATTCCATCTTCAAACAGGCAATTGAAGGCGTAGACTGAATACGCAGTTTGATACTTGTTGATCGAAATGAAAACGAATCTATTAGAGAGTGTCTAAGACAGTTCTGTGTCAACAAGTGTGATAAAACACATTACATAACCGTAGTTTTTCTTATGTTCGTTAATTTGTTCTCAAGATCCATAACCTTCGAATTGTCATTTTGAAAGCAAGCAACGATTCTATTGCTGAATACATCTTGTCTTTACACTAATCTCATCAGGGAATGATCGAGGGAGCGTTGTCTTGTTTTGAATATCATTTTGACAAGCAAGTTATGGAAAATGGATGTTTTTACCAATATGATAACTTTAAAAACAATTATTTTTGATTATTTCCGAAATGCATTAAGGAATATATGTTTTATATACATATAAATTGTGATCAAGGTTGCACTTAATTCTTTTGATAAATGTGCCATGAATTTAGACAAAATGACGAATATGAATATCTAACTTTGAGTACTGTCCAAGGAAATCTTGTATCTTTGTCCAAGACATTGACCTTTCTATAGGGTTCACAGGCTGCTGAGAAAAGCAGACTTACTTAGCATCGATCTAGTGATTGCTTAGTAACCTCTAATTAATGGCTGTAATGTCATTATTAGGGGAAATTAGATTACGTTGCTCATGTCTGTTTGGTCGATACTAAACAGACTTATCTAATTTGACCGCAGAATCGTCTTAGACGAAACGGTTAGAAATATAATAGGGGTAATTTAGAACTTACTTCGTCATAATCGACGTTGTATTGCATGGTTGAATGTATAGATCAGTCCGTCATTAACGGTCAGGTTCAGCAGCATTGGAACTGCTCGCTGGATGGGTGATTCGTGTCAACAGTTTACTGACGCCCTGTGATTGAAGCATGAGAAGGGAAACCTGTGATGTCTCCTTGAGAAACAGACACTATTCAACTATGCCTTTTATCAAGTGTCAAATTCATGGTTTGAATGAAGCCCTCTCATCAGTGATTGGAAGGAACCTCCATGAACATTCTGATTTGACTACATGCTCAGGTACAGAAGGCTGAAGAGCTTCCACTTGTAACTTGTGGAAAGGAAAGGCTCAAATTAGGTTTTGATTGAAACTGGTGATTCATGCTTGTGATTGATAACGCCGTTAAAGCTCAAGCACTAATCAACTCGAATAGCCAGTCTGCACGCTACAAACTCATACGTAATAGTACTTGCCAGTGTTTATTCGTCCTTTAGAGCACCTCATTTGTAACGAAGGCTTTAATACCCCGGTTAATAATCGACATACTCTAAATAGTCAGACCATAAAGCTCTCGGTGATCGAGGATGGTTAAATCATCTTAGTTTCTTGTTTCTGATGGATTTCTGATGGGTCATGATACATTTTTTCAACTGAACCGTTGAGTTTACTGCTACCTCCTCTTAACTCCACCACGTATTTACAGGAGGGAGAAGTTCACAGGGTGAGGACAATCGTGGACAATGGATGGTGTATGTATAAACACTTAGCGCCAGGAGGGTAAACCTAAAGGCAAAATCCAACAACCAAATTATGCTCAAAAAGCTGTAGGCATTGGGTATTATGTCCGTCTTCTCAATTGTTACATAGCAATGTTTCTGCATTTCCCCTTCAAATTAACACTAAGGTTAACCTTAGTGCCATTCTTTAACATTGAACTAAGGCTACCTTACTGACTTAAGGTAACCTTAGTGTTTTGTGCAACGGCCCCCTGATCTCATCTAACAACAGTCACATGTTTTGTCATTCTTGACACATTTTCGCTTTTTTAACTTTTGGTAGAGGGTTTAAGTAGACACACCCTGACCCCAGTATCAATCTCTGAAACCTTTTAGATTCAATATGAGATCAGATTTGAAGTAGGTAGAGAAGGAAAGCAGTTCTACAGTATCTACAGAAATACATGCTATCTACACGTATCAGAGTTCGCATACAAGGATTTCCTTGTGTCTTAGTAGAATTCGTACGCATGTTATTACACTGCTGCCGACTGTTTGTACAACATCTCAAGTTTCCCTGGAATAGCGTCTGTACCTTGAGTCATAAATTAACATTCAGAGTTAAATTTGAGAAATAGTCCATCTGAAACTTTGGATTTATTAGTTAGTATACTACATGTGTATAAAGCTCTTCACCCAAGGAAATAGGGTATTGTAATGCGTGTGTTATTCTGATAATGATGATGTAATTGCCTTCACTATCCTCGAGTCATGTCACCGAGAATGAGGGGAAGGGATTCTTGATATGTTGGAGGAGGACTGCTTGTCGTAAAGAGCATTTTACCTAGTTTTGAACATTGATGGGGTTTTTTCTTAAAAGTTTAGTTAGTGGGAACAGTTGTTTGTGGCATTTATAAAGCTAAAGATTTGGATTCCGAGAATATATGTTTTGGTTTCATTTTACCCTTTCAATTGAAATGATAAGGAAAGCAGGATCTGTAGATAACAACTTTCTTACGATATCTTTTAAAAATGAAGATGCTTTTTTATGTTTATTGTAACAGCCATAACAATTACCATTACATGTAGGGCATATATAGGTTTTACAATAATCAATAAAATCTTAACGGTTGACTCATTCTGAACTTCATATAAACTAGATAAATACTTGTTTAGTTTGACCATATATAAAGAAATGAAATATTGGAGCCGCTGTGGATCCATAGATTTTTCCTTATATACAAAAGAATAATGTAATTTGAACAACTATTCCTGGGATGTAGCATATCTGATTTGGAAGCGCAAACTCCTTTAGTATCGATGTATTGACCATACGGCAATCCCTAACCGACTGGGTTAGTCATGCTATTTTCAGGATTTAATCAAATCTTTCACGTCTATCAGTACGATTTTTTTCTAAATTGTACACCACTGACCCCTGCATCGTCTTGACTTAACATTATTTAGGAAATGTCATTAGTATCGATTTATTGATTACATGAAAACCTACTTTTTACGGCCAAATCTTTTTATTGAAAGTAAACTTGATTACTCTGTTCACTACGGTCAAAGTTGAGTTGGCTTGTATGGATACATGTCATCTTAATCAGTTGTATATGTTTGACTGGTTAAAGCAATCTCTTAACGGATTCAAGAATTTTTCTTAAACTGGTCATCAAACACAATCAGTATCATGGATCACATTGGTTTTACAGAAAGTTACAACCTGTTAATTTTAACAGGGCAAGAGAATATTTAACAATATTACAGTTTTTTTCTTTCTTGCCATATTTAATTTCTGACATTTTTTCCAATAATGGTTATCACGTCCATATTTACTTTGGCGAGGGGAAAAAGATTTGTACCAAACTGTTGACTGGTAAAAAGACAGACAAATCACAAGTAAATGTGCTTCAATCAATAAGTGCCGTGTGTCATTGTTACTACATCAGCTACTGTGGGGAAAGGTCGACCCTTGACATGTAGCCATTTATTCAGTGTTCTATTTATATTGAAGCAAAACTGCATAATGATCATTTTGGACACTGACGATAGGTTGAGATATATCTATTTTGAAATATTAATAAGCCTACCGCCATGGCATACGGTTAACATTAAAAACAATCACATTGTACAATGCATTGACGAGAGCGTTTGTTCAAACTAGCAGGGTAGAAGATCGGTTATCCATATCTCGGAAGGGCTCGGGCAATATAGTTCCGAGTAGGTTCAATGGGACTCATATCTTTACTGAAAGCTGACCAGGGAAGTAAATAATTCAATTCTTCATTAACCTTTACCGTTTGGTGATCGTTTATCGTTTTATATCATGGACGATATTATAGACAATGCAATAAAATTTCATTCAACAACAACCAGAAAAAAAGTATAAGAGGAATACTGTTGTCCTAAAAGATTATCCACTCCTGGTATCACACAAAATGCGAGACAAATTAAAACAGCTTAAACAGTAAATACAACTAATTTTACCTTTTAAATGGTATGTAACATTGAAACATATTTGAATGAAAAGGTAGACGATGTTATGTTCCTGAACAAATGTATAACGTAGCTAGGGTTGGCATTTGTAATAATATGGTCGTAAGAAGAGAAGACGTGCCTTGTAACATCTTTGTGATGTTCAAGTTGATGAAGACGTGCCTTGTAACATCTTTGTGATGTTCAAGTTGATGAAGACGTGGTGCTGTCAGACAGACGTGTGACCATTCGGCTTTGGGTCGGTATACACAATACTGACTAATGGTTTTCACATGAGCAAGCTCTCCGCAAGAGGGTGCCGAGGATGTTAGCTGGTAACTAGAAAAAAAATACCTGCATATTTAGGAACTTTTGGTTTGGTTCAGGGGAGACAGGGATACTTTCTTGAAACGATAAGTGACCCATGATCAGACCTAGGTAAAAAAATTTCATCCAAGTTCCATCTTCGTGCCTCGGTTGGGTTTTCTTGGGGAGGGGGTGGGTAGCTAGGGTATCATCATGAGAGATTACTCAGAGAACGGCCAAACTATCAACCGGGCTAATTATGCTAATGAGTTATGCCATCCAGAAAGTGTATTGAAGCATTACCACGTGTCAGGGGGAACTCTAAACTAAGAAAATAATAATTTGAGCTCACTTTATTACTTCGTATTGATCGTTTCTATTATGTGGAGTTTATTATATAGAACTCCATAACTCAATTCCGAGAAACTTATTAAGCCTGATCACGTCAATCTGGACAATGTTGACCTCTGAATGTTCATGGATAATAAGGAGATTGTGCAGTGATTAGGATGTCAGCGATCTCAATGTTCGTCTTTTGAACCATAGACTTCTGGGGTTAAATTCTGCAAGGTTAAAATACAGTGCTGCATCAACATTCAGTGCAGTTCTACAGATGACAATCTAGTTCCACACGATACCCGCATTATTCACAGTCATTCACGACTGCATTAGAACTGCTGGTATTCTCACTACTAAGACGTGTTAGGACTGAAGACACGACAAGAATTTAACTGATGATCATCATCTTTGTTTTTTACAATGGTGTGATGAAAACAGTATTGGAGTGTTGAGCAACACCTTGTCGTTGAAATTAAAGAAGTGGGTGGACCATAAAAAACATGTCTTTGCTATGCTTACAGCTTTAAATGCCCCTAGAACGGTTCGCGTATAACTGTGGTGTCGATTAATTGGATTTCAAAAGCGGTGTCAGACCCAGAAACAACCCATCCGTTTATCGAATGAATATACCATTTTTAGGAACCTTCATTGAGATCGATGTATTGATCACATTTCTAGCTTCGAGCTCAGAACAGATCGCTTAATTGAGGGAAACTTGATTATTGTCCTCACGCCTGTCTGGTCGATGGTTAATACGGTGGTGTAAACACAACCCGTGAAAGTTGCCCCATCACCTGCGATTAACCTCCAGGCTGATTGCATTGATGCAATTGAGTTAGGGATTCCGAAAGTTTGAATTTCACTACTCGCCAACAAAAATGAGTTATCGGAAATCCAATGTTACCAATTATAAGTCAGAGAAATCAGAAAGTTAAAACTTTTTATCTGATCTCGATATTTAATTTGTCAAAAGTGACTATACATATATATATTTTTCAGAAACTTTTGTTAACTTTGAATTAACCTTTGTCATTTGCTACCCACGACAGACAGGAAATGTATCACATCCAATCTTCTTTCAATCTCAATACTAAGCTCTCTCAGTAAGCTTACAAAGGAGTTGAATCCTAAATGTGTATGTCTTTGAAGTTCCAACGCAATTATATCAATTAAAGACTCTTTGATTTGCTTTATCTGTCCAGACAGACCATATTTGTTCATTGTGGCAATAAGGAAAGCGTCTAGATTACGAAGAAGAGTCGGGGAGGTTTCTATATTTACTGCGTTCAGCTTACTCCTTACCGGGAGACGCTTCTGGAAGCTAAATTGGTATTTAGATAGTTTCAAGTAGCGCTCATTGGTTTTTCGGCTGCCTTAGTGATAAAAGACCTTCGAATATAGATGGACAAATAGATAATCATAAGAGTTTTTTTTTATTTTGACCTAAATGCTAATCCATATAATTTTTACAGTCTCGTTGTGTTTCTTTCTATCTTATGAAATTTATTTTAAAATCGGAGTCATTTCAT
This sequence comes from Phorcus lineatus, assembly GCA_921293015.1. NCBI lineage: Eukaryota > Metazoa > Mollusca > Gastropoda > Trochida > Trochidae > Phorcus > Phorcus lineatus. The sequence goes on from OV121096.1 coordinate 42,872,901, forward strand.
TAGATTTCACGATGTAAAATGGCTGACACATTGCCCGAGAGGCGTTAAACAATAACTCACTCACATAAATGTTCAAATGTGCGTGTAAACTCCCCACATTCTACATGGCTCTCATGGCTAAGGGTAGCCGGGGTTGTCTCCCTTGAGTGTATCCGTTATACTGGATGTTTTCATTGTTGATGCTACTTTATTTCTTTTTGTGTAAGTAGTCATTTACTCACTCCTTCCTCCTTCAATCAGTCAAAGGGAGTTCATTATAGATGACTTGTTTTTATTCAATTATTTTGAAGTGTATTTATGCGTTTAACCTAGACTGATGAACTTGTTAATTTATTGTAACAGTATTATACATCGACGTTGTTTTATATCCAAATTGAAGAGCAAATTGATATTGAAAAACTTGTCATAGATCTAATTTATTTCCCTACATCTAGGGTATGTATGATCTCCTGCCTTACACCATTAGCCTTGGTATAATTGTTTGATGCATACACATAGAAGATCAAAGATCGTGTCTATTTAGGAAACTCGTTCTAGGTTGGAGAGGTTATTGAACAGCATGCATGTCTTTTGTTACGAATGTAGTTGATCGCGAATTCTTCCCCAAGAACAGATTTAAATGGGCATATGACAGTTGAAATATAAAACATTTCGATTGGCGGAAATAATACATTTGACGAATACCATAAGCGATATTATGAATTGTAACAAACAAATCATCTACTTGGCCCCCTCATTTAAAGATGTTTTACGGTTAATAGAGAGATGTACATTGGTGAATTGTCAGTTGTGATCGATGGGTGGTGTGATTGATACCTTCCCACAGTTTAAAATGATAAAATTAAATTAAAAAATATCATAATTGGGTTTGTTATAATTTGTACAGCATAAGCATTCGCAATCGTTACTTTTACTTTTATTTAAACAAATCCAAAGTAATGCAGAAGACATACGAATTATTATGACAGTTTAGAGAACACCAGCGCACAAGGAATTTAAACATAACTGACAACATATATCTTCTCACGCCAATTAGCCCAGGTGCTACAATAGCAGTTGTATGACCCTGGCCGGTTCGCGGAATGAGTCACATTCAGTCATGTTGAGAACAGTCACCACGACGCCGACTACAGTCTGTGAAGTATATTTGTATTTATTCAATAATGTCACTAGTTTCATTAATTTTATAATATTACATACACTGAAAATTAATTGACAATAGATTATAAACAGTTAGCAATCGTATGGTCCAATATTTCATACGGTGATAATTGATTGGCTATGAATTATACCTGCATAGCTGTCTGAACAAACAAAATTACATAAACACATTTCTACTTATTTCGATCCATACAACTCGTTAATTTCATCTTTTAAAAATGAAAAAATAGAAATAGAAAAAAATGTTAACTTTCAATTGACCTGTAATCATTAATTAAAAGTAATGATGACCAAAAATAACTTGGGGAAATAAAAAAATCTCAAACATTTTGTTCGTGCAAAAAGGGGGCAATATTGATTGTTTGAAACAGCTTAACTAGGAGCATGTGCAGCTTTTAATGTTTGACTTTAACATGTGATCAGAATGAATTATTCTTCACTTAGGTATATCTGTAACTGTAACCTATTTCTATTAACTAGATGAGCATTGCTGTAGCATTAACCACACTGGCTGCCGCTTTAGATCTTTATATTGCTGATATCGTAGTTCATGCAGATTTTATGCAACGTTGCTTTAATTCCTCTCAGGATTTTAGAATGAACTGTTGAGACTGACTACATACATATTTCCAAATAACTGCATGGTATATTGTCTCAGTTCAGATTAGGTAGATAGTAACATCGAGGGATTTGCTTTTTTGCATTGTTTATATTTATGAAATATTTGTGTGCGTGTGTGTTAACGAGACACTCTCTGCAGTCACACTTGCTACGTGATATCAATGTCCTCCGAGGAACTGATGCTAAAAGTATCCAATTAAATATAATCTGTCGAATATAGTAGAAAAAGGTTTGAACATTTTGATCCAAAACAAAGTAACGTTCATGACACATGTCAATGACTCAAACGTAATTTGGGAAACTTTTCAAAACAGACCGATTGACAGACAAGAGTTAATATTTCTTTCATTCCATGGGTTATTAAGAATTAATGTTGTACATGTGTGTCCTCAATGAGTAAAGTATCAAATTAAAATAAGACGTCGATTCTTAATCCATTTTATATTCAGAAATGCGTTGCGATATCAAAATGTGGGCCAGGTTCACTGCATCATTGAAGGCTGTAACATTTATTCGATTATTAAGGTAGGTGTATTGTGGGAACAATGCCTGTGACATCAGAACAAACCTAATACTCGTAGCCCGCTGCGTCTCTGATCTGGTGACCCCGTAATTGCAGTCTACAGTTGAGAAACCCAGTGAGGTACCAGTGATTGGGTTCACAAGTTTGCAAAGTGTTTTAATCACCTTACAATAATTGATAGTTTTCTATAGTCAATATACATTAGAATAAAATACAGAAAAAGTATATGTTAAAAAGGTATTTCAAACAGAGGAACCACTTACTGCAATGAAGTTACCTTGTATTAAGAATTTTTAACTGACATTTTCAACCTTCCGATTACGTCTATTCAATGTTATGATATGAAGAGTTCTTCAGAATTCATCGTCTTTAAATTTATATACTGACTTCTTCAACTTATCGAACGCGTTTCCAAATCATATGAACTAACCCTAACCCTGCTTCCTCAAAAATAAAATAATAATTGGTGTAACACATTCGACCGAAAAAAACTCTCCCTAAATGCCCAAAACTACAAGATGAAGTGACCAACGTTTCAAGTTTAACTTCTCTTCCTTTTTCTTCCTTTAATCAGGCGAATCATGATGTTGCTTATAACGTTGAAGAAGGTAATTCCGCTTGTTTTAAGCAGAGCATCATTCAGCGGCGGCGTGTGACCACTAGACCTCCGTCATACACGGCAATCAAGGGACGTGTGGAGTGTTTAACAGCCAGATTAGACTGGAGGGATTATTAGCAGCCCAATACACAGATTCACTCCATCAAACGGTGACAGCCCAGTCTTGATTGTGGCTATTCCCATCCATTTAGTATTACAGAACCTGAGAATTTGCTCCATCACTTGTTGGGATATCTTTTATGGGTCTGGGGCTATTCTCTGGAGTGTCGGCTAATGTGATTGTGGTACTGAATGAACATTCTTTTATCTGATCGTGTGAGCGTCTGATGACGTTTGTTTTCTTGGAATGTATATACATAATGAATACTTATGAAAATTCCCTTTGACAGTTTATCATCATAAAGGACCTGCTTCAGTTTGCTAAAGTTTACTTCATTTTCTACACCTCTTATGAGTTATTACACTAGTACCAATAATGGTCGTCATCCCCTGAATACTTCACGATGTTCTTTGAATACTACAATGTCATAAATTTAAAATATGCATTTTATACTTAATTTATTTGACTGCTTTTTGATAGTCAAATGGTAAAATATAATCATAAGAGAATACTAAAGTGTTCTAGTTCTTTGTTATCATCAACTAAAAGTATTGGCCGTGATTCAGCACAAATTAAGGATTAGCTTAACTCACATTCAAGGTGTATTGTCTGGATGAAGATACAGTGCTTGAGATTCGTGTACATAAAAAGTGAATAATGTTATTCCCCTTATTTGAAGTCAACCATTGGTGTTCGCCTGACCATCGAGTCGTGCCACTCCGTCATACACGGCAATCAAGGGACGTGTGGAGTGTTTAACAGCAAGAGCAGACTGCTGGGGATTATTAGCAGCACACCGCACAGATTCACTTCATCAAACTCTGACAGTCCAGTCTTTGTTGTGGCTGGGCTCATCAATCTAGCATTGCTGTGCAAGTACTTGTCGGTTGTCTTGTAATGAGCCTGGGCATTTTTGTGAAGTTATTGAAGGCTTGGATGATTTGGACTTGCTTCAATTGAAGAAGTGTTTATGTTTCTGATGTTAGTAGATAGCTAGGTGTCTGAAAATGAACAGCATATATGTTTCACCATTATATCTGTTAGATATCAGTGTAATCTTTTCAACAACTTTTGCAGTTTAAGCGACGAAATGTTACACTTTACCAACAACATAGAATGATTTAATTAAATTAAATTCAATTGCATTGATTGTGAGATAAACACCTGCATGATATATTGAAAAGGAAAAACCCCTATTAAATGAAATGATTATAATCAAATACAATAACCCATGCTGTCTTAAACAGAGAACGTCATTCTCCTCTACAAAAGTCGTTGCTGTTTAAACATTTGAGGTGATAATGGATCAGCTTGAGTCAAAACGTCATGACGTCGCTGTTATAAACACAAAGCTCAGATTTATAAATTGATCTCATGTTTGTCTACATTGCAGATGTTGTTGCTTTGTTACCGTTAACCGAAACCTCTCTGGTAATCTACGTTAACATTCAGTGAAGGTAAGTAGAGATCATGAGCTATTTTCATTCTTATTTGCAAAGAAGTCGCAATTGAGTCCTTTACATACATGAGGTTTCATGGTCTAAATAATATAATTTTGTACAATAATTTTTGCAAAATGAATATTATGTAAAGCATGTATGTAAACACTCTAATTCCGTTGGATCATTATCACAATCTGTTTGATCATTCAACTTTTGCATACAGGGACTGCTAACATATGGTTTGTACAATGTGAATAACTTGTGAAAAGGTGCCCATATATGAGTCACCGAGAAATAATTGAATAGAAATAATGTCATTTTTTGCGAATATTTCGTATTTTAGTTTAAATGCTAAATATGACTAGCCATCAATTGTCATTTTTTCACCTTCAAGGTCTAAATGTACGTTACAGGCTTTGATAAGTTAATTGATCGCGTTATATTATATGTCAAATGTTTATTAACTTATCTGCATCACCTTTTTGAGTCATGTTTCATGTGATATAAACAAGAAAAAATGAACTTTATATTTTTCATTTTGTATGCTGCCCTTAACGCATGTTAAAGTTTCATTGATTTTATTATTTATGTAAAATTACACAGTTGCTATGGCAACGCACGTGCAAATACACATTTCCGTCTCAAGAGCTCGAGGGATGTCTGTTAGTCTTCTGTTCTTCTGATTTTCACTTAACCTATAAGATACATCTAAAAAATTTGCAAATATAAAAAGTTTATAGTTTAAGGAGTAAAGAGATATTGTATTTTATTTCATACTGTATTGATAAAGAGTTGGTACGGGTAAAGGATCTGTTTTAACATCTCATTCAACATTTGTTAGAATTATTTATACTTATCAAGTAAAACAAACGCATAAAATATATTTCTATGTTCGTGAGTATAATGTTCAGTGTGATATCTTATTTCATTTATGGAAAAGTTAGAACTAAAATACCGATAAGACAATATATTACGTATATCTTCCCCTTAGATACATGTATCCAAGTATATAAAATGTTAAATGTAAATTATAAATTCTGGACGATTTCAGTAACGAGAATATACACTTTTAAAAGTGATTTTCTCCACTTACCGTTCTTCGCTGAAGATCTCAATTAGACGTCAAATATTGTTATTGGTTGTATCCAAGACAACGATGATGGTCAATGATTGAGTTTGACAATTGGTCCCTAATGACTAACTCCAATGACCACATGGACTCACAAGTAAGTGACCAACAAGCTGATAAATAGAAATCATCATCATTAACGAGTCATCATCGTAAGCACTGCCAGTTGAAAAGGGCACACTTCTTTATTTGGTGTTATGTGAAATTGGTCAGTCGATTATCACTCCCTTTGTCATTTTGGACTCTACCCATTGTAAATAAGATTGTTTCGTGAAAACCTTGGTAACCACTCGTGAAAGTAGAGTAGATCTGTAAAACATCCTCTCATGTTTTCGACTTGGATTCTTAATTGTATTCTTCTTTTTATGTTTACTTTATATTTTCTTACGATCTGAGTTATGAATGATTGTTGTCAATATTTATTTTACATGAATTTCTGTTCTAACTAACAATTGACCGATTTAACATTGCGTCAAAATACAGCTCATGATTGCAAGTTTTACAAAATGAATACGTGTCAATATGAACTCTTGCAAATCTCATTTAAATTTCATTGTTTTTGCTTGTCCGTATGTCTCTCTCTGTCTCTGTCTCTGTCTGTCTGTCTGTCTGTCTCTCTCTCTCTCTCTCTCTCTCTCTCTCTCTCTCTCTCTCTCTCTCTCTCTCTCTCTCTCTCTCTCTCTCTCTCTCTCTCTCTCTCTCTCTCTCTCTCTCTCTCTCTCTCTCTCTCTCTAATAGGATCACAGACTCCTCATTATGTATTATTGACCCATTACATAAACTTAACTTTTAAAGTCATAGTCTCATTTTTAAGGCAACTAAACTGAACTAATTATTCTTCACGAACAAAAACTGATCACTAACACAAATATTTCCTGTCGCGTTTGCAAAGATTTTCATTTGTATGCCCGTTTTACAGTTTTGGATGAGGCAGCTTTTTGGCGTATGCCGTTTCAGACCGATGAGGTCCCGAATCAAGTGCAATCCCATCGCGAGTGCGAAACACCGGAAATCTAGTAATTGCAGCGCCGTTACTTATGACAGACGCATTCTTCATTTAGTTTACCACCTTTTTGTTATTTCTGTATTTGAAAAAGCGTAAGCTATTAGCTATTTTCATCTGCTATTCAGCTGGGAAATTGTATGTGTTCTTCGTCACGGCCTTTGCGAAATGACGTGGTAAGGACTAACGCTCGCCAAAGACATAATATTAGGGTAGGGTAGGGTAGTTTGAACTTCATTATTGAGGGCTAGAATGCCTGCAGAGTTCTGGAAATTGTTGCAAACGTTAGGGGAAAGATTTCTGTGAGTGGTGAACTATTTGTCCGGCATGCATTATAATTTGCCTTCCAAAAACGAGACTATGACTTTAAGTAATATCATAAAATATGTTTTAAAAAACCCGTTACCTGCTATTCTTTGAATCGTTTCAGTGGCATTATAGAAGTTGCTAGTATAAAGAAGACAGTGATATATGGATGTACAACTTCTTTATTACACAATGGCGCTTGATAACGGTATAAGGACCTATACCGAAACGTCGCCATTGTGTAATAAAGAAGTTGTACATCCATATATCATTGTCTTCTTTCTGCTAATCTTTGTCAGTGTATATAGGTGTGTGTATTGCTTTCACTCAAGCTTAAGCAGTGGGAAACCACTCACTAATCAAACTAGTTGAACGGATAGGGATGATGGATATACTCAGTAGGTGGTAACGTACTGCTATTTGTATGGGTAGGTTTAGCTTCAAGAAATACCATGAATAACCATCATTTAACAAGCAAAAATAAGTCAACATGGGCATACTTTTTCACATTTAATTCATAAATATCAACATTTAGGCATCTTCTCTTTCATACATATATGTAAATTAGCATGGGAATATTTTTGCACATTATTCATGTATATGAACACTTTGGCACTTCCTCTTTCATACATATATGAACGTGTATTTGCATGGGCGTATCTTTTCACAATTCATTCATATAAATCGACATGTCGACATTTATTAGATATGGACTGTGTTTACGCCATCAGACCGTTCTGTAAAGGCCCTATCATGACTTCGTTGCGAACTGAACTTATCTTTAAAAGGTAAACCATGCGAAAGGGACTTTTGATAGGGATAAACCTTTTGTTGATGAGATAGTTTCAGGTTGGTTACAAATTCTTTTTCTACTATCGAATGTGTTTTTCTTAGAATATATTGATAACATGAAGCCGTGGACATTTAGCTGGTGTATTCGTTGATTATTATGAACGATAGTTGGTAAATCATCAACACTGTTCTGCACGAGGTGAAGTTATGAAGATGTCACATTAAGTATTGTCCCTTTAGTATTTAGTATTAAGGTCCTTCAATGTAGTTATGATTATTTCTCTGGTAAAAGCTTGTAAATTTGTTTACAAAAAAGTTACCTGGATGGACGCTCCATTGGGTGCATAGCAGCTAATACTTTGAATTAAAATCATCAGTACTCTTGGGTGATTTCAACCACATCTGTTTTACAGACAACTGGATAATCATCAGCTAATCATTTTATCAATCAAAATTGAAAAACAGGTCAAAACACTTTCACATTTTGCCAAGAGATTTCAGAGCGAACCATGCTTTGATTGTCACTGATCAATGTAATTTATCATAAGAAGCTACAAATGTCTTAAACTGAAAATCATTTCGATAAAGCATCGCAACTTATTCATAATTGGTAGAATGATATTATCAAGTTAGGATTCTACTAAATTTAGAGAAGGCATAGGAACCTGAACACGACCGCATATCATGGATCTACAAAAGGTTCGAACAGCCAGGGGAGAGAGACTTGTTGCAGATGTGCCACAGCATGCATAAATCTCCTCCTTTAACCCCGACGGTATGGTCCACACTCACGACTGTCCAATCAATAAAGTAGTTCATCGCTACTAAACTGGCTTTTAGTTTTCTCTGTTACTGATTCGTCTTGTATCATCCGTCGTCTTCCTAACAAGGCCGGCATTGGCTAAATGAGCTTTTCATATGTTCTTGTTGAAAGTATTATTTTCTGTCTTTTTCTGTGATAGTCATTGTGCATGGTAATCTTTTAGCCTAATAGTATATGATCAACAGCAAAACTTAAGTAAGTGCAGGGACTGAAAAAATATTTTGACAAAGAGTTCGATTTTTTTCATATTATATGCCTCAAATGTGAATGTTCTCGTTATATTGACATTCTGAGTTAGAATGAATAAGATTACAAAGACATTCGTAGCTCTGTCATGTTCCAGTCGAATATTTTTTACAGATTTCATTTATCCCTATTTCGTAGAAAACATGATATTAACAATAATACTTCTTGTGAAATTATCGATTTGTAAGACTTTGACATCTACTGTAATTGTGCCCTTGTCATTTCCTATAATGCAGTCTTTTTATAAAAAGCAACCCACTTCTTTTCCACAAAAGTAATATCATGAAAGTGATTTCTCCTCGCAAAGTCTTCTATCGTTGTCATTTTCATACCATTTCTTCTGAGCCGAATGTCGGAAAATGTCAAGCTGTCAAAACGCAATAACACTATTTGATGACTATGTCTTTTATAACCCCCGAGAAATCAGCCTTTGAATTACATTCTAAATCGATGTACATTTTTAAAGGTCTTTCAAAGTGACAACATTTAAGTGGGTCACCTTTCAGTACTCTTTTTAGCTTCAAAATTGGATCTAATTGAACAATTGTTGTTTTTATCAAACGCTAAGAATTCCTAAGATTTTCAAGAACACGTAAAAGGGTATTTATATATTGTAATACAATTGAAAATAGAAAATCTTCCTTTGATTCGTCCAATTTCTAAACCAATATTATTAACTATGTCTATTCTAAAAAGTAGTTTGGGATGCTGAATACAAAGGTAATTAAGAATATTCCTAAACCACGTCGTCAGTATTAAAAAGTTTTTAAGTAATTGCTGTGACCATGCATTTGTTTCAAGTTGTTTGAGACGCGTTCTTGTTACTTTTTCTTTTCAGAGAAAACGAGTTACCCATCGTTTGATGATTAAAAGTTACAAAACTGTCCATTTTAGTCGCCATCACCGGAAGTGCGTTTTTAGTGCTGATAAGGGAGACACTAATAAGGGAGTTGTTGGAATGCTGGCTATTTTTTCAACAATAATTGACACTTTTTGACAAAAAGGCTATTATCATACAAATTATGAATTCATTTTGGATAATTAGAGTTCAACTCGTAACTAAATCATTCTCTTTGCTTCGGAGGGGTCTTTCAGTAAACGCTGACGAGATTTTACCAAAAGGTCTCTTTTATTAATTATTTTTTTTCGGAATTCACGATTTTGACGTTTTATAGTGTTGTAATTAGTGACTTTTGACTAATGACAAAAAAACATACACTAAAGTTTGATCAGTTAGCATCTAAGAATGTAATTTAACTAACACCAAAGCTACCAATATTCACTTTAATTTATCAGTATTATGTAGTATGTTACTTGAGACTAAACATAAACATTTTATAAATGCCGAAACTTTTCTTTCCTAAACGGCAAGATTATGATCATGATTACATCACATCATACGATTGTTTCAGTAACACTTTGTATTTTTTCGTATCATGCAACAATGCTTGTGAAAAAAACGTGGTTATGCTTAACTTTATTCCATGAGTATACACCTCATTCGTACATCATCATACATCAGTGAATATGAATACGATTATTTCATTCTATTGGCCGTCATAGTTTTCATGCTTATACAGAAACTACTGTCCTCCGTGATGGGAGTTAGAAGCCAAGAATAAATCAAGGACCACCCTTCAACATTTAGGTCTACTTATAGAGAATGTCACAGGAAATTCTAACAATGTCTCCCAGCATAGTCGAAGTGCTCTTGGTTTCCCTACATCTTTCACTCTGTCTATATTTTTAGATTCTTTTTGACATCAAATGTAATTGATCCATTTTCATCCGCTGTGTTACTTTCATTTTCGTCTTTCAATCTTTTTTTACATAGAAAGGAACATCATGAAAGTGACTTCACCTGGCAACGTCCTTTACTGTGGTCATTTCAATGCATATTTCTAAAGTTCGATATCAAACATGTCTAGCTGTCATCCTCTCGATATCATCAATAACAACCCTATTTGCAGCGTTATATATTTATTATATCAAATAGCAAAGTAATCTCATGTTATACTTTGAAAATCAGATTAAATTGCTATATTTACATGTTCTCGGAAATATTCTTAAAGGTGAAAATGTAAGATGCATTCATGTAAACTTCCTCAATTTTCTTTGACATCATTCTTAAGCATCCCAATTTGAAAACGCTGATGCTGAAAATTCCTCCAAATCTCATCATGATTACAAACCTCATTTTTCTTAAAATGTTATGTAATATTTGATAGACGTCTCTCTCGATAACTACTTTTCTATGCTTTTTGACTTCACAACTTATCAAGGAAATGAAAGGTTCACAAGAATCTGGGATGCGATGGATCTTGGAAAAGAGATGAAAAAGAATTACCTCAATATCAGACCGTGCAACAAAATACCTTTGAGCCGTGATTTTGTATCATTTAAGTTTGTTATGATTTAAGGATATAGATTATGGTATCAAGAAAGTATACAAACCAAACAGGAGAAAATGCAAAGCATGTGCATAGAAGAACATTTTACATTCAATATCGATAGTGTATTTAATTCCACACCAAAATGTCCATTATGCTTTTCCATAACAAGACAAAAGACACGTGCTCTGTAGATTCGATTAAGTTTCATCTTTGCAAAATTTTATCAAATTTTGAATCAATAGTTAGTGTGACAATAAACACCAAAACACGATGGCGAATTGACAACGTGCGAGGACGGTTGATGTTGGGCATTATCGGTCGCCATTATTGTTATAAACATTATTCTAGTTGTGGAGTGATGACAGTTGTCTTTGGATTTGTCGACCAAGGTAGTCACAAAAGTGTTCTATAGGATTCATGTCTGGATCACATGGTCGCCACGGCAAAACAACAACGTTAGCTTGATTTAAAGGGGCGTTTGGAAGTCTAGCTGTGGGAAGGCATTTGGTTAAAGCGTTGGTAGAATTTCCTTGAGTGACTTGGCTCAATATGCTTTATCATTTATTTCTATTCATTTTAATTTGTATTAAATATTCAAAAGTTTCTATTTTTAGCACTAGTTTAAAGATTGAAGTTTTCCCAGGGTAACACGTATACGCTGACTCTCCACTCTTACTCTTGGTTAGATCCCCGCTCGTTTGAGTCATACCAATTACTGATTTTGTTTCTTTGGAAAACAGTCCATGTCAGTAAATGTCGACATCTACCTGTAGCTATACAAGTGCGCCAAAACATGTTCGACTATATACACTGACTATTTTCAGGATTAAGTCGATTTTTTTACGACTAACTACTGAATAATGTCTTAGTTTTCAAATCTTCCTACATAGGTTTACCTTAAAAACACTTTGATATGAATAAGATATTTATGAAACAAGTATCAATAATGTTTATCACGACAGTCATTGAAAAGTGTTTGTTGCGATACTTTTTTCCAAGTATATATGAATGTTTTACAAACCGATTACATGTATGTATACTTCGAATTGTTAGCATATTTTATAAGGAAACTCGTAATTGGAGTTTAACAAATGTCAATAGGTAGAAATTATCAAACGTGTGTCCTTTGACTTTTACAAAAGAATGTGAATTTATCTGTATTGATCGCCTAATGTCACCCTCACTCAACTTAAAAATACAATTGACGCCGTAACATGGTGACAGAATACGGATGTGCCGTAATTTTCATAAGTGTCATAATTCAGTGACATCATTTTGTAAACATTATTGTTCAAGTTTTCTATGCCGATACGATAGCGATTTGCGGTCAGACCCTCGATTTTCGCCTTGTGGTTCGTTCTACTTTGTTTGTTTTACTTCTTATATTTCAAATGAAATTTTTCATGATTAATTATCGTGTGTAGCTGACACCTCGTTTTTATATGTAAACTTGCTAAAGCTTTTGGAAAACATCGACCTCTCATAGTTACTCCTTAGTCCAGTGGGGGCCACGCCCTAAATCTTGTATTTTCATTTTATTCTTCAGAAGCTGAAGCCCTAGAAAGCTGAAATTTGGCGCACAATCCCAAAGAGCTAAAATGATATATACTTGTTACATAATCGCATAAATGTCGTCAGTTTACAGGTTATTGACAGTTTTTAAACGGGTAAGTGAACTATGTCAATTATAGAAGTTATTTATACTGTGTATCCGCTGACAGAGGTAAAAGTTGCTTCCGAGGTGCGATTCGCATAACTATATCAATGATCAGTAAAGATTATGTACGGCAAATTACCATTAAAGGCATTCATATTATACAGTTTTCTGAATTTGAATAACAGAAATAAAGGAAACCTACTGTAACCCGATAAATCAACCTATCTAAGGAATGGTCAATATCAAAAAGTGGTCTTTAGCCAGAATTGTTGAGTATATATTTGATTTGACTTTCTATCATCAAGTTTCCCCACGAGTCTTTTAACAGGTCAACTGGAATCGATTTTTTCATCAATGCCCACATATCATTTCTCGTGGCCGAAACATCATGATAAGTTTCATCCTGAGCTAATATCTGGATGTGAATGTTGACAGTATATAAATATGCATGTACTTGTTCAGCATCAAAAGGCGTGGCGTGGGATCAGCAATGATTGGCTCTCGCTGGATAAGACCACGTGCATTCTGCTGCCATCAGGCAGCCGATCTCTCTGAATCAAATTGATAAGTGTACTTCATGAAATTCCCTCGGTGCATTGACGAAGGAACAAGGGGAAGGTTACATTTATACCAGCGTTCAACATACAGGTATGGAGTCATTGAAGATTCTAATTCATTCTTTGTTGTTTTGTTGATGTAAGCTTGGTTTACCTTTTTGGATTTACATTACTCAAGATGAATTATGGTTTTATCCTTATCAGTGAATATAGTTTTGCATATATACCACGATGCGATATAACCGTCATTTAATCGATATGATATTTAAAGGGCACAGAGTATATTGTTGGGGTCAAATATGTAATAAAAGGTGTTATTTAGTCGACAAGTATTAGTGGATTCTTAAAATTAACATCTCAGTTCTTATCATTTCGTATAGGGATAATAAACATTAAAATGTCGAGATTTATGATCGAAAACCGGACAATGGCGCGCGCCAGTGAACCAAACGTAATTTTGAAAACAGACACAACGAGAGGTATAGGTTGGTATGGCTAAGCAGGAGAGTTAACAAATATATATATATATATATACAAGAGATATATATATGAAAAGTTGAATTGGTTCAAACGCAAGGTCACATATAGATTAAATATAACATACTTTACATAGTCGTTTGAAGAATCATTTTAATCCGATACTAGTATTTCGTCAATAGTATTGACTCATCAGGGATGAAACGATATGATCGTTAGCATCGCATTACAAGCAATATAACAAAATATACGTACAATGTACATATGTATGTGTGTGTGTGTGTGTGTGTGTGTGTGTGTGTGTGTAAATGTGACGCTGATCATGAATTTCGACTTCTTATCATTTTTATGGTAATTTTTAATTTTCAACCGAAAACAAGAAATGTCATCATTTTGGCATTTAAGAGATAAAGATGCAACTTTAGGCGATTTGAACTTAACTCGGGTCACATGAGATTTTGGTTCTATTTAAGCCACATACAAAATGCATGAAACATACTGGGTGTCACTTTAACTAATAACTGTGTCGAGTTCTGAATCAGCTTTTACAGTGCATGTTTCATTTCCTGTTTAGTTAATTAGTCATTTGTCCCAGTGTCCTTTTCCATTAATCAATTGTTAAATAGTTGAATATAGTTTTATCATGATGCCATCTGTTACTCGGTATTTAGACGTATATAAAGGCAGAATAAGGATCATCAGTGCTCTGTCTATATAGTTATTGTATCATAAAAGTTTCTTCTCTTTTTCATATTTCATATAATTTCAAGAAAAAACGGATCTTTGCCCATCCTTTTATTCTTTTCTTTTTCATCTGGACTTTTGTGTGTTTTTCTGACTCTGATTCTTGTGTGTCTCTCTATCATTTTTTCTCTCTCCGTCTTTTTATCATCCGATCTCTCTTCGTCCTTGTCTCTCTATTACCTTAGCTCTCTCCGTCCTTGTCTTTCTATCATCCAATCTCTCTCAGCCCATGTCTCTCTATCATCCTATCTATCTCCTTCTTTGTCTCTCTATCATCAAATCTCTCTCCGTCCTCGTCTCTCTATCATCAAATCTCTCTCCGTCCTTGTCTCTCTATCACCCTGTCTCTCTCCGTCCATGTCTCTCTATCATCCAATCTCTTTCCGCCCTTGTTTCTTTATCATCCAATCTCTATCCGTCCTTGTCTCTCTATCACCCTATCTCTCTCCGTCCTTGTCTCTCTATCACCCTGTCTCTCTCTCCGTCTTTGTCTCTCTCTCATCCAATCTCTATCCGTCCTTGCCTATCATCCTATCTCTTTCCCTCCCCTTGTCTCTCTATCACCCTATCTCTCTCCGTCCTTGTCTCTCTATCACCCTATCTATCTCCTTCCTTGTCTCTCTATCATCCAATCTCTCTCCGCCCTTGTCTCTCTATCATCCAATCTCTCTCCGTCTTTGTCTCTCTATCACCCTATCTCTCTCCGTCCATGTCTCTCTATCATCCAATCTCTCTCCGCCCTTGTTTCTTTATCATCCAATCTCTATCCGTCCTTGCCTATCATCCTATCTCTTTCCCTCCCCTTGTCTCTCTATCATCCTATCTCTCTCCGTCCTTGTCTCTCTATCACCCTATCTATCTCCTTCCTTGTCTCTCTATCATCCAATCTCTCTCCGCCCTTGTCTCTCTATCATCCAATCTCTCTCCGTCCTTGTCTCTCTATCACCCTATCTCTCTCGTCCTTGTCTCTCTATCACCTTATCTCTCTCCGTCCTTGTCTTTCTATCATCCAATCTCTCTCAGCCCTTGTCTCTCTATCATCCTATCTATCTCCGTCCTTGTGTCTCTATCATCCAATCTCTCTCCGTCCTTGTCTCTCTATCATCCAATCTCTCTCCGTCCTTGTCTCTCTATCATCCAATCTCTCTCCGTCCTTGTCTCTCTATCATCCAATCTCTCTGCGTCCTTGTCTCTCTATCATCCAATCTCTCTCCGTCCTTGTCTCTCTATCATCCAATCTCTCTCCGTCCTTGTGTCTCTATCATCCTATCTCTCTCTGTCTTTGTGTCTCTATCATCCTATCTCTCTCCGTCCTTGTCTCTCTGTCAACCTATCTCTCTCCGCCCTTGTCTCTCTATCATCCAATCTCTAGATTTCTCTTTTGTCTCTTGATTTTCCACGTAAATCCACGTGTGTCTTTCTACCTTCCCATATCTCAAATCTTATGTTTTCTCTTCTCCCAATTCTCCATCTCAATAGTAGTAGTTGATTCCTTGTAAGATGATACTTTTAAGAATGTAAGTTCATTAATGTTACTAAGCCTACTGTGACCTACTCTTAAGAGTATCGTCGGCCACATGTCCTGACCAGCCACTTGAGAACCTGTGCCCGGTTGAATCGACGATTAACATACACAATGTAATTCAATCTAAATCTAAAAACTTCATTACTAGCACGTGTGGTCACGTTTATTACCCAACGTTACTAATGCAGGTTAATGCTTGCCTAATCGTACTTAACCACCAGTGACTGGTCTATATCTACTAAAGGTATTGAAATATTCTTTCTGTCCACTTTGAAAAGGTTAGTAACGTCCTAATGGAGCCTTGTCATTGGACTAGGTTAAGGTAAGGAAGTTGGCGTGCTCAATGCCTCGTCACGTACTATCACAGGCTGCTTCGGCGTCCCACGTACGTGACCATCCGGTGTTTGGGCTTCATGAAACATCTCAATCGCTAAGGTTAAATTTTTTAAGCAAATATGTTTTAAAAACTGTCGCATGAAACCTGTTACATCATTCTTTTTCATCTAGAACATACGCCACTGACTAAATAAAGGCTGTGTTTGTTAAGCGATCAGCGGTACAGCTGTTTCTGTTCAGTAAACGATTCTATTTCAAGCTTTATGTGTAGGTAAGCGATTTTCTTTAAAGGAAAATCGCTGTTTACCTTTTGCAAACAATTCAAAGTGTTAAAGCGGTGAAGAACGTTGATGATTCCGGGAAACGTTTCATTCTTTTACAGCAAGTGACACACCTGTGTGAATGTTCAGATGTCAATCTCATTAACAGTCAAACAACAGTTAGAGAACTCATGGAAATAAAAATATAACACATTTTTTGCGATTACATGTATTTCGTAATTTTATACATTTTGAAAGTTTGAATACTAACTAACAAGTTTTCACCGTATTTCCTAACTTTTGCTTCTGTCAGTGTTCAGTGTTACAAGGTATACAATCGTCTAATTCTTAAAACTCAAATATTTTATTTTTTAAAGGCAGAATGTGTGATTCTACTGCAAGCTACAGTGTGAAAATGAGCTTTTATCTCAATATAACCACGGAAAATGTTATATATTTTATTTGAAGTAATCAAGCGAGGTATATTGCGGTAATTCCGTCCTTGTCTCCGGTCAATTTTATCAAAAAAAGTTAGGTTCTTATCCATCAAACATTGTTAATTATGACCTTCTCTACAATATAGGTCACTTTGGAACTGTCAAGAATTAAAATTTTTGTCGTTTCCATTCTATGACATAGTTCCGTAGTGTACAATTGGGATACGTTTTCTCAGAAACTATTACACATAGATGAGCCATGTTTTGGCTGTGGGTACACCTGATGATGCTCTTAATCGAAGTCGAAAACCGAAATATTATTTTTCATGGAGTTATGTCCCTTGATTGAATGACAGGTCTGATGCGCAAATGGGGGGTGGGGGGGAGTTCTTTTCGAAACCATCACACCTATATGAGGGAATGTTTTGTTGTAGGCACCCAATGATACTTTTGATTGAGTTCGAAATTCCATTCTTAAATATTGTGACACAGTTATGGACCTCGAACGTTTGATTGTTGATATAGATTCAAATAAAATTATTGATGTTCCTATGGGGACAAGTTTTCTCAGTGACAATTACATTGAGATGAATGAAATTTTTGTTGTGGGAACACCTGTTGATGCTCTGATCGAGTTCGAAAGCTGATCTCGAAATGTTATTTTTGACAAAGTTACGGCTGTTTGGATTGAATGTTTGATTAACCCTTAAGATGCGGGTCCCGGGCCTGTCCGGGTTGAAATTTGCTTTGACCGCATGTCCTCTGGGCGAGATGCGACATCCAAACTCTATTTTTCTCACGCTAGCTCATTAACGCCGAGGTTCACAGTAGCGAAGGACGGGCAATTGTTGCACGGCAGTAGTGTCAGTTCAACGCTAGTACTTTCCGTCCGTGTGTCGCTAAGCTACCGAATTTTGTTTCGTTGATGTTCTAAATAATGCGCGTACATGTTCCGAAAATTATGCAACGATTGATAACGTTTATCGTACCGAAAATAAGCTTTAAAATCACTCAATTTTCCCCCACTCCCCGCCGCACGTGCTAATAGCCTGTGGGCACTTTCTACCCTCTCGCACGAGCTTACCGCCCCGCGCGTGCTATCGTTTGCTTACAAGCCTGCACTCACACCAAACGTACAACCTTATATCGCACGCCCTATGCTCTGAACCCTTGGGCGGATTTCAATACCGGTTGGATCATTTGAAAGAGCAGAAAATTGTCTTCAATTCAATATAAAATACGTAACTACGCTACCTGAATTGAAGATACAGCATGTGCCGCAAAAAAGGTGATTTTTACATATTTTTAGTTTTACACCATTTTGTCACACCAATTTTTACATGATGTGCTCAACGTATTTTGACAATTTTTATATCAAAAGACAGAGAGAAAGATTGTCTTTCTTTCCATGTAAAATGTGTACATGCGCGATAATAAATAAAGACACAGCAAGCGCCGCACAAAAAGCTAATTTCTCGATTCAAATCATGTAAACTGAACGGCGATTTTGACATGTGCCTTTCTTTCGCTCATATCTTCTCAACAGCTAGGCGTATTTTGAAATTGATTACATCGTGATAAAGAAGGAATAATTGTCTTCGATTTGATATAAAAAAATTATATACACCATATAGAATAAAGATACAGCAAGTTCCGCAAAATTGTGACTTTTGTATATTCTTTACGTTTTTACCATTTTCTCGCACTTTATATCACATAAACTTCTCGGTAAATTTTGCAATTTCATATATCAAAATATAGAGAAAAGGATAATCTTTATTGCCATGTAAAATTGGTATGTACAAGAAAATCAGAAAGGACCCGGCGCGCATCGCACAAACAGGCAATTTCTCTATTTATATTTTGTTTACCGAGAAGCGATTTATTTTCAACTGCTTTTTACACTTCCTATCCATTTAACGGCAGAGCGCATTATCGACATTTTTATATCACAATAAAGAGGAAAGGATCGTCTTCAATTCTATATAAAATTTGCAAACTACAATTAGACAATAAAGGAGCGGTTAGTGATGTCGCAATTATCAAAATCTGTTCTAAAATACCCGAGGGTACCATCTTTGCAAACTTTATATATTCCAAACCAAGTGGTACATATTTATTATTTTCATATCATCGTAAAGCAGAAAGAAATGCCTTCATTTTCATGTGTAATTTGCCCATATTTGCATCAAAATAAAACGTGTGGAAACGATGCGACATATGTTGCGGTAAGGCGATTATCAAAGAATTTATTACTAGCTATACCCACGTTTCGTTGGTAATAACTTCTAATTACAGTGCAAAAGATTGTCATGATTTATTTCTTCGTAAAGAAGAATAAATTGCCTTCAATTCCATATATAATTTGCATGTATACAAAGCGAATAACATGATTTATAAAGTTGGAAATAAAGACAATTTATATTGTGTGTGAGTGTATGTTTCAACGGGGATACCCCGCCTGCACGCGCTGAGCGCGTGCGTTTGCCCGGGGCTATTAGCTTAGTAATATTACTGTGGGGGTCAGAGCGTTATCGGGATTTATCACTACCCTGTTTTCGTAATTTATATCTTTCGTTTAGGATGGCGTATCGTAATAAAATTTATCGTGAAATATAGAGCAAGAAATTAGCTTCAATTCCGTATATAATTTGCATGTGTGCACTCAGTGATTAAATGATTTTATAATGTTTGAAATGAAGACAATTTTTAAAATTTTGTAAAATTCGTTCTAAACATATTATAAAAATAATTTTTATATCGATGTGAAGAGGAACTATTCATCTTTAGTTTCGTTTTGATTTCGCGCATGCGCTCTTGGAATTTATTGAGTTACGGCGCCCGAATTGAAAACAAGTTTACTTCAGTTGTAGAAACCGTTCCAGGGGTGATAGAAATTTCATTCAAAGTGTCAAGTAAGTATCATCCATTTGTAACACGGGATTCGCCGACTAGCTTTGTATAAAACGACGATAATGTCCGTATTTCGCCATGTAAACACGCCATATGTTGTTAAAACGGTCGCATCTGGCGGCGCTGGAAAATTCGGCCACAGGGGCTAATTGCGCTATTACGGTAGCGAGGCGAGTGCTGGAAAATTCAGCCACGGGGGCAAAACTGGTCAAAATAATATTCAGCAACTTAAGAGTTAAACTTGATGAGAAAAGAGGTATGATGCTCCTAAGGGGGCAGCTTATTTGTCACAAGTTATTCTTTATCGAGTTAAAAGATGATTTTGAATTTAGCTATTTTGGCTAATGTCTCATGGTTGTTTAGAGATTGTGGAGGTATGTGAGCCATGGTCTGTTTTTTTCTATTTCACCTTACTTTAGATTAAAATTATGTGATATCAAATTTTTACATGAAATTTACGATTCTTTACAATGTTGAAACTATTCTACTCTTATGAGTTCATTCATGGTTTTGTTTGCTAATTGCACTGTTGTTATGGCAACGCACGTGTAAATACATCGCTTAGGGTAAACAGTGATGCATGTTTCTTATGTACCTTGTTCCAGTCAGCGACGTCAGTCAAATGTATTATATGTTTTTGATTGTCGCAAATATGTGATTTTTGGCACTTAAAAAATTCACGTTTAATTACATTTACTTGATGCATTCATGAGACCAAGCTGAGAAAATATAAGTTATAAGTTAATATCTGTAAGAATTACATATCTTCTCAAGGGGTAAAAAATACTTTTATTTCTATGTTCCTATAGCTTATAACGTCGCTCCAGAAATTAAAGTTTAAATCGAGAAACCGAGGTTATTTGCAATTCCTTACAAGACCCAGACGAAGGGTTTTCTCATACATATATACCGTCATCGTAATTCAAAACAAAAGTGAACGCAATTGTGTGACTTTTGAGTGCACTTCGTCAAATTGTAAAGCGTACATAAAATATATCACTCCTCCAAATTAAGGTAGAATGAAATACAACAAGCAATCACACTCTGTGTAGTAAACTACTTTAGTTAATGCTAGATCTCTGCTTGTGTCTTTCTACCTATCTCTCTATCTAACGTAACTCAGTTTGAAATCTCTCTCGCGTTCAATGTTTTTCCTTAATTCATGCATTTTTTAAAAATATTTCAAAAAGCGATAAGGCATACGGGTTTTCTCACTCTAATATGCTTCATTGCTATTTCTAAAAGTATTTTCGTAAACGCATTTGAAAAATACCTAATTTTACTTTAACTTACTTTATCAATACTTAGCTAATCATTTTCTTAAATATTACTTAGCTAAACAAATATCATTATCAAATGACTATTTGTTTCTACCAACTTCAGCACAGTAGCATCCATTAAAGCATGGAACTAGCGTCTGATTCCTGCTAACAGCCATGATACAGAGTAACATGCCTTTTTAGATAGAGGGTCAATTTTACGGGAAAATTTTTCTGTCGAAACGGCCTTCAAGAGATAGTGCTCTGGTATGTTTTAATGCACACCAAAAAACAGGCACACATACAGTTTATCCTACAGTTTTATGTCAAATAATTTTCATTTTTCTTCTCTGGGCCCACACACAATAGAAAGAATAGTTTTTAGATATTTTCGGTCAGTTTTCGGTTCACAAGACGGGCGTTCGGACCTGAGCCATGCCATCATTAAGTTTTAGGATATACCTCTTTACTTTGTACTCCGCAGACAGATCACTTATATAAAAATCATTTGGACAACGATTTCTTGAATGTTATGTCGAACTCATCTCCTCTCTTTCCTTATCTTTCAATAACTATCATTTTAGAAAACTTGTCACTGACACGTATGCACTTAGTCAACACGAGTTCAGATTGATAACAGCTGTGGTGCCCTTAATTGGGAGACGTCCTATTATATCAGCTCAGTGTGTAGTCACAGACACTGCATGAGGCTCCTGGTGAACTTTACATCAATCACCATCTCAATCTAAAATTCCAAATCATAACTTAAATTGCACAACTGTGAACGGTACCAAAACCTCCTCCGATTTTGATTGCTGAGAAATCATATATTAGTTGAAGGTCCAATAGCAAACATTTTACATGAAAATATTATTTTCGAATCGTCTCTTCTTTCTTAATCATGTTTTTCAGCTTAATAGACTTTTAACATCCTGACTTTTTTCTAGAACCTAAAATATGGACATGGCCACTATATACACTGTCTGCGTCTTTCAGAAACAGTAAATAGATGTATTGGCATTTTTCTTGGGTAAAAATTAAATTTCAATTTACTGCTATAGATTCTTATCAAATTTGCACGGGTATACCAATATACCCCCTATGTTATTCTTTAGGTGGTGCTAGTTCATAATAAAATGTACGCGAAGGGCATTACATTAAAACCTATTGGAGTCCTATCATACGTGCATAATGTTATCCATTCTCAACTCCTCCCCTCATTGTTTGCTCACGTTCACGTTCACGTTTATGTACCATATTGTAATGACATCCCATGTGTAATTTAACACTCTGTACATAAATCAAGGACAGTATTTTTTTTATCATGATTGATTAAGTGTTACAATGGTCGATCTGTTGGTATGTATGTATGTATGGATGTATATAACCAGCTGCTTTCATATGTATGAGTTTTTAAGTCACTGAGCACATTTCTCTCGCTTCTTTCAGTTTAATATTGATTTGAAAACTCAATAACTCAGTACCACTTTGTTATCAATAGAAAAGGGGCTTGTTGGTTTTGATTCTGGTATTTATATGAGGGATTAATGGGATCGGCAGCAAGTTGGTCAACATATAAACGGGGGAAAATAGTAACCTAAACCGAGGTTATGTTCAAGCAACAAACATGGCACAGGTTAGAATTGCTGACTAAATAAAACGTCTATGAACATGACTGAATGAATCTATGAACATGACTGAATGAATCTATGAACATGACTGAATGAATCTATGAACATGACTGAATACATCTATGTACATGACTGAATGAATCTATGGACATGACTAAATGACTATGGACATGACTGAATAAATCTATGAACATGACTGAATAAAAAAATGAACATGACGGAATAAATAAATGAACATTATAGAATAGATATAAGAACATGACTGAATACATCTATGAAGATGACTAAATGAATCTATGGACATGACTGAATACATCTATGGACATGACTGAATGAATATATGGACATGACTGAATGAATCTATGGACATGACTGAAAGAATCTATGAAGATGACTGAATGAATATATGGACATGACTGAATAATTTTATGAACATTTCTGAATTAATCTATGAACATGACTGAATATTTTTATGAACATTTCTGAATGAATCTATGAACATTACTGAATGAATCTATGGACATGAATGAATGAATTTATGGACATGACTATGGACATGAATGAACGAATGAATCTATGAACATTACTGAATGAATCTATGGACATTACTGAATGAATCTATGGACATTACTGAATGAATCTATGGACATGACTATGGACATGAATTACTAAATGAATCTATGGACATGAATGAATGAATCTATGGACATGAATGAATGAATCTATGGACATGAATGAATGAATCTATGGACATGAATGAATGAATCTATGGACATGAATGAATGACTATGGACATGACTGAATGAATCTATGGACATGAATGAATGAATAATTCTATGAAGATGAATGAATGAATAATTCTATGAAGATGACTGAATAAGTATATGGACATGAATGAATGAATTTTTGCAACCATGCATACGTTGTTACACAAAACGTAATCATATCAGCGGTCATATTTGTTATGTAAATTTTCAGTATTTAGTTTCGTAAAAATTTTCGAGGTCGAGGTGTTAATATCGGGTGTGTCACATGTTCATAACTCAGATATTTAATCTCCGTCTGTTTTGGGAAGGAAATGCATATCGTGTTGTGTTCAGTAACCGGCTAATCAAATGCAACAGCTGCCGTCAGTACGAACAGGATCTGTACAAGCCTTATCTGTGGGTTGTTGTGCCGCGTGTTAACTCTTGGCTTAATATGTAGTTGTTGTTTATCTGCTTCCATAACGTCTGCATCTCATTTCCTTATTTTGCCCGTTCAAGTGCAGTGTTGTATTGCGTTTTCGGGGAATCACAAGTTGTTCTTACGAAACTATTAAGATATGGACAGATCACGATTCTTACGTGAAGCCGTGAAGTTTATATAAGCTCTTGCGTTAATCTGCACTATGCCTATATAAAGTCCAGATATCATTTCCTTATTTTGTCGGTTAAAGGACAGTGTTGTATTGCATTTTTGGCTAATCAACAGTTGTCTCTTTCAAACTTACAAAAAATCCGGCGTTCTACGTTTGCGCGGATCGGCATATCATTTGCGCGGGGAAAAGAAGACGTTTGCGCGGAAGATTTTACTTCATTTGCGCGGATGCACTCATGCGTAGTTATGTGCACTCACGCGTAATTATGTGGAAATAAGATTAATAAACCCCTTCCGTTGGCCAGAATTTAAGATTAACCGTAGCGCGCCCAAAAAATCTACAGATCTTTTTTCTGTCGTTTAGAAAGCTACTTGAATCTCTATATATCACAGCCCTTTATATTGGTTGCTCTATAGTGTATTGCTATGTCTCGCTTAATATACAGGTTTATCATATTTTTACCTTGATCACTGTAGCATTTGAGACTATGAAATGATAAAATGATAAAAGTTATGCTGTTTAAATATTCGTTATCAATGAGATCGCAATCAATTTAGAGTGTATTTCAATTTCAAGCAGTATGACATAGTTTTCAACTGATATTTTCATCGTGGATTTATTATTTCACGTTAATCAATATTCTGATATTCATCCTCAAATGAGTGCACTTATATCAAATTATGTTTTCTTATTAACTGAAGTTATTAAAAAAATGAACCTATCAATTTCAAGTCTTTATCCCAAGTTATCCTCATTACAATTTGTGAATAAAATTATACCCTCGAAATCTTTCTTTTTAATTTAAAAGTCATATTGTAAAACGTTTCGCATAATGGTACGGCAGGTGCGTGAAATATGATTCTGAAAATATAAACTGAATTGCGTTGCAACCAATATACGTAAAATTAAAAAGGTTACATTTTCTTTATCACATATATCAGATGTTTTATTCGAACCGATGAATATTGTTAAACTCGAATGTTAAACGTATAAATAAGACTAGACATGTTTAAAGGGACAAAAGAGCGTTTTGTTTAGATAATCAAAGTGATCACACGTAAACAAAAATGAATGTTAATATCAAAAGAGTAGTTCTAAAACGAACGTACCGCGATATGAATCCATTTCTGTACCTCAAATATTAAAAGGTGTTCACACAAAATTGAACGCCAGTGGTTTTGCTTGATACATGACAATTTGTTTACGTTTTCGGATGACCGAGTTGAGTAAAGAGATGTTTGACCCTCTGAAGGTTATCTAATTGGCATATACCAATGTTTATTGGGGAAATTTTGAAAATTAATATTTTCAAAGAACGTCCTACTTCCCCTTGACTGTTATCATTGATAGATGGCACAGGAATAAATCCTCAATGTACACTCCAATCTCGTACACTACATTAGTTATCATAAAAAAGCTTAAAACTTAAAACACAATAAGAGATTTAATTCATGTGGCCATGTTTACTGAATACATATACATACATACATATAAAATAAGTTAGGGTTATTTTTTATCATCGATATTTTATCGATGAATTAATGACACAACATATAATTATTCATAATTTCAAAAAACTTTTCCTATCCCTAACTTTTTTTGTCCAGTACTAGAGGTCGTTTACAATAGAAGGTTCTCCAACCTTGTCCACAAACATGTACATTTGAATATGCAAAGGATACAATTAAAGTTAGAATGTGATACAATGTAAACGCAAAAAAGGCCCCTTCCTAATTTTTAGTAATTTCTTTTCATAAAATAAAATAATTGTATCTTGTACAAAGCTCTTGACCATATCCTACACACATTTCGATTATACTAAGTTTCTATTTCATGTTTACAGAAAGAATGACGATCGAAGTCACACGAAGTCAGTCCGATTCGTAACCATGGAGACACGCATTTCCGAGCAAAGATCTTTTACGAAAGGGCTGCCAGGTAAGAATGATTTGTTTGATTGCTGTCCCAGAACGTCACCAGTCAATTTTGTGCGGTTGTTGTACTTTGTTTCAATACAATTTGTGACTGTTTGTTTGTTTGTTTGAAAGCTAAAAGGGTACGCGTTCAAATCTCACAATGAAGTTTTCGACAGGAAAATGTGAAAGTAATACGATGCTGATTTTGTGAAACCTTGATTTAAACGTAAAAACCTTGAATTATAACTATTCATTTGATTTAAGGGTCAGTAAGGGAGTGTTGTACCTAAGGGACAAAAGTGTAGGATATTCTCCATTTACGTCCGGTTTGTTTAAAATTACACAGAGTATCTTGTAGGGGCAGGCCCGTAGCAAGGAAAAAAAACTTGTTTGTGCTTATTTCAATGTTTGTATGAAAAAATAGAATATTATATGTTTCATGAGGCATCTGACCCTTTTCTGCAGATTGAGAACCTGACGTGAACATTAAATGCCTGTATTTGGTCTCACCGACGTTGTAAGCTAAGCGGGTGTTTTCATGTCATGAGCTATAAACGTTTATCCCCCCCCCCCCCCCCCCCCCCCCCCACTGAGCTAGCAAATCCCTAATTTCGATATTATTTTATCGAATGGTTCTGATTGTGACTGGAAATAATCAGTTTCATTGTACCGCAATATACCGCGCCAATAACACAAATATAAAATTCAAATGGCAGGGTTACATTGTTCATGTAACTATAACTAGTATACATGGAAGTGGGCGACGAATTTCTACTTTTGTTCATTTATTTACCGATTCTCGATTATCATAAAAAAATAAGTAAATATTAGATATTCAAAGTTGGCATTATAGTTTAGTATAAGCGAGATTATGTGAAACACTTATCAATATTTCAAGTAGTGTACGCCTGGTTACTTTCACATTGGTCTTTTATACAAACCCTAATGGAGAGAAGAGAAGAAAAAGAAAAATATTTTATTCACGTGTCACATGCTATTCATATAATCAAAGACCTAGAAATATAATAAACGTCCTTGATATAGTATTGCCATAAAAAAAACGGTAAAACATAGTATCCAGTCATAAGGCTTACGAGACACGAAGTACATAAAATGCATAACAAATTTATAATAGATATCGCACATGGAGTTCCAAATAAATGTTATCTCAAAAAGGTTAAGTTAGTTGTTATCATGCAGTTATCATTCGGAGAATTTTCTATTAAGATATGTTGGTTTAATGCTTGAGCTTGAGACTTACCTCTTTTGATAAAATGAAGTTAGCAATTTTAGAAATATGTAGAATCAGCGGAAGGAAAGGCAGTGGGGATTGTTTTACACAAGACTGCTTCATGCTTTAAATTGTCTTGAAGATAAAAATGTTTTAAGAGCACTTTAACTGATACATAAAAGATGACAATGAAAATCACTTCAAAGATCAAGTGAATAAGATCTATGTTTTTGCCTCTGAATGATAAAGGAAGCCAGTCTCTACAGAGGCGACTCGCTTATTCCTCCCCATTTTAGAAATCACTCATGTAATCCCTGTGGGGAGAGAATGCCCGTCGATTTATTCCGAGATTTACCTCATATTTATGATAATGATTGATAAATACTGAGCACCATCCATACTATCATATTATTTGCCGGACTTCATCCCGTCGACTGGTGACAGATGGCGTTTCTATATCCCCCGGGCCCCGACCGTTTACTAGTGACAAAAGCGAGAAATATTATTAGCAGTGTACCATCAGCTGGTAATAAGCCAGGATTTATCCACGTACATCTGTATATTAGGATTTATTCATGTCCGGGTGACACACGTTTATCACGGAAATAGTCTCTCGATACCCATAGACGGTGAGTGTTTATATGTTGCTAAGTGTTTCAATTTCTTAGGGATTTCGGGAGCTATGTTAACGAGAGTGGAGCTTGAAGTTTATTTTTTATCCGAACGAGAGCGAGAGATTAACCGAGAATATAGCACGGGTGCCGTTAATCATTGTCGAAATCAATGTATCTTTCATATGTAAACTAGTTCGTTTACGTTAGGGAAACGCGCGGGAAATTACCTTTCATAATGTCGAGTTGGTATATTTCTGTTCTGTTTTCAAGTGTGAATGGGAACGTCTTCAGGCTATTCTTCTAAATGGTCTAAACATATTTATTTATATGAAGAATTGGAATGGTACACAATCTATAAGCTTATGTGAACACTGCTCCAAGATACAAAATATAGCACAGGTCATCTCGCATTTACAATGTATAAGATATATATACTGGATTTTCTAAACCATATCACAATCTCCGTTATGAGGACACACTACAAGTGAGTTTTGACTTTACGTCACTTTACAGTTACATGATAAGGGAAAAGAAGCCTTTGAATTTTGGCTTTCAAATTATCCAAATGACATTGACCAAAGATTTCAGAAATGTTTCATAATAAAATCTGTCAAGTTTATTCTTTCAACACATCCAGCGTTAATGACACATCATACACTCAGACACTGGAAACAGCCATGGGAACAAACTTTTCTCCGATATATGCAAACCTTTTGTTTGGTTTCATTGAAGACTCTACTCAGATTTTGAAACCAGTTTGCAGACAACTTCCGTGCCCGTGAAAACGATATTTTGAAAATTGCTTTATATTTCGGGGAAACGAAAGTGTGAACATAGAAGACATTATAAAATAACATTCAACACCTACATCCTAAAATCAAATTTCGAATGGACTTAATCGAGAACGAACTCCCATTTGTGGACATATTGAAAACGAAAGTAATAAAAAGTAAGCGTCAACCAAAAAAACTACAAAAGATATTAACGTGCAAAATTTGCCGAATGTAAACAATGTTTGGCTAATAGATGTGAAACATACCTTCATCGTAAGGATGGTATAAAGACAACTTTTGAGAATGGCAAAGATTTCCATGTTAAGAGCAACATGTCATGCAATAACAAAAAATGTTATTTATGTCATTTCGTGTGAAAAGTGTGACCTCACTTACATCGGACAAACTGATGACCTTCAAAACAGAGTGACAGTGCACAAACAGGAAAAAAGTAATGAAAGTTTAAGGCAAACATATATTGCTGTGTCAGAAAGGTGCATTTAAAATATTTTCACTTTTCGAAATATTCAATAATGGTGGTGACATTACAATTCATTTACTAACAAAGGAAAATTATTTCTTTAAAAATTCTCCCTATCATTAAACAGCACTTAATAATATAGATCATACATTCATCACAATAAATTTAGACCAATCTGTTAATAGTCGGGACAACTTACCAAGACCTTTGTTGATTTCCTTATATGTTTAAAAATAACTGTTGCCAAGACACAATTTGTACAGAAGCTATAAAAGAGTACTGCTTTGCTTAAAATGATTATTCCCTTAAGTAGCTACCAGAAGATAAAGTCATTATTTTGAGAGACGATAGACGTCTTCAGTGTATTGTTTAACTTTCTTCACATACTGCTCCACGTTTGACACTCCATATCATTTTATTTATATAAATATATAGGCCGGTAACCGATTGACAACTCATACATATTGACGAGTTCAATGTTTTTGGAATTTGTGACACGCGAGTTACTCTTAACAGGTACATATGTTCTATAGTTTGACCCCTGCCGACTTGAGTATTCTTGAGTGCAATTCGGTTATTTCAATTTTAGCTTGAAGTGTTTTCATTTCGATAAAAATAATAAAAAATAATTTTTAAAATATTTAAAAAACATTTGTTTTCGAATGTTGTTTAGATATGACGAATAAAATAATATATAGTTATTTTTGTACTTCTGTTTATATATAAATACTATCATATCATATTTGCACTGATATATCAATCGCATTTATCACCATTGTCTTCTTTACAAAGATTTTTATAACATTTTAACAGACTTTTAGTCCATGAATACAATGTATTATTTTAGTTTTTATCGAGTCTAGGGAATGACTAATCTTTAATCTAAAAATGCTGACACAGCTGCTTCATTTTAGTTATTACCATTGGCGGACTAGTACTAGATCTGTAGGGCCAGATGGTCTGAAACATACACGTATCACATATGGGCGTGACAGGCATAAGGCTGATAAGTCTTTTGATGACTCTTCTAGGCATCAATGTCATAAATGACAAGCATCTAAAAAAATATGTTTTGCTTTAACACTTTTATTGGTTTTGATAGAAAAATCAATGTGCTCATATTGATGTTATTTTGAAAACTTATTTACAGTGTGCGCTAACACAAACATGAATCGGTAGTGTTAAGTAGTTCATTTAAGTAAAATACACGTAAATGGGACGCAGAAATTCAATTTTGTAACATTAGTATGACCGGTTTCTGATTATCGAAAAGCAAGAATTTTCATAATTTAGGCATTTTCGAGATGAAGATGTAAGTATAAGTAGGCTATTTGAGCGTTACTCAGGATATGTGGTATTTGGCTCGTGTCTCTTTAACAACTAGTGATTGAGTTACCTCGTTAGCTTCGGACACTGGAACCGTATCAAGCAAGTGCTCATAAAGGTGTCATCAATTGTGTTTCTATCTACACCGAAACATCGCATTCGGGCAGTAAAGAAGTTATAAATCCATAGAACTTGTTCTCTATTCATCTCACCAACTTCTTTATGGGTGGGAGAAAGTTGAGATGCTATTGTGAAATGACTTTTTAATGTTACAGTTTTTTAAATGGAGTTACTGATTTGAAAGCAGATGTTGTGCATGTAAGTCAATAAGGCATGTGCTACTCCTTGAAGTATATGAAGGGAGATACTGGAATGATGTAAATTTGAGTAGAAAACCTTGAGTAGCAGATCACAATTGTATGCTTTATAAATATTCAGTGCATTCATACGAAAACATTCATTCAGGGTCAACATGGACAGAACGTTTTATTTACCTTATATTAGGGAGAAATGGGATAGATTCATTTAGCATTTTATTTCCGCACATTCTTACACTTCCGTCAGTTTAAAAATGTAACTCAGTCATTTCTTTTTTTTGTCCACAACATTGATTTCGAACTTTGGTGTTATTTAATAAAAAAAACTTGTTCACTAACACAATTGTACGGAGGGTTGGTGTCCAAGGACATCCTCCAGCAGAACAAAGCTATGAACTAGTTCCTGGAAGAGGTCGCTGCACTCCTTTATGATAACCTTCCTGACCAGTGCTCAAACGTCAAGTGTACTTGTCCAGGATGAAGTCCTGTGTGTATATTATGTGTCTTATCGTAGAAGGGTATTTAAAATATCGTCAAGAGCCTTAAGAGGCATGAACTTCCATCCAATTATAGTATATAGGTTTAGTATATAGTAAGGTGTGTGTGTGTGTATGTTGCAACACAAAACCTTCTTCTTTTGAACCTACCATGATGAGCCCTCTTACCCCCCCCCCCCCCCCTCCTCCCCCCCCCCCTCCTCCCCCCCTCCCCCCCCTTCATCAACCCCCAACCTCTGTATGTAACCTTTAGCTTAGGACTGGATATTATTCTCGTATAAAAGATTTAATAAAATAGCATAACACAATACAACACAACATAACAGATCACAACATAACACAACATACATAACAGATCACAACATAATACAATATACATAACAGATCACAACATAACACAACATACATAACACAACACATGACGTAACCTAACATATCATAACATAACAACAACATGACATTACATAAAAAAACCACCATAATATAACACAAAACCACCTAACATAAAATGACATTACATTAAGTAACATTACATGACATTACAACAAAACACAAGACAACATGATTTAACCTTACATATAACAACATAAGATGACTTAACATATCAAAAAACAACACAACATTAAATGACAAAACATAACTAAGACAACACAACATTAAATGACAAAACATAACTAAGACAACACAACATTAGATGACAAAACAGAACTAAGACAACACAACATTAAATGACAAAACATAACTAAAACAACACAACATTAAATGACAAAACATAACTAAGACAACACAACATTAAATGACAAAACATAACTAAGACAACACAACATTAAATGACAAAACATAACTAAGACAACACAACATTAAATGACAAAACATAACTAAGACAACACAACATTAAATGACAAAACATAACTAAGACAACACAACATTAAATGACAAAACATAACTAAGACAACACAACATTAAATGACAAAACATAACTAAGACAACACAACATTAAATGACAAAACATAACTAAGACAACACAACATTAAATGACAAAACATAACTAAGACAACACAACATTAAATGACAAAACATAACTAAGACAACACAACATTAAATGACAAAACATAACTAAGACAACACAACATTAAATGACAAAACATAACTAAGACAACACAACATTAAATGACAAAACATAACTAAGACAACACAACATTAGATGACAAAACATAACTAAGACAACACAACATTAGATGACAAAACATAACTAAGACAACACAACAGAAGATAACATAACAACACAACGTAATATACCATAACAGAATGCACTCATGTAGTACCGAGGATGTGTAGATACTCGATACGTAGTAAACATGACATTGTTGTTTCTTCAGCACGTACATTATGACGATATATGATAATGAGACTCTTCTGTGTCGAGAAATTATAATCAGATATTTCTGTGACGTAAATACCTTATTGAAGGCGATGCTTGCCATTGTAACTATCGAATGGAATCGGATCACTCATATCCTTTAAAAAGAACAGAATAGTCCTGAAATTCCTTAAATTCAAATTTTATTTGTTTCTTTATCGTTATGAAATATTGATATATGAATAACTGGTCACAGATTAACTTGACTTTTGTTTAATAATATCGATGTTGATTTTAGCCGAAATAACACTAATTCACTCAGCACACAAACTGGTATTGTAACTCGAGCATCTTTTTCTTAGGATTGCAATTCATTTTCCGTTTTAAGTTTTAATCGTTTTCAAATACCCAATTGTATCTACTCATGGAAATATATGTTTACTGACATTTACCATTCATGCGCTCATTATTCCCACAAATCCTATTGATGGACATTTGAAATTGCTCCATATAATTTTATTTGCTCAAGTTTCGTTAGGGTTACAAAACGTAGCGATTTCACTGTAAAAGACGCACTTATATATAAATCGTTAAATTCGATAAAACTGAATACCGATATTTTACGAACGGTTCCCTAGCCATAACACCTTAAGAATGCGAGCATCATTTCATTGGACCTGTCGACAATCCGTGTTACATAAGAGTTACCTGTAACCAATACGAACTTTGGGATTTGTTACTACATTTAATAACTTTCAAACATTACAGGGATCTTTCTTGGGATATAATGTAATCATTTTAAATTCAGATTACATAAAAGTTACTGTATTTAATGTTGTCCGATCTCGCCTACATTTATGTCTGTGTTGTTAAAACAGCAGCAGTCTGATCATCCACCGGGTTTATCAACTAACAATGAAATGACTTGAGAAAGTCCACGAAACTGTTACGTGACGATATAATCTTTAGCAATTGATATTCACGCGTATTGACGTTCGCAAGGGTGAAGGTGGTTGAATGAAATATGTCTTTAAAGCAACGTCATTATTCGAGTTTGCAGTCACGTAGCGGCGATAGAGTGACGTCGTTACCGTATTGTTCCTACCTGGTACAGAGGAGTCGGTTGTCGTGGAACATCACGCTGGGTGAACTGAAGATACTGATCGATTATAGACATACAGGTCATTACAAATCTTAAGGATGAATGTTCATCTTACTATTTCTTCATATTGACAGCGAAGAATTTAGAGACAAAGCAATTGAGAAGGTTCTCAAGTTACATAATGAGTGAATGAGTAGTGAATATAGTACAGAGCTGCTGTTGGAACTATTACTGTATGTTCCTGTGTTAACGTTTCTCATCACAGACTGTCATTGTATGAGCTGAGAAGAGGTAGGCAATTCCTTTCTTTAAATTTATATTCTTAAGATGTTAAGCGTTATCATTAACTGTTGTAATATCACATAATATCATATAGGTAAATATTGAATATCAAATTTGTATGGCACTTTGGGGAGGAACGTGCAAGTTACGCGAGACGATTTGAAAAACCTGATGTATGCCATCTATTCTAATGTAATCTCAACAAGACAGATGTAATTTATTTATCAAAAGTCATTTATTAGTTAGCTAAAATTGAGGAATTTTTTTATTAAGCTATGTGGGAAATGACGCTTTTATTTTAGAGCTTAATACTTTGAAAGCACGAATACTTTTTTCATATTGCCCACTTAAAGTTGTTATTTTATTTGAATTCTTAAGATGTTAAGCGTTGTCATAAGTAAACTGTTGTAATTAAATATTGTTGAAAACAGTTAACCTGTACCGATTTCTTTCAAATTTGATGTGATGTTCATCTTTGATTGAAAAAAAGTCTTTTTTTTTCCAGTGACACAGAGTATGTTTCATAAATGTTTATTTGGCTGTAATAAGAGCCAAAATACCATTTGTCTTGATTTCAATTCAGACATTGTTCCCAAACTTGCTTCTTTATCTTTAAATATCAATATTAGGAGACTTTGAGACTTTGATAATTGAAAAACCTATATTAATCTGTCAAATTTTTCATCTTATTTACATAAATAATTGTTAATTGATCTACTATTTACTATCAACACATATTTTCAATTTATCTGCTGTAAATAAGTTTCCAGAATTACGTTTGAGTCGTTGGCGCGCGCCATTGTCCGGTTTTCGATCATATTGTCTCCACAATAAACTGTTCAGCAATGCGTGGTGATTTTGAGAGACAACCACTTCTCCCGATAAAATAACACCATTTGATATATTTGACCCAAACAACACACTCTGTGCCCCTTTGACCAGAGCTTTATACATGGCTTTAGTTTATTGAGAAGTTCCGACTACTACAGATTATGATTAGGCCTATCTAACTGACATTGTTAAGGTATGAAGATTATAAGTTTCCCTTCGTTTTCACCGAATTGAAGGAGAGATGGTGCTTTTTGAAAATCAGCAACCTAACGCTTAACAGTTCAGTAAAGTGACATAAACAGGTTTGCGTCGAGATTCCTGATAGAAAACCGCACAATAGCGCGCGCCATTTACTCAAACGTAATTTTGGAAACTTATTTACAGCAGACACAAACATAAACATGGGTTGGTATTGTTTATAATTTCATCTAACTAATATATTTTTTGGAGGCAGACTTCCGACTTTATAACACGTATATGTCCGTTTTCTAGTCATCATTGAAAACAAGAAAATATCGTAATGTTGGCATTTTAGAGATGAAGCTCAAAGTTAAGCAGGCGATTTGAACCTTATTCAGGGTATGTTGTATTTCGGCTCGTATTTAAGCCACATAAAAAAACATAAAATATGCTCTGTGTCAATCCTGTGGTAATAACGATACATCGAACTGTCAAGATCGGGATTGTCAACTTCTCAATAGTATTTCTAGGATGACATCTCAGCAAAATCTTTTCTTTTTATTTGAAGTTCAACATTTGGTGACCCATTACTGTCAAACTGCTGATACACGTTTTTGTTTGAATTAAAAACTATCGCTGTAAATCTAATGCAATAGTGGCTCACAAAGGTTTATCGGTATCGCAATAGTAGGTAGCGATGAAATATCGGTATCACAAGAGTAGGTTGCGGTGAACTATCGGTATAGCAATAATAGATATCGGCCACCGTGCAATAACGGTATGGCAATAGTAGGTATCGGTGAACTATCGGTATAGCAGTAGTAGGAATCGGTGAAATATCAGTATGACAATAGTAGGTATCGGTGAACTATGGTTATAATAATAGTAGGTATCGGTGAACTATCGGTATAACAGTAGTAAGTATCGGTGAACTATCGGTATGGCAATAGTGGGTATCGGTGAACTATCGGTATGGCAATAGTAGGTAGCTATGAGCTATCATTATCGCAAAGGTCCAACGTTCGAGTTTTTTAACGATTAGGATTGGATGTCGCGGCCATAGGGAGTTGCTAGTCGCTGTTGAATATATTCATTATATATTGTGTTCTTTCTCCTAATCTCATTAAAAACAGTTCAGACCTACTACTTTTCCCAAATGTGTTTCCGTTAAGAAATAGGTTTTGCTGTCGAAGAGGGTTACATTGTAGGTGAAAGAAAGAATTCAAATGGGTTGACTGTGGAAAAAATTACGTGTTCCTAATTTTATAAGTAATTAAAGTTAATGTAATGAATGAAATGTCTTCGTCTTAAAATCTCACCAGTTCCACTTTTATTTCCGTTGCATCAAGAACAGATTTATTGAATGTATATTTGAAACCCAAAGAGGACAAAAGAACTGAATGAAGTAAGGAATGCCTTTGTAGCCATGCTGTATTTCTTCATAAAGATGTCATTCTGTTAAATACAGCTCAGATTTTTATTTCCATTTTTTTCTAAAATGAATCTTAAAAAAGGCTTTTGTCTTTCATGCTGTCTTTTTATTGGCGACATTTTCGATGACTGGTTTTCAAAGGTCGACGACCTTTATTGGAAAACGTCGACTTTCAAAATCTGTTGGTTCCCAATACACGTTGACAATCGATAGACGCTGGTTTATGAAGAACGCCGGTCTTCAATACACGTTGGTTTCCAATAAACGTCGACTTTCACTAGAACGTGGTTTCCAAAAAACTTCAACCTTCAATATGAATCGGTTTCCAATAAACGTTGATCTTCAATAGACGCTGGTTTTCAATATACGTCGATTTTCAATAGACGCTGGTTTCAAACAAACCTCAACCTTCAATAGACGTTTGTTTGTTGAAACCAATGTTGACCTGCAATGGACGTTGGTTTCCAATAAACGCCGACCCTCAATAGTCGCAGGTTTCTTAAGAATGCCAGCCTTCGACTTACACTACATCATGATTTGCTATAAACGTCAATCTTCATTATACGCTGGTTTGCATTACACGTTGACCTTCAATAGATCATGGTTTCCAGTATACGTCGGCCTACAGTAGACGCTAGTTTCCAATGTACGTCGACCTAGAGTAGACCCTGGTTTCGCAAAACCTAATACATCTAATAGAGGCATGATTTTGCACAATATCTAATATTAGTTTGAAAGTTTGAGACAAATGAAAGTTTAATTGAATATATTTCCATAGAGTGTTGCGGCTTTCTCCTTGCAATGATACTAGCAGCCGTGAAATGAATTAAATACCCTTGAAAGTGGCTTTAAACCCCATTTCACCACATCTCACCTCCGAGCCAATGAGAAAAGAGTCCATGGGCGTCAATTACATTACATACGGTTCTTTAATTGCATCAGTTGCTGACTAAGGTTACGATGATAACAGAGGCCGCTAGAGGTCGTGCCCAGGTCAGCCGCTCGTGGCTGCACTACTAGAAACGTGTAACTGCCATGCTGCTTTGGTTCTGCTGCAAGGGTGGTTTTACATATATCATTATAATTGCTTGAATGATTTGATCAGTGCTTGAAGGGGATTGGTATACATAGCCTATATACTTTTAAATGTCCTCCCCGAACAATAAACACACACTCATACACAGAGATCGTCAAATTGGTGTTGCAGAGTTTCCCTACATCAATACAAGTTGATATTGTGTAGTGATGTTTTAAAGGTGCACTAAATGCTCTTCTGCTGAACCATGCAACAACATGTCCTGCCCATCCAGGGAAAGCTCCTTTTTAAATAAGATCTATATTCAATATAGTTACATGATGACATGACGTTATAATAAGATAGTAATAACACGGGAGTTAGAAGTTCAATATCCTCAACAAATAATTAACTTTTCTTAACGTCCCAAACATGAACCTACATCGCTGTGTATTTGAACTTAACTCAAATACTCAACACAAACTCGTGAATTTCACAATAAAGAAGCTGTTATCAAGAAAGTCTTGCCTTCCTCATACAAACCTGTTGTTTCTTATTGTTCAATCTATAAAAGTCAGATCTTGCTTGGTATCGAATGTTTAATTTAAACAAAGAAACTTTGAGATTTTTCTGAACAGGAAACAAACTTAATAAAAACCTTTTGGTAATAATGGTTATTTTGGAAAGATTCAGAAGTAACGTGGTAGAGATGCATGCTGTGCACCTCACTAAAATTTATTCGTGAATGCAGTGACACCACTTTAAAGTTTCCTTTAACAAAACCTTTCTTCAATTAAAGCCATGTTTGTGAACTCCTACACATCCTCCCTCACTGCAAACATACACGCTTCTTTCTCAAATAAGTCTTCTCGTAATGGTGGGTAAGTGTGTGTCGACAACTTTATCTTAAAGCTTATTAGTGCGTGCGTGGTCCAGAGATGATTAGATTCCGAATGTCCTCTTAGTAACATGATTAGTTGGTTCGAGGTCGAATAAACAAAACCAGGTTCCGAATGACCCATGCCATCCTCTCGTCGACAACACTGGCAGATATCGCTCAGTAAGTCATTTTTTTCATCCTGGCAAGTAATGATTCATAAATAGTGTAACGTTTCATTCAACATGTCGCATTTGCTAACATCGGATTTATCATATTATTACATTTCCTTATATCACTTAAATCAATGAATTTAATTATGTATTTAAGTTAAGTCATGTTTCTTCCTCCTGTTCCTTAAATGTTCATAAATAATGACACGTATCACTGAACTTACATAAACTATATTTGTTGACGTCTGTTCTGTAATTCCCCCCCCCCCCCCCCCCCCCCCCAACCCCCAGCCTCCTGTTTCGGTTAATTTACCTTTTTATTGCCCTGTTGACAAGCAGAAAACAGAAATATAACATTAGAAACAAGCATTCATTCATGTTTATTAAGTTTCTGACATATTAATATACCAGATAATAATAAGATATGTATATTGATATAAGAATGATTAATATTTTATCAGTGGATCGATAGATAGATATAGAATTATTTTAAAATTAATTTCAGAAACAAGCATTCATCCATTCATACTATGTTTCTACCAAATAACTGAACTTGATTGAAAAGGGCGAATTGTTGAATGTTGGTATTAAGCGACTTAAACGGGCAGTGGCACGTTTGGGGTTAATTTGATAATCAAATGTTACCGTTGCATGACACTTCTTAATCAAAAGTTCTAAAATGAACGTACCATGATCTGTTAAGCTATGCGAATCCATTTCCCTGCATCATATGATTGAAAGGTGTTCACACAAAAATGGCCGCCAATAGTTTCTGCTTGATACTTGATAAATTTCTTCTATGACTACGAATGACCAGGTTGTGTAATGATATTATTAACCCTAATACTGCTTCATCAGCGTATTTGAATCCGCTCATAGAGCTCCTTCCATATACCTTGATCTCTTTCGAGCCACATCCCTCATACGGCTGGCGCGGCTTGAATGTTCGTGGCTGTGCTCTTCTGTTATTGTTTCAGCCAATGCAATGTCGTTATCCAAGGAGCTTAAAGCTACTCTTCTGAACTTAATGGAATTTTCCATCCGGGCTGTGCAGCTGTTGCTGGATGCGAGTCGTCTCATTGGCTGGTTAGATAGTTAGCGTTACGAGGCTTTTGGCCTATTAAAGGAGATCAGGGTATTTGGAAGAAGCTGGATCGGCGGTTTCAATTACGCTGATGTAGCAGGATGATTAACCCTCTGAAGATGATACATTTGGTAAAGACTAATGTCTACTGAAGAGAATTTGAAGAAATATAATTTTCAAAAAACATGCTACTGCCCCCTTAAACTTTCTTTAATGTTTCCATAAATCTTTTGCCAAGCAACAAATGCTTTATTGAACATGTATTCATGTTGTGATGTCATGCCTACAGATGGGGACAAACTTAATTTTACACAGCAAGTATTTACCCTTACCAAGGCTTTCGACCGAAGGAAGACACTCTCAATTACGGGCGTGACCTCCCTGTGCCTGCATATATACATACACACGTCTGTGCATTCGTTTGATGACGTCGACTTTATCATCGTCGATATTCTACAAACATCCGGTCTCTTCAATACAGAAAGGTGTCATTGTTTCACACACTCTCGTGAAAGTCACGTTCTTCCAACATTCTGGAACAGAGAGAACCTTCATCCAAAAAAACCCAGTAATCTCTGCAAGTCCGGCATCTGCCACCGTAGTATTTGACGTGTCCACCTTTATCTTTGCTGGCGATTTGCCAGGATTAGAAATGTATTGTACGAACTATAGTTCATTATATCAACGTGGCGGAGACGTCGCGCCGCTCTGTGTCGACTGATGCGACAAAGTAATGATGTTGCTGCGGTTGACGTCGCCGTTAGGAAGCGGTAACGTAGTTGAAGATTACGCATTTACCGGTCTTCTTGCATGTGCTGGTTTGATGCAGGGTTTTCCTCGTGCGGGGTGGTCCCATGTCTGGCCAGTCTGTTGGAATCGCTAGATGATATCGGATACAACGGAAGGTTTTTGCCACGCGACGTTAAGAAGTCTCATTTAGACCATTCCTATGGTCTGATCACGTTGCTGTGGTGTTACTTACTTTGATCTGTGTGATTGAAAAACCAACGAGGTCATAACTTTTATGATCATCCGATATGACACTGATCACAATGTATTGTATGACGGCTTTGTATACCCCAAATTGAACGTTATTTTCGTGCAGATGTGAGAGAAAGGATTTATCAAAACCATTACTAACTTTACACGCCAAATCATATGATCTGTTGCACAAGTTGTATGTATGCTCTGTGGATATTATTAAACTGGAATCTGATAAGTCGGATGATGGTCGGCCCTATGAATTGATTAGCTGTCGAACTCTGGGTCATTTCCTGTCCAAAAGTCATGATGATCTCTGCGGGATTCTGTCATATCATAGATGAGTGACAAGTGACAATCGAATATAAGACTAGGGAGGGAATCAATTGTTTGATTCCACAGAGACTAACGTGAATTGATACCTTTTCAATTACAATGAGTGTAATTTGCTTAGACTGAACAGAGGTCGTAGCATCGATTCGTGCTAAAGTACAATATATGTGCTACCATATAACAATTTATGCAGTCAATAGTTTGTAAAAGAAATCAACAACAGCTTTCATAATGTACAACACATCACATTATACGTATCATTTACATATTGTCGGTTTATACAACAACCCAGAGTTTTCTACGCGTTTCCTTTAGTTGAGTTTTCTGGAAAACGATTGAGTTGTTAACTTGTGAAAGTCGCGGTAAAGTATCCAGTTTTCTTTTTAAAAAGGCGTTTGCTCTCAAATTGCCACTTATATAACTTTAATCATACCGAAAAGTGCTAAAATGATAGGCAGAAATTTTAGAAAAAATAACACCATTGTAAATGATAGATATGTTTGATGGGAAAAAATCATTGGCCACTAGCACTGGCATGGTTCGACATTGTATATCTATCTATCCTACAGGAAGCGTGCACGGAGCACATCGACTGGTTGTTATCAGATCTCGTGAGAGGCGAGGGCTTGCGATAAGGTAATTATATCACCTAGCGGAATAATTCACTCATACAATATCATAAGTGGCCTAATTAGTTGACCTCAAACACTGCTATTACTTGGTGGTTCAAACGTCGTATCTACCATCATGCAACGTGACACGAGCAACAGACGATTTGCTAAACGTTGCCTTGTTCAGATATAGATTGAATAAACACATTTGTAAAGGAAGTAGATCCTATATGCATTGTTCAGCTTGATATTTTCGAATTTCATACATAATTATCTATAACTATCTCATATCATTTGAATTGTATAACTGTGCTCGCCTTAGTCAATGTCATTTCTTTTTTAGCTTATTTCAATGGCATTATTTTCAAATCGTAAGCATCAGTCACGTGTCTCTCCTTTCTCAGAAGTTATGGAACTAATTTATTCTCTGTTACTGTCCGACTGACAAAAGTGAAAACGCAAGGAACGTATGTGTCTATCTCATTTTACTATAGAATATATCTTTATACCAACATGTATATCTACATGATCATTTGAATGGTTAAAATCGTGTTGGTCGCGTTTCTCTACTTACGTTACTTCCGAATAAATGTTGCGACATTTTTAAAATAACTTGTCACCCGAGGTTGTCAAATCGCAACATTTTGTTGTCTGAACCTGCCGCTGAATGTTGGTTTAACTGCTACTCGACTGGTTCCGAACGACGGATAGCCTTGCGCAATCTGCCGGAAAAACGTGACTGGGTTCCGTCTGAAGTACTTGACGCTTTAACGTTTACTTTCTGTATAGATGCAAGGATGTCGGGCGCTTTGTTTGTTTCTGTACATTAAAAATAAAAGCATTCCATTTCAATCCGGCTCACAACTTCACTTGATAAGTTGCATATCCTGTCTTACGCCCTCAAGTTGCCCGGACGCGTTAAGTAAGTAGACGACCTTTCATCCTTATTAATTTTCCGAGTTAACCTTTTTCACCTGTCACTAAGCAGACAGTTTGGGGATACAAAACCTCTTTGTTCTGGTTAGAAAAAAACATTCTCTATGCCATGAAAATCCATTATTGAAGTTTCATATTACCTTTGTAAATCCTTTGAATTGTTTTTTGAATTTTAGGACTATTTCAGTTCTTGATGTTTATTTAAAAGTCTTTATAGAAAATCTAAATTTTTCTCATTACAAATCTTCATATCGAATCGGTTTTAAAGATTTTTTCCATAAATGATTTGATATTTTTGTCATGCCACATTTGTACTATGGTAAAGAAGCTGTATACTTGATATATTTATACTTTCAATATTATACTGCATTATTCAACTTGTACCGTCTTACATACACAATCCGTCTAATTGTCTGTTTACAACATAAACTGGACAGATAATCTGAACCCTAGTCCAACAAATTCACAATGCCTCTTACAGGTTCCTGTGTAAATAGGATTTCTAACTGCATTGGTATAATATTGATATGATAATGCTCTCTCTATGACAATAACGCTGATATCTCACTTCCGGGTTGTAGACCACTCGTCAGTGATGAAGGAAGTAAAATTGTACGTAGATTCGATATATGTCGAGGTCTTCATACCAAAAGTTGTAACAGTGCTATTAGTATCATTCAATAGTATCACTCATTCAATAGTATCACTCATTCAATAATAGTATCACTCATTCAATAGTATCACTCATTCAATAGTATTACTCATTCAATAGTATCACTCATTCAATAGCATCACTAGTATCACTATTGATTCTCAACGAAAGGATCAAGCTCATATTCAGAATTATTTTCTTTCTTTAAATTCGTTGTTTTAATAATCTTTCCAAAAGTCGTTGTTTTCAGAGAACATTTACGTAAAAGTGACGCGGAGGATGTTTCATAAATGTTGTAAGTGGCTTAGATAAGAGACAAAATACCTTGAGTGAAGAACTAATCGCCCTCCAAATGTTACATCTTCACCTCTAAAATGCCAAAATTATGATATTTTCTTGTTTTCATTCGTAATCGACGTGTTTATTAGTCAAATGACCTACCTTACACTACCAACATATATTTGTCGTTTCACCTTTTGTAAATACGTTTCCGAAATTTCGTTTGATTCCTTAGCGCGCGTCATTGTTCGGTCTTCTATCAAAAACCTCGACTTAAACCTGTCTATTATCATTTTACTGAAGTCGTAAGCGATGAAATGTCAGTTTTCAGAAAGAACTGCTACTTCTCGATCAACTAACACCATTTATGAAGTTTGACATAATTGACAACATGCTATTTGCTCCTTTAAAATCCTGGGTTAACCAGGATTCTATGTTTTTTTCAAATGTAGAGGATCGAAACATTAAACCCTGGGTAGCTGTGGATCCTGCGTACTCGCAGTGTTAAAGATATTCAACAAATTAAAAGCGGAAGGAGCTGCTAAGAGTAAGCTAGATACTACCAGAAAGGGCAGAGTAAACAACATCCTGCTAAATCAGCGTATATGAATCCGCTCTTGTTCCTTCCTAATACCCTCATCTCTATCAAGCCAAATCCTTCGTACGCTTGGCGCGGCTTGATATTCGTGGCTAAGTTCACATGTTATTTTTTCAGCCAATGAAATGTCGTTATCCAAGGTGAGTGAAGCTACTATTTCTTTTCCATCCGGGTTGTGCCGCTGTTGCTAAATGCGAGTCGTCTCATTGGCTGGTTAGATATAGCTAGCGATACTGGGCTTTTAGCTTGAAAGAAATTTATTATTATTAGGAAGGAACGA
Organism: Phorcus lineatus; assembly: GCA_921293015.1. Lineage (NCBI taxonomy): Eukaryota > Metazoa > Mollusca > Gastropoda > Trochida > Trochidae > Phorcus > Phorcus lineatus. The sequence goes on from OV121096.1 coordinate 42,917,376, forward strand.
GAGCGGATTCATATACGCTGATTTAGCAGGAAGAGTAAACAAAGGAAGGATGTCGGCACTGCTTAAAGAGCCACTCTGTGATTTTCATAACATATTATTTACCTTTGATACGAACCTAAATGTCATATGTGGTGATATAAAATCAAAACATCTTAACTTTTCATGTCCAAAAAACATGAAAATCTAAAAACAGCCCCATAAATGTACAGAGGTGTAAATATCACGCCCAATACACATCGATACTAGTTATATAATCTAACAAACACCATCAAATCCTAACTGCTCTCCTTGGCTGTTTTAGAAAAGTCTCCGAAATTACGTTTGACTCTTTGACGCGCGCCACTGTCCGGTTTTCGGCGTTCGGCGTAGAAATTGCGACGTTCTACCTTCATATTGTCACACTACAAAATCAATAAACTTTAGAAATGGCTCTCTTTCGTAACAGTCGAATTTTTTTCAAAAAATAAAAATAACTAAGTATTTGAATTGGTTTGGTACACTACAAAAAGATGTATTACTAAAAAACATCTTCATTTGTGTACTATTAAAAACTCTATTCCAAATTTCAAGAACTATAAAATTAATCTTATATATTTGTCTGGGAGATATGAAAGGATGTTTAACTCTGTAAAATTGGGAACTAATAAAAAAAATTAAAAAACAGTCGATACTTCGCGATTAAATGACACCATTGATTAATTTTGGCATTTATGACTACAACAACTCACGGAGTGGCTCTTTAAAATACACCGATTCGTGTAGGGTGACGTATATTAATTGGCAACTGTATTTATAAATCAGTAAACTCATCTGTCGCCTGAAATAATTTCACTTACACAGAATCGTCATTTCTCTCTATAGATGTTTGAAAAAATATTGTTTAAATGACAAAGAACACAATGCTAATGCTAAAACATTAGGTCTATAAGCTATCTTTTTCGAGAAAGAGATGTTACATTAACTCCGAACATGGCTTTTACCATCCAACCTTGCAAAGAGGTCGCGTATGGAAAGGGAGATAACTCTCAAATTATCATTCTTCCAAAGCGCTATTTGACAAAATTGTTGTATCCAAGTAGCACGATTCGTTTCCTCGTTAGATATATATATACTACATATGTCCTTTGAAACATTATCTGGAACCACCGAATTACCGACAGTTGATGTGAGTATCATATCGACGAATAAGGCCATTTTGTTTCCCATTCTCACTGACAGTTGGCATAGCCATAGATTTCTACAACCAATTTTCAAAATGTTTCAATCTTTCAGATTCTAACTTTAATTTCTATTATTTGCATTTATTTTCACATCTCATGGAATTTAATGAGCTTCACCTCGATTTCATTTACACTAAATTCACACGTTTGTCAATTGAATTTGCGTCGACCTGGTGGCCAAACTACAGACAAAACCTATTCAGTTTAAATAGTAACGGGCACATGTCATAAATACTTTTGACAACATCTTGTTCAGTGATGTGGGTCAGCCATTTTAAGTTGAAATGCATGGTGAATTGATCATTTTTATTTTCTTATATAATAACAAAATGAAATAAATGCAATGAATTTTTATATGGCAATCAAATTAAATGGATTTTGACGTGATTTTGGTTTACGTCTTGAAGACGTGCCCTTCTCGCTAAACCGGAAGTAGCGATTGCCGCGATACGATGAATGCCGCGATACAATGAGGACCTATATATATATATGTACATTGAGGAGACCGCATGATGGAGTATCTAAAACGTCGATAAATTTTAACCAACATGTAGTCCTTGAAAATGGCTCAGATGAAGATATTGTGTAAGCTGAAGTAATTGACTGGCTTTGGTTGCATAATGGAGAATCATCATGAAATCGAGTAATATTTTCGAGTTAGGTTGCAGTCCTTATAGGCCTATAGCACTCAAATTATTTTTTGTCAGATATTCTTTATTTTCATGTCTCAGCTTATTTAAAATTTGGTTGCAGGTAATGGAATTTTGTTTTGAAAGGCTAATCAGATCAATTTGTTTGAAAAAGACTTCAAATATATCTAATTTAATAATTTGACGAGAAAACGACCAAATTAACAGTTTCAGTTTGACGTAATGCCACAAGGTACGTAACACGTACTTCTTTGGCTAATTAAATATCAAACATTTTCAATAATATTTTAACGTTTCTTTTTACTTATTTATGATTGATTTTTTTAATTGTGTTTATTTTCTATAAAAATTAGTTTGCAATCAGAGACATCTGTTACAGCCAATATGAGATTTGTGTTGAGATTTGACAACAATTCGAATTCGTCTCGGGGCCATATGGTAAAAACAAACGGAATTTGGGAAATAATCTGATCAAAGAATTTCATAAATACTTACCAAGATATGATTTACGGTAGAAAATATTGAAAATGTCCATCTACTATGTCAGAAACGACAGCGAAGTGATGACGACATGATCGAAAACCGGACTCGGTAGCTTTCTGCAAGTTGCCGATGTTTCATTAAAATGTAAATAAACAGCTAGGTAAGGTTCCAACATTCGCGATATCATCGTATATTTTCTCCCTGCAACCACATTATTTTAATTATTACCCGCCCGTGTAAGATACCGCATTATTACTCGCCCGTGTAAGATACCACAGTGTAATATTTATACCGCGATATTAAACTAGTGTAATACCGCTCCCCGTATGACGTCATAATATTGTGTGGTTGTGACGTCACAATCTTGGCACTGACGTCTCAATGGCGGCTTAGTCGCGGAAATGCTTCGTTCAGTACACTTTCGGTAATAAAGCTTGATTACTGAGGTCAAGTAATAAACAGAATACTAAACTTCCTTCCATTTAATACTATTTTTATTAAACTCGTTAATGATGTGGTATCAAACTCGCTTTCGCTCGTTTCATACTAATCATTAACTCGTTTAATAAAAATAGTATTAAATGGAAGGTCGTTTAGTATCCTCTATGTGTAATATTTATACGGCGATATTAAACTAGTGTAATACCGCTCCCCGTATGACGTCATAACATTGTGTGGTTGTGACGTCACAATCTTGGCACCGACGTCCTAATGGCGGCTTAGTCGCGGAAATGCTTCGTTCAGTACACTTTCGGTAATTGAGGTTAATTGAATTGTTATTGAGGTCAAGTAATAAACAGAATACCAAACTTCCTTCCATTTAATACTATTTTTATTAAACTCGTTAATGATTTGGTATCAAACTCGCTTTCGCTCGTTTTATACTTAATCATTAACTCGTTTAATAAAAATAGTATTAAATGGAAGGTCGTTTAGTATCCTCTATGTTAAGACTGTTCTGATCTATGAAAACGTGTGTTTTGAATTTGGTTGCAGTTGCAGTTGCTTATATTTTTTCATGGTGATAAATCGGTCTGCAACCATAATCAAAATGTTTCATGATGTACATATCATTGTATAGATAATCATGTCAGCTTAAAGAAAAATCACATTTGAGCGTTTTCGAAGGGCTAGGTTGCATTTTACAGTCGTTTTAGAGACCCCGTCATCCGGACCCCTCAATTACTCTTAGGCCCAAAAACTTCATATTCTTTCGAGTCGCATACTATCCGAACAGGGTTAAAGGCAGTGTCTGTCTACTGTAACATTAACTGTCAACAAAAAAAATTATATATATATATATATATATATATATATATATATATATATATATATATATATATATATATATATATATAAACATTTAAAATATCCAACATAAGTATGTTAACACCTTACAAACGATAAGTAGTGTACTGTACAGAATTGACAATCTTGTATCATATACCATACTTAACCTTTACAGTTTTGGCAGCTCATTGATGTGATCTGGGGTCAAAATTTCGAAAACACTATTTTTATTTTTCTGTACATCTTCTTTTACAACAAGCAATCTTTATCCCTGCGCTGATTTTTATCTCAGAAGTTCGATTTGGAATAATTTAATCGAAACGTTTGGTATGCAGCTGTATAATAGCTTACCTCTTCCATAAAATCAGTCTTTATGGTTTTGATGGTAACCCACAATTTTGTGTTGATTCAAAAAATTGCTTTCCTATCATCTCACGTTTCTGCGAATATTTGGGATGTCAAAGTTGTGCTCATCAATATATATTTCGCCGTGTCACCCATTCATTTATAGTTTTCTGAGCTGTTATGACTTTTATTAGTTAGGCTTCCATCTGGCTATTATGAATGGTATTCATTGCTCAATAAGTCATGCTTTGTGACTCCTGTTTAACAAGTGTTCGAAGCTGTTATGTTCTGTGTCCTTGATATTTACAAAAATGGATCGATCGCTGAGTTGTTGAAACGTACAAATCAACTCCTGTAAAACATCTGCTTCTAGAATTTTCACCGGTAATACTTTTATAAAAAAAAAAAAAGATTTAATCGTTTCTACAAACTTATGCTGTATAGACTTTTCCGAACTAAGGGATATTGTAATTCAACGAAAATGTTACATAAGAATCATTGTTTAACCATGTACTATTCAATGTGTACAAATTGTTTCCCTTGCAGACAGATTACAAAATAATGGAAGGTGTAATTTAGTGTTGATAATAGGGATTATTGTCCTGTCGATGCCTTATTCAATTTGGGGTTCAGGCTGTCACCTTCAACAAATTGAAAACACGTAATCGCAGCAACAAGTGGCTAATTTTCTTCACTAATTACACGAGCAGGTGCCCGCTCGTTCTGCTTGCACAGCGCATGAATGAGCGGTAATAGCAACGTTTATGCAATGTAAATCAGCAGTACTCCTTTGTCACTAAAGCTTGCTTTGTTATTGTATTAATGCGGATTACGTTTATGCTTACAGGCACGACACTAACCCTGCCGCTCTACCAGGATACCAGGTCGTCCACCACAGGGACTTGAACGTGCACCTTAAAAACGGGCGGTGGTCATGTGACAGCTATATTTAGTCTCCACCCGCAATGCATTGTCTACACGGAGCGCAGGAAAATCGTTAAGCGAGACGAGGCTTGCAAGCTTCCTTCTGCGGGTACTACGAGTCTCAGCTACACGGCCGAGGGTGGGTCGAAGATTTGTAGTGCTGGATTAACGCTCAGCGGTGTTGTTACCTGGCTGGAGGCTGTGACAGGTAAACCATACCTACATGCTACCTGTAGACGGTTACCTGTATGGGGAGACGTTTGAACGGTGACAGGCCATGCGCGAGGTAGCACACTGGGTTAGTTTGTGTGACATTTCTCTAGTTCGTGGGTCTGGTCGATCTCAGTGATTCAGGGTGCTGTACGCCTCGCTCTATACCTGAAACAGCTCGAGACGCTCAGGTAGAACAGGTGTGCTAGTTGTGTTGACGCTATGCGGTTTTACTTGAAGAAGTTTATTCAGTGGTCACTGGGCGTCTGTTTGACCATTGTCTTAGTGCTGAACCTCTACAAGCGCGATGCCTGGGTGTATGAGACTGATGTCCAGCCTCTGCCCTGGGGTCCAGACTTCAAGAGAGAGAATTACCAGGGACCTTTGAGTTTTAACGGACCTCGAGTTCATGAACATATTTTACGTGATAGACAACTTAATAGTGGCAACGGTTCTGGGATATTCAGGGCCTACCCGTTCGAAAAGATTTTACCCCGGGTGACAGAACCTGTTGTTTATTACAGCCGTGAACATGACAACAACGACCGAATAACAAATCAATTAAAGTTTGTACCCAAGTCTGTGCAGGAGGCGAGACGGCGAGGGGAGGAGCCCCCGATGAAGACTATTTTGTTGTATCACGGTATAGGAGGCTGGCAGATTAAAAGAGGCCAGCAAACCTTCATAGACCAAAAGTGCGGAGTACAGAGGTGTGAGATAACTGACAACAAGCAGTTGGGACAGAAGGCCGATGCCGTTTTGTTTAGCCATTCCCCTGCCAGGCCCTGGTTTGATCGCCCTGCAAATCAGGTGTGGATACTCTTCATGCTAGAATCTCCGTACCACACATCAGGACTCGGGTCTTTCCGTGACGTCTTCAACTGGACTGCGTCCTATAGGCACGACTCGACGATTGTGGCACCTTATGAGAAATTTGTTCCTTTTAATGAAAGTGTTTTGACTAAAAAACAAGATAAAAACTACGCATTGGGTAAAACCAAGAAGGTAGCGTGGTTTGTGTCTAACTGCGGCGCCAGGAACGGGCGACGTAACTACGCCGACGAACTCGGCAAGTATATACAGGTAGATATATACGGGGCCTGTGGCCCTCTCAAGTGCCCGCGCTACCAGAGTAACAAGTGCTTTGATATGCTCAATAAAGACTACAAGTTTTACCTCGCCTTTGAAAACTCAAACTGCAGGGATTATATAACAGAAAAATTCTTCGTCAATGGATTACAGTAAGTACAAACCATATAAGTATATTTTTTGTATTGTATGTTCTTTCACATATTTAATTGTTGTTTTTTATCAAATGTTAACATTTGTTTCGGATCAGGCGCAGTTGATATTACAAAAGTGCATTAAATTTCCCTGTACACTTCCGTGTCTCATTGCTTATAGTGTACTCTGATAGTAAATAAACACAAACATTTTATTCATATTATGAGCCATATTCTACTGAACAAAAATGTAAGTGGTGCTTATTTTTGTGAGTTCCGTATATAAAGAATTTGATTTTAGATATTTTTCAGATTTTTAACCGTGGCTTTCGTGTCAGAAAAAAATAGTGTTTAATGGAAATAAGTCAGTTTATGTTATCTGTATTCATAAATTTTAAATATATGAGTCATTTGATCATTTGGGAAAAAGCACTCGGAGGTTCCCGCAGGGCTCTAGATAAGATGCGTATCTGCGCAAAATATTCATGGAATATGATATCAACCTACGACTAAAACAATGAGAATCGATGAGTGGAGGTAGCTCAAATGTTGGTCTGTTATGTTACTTACTTACTTATTAGTCCTCTGATAGGTATGAAACTGTTGCGAGCGCCTTCACTCAAAGATACTAATGCGATTTTATGATAATGTCGATGTTAGCTAAGATCATATTTCTCGACAATTGAATATTCTGCAGTTTATAGATTTTGTAAATAATGTATGACGGTTACGTTGTTATGGCATGTCGAACACACATTTCCCTCGATTTCCTCCTACTGATATACATATGATGGATCGCAACAGACACGCAAGGTAAACTGAGCAACGAAAGTAACGGATCACTTCCTATTCGACTGTTGTCGAGGCCAAATGGTCTCGGCTATGAATAACCTAGACGTTAAGGTTTACCTTAGTGTCACCCATTTACCTTTCACTAAGGTTACCTTAACGAATAAACGTTACCGTAGCGTTAGCCAAAGAACAAGAATAGAGTATGCCTCGACATGCCCTGTGGAGCAAATAATTTTTGAAATATTTTGACGGAAATGACCTTTTGGATGATAATTCGTATTCAGTTGTCAGGTTGCGTGCGAAGGAAACTGTTATGAGTGGTATCATAAGGTTTTGAACCTGTAGCGTGATCGATAACAGTTCGTTTTTTGGAAAAAAAGTTTTCTTATTATAAAAATTATAGCCTATACCTTATTAGATAACTCGACAGACGGGCAGACAGCTATAGTTGTTATACGTCAAACCCCTGTACAAACATCATTTCTGTAACCGTGCATGTGGGCTGGAATATTTGCGATACTTCATTTCGTGTATGTTAGGCAAATTTAAGCAACAGCTAATGTTCATTTATTTACTCAGTCTTGTATATGTTCTGTCTTCAATACGAACATTGGTAAAGCTACATGTGCAAATAACAACATGCCATGTTTGAGTTGACGATAGGGTTTTATTGCTACCATTTGGAACAGATGTGTGCTTGTATTAAGAACTGATTTGATATTACCTAGGAGACAATCATAATACCATAATAAACGTCCCGGAAATAAACAATCTAACACATTGTTATATCTGAAGTGTATTAGAACCTAAACAATGTCACGTGTATACTGAATTTTCGCTGTTAGAAATCCGGCTCTGATCTAAGAAATGTTTAGTTAACCTCCGTGCACCTCGTCTATCTTTGAATAATAGATAAGATCGATAATATTTATCTTAGCACGCTTTCTATCTTATCTATAATTCCTGGTCAATGCAATCCATCTGTGTTGGCACTTACTGTATGGTTATTATTATTGTATAACTCTCCATTGTTGCCGTTGATACATGAAGCATACATGATTTAGTACTTAGCTTAATCTCGTTAAGTCAGGATTAACTGATATCAGGGGTCAAGGATCATGTGGAGGGATTTTGGCGTGTCCCTTTTGCTTAATTCAAGGGACGGGATAATGCAGCGGTTAGCATGTTTTGCTTTGGGTCAAGAAGACCGAGGTTCTAATCTCGGAAAGTGCTTGGTAACTTTGAAGTGGACAACCAGAGTGGCCTTGCACAGAGTTCTCTAAGACAAAGGCACTTGTAGCTCAATGTAATTTCAATGGGTTAAGGACGTCCTTAGTACTATGGGAACTTTGTGGAATTGTACGGTTCTACGGATAAAAAAAGGCTTGGTTGCAATGTTACAGTGATCACTGGTGCGTGTACTTCTTGGTACGATTGCACACAGGTTAAGCTGCAAAACATAGTCGCAAAGGCATTGCTTTATCCATGTAATTTACAAGCCGATGTCTTTTAAGTGAAAAATGCTTGAATAAAATATGACCCAAATCATGTAACCTCACGCCATTGGAATTCCTACCTCCCTTTCAGACCTAATGTTATTGTACATGTAAAACCAACGGCGGCCATGTTGGGTTCCCATTGAGATGCTGACCGAAACTTTGTCCAGAACTATCAATTATTACGGAAACATAGATCCTCAAAAAACTTAAGAACTCAAAGACACGAATGAATTCCAATCTTTTACTTAGAAAGCATTATAAACTCAATAAAAACCCTCGGAATTTAGAGTTAAAACTGCATCCTTGAGATGACGTGCATTGGACGTTATGAAATTTATTACGCTTGTATCACGGGTGTAAAGAAACAATTACCACGAGGCAAGCATTAGAAGCACTAAGCCAGTTCCATGTAGAACATTATCTGGTTTAACTCCTTGTATGCCATCAGCCTTTCTCTTGTTCTGGTGCTCCAAGTTCCTTCTGGTGTCAAATTGAATTACTTAATAAACATTTAAGAGTTGGCTTAACTTTCTACAATTCATATATATATAATTCATGGGTGATCCCTGATCAATACCAAATAAGTGTTTGGAAGATTAAGGTCAGGCTGAAGCATTAAACTGTCGGTAGGAAGGGACGGTGAGGTTAGATTGCTGGCAAACAATACTTGAATTGCGGCATAATAAGCCTTTTTTCTGGCCTAGGTAAAATATATAGCCCTAATTAAACTTGAAATTTAAAAAACACCAAACATGTGTTTCTGTCCACACTGTTAAAATGACTCTCACGCCCGAATTGAAAAGTACAATGTTAAAACGACGACCGATTGTTTTCCAATTTGGTATTGGTTTGTACCCGTTGACCAGAAAATGCCAAAAGTATTGATAAGTGCGCAATGAAAATATACTCTTATCATAGTATATTGAATAAGATATAATATATGTGTGTGTATATATATAGTCGTGACACGGTAAGCTCCTTGAAACTGGTATCATGACAGTTCAGGAGGAAGAAGCGTGAATTGAATCAAATATAACTCTCCTCTCCTGTGTCGGGTATCATGTGATCACGCTGACCTCACGCCCCGCCTCACATTGGACGGGCAGTCATGTTAACCCGTGTATACAGTTATCAAATTCAAATCGCGTCAAGACGAATAACGTTTATGGTGAAGTAGAAACGAACAGGAAACTATATATATACGTGTGCATACATCAATTTCTTTTTTGTTTGTTAGAAGTCATATGTGTGCGCATAAGGCCGATCCTTTAGGCGACGATGCATTGCAGTCAATCCTCGGTGGCAAGCTGAGAGGGCCTATTTGTCAATTAATTGAACGACACTTGTTGAAATGGTAGAGTTATCCTACTAGCAACCCCCGCGTGACACCTCTAGAAACACACCTGCAACTTACGACGATCTCGTACAAAATGTCCCGTAGCCTACTGGAATAATGCATGTTCGATATAACTGCCGTTGAAAATTTTATTTAAAGTGCATTCATGGTCGGGTAGGTTCGGGACGACCGTTTCAGAATTGAGTCACTCAAGCGTGGCTCTCTTATCGGTCGCAAACAACAACTAGATGAAGGTCATAGTGTTGTATCTAATTGGGGAGAAATCCTTGTCTAGCCTACAAACTGTATACATATATATAAAGTTTATGATATTTTAACTTCTGGTTTTGGATGGACACCGTGTGTTTCTTAGTGTATTATATTATATAATCACATAATATGATTTATAATATTTTTTCAAAGTCGGAAACAAAACTTTTTAGAAAGCAAGATATGGGATTGACAAACGTGGGTTCCTTTCTTGTCTTATAAAAAATTATTTTATAAATACACTTTTCAGAGACTTCGTGCTAGTCTATATGAGGTATGCCTAGACGGGTTTATAACTTGGTCGTTTTTATTCGATAACGAGAGTTGAGGGAGGGCGTTAATGCGATATAAAACAGCAGGTATTGCTGTATGATGAATAACAACACACGTATATATATTGTTCATAAAATGTAATGTTATAAACACAGTTGTATATATTTTTTCCACATGCGTCGCTTAGTGAAAGCACTTGTAGAAGTTGTATCCATATAATTATTGATTTCGGTTTCGTATATTCGTAATGATTCTTTTTAAAAATGTATGTTAACATAACGTAGACATACAATAGACTACGCATTTTTTTTATTAACATATACACCACTCATGTTACACATAACATAGGAAGAAGGATGGTTTATTTTAGTGTCACGTACTGTTGTAGTTCAAAAGTAGGATGGTAATACCATGTTACCTGTATAGAATCTCTGCTTATAAGATATAAAGCTCCCGGTCATAGTCGTGATAACCTGGCAAGATAAACGTCGTTATACCCTGGAAAGATTAACGTCGATAAACCCTGGCAAGATAAACGTCGTTATACCCTTGCAAGGAACGCGTCGTGATAACCTGGAAAGATTAACGTCGATATACCCTGGCAAGATAAACGTCGATATACCCTGGCAAAGAACGCGTCGTGATATCCTGGCAAGATAAACGTCGATATACCCTGGCAAGTAACCCGTCGTGATAACCTGGCAAGAAAAGCGTCGTTATACCCCGACAAGGAACCCGTCGTGATAACCTGGCAAGAAAAACGTCGTTATACCCTTGCAAGGAACGCGTCGTGATAACCTGGCAAGATAAACGTCGATATACCCTTGCAAGGAACGCGTCGTGATAACCTGGCAAGGAACGCATCGTGATAACCTGGCAAGGAAGTTCCTGGAACATGTGATATCATGGTAAGGAACACGTCGTGAGAACCTTGCAAGGAAAGCGTCATGATAACTACATTTGAATGTTGTATCTGCTAACACTCGGTACAGAAACGTACATGTACATAACTATTCTTCATCATGGTGACGACGCCTACTCTCTACAACATTCTCTCATTGCGTTTCCTTCCTTTGTTGCCTACAATACACCTTTGAATCAGACATTTTCGTTTTCTGGATTTCCTCGGTTCATCATTTGTAAGATTGAATTGTCCTCCCCAAAAGAGATCGGTATCCTATAATTATAATTGAAGTGCTTTCGATAATGGTAATGAGGACTATCGTCATCTCAAAAGAGTCAAAAGAAATATTATTCGATTAATTTTGTACTAAATTTGAATATCTGTTGCTTTGCGAGCAAAACAAGAGGCCCGATTTATCCCCACTTGGGTTTCAGTAAACCACACACTTCCCAGCCAAAGGAGGTTAATCCATAGTCGATCGATCTGATCGATCGATCACACAGGTAAATTACCTGTAATCGGAGATGAATACGTCGCGACAAACCCAAACACGCTCGAACAATGGTCCACTCGTGCTGTGCGTTCAGTCATCTGTAAAACCTAAGCGAAGAATCTTCGTTACGAGGGAGGACATGCCGTTGCCTAGCAACCAACATAAACGCTCGAGTCTGGTGGAGATTTTTTTTATCGAAAGCTTCTTAATGGCCACCTTAAGACGTATAATGTTGATTGTAGAGTTCAAGTTGTTTTGTGTTTGATCTAAGGCGACTGCAAATATATGTTTAAATGGGTATTATGGTATAAGTAAACTTGTCTCCTCTATCGTGTGATCACTTACGAGAGTTTGTAAGATTGACCTGTTTCATTGGAGTTGGATCTGTTGTTCGTTTACTAAACATAAATCATTCACTACTTCAAAACTTTATATGTCAAACCGTCATGTGATACTAAAGTGGGGGTTTTTCTAAACCAAAGGCCAAGTTAGGCGGTACGCAGCGGATATAACATGCAAACGAAGAAACCAAGGCTTGATACGACTTTCTTTCGCCACTTACCGAATTTTTTTTTGTATTTCCTACTTCATTTTTCCAAACATTCAAACCAAACCTACACTGCCACACAGGGTCGTGGTCCCCTAATTCTAACCTCATATGTTTTAATCACTCACCTACAAAATAGTTTATTCAACACTTTTTAGTGCTCTACACTGTCGCTCAAAACTGTCTTCATGCTCATTACCCCAACAAGCTTCCGGTATACGGCGTCAATAAAGAACAGGGGTAGTTCATTCTATAAACGCATACCACAGGATCAATATGTTCAATGCAATAACAATTATGATTATTCATAATGCCGTTGATCCAAACGACAGCTTAATCGCAGTCATGTAAGCTTAATTGCTTGCAAAAACAGTGTTATTGAAATACCTATGTCGATTAAATGCATTATTATTTTAAGGATGTATAAATGAATTAAATGGAGTTGAAACTTCTATCAAGCATTAGTATGATATGTCTGCTTATTTGCAAGCGGTGCTTAATTGTTAATGGGACATTTGCTGGGATATGAGTGGTATAAATCGAGGTTCGAATCTTACACAAGCTTTATTTTGAAGGAAATGTCCAAATCTGTTTGTGAAACGTTTGATAGGATAGAAAGTATTGGATCAACGTGTCATATTTGAAAATCCCGTGCTTAGTGTCGGCACGACTATCTTATCTCTCACTCTAAGCCAATGTGGAGACTCTGAAATTTGACACATATTACATGAAACCACAAACTAGTTAAAACTAGATGTTTTGATCCGTCATTACATCTAATGAATTACTGATTGAGGTCATGTTCAGCTAATCTTTGATGAAATTTGAACCGACCAACAGAACGAGGGCAGGAAGTCAGCTTTCAACCAATCAAAGACGAGTTTCTTTTGCATCTTGGTTAATGTCACCTGCTCATGTCACCTATCGTTTGTCTATATTTATCCTTAAAAACTTGTTTTATGATTTTTTTAATCTTTTTTGTTGATTTACTTTTACACAAATGAACAAATATACAACACACAAACATTCCGTCAAAATTATCTTCACAGAATTTGACCTGTGGTCATATTTATCAACACAATTCACTGGGATACATCGGTAACATTCGTATTTGGTAATCGAGGTGCTTAAGAACGGCAAAACATTCGCATTGATCCACGATTCTAGGAGCTGCGTCAGTTGTCTTTTGATTTGGTGATGCTCGCGCCTGCGCGACACGGAATAGGCCTGTATTTCACTAGATGTAATAACGGACTTCGGGACGTATTATGTTACAGCTAGTACTAACTAGTTTGATGAAACCAGTGATATGGATGTAAAGTATATGTTCTTCCTGTCCTTGTTATTGCAAGTGACTAAGTTACTAGTGGATAAACCAATAGCTACCTTTCGAAATGTTATCATTCCAAACGCAGCTGATCACCATAGTTGTTTAACACATTTCCAAATTGGAGAATTCCAGTAAGCAGCTTAATTCAACATCGGCCTACGACTATCTTAGTACTTAGAGAGCTTTGAAAATATAGGCCATGGTGTCTACACTCCCCGCAAGGGATAAATTGCACCATTCGCAAAAGTTTCTAAAATACCCCTTGCTGCCAAGTGTGAAACTTTCCGGGTTTTACTGCATTCCTCTCATCGGTTCAAGTATAAGCAGTAAATCCCCAACACGATTCAGACTAAAGGGCTGGCACTGAAATGTGACGAAATGCAAGGGGAAAATGGCATCAGTCTCTGAAGTTTCTAAAATACGTCTTGCTGACAATTGTAATACTTTCCGGGTTTCAGTGCACTTCTCTCATCAAATCAATGATATGCAGTAAAGCCCCAAACCGATTCAGACTAGAGAGCTGGCACTGAAATGTGACGAAATGCGACAAGACTTCAACCAGCCTGGTTTGGGTTCTAGGGCGATTAATACTTGCCGGGACCTTAAGATGAATAATCCATTAAGACTGAGATTCAATCGTGGCTTTGGTCTTTTTTTTATTCCTGATATCAGAATACATACATATATATATACACTTTGTAAGCAAAATATCTGTCATGCCTATAACTGGATTTTTTTAACACAGAGCAAGAATAAGAAAATTAAAACACAAAGACTTTTCAATTATTCACTCATTCAAACCCTTGTAATCTCTATTGTATTATATAAGATTTTTCTCTATACTGATAATAACCAGTTTAATCAGTATCGAAAGTATTGTTAACTTTTCTTCCTATAAATCATCGATAGAAAGTAAACATTCATTGTATTCAGACGGAAACCAAAAAAGAAACTAACGTTTTGTCTCTGAAATGAAATGTTTAGATATGTTTTAATTATGTTTTTATATCGCATTATAAGAATAGAAAAAATGAGTTTGATTCTTTCAGTTAAGGACTATGTATACATCGACGTGATTATTCACAACCGGAAGTTGTGAACAGGACGCAATCAGTCATAGAAACCAACGGATAAGTGACATTTGAAATAAAGTGGTTTTATATGTTTACTAAAACGCACTCTTGTATGACCTGACATTTATTAAATACAAAGATAATGGAAAAGAAATTAAAAACGTGGAGATTAGTTTGAAATTGAGGAAGTAGTAAAGTTTACTTTTGGTTTCGATAAAATGATTCTTGACCGGAAGTTGCGAATAGAAATCGTTATTGTAAATCATACTCTTGCACGGAAAGCTGATGTCGATAGTAAACTGCTGTTAACGTCTAGATTTAGACATGGTTATATTTCTTGAACCGAAAATTATTTCCGAATAAATTTTCAAAAAAGGTTTTGCACGTGTTGTACCAACCTCCCAACATGTCATAACTGTGGGGCACAGTGTTGTAGTTCTTAACAATCTGGCCTTTCACGCCAAAGGCCCGTTTTCGAATTAAAGTGGACACACTTCACATTTGTGACCTCGGTCCCAAACTATGTTGTGTCCTTGCTATGGCACTTTATCCACATTGTAGTCAGCCCACCAGCTGTTAAATGGGTACCTGAAAATGGGATCTACGGACCGCTTTTAGCACTAATTTTAACTGCTTTGAAAGTACACTTCCTTCAGGTGAATGATGTAGGTAGCGCTTTGAGCATGTATTAGTACGTGGAATAGGCGCCATATAAATATCCACATTATTATCATTATTATTATCATCAACTTGCACCATTCCCGTGGCTGGCTAAGTTAAGCCTTGAAACATTTCCCCAATTATCAAGTGCCTGCACTCCAGGCTGATGCGACGGCTCTCGATAGTTCAATAAAAGAACTTATACGAACTGCAACTTTTCACAGAAGAGGACGCTCAAAACCGAATTTTGGCTCCAAAAGCTGCAAGAGTTGAATTAGTAGAGAAGAGCGGTGCGAGAGATTATCTGACGGGTGACTTTGTTCTTGTATTGGAACATGTAACCTGTTTCCATTAAAATTCATGCGAAGACAACCATTTAGCAAAACAAGCCTTGCTCTCGTTTCTTCTTGTTACAGAATAGTATGTCAACTCGACTACAACTAGACTACAACTTACCAGAGCTATAGCTATGGCCCTCTGCCTTTGGTATAAAGGAATGATAAGTTACATTTATTTAATGGCAATGAAGGATTTGTTTTGTTTTACTTACCCAGTTTTTGTTTATTTGAAGTAGCGCTGGCAATAAGATGATAAAGCCTAAAGCGATCTTATTCACGCTAGATTCTCCATCAAGCTTAGTACTAGGATATATGAAAATATGGTTATATAAATAATACATTAACTATTTTAAATCTTAATATGACCTTGTCGTTTGTTTTAACATTTAGGAAATGGTTTACGCATTTTAATACCTTTTAATATGAGATAATATGTAATAATCTTAGACAATAATAGATGACAATTTCCTAAATGGAATAATGTAGAGAATTACTTAAAAGGAGAGTTAATAGATTTGAGGAAGATTAGGTCAAAGGGTTACAAATAGACACAACAATCGGATGCATTCAAATGTGCCTTAAAAATACGGAAGTTATCCGCCTTGACATATTAGAGTTGTACTGAATCAGGCGTTGTCAGGGTTTTCCCGGATAATTTACGCTCTTAAGGAGGTTGATGACTGTATGCTGTATGGTGAAGAACCCGTTTCCCTTATCTCAATATGAAGTGTCTAGAAATATTGTCTATGCTAAACTTCCTTATGTCATCAATTTCAATCTAATTTTCCTTGAGTTGAGTTGTTCCAATGAGATACACTTGATATGCTAACTTCGAGACATGAACTTTCGGTTTGAAGTCTGCAATTTGAAGGAACAACTTGAGATTTTCAAAGATTTTCGTGGAATGAATATAGAAATAATTTATGAACATTTATTTTTGATTGTGGAGCCTTCTGTCTTCTAATAAAATAACTTTGTTTATTTACATTTCGATTCCGCTTCAATGTGTATATCTTATGCCGTTAGCGTTTCGTTTTGCTGTGTAAAGAATATACGTTCATAGTACACGATTGATCTTTGGATAGATTGAAGTCATTGCATGCATGGTTTGAAATAAAGTACATGTACGTTTTCTAGACAAAGAGCCCAAGTAAAAATATCAGCTATGTTGAAGGTGTGTTCTCAATGCACTAGTGTATGTCTAGTCTACTCGATCACAGGACCCTTTTGTCCGTTGATATATTGGTATGAGTTTATTTGTTCAACTCAATCAAAAAAAAGTGTTCATTTTCATTTAGCATTCAATCTTTATGTGAAGTTAGCGATTGGGTAAGCACAATATATTTCATCCGTGCATTCAATGTTTTTATTTCGTTCGACTTTGTTAGCATTTAGCGTTTCAATGACGTCATGCGTTCACCTTCGCCAGGAAACAATGAATTAGTAATTGCGAGCTGTAACGTGAACATTCCCTTCCCATTGATTAAGGATTTGCTCGATTGTTGTCATCGTTACACATAAATAAGTAAGATATCAGTAGTAACATAAGTATTTTCTTAAAGAATTTCTTTTTGATACTCTTGATGAACAAGAAAAATAGAGTATGATACGTTTGAATGAAGAAATTTGAGAAGGAACAAAATATTGTCCTTGTTCAGTGTCTTAAAACGAAATCGATTGTTTTGGATTGTACCTTGCTACTAACCTTAGTACTAGGTGATCCGAATTTGTACGACCCCTCAGACATGGGCGTGACAAGCGTTTTCCCCAAAATCTTAAAACATCTCTTTCTCCAAATATTTTCTAACATCAAGACTAGATTTTTTATTGTCGTGTTGGGTGCACATTTAGGGTGACTTAAACTACTTCTTTTAAGAAGCTCATCTTTTCATCTTTGTAACATGGAGACTTAAGTTTTTAGATTTGGTCTTGAACCCCTTCCCCTTCAAATATGGGCGTGGCATTGTGTCCATCCTGGAATCTACTTAAGTCTATTCTCAAGACATCATCAATGCTTTTAATCTCAAATTTTGAAAATGTCATCTGAGTATGATTTAGACTAAGATGTGTAAATTTCAGTGTCTTATCCAAAAAAATGAGGGCGTAGCAGGGGTGCAAATTGAATGGTAGGAATGCAAACGAAATGGCTACGTCTTTGAAAAAGCATTGTTATTAGTTCAGTTTAATCATATTTTGGGGGTAATAAGGGTCCAAAAGCCCAAATTCATGCCTGAAGAACAAATGATATTCAAATTTAATCATATTATGAACTAGCAAGAAATTTAAAGAGTGCTTTTCCATTGTTACTTTGTAATGGACATTCGGTCAGAGCTGGAGATGTATATTGACTAATTGCTTATAAAGACACTCCTTGAGTTGTTGGAGTCATATATGCCAAACTAAATCAATGGTGTCATTTGATCGCGAAGTATCGACTGTTACCAAAAAGACACATTTTAAAGCTTAATGTTTTCTTACAGTGACTATATAAAGTAAGAACGTCGCATATTATGATCGAAAACCGGACAGTGGCGCGCGTCAAATAGTGAAACGTAGTTTTGGAGACTTATCTTAAATAGCCAGGAGGGCAATAAGGAGTTGATATCGTTTGGTAGGTTATATATCTAGTATCCATGTATGTTGGACGTGATATCTACACCTCTGTTCATTCATAAAGCTGTTTTTAGATTTTCATGGAAAACTAGTATTTGTCATATATATGTCTTTTGGACGAGAAAAGTTAAGTTGTTTTGATTTTATAACACCACATATGACATTTAGGTTCGTATCAAAGGTATATAATATGTTATGAAAATCATGGAGTGGCTCTTTAACGTTGTGTAACGAGAACAGGGGGATAGCAGGAGAGGGGATCAGGAGGAGATGGTTGGTTGTTTAATCTCAAACATTTTTAGTTATTCTAATGCATTATGGATTTGTAAAAGACATGTGTTAGTGTGTGGCTATATACGAGTCACCATGTGCCACTAGGGCAAATCAGTTGAATGCGGACATCTTGAGTAGACATTTCTTTACCACTATGTTTTGATTTGTGTATGTTTTGTAACGACTGTTTGTCATACCCCTGGTATTTATATCTATAGAGAGAGAATTTGTTTATTTTCGTCATCTCGCATTTATAAATAAGTCATACACATTTTGGTACAATATGAAAATGTACAAGCCGCCAAAAGGCTAAAAGACACAATGCAATAAATTCACATACAAATTTTGTAATGTACATGTTAATATAAAGGAAATGTTCGATTTAAGAAGTGTAGCTTAGTTTTGAAAAAATATAAGTTCAAACGAAAAATTCACAAACACTACTCTCAGGTATATATAGATGAATAAAAATTAATCTACAATAATATTATTTCATGTATATTTAATAATATATATATATATAATTTTTCCATGCACACGCTCCTGACCATATGTGGAGAAGCTGAATGGTGCATACAATGTCGATCTAAATGAATTTAGTTCGAACTTCTTATATTATGTTATGTTATTATGAATGACATGTATAATAGAAAAACTGTTCAACTAAATTAATTGAGATTGAAACTCTGTTTAACAGCTTCCAAAAAAATGCTTAGCTCTTGTCGAGACGTGCCTGTTATCAAGCCATAGCGTTTAGGACTTAAGTATACGACATTAAAGGTTTTCAGATTTATTCATAAAATTTTATAATCTTGAATAAGTCTGTGAGTCAGAGAGCAGTTTGATCTCAATCTCTCAACCTCCGGGACAAATTCATCATATTTCTCTGTCGACTATCATACTATTTATGTAGAGGAAGAAAGGCGAAATAATTTTATAACCTCTGATAAGATCAAGCCCTTCATTCAGGAAGGCGGTGTTATCTTGAATCATGTAAAAACCCGAATGCAAATTAGAAAACATATTTCCTTTGTTTATGAATACAGAAGTAATTTAAGAGTTCGGTACTTCTTTAAATTTTCGGATATCACTTCACTTTTCGTATGGGCATTAAAGTCCATTAAGGCGAGATCAATTCCACTTACAGCGCAAAGGAAATTGCTTCAATCAAAGACGTGTATAATAAGGTCTGTATATGTCCTTGCTTCAATGAAGGGTATTAAAGATATAGTTTTGCGATCCGTTAGGTCCTGCTGAGGACTTGAAGTGACACAGAGTATGTTTCAAAAGTTTTTTTTATCTCTAAATTAACAAAAGAAGGTTATTTTCCTGTAATCATCGATAATACAAAAACAGCCATATAGATGTTAACAAGTTAACATTAATATTAGATAAATGACCTGCTGAACACAACCAATCCATAGTTGTCTCTACGCCTAATGTAGATAACCTTTTAAATTTTCGTTTTTGTCATTGGCGCGCGCCAGTGTTCGGTTTTCGATCATACATTACAACTTTAACCTGATTACTGTCTCTTTATTCAACGGATAAGCTCCAAGATTAAATATTAAAAGATTAAAGATTATGTATAAACATCATTATATAATTTGAGATATTTGACTCCAATAACATACTCTGTGTCTCTTTAAACGCATATTCTACTGAATAACATGTAATAAGTCCATAAAATCGTTTATGTTATCAGTTTACAAGTTAGCTAGACTGGCATGTGTCTGATTGTTTGCTAGATGTAGTTGCTCAGACTTAACCCCTTCCGTGCTTAGTGCGGATGTACGTGTCGCGTCTATAACCATCACACAAGGATGGGTTAACGCTATTTGGACAAAAGCGTGTGTACAAGTGCCATTATGTATTGGGTCAAGTATGAGCTCGCTATCGCCTCTATTTGTTCTCCTATTCAGATCTGACAATAAACCAACGGAAACATATTTTCAAGAGCGTACCATTTCACAGGTGTAGAGATAAAGCCTTGATTTTGATAACTGAATATGTAATGTATGTCCGCGTCCGCGTCGCATATCTGATTTTTAAAAAGTGCGTTACGTATTTGCACTACTGGTCTCATTTGCGTATTATATTTTTGGCGGTACAGCAGTTGAACTGATGGTATGATAAGGATAATTACAATTGCTGAACGATTGAAATGATAATAATATGTGAACAACAGCTGTTATTTCGTTGAATAACTAAATTGTGTAAATTCCTTGATAAATGACATCCGACATTGTTATCGATGAAACTTCATTTGTGATATCAGTTTTATCATTTTTAAAAGGTTCTGTCGGTCTAGAAATGTCTTTTCCTGGCCTGTTACTCCCTGAAACAATCTATTTTTCGACTCTTACAATACTCATTTTTATCTGACACGTTTTTATAAATAAACATGCTGCTCGTGTACAATGGTCTGGACATCTGTACTATTCAGGCAATATTCATTCGATGCCATTGTGACAATACGATGGATAGAAAATAACAGTGTCCAATACATGTATATTGCTCTACCAACCTCTAATATCGACATCCATTTTGCTACTATAGATATGAAATACTATCAGTAACTGTGTTGACAAATACTTTTATAATCCAATATCATGTCAATATAAGTTTGAAAGGAAATACAAATAAAGCTCTGGAAATGATAATATCATCCCAATAAGTGTATATATATGGATAGAAATGTAATTGAATGTTTGAAGTATCTACCAATAACATTTATCGACGTGTGTTGTGTTGTAATAATCTTTCAGAAACATGCCAATAACATGTGGACGAACACGTGGATAATTCATCACATTCAGACCATTGTACATGTGGACGAACACGTGGATAATTCATCACATTCACACCATTAACATGTGGACGAACACGTGGATAATTCATCACATTCACACCATTGTACATGTTCAACATCTGGTTGAAATGAGACTCCTTTCAAGGTTTAATTTTACCAATACACAAGACAGTTGCCGAATTGCCTCGAATTGAGGCAGGCTGTCGAATGAACGTGTCGAAGGAGACAGCGTGCCTATGATGCCCCTGTTGATCAGATGACTTGATTAATCTCCCGTTAGAAAAGTAGATGATTGATTCACCTTTTACCGAAAATAAGCCATATGTTTATGTTCATGTATGAATGAATAACATCCACAAAGAGTTTGTCAAGATTGTATATTGGTATTTGTGACTGATGATCCATTTGGCAACCCCTATTATATCTAAGGTGAAAGCAAAACGGTCTCTCAATCTCATTGAAATCAGCCCGAAACTAATCGCTCGTACCTCGCTGCGTTTCTTGATTTCAATGAGATTGAACGGTCTCTAGGTCCACCTAACGGTTATGATTGCCTTGGCGAAAGTTTGAGGAGCGGGTATGTAATTCAGCTGTGCTCGCTTCTGCTCTGTCCTAATGATACGTCTCAACAGCCAATTCTTTTCACATTGATCGACACGGAACCAACATAATCGGTTAGTTCAAGAGTGGTAAGTTTGTGTACCAAAGCTTTATGGAATTTCAACACGTAAATCGCCCAAATAGTTGGAAAACCATGCAAGAATATATGTAATAAATTGTTTGTGGTGTAAATATTATTGAATAATCTAATGGGCTTTGTCGCACGACGATGCTCATTTAAACAGGTCTAAACTAAATCTAAATCAAATCTAAATTAAGTTCCTATCAATCATATTACTTCATTTGAAGTTGTGCACATTTAAACATATCTAGATAACCTATGACGCTATGAATATATAATCTAGATAATCTATAATATTTTCGTGAATCATGAAAAATAAAGTTTTAGTCCGTTCTGTTCCGATGCCCCGTAATTGAAATAGTATTAATATCCTCTCCATTCACCATTTTCTCTATTGCAGATAGTAAAGGTTCACTCCTCTTTAGAATATAGACGAATACAATTGAATGGAGAGTAATTTCGCTTTCACGAAATAAACTAACGCAAACAGGAAAAACTGGCCCTTTCACTAAGACGTTTTATCGCTGGGTGTAAGACGTGTATTGAATCAATATAAACGGGTGGCTGCTCACCGTCCGCTTACATTGTATTTCCCGTAACTTCACCTTTTGGCCTCGTCTCGCATGACCTTTGTCCTATGACCCTTTTAGCCAGACACTATTGTCCAAACATACCGTACGTGCGTACCAAATATTTACGCTGAATTGAGATTTCTTTTTATGCTTGTGAAGCAGGTAAGAATAATAAACGGACAAAGTGAGGTCCCTGTTTCATTCCATCGTTGTCGATTGCATTTTGCTTCTATGAATAAAGCTTATAAATACTTTGAAATTTATCAGAAATAGAAGATTGTTTTATCTTATACGCATTCGGGATAGCGCAGTGGTTAGCGTTTTCGGCTTCGTATGAAGAGGTCCGTGGTTTGAATCCCGATAGAGGCTCGGCAACCTTTTCTGCTGGAGAGAACTTTTCTACATGCAGAAAGGTTTGGGTGCAATGCTACGATGAATTTCAGCGCAGTACCACCCATGGTTCGCTAGTTTCAGCCGATGATCGCAGGTTTCACCGCAATGCATAGCCACAACGGTGTTGCGGGGTTTTCTCCCTGCAATAATACTAGCAGCCGTGATAGAAGTGATAACTCTTGAAAGCGGCGTTAAACTCCATATCACCTCACCTCTGCTACAAGTCCATGGACAGGGTCTTTGGTTAATGAAAAGCCATAATACAAAAACAGATAAGTTTTAAGGCTTTATAATCATAAAATTGCATACTTTGTGAATCATATCCAATCCCATGTCTTCTGGGCCAAGTAACCTTCATTTTATCGTATCCTTGCATAGGCAATGATAATTCAGCAAACCTTCGGGCCTAACTTTTATCAATTTCAAAGCTGTTTATATCAATTCGCAGCTCATCTATATCTGCCCATGCATCTCTGTGAACCCAGGTCACCCGACTATATTACTATACTCTGTCAATATCTGTATAGATCTTTAAGGGAGGATATTAAAATGTATATTTTACCTTTTAAATCTATTGGTTTCTAGTTTTTAATGTATATTTGCAGCAACATGGTATATTTTGCACCAGAAGAAAAATATATTTAATTGTTTTCAGCACATGTGTTAAAGGGACAATTTGACGGAAATACACATATTGCATTTTGCTTGTTCATGGTGAACATTAAAACAATAACTACCACAAGCCCACCTGTCTAAGTTCCTCAGCATCTAGAAGGATGTTTAGGAAGGATAGCGGACTGAATTATTCTCACCTCGTTATGTAGATACGTTCGTGTATGCAAGAGCAGTATAACTTACTTATCGAATTGTACAAGTCGTCAATACAGAACTTTGTACTTCATGATAGGCTTTATATCATATTTTCTGCACCTTATTCAGAAGAAACTAAGTTATACATAACTGCATATCAGAAATATGGTTGAAGTGACACTAGAGCACTAGGGGGGGTATATTTGTTTTTATCGCAATTCAGGGGATATCCTTGCAAGTGAATCGTGATGTCCCCCTGTCCATTTAAGTCATAACGTTCAGTCTCAAATTATCTCCTCCTATCTTTAGATAATGTTAAATAAATTATGATGTTAGGTTTGGCTCATTATATTAACAGTTTTTCGTTCGTTCGATTGAAGCCTTAAATTCATGTGAATATTATAGTTTACCTTTAAATACATATTTAGGTTAAAGAAAATGTTCACTTGCTATGAATTGAATCCGGCAATATTAAATCATATTGACATCCTTTTTCTATGTTCGTATTCATGATGGAAGTCTCCAGTAAAAGTAAATTGCATTGTTATAGATAATGTTTCACTCATGATTGCATTTCTTTTATCACGACTGCTGAATGTATTCACAATTGGTATTGTCGACATCATGTAAATAATGAGATATTTTGACCTGTTTCTGATGAGATTGGACATGAAGGCATCCTGCTATCTTTTAGTTACACGCCGTGATTGACTATTATTCTAGATGGCCGGTGCCCGGTGTGTGTGATACCATTATGTTAGACAGGTGTTGCGTGTACATTCCACGTGTTGTGTTCATTAGATAGTCAGTTTGGAGATAGAAGACAGGTGTTGTTTCTATACGCTAATATTCCTCACATTGAATAAAACAGACAGTTTATAGAGATGCTGAATGAAAGCAGCGTGACAGCGTGCTATACAATATGACGTGCTAATCAGGCATTTTTTATCATTGCGTTGTTTTCTCAACAAAAAAAGTTCAAACCATCTCGATATTCACTGTAAAACGACTTATTTTTACGCAGCGAAAATATTGCGAATTGATAACCAGAGCCAATTTTGCGACGTGCAATATTTGAAATATGTTGGAAATATATTGATCAGATTAGACTGGACAAAAGGGGATTGATAAGGATTTATATTCCCTATTAAACAGTGTGACAATGAAAATATAAAAGTTCTTCAACGTTTTTTCCATCATATGAACTATTTTATATTTAAACAATTTCAAATTCGGGTGGTCTTTTAAAGTTTTGTTTATTGTAGCATACACATTGTCCCCTTGTACTTTACAGATAATTTGCAATTTACCATAGGCGCCTTTATGAAATATACGGTTGTGGTTGAAGACATATGTCCGTACTCAATAAGTCCTTAACTTTCCAGCATTTTCTTCTTATGAAGACACACAACTTGTTTTTTATTCACGTCCTTATGGTAGTTGATAATTATTGTTTGAAAACAAATTAAAAGTAATTTACCTTCAGGGCTTAAGAAGTCTATAAGTTCGAGGTAACTGTCTTTTTGTCTGCACAATTAACTGCTGCACTTGCAAAAAAAGTTCTGACACTTGATGCTAAAAAAACATTTGACGTATTGATTACGAAAAGATGTTTAACCCTTTCTTTCTGTGATCGTTTATCTGAGATAAGGGTAAATCTGGCCCCCGGTATCCGAATCTCTATTAGAGGTAGGATAACCATAAGTGCCACACCTAAACCTTTGCTAACGACTTAGATATGCCCGAGCCTCGGAAATGTAGACCCCAGACTAAAATTACTCCTGGCTGTACTGTATTAACGGCTCCTCCTCCTCTATTCCAGACACGACGTGCTGCCGATCGTGATGGGAGGATCCCCCTCAGACTACCGGCGTGCTGCCCCCGTTCATTCCTTCATCCACGTGGACGACTTCGAGAGCCCCAAGGCTCTTGCAGAATATCTGCATCATCTGGACAAGAACGATGATCTTTATAACGAGTACTTTAAGTGGAAAGGAACCGGATCCTTCATAAACACATTTTTCTGGTGCAGGATCTGCAATATGCTTCATGACGTTGAAAACGCCCCGAAAAGTTCGTTCAGTGACGTAGAGAAATGGTGGCGAGGACCAAATGTGTGTATTGGGAAGGAATCCTGGAGAAATAAGTCAATGGAGCTTTCAAGATGAGTGAAATATTCAACGTTGATAACACTTTTCGTCTGTGATCATTCGTGATGCAAGATTATCTCCCCTGACAGAGTCGAATTGTGTCCCCGTACTAGACGTCGTCATGACGTCATTTGCAGAAATATGTCTGCCCAATGCCAATCCGTACTCTCAGATGCAATATTTTTATAACTATTTTCTAAAAATTAAGATTTTGTAAAAAAGGCAATGATTAGTGTTTATATTCGTATGTTGTAAAGAGGTTTAAAGCATGCTTGAGTATTATTTTAACTTGGTGTCAAGAAAAATAAGGTATACACATTTGGTTTTGACTCCTGAAAAGTGCTTGTTAAGTGCCGGTTTATCCGTTTCAATTTCTCAGCTCAAATGTCTCAACAAGGACCTATGGGATACGTCTACCTGGTTGTGATTCCGATATATTTTGTTGTTGCCTGCAAATATGTATGCTGTTTGACTGATGACTAGCAGTAGATCGTGGGCTAAACGTTCTGGTATAGGGAGGATACTATCTGACTGCCGGCTTCGAGGAATGCCATTTTGTTTTGTTTTTTGACATTCGTGAAATGATGAAAGGGCGAATCCCTCAAACCGATATCCAGATAGAACATTCTTATTAAACAATAAAAATATTTCAACAAATATCTCTGGACGTCAACATATGGTCCAAGTTGTAACGCGTATCTTGTGCCAGCCAAATATATAATGTAGAAAAATATCTAGCACTGTTATCAGTTTGATGACCTATTTGCCCGGTCGTATTCCAAACCACCTCGCTGATGATTTGTAAAGCCAATTTTTAATACTCGGGCTATTTCAGCCTCAATGTGATATATAAACCGTCACTTTAGGTCAAGGAAGGGCGTAGTTTTCTCGGCACATTACTCTAAAAGTATACCGTAGATAGTCAAAGATCGGCAGAAAGAAGTAATATGGAATTATAATATTTTTGTCTTTCAACATTTGTTAGATCTGAAGAATGCACGGACATCCACACAATACATTTTTAACAGCCATCAACTTTTACTGTCACGATCGTAAGGTAGATATAAAAAATATTAACACCTTTGAGAGAAAAAATATCTGTTTCTTACACACATTTTAATAATCTATACACACGATAAGGATAATTTGCAAGTATTTCACATTCCATCCCATTCCATTAACTGGCGATGGTTTTGCAAAGAAAAACTTGAATATCAAAGACGGGTTTCTTTGTTGAGACGTCAAAAGCCATTGATATGATTGACTAAATTGACAATGGGTTGATTGGATTGACAATTGATTTATTTTTGCTCAATATATGTTCAGATCCCAGCAGCCTAGATGAGGAATCTGATAAAAGAAGGGAGATAATTTCTTCAAAGGTATGAGTTGATAAACTTGATGATGAAATACGACAACATCGTTCACACCAGTTATCAGTTCCATGCTCAAAAGTGGTCCTGTTGTGTCCGAGGGTTGTATTTTCATCCATGTTTGTCATTCGGTTCTCTAGTTGAGTTTTCTGTTATATTTGTATGTTGTTGTGCTGTTACATTGATTCTCCATTATTGTAAATAATAAATGTACATACTCCCCTCATAACATGTATGGAGACAACTTGTTATACTTGTTTAGTTGCCATGGATACGATGAGCATCGTTACCATAGCAACGGATGAAACCCAGGTTCACTTTTGTCCGCGTTTCTGTAACTTTCGTTAGTATTGCATATGTTTACCTAATGGGTTCTATTTCAATACTGTTGTTGGCATTTGGTTAAGTTGAATTAAGGTTCCTTTCTGTTAATTAAAAACTCATCGCTACAAGTGAGATGAGGTTGCTTTTGTTTTGAGGTTTGCGGTAGTGGGATATCACGTTGTCAATTATTCAGAGGCCGTTATCCGAGATGGAACACAAATAATCAGGTTACCTGCCCTGCGTTCAGTGTACAAACCCACGCTGGACGCTCGCTAGCGCTCATGACATCCAATGCTAATGACTGAAAACTTGCGACGAACAACCGTATGCTGAACGCATGGAAGGGCTCGAAATCAAAGCTATCCAAAACGTCATCGCTGTCACAATACAAATACAAATTTTACTTCGTGATAAGAAGCTTTTTATCCGCGGTATCTATGACTTTTTGTTCTTAACACATTTGATAATTCCTAGACAGACAGAGACGAGAATCAAAGTTATCCAAAAGCGTGATTGCTATCACCGGTTTAATCAAACTAAACTCTAGAACTTAACGCCGTAGAACTTATTTAGCCCTTTGAAAAAGAACAATTACTGAATCAATTAAAGATATCAAATTGCTCCATCGTAGATGATATGAATTATATTTTTCTAATTATTAAGACTTGTGGTTGGGTCGTGGTCGGCTTATCTTTCTAGCACTAGGATCTTGATATTCGCGCTTAGCCTCCGAGACGCAAACCATTGCTAGCAAGTCGAAATGATAGATGTGCAAAACAACTCAAAGCTATTCATTAGGTTTGGAATAGGTATTCGTATTTTGGGTATGGGGGCTTCATCCTTCTAATTTCGACCGTGAAGAAATGTGCAGTTGAATTTTTATGTCACTTTTTGCATAATTATAATATATTTCACATGACGAATGTTTTTACATGTTCAATGCCATACTGGAAAAGATAAGTTAAGGATATATACATTGATAAATATACAAAACCAATCGAATATCTGTTACTAATTTTGTCCAGTACAAAATATCAAACAAACAATATTGTGCATGGTTATACCCTATATGGTGCCATTTGCCTCTCTAGAAAACACGCTCCACTTTTGTCTCAGGAACTAGTTTGGACTTGAAGATTAGTTTTTAGAAACTGCTCTCGGAGATGAAATATTCTCAGATCCATAGATGCTCATTGACAACCAACTCCCCCCACAAGGCAAAACTGGCGCTAGTCTTATTTACCATGCTGCAGTCCGTTTGAATTCGTTCTTTTAGTGCGCTGCTTTCATCGGGAATCTGATAGGAATATCGGGTATAGTAGCAGTACGCTATTGAGCGGATAAACAGTGCAGGGCGATATGCAGCGAGGCTCCAATTAGCCATTAATGCACACTGGAGTGATTACACCTTGCCGGGGAGTTCGGTTAAAGATAATTTACCTTGTTGACTAGGTTGTATCATTTGTTTTGTTGTAACAGTCAGAGTATAAACTTAATTCCGCACAATTTAGCAATAAGGGTATTTAGTTTCTGCTGTGTATGATTTGTTTCTGCTGTTGTTGACTGCTTGGCGAGTGTGAGAAGAATGCTTACCTATACTCCTCTGTTTTAATAAACCGTCCCATATTGGAATATTATATAGTGTTTTGTCTTTCTTCTATTTGCCTTCAGAACTTCGTGACCAGCAGGACGTGGGACGCAATAAGTCAGACTGAAGTTCATTTAACACTTGATTACCTTTCTCTACCTCAATGCATGCGTTAATATCCACGATTCTGGAAACACCTGTTACAAATATATTAAAATGGAGATTACATTTATTTCAAATATCATCGACAGTATGGCGACATGTTTGTGGGTATTTCATTTTGTTTGGTTATCAATTATGCGATTGTGAAAAACGGATGCAATATGGGTTTAATTGTGTCAGTACACTTAAGATTGCACTATTAATGGTGATTCCATTTCCGTTAAGCCTGGAACAACTAGACACTTAGTGAAGATACAAGTGGAAGCTATTAGGAATAGGAATTTAAAAGGATAATATTTGGGGTTTATACAAAACTATATATTCACTGTTGATCAAAATGGTTCCATACCCATAAGCCTGGGGGAATCTCAGCAACCAATGAACTGCCAAGTGCGAAGAAATAAATTGAATCTAATACACACAGATTACATATAATTTGGGTTTTTTTCAAGAAACAAGACAGATTATACAATGAAAAACTAGATACGCATGTACGTGATTAGTTATAAAATATGTCATCTATTAATAAAGCATGAACAAAAAACCGATTGGGAATAACAGAATATGCGGTTTTTCAATTCGCTTTACTATTCCCATTGTTTCAGCACAGAAATTCCTTTTCATTTCTTCATTTTTCTTTTCAAAATGGGAGGAGATCGTTGCAAAAATATGCTTATATTATCAGAAACATACATTGAAGCTAAATACAAATACAATTTTCATACATGATATGTTTTTTACATAAGTTTATTGAAATAATCCTTTGTTAATGGCCAAAAAATATTTCATAAAATGTTCCAAAATGAAGTTTATCTCTGAAGGGATGTAAATGCTTCACCACAGCTCCCTCTTGGAAATGTACAATACATCTTATAGAATGAAGCTTTCATTCGTACAAGTAGTATTTTTCAAATTATGAAAATAAATAATATCATCACAAATGTGAACCTTGGTCTTCTTTTGATAGTTTATTGATAAATGATATCAAACATTCTGACACCAAAGTCAAAATCCTTCACTAAAGTACATTTCATTTCAGCAAAAAATTCCAGTAATTTTGTACCTCTCATCAAATTGTTTTGATGATTTTGACATTAGAAAATACTCGGTGAAATTATCCCATATTTGATGTAGTGTCTCATCATAAATTTATTATTCAAATACATATCATTTTACAGTCTTGCTTACTTTTCTATCAAAATCGAGGTATTTATCAAACATATAAAAACATTATCGACACCAACAAGATTTTTCAGTATATAGCAGTATAACATCCGCATGATAAAGAGAGATATGATATATTGCAATATAGCACGTGAAAGAATTTTCTCCACGTTCACTAATTGAGAAAAGGAATATTCTTTAGCTTCAGGGAGGAAAGTTGAATCTTGCACTGTGGATGTGATGATTATTTTACGGGGGCTTCACATCGTGGACTTAGTAGTCAAAGATATAAACTCATCAATTCTCCACCCACATTGGAAGTTCCGTCATAATTCCCATAGGATTGCATGACGGAGCTACCTCTGTGGTGAGAGAAGGAAACTCAGTATCAAACTTTTCACTCTCGAAACTAGAATTATGAAAAATAGTGTAATTGAAGTTCGACTTTAATAATCACATTCGAGGTGTCTGAAATCTTAAATGATATTTTAACCTATAAATTCAAATTTGAAAAAAAATGAAAATAACGTGAACTTCCTAAAGGGGAAATGTCACGGGTGTCGCACAAAGAGCTAAAACTCAGCAGAAGTCACGCAAGGAATTTTTTTTTAAACTAGCGATGTCACAATACGAGAAAATGAACTATGCCACGATTCAAATTTTAGTATACATACATCCGAATGTAGTGAATACGGATCCAGAAACCCAGATGCTTATGCTTAAAATGCTCATTCAGAGTTTCTGTACATTGTCAAGTTGAAGGAAATATAAGATTATAGAAT
Organism: Phorcus lineatus; assembly: GCA_921293015.1. Lineage (NCBI taxonomy): Eukaryota > Metazoa > Mollusca > Gastropoda > Trochida > Trochidae > Phorcus > Phorcus lineatus. The sequence goes on from OV121096.1 coordinate 42,948,934, forward strand.
TTCACGAATTTGTTTGCTTCTATTGTGTTAAACTGTAGGTGACTCAACTTGCTCTATTGTTAGAAATAATGAATTAAGAACAGTAAATTCTACCTTTCCGCTGGAATGTCGGGTTTATAGTATCGTGAAACATATCGTGTTGAATTGTAGATGTTGGTGACACAAACACATAATTTAAAACTACATTCACATTTAAAAAATCTTTGCCAGACTACCTATCAGTTAAGGACTTCACTTATTTCATTATTTCACTTTCTTAAACATGATGCCAACGCTTTACGCTTATTACTGAACTGCAAGGCGTACCATTACATAAGAGGTTTAAAGGGAAATATAATAACTGTTTCAAACTAAATCAAAGTTTACAGATATTTTACCAAATGTATCAGGACTGCTCTCTCCAAGAGCTAAACAACCAGATGCTTAAAACTATGTACAGAGCCTTTCTTTTGTTCATCAGTTTATATATCTACGTGCACGTTCTTCAAGGTTTTGATAGGCGTGTCATTTGCATTTGCATAATCTTAAGTCGTATTACATTAGTGGGTCGTGGACATTAATATTTTGATGACGGAAAAGAGGAATTTCACGTGGAAGGGTGATTTCGTATTTCGTATATGGAATCTCGCTCTCTTTTTTAATCATGAGTGGCCGGGTATAGCTGTAATCACATACAACATATACCCATTTTGTTGACTTCCGTAAGGCGGTCGACTCCGTAATGGGAGAAGATCTGCTTTATGAAATGTATAACTATGGTGTAAGAGGTAAAATAGTCAATGATTAAAATCATGATATGTATTTTAATGTGACGTACGCTGTCAAAACACAATATGGGGTGACAGTACCAACTCAATTATCATTTGGTGTACAGCAAGGATGTGTCTGCACCCCTATCCTTTTCAACACAAATGTGAATAATATTAAAGACTATATTGAATCCGACAGCGACGATGCCCCTTTTTGGATTACCAAAACCTGACACATTAAGTAGTTGATGATAATGAGGTTTGAGAGTTTACAAGCGCTTCCAGCACAGCTGATTTCGCACTTGGGTCCGTTAGTAAAGTTCCGAAAATAACTAATTAGTCTTTGTAGACGACCTCGATCTCTCTTAAACAACAGTTATAATCTTCGATGGAACCAATGTACTCGTAGATCCAAATCAGGTAATTCGCGTTGTTAGTACGGCTATTGAGGTTATAGTGACTCATATACCTATCTTGGGGTAACTCTTCACAAAAATGGTACATACAAACTCGCTAATGAAGATCTAAAATGGAAAGAATGCGCGCATGGTTTCAGATCCGTCACAGTCTGATTCCAAAAACTCACTTCCGCCCTCACGTTATTCTCCTTTTCTACCACTGTCTCGTCGCATCTTTTACCGCCTAGCTACGGTTGAGAAGTGTGGGGCAGTGGCATGTCTAAATCTTCATTGGATCTCTTTCAAAATTGGAGTTAGCGGTTAAGAGAACAATAGATGGTTCGATGGATTTACTTCTTGACTGCAGGGTTGCGATGTTTCGGTGTCGATACTACCACTGTTAATAAGCAAGAGATCACTTGATGACGGTATTGTCGAGCTGTCGACATCGAAAAGTCGTAACTCTGCTATAAAGAAGTTGTAAATCCATAGAGGTTGTTCTCTATTCATCTTACCAACTTCTAAATGCTCATCAATGAAGTTGGAGTAAGCTGACATTCATGTACAAAACTATCCCCAGAGAAACTGCTCAGTCAATTCTTGAAGTACCAAAGCTCACCAGTAACATATATTGGATGCCCTAGCGAGCTTGGATTTTCTCCTATTTCCATAAATATACTTTCCAATTACCGAAGGCTATTAAATATGGACCAAAGCCGAATTACCAAGTTACGGTAGCCTATTTATTTAAACTAAGTTTGTGAAGTTACATATAAAGGAAATAAATCATCTAATTGTTGATCGAGGACTTACACCATCTTCCCAGTAGATTGCCGCCATTGTATGTAGCGTAACCAAAACGAAATTGAGACAGAGGTAAATCTTTTAATGCCCAGTGTCTTAAATTTGGAAAGCAGCGCTCGGAACTGAAGTCTTCAAATGTGGGCGTGTCAAAGAAAGAACTAAAACCCAACAGTCACGATACCTCTAAAACCACTAAATTGTTGTATGATATATATAGTAGCAGATTGGGGCTGGCGGTGTCATGATATACATATGTTTGCATAACTGTGTTAATTGCTTAAATCAATTGGGTTTTTTCTTTTGGTTTTCTTAAATTCACGGGAGATATTTATGCTATTGCATGGATATATATATATATATATCCATATCCCAATTTCCCATTATGTTTTTTTTCTGTGAAAATGAATGATCCTATATTAATTATCACTGCAGCATCTCCCCTTGCAGGGTTAATTTATCCACGTAAACAAAATAAACAATGCATTTGCAAATGTAAGTTAATCAACGTCAAATAAGTTTTCTAAATTTCATGAAATTTAAACATCTATTATTGAAAAACTAAAAGAAACTTGATTTGATGTTTTTGTCAGAACAGGAGACTCGATACCAGTGATTTGACGAATATCATGCTATCTGCTGCCGGTGCCCCGTTAGTATCTAGAGTTACCTCCCTTGCTATATATTTCCACTGTAAACATTACCAAAACAAGGATGTTAGAAGAAATTTCAAAGGCATCATTTAAAATCAACTGACCAGGTGTTCTAAAGGTAGGTAGAAAATAAATGAGGACTTATCAAATTCATTTGTACCTGGAAAGTTCGGAAAATACGATGGGATCTCTTTATGTTCTTACTTATAACGTCTTCATTGATCAGGGTCATATGTCATTCACGTGATAGTGAGTTAGGGGCCTAGTTGATATAAGAAATACTTCCTGTTTGCCATTAGCTATTGATTGATGTAACTTTTTTGAAAACTTTGTATCAAATCAAGGAGTCATGTCTTCTGCTTTCACTTAAATTTTGAAGAACCACTTTGTTATCAGGTAAGATGTTGGGGTTTTTTTGTTTATAGAGTTCATGCCTAAGCCAGTGACCCGAGTTACTCTATAACCAACCGTAGCAAAAATTTTGCAGTCTCCAGTCTCCAAATCTATATTTGCAAAAGGTGTAATAGATGAATTAACAAAATGCAGTGGTATCTAAAAAAAAGTTGTTTTACATGAACACTGATTTGAAATCTTGAGTGTTATTTGCTTTTTGGATTTAGAACTGACTGTAAATTGACAAATGATTCTCTCTTCATTAAAAATTGCCCATTCGGCTTGTACTTTTGTTTATGAATAGTTGGATAGTTAATGATGATACATCAACCTAAATTACATTTAATTTCCTGATGATAATATTACTTAATTGGTTCTTTTACAGATATTGATATAAATTTTAATTAATCGATGATAGGAACACCTCTGTTAAGCAGTGTTATTCGATTAAGGAAGCAGCTGCCGTTTTTGCTCTTCTGGCTGTAAGCACAATTTGAATATTGTCGGTATCATAATTCATGCGGATATAACTGCAAACTTGCATTTGATTCTTCCGGTCTTTTACAACACAAATTAACCATTTGTTAGCAGAAGTTAATTTTATTTTTTTTCCTCAATAAATACTAGTTTATGTCAAATAAATTATCTTAAAAATATCTAACTATTTAACCCAGTCATCCATAGTTGTAGAGCAAGTCATCAAGTATCAAACCAAAATCACTGGGGCCATTTTTGTGAGAAAACCTTTTAATCACTTAAGGAAATGGATTAGCATAGCTTAACAAATCAACTTACATTCATTTTCAAACTGCTCATTTTGAACTAAAAAAAATTGTCTTTCTATTGGAATCATTAATTTCTGTTTTTTTGGGAGATCACTTTAGTTATCTAACAAAACAGGCTACTGCCCCTTTAATTATGGCCAGTCAGCATGTCTTGTCTTGTCATCTCGTTTGTAGCACCAGTTAATGGCATTGTCAATCCTTTTTTCTTTGATAAATGTCTAGCTGTTCTTTGTCAAATCTAAAAGAGGAAAATAATGTAATAATAATATAATAATTGTAATAGTTTATTACAGTGTCATGTGTTACATATACAAATCATAAAATCTTTGGTCACAACATTAAAAATCACACCGGACCTCATAAGGTCGAAAAGACACCTTAAAATACATCAGATATAAAATACAAATAAACACAAGCGAATAATGAATGAGCAGCATGGTTAAAATATATTGTTAAGTAATCATGTAGTTTAATAAGGACATGTATAAACAATTTAACCTTGGTTGTTGCACACAAAAAAACCATGATAAAATTCTATATTTATAAGTCACCAAAACATGCATGATCTCAAACAAGAAAAATTAGATTTCTGTGACAACTAATTGAACAATATTAATAAAGGATAAGTAAGGAAATTATTAATATACATGCAGGGAGATTGTAATCTGATAACATGTTAACACAAGCATATGACTATGATGTTAGAAAGTTTCAACTAATGCACATGTGATATTCCTAATCAAATAACAATCAGATAACAGAGGAAGGATATAAAATAATTGTCACACAATGGCTTATCATTGTCAGATGTAATTGGTTTGACGGGTTAGGAAAATTGACTGTTTACAGTTTGCCATCAAATGGACGTCAATATTAGAAGAACGTGAGTAAACCGGATAAAAAAAAAAAATTTAATTTCATGACGCCTTTTAAAATTATTTTCGGCTTGTAGTTCTATTTTTCTTGTCTTTTTGATAATTTACATCATATTTGCAGATTCATTGCTTCTAGATTTAGTGTTTTTTTACTTAAATCTACATGTATATATGGCCTTCTTTTGCACTTAATGATAACATTGCTTTTGACTTATGCTTTTAGATTCTCTGCTTATCTGGCTCTACCTGTATCGGTATCACATGTTCTATCAAACATGAAGATTTAATTGGCTTTGGTATCTTGTATCACTGAGTAGATAGAATTATCTAGAATTAATGAGACTAAATGTTAAATTGATTTTGTTATGCATACAGTTTTTTAATACTAATATTGTATTTTTTCACTTAAGAGAGGTTATTTTATAGTTTTTTCAAAAAGGATAGTAGCATTTTGTTTTTTCTTTGTTTCTATACATGACCTGTCCTCATTGGAAATATATAGTTAATATCAGCCATGTTCTGCTCTGTGTCAATTGTACCACACTGAAATTCTGGGACAATCTAGAAACATAAATGATGCTGAAATTAAGGTTAGTATATGCCTTTAAGATTTTGCTATCTTGAAGGCTTTTAGTGAAGTCAAGCAATAAAAAGCTTGAATAGCTTGTGGAGTAATTGCCTGCCCTACACTTGAGTTGGCTGAAAGATTAGAGGGGTTTGATGCTGCGGTTTGTATAAAGATGATTCTGCTTCATAGCGATAACAGTCCCAGTTGGTACCCCTCAGATAACTGGGAAGAATCCATGGAAGGTAGAAGACGTTAATATTGATCTATGAAGTTCATGTCATATACTGTAACATGTGTTCCAGACCGCGTGTGAGCATGTATTCGCCACTGGGTTATCTCCCCATTCTGCTAGTGCTGTTGTCGGCTGGTACCTTCATTGTCTCCTACATCATCGCTGTCACCCGAGGAGATGTCACTGCCGGCTTCCCATACATCAGGTACACACCGTTTCTTGATATATCTTGTCTTTAATTCCATCCTTTCAACCATGTGAAACTGGTTTTTGTATAGCTTTGTATGATTTGTGATCTTATTTACTGAAAAAAATATTTCCCTTTCATTGTCAAGAGCATTTGACTACTAGAGAATCCTATTCATTTCATAAAATATTCTAAGTTATAGCTGAAAGAGACAGACTGTTTTCCCTCTGTTACTTCTTCTTAATAATTAGATTTTTAGATGTGGATGTACTCATGGCTGTGCGACCCTCAATGGTAAAACAATGCTTGGCAGGAGCACGTCTCAACTACAGAACTAGATACTTATCCTTTCTTATGCTGAAGTTGTGTAACGCTATAAACATCCTTTGGAAGGCAAATAACTGTATTTATAGACTTGTTAGAGGTTAGTAATGATAACAATGAATAACAATGTGTTTGTTTATATTGAAATACTTTATATTTCACTTACAATACCTTTCATTCTGTAACTTCTGTGCATGTATTTCATTCCACTATAATCTGGTAAACTGTTATATTTGAAATCCCTCACCGAAAAAAGTACATGAATTATATTGTTTCAGATAGTGTGATACCAAACATAACAAAGATACATTTGTTTACTTTCTAAATGGCATGCATCTGAAATATCCTGTTGCAGCGACACAGGAGCTGAGGTCCCTGAAAGTTGCATCTTCGGACAGTTCCTAAATATAGCAGCTTTTATTTGTAAGTTTTTTTACTGCATCTATTCGTCCTCTTCCCTTGGTGTCAACTATAGAAGCATCAGGGGCAGATCTAGCTAGGGGATCTTTGTGATAATCCAAGTAGTGATTGCATCCACCTCTCTTCTATATAAATCAAGCCCTTCACCCCCCCTTTCAAAATTTCGGGATCCCCCACTCATCTTTATAATTGTAGCTGAAAAGTGTGCCTTAGCCCTCTATTTTTCTTATTACAGATTGACCAATTGTTTTCATGTTCCAGCCTTCTGCACGATGTATGTCAGGTTCAAGGCAATCAACGCGATAGTGACGGGGGAAGATCGCTGGCTGACCAGGATGAACCGAGTCTCCATGGTGATGGGGATCATATCGAGTCTAGGGTGCTCCATGGTCGCAAACTTTCAGGTGGGTTACAGAGCTCTACAGGAGCAGCAGATTTGCATACATTGCTATATAAATCTTGATATAAGAAAGGGCATAAATTGCATATAAAAGATAACCAAAAATTTATGTTTGCACTTACAAAAGCATATTTACCCAACGCATATTCATGACGCATATGGTATAATTTCCTCCAAATCAAGTGTAAACATACAGAAGAATCAGAATCTGCTCTAAATATATGTATGTTATCCAAAACAAGCGCCAATGTGATTTCTTTTTTCCTTTCCTGTAGCTATCTTATACAGCTTATTCAACGTGTTTGAATTACAGTTTATAAAGATCAGAAGCAGATCAAAGTGCCTTAGAACCTTCATCTTTACAAATCTGTAGATAGCTCAATCCCAAATAAGGTGAAACAAGACTGCTTTGTTTGATTTGTGTTGTTTTATAGGCAGTTACGATAATGTGTAGCATCACCAAGAGGTTTATTTCCATTCATTCCAGGAAGGTACGATCGTGGAACCGGTGCACGTGACGGGTGCGGGGATGGTGTTTATCGGTGGTGTGATCTACGCCTTCCTTCAGACGGCCATCTCGTACCACATGTACCCCGAGTACAATGGGCTATACATCTGTCGGGTCAGACTCGCTGTGTGTCTCGCCTCACTCACTGCTCTCATCATCAGTATCCTTGACGATGTTGACATCACATTCTTGCGTAACATCAATAGACACGCGTAAATGTTTGTATTTCTCGGGCAGGGATTTGACTGATAATAAGTTTCAAGTGTTGTTAACAGTGGATACAAATATAATAGCTTACATATTAAAAATTAATATTATTGAGATAAAAACACATAAAACAGAGCTTGCAATGTTGATTGATGTTAACACATAAAGTTTTATCCTACCTCGTGTAAGGATGCCAATGATGAGTAATGAGTACTCTGATTGGTCCATGTGACCCTAAACAAATATCCATATACACCGTCACCCTAAGGGATGATAAATCCCTTATACCCGGCTACATGAGGAAAGCGTGCTTCCCCGTCAATCAAAGTCACGTGATCAGGTCATAGGTGTTGTTCATTTCTGTTTATCTTTTTAATGATACATTAAGACATTCGGCAAGATAAATTAAAATAAAGCGCTGGTAATGTTGATTGATGTTATCACATAAATAAATGTCCAAAATAGGTGTCTAAGTGGACTTCTGACATTATGTATCTGACTGTTGATATCCTTGACAAACTAAGCTATTGCCTCAGCTTCCGTTGCCTTATATGAGTGGAACAAAGTTCCCGAAACAAAGAAGAAGATACAATGGAGTGAGGGGGACCCGGTATGTATGAGGTTTTTTAGCATATGTAGTTATGAGATGGTAGTAACATCTTGATCTCATCTCATAAAGGTCAAATGGGCTTATTGCATGGCCCATTGTCCGGCATGCTTCTTGGATAAAATTTTCTCATTTTAGATTTCTCCTCCAAAACTGCTGGACCCCAAAGCTTAAATTTTGTGGGGATGTACCTTTCACCAAGGTCCCCAATTTGTAAAACTTGGAATAATGTTAGAGTAACACTTTCCTGACATGAATACTCAAATTTGTCAATTTGGTGTGGACTCCCCTTCAGGCAGGCTGTCCACCCTCAAATCTTCTTTTGTCTATTTTCAAGAAACAAAAAAGCCTGGTAATCTATTATTTTGAAATTATCAGCCCTTAATTCTAAAAGTACAGTATTCAATATGTGTTTTTGTTCACCAGGCAGTACATCAAGGTAGGGGATGGATAGTGCACTGATTAGAGTGTTCAGCTTCAGATCAAGAGGTCGGGTGCACTGCTGTTACTGACAACTCACATAAGACTGCTGTTAAAATGTAAAGGGTATCTTCATGGTAGAGCACATGTGCTACTCAACAATCCTCATCATTATGATGAAAAAATGGTATTTATGATACATGTATCTATGAAGTTTTATATTTTTGTTGTACGCAGGGCTGGACGGCCCACGTGACCAGTACAATTGGAGAGTGGGTGACGGCGCTTACGTTTCTCTCCTTCTTCTTCACATACGTGCGAGACTTCCAGAAGTTCCAACTGACAATCAAGACACAGCCGATGGTTCGTCACCTGGACGAGGAGCCGTATACAGACCGGGAGCCCGACGAGCGCACTCGCTTACTTCCTTGAGATAAAAAAGAAAAGAAAAAAACAAAAAATCTTATTCTTGGCTTCCATGAAATGTTTGCAAATCATACAGTAATAAGAGAAATATTTAGTTATATTTGGAAAAAAAATTGTCTCCAGTTGACAGGAAATAATAATCTCATCTTAATATGTTATGAAATAATTCATTTTTGCCTCTTCGTCGGGAAGTTCTTTCAATCATACAATGATTTGATAAAAATCTTGGACATCATCGGAAAATTATTTTTCATGTTCTCTCCAGCTCAGTGATATTCTCAAGTCTTTGTTGATCATGCATAACCAGAGAAAAACTTTGAATTTAAAAAATATAGAATATGTTTATTGTCATCTCTGATGATACATTTGTCATTCATTGATTAGTCATTAACTTCTTTGAACTCATGAAATTAAATATTTTAATATTGATATGAACTCAAAGGATATATTTATTTTTAAAATCATTGTCTCTTTGATGGAAGGCTTTTATAAATTCTCCAATCTACATCTTCATTCAAGATTCATCAGTTTGTGAATATTTTAAACATGTTTTTAATCAGTAAGGTTTAGATTAGAATCATGTCATGGTCCATAACATCTATAAAAGATAATGTACCGGTGATACCTGTCCTAACCAAATATTCATCTATGCTAACAGTGCTCATAAGAATGAGGTGTAGAAATTAAAATCCATCATCAGTCAGTGTGATTGGTCAACCTCTAAAAAAGTACTGGAATATCATCAATAAGTTGACTGTAGTGTGGTACATTGTGAATGTCGGAAACAGTTCTGTTACACCATTTTTTGTGGGTTTTTCATGAAAGTGAATTGAGACTTGATTCTGAGAAATGTTTCTTCTTCATTTATATTCCCATTCTCCTACGCATGATATGTTAGTGATTTTATTCCTCATATGTGATATTTCCTTGCACGGTTTGTAGAACCTCCTGTTCACTTCCTCTTTAAAGCATTTGTGAAACAGTTCATTCATCTCATCATTATAGTTTTTATCTGGGAACACAATTAGAAGAAATAAAGTCACTCTGGCACCAAGCTAAATAGATATGAATAGAATTGTGCTCTTGTTTAGGATACCGCTTTGAAGATGCGCCATACCTTCTACATTCCAAAACCGAGGAAGCTCTCCTTTGCCTCGTCCTGAAAGAGCTTCGAGGTGATTCTTGTGGAAACTCAATTAGAGGGACAATTCTGTCTATACATACATGTCATTAAGACATAAATATTTCAAAATGCATTTTAAGTATGTCTCTGAGTGTAGTATTTTGGTTGCTTTAGAGTGTTAAGTTTGACAAAGGATAGTGTTCAGTCATTGAGAAATGAAGCTATCAGCCTAATCACTATTCTACTTACTTTAGTACAGTTACAACTGCAGTACTTATTACACAGATTACCTTCAGCAGTATGGTAAGTGTTCAGCAGCTGTCACAAATATATATATGTGTATATTCCATTCTGCAATTCATCCATTTGTATGCTAAATCATAAGGAATTCTTGTTTTATATATATGGTTTTTCTGTGTTCAGTTATTGAATCATATCTTTATAAGAAATAGTGTAACAAGAGTGTCCTGTGTAAGGATGTGATAAATGTTAACGTGAACTGAATGAATGATACAGTCTGATTCAAAACGATTTTGTTCCCAGGAATAAAAATTTCTAAATATTTACTTTATCGGGATTTGAACTCGTTCTGTGTAGGGCTTTCCTCTTCACACGGTCTGGTCGCAGCTACATGATGTGCATGCACTTTCTGTTTGCAGTCTGTTTTATTGACAGCATGATTAGAAGCATAATAGAATTTGAACATGAATATAAAACACTTGTATCTATGTATTCATGATGTCAGTCAGTATCCTTATAATATATAGTTACTTCTGTTTGATGAATTTTCCCAAATTGATTGTGATCAAGAAGCTTTATGTTTGTTTGTTCCAAAGAAATTTCATTGAAATTGTTTGCTAGTCTGATAATTTGTTGCTACGAGGGTAAATCAAAAAGTTTGTAGAATGACATAAAAGGAAGATCAAAGTGATGTACAGGGTCACTAATCGTTTAAGAAAATTATCCCCGTCTCCCCTGAATCATGCCGAACTGTCCAAACATTTCTGTTTCTGGTCCCATCTTGCAGAAAGCTTGTTTTTCTGAAGAACCACAAGCACCATGTCGTGGACAGCGTCAACTTGAACATCACTGGTGGGGGTTCTTGTCTGACCACACCTAGCATCATCTTCAACATTCTGCCGGCCACTTTTAAGTTCATACTGTGGAGTATGTAAGGGAGTCATCACTCAATGTATGGACAATGTCTTCGTGGATTTACTGTGCAGACATTTCCTTTCCTGAACAAATATTTGATGACTGCACACTTTTCAACATCATTCAACCCTATGCACTTTGGGATGTGACACCTCGAAAATTACTGTATGGTGGTTGCAAAATATTGTCACTAACTTCAGATAAATTGCTTTCCAGGTTTATACTGCTTATTCTACAAACTTTTTTATTTGCACTTGTAGTCTGATAGTCTGTTTTTCTTGATGTTTATTTTTATGGATAGTTTGCAATTAATTATTAAATGGACGTGAATGGTGCAATCTTTATGATCAGTTTATGTTTATTTGTCAAAGATTTATATCTTCTGTGTGCTATTTAGAACAAAATCTGTAGAATTGATCATTATTTTGTGTGGTGCCTTAATCAAAACTTAGATATAATTGTGTTTTGTTTGCATAGAGGTACATTAAATACATGTATTTACCAATTGTTTTATCGTGTTACTCGGATGTAGGTCACCTCGGAGGGTCATGATTAGCTTTAACTGTGAAGTCAAAGTAAGCAAAATAAATTCTGACAAATGTTGGTGTAAATTTTAGTCACAATAAGATTGGAAAATTTAATCAGAAACTTACAACTTTTCAAATTTTCTTTTCACGCCAAAAATATCAATGACATGTTTCTTTTTATTCATCTACAAAGTTTGTTTGATTTTCATTTGGCTTCTAAGTGTTAAAAAAGTTAGGTCTATGACTCAGTGACGTTGAAACATACTTATAAACCCCTGGGCAAAACAATGATTTTGATATGTATGATTGCCGGTACATGTGACTTGTGATATATTTTATGAATAATGATTTCATTGACATTCCTAATCAGTTCAGTATTCCATTTTGTAGATAAGACACTCATGCAGTGTATGATTCAGTTATGTTTTGACAAGATTTACATTTAGTTGTCTCACCATTGAATATTTGAACTGTATTGTTGTTATAGGGTGATATAGGCTATATTGCTTATTTCACAATTCTTCTTTATCTCAGGTTATAAATTCCATCTGTTTCTTATTTGATTTTGTCAAACTTATGAATGTTGATATAGATACAGTCGTAAAAATTATCACTTAGTGATTTCTAGCTCATCCGTAAATGTATTTGTAAGTACCTGGGGTTAGTAATCTCTGATACAAAAGAGATGCAAAATGCAAATTGACTTTACAAAAACTGAAAACGTTTTTACAAATTTATAATGTATAAACAATCAGAATAATTTGACAAGGAAGCGTACAGTAGGAAGGGTAAACATTTGAGAAATGTGTTTTTCATAAAGGATAAATAATATGAATCATTCTTACAAACATATATAGTCTTCAGTGACAATATTAATGATTGTTTAGTATCATTTATCCAGGAAAAAAAACAATATCATGTTATAATATTATCCTCAGATAATTCATTTAAATAATTTAAGAGTATTGTAAAAGATATGTGTTTTAGGAATCTCCCATCATTCATTGTTTTTAGTTTGTAAAGTCATTTTTAATGGAACCCTGGGAAATAATTGGTCATTTGATTTGACAAATTTGTACTATGTGAACAGAATGTGAATGTCAACAAATACAATATACTTCATGGATTTCCTCATGTGTGTATGTACATGTGTAACAAGAATGATATGGACATTTAAGAAACTCAAGTTGTGAAATAAATGATTATAATTAAAGTTACCTTGTCATGTCATGTCATGCTCTGTCAATTCATGTCATGTTATGTTATGTCAAGTTGTGCCCTGAAAGACAGCAAGGAAGAAGGCGTCAACACATTCCAACATTATCTAAATATGTTCAATGCATATATATTCTTTGTGTACCTTCCCCATGTACCTTCCTCATGTACCCTACCCTTGTACATTCCTCATGTACCTTCCTTGTCTATCTCCTCATGTACCTTCTTTGTGTACCTTCCTTGTGTACCTTCCTCATCTACCTTCCATATGTACCTTTGCCATGTACTTTTTCCTTGTAACTTCCTCATGTACCTTCATTGTGTACCTTCCTCATATACCTTTTCAATGTACCTTCCTCATGTACCTTTGCCATGTACCTTCCTAATGTAACTTCTCATGTACCTTCTCATGTACCTTCCTTGTGTACCTTCAATATGTACTTTCCTCATATACATTTCTCATGTACCTACTCCATTTGCCTTCCTCATGTACCTCCCAATGTACATCCTGATGTACCTTCCTTGTGTATGTTCTCCATGTACCTTCCTCTCGTACCTTCCCCATCCGCCTCCTCCTACCTCCTCACGTACATTCCCAATGTATCTTCCTTTTGTACCTTCCTCATGTACATTCTAATGTACCTTCCTTGTGTACCTTCTAATGTACCTTTCTCATATACCTCATGTACCGTCACATGTAACTTCCTTGTGTACCTTTCTCATGTACCATCCTTATTTACCTTCTTCCTGTACATTTCTCACATAGGTCACATACATTCCTCGTGTACCTCTTTGTACCTCTTCGTGAACCTCTTCATGTACCTTCTCCATGTAACTTCCTCCTGTACCTTCCTCATGTACACGTCTCATGTACCTTCGGACAGATTCTTTAGCTTATGGGATTGTGATTTTTAATTTGGTGACCCCTAATACTTTTGGTTCGCATAGCCCACAATCTAAGAACGTTCTCCACCTCCTTGTCGAAAAGCAAAAGAAAAAGAGAGTTAAAACGGCGTGTAGGGACTCCTCAGGTGATAGGGATTATAGTTAATTGATTTGGTGATCCTGTGGAAGCCCAAGTAACAGAGCCAATGGCTCTTAATATGGATAACAGTCGACTTCAAAATCAAACATACATTATAATAGGTAAAGTAGGTGTAGTACATAATATCAATGAAATGAATGCCTGATAATACCTAAAATGAAAAATCAAATCATATTTTTTTCAAAGCAGTAATAAAGTAGTAATCGTTATAATAAAATAATTTTTGGTAATCTTAAAAGCTTTCAAGTTTTTAAATCATGAGTAGGGGTAATATTGTCAAAACGCTATTTGAAACGAAACTACTATCTAAGATGAAAAGAACGGACAAAGCCTACACAATCATGCGAATTGGTCCCTCAATAAGTTCCTCAATAAAAACTAATATTAAACATAAAAATGGCTTAAAATGTCCCGAAATGAAATCATACAGATGATTCCCATATGAATATAGATGGAATTCTACTTCTAATGCTATGTGGCAAGCAGCTGCATATTTGAGTTTTTATTATATTAAGTCGTGACTGCCATCGTGTCGAAGGAGAAGTTTTTGAAATGCAAGAACTATGTTAAAATTTGCTTAATTCAATTTTCTGCATTCAATATCCCTTCTTAATTTTGTCATTTTGCTTTTTAAATTTCACGGTTTGTAATTCAATTTCTTTAAATAGACATTTTTTATTAGTTTTTAACCATTACCAAAAAAAGTAATAAAAAATGATTGTTGAAAACAATCTTTAAAATCTGGCATTTTATGAGGATCCGCAATGAAGAAATGAAATCCTCTAGGAACTATCATTTTTTGCTAACCAAGATTCAGGAATACCATAGAGCATGCAACATGAATTTAAAAGTACAGCCCTGTTATACCAATCATGCCAAATCCATCTGGAAAATAGAATTCACTCGGTTATTAGTGTGAAACGTAATATCACTTGTTCAATTTTAGCTAGAAGAAAATAATTCGACTATCTTATCATTATCATAAATAACGTCTTCCCAAGCATGGAATATTCTTACGCCAGCCCCGATGACTTGCTAAGATATGCCTTGCCGCATTTCCCGTACTTTTCTGTGCTTGCCGCTAAGGCTGCTGCGACGGATCGCGTTAGTCAAATCCATGAGAATTGCAACTTTTCTCATTTTAACACGAATTTTGACTGGTTCTTAGTAAGTATTGAATTATACAGTGTTAGAGACTGATGCAATTGAAAGCCGTGCGGGGAAGATGCATAAAAAGTTTAGAAATATTGTTTGATGTAGTGTCCTATATTTCGTGTGAACTGTTAAGATTTGTGGGTCAAACATTTTATTTGTTTTGGTAAACATGTCTGCACGGTCTGCAGGGTGACATTTTCATTATTTTATAACATCTACACACATACGTATATAACAGAGAATAGATAAATCATTGAATACATCTGTGTTAGAAAAGTAAATAGCTTTGAATTATCGGATAATTCATGTACATTACGGGTCACATTTCAATATAAGAACCGAATTGATTTAAATGACCGAACACATACCTTAATTATCAATGCAAGACAAGTAACAATCTCATTGAAATGAATTCTAAATGCTCCACTACATAACGTAGGGCAGCAATTTTAGGTATTATTTTAATGAGATTGGACAAGTAAAACACTTTGACCAGTCCTCCGCTTGTCCCCAGGGATGCTGGGATAGCTAACAGGGCCTCTGCCAGAGACTGGCAAGGTTGTCGACTCAAATAGTTGAAAATGGCACAGAAGGATTTGAGTGTTCACAGAAGCAATAAAAGTTGTGTACCGAACAGTTTCACCTTGAAATATGATGCAAACCCAATTTTAGATGGTAAAACGCTTGTGGTTTGATCAATTTAGTCGAATTAAGACACAAATCTAATATGAGTAAATATTGTCAGATATAATAGAATTCACCACCATTAACACACGTTTGACAAATCATTTGATTTGGTAAGAAAAAGAAAAAAAAATAAGTTTTATATATGTTTTTCATTGCCAAGGCAATTTCAAAGAAATTCAGCAACATGTTATACATGTATAATGTCAACGTTTTGTTCCATCTGAAAGTAAAGTATCTTTATAAATTTCTTCATATCAAATATCTAAGTATCATGATATAGATTGAATACACTTTTGTGCTAACTAATATGTGAGGAGTTTTGTCCGTATAGAGGTTTCCTATATTCACAAACTTACATATCATAATAGTCTAAGTCGCCATGTCAGTAAACCCTCCTCAAACAAGCCAAAAGTAACGAACAATTCATCTCTTTATTCCACCATTTACTTCTGTACATTAATGTCATTAAACAATGTATACGCCTCGTTGAAGATTAGATACCATCAATAATTTTATCAAAATAAACGTAGCATAACGTAGTGATGCATTTTAGATTTCATTTAATGAGACTGATATAATTAAAAATCCTCTTCTTTATTTCATACGTAGGCAATAGGCCCAAAGACATATTGAGAAACATATTTTGCAATGCAATTTACAAAAAGTGGTTTTGTAAGAAATGAGGACTGAAATATGTCACATATAAAATGACGAAAAATAATTCTAAACAGCTACTGACGTTTAGTAACATATTCTACTTTGTTATTTTCATCTTGATTCAGTAGGGTTTTTTATTCTTCAGAGTCATGATTGAGATAAAGTGTATTGCTTCGGTCTGTAAGAACCTTATAAATCATGGCATACCTATTTCAAATTGGGGGGATGAAATATGTTTGACGAATAGCTGCGTAGGCATGACATAAAAAAGGTGGAATTCGTTTTCAATACCCGAGTTACATAAGAAGCAAAAAATTACTTTTGTCTTCCCTTTGTTCCATATTTTATATGAAAAACATTGCAAACAAGTGTTCTACTATCCCAGTTCAGAAGATCACATCCCTTCATACAGCAATGTTTATTTAAGTTATCGCATCTCATACGTAATTTAAAATTATGTTCTTGTGTTCCAATTTGTTAGCCAAACATGAGACATAAGAACAGCTATTCCGAAATTAAACAATGAAACTTTGAAATTGATATGAAACGAAACATGTGGTATGCAAATGTTGAGAAGCCTGGCTTGGTTACCTCCCTTTTCAAGTGGCAGATAACTCTTGATTGCGGAAATTATCATACGCCTCTCCGTTCTGACTCTATTTTGATGTCATATTTGTGCTAAATTCCAAAATAAGTAGGTTGACACCTTACCTTTGTCAGGTGAGCATTTTTAATACTAACAACTTGCTTCTTAATACCCTCGTAATTAATTAAGATAAGGCTTCAGACTCGTTCCTGCATCTTTGCAAAATTCGTCTGCAACTTCAGTGAGATCCTTTAAACATTCATTAATAATAACATTATTATTTCTTCATCCATATTATATATCTGATGACAGACTCTTATTCAAATTAAAAATACTAACAGCCAAATTAATTTTTCTAAGTCATTTCACTGCATTTTGGGGGCGCAAATAAGTGTTCATTTCATTTTAGTCCTTGCATTTCGGAAAGACATTTGTCTTAGTCCTAGGATATCTTTCTTGTAGACTATCTTTTTAAACCTTTGATGACTCATAAAAAAGTTTTTATGGTTAGTTTCTCTAGCATAAGGGTTGGTAACATGTTGCGTCTTGTAAAGTGTAGATATCAGGCCATAGACCACAATTATTTCCAAGTAGTTCTATCACCATTGTATTTCCAACACAGCCACTTCCCTATATCTGGTAGGCCATTGAGCTTTTGCACACTGACTAACCTGCCATAGAGCACTTTTCAGTCAAAAATTGAGCACACATTTTGCGGCTCCGAAGACCGGTAGACAGGGTAAACAAATATCACCCTAATGTCAAGGCCGTCAGTCAGACTCGGCCTTCAACTTGGGGTCAGATCGCCGGCTCACTACAGCACCATAACAGTGAAATTAAAATCCAGAAAAAATCACACACACACTACAGCATTAGACCTTTCATTTCCACCATCACATGTTACAAAATAAAAATTACAAGTCATTGAAAAAAATTCTCAACTAGGGACTACTTTGTCTCTGAATTGCTTCCGGGTTGTATAAAAGTTAGGCTTGGAATTGTGGGCTGTGGCCAGATACTTCCTTATTGACTGTAAGGGAAATAACATCAGGGTTCATGTTTTCATTGCGATAACCTAGGACAAAATATATCACTCCTTCATTGTCATAAGCAGTACCTAGACATCACAGCCAAAGATGTTTCCAAATTGGCTGTTGGTGGTAATCCACCTATTCTTTGAAGTCTATTTTAGTGTTTTCTTCTATTACTTTAGTAATAATCAGAATATCATATTAATGCCCATGACATTTATTATTTTAAAGACACTTGTGTCGTATTTTCAGTATATACCTTAATTAGGAAATACTTATGTCTTGGACGCTCAGTTTCATGAGATATCCTCTTCTATGCATTGATCTTCAAGTTAAATCATTCTGTTTTGTCAACAGATCAGCCAGGATGGCATCAATATTAGACCAGTATGAAGAGGAATCTGCAAGGGCGGCTTCAGGAATCAGACATTCCCCCGCACAGAATCTACAGGAACCAGTCAGTTTATTGATATAGTTCTTGTCACAAAAGAGAATAGTATTAAATGAAGTATTTTGAAATTGTCATATTAATGTATCTGCAGGAATCTGTTGATTGTGTTTTTTGTAATAAGTTAGACATGGAGGTGTAAGAAATCATTTACATTATCCCCAAAAGATACATGTATGGAACTATGTAATTTATTTTGTTTGTGTTCTTGTAATAAAGTTTCTCAGTGTAACAAATACATTAAGATTTATTTTATTAAAGATCCTTTCTCTGACATTCATTGCACCAAGTAAAATGTGGATGATTCTATAACTCTTTCTGGCTATGATCTCTGCTACAGATTGGAATTGGATTTATTGATGCAAGACTGGAGACAGAGTTGCCAATCTTCAACAAGAAAAAAGTAAATTTCAAGTGAGTAATTTTCTAAAATGAATTGACGGTTGTTTAGTTTAAAGATCCCCTGCAAACCTGATATTTGTCACTGTGGTTTCTTTCATACAACAGATTTTAACAGACTATACAATGATATATATTTCACTGTAGGAGAGACTTTTTTAAGTTTGATAATTTATTTTCAAAGCAAGTCTATAGATGAACTATTTATGAATATTTTTCTAAACGCTGTATATGCATGATCAGGCCCCCGGACGCCATCACGCACCTGGCGGTGTGCAACAACTTCTTGGTGATGGCCATGAGCTCCAACATCCTCCTTAGACTGGACCTTGAGCATCCTGACAGTCCAGATGGTGAGAGTAGCTGTACACAATACCTACATGTATTATTCCTTCCTTTCATGAAAGGATTTTATATATTACTATATAGATATTTTTGTATTGTCTGTTCTGATCAGAGAATAAACTAGGGTTAAAAAGTCTGTCCTATTTGCAATTGGTCTGCCATGTATTTTGTTGGGAGGGGGACTGATGGGAAGGAGGGGCTGTACTTTTACTAATTTTATGAAAATTTAATGAAAATAAACTATATTTATGGACACAATATCCTCACATGTACATTATGATTTACAACAAGACTAATCAACAATGCTTTGTAATGCTGTAGCAAGGCTCTTCACACTCTTAGTGCCGATAAATGGCTTCACTTTTCATTGTTTGTTTTTTCAACTGAGGATGCGCTCCTATCTATCAAGTTGTCAAATCTTAATCAACCAAAATTTTACCCTGAGCAACATGTGCCATCTGTATTACATAATTGTAAATAATGATTATAAGCATACAACACTATTCTATATGGATATACAGGAATGTCCCCTTGAATTTGGTTTCCAAAAAAAATACCCAGAAAGAACTGTCCTTTTACAAGATGATTCATGATGATAAGTTCAAAATATGTGATTTGAACCTGTCATTCCACACATCCTGAATTTAAGACTGTAAAGATATACATTTATACATATAACAAGGCGATTTGAAGTCACTTTCAGTCACTGAAGGCTCTTTCATGAGAATTAAACCTTTTTGCATCAATTCTATTTTGATGGCATGATAAACACTGGATACTGCGTCCTGCTATTTCAGCATATTGGTATCAGCAAAGCTTCCATGATATGTTACTGAAATACCTCATGTTGCCAATAATCAGTGGATGAATGTCCAATATTAAAGCAATCCTCTCAGTGATAAGATAGGAAGACAGCTAACAGTCCACATACAATTGATAGCTATGAGTAACCAATCAGTAGCACTACAAGGCTAATTCTCAGGGGACAGGCAGGATCTAAATAAATATGTTCTTGTTGTAGAGGTTGAGATCCCACGTGCAGTGGACGACAAGGTTCACAAGATCTTCCTCGACCCGACGGGGAAACACCTGATAGTCAGCATGAAGTGTGGGGACAGCTACTACCTCTCTCGCAACTCAAAGAAATCTAAACCCATTGCTAAAATAAAGGTATCCAACATCATTTATAGTCAGCAACATTTCTCAATTAACAAAACTCTTAAATGAGAGTTTGTATCTATAAGTCAATTTAAATTTTTTTCCCTAGGAGAAATATTAAGCCAAATTACTGCTGACTCAAAAATCACCTTTGCAGATAATACTAATAATAATATGATATGTTTTTTGTGTTTATGTGCTAGTGCCAATAAGAGGAGAAATGACTCTCCTTGTATGATAAGCTGATTTATCATAATTCTTTGTTTGTCTTCAGGGTCACCTTATAGACTCGGTGGGATGGAATTGGCAAAATGCAAATGACGCAACTACGAGTGCAATACTGCTTGGGACAAGCAAAGGTACTTGATAGGTTTATCACTTTAGAGTTCAGAGTTTCAAAGTAAAGATGAAGTTAGTTCTAAGTAATAAAGACTAATTAAAACATAGAATTGGATATTTATAGAATGCTTTATTATTATCTTAATGCTGAACACATAAATTTGGGATTTGAGAATATGAGATTTGCTTATCAGATACTTGATAGTCCTGTGGAGCAGTACTCTGATCAGTGATAGGTTTCATCTGATTTTAATGAGATTGCTCTACTAATCATTTCCCATAAAGGAACTTTATTCTATAAATGTTTTGTCTCTCTGTAGGTCTCATCTATGAAACTGAGCTAACAGCCAATGAAGACAACAGATTCTTCCAGGGAAGTCTAGATCAGTATCTCAAACAGGTAGGTTACCATAGCAACCAGAAATAATTTTAGGTTTCTTTTTGAAGTAGTTACTACAATTCATGTGTTCTTATTATCTCCTGATTATGTTTATTATAGTTAGCAGTTTATTTTCCAGATTTTCACTAAATGAAAGATCCTTTCTTCCTTATCCGTATAACTTACTTTTACTAATGTGACACTGCTAGATAAATGAATATGATGTATTTTATTCAGTTAAAGCTTGCCACAAAACCAGTTGAGGTAAGATTGTGGCTTCCTTGTTGTAAAAAGATGTCCAGTTTCATATGTATTCTTTCAATAATTTACAGCAATACCGTTTTGTTGTTTGTTTGAAAGAGCTTTAACTATTATTTAACAAATCACCCGTCAGATTCTTTGTTTATTTTAGTTTTAAAGTGCCATCTATGTGGCTTTAAATGCTATATGAAACTTTTTTGTCTTTTGATCTTCATATGAGTTTTTGCTCTTTGTTATTTCAGTTTTGCTGTATGGAAATGATTTGCAGTTGTATCTATGTGTATTATTTTTCAGTCTTTCATGTTTTGAACACTTCTCACTAAAATTTGGGGATAGAAACATACAAGAAATGGCTAAATGCATGTAATTTATTATCAAAAGTTTGAAATTTTTATCATCATCTCTGAAGGAAAATGACTTCTAGTTTTTCTATCATAATCACTTTTGACAAGATGTTTCCTATCCTATTATTTTTATCTGTAAATGGTAAAATCACTCTGTAATGTAACTGTAGTTGAAATCTCAGGGCTCCAGATAAGATGCGTATCTGCGTAAAATACGCACAGGTAATTCAGATATACGCATTAAAAATGAAATCAATGAGTGACAGATACACAGAACTTTCCCAGAATACGAGTCACATATTTGTTTACAGGAGTAATCATGACATGTCAAAATAAAGTTTCATTTTTATATGCTTTATCTTTACATCTCGAATGGTAGTCAACTTGATGCCAACCTGCATGAAAACAAAGATTACCGATATTATATTTCGTCAAAGAGAAATCACTTGTATATTTACAGATTAAACGTGTGGAAAATATAATCAACGACTTACATCGACAAAGATGCTAACTTGGAATGAGGATCTGAAAATGATAAACCTTGAAATACTCCTAGTTTTTTTCATGTGGTAATTTTACTCCTCAATTTATATTTTGAGGAGTGAAATACCCCTGTGTCCAAATAATTATCTGGAGCCCTGAATCTGTAGACTGGACAATGTTATCTATTGTTGTAGTTGTGTAACCTGGGCAAGGAGAAAGCACAGCCGGTGACCAGTCTTCAGTTTGACCGCATGCCCTCCTCTACCTTGACGGAGTACAGATACTACATTCTGGCAACAACACCAGGGTAATGCATCAACCTTATTCTTCTTCTGCTTGGGTTACTTTTCATTTTCGCAATGTCTGACTGTTTTGTGTAATATCTATCAGCCAGTGTTGGTTACATTGTTATATCAATTAACATCATCAATATCAATTAGAATCAGATAGTTTAATCTTCACCTGCAATATTGTACGAAAGCCTGCTTTCTGCCAGTTGTGAATCTTGAAATCTTCGAATGGAGGAAGATTTAAGAATCCTGTTAATTTGCCTCTAAGACAGGTCACTTGATATTACTTGCTCAGAGATTATTGATTAAGTGGTTTTCTTAGCAATTATCATGCTTATTTCTTCAGGGTATTATGGTTACACTTGAGTTTCATTCAAACATTTAAAACTTCAGTATTATTATTATGTAAACCAGATATGCAAGACATAAATCACAAGTGTACCGACAATCAATAGCTTTATTTATGTCCAAACAACATATAAAGAGCATATCGCTATGTAACATAAAAGATGTCTGAAATAAACTTCTTTATATTTTATGTCTTGTTTGTGCAGTCGACTGTATCAGTTTATTGGGACGGTGTCTACCTCTGCCGAGCCTCCGATGTTCTACTCCTTGTTTCAACAATATGAGAGTGGAGTTGGTGAGTTCACAATCACCCCTTCAATTATTTCAATACTTCTGTTTTTCGCGTTTGATCCTTTGAATTGGGTTTGTGAATATTTCAGACCCTAGTATCGCAGTAAATAAAGTGGTTTAAGTTAAAAAGATTAGAGTTTATGGTGATCATAACTTATCTGTTTTGTGTTTTACCTCTATACTTCCTCTTTACTGAGTCCTGAGATCTTTCACTGCAGAAAGTATTCTGTGTAGGATATGCTCAGAAAAAGACTCAATTAGTTTGGCACAAGAGACTCGTCCAATTCATAAAGGCCCAGGACAAGCCCAAGTACCAAACAAATGGAGTCTTTGAGGACCATATCAAACTTAACACAAATCACTTCCAACTATTGGAGGTTGCTACCCACTGCCATATTTATGATAACTTAGTGTCAAAACACATCTAATTCAATAAGAAATCTTCCTATTTTGCTTTCAAGTATATAAGATGTTAATCATATTACTAATTTAATGTGTTTACCATAAAAGATTAGTAACCCTTGTATGTACTATCGGAGGTTGGAACTTACTTGATAACTATTGGAGGGTATCTCTACTCTATTATGTCTATTGGGGACAATGTAGGGGCAAGATCGACCTAATGTTTACACAACTTTGTTTTAACAATGGCTCTGTCATGTTACAGAAACACTACAGTTTCTTGAGCTGCCAGGAGACTTCGGTTACAGTGAACTCAAACTTTACTTCCCAAAGTTCAGACAACAAGCCACAAAGTTTGCGTGGATGACAGGTTAAATTTATACATTTTTGGGAAAACATTGTCAATTAAAGTTAAATTTATGTTTATGATGTGATAAAACTACAAACATATAGTGATAAAGCTTTCCTATGTTGAGTATGTTACTTCCCATCTTGGCATTAAACGCTAATAATACGTGTTTTTTTACAAATCTTCAGTTTTTCCCTAAAACCATTTGATAAAAGTTGTTGAGAAATAACAAAGCTCAAACTTTCTTTATATCAAAGCGTGTTCAGTCTCTTGAACGAAGGACAAGAGTTTTTTCCTTTGTACATACCCGTCCATATCAGCGCATCAATGTCTGCTCGTGTTGAGTTATCACTGGATTTCTTTAATAGTATCAGTGTGGTTTGTTTGCAGGTCCTGGTATTTACTATGGAGACATCGATACCTCCGGCACAGCAGGACCCAACTCTGTGCTCTCTAATGCAAAACTCATGCCGTATCCTTTACATGTCTAGTTACTTGTCACAACCTTGCTATTATGAGTCTTTTCCACATATGCCAAATTTTGTTGTTGCAAACCGCATCTTGAAGTCAAACAAATTCTCATTGTGAATTTATAGTTCATAAGTTTTAGTATTCTCCTTAACACAGTAAGTTACCCCAAGGACACGGAGGACAAACAAGCCACCCCCATCTCTCTCTTACTGACCGAGTTCCATGTTCTTATCCTCTATCAGGATCGGTATGTGTCTCTCTTATCATATATGATGTGTAATGACCCTGTTGTATCTCTCTCCATAAACTTACCAGTTAAGAAGACTAACCTTTATCGCTTTGTTACAAGAGCAAGATTGTGATATGATCTTTCTTTTGATTTCGAACAGATTTAGGTTGTAATAAAAAAGAATCTATAATGACATATTTTACCGGATCTGTTAATTTATATCAAATAAACATAAAAATATATGCTTGAAAGGATTTATATCAAATAAACATAGAAAGGATTACCTGTCATTAATCAATGGTCTGTCCTGGATTATTCTTAGTGGTGACAAGTTGTGATTGCTGTGTTGACATTTGAAAATAGTACTTAGCTTCTGACTTCAATAACGGATGTGTTTGTTTTTGTATCTACGATGGCAATCATATCAGGGTTAATATTATTTATACTATTATTTATATATTATTATAAAATTCCTTTATGATTGTGACAGGCCATCATGTACACAGTTATGACGTATTGTTTTTTCTGTGACTTCTTGTCTTGTCTGTGACATGTGATCAGTTGCAACCTTATTGTGAGTGTTTCCCTCACTTTCGTTTTGGAAATACTAAGACTGAGGCACTTGTGTTGTTAACATTGCATTATATTGATGCTTCTGTATATTATAATGGTATTATTTCTGTTGCAGGTTAAAAGCAGTCTGTTTGTTGAATGAGCAGCTAATATATGATGACGTCTATGTAGAGGTCAGTAGCTTATAGTGAAAGATTGCTTCCCATTTGATAATTATTTTCAATTCAGATGAACTATTAAATTAAGATATCTAGATAGGTTTGTCTTAGGGTCAGAGTTGATACCATTGAAATAATCATACGATAGTTTGTGGACAGAAACATCTTTATCATTAAGAATAAGAAAGGTTTGTCATCTTTAGAAGCTTATCCAGCTTAATTTCTACAACAACTTACATGCCTTTTAATCCATTTTCTTGCTGAAGCTGTTATAAATAATCCTTTGTAGAGGCATAAGTCTCTCATCATTTCCTTTGCGAGAAGTTTAACTTCTGAAAATAAAATAAAATAATGAATGACATGACAAGACTGAATTAATGTGATTAATAAGTAATTAATCCTTTTTCAGAGATTTGGGCGACTGTTAGGGTGCTGCAAGGACCCAATCAGGGGTCAGATATGGACGTACACAACTAACAGCGTCTTCAAATACAAGATTGTGAAGGAAGCGAGGGACGTGTGGCAGATGTATCTTGACAAGGGAGAGTTCGCCTCCGCTCGCGAGTACTGTAAGGTAGGATAAGGGTTTGTTTACAGGTTGATAGAGGCTATGCTTGATCCCTTGAAGAAACATATATGTCAGACACATGGCCAGGGTATGCTGGATCTATTTCAGGCCTAAGTTTAATCAAGTGTACATAAGAAACCTTTCAGCAAACCTCAATGGAGCTTCAATAAGTACTTTTCATTTGGAATAAAGATAAATATTTGTCAGCTGTCAACCATGAGGTTTGCTGGTCATTTCAAACATGTGCATCCTGTTTATTTATGTCTGCAGAGTTTGCCAGGTGTCAATAAAGTGGTTTTATTTCCGACGGCATATGCTTGATGGTGTGCCTGTTTTCTTGTCAAGCTTAGTCATAAAGGTGGACTTCGGAAAACTATTTTCAAAAATTGCGTCTGCTGTAGACTTACCTGCAAATATCTCTGGATTCTTCCAGTTTGAGCTTTTTAAACATCTTGAATAAAGTATAAGTGTTTGTATTTTATTGTGAAAGATCATCTGAAAAGATTCCCCCATGTGACTATTTTGTGAATCTTTTGTGAGAGAGCTATCTTATACATATGATCTATTGCCAATTATGGATCATGATAATCTTAAACAAAAATTATGACAATCTACATGATAGGTTTAAGAGCTAGTGTATAGTTATACTTATTTTCTTCAATCTATCTTGCAGGACAACCCATCACAGTTAGATAAAGTTCTCACCAAACAGGCAGAGTACCTCTTTGACAAGAAAAAGTAAGTGTGTTTCTTCTCTAGTGCTGTGTGTTGGATGGATACGTTTGGTAAAGTGTGAGTTAAAGTTGAAGTTCTAGAGAGAGAAAAAATTCCTACTTTCTTTTAATTTGTCTGAATGTTTTTATTAAAGTGGAGTAGCATATGATTAAAGCATCCTAGAAACTATCAATGACTTTGGATCCATATGAGATTATAACAATTTGTCCTTTCTTTCCAAAATTCACTTCTATGCTTCTCGTCAACTTTTTTTTATTTCAATGAGGTATACCAGTACATTTTCTAGTTCTGATGTAATCCAACTGAACTATAGTTAACAAGGAAAATGAATCTGTATCAAGGAAAATGTGCTTTATTTTATTTCCTATTCCTCAGATTCGAAGAGAGTGCTTCAATGTACGCTGAGACACACAACTCATTTGAAGAGGTAGCTCTCAAGTTCATCCGACTGCCGAAGAAAGAGGCCCTGAAAACATTTGTACAGAAGAAGCTGTTAGCTTTACGATCCAGTGTGAGTAGGACTGGAAGTACAAGACGTCAATCCATCCTGTCACCCAGCCAGGCTAAATGTTCCAATTCTCCTCTCATACCACCCCTTAGACTTTTCATCAAGAAATTTTGACTCAAATAACTGCCCTTAAACCTAAAAGAAACAAAGAACCATATGGAAATTTTGGTTTGTGATGATATCATTAGTTTTGGTGAACAACAGACGACCCAAGCATGTTGAAAGACGAGCTTGGCTGAAGTTTAGTCAGCGTTGCACTTAAAAGTGTTTCATTAACTTGCTCAAATTAAGGGCGGGTAAGTTCATTACAAATTTCAAAAAGGGTGATAAAATGTAGAGAATCAAAACATTTAGTGCTGGAAATGAGGATGATGTCGGCCTTATTGCGCTTAAAACCCATTGAACTTCAGCCATAAGAATTCTTACCTTCGATTTATTATTCATAAAATCTAAATATTTTAGATATTTAAGTTTTTTGGGATTATTTGTGGCTACTGATGATGAGAGCAGTCAACAAATCTATCTTGTCTGCTTCTTTTAATTTAAATCATTCCATCCAGGACAAGTTGCAGATTACAATGTTGATCAGATGGCTCATTGAACTGTTCCTGAACCATCTCGGCCATAAGAATTCTTACCTTTGATCATCGCCTGTAATTTTATTTTTGGCATTCATTGAGACTACTGATGTCTCGTGAGCAATCGAGAAAACTATTTTGACTTCTCCTTTCAATCTGAAATGTTCCTTCCAGGATAAGGCACAGATTACAATGTTGGTGACGTGGCTCATCGAACTGTTCCTGAACCAACTCGGGGAGCTGAAGGAACAGTCAATGGACGGCACTGACGAGTATGTCATGGTGCAGGAAGAATTTCACAGGTTTCTCTCTCAGAACAAAATCAAGGTACATGATTTCTGATCAAATCACAAAATGTGAAGGTTTGACTGACAAAATAGTCAGGCTTTTAAGGTGTCTGATTATATTCAACCATTTCCTGTGAGATGAATTATTACCTCTACCAGGATACAAACTCATTTTGTGGTTTTCTTTTGACTTTCTCTGACGATGGTCCATTTCCTGCTTTGTGTAAACAGAATCTGGTTATAAAAAGACCAGTGACATTTAAAAAGAAAGATAAAAGTGATTATTTAGAGAGAATGATCGCAAGAGTTAGTCGCCTCTAGTTTCTGATACAGAAAGTATTTGTTGGAAGCCTAGTCTCTTGCTAGATGAACTTACTTCAGAACATACAGAAGACCATACAGATCTCTTAGACCATTGTGGAGAGGAAACTCCTTGATTCATCAAGTTTGTATTCCAAAAGAGGAAATATTTGAAATTTTATTCCTTGTGGATTTCAATCAGACTGGTCCTCAAGAAGTATTACATATACCATTGACTTTGAAAGTTTTACTGTATTTTGGCAAGGGTTTTTCATTTTGGAATTTTTACACTTTTGGGGGTTTGTAAAGTTGTACTAAACAAAATAGCACAAAATGCATAAAGATGCATTTGTCATTCTGAAATTTTATTGCATTACAAGAAGAACTATTATTTATGAACTTTATGTTGCCTTCCTCCACTCACACCTTGATAACATGCCATGTTGTATGACAGGATACCCTATCCATCAACCGTAGCGTCGTGTACGACCTGATCGCTAGTCACGGGGATGTGGAGGATATGGTCTTCTTCGCGGTGCTCATGAAAGGTGAATAGCCATGTTCCCAAATATCATTGCTGACAGAGTACTAGTAATTGTCCTTGTTATGGACTTTGGATAAGCGTCATTATGTGCCAGAGGAAGAATATGTTCTTGAAAACTATTGCATCTAGCGTCATAAATCATGTATTTAGGGTGCTGGTAGGGTTGTCTTTATGCAATTAGAAATCTGTTCACGCAAAAGAATTTTCATGGACTTATGACCGTTGGCTGTTGGCAGATTGCAAGGGTATGTGAGTCTTGTTCACTCTTGTCTTGTTGGATCAGTGAACAAAGATGCAGGCCTCTTGACAAAACAAGACTTAACAAGACAATGAATATTTAGGACAAATCAAGTGTTCCCAAATTAAGAAATCATGTTTTATTAATAAATGGATTTTATATCTCCTTATGACTTGTGAATTCAGATTACGAGAAAGTCATCAGCCACCACATTCAGCACGAGAACTACAGGGGGGCGCTCGACCTACTCAGGAAGCAGGTAGGTAGATCTGAGGATCGTCATAAACTAACCTTGAGAACTTGTCCTAAAGAGAAACTTTTGGCAATAGCACCCATGATTTTTATTTAAAGTGGAAAACAAACTGCTGTTCTTTAACTAATATTATTAAAAAAATAGAAAGCGATAAATGTATTGATAAAATATCTACATCTTTTCAAATGATTAGTGATAAGACTTATTAGCAATTTAATTCTGTAGCAAGGCTGTCAACATTTATATCTCCTATGGATGCCTTCACTTAAAGATGTTTCTTTTAGGAAATTCTTCTGAGGGTAAATATAAGCAGAAATTAATTGACTGTCGAAAGATATGGTGTGAATGAAAATATATAATGTTAGATTTTGTACATTTTCCTGTGTATTTCAGAGTGATATGGAACTGTACTACAAGTTCTCGCCACTGCTAATGCAGTACACACCAAAGGAGACAGTGGACGTATGGTTGGTTCAGCATAAAGGTCTCGACCCAAAACAACTCATACCCGCCCTCGTACAGTACGACCATCAGAAATATCGGGAACAGGTTTGTCTCCTCCTCTT